>JAZKJV010001355.1:978732-2253448 GCA_037367405.1 Ottelia alismoides | reverse complement strand
TCCAAGCAATTTGTTGTTTCACCAACTCACACAAAAATTGCCCGCGGAAGCGGTTATCTTTTCGATTTTAATTTAGTGATTCAACAAAAGTTTTCAGAGAAATTAGAGTCCTTAAGGATGAGGTGGGTGTGGAAGATTGTGAGAAATCGATGTCCTAATCCGGCTGGGGGATCCAGGGTGCGGTACTCAGATCGAGGATCTGCTTCTTCACACAAGAACCTGCGCCCAACGCGTCGAGGAGTTACGATCTCTCTCTGCAATCCCACGTAGCACCAGGGATTTTTGTCTCTATCCAAGGGTTATATGTGCTCGTGATTTTTGTGTCATACACGTGCATCAAACAAGCATTCAGAATTTGTCCGCTTTCTGCTCGGGCCACTGCGGTGGCCTTTCAAGCTTATCTTTTTAAATGATCAGCACACGAGGGAGAAGATCACGGAGATGATGCAAAGAAGAAGTGTTTTTTATTTTTTTTTCGGTTTAAGTTCGGAGCGCAAACAAATGCAGGAAATTTTTAAAAGCCTAAGATGCCTAAGAGAAAGATGGACTCACAGTGCCTGCACTTCTGGCGCTAATCTGTAATATTTTATCCTGCTGATGGCGAGCTTTTTCGAGAAGGGAGGGGGAAATTAAGATTACAAGTTTTTTTACCAAATTACAAATTTGCTAAAACAAAATGCATGAAAAGACAAATTTTTTCTTTTTGAAGCCTAAGTACCTGCAAAACAAAAAAGTGCACGGATTAGATACTTAAAAATGAGAAAAAATGAAGAAGAAAAATTGCAAACGTTGCTTAGTCCCCGGCAACGGCGCCAAAATGTTGATGCGATTTTATGTGGTTTTAAAAAGTTGTTTTACCACGTCGTTGTTGTCCCACACAAAACCGTAATCAAACAAATAATATTACAACTACGAGCACGATCAAAGTATAAAAAATGTATGTGGCAAGTAGAGGATCGAATCCACAGGGACCAAGTAAATTTGCGATATTTGTTCTTCTTTCAAGCTTAATTAGAATTTTAATCCATGGTGACGAGAGAAAGATGTGAATTTTTGAAGAGACGATGCAATCTACGGTGAAAGTACTTCCAAGAACTTAAAGTTAACGAATGAGGGCATGCGTGCAACTAAATAAAATAACGGGGGCCGAATTGCAAATTAAGATGAAAGAAATAAGAGGTCACTTGCAATGTTTCAATAAAAAATGGAATGTAAAACTTGCGATGAATTCCTTTAAGAAAACTTAGAGATGAAAAGAGACCTTACAAAATAAAAATACTTTCAAGTTCAATTCAAACAAAACCAACTAGTGTAAAAATGCAAGAGAACTTATAACATTAGAGTTGTTTCCTTCCAAATTCAACTTAAACAATTAGCTAAGGTAGAAAAAATACAAGCGACAAATAAGATGGGAAAGAAATGCTTCTCTATTTGATTCCCGAGTGAAGACGACGATGATGGCGGAGATGGGAGTGTGTGGGAAGACGCGTGGGCTATTGCACACACGAGTATGTAGCCGGAGAGAGATGGTAGTCGAGGAGGAGATGCATCGCAGCAGCGCGGAAGGAGATAACCGTGCAAGCTGCTATGAACTGGAGGAGATGGCCATGCGTGTGGACGCACAGGCTGCTACGGGCTGAAGGCGAACCGTGAGGAGGAGGAGAACGATTAGACGTTGTCGACGCTATCTTTGTACCTGCATGAGAAAAATGAGAGAGAGGGAGATGGAAACAAGAGAGAAAAATGAGAAAGAAGAAAATGGGGGAGAGAAGAGATGGTGTGAGTTCAAAATGGAGGGAGAGAGAGTGCCATTTTATAATGGATTTTGCTTGGAGACATGCCATGCAAGTGAAGACAAAATACCATTATTGATGAAATGAGAGTTAATTGTTTTTGCATGGGGAATACATAAGTGTAGTCGGTTATGCATGGGAATGGGAGAATGATTTTTATTATTTGCATGGGGAATGCATGAGGAAGGTGGCTCCATATATGGGAAAGGGGAGGGATAATTGGTGCACATGCATGATATTAAAGAGAGGAACTTTTGCACTGTTCCCCCTCTCTATTTCTTTCCAACAAAGAACTATAGGCTTTATCCAAGCTATAATGAGTGGGCAAATTATACTATATTCCCTTCCATTTTCTTCCCAATAAAAAGTGAGGTTTTGTAGAGTCAAATCAATGTGTTATATTTAATGCTATATATACCCAATTCATTTCCATATGATTTGCTTTATTCATGCAGATAATTAATTAAGTTATATTTAGGCAACTTGACAAGAATGATTAGGAATGAAATATATAATCGATATTTTTTTGAAAATATTTTTCTTGATTTAGAAAATCATGATCAGTTGATTTATGCAGAGATTGTGTGCGATTATAGATATCTTGTCTGCTGTAAGTAAGGAATATAGATTATGTGAATTTGGAGTTTACAGATCAATTATTCAAGTTGTATATCACATAATTTGATCATATTATCTCTGTGTATATTGTAATCATCAGTATTTTTATTATATTTTTATTAATTATTTACATAGAGTAAATAAATACTTATATACACATATATACATGGTATATATACAATGTTGGGTTTGGTTTTATTTTTATTTCTTTTTATTTTATTTTCTTTTTATGGTTTTTATGTTATTTAATTACATTATGGAATAAGGAATATGTACAATTTTTTGTGGAATTTTATTTATTTATTTACAAGGTGAAATAAATAGATATGGTGGTTCTATGTACATGGTCTCTATACAATGAAGAAGGGGATTTTTATTTATTTTCATTTTCTCCATTTTTATTGTAATTTAATATTTACAAATATATACATGTAAATACACCCATTTTTATTTTTGTTTAGAGGAAAATAATTTTATTTATTGACATGTATATGTACACATGTGTGAGCTTCCTTATCTCTCTCTAATTGGGTTTTTATGCGGTCAGGCCCATGCTGAGCCTCCCTTGGGATTAGGCCGCTCAATATTTATTCTAAATATCTCCCTCTTTTTCTTTTATTTCTTTATTCTTTTATTTATGCACAAAAATATGCTAATTATTCATTTTTACACAATGCATGTTCTTTGTCAATTATTAATATTTATAGGAATATACATGTGTTTGCAAAGGTTTTGTAGCTAAAATAAAAGAATAAAGAGTGATGATGGGTATTCATCAATTTGCTATCTGTTATGCCACAACCCCTTATCTTTTTGATAGTATCAGTTATGCTCCTCACTTCTTTCTCTGTTATCACTTGTGCCCTTCCGTCAGATTGACCGTCAAAAAATTAAAATAACCATGATTTATTCAAACCATGGTGTGGTTAAGAAGGGTATTATGATCAAAATAAAGTCAGAGGTCGATCTGGGAGGAGGGGGCAGAGCATGGGGCTGGAGAGATTGGGCCCGGGGAAGAGGGGAGGAGGAGGAGCTCGGAGCGGAACTCGAGGCTGACGGGGTCGGGCCAGGGAGGAGGGGCGGCAGGCTGGGGAAGCCACTGGAAGGGAAGGCCCAGGGGAGGTGTTGCAGGTGGGTGTAGGTGTGGGGGCGGGCTGGGTGGAGGTGCAGGGGCCAGGGGAGGAACTCGGGGCTGATGGGGAGGTGTGTGGGCAGAGAGAGGTGCGGGGGCATGGGAGGGAGGTGCGAGGATGTGGCAGGACCTCGGGACGTGGAAGGGGGGTGCAGGGGCGGGGGGGGAAGACATCGAGGCGGGGGGGGGGGGGGTGCACGGTGGGTGAATGTGCATGGGCGGGGGGATAACCTTGGGGTGGAGGGGGAGGTGCGTGGGTAGGGAGAGGTGGGGGGGGGGGGCATGGAAGGGAGGTGCCGAGGTGGACCTTGGGGAGGGGGTACAAGGGCGGAGGGGAGGGCATCGGGGCAAAGGGGGAGTTGCGGGGCAAGGGCGGGGGCGGCGAGGAGTAGGGGGAGGCACGGAACAGGGGGAGGGGGAGGCCCAGGGGGCGGGGGCGACGAGGAGCAGGGGGAGGCGCGGGGCAGGGGGATGGGGAGGCCCACGGGGCGGGGGCGACAGGGAGCAGGGGGGCCATGGAGGAGCCGTGGTGGAGGTGCGAGGGCCGGGGAGGAGCTCGGGGCGGAGGGATGGGCTGAGGGCGGTCGAGAGAAGCCGCTGGAGGAGCAGGTGGCTTGGAGAAGAAAGAGAAGGGGGAGGAAGAGGATGGGGGAGGAGGAAGAAGAAGAGTTGGACATTTCAGTCCATTTCTTTCAATTATTCCACTTGTGTCCTTGAAGTTAACGCCCATTTGTATTAGGGATGGACGGAAACTAACCCGAAGGACACAAGTGATAGAGGGCATAACTGAAATTGCAGGATCTTGAAAGGGGCACAACTGATAAAAACCAATTTAACAAATTTACAGGATTTAGACGATAATTACGAAAAATATAAGATTGCATATGTAATTTACAAAGGTTCATGTAAAAACATCGATTCGAGTACCTTTTATTGTTACACGAAAATTCCGAGGCAGAAAAAGAGGCGAATCTAAAAACCCTCGCACAACAAAGCCCTAGCTTCTTCCCCTCCGATCTCACGGGTCGTCTCTCCGCCGTCTGCTCCTCTCGTCGGCCTCAAGCTCCAGGTACGCTTCCCGCCGTATTCGATTTCTTCGTTCGTGAATGCCCGTTCTTGAGAACTGTTGGGATCCGGCCGAGGACGGTGGTGTTGGAGGGGAGGGGAGGGCCATGTTAACGGATGAGACAGGGGAGCATGATTGTTGATTCTGTAGAAGTAATACCTTTCTAATTTTCTTCTGAATTTGATTCCATACGAAAAATAAGCTCTTGATGGCCTTCGAATTTTGGTCCGATTATTCCCGTCTTTTCCTTGGGTTTGTCATCTCATTTTATACGTTGCTTGTAATTTTCTACTATCTCTTCCACCATTATCGGGCGGGAGATGTGCGAGCTTTCGTGAAGGGCGGTGATGTTCTGTTGGATCAGATCAAGGGCCGAGGGTGGGAATGGTGCTGCCTTTATTTTATTCTCTCTTTCTGTTTTTTTTTTCGATTCAGTATGAATATAAGATCTTTGATTACAAGTTTTTTGTGTTTTGATTATTTCTTACTTTTCTTTAGTTTATCGTCTCATTTTGTTTCATTTACTATGGAAATAAAATCTTTGTTACACGTTTTTTTTGGGCTTGATAAGTTCCTACATTTCCTTAGATTGATCATCTCATTTTATATGTTAGTAATTTTCGCCGATCCCGTCCACCATCACCATGGGGGACGCCAACAATGCCTTCATGCGCGATCAAAGTGTTCAGGCGCGAACCAAAGCTCAGAATCGTGCAACTGTCCTCCAGCTCAAGCTTGTACTGTCTTCTCACAACTTTCATGTTTGGTTATTTGATCTGTTCACCTTATCATGATATAAGTTCTGCGAACTCAGATTGGTCAGAGCCACCCCACAGGCCTCACCCCGAATCTGCTGAAGCTTTTTGAGCCACGCCCGCCGCTGGAGTACAAGCCCCCTCCGGAGAGACGGAAATGCCTCCCTTTGTCGGGTAAATATACATGCCTTTGACTCTTGTGGTTGTGGGAACGCTTCTTTTTTGCTCATTAGTTCAGTTTGTGTGCAATGCAGGAATGTCACAGTTTGTTGGCCGCTTCGCAGAACCTGGAGATCCCGAGTACGCCCCTCCAGTTCCGGTGGTTGAAACTCCGGTAATCATCACAAGCGGACTATTCAAAACAGTGTATTCTTTTTATGCTACTGAACACGTGCATTGGAATCTGATTATGTGGAAAAAGTTCCATATGTACACAAGCTGATTACTGGGTCATCTAGTTAGAAATGAAACTAGATTTGCAACTGAACACGTGCATTGGAATCTGATTATGTGGAAAAAGTTACATATGTACACAAACTGATTACTGGTCATCTAATTAGAAATGAAACTAGATTTTAAAATAAAGACGATATGGTATATACCAAAAACCCATGCATTTAAATCTGATTGTACAGAGGAAGATTCATTTAAATCCATTTATACTGCATCAATATAGTGATTTATAACCGAATGTGGGGGTTATTTTTTCGAGTGCGACGTGGAATGATCTTTTTTTACTTGCCACTAATATTTTGTGTGACATGTTTTTACTTGGACAGACGCCAGAAGAAAGAGAGAATCCACAAGATAAGATTGGAAAAGGGTGCCCAGACAGCGGCGGAGGGCCTTGAGAAATGTATCTATTTCTCATAATATATATTTCTTGTTTGATTGTGTCAATTATTGACTTGTGATTTACTTTGTGTTTGTAGATGATCCGTCTAAGGATCCTAATGCCACTGGTGATCCGTACAAGACATTATTCGTTGCGAGGCTTGTAAGTGTTGTATTTTCACCTTTGTCTATGTAATTCCAACTTGACACAATGCATATAATATATTTTTCCTGCAGAGTTATGAGACTAGTGAAAACAAGTTGAAAAGGGGAGTTTGAAGCATATGGCCCTATTAAAAAGGTAAGTTTCTTAGAGCATCGTCGATCAGGAGCACAAGTTGTCGGAATTGGCATGGGTAAGGTGTTGGTTGTTAAGTGAAATCGAGGCTTTGCTAAAACTTGACCATTGTAAGATGAATTGCAGTAGCATTGTTATGCTATAATCAAGATGGTTATTTCTTTAGTAGTGGTATATTACATTATAATGGATCCGTAATAATGTTATCTTATGGCAACAGTTATGTCTTCGAACAATGGATACCAGAATTTGTTGTTCCCTGAGGTTTAAAGAAAGGCTTTTGCTTTGACACACAACTTTGAAGATTTACAAATTTTGTTTTAAAAGTCATTTTTGAACTGTTTCAATACTTCCTGTAAATCAAGTAAGATTCAGGGGATCAACGGCCGAATAGTTTATCTTCTGAATACATATATACAATATCTACCTTTTTACCTCTTTAATCTATTCAAATGGATGACCCATAGGGCTGCTGGTCATTTGACTGCTGATTTCTAATACTTATCTTTAATTTTATAAAAATGATGTAGGCACTTAATAAAGGGGATTTAGTATAGTTTAACGAGGTAATAATCACACAATTCTGTAATAAACATACTCATTTAAATAGTTATATATATTGTCATAACGAAGAAGGTTTTGCTTATGCATTATTGGGCAAGACGGATTTTAGCCACCATTCACCAGTTGTTTGAACTTCTCCAATTGAGACGATCGTGTAAATGTAAATCCTGGTAAATATCTGGGATATTTGCCGAAAATTGATTCCTGTGACCCACTCTAGTTCTTTCATCTCCTACTCATTTTACTTTTTTGGTGCCAAAAGTCGTGTAAGTACGAATTTACTACGAAAACCTTCCTACTTTGGTAAGTTCTTATGAAGAAGCTGGCCTCTAAACTGCATTCCTTTCGAGAGGAAGCACTTCTGAGCATTTCCTTCCATGCCATTTCTTGGTTTGACGGTGTATCGACTTGCTTGGTAAGGTGTGCACTGGTAATGATAATGGTAATGGTGCATGGCATCTTCTATTTCTATTTTTTTGGGGATTATGGTCCGTGAGTACCATTGCTTCTCCCTTAGATTTTAGTGTTTCAAAGAACTCATCAGAAGTGATATTATGCCTTGATATTTTTCACTACTGATTGAGTTCTAGGTGTGATGCTTCTGCACTGCCTCTGAATATTGTATTCCTCACAGTTCCGTAAGATTTTCTGGTATATCTCTAATTACGTATAATCATAGCTTTCGGTTTTAAAATTTTCCCTGGTAAGAGGGTCACCCCTTCATCTCTGGCTATTGGCCAAACAATTGGTTTCTTGCGGTTTCTTGCCAATTCAATTGCCAATGACGAAGATGCATCCTGCGTTGGAGAAGCTTTGCACCTTAAAGGTGAGCACGGCTAGGAGGCATGGTGCCTGTTTGCCGTGCCCTTTAGGATATAGTGTTTTTTGAATGTTTTAATATTAAAGACATGCGTTAAACATCATTTTTTGTCTGCTGTATTGCCATGTTGCTATTCTAAAATCCGAATTTGGTTTTACTTGTGCAGGTTAGGATGATTGTTGACAAAGAAATGAAAAAGCCGAGAGGATATGCTTTTATCGAGTATGTGCATACACGGGATATGAAAAGTATGGTGTTTGTTCTTTCTGTAAGTTTTGTCATGCTATTTGTCGAAATCCTGTGCTGATGTTTATTGCCAATTTAGATGCATACAAGCAAGCAGATGGCAAAAAAGGTTGATGGTAAAAGAGTCCTTGTGGATGTGGAACGGGGGTAGAACTGTTGCTAATTGGCGTCCTCGAAGACTAGGTGGTGGGCTTGGTTCTACTAGAGTTGGAGGTGAAGAAGTTAATCAGAAGTATTCTGGAAGGTGTGGATTTTTTTGCTATCTTTCATATTGTTGGAATGCTTATTAGTTATATTTTGTTTTCTTCATTGCCTACCCTAACATTTTTGCATACTACCTTGACCGCCATCCCTTTTATGAGGGGCAGGTACCTCATAATAAACAAGTTCTTTGTTTTTATCAAACTCTTATTATTCTTTTTTGTTTATAGATTTGCATAAAGAATTGATCGAATCTTTTTTTTTTGAAACCTAGGATTGATCGAATCTATTCTTTGCATTTACTTGTTTATTTATCTTGCATGTATTTTTGTGTGATTGAATTATTAGATTTTTAGTTTTCCACGAGAAATTCATTCTTTGATATATTTTTGTTTTTAGGTTACCTTTTTAACTTCATGACCATTGATATGTAGATAACTCCAAACAATCCCCTCTATACTTTTATATTGGCATGCTATCCTCTCTAAACTTTGTATTTACACCATTAACCGTTGTACAAATGTTAACAGTTAATTGTCATGTCCGTATGTTGTGTTATCTTCTGCGGATGTTTGATGGGATCAGTTAAATATTCCAATATACCTTTCTATATCTATCCATCGTATATGCAAATTATTACCCTCCACTTTATCGTCTTCACCAGCACCAAAACCTCCACCTCCACAATCTCCAAATGCTTCTTCCCTCCTTTTGTCGTCACCACTACCACTTCCTTATCCTTGTAATATCTCCTCCTCTCTCTCTCCTCCTCCATTTACACTGCTCCCCCGTCGCCCCTATCTCCACCTCTCCCAATCCATGACATGAACCATCTACAACAAGTTGTGTGCATCAAGCCCTGTGCTAACTTCATATTGGGAGGTTGAGCACACCAAATCATCAACTCCCTTCAATTTGACACTTCCATATCCAACATTAGGTATCCTCCCACCATGAAAGAGCACACCCATTAGCTACTCTTCGTGCCATTTACCGACCCGGCTTGGACCATCTTCGTGCTTTTCACCTTTACACCATGTTCCAACACCTCCACATCCCCGTGCACGTACCCCTTTACAAATGCGCCTACTATGACCTTCAGCCATGTCGTCACCACCGCCCTTCTTCCCCAACACCCCTTTTAGAGCCTGCCTCATGTCCATCCCCATGTCCCTTGTGATGAACCTTGGAAGCACCACATCCACCTTATGCATGGTGAAGACCATGAGCATGATTTTAAAAGCGTCACCTCGAGGTGGTGAGGCATACATCTCAAGTCAAGGGACCATAAGGTGGCGTTTGGTTGGTGGGTTATCCAGGGGTGGATAACCCGATTTTGTGTTTGTGTGTTTGGTTGGTGTGTTAAGGGTTGGGAGGGTTTGTGTGATGTGATTGTATTGGAATTTGAAAAAGTTGGTAGTTATTATGGTATGATTGTATTGAAATTTGAAAAAGTGGGTGGTTGTTGTGATGTGATTGTATTGAAGTTTGGAATAGTGAGTAGAAGTTGAGTATTTTATGATTTTTAGGTGATATGATGGTATAATATATAATTTTTTTGATGGGAAGGGAGTGAGCCCCACCAGTGGGTTAAAAGGGGGGGTTTTGGGGGGTTACCCACCCAAAGTGGGGGGTAACCCCCCAACCGAACGTGGCCTAAAAGTGCCTTGAGGTGTGTGCCTTGTCTGTGCAAGGGTTTGAGGCGCCACACCAGTAGTGGGGTGCACACCTTTGTTTTCATTCTTAAGTGGACCCTTGTTTGCCCTAAATGGCTTAAATTGTTGAAACAAAATCCCACCCGATACTAGAGACCTTCTTTGCTTGAAAAATAAGGTAAAACTGTTTTGGAGAGAATGTAGGTTTTTTATGGTTGATACTAACATTATAGCTGTAAGTGTTATAATTTTGAAACAGGGTATTTTTATGGATTATATTATAAGTTCGTAACTTTTGTTAATAATTCAGCATGGTGCCTATCAATATAACTATTTCATTGTTTTTTTGTTAGTTTGTTATTATTAGTAGGGTAAGCCATACAGGGGAGACCAAGCGGTGGCCTTCGTTGGGGGAGGGGGTGGAGGCCTCGCAGTAGCCTCCGAGGGGGTAGGGAGAGGCCTCACGGTGGCCTCCGAGATGGGGGGAGGGGGAGACTCGCGGTGGCCTCCGGGGGGAGGGGAGGAGGCCCGTGGTGGCCTCCTACGGGGTAGGGGGACCCGCGGTAGCTTTCGGGGGGAGAGGAGCCCCGCGATGGCCTCCGGGGGGGGGGGTATTGTAGCCTCCAATGGGTGAGGGGGGAGATAGGTTGGAGGCCTCGCGGTGGCCTCCGGTGGGGGAAGGGAGGAGGCTCGCGGTGGCCTCCGATGGGAGGAGGGAGGAGGCTCGCGATGGCCTCCGGATGGGGGCCCATAGGGGGAGGCCTGCGGTGCCTTTGGGGGGCATGGTGTTGCGATACATCGGTGATGTATCAGCCAATATTGCAATAATCGGCCGACTATCCCAAATTGTCGGTCCGACGATGCGGTACAGGGAGGTGCCTGACTGAACAGACCTTCAATCGGTCAATAGTTGGCTCGGCCGAATAGTCGGCTGGCTATTCGGCTGACTGGCCTGACTATTAGGCCGACTGGAGTTTGACTTTTGATATTTTTATATTTTTATTTTTAATTTTCAGTTTTTATGGGTTATATTTTACCACGGTCTCGCAACAAATGTCAAATTCTATATATCTATTATATTGGTACTTTTGTCTTGGATTCATGTTAAATAATGACCATATATGTATAAAAATATAAGAATATATGTATTATAAATAAATTTTATATTAAAAATACAAAACTGAATAATTCCAAATAGCCTATAATCCGATCCAACCCAATAAACATGGGTTTGGATTTCATAAAGAATGAACAAAAGTAATTGAAGATGGCTATACTACTGACTAATGACGAGGATGAATGGACATCTGGAGGATGTGTGCAGAAAGAAAGAATTCAAAATTGACAATTTACAAATAAATGAGAAGACTATACTAGTGACTAATGATGAGGGTGAATTAACATCTCGAGGATGTGTTAGAAAGAAAGAATTTAAAACTGACAATGTGGAGAAATAAGTTATTGTGTTTATTCCATATGTCTAGGGTCTCTTATATAGAAGAAAACCCTAGAGAGCTCAAGAGAGAAAAATACATAAATTCTCCTAAGGGTTACCTGACATAAGTATGATAACTCTAACACTCCCCCTCAAGTAGGAGCATTTTTGCCGATCCTGCCCAACTTGGAAACTAAATACATGAGGCGCTTCGTTGGAAGCGCCTTCATGAAGATGTCTGTTAATTGAAATCAAATTGAGATGTGTGGAGTGCCGATCTGTCCTCATACCGCATCACGAATGAAATGACAATCAACTTCAATGTGTTTTGTCTACTCATGGAAAATTGGATTGGTGGTGATGTACGCGGCAGACTTGTTGCAGTATAAGGGTACATAAGTAGCGACCGACACGCCAAGTTCTTTTAGAAAAGAGACAAGCCACATGATCTCACATGTAGCTTGAGCCATTGCTCTGTATTCTACTTCTGTGCATGATCTGAAACCACTGTTTGCATCTTACTTCACCAAGTGATCAGGTTGGCCCCAACAAAAATAGCGTAGCCTGTAGTGGATTGGTGGTCCTCAGGAGAGCTAGCATAGCCAGCATCTGTATATGCGAAGATATTAGTCTGTCCATTCACCCATAGAAGAGTCCACATCCAAGAGATTCCTTTAAATATCGAATGATCGGAAGAACATCCTGCCAGTGACTGTAAAGGAACTTCTCCATATGTTGGCTAGCTCTGATCATAATATATGATATAGTAATACTGTAATAGTGAGATAGAGCAATTTTCATACTAAGCTTCTATACCGTGTCGTATCCTCAAATGCTGGATTAGTAGATGCGGAATGTTTTCTTACTTCTATAGGGACGCCAGATGACTTGCATCCATGTAGTCCTGCCTCAGTCAGAATATCGAGGCAATACTTCCTCTGTGAAAGATGACATTCCTCTGTAGTGAGTATCACCTCAATGCCAAGAAAATAATGAAGTTGGCCAAGATCTTTTGTGACAATTTCTGGATGAAGGTCTTGGTCATTAGAATACCGGCTTCGTCGTCTCCTATGATGATCATACCCTCAATATAGACATCAAGAATGATAGTGCCATTAGACCGTCGTCTTACAAAGATAGAATCTTTAGATGTTGTCCTATGAAAGCCAAGTATGCTAATCTCAGTAGTGGGTCTGTCAAACCATGTCCCGAGTCTCTACTTCAGGACATAGACGACCTTGCGTAGTTGGCATACACGCTATTCCTCGACTACGTAACCTATTAGTTGCATGATGTAGACCTCCTCAAGGTTACCTTAAAGAAATGTGTTCTTCACATCAAGTTGGTAATGGCCCAGGCCTTGTTGGCAGCAACAGAGAGAATTGTGCAAATAGACCATCATCTGACAAAGACAGAATAGTCAGATGTCGTCCTTTGAAAGTCAAGTATGTTGATCTCAGTAGTGATATTGTCAAACCATCCCATAGGGCTATGCTTTAGGCCATAGATGGCCTTGCGTAGTCAGCATATACACTCTCTCTCGACTACGTAACCTGGTTGCATTATGTAGACCTCCTCCTCAAGGTCACTATAAAGAGAAGTTGTTCTTTACATCAAGTTGATTAATGGGCCAAGCCTTGTTGACAACAAGGAAGAGAATGGTACGTATGGATCCCATTCTGGCAACGTATGAGAATGCCTCGAAATAATCAAACCTCAAAGGTTTGTGTGAATTCTTTGGCTACTATTCTGGATTTTAACCTGTTAACAGATCCATCAGGTGATTGTTTGGTTGTGAAGACCCATCTGCAAGCTACAAGACGAACTCCTGGGGGCCATGGCATAAGATCCCATGTGCTCTGGGAGGTAAGTGCATCCATCATCTCCTCATCCATGGCATGTCACCAACCATTGTCCTGCATAGTAGTAAGATGATCTCTGGTGATGGAAATATCATTTAGAGCATCTATAGATCTCTTGCCATAGCTAGATAAACCATCAGTAGAAGTAAAATGTGACATGTGGTGATAAGTACATCGTTTTTTTTGCTTGCAGAGAGCTATCAGAAACTCCTTAAGTACACCCGGAGCAACAATGGTGGGAGCACTCCAAGTTGCCGTATCATCCTGCATAAAAGGGACATGCAAAGGTACACGCACTGGTGTAAGAGGTATAGAGGTATGCTAAAAACTATAAATGATTGGTGGAGGGAGGTCCAGAGGGATGCCACTTACAATATGCGTGAAAAACTTGTCTGCTCAAAGGTGATATCAACATGCGCATATTATCGATGCCCAACATGATCATAACAACGGTAGCTTTTCTGGGTAAGAGTACCCAAGAAAGACGCATTTGACAACTCGAGGCGATAATTTGTCAGCTGCATAGAAGTTATGAACAAAGAGAATATAACCAAAGATTCGTAGAGGTATAGGGAATGGAGACTCAGTAGGTTATAGTAATGAGAATGGAGTTCCCCCTCCAGGAACAAACAATTGATGAGATAGATCGTAGTAATGAGGAACATAATTGATGAGATAGATCGTAGTAAGGATGTCATCCTCTCTGTAGTGTTTGGGAACACTCATGTAACTAAGAAGAGGTCTAGCAACATTTAGCAAGTATCGGAGTTTCCTTTCTACCATTCCATTCTGTTGTGAGGTATATGGACACGAGGTTCGGTGATCGGTCCCTTGAGATGCAAAGAAAGACGTCAAGTCCTATTTGGTTAACTCAAGAGCATTGCTAGTCTGAATGATCTTAACACATGTAGAAAAGAAGATTTTAACATATTAAAAGAAATTTCCGTCAATCTTATTAATCTTCGAACGCTCCTTACACCCAAGAAGGTCTACTATAATAATCAACAAAGATTATAAAGTAGCGATGGCCACTCAATTTCGGACTGAATAAGGTCCCAAAACATCACAACGAATACGATGAAAATGACTAGTACTACGGGATGCGGTACGAACAAGAAACGAAGCTCGATGATGTTTCTCGAACTTACATGCCTCGCACTGAAAGGGCTTCAAAGTATAGAGTTGAGGAAACATCATGGAGATGACCTTGACAGAGGGATGCCCAAGGCGTAGATGCCATAGGGGCGGGTCTTCGGAGATGGATGCACCACCGATAAACTTGGAGTCTGAGAGCATGTCAAGGTAATATAGGCCGTTCTTCTCATGACCCTCACCAAAAATATGCCTCGTTTGGATGTCCTTAAAATAGCAATAAAATTCATCAGATATCACATGATAATTAAGCGCAACACAAAGCTTATGAACATATAATAAGCTAAAAGGGAAATCAGAAGCACAATGTAGCAAAGAAAGTCAAAGCTTGGAAGAGAACTCCATTGTTTTGACAATTGTAATTGGTGATTGAGTCTCATTAATGACTCGAACTGATTTCATGGAGGACGATGTTACAGAGGTGATTAGCAGACTACCTTCTCCGATCAGTTGAGTAGAGACACCAGAATCAATAATCCAAGCTGGGGCATGAGTAGTGGTAGAGTATTGGCTACTGTACTTGAAGGAGTAGCCATAACGGCAATGGTAATGGCTCTGGAGGTAGTATGCTCGAGAGTTTGAAGAATCTGCATCAGTCGAGAACAATCTGCTTCATTAAGATGGATTGCTTTGCCACTGGAGGTTGTTGCAGGCGACGCCTCTTCCAGATCATAAGCATCCTCGTAGGCATTATTGGTGTGATAAGGAGGTACACCAAACTTCTGCCAGCATCTTTCGGATGTGTGGTTCCATCGACCACAATGAGTGCATGGGGCAGTAAAGTCTTGCCACGCTCACGGTCAAAGCCGTGTCAACGTTCTGATTCTTGTCCACGACCACGACCTGAGTCACGAGCGCATCCTCCTCTCCCATATGAAGCTATGTGTGCAGAGTTCTCTGCTGAAGGTAAGACAAGATGCAAGCAATAGATATCTCCAGTTCTTCAAGTCGGCAAAAAGATGGTGTTCATCGTTGGCAGTGTGTGAGATATAAGAAATTGCTCCTCCACTGCATGGTACCTAAAATGTAGGCCATCAAAAAAATGATATACTTGCCAGTGAGAGCGCTCTTGGACTTGTTTGGTACAACACGAGGGTTGAAATATTGAAATATCTTCATATATGCTGAAGATACCTGTAATGTTCAATGAGGGTGGAATCACTTTGAGATGCCGACTAGATTCGCCTGTATATATTCGCAAGGCGTGACTTCGTCTTCTTATGGGAGTATGTTTGCTCGAGATCCTCTCACATTTCTGTGACCGTGTTTTTGTAAAGAAGATTGGAGGCAATGTGAGTCTCAACATTGTTGGTCATCCAGTTGATAACCAAGTAGTTGTCTGTCTGTCGGTTGTCGTACTCTTTGTCCTTTTCATTTAAAGGATCTTGAGTCAGGATGTAGAGTTTTCTCTGGCCAACAATGAACACCATAAAAGATCGAGACCAGGACATGTAATTTTATGTGCCCTTTTGCCTGATAGTACTGCATTGCGCCATAATATTCGTGGTTAAGGGCTTTGTTTCGGTAGAAGGAGATGTCATTGTGGTCTTATAAAAGAAAAAGAGATCATGTGATTGACTACGGATGCATACAGTGGCTAAAAGACGCCTTAAAACTCACGTTTGGACGTGCAAGAGGTTTGAATAACGCACTCCACAACAGTTCAGACAAAAAACAAGGACCTTATGCAGCCGCAGCGGTCATAGGAGGCTCCAGTGGTGGCGCGGAGGCCTTTAGAGCTGATGGGACGGCTGTGGGCCATGGAGGGCTGCTGGTTGGACCAGTGGGGGGGCCCTAGGTGGTTGGCGGCGGCCTAGGGGCTGCTGCGGCAGCCTTGGGATGGCTGCAGCTGCTGCTTCAACACCTTAGGGTTGCTGGTTGTGGCCCTGGAGGGGGATGGCGGTAGCCCTAGAAGAGCCCGTCCGGGGCCCTAGGCGAGGAAGAATGATGCATGCTGGCACGGGGAGAGACTTGAAGGTGGCAATGGGGTGGAGTTAGGTAAGAATCCCGATCTAGGATCGTTGCTTTTATACATATGGAGAAAAGAGTGCGTTGTGTTTATTCCATATGTTTAGGCTCTCTCATGTAGAGAGAAAACCCTAGAGAGTTCAAGACGGAAAAATACATAAATGCCTCTAAGGATTACATGAGATAAATATAATAACTCTAACAGACAATTTAAAAATAAAAGAGGGAAGTTTGAGTAAGGCTTGCGCAGGAAGAACACAGAGATTAGTGCTAGTCACATTGCAATGAGAAAAAATGATGTTACGATGAATATGTAAGGAAAAGATTGGCCACTTATTTGCTTTAAGAGGGAGTTGACATTACATGTATCTATATAACAATGATATGTAGGTGTATATGAGGAATAGAATGTTTTTATGTTGGGTAATGAGTTGCTATTTTGGTCGGGCCAATGGACTGATGTGTTGTGTTGAGGTCGACTCACGCTCAACCCATTTCTTTAGTAGGCCTATTTTTTGGTCGAAGTTCGGCTCGCTATAATTTGGAGCTGGGCTTGTGAGTTGGATTGGGCCAATTCTACTCAGCGCTCTTCCTTAATGGTAGGAAAGCAATGGTGGTGCTATGACTTCTCTTCTCTCCTTCTGGCAAGGTCAATTTCCGAGCGCTCTACCCACCACACTTTTGTGACAGTATCGAGCACATAACCCCTGAAAAAGCATGATCTCATCCTGCATCTCTTCACAGTGCCCCTACTTGTGGCCGCATGCTATCCCTTCCCGGCTCAGTCGTGGTTTACGAGATAGAATGAGTGTGAGGGAAAGAGAAGATGTAAGAGAGAATGAGTACCGTTGGATCGCTGTGAAGTGTTTGTCACTTGGTAACTTAAGAGCACGTTAGTAGGGTTAGGATGTAAATATGAAGTATGTAAGGGTTCAGATGTAATTATGATGTAGGGCATGCATGTGAATATCCCTTGATATATTATTTTATTGGTCATGTCGATTTCTTTACTTCAAATTCTTCACAGGTTCCTTAAACTTTGATCGTTTTAGAACGTCTGGTAACTGCCATATTTGTCTCTGCTCTTACACTAGAAACGCTTGAGAATGTATCAGCTGGCTTTTAGCAACCTCTATATTGGTGTATTGCATTTCTCTTCAAATGATTTTAATTAAGCATATATTGGCTATAATGGTCTAGTGGTAGTGCAGTGTGTCTACCACACAAAAAACCAGGGTTCAAATCCCACTCTTGCAGGGGTTGCGTTAGGTAGTCGATGGCCAGCGTAAAAAATAGTCGAATCATTCAACATGGATTTGTGCAAGAATCCATGTAGCCGACCCTACTTATATTGGGAGAAGGCTTAACACATTTTTGTATATTGACTATAATCACAATTTTTTTTCCATGTGCTGGGATAAGATGCGGTATTGTACTTTTGGCAACTTTGTATGATCTCTGATGTCAATTGATGCAAACATGAAATTTTGCTGGAAAAGGAATTTAAAAAATGAGAGGAAGAACACACCTGTTGCATGAGGTTTTGGGGGAAGAAGAAGCATGCTGATGCGCAGGGGAGATGGACGGATAGAGAAATAAAAGAAAAAAAAACTCTTCATATTTATTTTAACTTCAACTGTAATACAATGACCCATAACCCCATTATATAAGAGGTATTACTTTATAAAACAAAAATAAATACGAAACGAATCCTAACTCAACTCCTAAAATATCTCTAACTAACTGAATGACGAATTAGAGATCACATATGATCTATTTATCTACAATTCGAACAACTCAAATGGGACCAAATCAAGATAAGTAACCTCAAATTAGATGGGTAAAAATGAGAAAACCTAATTTTACCCTAACTTCTCAAAGTCATAATTTGGACAAAATTGACGGATGACAATCCCTAATTTTGCTCTAATTTTTTTATTCCATGCTGCATCATGAGACCATCGGTTTCCAGACAAGGATGATTAATGCTGCCTGAAGAAATTTGTCATTTACATATTGTGAGGATGGTGTGGAGTTAAGGGCGTGGCTGTTACAAAAACGTGACATGCACAGCCACTTTCCACTGTATTCTTGAGGTTGATACTGTTTTCCACTATTCTTGAGTTTGATAATATGAACATTTCGTTTTATCCTTACAGTTATACCAAATATAACATTTCTTTTTGATTGCATAAATGATGGGGCTGGTTTGCCGGCGTATGGTGTATACTTGCATCCAGGGAGTTGTACAGGAGACTGGGCTACAGTTGTTGGGGCCAGTTATATTTTCTTATACTCCATTTTAAAGTAGCCGATTTTTGGGACTTTATTTTTTGAAAGTAAAAAGGGTGAGCCGAGCATCCATCTCAGATAATTAATGGCAAACCTGCAATATGAGTAATATTTTTATTACATGGTTCATTTTAGATTTTTTTATTTGCACATGTAGCTCGACTTTTGTGATCATCAGGGAAGCACACCAACTTGCATCGGGTGGACCCCCAAGATCTGAGGAGCCCAGAATCGTTGAAAGGTATGCCAACTCACATGATGAATATCTCAAATCCATATATGTTCGTTCCTTATAAATGGAACAGTGGTGTTTTAGCTACTTACTATTTCCTGTTTCAGGGAGAGGGAGAAGTCCCGCGATAGAGGAAGGGAGAGAGAGCGGGAACGATCTCGTGACCGCTCTAATGATAGGGGCCGTGATCGAGACGTTAGGGATGATAGACATCACCATAGAGACCGTGATAGGAACAGAGATCGAGATCGAGATTGAGACAGGGAAAAAGATCGTGGGCGTGATCGTGATCGGGGCCGTGATAGAGACCGCGGTCGAGAAAGAGATCGTGACCGTGATCGTGATCGCAATCATGATAGAGATCGTGATAGAGATCGCGGGAGGAATCGGGAGCGGGAGAGAGAGTATGGCCGGAGTAGTCATGATGAAGATCGAAATCGAGGTCGTGACAGGGAGAAAGAGTATGATTACGAGCCTAACCATGGACAGGCTTGGTATCCCGACAACGATGAACATGAACATGGACAGATTATCGAGGGTTATGATTACCCACCTTATGAAATTCCTGAGCCTCAACATATGGGTGAGCATGGGGTTGAACGAGATCTTAGGCAACGGGAGGATGAATATCCGAATTACGCACCCTTTAATAAAAATGAATCTGATGGCCCCTCTGGCCAGTATGATCGAATGAGTCTGGATATGCATGGGCGAGAAAGGGCCTCAAGCAGGGAGTATGATTATCATGCCGAAAAGCTCCCACCAGAAGAATGAATAGTTTTAGCTAAAGCCGGACTGTGACCGGGTGAGTAATCTTTTCCTCATTTTTTGTGCATATATTCTCTTAAATGCAGTTTTATCTCACAAATAGAGGGTTAATTGTTGTGCCGGCTTATCTCAATCAAAACTGCAGCTTATTGCAATCTGGTAACTGGGTTTTTATTGTTCAAACGAGTGCTCGTGGCTTTTCGCAGAAACTGGTTCTTTGGTGGTTCATCAGTTAGAAGCTTCTTTTTGCGTGGAGACTTATACGTCACTGAGTCGACGACACTCCTGATGTTAAAGTTAGAACATTACATGATAATGTTAAGTGAATCATACATGATAGCATGCTATCTGCGTGTGTATTGATTGTTGATTTCTGTATGTTTGTTCCAACAAGATTGCTACATGAGGTCCAAACTGTTGTAAGGTGTTCAACGAGTTCTTTGTATTTCGTGTATCGCCTTTTTAAAGCCTGGTTAGGAAGATGGCTTTTATTTGTAACTGTTACCTTTCAAAATGAGGGACACAGAATAAAATAGATTCACTTATTTCATTCCTGTTCAGTAAGGAATAATTAGCGCAAGTAGAAATCATGTAATCATGTGTTCATCTATTTTTGCTTATTCTGGCATAATGGGATCTTGTTCCTCATTAAATTTGGGTTCAGTAGTGTTGTCTTTTGTGTTAAGGGTGAGGTGAAACTTAGGTCGAAACTTTTTTTTGGGCGTTGAATGCGGTATAGCTGACCCTACTTAATTGTGGGAAAAGGCTTTGTTGTGGATGGATGCGGTATCTACTAAGTCAGTTTGTGAAATATCTGTCCGGCCATTCAGATAAATTGCCCTCTTTCTAGGGATAAATGGATCATTTCGACATTTGCTTTCTCAGGATAATCATGATTATATCATTCATTGTCTATTTTAGCCATTTTTGTCATTCAAACTGATCGAATAAGAATGGACAAATCTCACTGGAGGAATATTGATGTGAACATGATGTGACTACTTCTCTTGGGATCGCTTGTTATTTGTTATGTGATAAAGCTTTGAGTAAATTACACAAAGGTTCATGAACTATACACTTTAATTTCAACTTGAACTTTAAAATGTAATAATGCGATACCACCATTTGATATCAATGCCATGCTTGAACTTTAAATGTAATAATGTGATACCTGATGTGTAAGTTTTGTCTCAATGTGATCCTTGACTGCTGAAATTTAGTTGATTGTTTTGCCTTTCTACCTTTAATTACAATCTAGAATCACATTGAGACAAATATTAAAGATTGGGTAAAACACTGTTACCTTTTAAAGTTTGACATTGAAAATTGAAATCGGATGTGTAGTTCAATAAACTTGTGTACTTTACACAAAATTCTTTGTATCTTGCAAAATAAAGATTATAGGGATTACGATGCAATTATAAAGCTTACATAATGCATGATTGGACAATATTTTAGGAGTCTTGGTATAACGATCCCAAATTATTAAGCCATATTTAGGAGTCAGTGCAGCGGTGTTTATTTGGGTGATGTCTTCAAAGTTTGCTCATGCATACAAGTCTCACACCAACAAAGAGAGAATTGTATGTAAATACCCTCTAAACATGTAAATTACATCAACACTCCTGCGGATTTGTATTAAATAAAAGGATATTTACACCCATAACTTGAGTGATTTTGTTATTACAATCATAATCTCGTGTAATTGTGAATTACATGAGAAATCCAAGATAATGGTTAACTCTTGCATGAGAAACTCTACGTTAATCTCCGTCCATTTTCTGTGTTAATGTTCATGGAAAATATTAAACATTTACAACTTAAGCCCTTTAGGTTGTCAGTATTTACAAAAATATTCCTCGTGTTGAACAATCAAGAAGCTCCTCCTCCTCGTCCCACCGCACGACGAAGAAGAAGGCTGGCACCTGATCTGAGCAGAAGACGATGACAACGACTGTATAGGAGGAAGGGGTTGGGGGTGGGGGTGTTGTTTGGACGAGGTGTTGAAGGAGCGGCGGAGGAGGTGGCTGGAAGGGGGGCAGTGGAGGGGGTGGAAGAAGCGCAAAAAAGGGGCCATAGGATGGATTGGACATGGTGTGGGAGGTTGGGCGAAGGAGGTGGCTGGAATGGGGCACTGGAGGGGCTGGAGGAGGGGCGGATGAGATGGTTGTAAAGGGATGCAGTAGGGGGCGGAGGAGCTTGTAAAGGGAGCTGGATTGGGGCGATGGAGGGGCAACCAGAAGGTGGGGCGGAGGAGGTGGCTTGAAGGAGGGCTAAAGGGGGACATGGGTGCAGAGGAGGGGTCGAAGAAGGCTAGGGAGGCGGAGAAGAGAGGGTTGCAGAGCTGGAGGCTGAGAGAGTTGTCACCTGCTGCGTGAGTGGAGAAGGGAGGAGGTCGGATGTGAGGATTATGGGTGTGAGACGGAGTGACTATTTGAGATTTCTCATATAATTTACGGTTACACGAGATTATGATTATAATTATAAAATTACTCAGAATATGGATGTAAATATCCCTTAAATAAATATCTCCGTAACTGAATCTATTTACAAATGCCTTCCATTTACAAAATATCCATACTGACACAAAAACCGGAGGGTATTTCGTAAAAAAGATGGGATACTTTTTTAAATACGAAAGTCTCAGGAGTATTTAATGCAATATTGAAATTTTGCAGGGCTATATACGTAGAAAGAAATGCCCTACAGCATATTAGGATAGCGCCCTTCCATGAATCAGCAATATGGATTCTGTTAAATATATATAAAAAATGCCGTTGTTGGATCACTGGATTTGGTATCTGAGAATTTGCTGTTGCAATTAGAGCTGCTAATTGAATTGAAGCATTCGGATTCGATTATGATTCGTTCAATAATAATTCGAAAATAATTGATTTGAAGTGAGTTGAATTGAATATGAATTCCAATCATGGATTTGATTCCCAAACTAATTGAATATGAATTAATTTTGAATTCGTTCGAAAAAATCTGATTCGATTCGATATGCATATATGTATGTATGTATATTATATTTATATACATATATGCATACATTCAGACATACATGTAACACTACCTTTGTTTACCAATAATCTTACCTCTTCTATATAAATATGAGTAGTTTATGGTGAATTTTGCAAAATACTCATAAAAAAATATTAAAAAAATACTCCTCTCCTCTCTCTAAAAAACCATAGCCCCCCAACGGTGTCGTGGTCTTCTCCTCTAATACCGACGCGGTGACGCCCCCTCCATCCTTCACTAGGCACCAACAACACGAGCGCTTGACACCATCTACAACAACTTCATCGATGCCCTGCCCGTCGTGAGTGCTCGGCGGTCACAGATCTAGCAATATTTTAGGTTAGGTTTCAAGATTTGAATCTTTCTCGTTGCAGGTGAAGTATTGCTCGAAGAATGGCAAGAGGTTAGATCCATTTCTCTACTTGTGAGGTGTACGAGAAGACCATTGGAAGCTTTCTTCTGAAAACCACCCATTGAGACAAGTATGTTGTTGGCACTAGTCTTCCTGATATCTTTCTACTCTCTTGTAATCGTAGGATGTAGGGATAGGGATTTGTAGCTTGCTTTATTGATGTTGATTACTATGTTGTGAAGCAGTCTCATTTATATGTTGATTACGCATTTTCTTTGTAGGAAAAATACACGTTCGAGAAGGATTGATCGTATATACTCCTTGGCAATTGATCCTTTTGGTTTCAGACTAATATCT
Organism: Ottelia alismoides; assembly: GCA_037367405.1. Classification (NCBI taxonomy): domain Eukaryota; kingdom Viridiplantae; phylum Streptophyta; class Magnoliopsida; order Alismatales; family Hydrocharitaceae; genus Ottelia; species Ottelia alismoides. The sequence continues at coordinate 2,230,024 of JAZKJV010001355.1, read as the reverse complement.
CAAATTTGAAAATTTTGATCAGATCATGTCTCTTTCGATCCGGTAGCCCTCTCAATTTTCCCGGGATCAATCATTTTCAATGCCTTGCAGAGTCGCATCACGTCCCATAATAAACATATTTTTTTGGGATATTTACACCCATAACCCTGAGTAATATGGTAATTACCCCAGGAACCCTCGATAAATACGAATTACATACGGAACCCCGAATAATGCTTAACCTTTACATGGGATAACCCTGTGTCAAATTCCGTCTTAATTATTCGTTAACTCTGACGGAAAAAGTCAGATGTTGACTATTTTGCCCTTAGAAACACATTTTATTTATAATGTGATGCCATTCTATCAAACAAGATGATGCCCCCTTCCACGGCAAGCCTCAAGTCCTCGTCCCCACAAGTTGCCCCCTCCGCCCCGCGCCTCCGCCCCCTGCATGCGAGCTCCATCCCTCCCCCTCCCCGGACTCCGTTCCCCGTATGCGAGCTCCTGGAAGCCCCGAGCTCCTGAACGTCGCTGCGTACACTGAGTCCATGTCGAACACCGCCGTTGCGTACACTGAGTCCATGTCGAGGAGCCCTCCCGGTTGCCGAGGAGCCTCCTCCTGGAATCCCCTTCCCCCTGCCCACCGGTTGCCGAGGAGCCTCATCCTGGAAGCCCCTTCCCCCAGCCCGCCGAGGAGCGCACCCCCCCCCCCCCCCTCTGGCTCCCACGGCGCCCGGTTCTTGCTTCTCCTCCAATCCCCCTCCCCCCGAGTCCCACTGTGGAGGAGCCCGCGCCCAGGGTCCTCCACCTCCCATGTTCCCTCTGCTCCGAGCCCCGTCTTCTGGAAGGCCCCCGCCCCCGCGTTTCTCCTGGAAGCCCCCTCCCCCCGACCCGCCTTCTGGAAGCGCCTCGAAGCCCACCTCCGCCGCCGTCGAGTTGCCCGGTTCCTGCTCCTCCTCCGCGGTAGGACTCGGGGTCGTCCTCTGTTCCCTCCCCTAGAGCCCCCCCTTTTGGAAGCTCCTTGCCCCCGCGTTTATCCTGGAAGCCCTCGAGCCTTACTTTTTGGAAGCCGCCCTCCCTCTGCGTTTATCCTGGAACACCCCCCCCTCGCGTTCTTCCTCGACCCCATTTGATTATCCTGGACCCATCCACGACCCCAGCTCGCAAGCTCGCCAAGAACCCCTCCCCTCGCCGGCCCCTAGCTCACGAGCTCGCCCAGCACCCCTCCCCTCGCCGGCCCACCAGCTCGCGAGGTCGCTCAGCACCCCTCCCCTGGCCGGCCCCCCAGCTCGCGAGGTCGCTTCACCAGCCCCCCAGCTCGCGAGCTCGTCCCCTTCCCCTACCGTGTCTCCAGCTCCATCGCATCTGCAAGCCACATCCTTTTGAATTTTTTTTTCCTTTTGTTTATCCTAGCCTTTATCCTAGCCCTTAGATTGAAGATGGGTTAGATTAACTTACTTGTATGGTTGGGTTAACTCACTAAACTAACGGAAGGTTACAGATGTAAAACGGAGCCATTATTCAGGGACCCGTATGTAATTCGTATTTATCGAGGGTTCCTGAGGTAATTACCATATTACTCAAGGTTATGGGTGTAAATATCTCTATTTTTTTTCGATGAAATATTAAATTATAGAAAAGATACGTAAAGGAGGGGAGAAGAGATTAGAACAATTGCGAAGTCTGATGTCTGACCTTTGAATTGTAAATTAAAAAAATGATGTCATTACGCTCGTAGCATAACAACGTATTGACCTTCCAATTGCCAGAAATATTACATCAAAAACAATGACGGGCACGTTTTGCGTCTAACAATACGTAAACGTGACGGTTCTTCCATGTTTGATGCTGAGATTTACATGTTTTTAATCTGTGGATTATGCATCCCTATGTCACTGTTAACTATAGAATAGTAATGGCAGTTAAGATGGGGGATGTAGTCAAATCTGAGCACCTAGGGATGGCCTCATTAATCCATCCTTGATCACATACATGTTTTGACTCGACTTTTCCATGATCGCATCGCATCAGGATTTGATTAATTTACCTAAGCCTATTGGTTTTTGACAACTATATTAGATTAGTGTTAATCATGATCTGAGATCCATTCCATGAAAAGCCGGTATTATTATGTACGAGCATAGGATCTAAATCCTCAGTCTACGAATGACTAGTCTCATAATGTGATAATTTTTTCCGAATTTAATTTATCACAATGGATGATTATCACCATGAAATTGTTAATGAAGTTTGACTTACGTAATACTTTTTTTTGTGAGTGTTTATATTGATTGACTGATAAAATTCAATTTCTTTAGATATCATGGAGGTATATAATGAGAGAAAAGATGGAGATGATTCTTTTGAAAAACGGCATGGATCACAATCCTCCGATCATGCTTTTGGACATGTATATTAAAATCTTATCTTTTTCTTTAAATACTATAAAAAATTAAGTTTATCTGTTGATGTGAAAGTTTAAATTTAGTTACGATCATTTGTTTACTTTTTCTTTAGATCACCAATTCGAACATGCTATCTTCACAAAATAGTATCCATGAAAGAGTGATTGGAGATGAAGATGATTTTGACGGGAGAAAAATATAGGAGAAGAAGGAAAAGAAGTAGAAAAAATGCATGATGAAGTAATTACTAAAGTTGATAGAGAGAAAAGATTGTCTATTTATCAATCATTTATTAAAGAGAATGTGAAGGTTGGTGGAGTATTAGTTGAAAGGTGAAAATATATGGATTGTAAAAAAATATATTCAAAGTAATGAATTGTGGAATTACTTCTCATTAGAAAAATCATAGAGAGAGGTATTATATCATGCGAGATTCTGGAGATAAGAAACAAAGAACATTGTCTTTTGGTCCTTCGTCATCCGAATCAGATCATTTGAATGAATTTGCATTATCATTTTCAACAGATGAGAGTAGAGAATTGATCGCTAAATGGGTCATCGTTCATGAGCATGCTTTTCGTATTGTGTAAGAATTCTGGCTTAATGCAATACTAAAATATTTGAACACCAATTTTAAACAAGTTTCCATAGCAATGATAACAAATGATTTCTTGAAAATATTCTCCATCGAAAAGGAAAAATTGAAAAGAAATTTTTTACATGTAGACATGATTGGTCTTACTACAGATACTTGGACATCCAATCAAACAATAGGGTACATGTGTTTGACTTCCCACTATGTGGATGCCAATTGCAAGTTACAAAAATGTATCCTTAATTTTTCAAAGTTAGAACCACTGCATACATGTTGTTATTGCAGATGCTATTCTGAACTGTCATGTTGAATGGGGGATTGATAGTAAAATTATGAGTATTACATTAGATAATGCCAGCACTAATGATGTGGTTGTGAGAACATTGAAAGACACATTTCTCGAAAGGGATTGTTTGTATTTAAGGGAAAACTTTTTCATGTCAGATATTGTGCACACATATTAAATCTTATAGTGCAAGACGGTCTTCGTGCATTGGAAAATATGATCTTTAATATTAGCGAAAGTGTAAAGTACATCAAAAATGTAGTGCACATTTAAAGAAATTTGGTGAAATTACAAAGCAATTGAATCACTCTACTTCAAGAGGTCTCTCCATGAATGTTCCTACTCGTTGGAATTCCACTTTCTTCATGCTTGAATCCGCATTATGTTATAAAGTCGTTTTTCAAAATTATGGAAGAAGAGATGATGGTTACAAGTGGTTGCCATCACAAGAAGAGTGAGAGAAAGCTGAAAAAATCCGTCCACTCTTGAAGCAAGTTTTTGAAGCGACACATGTGTTTTCTGGTACGAAGTTTCCAACAACAAATTTATTTCTTCCAAAAATTTAGAAAGTAGCAGAAATTTTGAAAGATAACTCATTTTCAAGTGATGATTTCATTAAGGAAATGACCATTGCAATGAAACTGAAGTTCGATAAATATTGGAAGGATTGCAACCTTGTGATATCTATTGCATGTCTCCTTAATCAAGATATAAACTGAAATCCATTGAATTTATTTTTGATATGGTTTATACTTTTATTGAGTCTCAAGAACAACTAATGAAAATGAAAAAAGAATTATCATGCATCTATTCTTTTTTACTTGCAAATAGTTGTCAAATAAAATGATGAAAGCAAAAACATTGGAGAAAATACTGAGTTTTCGAATGCATACTCCAATGAAAAGACAAGCGAAGCAGAACTAGATGAATATTTAGATAATGTTGAAAACGAACCTCCAGAAAAGTCTGACTTGGAGAGATACCTGGAAGATCCAATGATGAGATCAAGAAAAGGAGATCCCCCTTTTGATGTCCTAGATTGGTGGAAAACCAATGCTTTGACATTTCCTGTGCTCTCTATTATGGCGCATGATGTATTGTCAATTCCTATTAGCTATGTTGCTTCAGAGTCAGCTTTCAGCACTGGAGGTAGTGCCCTCACTGATTATAGAAGTTCTTTATCTTCTAAATCCGTTGAGGCTCTTGTATGTACTTGTGATTGGATACGAGCCACTCAAGACATTGCTCAATCTTTAAATGTAAGAATACCCAATATAAACTTACTTTGAGCTTATCATAGTTAAATACGAAGCTAATTTTTCTTAATAAATTGCAGTATGTTGTTTGCCAAGACGAAAGCTTGAAGGTTCATATTCCGGACTAGATTCAAACTTCTCATGAAGGTTAGCAATCACTATCAGCTCAAATATACAATAGGTCATACTCTACTAATTTAGTTTTTATTCTAATAAACTTTCTTTATTTGAAGGATGTGGAAGTGATGGTGGTCTCTCTACAGTTCTATCAACATCAATAGCATGAATCGAGAATGCATTACAATACTATTTTCTTCCCTTTTTCAGGACGAATGTGTTCTAAAATTTATCAAATGGAATACCATGTGTTTACTAGTATGCAATACTTTTAATTGAAGTTTGACTATATCATTCCAGCTTAGTTTTTTATATGTCTCATGGTACACTATTTGTTGCCATTATTGTTTTCAAATAACGTGATTTTTTTGCATTTTCCTTTACGAGACTCGTCTTTTCATGCAACATCAAGCAATCAAAGGTAATCACAATTTTCACAATATGTTCATTTTTACATCAATTATATCCAATCTCTCTCCGCTCTTATTATTTCTACTTCATATATTTAATTCATTATAGATAATAAGAGAAAATTAGGATTGCAACAAACTTATAAGCATCGCAACAACTAGGTAATTTTATGCATTTCATATTATATGTTGAATACTATCTTTTTCTTAAAGTTTTTAATTTATCCCCCTATTTTTACTATTAATGCATACTTTAACTCATTAATTAACATTCATCTTACTCCAAATGTACTTAACTTATAAGGCATGCCTCTTCTCAACATCATACCTTCTTTTTCTAAAAAAAATCATCATCAATTAAATTTTCAAATTCGATATAAAATGAATCGAATTTGAGTATTCGAAACTCATAATGAATTGAATTTGAATTCAAATTAATGAATTCGGTTAAAATTCGATTCGAGTTCGGATTCGAAAAAATTATAATGAATTGAATTTGAATCCATGTGGATTCGAGTGTATTCGATTCGATTAGCACCCCTAGTTGCAATCGGAAGGCCGATGAGACGGAATGTGTCTATAGTGACGGTAACTAAAACACCACATGTAGTCTCCAGTTATGTTCATTTGCAGCGGCCTGTATTTTCAGAGGGATTTTTACACCATGAACATTAAATTTTTTTAAATTACCTTATCTTATCGATTTTGTAAATTTTGTTATTATCACCTTAATCCCATAAAGTTACTTAGCCTCATACATGATAGAACTCCAGGTTAGTATCCTCTACTTTTCCACTAACGGTTGTTTCCCCAAAGCTGAATGCCTATTTTACCATCAATTTGAAGACCGTTGCTAATGAACGGTCTGATATACCCCCTCATTCCGAACTGCTATATTTGAGCTTCAATCCATATTTGAAAGCTCCACATTAGAACAAAGAGAATGAAGCTCGAGACAACAAACCGACTTTTATTACATGTTTCTCAATTGATATTACATCAATCTTTATATTGCAATCTTCTTGTTTTACGTGGTTACATGATTACGAGAGATGGACCAACTCTCTGCCTCCAGTGTCTCCGCCTACAATCGAGTGAAACACGAATGTCGCTCTACTGCAATGAAGACGTCCTCGAGACCATGGAGTACGGGAAGGAAGTTCTACACATGCTCAGAATGAAGCTGTGATTTTTTGACTGGGTCGATGATGGCATGCCCAACGATCAGACCTCCCATAAATAAATGAAATGGTGAATTGCGATATTTGCAGGAGTCAGGCAAGTTAAATGAAAACTCACACATATGCGAGTGGAAATCAAGTACATATGCTTTCATGTGAAGCTCATGTAGAATGTCTTGAGAAGAAATTAATGAATTACCTCTATGTAAATGAAATATCTTCTCTCATCCCCACATTTTATATTTGCGTGCTCTAGATGGTAAATACCTGAAATCTGCCCAACAATGCAATCGAAAAAAGAAGTCTTAATTGGTACACATTCACAGAGTGTCATCCATTCAGCATGTCCCCATTCTCCATACTACAACTAAGTTGATACTAATTTTCATATTACATATGGAACCCAAAAATCCTACACATTGCACAACAAGAAAATCACTAGCTAATGTCTACTTCCCCTTAACCAAAAAACAACAACATCTACACATACAACCACCCCGCCACAAAATGGAATTCTTCGAATGTCATCCACTGTGATTGCTGTCAGAAAATGGACCAGTCCTCCATCAAACTGCTGACCCAAAAATTGATCAGTCTTTCATCAAGAGACCAGTTGGAGTAGCCATCTACCTGCATCAGAAAACAACAACTTGTGATATGTAAACATCTGCAAGTGGCTAAACTTCTATATAGAATGGATAATCATACCTGCAAAAATTGCTTGCGAGAAACCCTTAGCGTTGCGGGAACTACCTTGCTCAGAACATCAGCAAGTGGTGTTTACTCATGTAAAAATATCCAGCAAGGAGCCATAGTTGTGTTAGCATTTGCAGGATTGCATTAGGCTATATGTTATTTGACAATGCTGAGGATAGGGTTGAGCATCAAGTAGGGCTGGCCCGACCCAACCCGAAATCCGTCCCACCAAATCCGACCCTAGCCCGAGCCCATTGGAAATATGAGCGGGTTTGGGCTCCAATTTGGGCCTAATTTGTTATTCAGGCCGGGTTCGAGTCTAGCATAACCCGAACTCGAAGCCCGGTTAAACAGCCTGCTGGTAGGCCCGTGTTTAAGAGTGTTAAAAGGCCCATGGTTAAGCCCGAAATCTCAGCCCTAGTTCGCCCAACCCCATTCGACCCCAAGCAAAACCATATACTGGTGTGTACAACCCCATTCATATCCCTAGTCCCCCATTGGTTGGCCCCACCCAAAACCTAAACATACCATTCCCACTACCACGAGAACACTCACATTCCTTGGAACCAAAACCCTAGTCCCCGTTGGTTGGTTCCATACCCAAAACCTAAAACCACCAATCCCACTATAATGAGAACACGATCCCAAGTTCATTACTTTAAAAGTGAGTAAATCCAAATTGGACACTGAATTTGGGTTTTGTCTCACAGGCTAATTATTTGAGTTAGTCATTTTTTGTATTTTCCTTTAATTTTTTAGTAATATGCACACAATGAAGGTGGTTTGATGTCAATTGGAGTTAGCATGAATTAGTTAAAAAATACATGAAGTTAGGTAAAAATGTGAAGATGATTATGAGTGCAATTATACATGTTAAAATGCATATATTAATTCTAAGTGCATCATGGTAAAAATGCATAATTATAATGAAATGCAACTAATTACTCGATAACAAAGCTCTATTTTCATCTTTTAGTATGATGAATCATAGATTCATCATCGGGCAGATAAGTCGGCCAATTTTTACATCAAAGTTTTATATTTTTTTAGTTTTTTGCTTTTTCTAAAAGCAAACTTATTCTAATATGCTTCATGTTATATTTAAGCTCAATTATTCCTTTTGTTTCATTATGAATGTATAGAAAATATACAAATCTATGTTAATATATAAGCAAACTTATTCTAATATGTGATAATGTTATATTTAAAGTCAATTACTTCTTTTGATTCATTATGAAAGTATAGAAAATGTACAAATTTATGTATAAAAATGATTTATGTATTTAAAATAATTAAAAAATTCAAAACCAACTAATTGTCGAGTAATTCCGATTAATCGCCCGACTAGCGATTAATCCTTAGTCGGTGATATCGCCGACCAAGTACTGACTACCGCTTTCTGCAACCTTGGTCATCGGTATGGCCAATGAGGGCAGCAGCAGGAGACCAATGCCTTGGAGCTGCAGTAAGTTGGAGGGAGTTCTTCCAGCAACTGTAGGGGCTGGAGTAGTTGCTGGATTGGCAGCAACAACCTTGGAGATGGTTGTTGTAGTCGTAGGAGGTGGCTGCTGGCATGTATCAGCAGCAACGCTGTTGGGAGCAATTGTTGTAAGGCTTCAAAGGGAGCAGCAACAACTGGTTGCTCTGAACAATAGCATCTCCTGAGCTCAGAGCAGCAAGGGTTGTTGGAGTAGCATCTGAGGGCTCCAACATGAGATTAGCAGCCCGGCTGCTATCTGGAGCAAGCAAGAAGAAGGACTGAGGATTCCTTCGTTAGAGATTTGGGAGAAGCAAATGGCTTCTTCGGTTGGGAAACAATAGAGGGGGGGTTTTGATTTTAGGAAAAATGGAAAGGGATTTTGATGTTATATAAACAAGGAGAAGTATCTTAGGTGTTTGCCAAATGGAAGGGAGAGAAAAACCAATTGGAGGGAGAGAATGACAAGTGGAGAGGGTTGGAAATTTACACTTGTCAATATATAAGTATATATATATATATCTCAATTCACTCTCTCTCTCTCTCTCTTATTTGAGTACCAAAGTCATCCGTATTTGTACCTCGAATCTCGGATTTAGATGTACAATGCCTCGTTTCGACCATCTATGAATGATGATCGAATGATATAAATTTCATGCTTTCTCTGATCCAAGATGGATACAGAAAATGGTGAAATACGGTCTCGATTTGTACTTGAATTTTGTGATTTAAAATGGAAATGACCTATGATCGACGAACGATCGATTTTGTTGATCTTATTTCATCAAATCTGGTTTTTTGGTAGTCTCAGTTTGTTTTACGGTTCAGATTTTGCATCGCGACCTTTTCCAACGACACGAGTTATGATGCCATCGACTTTTGATCGATCACATCCGAACGAAATTCGATTTGCGATCTATGGATTGATATGTTTTTATTCACTATTAATTGAATATTAATTGATCATGCATATCCTTAATAGGGTTGGATTTGGATTATTCAGATCCTGATGTCACAAACACTAAGATATTTCTTGATTATAAACTTGCCTCAGTTAGACAATGTGTCAATTGGCAAGTGGATCTTTTATTGTTGTGGTTGGAAAATGGAGCATATCTATCATAGATAAATTTATATTAAAAGACACTCTTCATGTTTCCGATTTTCGTATTAACTTACTCTATGTTTATCGCATTGCTAAGGATCTCAACTATCGTCTAATTTTTGATGAGAAATCTTGTGTGTTGTAGGACTTGGTGATGTGGAAGTAGATTGAGATTGGTTTGACTGCTGGTAGCCTTTATCACTTTCTTGCTCGTGTGGTCTCTACTTGGGCTGCCACAACTAGTGCTAAAGAAACTGATGATACCGTGACTCTAAAGTGATGGCATGAGCATCTAGGGCACCCTGGTTATCACGTTCTTCATAGTTTATTTATTGAATTATACAATAAAGTTGGACGAGAGATTTATTTTTGTGAAGTGTATGAGCTCTCAAAGCACACTAGAACAACCTATCCTTTCCAATAGTAAAAGTACTTCTATTTTCACACCGTTCACTTTGATGTGTGGGGTCCATCAAATTTGAAAAGCTTAGGAGGTCGTCTTTATTTTATAACTTTCATCGATGATTTTTCTCGTTATACTCATGTGTATTTAATGAAGAGTAAAAGTGAGGTACTAAGTATCATTCGAAGCTTTGTTAACATGATCAAAACCCAATATGACACCAACGTCAAAGTTTTACGAATTGACAATGCTAAGGAGTACTTGGAGGGATCTCTCCATTTTTTTGAAGAGAATGGAATCATTGGAAATTCATGTAGTTGAACACCCTAACAAAATGGCATATCTAAGAGAAAGAATTGTCACCTTTAGAGGTTATTAGAGCCTTCTTTTTTCAGAGGAATGCACCTAAGCTGTATTGGAGAGAAGCAATACTCACAGTTGTTCATCTTATAAACATGCATCTTTCTAATGTGGTTGAGAAAAGACTCCTTTCTATATTTTAAATCTTAATAAACTTCCTTTCCGCCTAGTTTCTCATGTGTTTGGTTGTGTTTGCTATGTTCACATCTCTGGTCTTGATATGAGGAAACTATTGTCTATACCATCAAGTATAAGGCATATGGGAAAATTAACATATTCAAAGCTTGGTTGGTTGCAAGATGCTACAGTCAGAAATATGGTATTGACTGTCTTGAGTCTTTCTCTCTTGTTGCAAAAATGAAGATTGTCAGAGTTATTATTTGTCTTTCTGCTCAGTTCTTCTGGAAAATGCATCAACTGGATGTCAAAAATGTCTTCCTAAATAGAAGTCTGAAAGTAGTCTACATGAATATGCCACCTGGGTATAGTTAGATGGAAAGCTTGATTTGAATGGCGCAGGGTAGTGATGATAAAAATAGGTATACTCAGGCTAATGGAGATCATACCATCTTCATTGAAAGGAATAGCATTAAGAAATCTATTCTTCTGCTCTATGTTGATGACATGATCCTTACTAGAGATGATGGAGAGGAATTGTATAGCTAAAAGATGATTTTTTCAAAGGAATTTGAATTAAAAGACTTAGGGCAACTGAAGTATTTCCTTTATATTGAGATGACTAGATCTCTACAGAGTATGTGTTTGAATCAACGAAATTATGCTCTCAATTTACTTCATGACTCGGGTATGCTTGGTTGTAAACCTGCACTCTACCATGTGAAGGTAAAACCATAAAATGAGTAAGGAGGATGGCGAACCTTTGACGACCCAGAGAAAGAGAGATATCAAAAGTAGTTAGAAAATTAATCTACCTCACTCTCACAAGACCTGACATCACCTTTGTGCTAAATATTATCAATCAGTTTATGCATGTCCCTACGATAGTCCATGTGAATGTTGTTATCGATTCTTGATATATATAAAGAAGTGCCCTGGAAAAGGGCTTATGTTCAAGAAACACAATGATATTAGTATTGAAGTCTACACATATGCTGATTAGGCTGGATCTGTCGATGACAAAAGATCTACATCAGGGTATGTAGTGTACTTGTGTGGGAACTTGATTATTTGGAGAATCAAGACACAAAATGTTGTTTTTAGATCAAAGTTGAAACTGAATACATGGCTCTTGCTAATACCGTCTCTAAAGTCATTTGGTTATAATTGTTATTAAAAGAATTTGGAACTGAAGCCACTATGCTGATGAAAATATTCTGTGACAAGAAAGCTGTAATAAATTTGGCCAACAATCATGTGATGTATGATAGAACAAAACATGTGGAGATAGATCGTCATTTCATTTGATAAAGATTGATGCTAGTCAATTGTGCTGCCTTACCTGAAATCTAGTGATCAGGTTGTTGATATCTTCACAAAGGGGTTGCTTACGACTCAATACGAGCTGAATGTAGGCAAGTTTGACATGATTGACATGTATGTCCAACTTGAGGGGGAGTGTTGAGTTGTATTGTAATTGGGTGGGTGAATGGGTCTATAGATGAGAGACTGTTTACCCTGTCTCATATTTATGTACTCATCCCCTTCCTTTTTTTAGGTGTTTTTAGTGAAGAGAACTCTAATCCCAATTGAGTTGGTGATTAGGGTTTTGTGTCCCTATGGTTTTTCCTTCATTGTAGAGTTTCCACGTAAATCCTTATCTCCTTTGTGGTGATTGTTCTTGTGCGATTTTTACAAATACAATGCATAAGCATTATAGTATAGGTAGAAATGTACTATATTACATTTTGAACTTACTCTTTGCTAAAACTTTTAATTAATTTCTTATAGAGAGTGCATGGTTTCTTAGATCTTTCTTTATAATGCATTTATTAAATGAATGATTGAGATGGATAATTTTTTGAAATCAAAAGAATATTCATTTCATCAACCATGCCATTGAAATTATGTGAATCTCATTCACAACCCAAAATTAAATATAATTATATTTTCAATTAATCGTTCAATGTGAATCCAATTCACATTAACAATTAAGCAACAAATATAAATCACAATATGCTCTCTTTAATATATTATAAATCACATTTCAATATATATGATTAATATGGATAGTGCTATCCACATTATTCATATCCATGATAATTAAATCACATTTAATCATCTTGGATTTCTTTTCTCATGTGCCCAAATAATATGAATCACATTCACATTATTCATATCTTTGATAATTAAATCACATCTAATTATCTCAGATAACTCTCCTTATAATATGAATCAAATTCATATTATCCATGATAATTCAATCACATTTAATTATCAATTTTCTCGATGCTTGAATACATATATCAACAATTAAATTATCCATGAACTCTTTCAAGGATAATGCGCTTTCTCCGCAGATACTTAGAGATAAGGACAATACGATTGTATTGTTCCACGTATAGTGACTTGGATATTGAGATCACATCTCAAATCCAGATCTTGGGGACCTCCCACAGATGCTTGATTAAATCAAGACCGCAAATCTAATCTTCTCATTACATCTGAATCATATTCAGATCAATGTCCAACATTTGGACCAAGATCAGATTACTTCTCTACTGAGAGGAGTCACTAAAATCCAGGCCCGTTTCATCACTCCCTATGGAAGCGTCATGGTTATACAATCATTTATGCACATCACCCTCAGGTATTCCCAATACCTGTACATCCCGCATACTGTAAGACTCAGAATAAACCCGAAGTATTAGAACAACTTTATACTGTCTACTTCAGGGTTTTATCAGTAAGTTTCTTATTTGATCATTGGGAGTTGGTATCGATCATATACTTTCCAAAAGCAAATATCATACCTAGGTCTTGATCATATACTTCCCAAAAGTATATATCAAACCTACAAATTCAGTCAAGCTTCCAAAGTGAGACGACCGTGCACGGAATTTGATTCTTTCCAATATCTCATGAGTGAGCTCATGTCTTCCGGTTCAGTAATGAACCTGCATGATCCCTTCTCGGAATTTTCCAGAAAATGGAATATATATCCAAGGTGTACCATTAATTCGATGGTTCCAATGCCCTCTTCTCTTTACTTCTGAATATCGTCAGAACTAAGATCTAAGAGGTATCATCGAGATCATATCTCAAGATATGGAATAACCAGTTATAAAACACTTATCATTATCCATATATCATTTTTAATGATTAGGATATCATCTACATTTAGCATGATGAACACAATGGCACTCCCACTAAGCTTCACATGGTACACCAAGATTCTATATGAAATTATAACATTTATAATTTCATCAAATCTTTTGGTCCGACTACAAGAAGCTTATTTGAGTCTATAGATGGAGTTCTCTAGCTTGTACACCTTGCTTTTCTCAACCATGAAGCCCTGGGGCTACTTCATGTGAATATCCTCAATGAGGTATTTATAGAGGAATACAATCTTGACTTCCATCTTGAAGATGTCAAAGTCAAGTTGTGTAGCTAGGGTTAGCTATATTTTGATGGATTTAAGCATGATCATTGAAGAGCAAGTCTCATCGCAAGCGATGTCTTCTCTTCGGTGTGTAGCTCATGGCTATGAACCGTGCTTTAAAGGTCTCTACCTTCTCATCAGGTTCCCTCTTTCTCCTGAAGATCCATTTACACCTTAATGAGCCTTATCCATATAGGTGGATCCTCGAGGGTCCATATACAACACTTGTATATGAAGTCTATATTATACTTTTATTGCCAACATCCATCTTTCCATGTCATGATCCTCAGGAGACTCATCACATGAAGTCCGATCATTTTCAGACTTAATTGACACATAGAATACATCCTCAAACTTATTTGAAGAAGTATTAGTATTTCATCTTCAATTATTATTTTAGTTTCTGATTTCAGGAGCCTCATTATCTTTTCAAGATTAAATGAGTTCCTTTACTTCATTTTCATCTTGATTCTCAAGAGAGTTATCCTCTGAGAATCACATTCTCAGAGATGAGATCTTTTAAGAATCTCAAGGTCATAAAATAGGTATCCAATACCATCCTTTATTTCCTAATGAAGTAGCACTCTCTGGTGCCATATTCCAGCTTACTTGCCTGGAACCTTATTAAGGATATATATATTATAGTATCTACTGCATATACCTTGGAAACTAGGAGATAATTATGCTAAGATTCATCATTGATCATGTCATGTCATACATGATCCAATTGTATCTCCCTACAACTCCATTGAGTTTAGATTTATTAGGAGGAGTGAGATAAAATAATATTCATATCTCAAATAAGGTATTCCATAAATTCATCTAATAGGTAATGACTACCTAGATTAGATCAAATTCATTTAATCTTCCTTCAAACTTTGGTTCTAAACCAAAATTGTGAAATCTATGAACATTTCAAAGGTTTCTAAGTGAACAGAATAAATCTCATATCACAAATAATTATCAATAGATATCACATATCCACAATGTTTATTCTGATATAGATGATTCACATACATCAATATGTATGAGATCTTGAATACCTTGACATCTTATACCATTCCAAGGAAGGATGTATTGGACATTTTTACTTTTGAATACAATATTCACAAGTATGTAAGATTGAACCTTCAGACAATCTAAGATTTCATCTCTTACTAGTCTATTGATCACAACAATAGACAAATGTCCAAGGCTTGATGCCATATCATTGTCAAATGATCTTCGTCCTCCCATTGATCTTTTAAGGTTTAAATTTCAGTATTAGAAATGTTAATGAACCATTCATTAATTTTTTAATTTAGTAGAGTCCACTAGATTTTGGATTACTATATGAAATATCTCCATCATAACTCTTTATGATAGGTCTATTACAGAATTCATGCTTATTTTCAACATTTAGAAATAAACAGTGAGTGTATTCTAATATCTAGGTCATAGAGACATTCTCTAAGACTAAGGGCTCTCCTACTGAAATTAGGAAGTCTATTTATCCAATAGAGGTTGTTGCAACAATTGCATTAACATCCATGTGGATGTCCATTGAACCTTAAGATCAAATTTTCTAGTCTTCTTAAAACATAAGCAACCAATTGCAAGTGTCTTTAGAAGATTGAGTTACAATTATTAGACTTTGATCTTATCAAATAAGAAAGCCAACTTCATTGATTATATGTAGATGTAGATTATTCTGATGCACCATCTGGATCCTTCTCTAAGGATTCTAGATAGACAAGATAGTCACACTATAAGTACATCGGCTTATTGCAGTATTGGCATTCATCCAACTACTTGGATGTCATATGGAAGTCACAAAAGTACGGTCAACTCTTTGACTTTCCTTCTTACTTGGGTCCAACCCATGCTTCCACTGTGCTCCCTTTATCTATAAACAACCATTGCTTTAGACGAAGGATCTCTTATGTTGAATTCAAAAGATTTCAACATACGAGCATTTCAACATTTGTACATACTTCATTCAATTCATACAATAGAATATTCTGAAGCTTCATGGATGACTAGAGTATGGATAGTAGAATGATGACATTCATCGTATCTACATCCATCTAAATTCTTAAAAAAATATTGGTTCAGGTAGGTACTCAAATAATTTTGAATACATCATCTCTTATAGAGCTACCATTCTGCATGATGCAAAGAACCATGTCATTCATGATTAAATGTTGAGAACACATATGTATGCCAGAACATCTTCTTAGAATTATATAAGGATTATTTGACAACTACGATCATCATCGACATGTCACTTCCAAAGTACATTCGATGAGAGATCATGATTATAGAGACATACAAACCCTAGGGTTGTAGTCCTATTGTCTATTTAATTGTCACTCCTCATTATTATGAGGAAACTTGCACATCGAACCACATACAATATGTGTCCAACTGCAAGTACAATATCTTAATCATGGATCCAATCCATGAAATTTTTCCAGTTATTATTGAGTATAATATTGAGTGGGTTTAATGAAGAATTATCTGAAATAAGAATTTTGCATAAGTATATATATATACATATTTTACTTCGATTTAGGAATTTTATATCAAAGTTGTCTTGCCTTGTCAACAATGAAAGTTCATTCCCTTAATCACTTTCAATGTAAGAGATATACTTACCAATATATCTCAAGCAATGTTGACAAGATTTTTCGCGGTTTAAGATGATGATTTTATCATGTCGTTGTTGTTCCACGAAGAATCCAGATTTAACAAATTAAATGCAACTATGAGCACAATGGAGACACACAAAATGCATATGACAAGTAGAGGTTCGAATCCACAAGGACCAAGTAAATTTGCAATTTTAATTTGACATTTTAAACTTGGTTCTGATCTCAATCCGGTGAAACGAGATGTGATCATGATTTTACTTAGAGGACATGAAACTTGATAGAACTTATCTCAATATCACAGAAATACTTCCGTATGTTTCTCAAATCTTTTCTAAAATTTTAGGCATCAATTTAGCACATGAAATGACAGGTTAGATAAAGTAGATGTAATTAGAAAAATAAGTTGAAGCAATGATTCAAAGTTGTAAAGATTCAAAATTTAAGCTAAAGAAACAACTTAAGATAACGAATAGTTCATGGGATGATGTTATAATAAAGAGAAAGAGATGAAGATAGATAAAGTGATAGAATGCTCTCTTCATGCACGTATGGGCAGGTGCTGTAGGAGATGGTGCGTGGTGTACTCCGATGGTGCACCCGCACGAGGGGGGGGGGGGGGGGTGAACGCTAGACGTGCAACCGTGTGCATGAGGGAGTCGTCGCTGGATGTACAGTCGCACGAGGGTGGCAGTGACTAGACGTGCTCCCAGTGGCGCGTGCGAGTGTGTCGTCGGTGGTGAAAGCCGCTGGTTGCTATAGATGTGCGGCTGCGGACTGAGGCAAGATGGAGGTGACGCAACAGCTTGCTGCGTACGGTGGAGACGAGGTTGGAGCTGAACGCCAAGGAGGAGGGTGCGCTGGTAGTGGCTGTGCGGGATGCACTCGCACACAGCCGTTGATGCACCTGTACGTGAGGGAGAGCTGATGGGCGTGTCGGTGCACACAGGGTAGTGGCCGTGCGTGTAGCTGCTGCAAGTTGAAGAAGAAACGCAAGGAAGGAGGACCTGTGCGCGGGGGAGAGTTGCTACTCCTGTGCCTGCAGAAAGAACAAACGAGAGGGGAGAGTACGCGTGAATATGGAGAGTGCGCGAATGGCCAAATCCGTCAGGGAGGGAGAGGTTTGCGTGAGTGAAAGTGATGAGAGAGAGAGAGGGGGTGAGTGAGGTGCGTGAGAGGTCCCATTTTATAGTTGCCATGGGCGGCTATGCATAAAGAATCCCCATGCAAATAAAGACAAAATTAAATGAATATGCATGGGGAAGGGATGGATATGTGGCTCCATGCATGGGGAAGGCAATGGGTTTGTACGTGGGAGGCTATTCCATGCTATAATGAGTGGGAAATTTATACTATCCTCCATCCCCTTTTCTTCCCAATAAAATGTGAGGCTTTGTAGAGTCAAATCAATTTGTTATATTCAATGTTATATATATCCAATACACATCCATATGATTTGCTTAGTTCATGTAGATAATTAGTTAAGTTATATTTAGGTGACTTAACAAGAATGATTAGGAATCATAAAATATGTAATCGATATTTTTTTTGAAAACATTTTACTCGATTACAAAATCATGATCAGTTGATTTATGCAGAGATTTAATTGATCGTGTGCAATTATGGATATTCTCTCTGCTGTATGTAAGGAATATAGATTATATGAATTTTGGAGTTTACAAATCAATCAATAAAGTTGTATATCACATAATTTGATCATATTATCTCTGTATATATTGTAATCATCACACCCCCATACTTAAGTTTTTCTAGTCCCGAGCAAAAATAAGATAAGAAATAATGAAGGACAGGGAAAATAGCCAAGATAGGTTGAGTGAGGGTTTGCAGCAGACACTCCCACAAAATTTTTGAGTTTTCAGCTCCTAACTACACAAATACACATGCTTCAGTAGAGTTGACCCATGGATTAATGATTTGTTCGAATAGTCGACTTGACTCGAGTTTTGTAGTTTCAACAGTCTCTCAGTTCCAAAAAAATCAAGATGGTTTCAGAAAGTCGATCAAGTCATATCATTCTAATCAACATGTATTCTCTTGACCTTGAATGGATACAAATGGTGTTCGTGATGTTTTAGCTTTCGTGAGTCAAAAGAACGAGCTAACAGTACAATCTATCAAGGTACCGAATGATTCCCTACACATATAGCCTCAGTCCTCACCTGAATTCAGGCATATTCTCCTTTCACCCAAGTATGTCAGCATAAACAGTAGGTCATAATTCTTGGAGAATGGGACTTTAATTTTCGAGGTTTTCCGTAGACCGCTTTGGTCCGTTGCTCTCATTTTTTTTCCTTTTTGTAGAGTATAATCCTGAGCCTCTTTGGACATCTTTTAAGATTTTAGGTAGCATCATTGGGCTGCCACCACGGCTTTTTGGTGGAGGAGGGTTATTTTGTGGTCTTCTTTGCTTTTGCTTTGCGTATCTTTGCATGGCATTTGTATTGTGATATGCCTTTTTGTGGTGTTTTTGTCTTGGGTTTTGGCATCAAAAGGTACTATCGGCTTAATATTGTCTTTGGAGGCCCGATACTGGCTTAATTGCTGATATACTTAGACTAGAGAGATCATGTTGCCCCTGAGTCAAGTTCCTTCACTGGCTATAGATAAGGTTCAGGCATTGGCACAACTAAGAGGACAACTCCTCACCTCAACTAGATTGTAATTGTATCTCGTAAAATAAACTCAATCAAGCTAAGTAATGTGCAGATGCTTAATATCCACTGAAGAGTTTAAGAGTGCTACTAGTTTCTCATGTGATCTAGTTAGATACAGAAGTTCATTCACCAATAGAGTTAGTGGAACTGAGAGAATAAAGTCCATATGGACATGAAGAAAGCTTAAAAACTCAAGCCTAATGAAATTCTGATGAAGTTAAGTGGATTAAGGTCAACTCAACCTCAGTCTATGATTTATGCAGTAAAGATCTGATTTCTCAAAATAGGATAAAACTAGGAAGGATTGTATTTTTGGTGGTTTTCTTATTTTTGAAAATATTTTTAGGGGAATTTTTGCAAGAGAGATTTTTTTCAAAGAGTATGCAATTTTGAAAAACTATGCAGACACCCCCCCATACTTAACAGTAACCATGTCCTCATGGTGAAGACAATGTGTAATAGGAGGATCAGAAGGGATGTGATATGTTGTTGTTGTTGTTGTTTTTAAGTGTAATGCAGAGGGGTACCCCCATACTTATCTAATGCAATGTAGTGAAAATAAACATGCGGGCAGTAAGACAAAAAGATACATGTGAGGAGAGGCTCACGAGAGTGCATGATTTAACGCCTCAGCTTGGCGATGTGATGGTTCATTTTTCCTGCAGAAGGTATGTTGTGCAGACAGGCATAGGACCAGATGGTTCAACAACGGGTTTTAGTCTTTGACCATTGACTCTGAAAGTGGCTTTAGTGTTTGGGTCAGAAATTTCTATCGAGCCATTATCGAATACTTGAGTTACAATGTATGGTCCTTTCCATTTCGATCTCAATTTCCCTGGAAATAACTTCAGTTTTGCATCAAATAGCCATACTTTTTGATTTTCTTTGAATGTTTTCCTCGAAATGTTGGCATCGTGCCACAACTTGATTTTCTCTTTGTATAGCAGGTTGTTATCATAGGCTTGTGATCTCAATTCTTCTAGTTCAGATAAATCTATTAGTCTTCTTTTTCCAGCCTCATCATAATCCAGATGGCATTTCTTGATTGCCCAGAGTGACTTGTGGTGGACCTCTACGGGTAGATGGCATGACTTTCCATAGACTAACTGATATGGGCTCATACCTAAGGGTGTGCGGAAAGCGGTACGGTAGGCCCAGAGAGCAGAAGGTAAGTGTTGGGACCAATCTTTACGATCAGAACGGACAATTTTCTAGAGGATGGTCTTGATCTCCCGGTTTGACAGCTCGGCCATTCCATTGGTTTGTGGGTGATAGGCAGTTGAGACCCGGTGTTCGACCCCATTTTTCTTAAGTAAGTTTTTGACTGAAGCATTCAGAAAATGGGTTCCTCCATCACTAATGATCACCTTGGGTAATCCAAATCGGGAGAAGAGATTATTCAGGAATTTAACAACAGTGGCGCTATCAGCAACGCGAGTGGGAATGGCTTCAACCCAACGAGACACATAGTCAACAACGAGTAGGATGTGCTCATAGCCTTGTAAGGTGGTGAAAGGTCCCATGAAGTCTATTCCTCAAGTATCAAAGATCTCAACTATATGTACGGGTTGGAGGGGCATCATGTTGTGACGGGTCATTGTTCCATTAGTCTGATAGGCAGGATAAGATTGAGCAAAATGATGGGCATCTTTAAAGAGTGTGGGCCAGTAGAAACCACATTGTAAGACTTTAGCGGATGTGCACTTCCTTGAGTGGTGTCCTCCACACCCAGAAGTGTGGCAGTGAGTTAGGACATCGTTGACTTCAGATTCAGGGATGCATCGTCTCCATATCAAATCAATACCCTCTTTGAAGAGAAAAGGGTCTTCCCAGTGATAGTATCGGGCTTGGGCTTTGGTTTTGTCTTTCTTATGTTTTGGCCAATCATCAGGGAATGTGGAGGTGACGATGTAATTGACGATGTCTGCATACCAAGGGAGTTGAGAAACAGACATGATACTTTCGTCTGGAAAATTATCAGAAATTGGGATTGTGTCTGTGTTTGAGGAAGGGATTCTTGAAAGGTGATCGGCCACGACATTCTTTGCTCCGGCTTTATCTCGAATTTCTAAATCAAATTCTTGGAGCAGTAATACCCACCTAATGAGTCTAGGCTTAGCATCGATTTTTATGAAGAGATATTTCAAAGCAGAGTGGTCTGTGTAGATTATGATGTGGGATCCTAAGATGTAAGACCGAAATTTCTCTAAGGAAAATACCACAACCAAAAGTTCTTTCTCAGTCACAGTGTAGTTCTTTTGAGCATCATCCAGAGTTTTGCTGGCATAATGAATGACATAGGGTTTGCCATCTTTCCTTTGACCCAATACTGCCCCCACAACATAATCCGATGCATCACACATGATCTCAAATTCATAGTTCCAATCAGGAGGTTGTAGGATGGGTGCTTCAGTGATGATTTTCTTCAGGGTTTTGAAAGATTCAAATGCTTCCCCAGTAAAAGTGAAGTCTTGATCTTTTTCCAGTAATTTTGTGAGAGGGTGGATAATTTTCGAAAAGTCCTTGATGAAGCGGCGGTAAAAGCCGACATGACCTAGGAAGGACCGAATACCTTTTATGTTCACTGGTGGGCTTAAATGGGTGATTGTATCAATTTTTGATAGATCCACTTCCATCCCTTTCTTTGACACAACATGTCCTAACACAATCTCTTGTTTCACCATAAAATGTGATTTCTCCCAAGATAATATCAAGTTCACTTCAATGCATTTCTGGAGGACTCTATCCAAAAATCCTAGTGTTTCCTCAAAAGAGTCTCCAAAAATAGAGAAATCATCCATGAATACTTCCATAAAATCGTCGATCATATCCGTGAAAATTCCCATCATGCATCTTTGAAATGTTGCTGGGGTATTACATAGTTCGAAAGGCATGCGACGGAAGGCATATGTTCCAAATGGACAAGTGAAAGTGGTTTTGTCTTGATCCTCTGGAGCTATGGCTACTTGGTTATAACCGGAATATCCATCCAGAAAGCAGAAAAATTCTTTTCCGGCTAGCTTCTCAACGATTTGGTCAATGAATGGTAATGAGAAATGATCTTTTTGGGTAGCCTTATTGAGTTTCCTATAATCTACACAGACTCTCCAAGATGTGGCTCTCTGGTGGGTATGTCCTCACCTTTCTCATTTTTGACAATTGTTAATCCAGCTTTCTTGGGGACAACTTAGAGAGGACTGACCCAGGGGCTATCAGAGATAGGGTAAATGATACCCGCACTTCCCATTTATAGATCTCATTCTTCACGACCTCTCGCAGATTGGGATTTAACCGTCTTTGCATTTCTCGAGAGGGTTTACTATCATTTTCCAGATATATGTGATGAGTGCAGAACGTGGGGCTTATTCCTTTTAGATCTGTTATCTTCCATCCAATGGTCCGAGAATTCTTTTTCAAAACCTCCATTAGTTGGCTCTCTTGCATATGATTTAGGTTGGCATTGATAATGACTGGTAGAGTGTGAGCATCATCTAAGAAAGCATACTTCAGATTTTTGTTTAGTGGTTTTAATTCAACAGTGGTTGTCGATGGAGTCAGAGTTGTAGTGTTTCCTAAGTCTATTATAGAAATAGTCTCAAATGGTGGTTCCATCATGGGCATGATCATGGTTGAGGTCAATGTGAGTTCAGAGTCTAATGTGTCTCAGGCATTATCAAGCTCATCAATTTCTTGCCGGTGAGAGGGCATGGTGGAGCTTCTAGTGCAAGATTCAGATTGTAGGTGGCAATTTCATGAGAAGTATTTTTGTAAGTGGATCTAGAGGTGTTAAGACTAACCTCTAAGGGGTCTTTGGTGAGATGGATGGGGGCAAAGTCTTTTTGAATGTTGAGAACAACACATCTTTCTATCCAACCACAGTCTTCGGTCTCAGATTCAGTGGGAGTAGGGGTGACTAGATCAACTGGAATGACTTGGCCATTGATTTTAAATTCAACACTTCCATCCTCATAATCAAAATGGGCTTTAGCAGTGGCCAAAAATGGTCGTCCCAGTATGATTGGTGTCTCACTCAATATATTTGCTTGATCCATATCCATCACAATAAAGTCGACTGGGAATTTATGGCCTTGAACATCAACTATCACATCCTCAAGTAGTCCTTTTGGTCTTTTCACAGATCAATCTGCCATTTGACAAATCATTGAGACAGGTTTCAATTTTCCTAGATCAAATTGCTCCAGAATAGCAGTCGGGAGAAGATTGATGGAAGCACCATTATCTAGCAGCGTGTGATCGAATGGTTAATTTGCCAATTGTGCATCTAACTAGAGGAGCTCCTGGATCTTTCTTTTTGGTAGGTAAGAATTGGGAGATGGCATTGGTTGTTGCTCGAGGGAGAACATGTCTTTCAGTATCTTCATTATCCTTTTTACTTTTTCCCTTGGATTTCCGTTTTGGTGTGTATTTTTCCTTCAAAAATCGGGAGAAGGCTGGGACTTGTTCGAGGGCTTTTAAGAGCGGGTGTTCAATGACAATATCCGAGAATAATTTTTCTAACTCTGGATCGATGGTGGATGATCAAGGTTTTCTTCGGTGAAGAGCTCCGGGAAAGGGGACGGTTATGGTCGGGGAGGAAGGAGGGAGCATGGTTGTCTCAACTAACTTCTCTTCATCATCAAGCTCTTCCTCAATTTCAGCTTGATCCTCTGTAGCATGTGGTCTGGTGAAGGCAGAAGTGGTTTTTCTCATTTCTCAAAGTGACATCATTAGCAGATTGGTTTTGACGGGGTGAGGTTTTGAAGTTAACTTGATTTCTAGGTGCTTGATGTGGGTTCCCTTGATTTGTCCTAGAAGATGTAAAAAATCATTGATTCTGGTTTGGAAACCAGGTGGTGAGGTGAAAGATCCGACAGGTGGTGGAGTTTGAAGGACTCCAGATGACTAACCTTGTTGATGTCGGGATTGGGCAGAGGTTGAGGTGACAAGGCTGGGATATATGATCTGATCTCGGCAAACTGCCGGGCATTCTCAGAGTTGGCTTTTTGTTGAGCTTCAGTGGCCTGTTGCTGTGCTATAGCCAGTTGTTGTATTGCTTGAGCCAAGTCATCGAAGTTAACCGCAATGGTGGAGGGTTGGGCTACGGGCTGTGCTATTGGTTGTCTGGGTTGGGTGTGATAGTTATTTTGTCCATTCCACCCAGGATTTGATTGTTCTCTCCATGTGTTGTGGTTATTTGAATATGCTCCTCCTTTATTTCTCTGCACCCAATTCACAGTCTCAGGATTTATGTCTTGATTATGGGTGAATGTGGTGTGGCCAACTTCATAGCTGGTGGGATTATTCATGGCCAATTTTTCTATGGCTTGAGTCATAAGGTTCATTTGTTTTGAGAGGGTTTCCTATTTGTCAGGATTCTCATGGCTAAATCTCTCATGGTCAATGACATTGACCGTCCTTGTGTTCCCATTATATTGTTCAATTGAGGAACTATTCACCGAATTGTCAGCCATATTTTCAAACAAATTCCAAACGAAATGCTCATCACGGCTAATGTAATTTCCATCGCAGGAGCTATCAATCACTCTCTTAAATGATGTATCTATGCTCTCATAAAATATCTGAACTAACTTCCATTTGGGGATGGCATGATGAGGGCATTTCCTTTGAAGTTCCTTAAACTGTTCCCATGCTTCATGAATGGGCTCTCTATTTTTCTGAGTGAATGATGATATGGCTTGTCTCAAGGCATTTGTCTTTCCTATTGGGAAGTATTTCTTGATGAATGCCTCTCTTAAGGAGTCCCAAGAGGTGAATGGGGTTCCATAATTTCGGAGCCATTGGAGTGCTTTGTCTTTGAGTGAGTGGGTGAAGGATTTCATGTAGATGTATTCTTTTTCTACCCTAGGGATACTCATGGTGTCACAAGCAGATCAGAAATCTTGGATGTGTAGAAAGGGATCTTTAGAGTCATTTCCATAATATTTTGGGATTAAAGAGAGTGATGTAGGCTTTATTTCAAAGTCCCCTACTTCAGGCAGGATTTGGACCCAATGAACTAAGTCTTCTGCAGCCGGGTTGTAATGTGTACTAATGGGTGGTGGTCGGATGAGAGGTGCTATGGTGTGGCGGATTGTGGCATTTTCTTCTCTCAGCAGTTGCAGTTGATGCAGGATGAGATCCATAGGGTTTGGTCTTTCTTCTCCCATGTCTCCAAGGTTAGTTGAAGGAGATGGGTTGTGTTTTCTTCTATAAATCGGGCCGTACTCTAATGGTTGTTGCACTAGATTTTCATAGACCTACGACCTAACCTACACAGCACAAACACCAGGCAAGTTGTTGATTCACCAACTCACACAAAAATTGCCGGGGGAGCGGTTATCTTTTCAATTTTAGTTTAGTGATTCAACCAAAATTTTTAGAGAAATTAGAGTCCTTAAAGATGAGGTGGGTGTGGAAGATTGTAAGAAATTGATGTCCTAATCCGGCTGGGGATCCAGAGTGCGGTACTCAGATCGAGGATATGTTTCTTCTCAAAAGAACCGGTGCCCAACGTGTCGAGGAGTTACGATTTCTCTCTGCAATCCCACGTAGCACCGTGGATTTTTGTCTCTATCCAAGGGTTCTATGTGCTCGTGATTTTTGTGTCATACACGTCCATCAAAACAAACATTCAGAATTTTGTCCGCTTTCTGCTCGGACCACTGCGGTGGCCTTTCAAGCTTATCTTTTTAGCATGATAAAGCACGTTTTGGTGATCTTTTTAGGTGAGCAGAGGGAGGAGACTACAGAAATGATGCAAGGAAAAAGTATTTTTTAAATTTTTTTCAGTTTAAGTTCAGAGCACAAACAAATGCAGGAAATTTTAAAAGCCTAAGATACCTAAGAGAAAGATGGACTCATAGTGCCTGCACTTCTGGCGCTAATCCGCAATGTTTTGTCCTGCTGATGGCGAGCTTTTCTGAGAAGGAGGGAGAAATTATGATTACAATTGTTTTATCAAATTACAAGTTTGTTAAAACAAAATGCATGAAAAGACAAGTATTTTTTTTCTTTTTGAAGCCTAAGTACCTGCAAAACAAAAAAAATACACGGATTAGATAATTGAAAATGAGTAAAAATGAAGAAAAAATTGCAAATGTTGCCCAGTCCCCGGCAACGACGCAAAATGTTGACAAAATTTCTCGTGGTTTAAGATGATGAATGTCATTGTTGTTCCATGAAGAATCCAAATCAAACAAATAAAATGCAACTACGAGCATAATGGAGACATACAAAATGCATATGGCAAGTAGAGGTTCGAATCCACAAGGACCAAGTAAATTTGCAATTTTAATTTGACATTTTAAACTTGGTTCTGATCTCAATCCGGTGAAACAAGATGTGATTATGATTTTACTTAGAGGATATGAAACTTGATAGAACTTATCTCAAGATCACATAAATACTTCCATATGTTTCTCGAATCTTTTCTAAAATTTTAGGCATCAATTTAGCACGTGAAATAACATGTTAGATAAAGTAGCTGTAATTAAAAAAATAAGTTGAAGCAATGATTCAAAGTTGTAAAAATTCAAACTCTAAGCTAAAGAAACAACTTAAGATAACGAATAGTTCATGGGTCTAAATGCAATTGTTGTTATAATAAAGAAAGATATGAAGATAGATAAAGTGATAGAATGCTCTCTTCATGCATGTATGGGAAGGTGCTGGGGGAGATGGTGCGTGGTGTACTCCGATGGTGCACCGCACGAGGGGGGGGGGGGTGAACGCTAGACGTGCAGCCGTGCGCACGAGGGAGTCGACGCTGGATGTACAGCCGCACGAGGGTGGCCATGACTAGACGTGCTCCCAGTGGCGCGTGCGAGTGTGTCGTTGGTGGTGAAAGCCACTGGTTGCTATAGATGTGCGGCTGCGGACTGCGGCAAGATGGAGGTGACACAATAGCTTGCTGCGTACAGTGGAAACGAGGTTGGAGCTGAACGCCGAGGAGGAGGGTGCGCTGGCAGTGGCTGTGCGGGATGCACTCGCACACAGCCACTGATGCACCTATGCGCGAGGGAGAGCTGATGGGCGTGTCGGTGCACACAGGGTAGTGGCCATGCGTGTAGCTGCTGTGGGTTGAAGAAGAAACGCCAGGAAGGAGGACCTATGCGCGGGGGAGAGTTGCTACTCCTGTGCCTGCAGAAAGAACAAATGAGAGGAGAGAGTACGCGTGAATATGGAGAGTGCGTGAATGGCCAAATCCGTCAGGGAGAAAGATGTTTGCATGAGTGAAAGTGATGAGAGAGAGAGGGGGTGAGTGAGGTGCGTGAGAGGTCCCATTTTATAGTTGCCATGGGCAGCTATGCATAAAGAATCCCCATGCAAATAAAGACAAAATTAAATGAACATGCATGGGGAAGGGATGGATATGGGGCTCCATGCATGGGGAAGGCAATGGGTTTGTACGTGGGAGGCTATTCCATGCTATAATGAGTGAGAAATTTATACTATCCTCCCTCCCCTTTTCTTCCCAATAAAATGTGAGGTT
The DNA here is from genome assembly GCA_037367405.1 of Ottelia alismoides. Taxonomy (NCBI): domain Eukaryota; kingdom Viridiplantae; phylum Streptophyta; class Magnoliopsida; order Alismatales; family Hydrocharitaceae; genus Ottelia; species Ottelia alismoides. Next base: position 2,202,393 of record JAZKJV010001355.1, on the reverse strand, counting down.
TTGTAGAGTCAAATCAATGTGTTATATTCAATGCTATATATATCCAATACACTTCCATATGATTTGCTTAGTTCATGTACATAATTAGTTAAGTTATATTTAGGTGACTTAACAAGAATGATTAGGAATCATAAAATATGTAATCGATATTTTTTTGAAAATATTTTACTCGATTACAAAATCATGGTCAGTTGATTTATGCAGAGATTTAATTGATTGTGTGCAATTATGGATATTCTCTCTGCTGTATGTAAGGAATATAGATTACGTGAATTTTGGAGTTTACAGATCAATCAATAAAGTTGTATATCACATAATTTGATCATATTATCTCTGTATATATTGTAATCATCAAGCAAGATCTGGGATCACATTCCTTACCTTTGTTACATCCCAATAATATGAGAATATGTAACTCGGATAAAAAGAAGCGGGAACACATTCAGCCTTGCAAGTCCAACTTGCATCTCCCAATTCTGTCTTTAACACCCGGGCCCACCACCCCTAAGGTGATGTTGACCCGTCATTAATTGAACCAATCGTCAACAGGAATACAACTCGCTATGTGCAATCCAATATCACCCCAATAATATGAGGACCCGATATTGGGGTCACTATGCATACGTCCTTACTCTTTCAAGAAGCGACGAGCCCGATCCAAATGGATCATATGCAGGAGCTGTCACTTCAGACAGGCGTCTCCTACATACAATATCTGACGACGGAACCCTTCGCCTTGACGGGAGACCATGGATGTCACTTATGTGATTCTCCACCTCATATTCAAATTTTAACTAATTATTATGAATCATATTCATATAATTAATTCTTCCAAGGGAAATACACATTTATTCATAATAGAGTGTTTTTAATTTGGATATAATTAACTTAATCATATTAAATTAATTATCAATCCAATCCAACCAACAAACTTGATTTTACTTGAATATATGGTATTATCTCAAAATACGTATTAATTCGAATTTTAATAATTAGAAAAATACATCATGATCTTTCAGGCACCATTCGTTCCCTACCCATTGTCATGTACAGTACCATCGGGAGTAGGACGGGCCGCAACCGGTGCGACCCGCTACCCCAGCGATCCCCGACTAGACACCATGTCCGCCTCGGGAAAAAATAATGCCGAGTCAATCACTTTGTACTTGAGATGATCATCGGTTCTTCAACCGAAATTATATCATATAGTAATAATCAAAACATTTTTGGTTATAAGGAAATTTGCTAGACAAATTCCCAATCCTATTCAAGCAAGGAGTTTAATGATTGTGTTTCCAATTATGATCTAGATCAAATCTAATCAATTTATTGGTTGAGGCCAGGTCAATTAAGGAAATAATCATCATTAAATATTTCTCAAATATTTTCCATAATTATTACATGAAATTAATAATTAATTTCACTAATTGACAATCACATGGTTCTTGATTAGGAATGTAATTTCAGTAGTGACCTCTACTTACTAAAATTAACATATCTCAATTAATTTAGATCTAAATTAGACAAAATAAACTTTCAAAGATTGCTAATTTGATTTATAACAGAAACTAAGTGATATTTCACGCATTTCTAGGCAGATCAAAACAACGATCAACTCATTAATCATGTTAAGATTCGCAGTTCCCGCAACAGTGAATACATGTTCATTAAAACAATCATATCTCGAGCAAACGGAATCCAAATTATGTAAACTCAGATCCTATGTTTTCCTAATTTAATGGGGAACAAAATCCAAGTGATTAATTCATATTTGAACATTTTAAACAGGGCTGAATTTATTCAATAAACAGATGTGCGAAAAACAAATGCGATAAAAACTTTCGCAACCTTAACGAACCCAAGTCATCTTAGGTTTGCGGATCGTATCCAAAACCTTTGACCTAAGGCTCTAATACCACTTGAAGGATATGGTTTAATCCTCAATCGCATCACGGAAGCGTGAGCGTCGTATCGAATACGATGAAGAACGACTAGTCAAACTAGTTGTTCTGTGCAACGGAATTTAAAAAATTTTCATGCGATGAAACCACATGATCCAAGAACGATTCTCGGATCGTTTCATCTAGAACCATAACAAGTATAAAGGAATACATTTTGAAGCGTGGTTGATCAAGTCTCTATGAAAAGAGACCTTCTGTCTCAAGTCCGATCATCGGAGAAGACGCTTGCGAGCGTGGGGATGAGTCACGTGATCCTCGCAATCCAATGAGTTGATCCAAGCACGGTGAACTCCTGATCTCGTCGTAGGAGATCGAACGCCTTCTTTGTGAGCGTAGCACTCCAAAGAAGACGGAGAATCGAAGAACGTCGAAGCGGCAGCGCGGTGGCGATGGCGACGACGTAGTTTCCTCTAGGGTTTTGGTGGTCAACCACCAAGTAGAGAGGGAGAGAGTTGACATGTAGAATGAGAGAGAAGAGAGAGATATACTTCAAAAGCATTACCCTAGAGAACATCGTATGCCTCTCTATTTATAGGGTTTTAGGATCCATGGATCTCAATCCGTGGACACTTAAAATCCAATGGATGAGATTGATTTAAGTTTAATCCAATGGTCAAGATTATTGTTGGTAGAAAAGCCAACAACTAATAATTTAATTTAGATCAAATATATTTGATAAATCAAATATAAATCAATCCTAAATTAAATCAATCAAATAAGGAGATTAACCAACATGGAGATTGCATCTCCCATGGTTCATGGTGGACGACCACCAATTTTCATATTGGTCATGGTGGCCATCCACTTGATTCCAAGTGGGAGCAATCTCATGAAAACTCATGAGATTGCATATCTCCATGGAAATCTCCATTATTTAATCCAACAACTTTTGTTGTGATTATTCTTCAAAAATAATTCATAATTAATTTTGAGAATATTGCAATCTTGCCATTGGAAATTTGTGAATCGCATTCACAACCCAAACAAAATATAATTTACATTTTCAATTAATTACACAATGTGTATCCAATATACATCGATAATTAATTAACAAATATAAATTATAATTAGCTCTCTCTAATACATTATAAATCATATTTATAATATACTATGAATAATTGGATATTGCTATCCACATTATTCTTATTCACAATAATTAAATCACATTTAATTACATTAGATAATTTCTACATGCATCAGGATAATTAAATCACATTTAATTATCATTCTCTTAATACTCATATATAATTCAACTATGGAATTATTCTTGAACCCTTTCAAGAATAATGCGATTTCTCCGCAGATACTTGGAGATAAGGACATGGCGATTGTATTGTTCCACGTATAGTGACTTGGATATTGAGATCACATCCCAAATCCAGATCTCATAGACCTCTCATAGATGCTTGATTAAATCAAGGCTGTAAACCTAATCTTCTCATCGCATCTGAATCTCCCATTCAGATCGATGTCCAATACTTGGACTAAGATTAGGTCAGTTCTCTACTGAGAGTCACTAAAATCCAAACCTGTTTCATCACTCCCTCAAAATGGAAGCGTCATCGTTATACAATCGTTTATGATCACATCACCCTCAGGTATTCCCAACACCTGTACATCCTGTATACTAGAAGACCTATGATCATCCTGAAGATATAGATCAATTTTACACTGTCATCTTCATGGTTTGATCACTAAGTTTCTCAATCTTGGTCTTTGGGATTTGGTATAGATCATATGCTTTCACAAAGTATTTATCTTACCTTCAAATTCATGTCATGCTTCCAAAACATGACAACCATGCATGGAATTTGATTAGTCCCAATACCTCATGAGTGAGCTCATGTCTCCCGGTTCACAAGTGAACATGTATGATCCCTTTGAGAGATCGTATTACTCATATGCCCTTACATGCACACCAGATCGCCGGTATATAGACCTTTGTTAGGTCATCAACCTATTGGTCTGCCAAATTTACACACTCAGACATATAGTAACACATCTGTCTCCGATCAGAGGATGTGTGCCTATGTTATGACAGTATTCAATATAGGTCTTTGGTTATCTCGATCTCGATAAGTCAATCCTTTGACTCAACTAATTTGACACCTCTGAATCACTATTGCCATGCAGAGGACCAGCATCAAGAGGTTGGTCAGATATCAACCATATGAGAAAGGATTGACATCTCCTACTCAAGCTGGAAATCATCACTTAATAATCATTTGATGGTGCTTGATGAGTCCTCTATCTAACTCCTTAGATATTCATCCAAGCACTAGCCTCTATGATTCAATAACTGAATCAACAGCTGTATGATCATCAAGATGGACATGGTACATAACCCTAATTGTACTAAGGGACCTATTATGCAAATAGGTTGTTCTTCATTTCAGATCAGGGAATGATATTCGCAATAACATTTATTGCATAATGGCTCGTCGTAGGCTCGCATGTTCAACAATCTCCCACTAACCCAAAGAGCCATCAATGGGCTAATCATTTAAACCCGCGCTCATGTGACAATCATAGGCTATTTGGAAAATAGCTAGGTAAGCTGATCAATCACTCCGTTCTCAAGAGACTATGCCAAGTCCTTTTACGACACTTGCATATCCCAAGGTAACAGTGCTCGCATCCAATGCGAATGTTGCATATTGTACAACCAATACTCAATCTTGTCAGCTATAGTGTCCTTGACACTATAGCTTAATAATTATTATAACCAGTTTTTCCATTATTCCTGGAGATCTCTTTTTCCTAAGGTATTTGTAGTTAAGACCTTTTTTTAGATCACTATCTATAAAGTCTTAAGTTCTTGAAGATAAGATTTGGAGATCACCATCTCAAAAATCTTTTCATCTTTGAAGATGTTGTTATTACTGCAATCAAGTGTTTTATCTCCTTAGTAGGATTAGTAACAATTACTACTCCCACTGCATGGCAGATAACTAACTTTTGTACATATCTAACATACACTCGACTTCTTGAGACAAATGCACAAGGGCAAGTAGTTCTAGCATTTACTTCCTCAACTTTTTGAGGTGCTATCCTTTAGACAGGTCAATACCATATCTTACGAGAATGAAGCCTTTCTTGGAATTTTCCAGAAAATGGAATATATATCCAAGGTGTACCATTAATGCGACAGTTCCAATGCCCTCTTCTCTTTGCTTCTGAACATCTTCAGAACTAAGATCTAAGAGGTATCATGGAGATCATATCTCAAGATATGGAACAACCAGTTATAAAATACTTATCATTATCCATATATGATTTTAAATGATTAGGATATCATCTACATTTAGCATGATGAACACAATGGCACTCCCACTAAGCTTCACATGGTACACCAAGATTCTATCTGAAATCATAACATTTATAATTTCATCAAATCTTTTGTTCCGACTACAACAAGCTTATTTGAGTCTATAGATGGAGTTCTCAAGCTTGTACACCTTGCTTTTCTCAACCATGAAGCCCTGTGGCTACTTCATGTGAATATCCTCAGTGAGGTATTCATAGAGGAATGCAATCTTGACTTCCATCTTGAAGATGTCAAAGTCAAGTTGTGTAGCTAGGGTTAGCTATATTTTGATGGATTTGAGCATGATCATTGAAGAGCAAGTCTCATCGCAAGCGATGTCTTCTCTTCGGTGTGTAGCTCATTGCTACGAACCGTGCTTTGAAGGTCTCTACCTTCTCATCAGGTTCCCTCTTTCTCCTGAAGATTCATTTACTCCGTTATGGGCCTTACCCATATAGGTGGATCCTCGAGGGTCCATATACAACACTTGTATATGAAATCTACATTAGACTTTTATTGCTAACATCCATCTTTCCATGTCATGATCCTCAGGAGCTTCATCACATGAAGTCCGATCATTTTCATACTTAACTAACACATAGAATATATCCTCAAACTTATTTGAAGAAGTATTAGTGTTTCATCTTCAATTATTCTTTTAGTTTCCGATTTCAGGAGCCTCATTATCTTTTCAAGATTAAATGAGTTCCTTTACTTCATTTTCATCTTGATTCTCAAGAGAGTCATCCTCTGAGAATCACATTAACAGAGATGAGATCTTTTAAAATCTCAAGGTCATAAAGTAGGTATCCAATACCATCCTTTATTTCCTAATGAAGTAGCACTCTCTGGTTCCAGATTCCAGCTAACTTGTCTAGAACCTTATTAAGGATATATATATATATAAATATATATTAGTCTCTATTACATATACATATACCTTGGAAACTAGGAGATAATTATGCTAAGATTCATCATGGATCATGTCATGTCATACATGATCCAATTGTATCTCCCTACAACTCCATTGAGTTTAGATTTATTAGGAGGAGTGAGATAGAAATAATATTCATATCTCAAATAAGGTATTCCATGAATTCATCTAATAGGTACTGACTACCTAGATTAGATCAAATTCATTTAATCTTCCTTCAAACTTTGGTTCTAAACCAAAATTGTGAAATCTATGAACATTTCAAAGGTTTCTAAGTGAAGAGAAGAAATCTCATATCACAAATAGTCATCAACAGATATCACACATCCATAAATTTAATTCTGATATAGATGATTCACATACATCAATATGTATGAGATCTTGAATACCTTGACATCTTACACCATTCCAAGGAAGGATGTATTGGACATTTTTACTTTTGAATACAATATTCACAAGTATGTAAGATTTGAACCTTCAGACAATCTAAGATTTCATATCTTACTAGTCTATTGATCACATCAATAGACAAATATCCAAGGCTTGATGTCAGATCATTGTCAAATGATCTTCATCCTCCTATTGATCTTTTAAGGTTTAAATTTCAGTATTAGAAATGTTAATGAACCATTCATATTTTTCTAATTTAGTAGAGTCCACTAGATCTTAGATTACTATATGAAATATCACCATCATAACTCTTTATGATAGGTCTATTACAGAATTCATGCTTATTTCCAACATTTAGAAATAAACAGTGAGTGTATTCTAATATCTAGGTTATAGAGACATTCTCTAAGACTAAGGGCTCTCCCACTGAAATTAGGAAGTCTATTTATCCAATAGAGGTTGTTGAAACAATTACATTAACATCCATGTGGATGACCATTGAACCTTAAGATCAAATTTTCTAGTCTTCTTAAAACATAAGCAACCAATTGCAAGTGTCTTTAGAAGATTGAGATACAATTATTAGACTTTGATCTTATCAAATAAGAAAGCCAATTTCAATGATTATATGTAGATGTAGATTATTCTGATTCACCATCTGCATCCTTCTCTAAGGATCATAGATAGACAAGATAGTCACACTATCAGTACATCAGCTTATTGCAGTATTGGCATTCATCCAACTACTTGGATGTCATTTAGAAGTCACAAAAGTACAGTCAACTCTTTGACTTTCCTTCTTACTTGGGTCCAACTCATGCTTCCACTGTTCTCCCTTTATCTATAAACAACCATTGCTTTAGACGAAGGATCTCATATGTTGAATTCAAAAGATTTCAATATAAGAGCATTTCAACATTTGTACACGCTTTATTCAATTCATACAATATGAATATTCTGAAGCTTCATGAATGATTAAAGTATAGATAGTAGAATGATGACATTCATCATATCTACATCCATCTAAACTCTTAAAAAAAATATCGGTTCAGGTAGGTACTCAAATAATTTTGAATACATCGTCTCTTATAGATCTACCATTCTGCATGATGCAGAGAACCATGTCATTCATGATTAAATGTTGAGAACACATATGTATGCCAGAACATCTTCTTAGAATTATATAAGGATTACTTGACAATTACGATCATCATCGACATGTCACTTCTAAAGTACATTCGATGAGAGATCAGGACTATAGAGACATACAAACCCTAGGATTGTAGTCCTATTATCTATTTAATTGTCACTTATCATTATTATGAGGAAACTTGCACATCGCAACCACATATAATATGTGTCCAACTGCAAGTACAATATCTTAATCATGGATCCAATCCATGGTATTTTACCGGTTATTATTGAGTATAATATTGAGTGGGTTTAATGAAGAATTATCTGAAATAAGAAATTTGCATAAGTGTATATATATATACATATTTTACTTCGATTTAGGAATTTTATATCAAAGTTATCTTTCCTTGTCAACAGTGAAAGTTCATTCCCTTAATCATTTTCAATGTAAGAGATATACTTACCAATATATCTCTAACAAGACATGGGATCTCATTCCTTATCTTTGTTACATCCCAATAATATGAAAACCTGTAACTCGGATAAAAAGAAGCGGGAACACATTCCGCCTTGCAAGTCCAACTTGCATCTCCCAATTCGATCTTTAACACCCGGGCCCACCACCCCTAAGGTGATGTTGACCCGTCATTAATTGAACCAACCGTCAATTGGAATACAACTCGCTATGCCCAATCCAATATCGTCCCAATAATATGAGGACCCGATATTGGGGTCACTACACATACGTCCTTACTCTTTCAAGAAGCGACGAGCCCGATCCAAATGGATCATATGCAAGAGCTGTCACTTTGGACATGTGTCTCCTACATACAATATCTGGCGACAGAACCCTTCTCCTTGACGGAAGACCATGGATGTCACTTATGTGATCCTCCACCTCATATTCAAATTTTAATTAATTATTATGAATCATATTCATATAATAAATTATTTCAAGGAAAATACACATCTATTCATAATAGAGTGTTTTTAATTTGGACATAATTAACTTAATCATATTAAATTAATTATCAATCCAATTCAATCAACAAACTTGATTTTACTTGAATATATGGTATTATCTCAAAATACGTATTAATTCGAATTTTAATAATTAGAAAAATAAATCATGATCTCTCAGGCACCATTCATTCCCTACCCGTTGTCATGGCCAGTACCGGGGGGAGTGGGACGGACCAGAACCGGTGCGACCCGCTACCCCAGCGATCCCCGACTAGACACCATATCCGCCTTGGGAAAAAATAATGCCGAGTCAATCACATTGTACTTGAGATGATCATCTGTTCTTCAACCAAAATTATACCATATAGTAATAATCAAACCATATTTTATTATAAGAAAATTTGCTAGACAAATTCCCAATCCTATTCAAGCAAGGAGTTTGATGATTGTGTTTCCAATTATGATCTAGATCAAATCTGATCAATTTATTGGTTGAGACCAAGTCAATTAAAGAAATAATCATCAGTAAATATTTCTCAAATATTTTCCATAATTATTTCAAGAAATTAACAATTAATTTCACTAATTGACAATCACATGGTTCTAGATTAGGAATGTAATTTCAACAGTGACCCCTACTTACTAAAATTAACATATCTCAATCAATTTAAATCCAAATTAGACAAAATCAATTTTCAAAGATTGCTAATTTGATTTAGAACAGAACATAAATGATATTTCACGCATTTCTAGGTATATCAAAATAGTAATTAACTCATTAATCATGTTAAGATTCGCAGTTCCCGCAACAGTGAATACATGTTCATTAAAACAACCCTATCTCGAGCAAACGGAATCCAAATTACGTAAACTCAGATCCTATGGTTTTCTTATTTAACGGGGTAACAAAATTAAGTGATTAGATCGTGTTTAAACATTTTAAACATGGCCGAATTTATTCAATAAATATATGTGCGAAAAATAAATGCGATAAAAACTTTCGCAACCATAACGAACCCAAATTGTCCTAGGTTTGCGGATCGTATCCAAAACCTTCGACCTAAGGCTCTGATACCACTTGAAGGATATGGTTTAATCCTCAAGCGCATCATGGAAGCGTGAGTATCGTATCGAATACGACGAAGAACGTCTAGTCAAACTAGTTGTTATGTGCAGCGGAATTTAAAAAATTTTCATGCGATGAAACCACATGATCCAAGAACGACTCTCGGATTGTTTCATATAGAACCACAATAAGTATAAAGGAATACCTCTGGTAGCGTGGTTGATCAAGTCTCTACGAAAAGAGACCTCCTGTCTCAAGTCCGATCGTCGGAGAAGACGCTTGCGAGCGTGGGGATGAGTCGCGTGATCCTCGCAATCCAACGAGTTGATCCAAGCATGGTGAACTCCTGATCTCGTCGTACGAGATCGAATGCCTTCTTCGTGAGCATAGCACTCCAAAGAAGACAGAGAACCGAAGAACATCGAAGTGACAACGTGGTGGCGATGGCGATGACGTAGCTTTCCTCTAGGGTTTTGGTGGTCGGCCACCAAGAAGAGAGGGAGAGAGTTGACGTGTAGAATGAGAGAGAAGAGAGCGATGTGCTTCAAAAGCATTACCCTGGAGAGCATGGTATGCCTCTCTATTTATAGGATTTTTGGATCCATGGATCTCAATCCATGGACACTTAAAAATCAATGGATGAGATTGATTTAAGTTTAATTCAATGGTCAAGATTGTAGTTGGTAGAAAAGCCAACAACTAATAATTTAATTTAGATCAAATATATTTGATAAATCAAATATAAATCAGTCCTAGATTAAATCAATCAAATAAGGAGATTAACCAACATGGAGATTGCATCTCCCATGGATCATGGTGGACGACCACCAATTTCCATATTGGTCATGGTGGCCATCCACTTGATTCCAAGTGGGAGCAATCTCATGAAAACTCATGAGATTGCATATCTCCATGTAAATCTCCATTATTTAATCCAATAACTTTTGTTGTGATTTATTCTTCAAAAATAATTCATAATTAATTTTGAGAATATTGCAATCTTACCATTGGAAATTTGTGAATCACATTCACAACCCAAAACAAGATATAATTTACATTTTCAATTAATTACACAATATGTATCCAATACACATCAATAATTAATTAACAAATATAAATTATAATTAGCTCTCTCTAATATATTATAAATCACATTTATAATATATTATGAATAATTGGATATTTTTATCCACATTATTCTTATCCATAATAATTAAATCGCATTTAATTATATTGGATAATTTCTACATGCATCAGGATAATTAAATCACATTTAATTATCATTCTCTTAATGCTCAGATATAATTCAACTATGAAATTATTCTTGAACTCTTTCAAGAATAATGTGATTTCTCCGCAGATGCTTGGAGGTAAGGATAGGGCGATTGTATTGTTCCATGTATAGTGACTTGGATATTGAGATCACATCTCAAATCCAGATCTCATGAACCTCTCATAGATGCTTGATTAAATCAAGGCCATAAACCTAATCTTCTCATTGCATATGAATCTCATTCAGATCAATGTCCAATTCTTGGACTAAGATTAGGTCAGTTCTCTACTGAGAGGAGTTACTAAAATCCAAACCTGTTTCATTACTCCCTCGAAATGGAAGCGTCATGGTTATACAATTGTTTATGATCACATCACCCTCAGGTATTCCCAACACCTGTACATCCTGCATACTGGAAGGCATATGATCATTCTGAAGATATAGATCACTTTTACACAGTTATCTTCAGGGTTTGATCACTAATGGGATTTGGTATAGATCATATGCTTTCACAAAGCATATATCTTACCGTCAAATTTATGTCATGCTTCCAAAGCATGACGACCATGCATGGAATTTGATCAGTCCCGATACCTCATGAGTGAGCTCATGTCTCCCGGTTCACAAGTGAACTTGTATGATCCCTTTGAGAGATCGTATTACTCATATGCCCTTACATGCACACCATCTCTCCGCTGTATATACCTTGGTTAGGTCATCAACCTATTGGTCTGCCAAATATACACACTCAGACATATAGTAGCACATCTATCTCTGGTCAGAGGATGTTGATGAGCATGAAATTCACCTCTTTAATAATCAGTAATTGTAGTATAGGAGGTGAATTTCGGTCGATCAAAATAGCACAATCTTTGAATGTTGTGGAGTATTTTTATACTTGGCAAGTCTACCAAGGTCGAACTCAGGGAACGGTGATTCTTAGTTGCGTAGTTTTTAAATCAACTTAAATAATTACTTAATGCTTGATTAATTTATGTGTTGAGAAAATGTACAATGCAATGAGATGCAAATGTGATGCAAGGAAAATAAACAGAGGAGATTATGCCCAAGATCTGTGATTGAAAATGTGTTAAATCCTTCAATAATATGATCAATAAATCATCACATCACAGATGGAAAGAAATTATGTCTGGAAATATTTATCAAAATAACTCCAGCAGCAGGCAGAAAGAGAATAATTCTGAGAGACAATCCTGCAATTTACTGGGATAAGACAAATGATTCTATTGATAAATCATTATTTGCTGGTCGAAGTCTCAATAAAATTATCCTGTAAAAGAATGAGAGATCAATATCTATCCTTCATAAGAGCATCCATGTGTGAATTGATTCATCAATTTATCCATGAAAATGCAATACAAATATGTCAAATTTTAGCCTGCAAGAGTCAACCGAGATCCTCAAAGGATAATTATCAATAAACCATCTCATATTTGTTCACAAACTATGCTAAATGGTAGAGCATGAAAAGAGCTTCAAAATGACATATTATATGCTAAAAACGGAGTTCGTACGAAAAAGATATGATGATATGAAATTTCAGGGACTAAAATGTAATTAAAATAAAGCATTTTCTTCAAAATGGTCCCTAGAAGGACTTATCTGCAATTTTTGAAAGTCGGAGGGGTCCCTGTGCAATTTAACCACTAGCAGGGGTATTTTTGCAATATCCAGAAGTTGTAATGGGTCAGTGTAATTTGCCCATAGCGCACATGCTAGGAGGTTCGATGGACGAAGCTAAGATACGAGGGCTCGGAGCTAAGGATCGGGGACCGATCCTGGGGTTCGGGCCCGAGGCGTAGGCTTGGGCGGCGAGGCGGAGGTACGGGTGCCCGAGCCTACGTGGCGAAGGCTGGAGCTTCGGGGGCACCAAGCCTCGAGGCTTGAAGGCTGGCTCGGGGAAGCGCACGTGGAGGCCAGTGGACCGTCGGATCAAGGGTTGGCCCTTGATCCCACGACGACTGTACGTTGCGGTACGCCCAAGCGGAGAAGCGGTCCGGCCACGTACGAGAAGTGGGGCTGGGGCTGGGCGACCGGAGGAGGCGAAGGTGCACCTCGGTCGACACACGGTGCGAGGGGTGGGCGAGCTGGCTGCTGGGGCTCGGCGGAGCTCGGCCGACACACGGCCGAGCAGTGAAAGGCGTGGTAGGGGAGGAGGCACCGCCGAGGTGCGAGGCTGTGGCTGAGCAAGCGGCTGGGATGTTTGCCGGTGAGATACCTGCAGGGTTAGCAGCACCCTGCACAAGAAACCGAGGAACGACTGAGGTGTTTGGGGGCGAGTTAGGAGCGGAGAGGGGAGTGGAGTACCGGCCTGTGCGAGGCCGGTGGCGGTAAGGCTCGAGTGTGGGGTGCTGCAAGCGCGAGATGGCAGAGGAGCTGTACTTGGGTTTTGGCCTGAAGCTACGGGGAGGCACAGGGTAACTGCAGCAAAGCTCGAAGAGCTTTGGATCTCGCTGAAGGCGCCAACGACCGTCGTCGCCATGTGTATAGAAAACCGACTTTTTGGAGTTTTGTATTTTTTTGGTATTTTTAGAGAGGATAAAAATCTAGAAAAATTACGATAAAATACAAGAAAATTACTTACACACTAATATGATTTTTTTATTTTTAATAAATAATAAAATAAGAAAATAAAATAGAAGTAAGAAACACACAATTTTTGTACAGACCGACAACAGACACTTGGACTCAGTCAGTTTCTTTGATTTCAGGTTTAATCTGGATTTGGATTTTTGTGTCACTTAATAAAACTTTAATCAAAGAACATAAATGAAAAAGAACTAAAATTAAAAGGTTTAATTATGAACATAAAAACTCAGGTCAAAAATAGCAAAAAGTCAAAATGCGCAGAAGAGGCCCAAAACCCAATTTTCACATATGAGCTCCGAATTTTATGAAATTGGTTTTGTTTTGAAGGTATTTGAAAATGGAGTACTTTAAAAGTGAGTAGACCAAAATCAGACACTGTATGTGGGAGATATGCTCATTTTAGTCCTCAGATGTGAAATCAGACTTTGGGATTATTTGACACTTATTGAAGTTAGTAATTTTTTGTATTTTTTATTTAATAAAGTTAGTAATATCTACATAATGGAGGTGGTTTGGGGTCAATCGGAGTTAGGATGAATTAATTAAAAATAAGAGAAGTTAGCGGCTTTTTGGGCTAATTTACACTTGGGATTTTTAATGCAATTATGCATGATGAAATGCAATATTATTAACACATGTATGAATGCTAACGATGCTCTGTTAATGATTAAATGCGTGTGAATTTGGGGGAATCGAGCCTAATTGTCCAATTTTAGCATGATGAATACGAGATTCATCATACCTCTATACTTTGACCATGCTCGTCCCCGAGCATGAATGGATGACTTAGTTAAATACATCCCTGACTGTGCATGTGAATTTTCAAGGCCCAATTCATAGAGGACCCTTAATTTGAGTGATCTTAAAATTCTGGGCTCAACCAATCTTTAATCAAAAGGAATCTAACTTCTCTAATTTCCAGACTCTCTGTTTGCACATATAATATAAGGATATGATTTTTAGTGTAATGCATTCATGAGAGTCAAGTCGAGACATCACCCAAAGTTCCAATCCAAGAGACTCTCCTCTAGACCTAATCCTCAACACTAGGGAATAAGTCTATTCTTGCTTCAGTCAATTGTCTCATTAGTTTGTCAGACTTGAAAGTGTAGATGGACGGTCAGATGATGGAGGGCATAGGATCGTGTCTGATTTTCTCTCCCTTACATTGGAACAAGGTGCCTCTCGAGTGCCTTATTACTCAACACAAGTATATTTTATTTTGTTGATCAATGTGTCCGTCGAGAGAATTTGGAGTCATCTGCACTTATTTTTCTGGGAGTATACTGGGGTATGTCTCTTTTGAGTATCTAAGATACCTTCGACACCCAGACTTGTATCGCTTACGATGTAGAACCCTTTTATGGTGTCAGCCCGACTCCTTGGTCCTAATTAGCGCTTGGTCCAAGTGGACACTTTGAAAATGTTTTGGGAGCGCTCGCCATTGGTGGAAGCTCATTTGGAATTTGACTTTGGATGACAGAGCTTTTCTTTGACTTTTCTTCTTCTCTTTTTTTTGGGCTAGCTCCACTGCTTTTACCAAGAGTTGGCGCACACTGATCAACAATTTTCATTAAGTTTCATCACATCCTGACACATAGGTAAATATCAAAGAGATAGCATAAGAATCTTATTCACATATTGGCTAAGGTTTTGCTGACACTCAGGTTTCTGAAGCCTTCATTAACTTTATCCCATCCTCGAATATCATTATATAGGGTCTAAACTCAAATCTCTAGTCCTAGTTCCTCAAGTGATATCTCAACTCATCTCATCAATCAAGCAGTTGTGAAAGTGATTGTGATGATCATATTCTTTTTGAAGGTAGAGATAAAGAGTGCAATATAGCGCTCAAATCTTTCAAACTAGGGAAGTGTGGATTATTAAGTTTTAAAACCCTAATGACTAATGCGGGCTAAATCAGAATCTCAAGATCTCAGAAATAAAGTGCCCTAAAAAATCCTCAAGCCTTGAGTGATAGTGAATGTGCCAGGACTATATCAACCAAGGAATGTATGAAATGCTTGGTGAAATGCAAGACCATGAGTGATGTTTTTTTTTGTTTTTTTGAAAAACAGGCATTATACACACTACTTGTACCCATCCCCGATGTTAGATAAAAACGATTAAAGTACGAGCTATGGATAAAGTAGATAAAATATATACAAACACACCCTCCTATACTTAGAATGTGCTATGTCCTCATGGCACAAAGTGAAATGTAGACATAGCTCGTACTAAGTATAGATGGGGCAAAAATAGAAAGAGGAGAAGCGATGTATACACAATGAAATCAGTTCCCTTAAAACTAAGTATCGGGGGACTGAGAGCGGGTAGATGGATATACATAAGAGTATTGGATCCAGAGAGGTGGTTTTATCTGGGCAGATATTATTTTCATCAAAATCCATGCCCTGAGTGAAGGAGATCTATTCAACTTGTACTAATTGCTCGTTGGATTCAACAAAATGTTTAAGTAGCCGACCGTTGACTATAGATGTTTGTGTGCTATCTGCAGTCTCTGAGATCTCAACACTACCATTATTGTGTACCTCTCTTACAATGAAGGGTCCCGTCCATTTTGATTTCAATTTACCCTAGAAAATTTTTAATTTTGCATTAAATAACCAGACTTTCTGCCCTAAGATAAAGATATTCGTTCGAATGTTCTTGTCATGCCATCTCTTTACTTTTTCCTTGTAAATGGTGCTGTTTTCATAAGCATGATTTCGGATTTCAGATAGTTCATTCAAATCCATGTCTCGGTTCTTCTTTCCTTGGTGACAATTCCAATTAATCTTTTGGATTGCCCATTTTGATTTATGCACGAGTTCTGCAGGCAAATGACATGGCTTTCCATATACCATTTGAAACGGGGAGGTGCCCAATGGGGTCCTATAAGCCGTCCGATAAGCCAATAGAACCTGGTCCAGGAGTTGGGACCAGTTCTTCCTGTCAGGACGGACGAGCTTCTGTAAAATTCCTTTAATCTCCTTGTTTGACACCTCGGCCGTGCCATTGGATTGCGGATGGTAAGTGATGAACGCAAAATTCGCCTCTATAATAATGTGGAATTATGCTGTAGTACAGGAGGCGAATTTGGTTCAGCAAAAACCACAGACCTTGAATGCTGTGGAATATTTATTCTTGGCAAGTCTACCAAGGTCGAACACAGAGACACGGCTGCCTAATCTGAGTATTGAATTTCGATTCATGAAGGCATAATGTCAATTAATTTTAGTTTCAGGTCCATATGCAAATTATGATGCACTATGATATTTACAAGGCGATGCCATGATGCATGCATTTGTTATTTTGTTTTTATGCAAGTTAAAAGGATGCATAAGCTAACAATGCAAGAGAATATGCATGATGAATAAAATGTCAGAATACCTACAATTATACCCTAACATGAGAGCAACGTAATATAGAATGAAATTAGAGCCCATTTGAACACATCATTAAAAATCAGTCATCAAATCAATCAAGACAAGTAGAGCATGGTCCCATTTTTCACATAAAAAATCACTTAAATTAAAACAGTGTCAAATAGAACAAGTAAGCATGCTAAAATGTAGAGGACAAAACAAGGATCAAAATGACACTAAAATCATGCAATTTGGATCTACGATGCTCAAGTTATGCTAAAAATAGTGCAATGGCATAATTGTAATAAAAATACAATAAAATAAAAGGATAAATATTACATTTGGGTCCCTGGGAGGACCTAAATGTAAATAATAAAAACCGCCTGGGCCCAGTTGTAAATTTTCCATTGCGCGCAGGGGCATATCTGCAATTCTTCAAAATCTGGAGGGCCTCCCTGTAAATTATCCAGGCGCGCACGTAAGGCACGCGCTTGGAGGACCAAAATGCAAATTCGTTTTCTTCCGGGGTCTTCTCTGCAATTTGCCCACTCCATCACGTGCTGGGCACATGAGGGTTCAGGCTCGGGACAGACCTCAGCTTCGGTCCACGTGGCAGTATCTGGTGGTACGGCGCTAGGCTCGGATGACTCGAGCCTGTAGGTCGGGGAAGAGGCTCGGGTCTCCCACGTGGCTTCATCCTAGCCGCCCGATCCTGGAGATCGGACAACATCTGTGCTTCTTCGATCCGCCGCGAGCCACCGGAGGAGGTGGGGCTCCGGCGACACGCGAAGAGCTCCGCCGAGCTCCCAAGACCGGTCTGAGGGTCGGCGAAGATAGCAGGAGGTCTGGCGGTGGTCCCGGAGCAGGTGCGGAGCTCCACAGGCGTCTGGAGCTGCTCGGCGAAGCATGGTCGTCGGAGGAGGGGAGCTGGAAGGTGCTCCGATATGAAATCCGGCCATTGAAGGTTCTTGTGAATATTAGTATAGCCGAAGCAAAGATCAGGGGGTGCGTGAGTGGGGTGAAGTGAGTGGGGGCCTGTGGGGTGTCGGGAATGGTGGCCCAAGGGTCGTCTTCTCCGGTGGAGCGGGAGGAGAGGCGAGTCGGAGCGGGGAGGTTCTGGAGAGCGGGAAGGGGGTCGACGAGGTTGCTGGAAGCGTGGTGGATGTGGTCGAGTGATTGGTGGAGGGTGTAAGTGACTGGAGGTGGTCGGAAAATTAGGAGAAGTAGAGGGATAAATTTCCTCGCCGGAGCGAGGCAAATGGCAGCTGAAGTAGCTTGGGCAGAGGCTCAAGAGAGCCTCGGGTCGTCGCCCGGCGAGGTCAGCCGGGCCTCGGGGCTCATTTGGTGACCGGAGGGTCACCAATACGTGGCGGAGGAGCCGCGGGTCGACACCAAGTCAACCCCATGATCGCCTCGACGTTCCGCCCCTCCGCTGTCACCGAAGGGGCGGAGGAAGCTAGGAAATGACCCAATAACGGTGGACGAGGGCTTCCGGTGACGGGGGTGGGGGTTTTATAGGTGAAGAAGGTTTGAACGGGGTGTTAATGGAGAGGGGGGTAACGGCGAGAGAAGTGGATGGTGGCGCGAGGAAGGCGGGAGATCGGGCTACGTGGAGGAGCATTTAAGAGCTCGAGGGGATGGTCGGGTCAGCGGCCAAAAATGGAAGGGGGATGGGTCTGCGAGGATGAAACGGCTGGGGGAGAGGGGGGTTACGGAGGTTGAAGATGGTGGAGGACCGTTGGATCTTGATCCAACAGCTGGGATGAGTTCGCGAGCGGAAGGCCACGATCAAATCCTTAGGATCTGATCATGTGGTGAAGGGGGGGGGTGTTTATGAGAGGTAGGGATTGACTCGGGGAGGCGATCTAACGGTGAGGGTTAATCGGGGGACGTGGCAAGTTGAGGGGCGTTAGATGATGGGTTGATCGGATGGTTATGGAGACGGGGTGTTGTGGCTGCACATGAGGCATAGGATGAGGGGTCGATTGAGCGGTAGAGATTGGAGGGAGACGTGGCATGTGGAGGACCATTGGATGAAGATGAGATCGAAGGACTGTCGTTTAGGCGTTAGGGAGCGGCTTAGATCAGATATGGAATCAGATCTGACGGTTGATGATGGAGCGGTGAGGATGAGGGCGATGATGGAGTGATCTAACGACCCAGGAGAGGACCGGGTGGCGGGAGATGAAGCGGGCCACGTGGGCGTCCCAGAGGGCGCCACGTGGTCCAATCAGATTAATTCAAAAATAAAAACAAAGAAAATTAGAAAAGAAATAGTTAGAGGCCGAATTTGGAAAAAGTCAAAACATGAAAGTTGCTCGTCTCGATGAGATCTACAACTTTCATGTTAGTCAAAAAGCCAAAAGAGGTCATTTGTACAAAAGCTAATTTTGGGGGGTATTTTTAAGGGGATAAAAACACCAAGTTTGCGGTTTTGAGATTTTTTTGTATTTTTTATCTTTTTAAGGGACAGTGATTTATAGACAAGTTATCTACCTAATTTTTAGGGGTTTTTGAGTGATAAAATAATTACAAGAAAAATAAGGGAAATTAAATACAAATAATTATAGGTTAATTACACAAAATATGGTACATGATAAAAATAGATTATTAAAGGTGATTTTATTGGATTAATTAATACAGGGGTTTTAATAGAGAGTTTTTTGCATGATGAATACGAGATTCATCATACCCCTATACTTAAACTATGCTCGTCCTCGAGCATCTAAAGAATGAAGGAGTCGGATTAATTCCTGACAGTGCGCGTGAAAAATTCAAGGCTTGATCTTTCAAAGACTCTTGACCTAAGTGATCCTAAAATTCTAGGTTTATCCAAGCCTTAGTCAGAAGGAATCCAACTTCTCAGATTATCGGACTCTCTTTTTGTACATATACTATAAGGATATGACTTTTAGTGTACTGCATTTCATGAGAGCTGAGTCGATGCATCACCCAAAGTTCCAGTCCCAAAGACTCTCCTCTAGACCTAATCCTCAATACTAGGGAATAAGTATGTTCTTGCTTCAGTCCGCCGTCTCATTAGTTTGTCAGACTTTGAAATGTTGATGGACGGCCAGATGATGGAGGTACTGGGATTGTGTCTAATTTTCTCACCCTCACATTGGAACAAGGGGCCTCTCGAGTGCCTTCTACTCAACACATGTATATTATTATTTTGTTGATCAATGTGTCCGTCAAGAGAGTTGGAGTCGTCTGCACTTGTTTTTCTGGGAATACACCGGGGTGTGTCTTTTCTGAGTATCTAAGATACCTTCGACACCCAGACTTGTATCGCTTACGATGCAGGGCCCTTTTTGTGGTGTCAGCCCGACTCCTTGGTCCTAATTAGCGCTTGGTCCAAGTGGACACTTTGAAAATGTTTGGGAGCGCTTGCCATTGGTGGAAGCTCATTTGGAATTTGACTTTGGATTTAGAGCTTTTCTTTGACATTTCATTTCTTTTGTTGGCTAGCTCCACTGCTTTTGCCAAGAGATTGGCGCACACTGATCAACGAATTCCTTTAAGTTTCATCACACCATGGCACTTTTAGGTAAATATCAAAGAGATAGCATATGAATCTTGTTCACATACTGGCTAGGGTTTTGCTGACACAGGTTTTCTGAAGCCATCATTAACTTTATCCATCCTCGAATATCATTAGATCGGGTCTAAACTCAATACTCTGGTCCTAGTTCCTCAAGTGATATCTCATCTCAGCTCATCAATCATGCAGTTGTGGAAGTGACTGTGCTGATCATATTTTCTTGAAGGTAGAGATGAAGAGTGCAATATAGCACTCAAATCTCTCAAACCAGAGGAGTGTTGATATTTAAGTCATGAAAAACCCTAATGACTAAGGCATGTTAACTCAAACTCTCAAGATCCCAGAGATCCAGTGTCCTTAAAATCCTCAAGCCTTGCGTGAGTGTGAATGTGTCAGGAATATACCAACTCCTTGGGTTAGTGAATTTTTGTGTGATTTTTATCTTTTGCAAATTTTTATGGGTTTTAATTTTTTATTTTTAATTATTCCTTGGAGAGACAATGACTGACCCAGGCTCAAATAAAAGTATACACTTTCAGCCAGTATGGGTGTAAGTACGGGCCGAGGCCCGTGTTACTTGAGGACGGGGTCGTATGCGATGTCCTCTAAAACACCCACTCTGCTAAGGGAGACCGAGGTTCCCTCACTGAAAATGCCTACTAAACCTAGTAGTCAGAGTCGACCTCACAAGAAAGATTTTCAGTTTTTCAAATTTTTTTACAGGAATATTTACAAAAATTAAACCCTCAATTTTTAATTTTTATAGGTTTTTACTCAGTTCATTAGTTTACCAAAACCCAGCCCGAAAAATAAAATTTTAAAAAGTTTTAAAAATGCGAGCTAAGGCTAAAGTAATATACAATAATATACGATATACCCCCCTATACTTAAAATTTGCTATGTCCTCATAGCACAAGTGCCATGAAGCCAAGGCTTGATTCAAGTACAGGGTGATATAGAGGAACTGAGGAGGAGAGTCCCCCTATACTTAGGCCAAAATCGGCCCAAGCACAAGAAGACAGAACGAGGGAGGGATGAATAGGCAGGTCCCCCCTATACTTAGGCTACAAATAGCCGAAGTAAGGTCTGTGTTAGGGGGGATGTATATGGTACAAGGGTGAGGGGGAGGGGGTTCGTGAAGAATAGATACACACATAGAGAGAGATAGAGATAGAGAGAGAGAGAGAATGAAATTTACAGGGGGAGGGTGGGGTGAGTGTATGCAGTGTAGGTGTGTGTGTGAGGAGGGGATTTTTTTTTGTGTACAATATACAAGACTGAAAACAAATATGCAGATGCAATGTTTTTTTTCTTTTTTTTCTTTCTTTTTTTACAACATGCAATGCAAATTTGACTGATAAAAAATCTTAGAATTCTTCACGGCTTCTTTTGAGGCCTCTTCAGTTGAAGCTCCCGACTTCGCGCCTCCATGACGATCAGGCGTCCCCGATTTTCATGGGCCCTGCCACAAAAGAGAAAAGTTAGAAACTCAGAGAAATTAAATAAGCAAATAATATGCAAAGAAATGATGCATGAAATGAGGACCTAGAAATTATTGAATTAATTTAAAAAAAATCAAAATTCAAAAATTAAGCAAAGCCGTATCCCCGGCAATGGCGCCATTTGATGAACGCAAAATTCACCTCTATAATAATGTGGAATTATGCTGTAGTACAGGAGGCGAATTTGGTTCAGCAAAAACCACAGACCTTGAATGCTGTGGAATATTTATGCTTGGCAAGTCTACCAAGGTCGAACATAGAGACACGGCTGCCTAATCTGAGTATTGAATTTCGATTCATGAAGGCATAATGTCAATTAATTTCAGTTTCAGGTCCATATGCAAATTATGATGCACTATGATATTTACAAGGCGATGCCATGATGCATGCATTTTTTATTTTGTTTTTATACAAGTTAAAAGGATGCATGGGATAACAATGCAAGAGAATATGCATGATGAATTAAATGTTAGAAATACCTACAATTATACCCTAAAATGAGAGCAACGTAATATAGAATGAAATTAGAGCCCATTTGAACACATCATTAAAAATCGGTCATCAAATCAATCAAGACAAGTAGAGCATGGTCCCATTTTTCACATAAAAAATCACTTAAATTAAAACAGTGTCAAATGGAACAAGTAAGCATGCTAAAATGTAGAGGACAAAACAAGGATCAAAACGACACTAAAATCATGCAATTTGGACCTACGATGCTCAAGTTATGCTAAAAACAGTGCAAGGGCATAATTGTAATAAAAATGCAATAAAATAAAAGGATAAATATTATATTTAGGTCCCTGGGAGGACCTAAATGTAAATAATAAAAACCACCTGGGCCCAGTTGTAAATTTTCCATTGCGCGCAGGGGCATATCTGCAATTCTTCAAAATCTGGAGGGCCTCCCTGTAAATTATCCAGGCGCGCACGTGAGGCACGCGCCTGGAGGACCAAAATGCAAATTCGTTTTCTTTCGGGGTCTTCTCTGCAATTTGCCCACTCCATCACGTACCGGGCACATGAGGGTTCAGGCTCGGGACAGACCTCAGCTTCGGTCCACGTGGCAGTATCTGGTGGTACGGCGCTAGGCTCGGATGACCCGAGCCTGTAGGTCGGGGAAGAGGCTCGGGTCTCCTACGTGGCTTCATACTAGCCGCCCGATCCTAGAGATCGGACGACATCTGTGCTTCTTCGATCCGCCGCGAGCCACCGGAGGAGGTGGGGCTCCGACGACACGCGAAGAGCTCCGCCGAGCTCCCAAGACTGGTCTGAGGGTCGGCGAAGATAGCAGGAGGTCTGGCGGTGGTCCCGGAGCAGGTGCGGAGCTCCACAGGCGTCTGGAGCTGCTCGGCGAAGCACGGTCGTCAGAGGAGGGGAGCTGGAAGGTGCTCCGATATGAAATCCGACCATTGAAGGTTTCTGTGAATATTAGTATAGCCGAAGCAAAGATCATGGGGTGCATGAGTGGTGTGAAGTGAGTGGGAGCCTGTGGTGTGTCGGGAATGGTGGCCCAAGGGTCGTCTTCTCCGGCGGAGCGGGAGGAGAGGCGAGTCGGAGCGGGGAGGTTCTGGAGAATGGGAAGGGGGTCGGCGAGGTTGCTGGAAGCGTGGTGGATGTGGTCGAGTGATTGGTGGAGGGTGTAAGTGACTGGAGGTGGTCGGAAAATTAGGAGAAGTAGAGGGATAAATTTCCTCGCCGGAGCGAGGCAAATGTCGGCTGAAGTAGCTTGGTCAGAGGCTCAAGAGAGCCTCGGGTCGTCGCCCGGCGAGGTCAGCCGGGCCTCGGGGCTCATTTGGTGACCGGAGGGTCACCGATACGCGGCGGAGGAGCCGCGGGTCGACACCAAGTCAACCCCATGATCGCCTCGACGTTCCGCCCCTCCGCTATCACCGGAGGGGCGGAGGAAGCTAGGAGATGACCCAATAACGGTGGACGAGGGCTTCCGGTGACGGGGGTGGGGGTTTTATAGGTGAAGAAGGTCGGACGTTACAGAGGTGCGGAGCGATTTTGAACGGGGTGTTAATGGAGAGGGGGGTAACGGCGAGGGAAGTGGATGGTGGCGCGAGGTAGGCGGGAGATCGGGCTACGTGGAGGAGTGTTTAGGAGCTCGAGGGGATGGTCGGGTCATCGACCAAAAAAGGAAGGGGGATGGGTCTGCGAGGATGAAACGGCTGGGGGAGAGGGGGTTACGGAGGTTGAAGACGGTGGAGGACCGTTGGATCTTGATCCAACGGCTGGGATGAGTTCGCGAGCGGAAGGCCACGATCAGATCCTTAGGATCTGATCGTGTGGTGGAGGGGGGTGTTTATGAGCGGTAGGGATTGACTCGGGGAGGCGATCTAATGGTGAGGGTTAATCGGGGGACGTGGCAAGTTGAGGGGCGTTAGATGATGGGTTGATCGGATGGTTATGGAGACGGGGTGTCGTGGCTGCACAGGAGGCGTAGGATGAGGGGTCGATTGAGCGGTAGAGATTGGAGGGAGACGTGGCAGGTGGAGGACCATTGGATGAAGATGAGATCGAAGGGCTGTCGTTTAGGCGTTAGGGAGCGTCTTAGATCAGATCTGGAATCAGATCTGACGGTTGATGATGGAGCGATGAGGGATGGTGAGGATGAGGGCGATGATGGAGTGATCTAACGGCCCAGGAGAGGGCCAGGTGGCGGGAGATGAAGCGGGCCACGTGGGCGGCCCAGAGGGCGCCACGTGGCCCAATCAGATTAATTCAAAAATAAAAACAAAGAAAATTAGAAAAGAAATAGTTAGAGGCCGAATTTGGAAAAGGTCAAAACATGAAAGTTGCTCGTCTCGATGAGATCTACAACTTTCATGTTGGTCAAAAAGCTAAAAGAGGTCATTTGTACAAAAGCTAATTTTGGGGGGTATTTTAAGGGGATAAAAACACCAAGTTTGCAGTTTTGAGATTTTTTGTATTTTTTATCTTTTTAAGGGACGGTGATTTATAGACAAGTTATCTACCTAATTTTTAGGAGTTTTTGAGTGATAAAATAATTACAAGAAAAATAAGGGAAATTAAATACAAATAATTATAGGTTAATTATACAAAATATGGTACATGATAAATAGATTATTAAAGGTGATTTTATTGGATTAGTTAAGACAAGGGTTTTAATAGAGAGTTTTTAGCATGATGAATACGAGATTCATCAGTAAGGAGTAGCGACACGGTGCTCGATGCCATATTCCTTAGTCAACTTCTTCACCTCCCGGTTGACAAAGTGGCTTCCCCCATCAGATATTAAAACTTTTGGAATTCCAAACCTTGAAATAATATTATCTTTCAAAAACTTGCAAATAGTTTTGCTATCTGCTGCTCTAGTAGGGATATCCTTCACCCATCTAGATAAATAATCTACCGCAAGAAGAATATATTCAAATCCTTGAATATTAGGGAATGGGCCCATAAAGTCAATGCCCCATGCATCTAATACATCGCAGATGATCACTAGTTGCATAGGAATGACATCTTTGGAACCAATGGTTCCTCCCATTCTCTGATAGATGGGGCATGGCCTGACAAAATTGTAAGCATCTTTAAACAAGGTCGGCCAGTAAAATCCACATTGTAATATCTTCTCAGCGGTCCTCTTCCCAGAGTGATATCCTCCCGCCTCCAAGGTGTGGCATAGATTGAGGATACTTTGATATTCCTCTTGAGGAATACATCTTCTCCATATGCAATCCGGACCTTCAAAGAAAAGGAACGGATCCTCCCAATGGTAGTGTCTTACCTCAGATATGAGTCGATCGATTTTATTCCTGGGCCAACCCTGAGGAACTTCCTTAGTGACAAGATAATTCACCGTGTCTGCATACCATGGGAGTGAGTCAATAGCATAAATTGACTCGCCTGGGAAGGTTTCACGTATGGTTTCAGATTCTGGGATTCTGTTATGTTCGATCTGTGATAAATGATCAGCCATGGCATTCTTAACACCAGGTTTGTCTTTAATCTCCAAATCAAATTCCTGAAGCAATAGTATCTATCTCAGTAGTCGTGTTTTTGCATCCTTTTTGGCCATTAAGTATCAAATGGCTGAATGGTCTATGTAAACTGTCACCTTCGATCCTAAAAGTATAGATCGAAATTTTTCCAAGGCAAAAACCACAGCAAGCATTTCCTTTTCGGTCACAGTGTAATTTTTCTGAGCAGGGACTAAAACTTTGCTTGCATAGTGAATAGCATACGTGATTCCATCTTTTCGTTGTCCTGATACAGCCCCTGCAGCAAAATCGGATGCGTCTGTCATGATCTCGAAGGGAAGAGACCAGTCGGGGCTTGTAGGACGGGAGTCTCAATGATCCTCCTTTTGAGTAGTTCAAAGGCTTCAAGACACTTATGATCTACTAGGAACTCTGTGTCTTTCCCTAGGAGGTCAGTTAGCAGTCGGGCAATTTTTGAAAAATCCTTGATAAATTTCCTGTAAAATCCGACATGCCCTAGAAAAGACCGTACTTGTTTAACATTTGTAGGTGGCTCAAGCTTATTGATCACATCAACTTTGGCAGGGTCAACCTCCATTCCCTTCTTAGAGATGACATGCCCCAATACAATGCCCTCTTTCACCATGAAATGGATTTTCTCCCAAGAGAGCACCAGATTCACTTCTCTACACTTTTGCAGGACTCGATCCAGGTGTGCCAGACAATCATCGAATGAATCACCATGGACCGAGAAGTCATCCATGAAGACCTTCAGGAAATCCCCAACTATGTCGGCAAAAATCGCAATCATGCATCGCTGAAAGGCACCGGGGGCATTGCAAAGCCCAAAAGGCATTCGCTTGAATGCGTATATGCCGAAAGGACATGTAAAAGTAGTCTTTTCCTAGTCCTTGGGGGCGATGGCTACCTGATTGTAGCCCGAGTACCCGTCTAAGAAACAGAAGTATTCTCTCCCTGCCAATCTCTCTAGGATTTGATCAATAAAAGGCAGCGGAAAGTGATCCTTCTTCATTGCAGCATTCAAGCATCTGTAATCCACACAGACACGCCACGACGTGGGTACTCGTGTTGTGATCTCTTCTCCCTCCTCATTGGTGATAATATGAAGTCCCGACTTTTTCGGAACTACATGCAAAGGTGACACCCATTTGGAGTCGGAGATGGGATATATGAAACCAGCCTTACACCATTTTTCGATCTCAGTCTTAACCACTTCCCGTAAGTTTGGATTCAATCTACATTGGCATTCACAGGAGGGTTTAGCATTATCCTCCAGGTAAATATGGTGTGAGCACAGGGCCGGATTTATCCCTGAAAGATCAGACAATCTCCAGCCTATAGCCTTGCAGTTTTTCTCCAAAACATTAAGCAGGTGGATCTCCTGCTCTTCGGTCAGATGTGAACTGATAATGACCGAAAATCGACCCTTTTCTCCTGCAAGGAAGGCATACTTAAGCATAGGGGGCAATGGTTTGAGATCAGGTAGGTCAATGATGTTGCTTGAATATGGTCCTCTCAGTGATGTTTCTTGTTGTGATGTAGACGCTTGCAGTGTATCAATATTGGCCACCATCGTGGGTGTTTCTGGGATCGGATCGCAAATGATGGAATGTGGTGTGGCAAGCACCGCGTCCGATTTGTGTACCTTACTCAGGGATTGTCCATAAGGAGAATGGACTGACAAGTCCAGAGGGGCCTCTGAGTTTCCTAGAGTATCGGTAGATGCATGAATGAGCTGGCAGACTAAATCATCAACAATTTCCTTTTCAGATGAGGTTGATTCTATCATAGCGGTTGGGTTTTGTCTCTAGGGCCCAACTGTTGCTTCTGTAAATTCAGTCTCAGTTTTTGATTTTTCATATTGGTGCTCGACTCAGTGTCAGGACTTTGAAACCTAGTTTGCTGCATTTTAAGTTCAACTTTTCCAAACTAGATTCTCCCGGATGTGTAATCAAATATAGCTCCTGCGGTCCTAAGGATGGATCACCCTAGTATCATCTAAGAATCTTTCCAATTTCTAGGGACATCCATGTCAAGTATTGTGAAATCTACTTGGTAGTTTTGTCCCTCTATGTTGATGACAACGTTTCGAATCTCGCCCCTAGGTCGCTTAGTTGATGTGTCTGCGAATTGAAGTACGGCCGCAGATTGCTTAAGTGGACCTAGATTTAGATGCTCATATAGGATTGTGGGCATGAGATTGATGGATGAACCATTGTCTAATAATGTTCTTGCAAACTTGATTTCTTTGATGTGGCTAGTGACAAAGTGAGCACCCATGTCTCTTTTCTTCATTGGCAGCTCATTATTTATAAGACGAGATGTGGCAACTGAGAGTATGTATTTCTTTGTTCGACTAGGAGTCTGTTTGTTGATCCTTGTAGGTGTGCATCTCACCTTAAGGTATTTTCGAAAAGCCGAGTCTCTTTCTATCATCTCGTCTAAGGACAGAGTGACCTTAATATTTTCCTTACAGATGCGGGTCATCTCATCATCATTTTTTTTGTTTTTTAAGTTTTTCTTCTTTCCTGTCGTAAGAGCACGGGAGAAAGGGATGGACTTGTTGTCATCAAAAACATCACTTTTAATGAATGAGAAATTGTTTACAGGACTTGGACTAAAAATAGGGAAATTGGTGGTAAGATGATGCGGATGTCTTGGTGGTGTATCCTTGTCAGGCTCAGACTCTGACTCTCCATTTTCTCTGGGTGGTGTGGATGGGACTTTCTCTTTCTCCTCCTGTCTTCCTTTGTCAATTTCCCCAGGGTTGTGTGAATTGGTGGACACTGGGGCTATGTCACCGGGTTCCTTTGCTCGATCAGGCATGGTTACGGTCCTTCCGCTCCTAACAGAAATATGATAAGCATTATTATTTGATGAGAGATCATGTTTAAGTATGGAATACTCAAAGATTAGTACCTGATTATATCCAAGGCTATTTGGGTTAGCTTGGACTTGAGCAGGAATCACAGTCTGCGGTGTGATCACTTCGTCTCTCCATCGAGAGAGTCGATTTATGTCGACTCTCATGTCATGAAGCTCATCCAGCACTCGCTGGAGTTCCGGAGAGATAGAAAAGGAGGAGGACCCTGGCCATGCCTGGCCTGAGCTACTGATTTTGTCTGAATTGGCCCTGCTGGCCTTGGCGTTGGTTCTGTTGTGGCTGAGGTTGCGGATTTTGATATCCCGTGCGATACTATTGTCGCTGCTGCGGTTGAGGCTGGTAGGTGGGTCAGGTTTGCGGTGGACGAGGGTTCAGAGTAGAGTTTTGGTCTGAGCGGTTGACCGATTCCAGGTTATACCAAACTCCATTTATCTCCATGACTTGTGGAGGTTTCTCTGTAAACAGTTTGAGCAGAGATTTCTTCAGTTTGATGGGACAAGACTTAGTCTCCACCCCAATGGCTCTATTGCCCTACCCCTTGACCTTGAATGTAGTGAATTTGGTGTATGGGTGTGGGGGGGTGAAGTCAGGGCTGGTATCTTAGATACCCTGTCAGCCAATTCCTCCATTTGCTTAGGCAATTTAGCCAACTTCTGCATATCAAATGATTTATGGAGTTCGTCCACCTTCTTATAAATTTGCTCGAGCATAGTTAGCTTATCAACTATTATTCTTATATCAGCACTCTGATTGGTTGTCAGATTATTCACCATCTTTTTGGAGCCGGCTATGTAATCCCGCCTGGTGGTTTGTGCACGACTGGATTCAGCAAGTCTCTCGAACACCTTGTAGACGGTATCCTCGTGGCGTCCCATGTAGCTTCCTCCGCAAGATGCACTTACCAACCCTTGAGTCTCAGGATTCAGTCCACTAACAAGACTTTGGACCAACATCATTTTACTTATCCCGTGCCCTGGGAATTTCTGGATTAAGTCTGTGAATCTTTCCCAGGTCTAATGGAATGGTTCATTTGGGTGTTGGGTAAAGCTCGTGAGCTTGATCCTCATCTGATTGATTGAGTGGGTAGAATTTCTTTAAGAACAGAGTCTTGAATGTGACCCATGTAGTGACTATTTCCCCTAGATTTTTCAGCCAGTAAGCCGCCTTATCAGTCAAGGCGAAGGGGACAACTCTCAACCTTATGTAGTCTTGGGTAGAACCCTAGGGTGGCAGAGGTTAGCACAGACTAGCTCGAAATCACAGAGGAAGATATACAGTTCTTCATAATTATTCCCTCCGAACTTCGGCAACAGTGCTAGAAATGCGGTTTGTGTTCGAATGCGTCCTCGGGGGTACCAGTCTCAACCAATTATATTCTTCATCTAATTCAGGGAGGTACGTGTCTTCCATAGCAGTCTCGCCTTGTTGCAACTGCTCGCCTTGTTGCATTACTGCTATCTGTGCCCTAAGCAGTTCATTGTGTTGTCAGGCAGCGGTTATCCTAGCCAAGAGTGCCCGAATGGGGTCATTGTCGTTCTCATCATCAGCACGATTCTTCTTTGGAGGCATTGTGATTAACCTTCAGAAGAAAAGAGTTTAGAATTAAGTGATGAAATTAAGTGAAGATTTGCTAAGGATAAAAGTTTCCTTAGTGAAGGAGTGAAATGAAGGGTTAGTCTGGGATTGACTGAACCCTGAAAGAGGGAGAGTGTTAAAGATGATGACCCTAGGACTAAGAGGAGTCGAGAAGAGAGTCTACATGAGAACGCAAACACAAGATAAATTTTCATATTCACCCACTCAAAACAGATGAAGGCACGTCAGGGTTCAGCCGCTTATCTTTTCAGTTTTAATTTAATGACAAAACAATCTTGAAAATTAAGCGGAGTTGTTAGGTGCTAAAATATTTCACAAAGACTGTCCTGAGTTCATACAACTAGTTGCACCTACTTTCAGCCAGTATAGGTGTAAGTACGAACCGTTTAAATGGCTACCCGTGTTACTTGAGGACGGAGCCTTCTGCGGTGTCCTCTAAACCACCTACTCAGCTAAGGGAAGTCGGACCGTAAACGACTACCGAGACCCTCACTGAAAAGTAGCTAATTATTTTTAAAATCAGTAGTTTGAATGAAGTATTTCGATTTTTGGCTCTGTCCTAAGATGTGCGATCTTGTCCTTACAAACAATGAGTGGGTTTCTCTCCACCAAACACAGGTTAATTTTAAGTCAATTTTATTCACAGTCACCTTGATTAGCAGTTCCGGTTTTAAAATTGAGGTTATCACTGAAGTTTATGTGAGCACAGAAATTCACGCCTAACGAGCAGTCCCAATTCTGTTAATTCCTAAGTTGTAAAACTTGAGAAAGGAGAATCGGAAAAACCAATGCAAACGTAAATCAATGATGCATGCTTAAGAGAAAGACTTACAGTGAATCCTCACGTTCTTCATGCGGGATGCAGTACAAAGAATTAAAATTTACACTAAATGATATGCACAGATGAAAGACGCTCTAAGCAGATAGTTCTATTAGCGGGAAGAATTGATTTAAAAATTTGGCTAATGTTGAACGATCTATAGTGCGTATAGTTAGTTAATGTGTGGCCTAAGAAATACGAGCACAATCAATAGTAGACAAGCAAGCGTATATGTGCCTAAGTCCTACGTCACTCAAATCGGGTCCCAACCACACAGAAGGGGTTGTAACATACCCACCACACCACAGAAATATTCAGTCTGAATTATTACAAGGGTTCAAAGAGAGGGACCCTGAGAATAATGCGGAAAATTAAATCTATACTTACTCTCTCTCACAAAATAAAAATCAGTCTTCTTTGCAGGTCCTTGATTTATATCCAAAATTAGCTTCGAGTACTCTGTGAAGAGAGAAAATGCGGTTAGTATGAGAATAAGAAAAAAAGAAAATACAAAAGGAAAAAAAATGCAAAAGGAAAAAAATGACACAAAAATTAACTTCACAAAAATTAATTATAAAAAATGATTTAAAACCCTAAAAATTTGTCGTTCCTCGACAACGACGCCGTTTGATGAGCGCGAAATTCACCTCTTTAATAATCGGTAATTGTAGTATAGGAGGCGAATTTCGGTCGATAAAAATATCACAATCTTTGAATGTTGTGGAGTATTTTTATATTTGGCAAGTCTACCAAGTTCGAACTCAGGGAACGATGATTCTTAGTTGCGTGGTTTTTAAATCAACTTAAATAATTAATTAATGCTTGATTAATTTATGCATTGAGAAAATGTACAATGCAATGAGATGCAAATGTGATGCATGGAAAATAAACAGAGGAGATTATGTCCAAGATCTGTGATTTGAAAACGTGTTAAATCCTTCAATAATATGATCAATAAATCCTCAAAATCACATCACAGATCGAAAGAAAATATGTCCATAAATATTTATCAAAATAACTCCAACAGCAGGTAGAAGGAAAATAATTTTGAGAGACAATCCTGCAATTTACTGGGATAAGACAAATGATTCTATTGATAAATCATTATTGCTGGTCGAAGCCTCAATAAAATTATCCTGTAAAAGAATGAGAGATCAATATCCACTACAAGAAATGCACTTTTTAGGGATGACAACTAGCGACGGTTACAGAATGACCGTCCCTAATGTCACTTTTTAGGGACGGTCATCAGAAAACCGTCCCCAATAACCACATACTGGGAGACGATATGTGGGTTATCGTCCCCTTTTCTAATAACTTAATAGGGACGGTCATTAATGACCGTCCCTTCTGCCATGACCAGACCACTGGCTCATTTCCACCTGACTGGAGGGCCTTTGGGGACGGTTCTGACCGTTCCCATTGCGCTTCTGTTGGCGTCGCCTCTGACCCATGGACCTAAGTGGTCGACCAGAAGGGACGATCATTAATGACCGTCCCTTCTGCCATGACCAGGCTACTGGACCATTTCCACCCGACTGGAGGGCCTTTGGGGACGGTTTTGGCCGTCTCCATTGCGCTTCTGTTGGCGTCGTCTCTGACCCATGGACCTAAGTGGTCGACCAGAGGGGACAGTCATTAATGACCGTCCCTTCTGCCATGACCAGGCCACTGGACCATTTCCACCCGACTGGAGGGCCTTTGGGGACGGTTCTGACCGTCTTCATTGAGTTTCTGTTGGCGTCGCCTCTGACCCATGGACCTAAGTGGTCGACCAGAGGGGACGGTCATTAATGACCGTCCCTTCTTCCATGACCAGATCACTAGACCATTTCCACCCGACTGGAGGGCCTTTGGGGACGGTTCTGACCGTCCCCATTGCGCTTCTGTTGGCGTCGCCTCTGATCCATGGACCTAAGTGGTCGACCAGAGGGGAAGGTCATTAATGACCGTCCCTTCTGCCATGACCAGGCCACTGGACCATTTCCACCCGACTGGAGGGCCTTTGGGGACGGTTCTGACCGTCCCCATTGCGCTTCTGTTGGCATTGCCTCTGACCCATGGACCTAAGTGGTCGACCAGAGGGGACAGTCATTAATGACCGTCCCTTCTGTCATCCAAAGGGGACGGTCTTTAGTGAACCGTCGCCGATCATCTCCAAAGGGGATGGTTCTAACGACCGTCCCCGATGGTCAGATCGAAAAAAACCCCTTCGACCCGCGTTCATTCTCATTTCATCCCTCTCCTCAAGCCCGTCGTCCATCTCAATTTCTGGTATCTATCAACACTCCTTTGTGTTTATTGTTGCTTATTTTTCTTGATATGCTTTGTAGGATGTTTTTCCTCATTTGAATGAGTTTAGATGGAAAATTTGTTGTTGATATATAACATTGCTTGTTGTATATTAGATATCATGAAAAATATGTTATGTATATTAAGCATTGCTTGATTTGTTTAAGATAATAGAAAAACTTGATCTGTATAAGATGAAAAATCTTGTTGTGTATAATAGAAAATCTTGTTGTGTATAATAGAAAATCTTGTTGTGTATAATAGAAAAACTTAATGTGTATAAGATAGAAAAACTTGTTGTCTATAATAACACATAATGGTGGATTTTATTCTGATTGTGCAGTATAATGGATAAAACATAGATGGATAAGAGATACGATGATTTTCATCAATATAAGAGAGGAGTGATCACGTTCCTGGTTTGGGCATTTCAAATAGAAAGAGTTATTAAGAAATTTGGTGGTCTTGAGATTTATTGTCCATGTGTGAGATGTAAGAATATTAAATGTAATGTTAGAGAGGAAGTCTATAACCATCTTATACTCAACGGATTTTGGTTACATTACTCTATTTGGACTGAACATGGAGAGGTTATAGATTTGCGAATGGATGAGGATATGGGTGTAGATGCATGAGTCACTACACAAACCTTGAATAATGTTGATCACGAGTTATTTGAATTAATGGACGACTTAAGAAGACCTAAGACACAAGACAATTGTTTAGATGATAGGTTTTCGAGCAGTTTTGCAGATGCAGAAGATATATTGGCTCATGGGGTGGAAATGACGCGTTTGCAGTTTTTTATTAGAGTTGTTTAAGATGAAAGTAAGGAACGGATCAACTGTTGCAATGATGACAGATGTGCAGGCTTTAATCCGGAAGTTATTGAATAATCCTCAGAATTATCCAAAGGATTGGAAAGAGGCGAAGCAACGATTTCGATCGCTTGGTCTGAAACACGAGAAGATCGATGCTTGTGTTGATGATTGTATGCTTTTTCGAGGAGAAAATTCAGATTTAGTTCTTTGTCCATATTGTAAGGCTTCCAGGTATAAAGAAGAAAAAAATGATTTAAAGAGGAAGAAGAAGTCGGTGAAAATATTACGATACTTCCCATTAATTCCAAGGCTGAAATGTCTCTTCATGTGAGAAAAAATTACAAAGTGCATGACGTGGAATTCTTGTTCAAATAAACGAGATGCTAATGGAGTTATGACATCCATCTGATGCAGAAGAATGGATAAAATTTGATCAGAGATATCCGCATTTCTCTAGTGATGAGAGAAATATTCGCTTGGTATTAGCTTCAGATGGTTTCAATCCGTTTGGTAATATAAGTCTGAGTTACAACATTTGGCCCGTGATTTTGATGGTCTACAATCTACCACCGTGGATGTCAATGAGTTCATCATTTATGATGATGACACTACTGATTCCTGGTCCTAAAGGTCCTGGCAACGCAATTGATGTGTACCTACAACCGTTAATGGATGAACTAAAAGTATTATGGACTACTGGAATACCTACATATGATGCATGTAGGAAAGAAATATTTACATTACAAGAGAACGTAAGATAACTGGATTAAAAAGTCATGACTGTCATGTTTACATGGAAGTGTTACTCCCATTCGCTATTCGCGAGATTGTTGACGATGCTGTCTTACAATCATTAACAGAATTGAGTGGATTTTTTAGATTATTGTGTTCAAAGGTTTTAGATCTGTTGATCTTGAGAAGACTTGAAGAAGATATTGTTATTACATTATGCAAATTAGAGCAGATATTCTCACCTGCCTTCTTTGACGTAATGGTTCATTTAATAGTTCATCTAGCAGGTGAAGCACGGATCGGTGGGTCGGTTCGATATCGTTGGATGTATCCAATAGAAAGATACTTTCGAAAATTAAAAAATATGGTCTTTAATAAGGCACAACCCGAAGGATGCATTGCTGAAGGTTATCTTTGTGAAGAGTGTATTAATTTCTGTGAAATGTATATGGAAGGTGAAAGCGTGTGTTTCAACCGTTATGAACGTAATGATGAAGGCGGGGTCGTGGTGGAAAAGGACGAATCTAAATTATGGGTCTTTCAATCATGTGGCAGGCATATATTCAGTGGTATACGCCGCGTAATATCCGACGAGGATAGAGATCTCATACACTACTATGTTTTGATGCAGTTGTCAGAAATTGACGAATTTTTTGATGAGTACAATTCATTATTTAATGAGATGCACAATAAATCTCAATTCCTCAAATGGTTCCGTTCACGTGTGAAACATTTAAGAGAAATGACAGATGATAGGTGGAACATTAACCTTGACATTCTTGGATGTATACCATATTCTCAAGTTATGTCTTACAAGGATTATATTGTGAATGGCTACAGATTTAGAACAAAGTCCGCCGACGAGATGAAATTGACGCAAATGTTGGGTGTTATAGTAAAAACAGATTTACCTTCATGTTTAGACGGCTATTATGGGGAAATACTTGACATAATAGAGATCAGCTTTACTCAAGAATGTCGATGTGTTCTTTTTATGTGTAATTGGTTTGATGTCGATCGCGAGGGGATATGATATCGAAGAGATATAAATGGGATTACTTCATTGAAACAATCTGAGAAATTGCAAACAAATGATCCTTTTACACTTTCCAGTCAGATAGAACAAGTTTTCTACATTCCAGACAACTTCAGTGATTGATGGATCATACCCGTGAGAACAGTACCAAGAGGATTTTTTGATGTCAATGATGATGATGAGTTGCTAAATATAAACGAGGCATATCGAGCTGAAATACAAGAACATCCAACTGATATTGTAGATGCGTATTTTTAAAGTGTAAGTTCACCATTACCTTTTTTCCAATTATTTGATCTAATATGTGAAATATATCATTCTTGTTATCTAATTTAAATATTTCATAATATGCAGATATGCCTCCGCGTCCTAGACACATTCGGGATGCACCGCCTGCACCACAACGAGGGAGTAAGACCTCCGATCCTGACAGATCGAGTAGCTTAGGTAGACGTAGAGGCCCATCACAATGCCGAGTGTTGTAGACTTCATCCTGGTGAGACACTCAGGGTGCGGATAGTTGGAGGCGATGCAGTGGAGGAGAACTCAGTTGTTTTTCAGAGTTACTTGGGACAGGTGTGCAGAGCCAGGGTCCCTCTCCACATTACAGACTGGCGTTTAGTGGAGCAGTCAATAAAAGATACCATTCTTCATGATTTGGAGGTATTTATAATAATAACAAATCAAAGTTTTTCTTCATTATATATATAAACTTATTTTGTTTGCTTCAATTTCTTTGCAGTGTAGTTTTTCCTGGGATCTTGACCCGGCCACTGATGCTCTGATTTTAGGACATGGTGCGGAGTTGTTGCATAAACATCGAGGTCGTCTGAAGGCCAGAGTGAGTACAATAACTTTGTTTTTCATCATTTAAGTATGTAACTAATTTTCTTTATATTTTAAAGTACTTCGACCCGGAGCTTCCATTGGAAACTATTTTGGCAAATTGTCCTCCAAATGTACCCGCTGAACAATGGAGGGCGATGGTTTATATTTGGATGGGAGAAGAACATACGGTATGTGCCATATATATGTGCATTTTATACACAAATCATTTGGGATTCTTTTATTAAAATTATTATCTTTGTATAGGGCATCTCAAGGAGAAATGCTGAAAATCGGAGGAAAGGTTTCAAGTCTACCCATAGACTGGGAAGAAAAAACACAAATCAGCTGAAGGATGACTTTGTAAGTAATCTACTTTATGATTAATGTTTAAATTCTAACCATTATGTATTAAAATGGTATCGTAAGTTTAGTAATCTTTTCACATTAGACAGTGGAGGACCATTGTGTGCCCAGCCGAATGGAAGTCTTTGAGAAGTCTAAGAGCCGCGATATGGGCGGGGAAGTTCATTGGGTGGATCCTGCCTATGGTCCAATTCATGTAAGCTATTCATAACATTTTTGCATCTTTTTTACAAATTAAATGAATTTTGAACTTACTTAAATAATTTTTTAGGAGGAGATGGTCAGGCTCACAACTACTGGCTCTGTAGACAACACTGGAACGAGTCATCCGCCTCTTACTCCTGATGCGGCCTTCCTCCAGGCGACCGGTCCAGAGCATCAGGGACGCATCCGTTGTGGTGGTCGTGGTGCCACCATACGGAATTGGTATGGAGTAGGGAGCGGCTCGACCTCTCAGAAGACACAAAGGGAGAGGGAATTAGAGCGTCAAGTGTCTAGCATGAATATGGAGATTCAGGATTTGCGACAACAAATGACGATTTTCAATGCATTCATGCAGGCACTTCAAGGTGCAGCATCGACTAGCCACCCAACAGAAGATGATAAT
The DNA here is from genome assembly GCA_037367405.1 of Ottelia alismoides. NCBI lineage: Eukaryota > Viridiplantae > Streptophyta > Magnoliopsida > Alismatales > Hydrocharitaceae > Ottelia > Ottelia alismoides. The sequence goes on along the minus strand of JAZKJV010001355.1, from coordinate 2,164,394 downwards.
ACCGCTGTGAGGCTAGGCGACGACGATGACGGAGAAGAAGAAGAAGATGATGATGCTGATGACGATGAGGACGACGACGATGATGAGGACGACGACTAGGACGAAAACGATGAGGACGACTAGGATAGTTTGGTTACTTGGTAGGATAGTGTAGTATATTGTATAATTATTTTGGACAATTACTTTGCAAAGTAGGTTATTTTGTTTGAATGCTTATATTGTAGGACGACGACTTTATGAATGTGGAATGCATCTTATTTTTTGTGTTGATCATAATATTTATTATGAAGAAACAATTATTGTAACAGGTACTAAATTATAGTGACATATAGGGTAAAATGAAGATCAAATATGGGGCAATGGAAAATTTTTTTTGTTAGCAGATGAATAGAGGGGACGGTCATTGTGACTGTCCCCTTCGTTTTAAGAGACGGTCATGACCGTCTCCACTGCTTCCCTTTTGGGATGGTCTTGACCGTCCCCCCTGAATGACTTTAAGGGACGGTCCTGACCGTCCCCAATAATTGCCTTTAGGGACGGTCATACCCGTCCCCTATACTAAACTTTAAGGGACAGTCACGACTGTCCCCTATGTATGAGTATAGGGGACGGTGTCAACTACCGTCGCTTATACCAAATGGGACGCAGGCTTTAGAGACGGTCTCATGACCGTCCCCTATGATCAGAGGGGACGGTCCTTTTCTCATTGGCGACGGATGTTGACCGTCGCCTGTTCTACTCTTTCTTGTAGTGATCTATCCTTCATAAGAGCATCCTTGTGTGAATTGATTCATCAATTTATCCATGAAAATGCAATACAAATATGTCAAATTTTAGCATGCAAGAGTCAACTGAGATCCTCAAAGAATAATTATCAATAAATCACCTCAGATATGTTCACAAACTATGCTAAATGGTAGAGCATGAAAAGAGCTTCAAAATGACATATTATATGCTAAAAACAGAGTTCGTGTGAAAAAGATATGATGATATGAAATTTCAGGGACTAAAATATAATTAAAATAAAGTTTTTCCTTCAAAATGGTCTCTGGAAGGACTTATATGCAATTTTTGAAAGTCGGAGGGGTCCCTGTGCAATTTACCCATTTAAGGGGGTATTTTTATAATATCCGGAAGTTGCAGGGGGGTTAATGTAATTTACCCACAACGCACGTACGTAGCACGTGTGCTAGGAGGTTCGGTGGATGAAGCTAAGGCGCGGGGGCTCGGAGCTGAGGTTCGGGGACCGATCCTGGGGTTCAGGCCCGAGGTGCAGGCTCGGGCGATAAGGCAGAGGTACGAGTGCCCGAGCCTACGTGGCGACGGCTGGAGCTTCGGGGGCACCGAGCCTCGAGGATTGAAGGATGGCTCGGGGAAGTGCACGTGGCGGCCTGTGGACCGTCGGATCAAGGGTTGGCCCTTGATCCCACGACGATTGTACGTTGCGGTACGCTCAGGCGGAGAAGCGGCCTGGCCGCGTACGAGAAGTAGGGCGGGGGCTGGGCGGACGGAGGACGCGAAGCCGCACCTCGGTCTACACACGGCGCGAGGGCGGGCGAGCTGGCTGCTGGGGCTCGACGGAGCTCGACCGACACACGGCCGAGCGATGAAAGGCACGGTAGGGGAGGAGGTAGCGCCGAGGTGCGAGGCGGTGGCTGAGCGAGCGGCTGGGTTGTTCGCCGGCAAGATACCTGCAGGGTTAGCAGCACCGTGCACAAGAAACCGAGGAACGGCTGAGGTGTTTGGGGGTGAGTTAGGAGCGGAGAGGGGAGTGGAGTACCGGCCTGTGCGAGGCCGACGGTGGTGAGGCTCGAGCGTGGGGTGCTGCGAGTGCGAGATGGCAAAGGAGTTGTACCTGGGGTTTGGCCTGAAGCTACGGGGAGGCACAGGGTATCTGCAGCAAAGCTCGATGAGCTTTGGATCTCGCTGAAGACGCCAACGACAGTCGTCGCCTCAAGGCACGCCTCTGCTTCTGTCAGACGGCAGAGGATAGAAGCTTGGTGGTCGGAGCTGCTCTAATGGCGGATGCGGGTGAAGGCCGGCTATGGCTGGTTTTTATAGAAAGGGTGACGTAACGTCCGACGAGGGAGGTGAATGGACGTGGCGCGAGTAACGACTAGAGGAGGAGTGGGGTTGATGGCCATGCATGGCGAAGCTGTAGGGGAGGTGAACGACTGGATAAGATGAAGGGAAGTCACGTGCTGGGCACGTGACTCTAGTAGGAGAGAGATAGTGGGGGTGGGTTAAGATGCGGGTGACAGTGGCATGCTCTGGGGATGCCACGTGTCACCCCCCAAAAAATTTTGAAAATAATGAGGAAAGAGATAGAAGAAGACCTCGGATCGAAAAAATTCCTACACAAAAGTTGTTTATCTCATCGAGATCTATAACTTTCATGAAGGATCCGGAAGCAAAAGAGGTCATCTGTGAGAAGTGGTATTTTTGGTGGTTCTCCATGTGTATAGAAAACCGACTTTTTGGAGTTTTGTAAATTTTTTGGTATTTTTAGAGAGAATAAAAATCTAGAAAAATTACGATAAAATACAAGAAAATTATTTACACACTAATATGATTTTTTTATTTTCAATGAATAATAAAATAGGAAAATAAAATAGAAGTAAGAAATACACAATTTTTGTACAGACCGACAACAGACACTTGGACTCAATCAGTTTCTTTGATTTCAGTTTTAATCTGGATTTGGATTTTTATGTCACTTAATAAAACTTTCATCAAAGAATACAAATGAAAAAGAAATAAAATTGAAAGGGTTAATTATGAACATAAAAACTCAGGTCAAAATAGCAAAAAGTCAAAATGCGCAGAAGAGGCCCAAAACCCAATTTTCACATATGAGCTCCGAATTTTATGAAATTGATCTTCTTTTGAAGGTATTTGAAAATGGAGTAGTTTAAAAGGGAGTAGACCAAAATCGGACACTGTATGTGAGAGATATGCTCATTTTAGTCCGTCAAATGTGAAATCAGACTTTGGGATTATTTGACACTTATTGAAGTTAGTAATTATTTGTATTTTTTTATTTAATAAAGTTAGTAATATCTAGACAATGGAGGTGTTTGGGGTCAATCGGAGTTAGGATGAATTAATTAAAAATAAGAGAAGTTAGCGGCTTTTTGGGCTAATTTACACTTGGGATTTTTAATGCAATTATGCATGATGAAATGCAAATATTATTAACACATGTATGAATGCTAATGATGCTCTATTAATGATTAAATGCATGTGAATTTGGAGGAATCGAGCCTAATTGACCAATTTTAGCATGATGAATACGAGATTCATCAGATGTGTACCTATGTTGTGACAGTATTCAACATAGGTCTTTGGTTATCTCGATCTCGTTAAGTCAATCTTTTGACTCAGCTAATCTGACACCTCTGAATCACTATTCCCATGCAAAGGACCTGCATCAAGAGGTTGGTCAGATATCAGCCATATGAGAAAGGATTTCCATCTCCTACTCAGGCTGGAGATCATCACTTAATAATCATTTGATGGTGCTTGATGAGTCCTCTATCTAACTCCTTAGATATTCATCCAAGCACTAGCCTCTATGATTCAATAACTGAATCAACAGTTGTATGATCATCAAGATGGCCATGGTACATAACCCTAATTGTACTAAGGGACCTATTATGCAAATAGGTTATTCTTCATTTCAGATCAGGGAACGATATTAGCAATAACATTTATTGCATAATGGCTCGCTGTGGGCTCGCATGTCCAACAGAGCAGCCTCATCCACATGCAGATACAACAGAGCCTCAGGTCAGGAGATCTGAGAGGACACGCCAACCATCATCCCGTTACCCCACTTCTAGGTATGTGATTCTCACAGATGCAGGTGAACCATACACTTTTGAGGAGGCACAGGAGCACAAGGATAAGGGTCATTGGCACAATGCAATGAATGAAGAGATGCTATCTCTCAAGAAAAACAACACTTATGATCTTGTTGAACTTCCCAAAGGCAAGAGAGCCTTGAAGAACAAGTGGGTTTACAAACTGAAGTCAGATCACAGTGGCAAGATGGTGAAGTACAAGGCCAGGTTGGTAGTGAAAGGGTTCAGCCAGAAGGAAGGAGTGGACTATGATGAGATCTTCTCCCCAATTATGAAGATGAATTCAGTGAGAATGGTGCTAGGACTTGTTGCTAGCATGGACCTTGAGCTGGAGCAGATGGATGTGAAGACGGTGTTTCTTCACGATGATCTAAAGGAAGAGATCTACATGGAGCAGCCACAGGTTTCCAAGATAAAGGGAAAGAAAACATGGTTTGCAGGTTGAGAAAGAGTCTTTATGGCTTAAAGCAAGCTCCGAGACAGTGATAGTTGAAGTTTGATGCTTTCATGGGAAAGCAAGGCTTCAAGAGGACTACAGTTGATCCATGTGTATATGTTCGTCGTCTTCCCAATGACAGGTTCGTCATTCTTTTGATCTATGTGGATGATATGTTGATTGTAGGTCATGATTCCAACCTCATTGCAAAGCTCAAGAGAGAACTCTCCAAAGAGTTTGAAATGAAAGATTTGGGCAAGGCGAGTCACATCCTTGGGATGCATATTACAAGGGACAGGAAGAAGTGCATGTTGTGGTTGTCACAAGAAACTATGTTGAACGCGTGTTGGAGCGGTTCAACATGAAGAATGCAAAGCCTGTCAGCATGCCCTTAGCCTCTAATTTCAAGCTAACCAAAGAGTCATGTCCATCCACTTCTGAGGAGAAAGCAGAGATGTCCAAGATCCCATACCAATCCGCAGTTGGGAGCCTCATGTATGCAATGGTTTGCACTAGACCAGACATAGCCCATACAGTGGACGTGGTGAGCAGATTCATGTCCAACCTAGGCAAGGACCATTGGGAGGCAGTGAAATGGATCTTGAGATACTTGAGAGGGACCTCAAGTATGTGTCTTGTGTTTGGGAGGTCAGATTCCAAACTGTGTGGCTACACTGATGCAGATATGGCAGGAGACATGGACCAGAGAAAGTCTACCTCAGGCTACATTTTTACTTTTGCAAGGGGAGCCATATCATGGTAATCCAAGATACAGAAATGTGTTGCTATCTCGACTACCGAGGCGGAATACATTGCAACAACAGAGGCTGGGAAAGAAGTGTTGTGGCTACAACACTTTCTTGGTGAGTTTGGATTGGATGACAGTGAGCCGGTTGTGTTTTGTGATAGCCAGAGCGCTATAGATTTGAGCAAGAGTACCATGCACCATGCTCGGACAAAACACATTGATGTGAGATACCATTGGCTGAGGGATGCAATTGATTATAAGCATCTCATGTTGAAGAAGATTCACACCGATGAGAACCCCTCAGATATGCTGACGAAGGCAGTCACTCGTGACAAGCTTCAGCTCTGTAGAGAGCTGAGCGGTGTCAACTCTTGTTGATCTCCATCATGGTGCCACACCTCCCCATTAGGGCTGGAGGGGGAGGTTGTTGGGTTATTTAGCTTCCAGCCCCAACTTGGGGGAGGGGCTTCCTTACTTTTTTCCCAGATTTTGGAAGCCCCATTTCCAGAGACAAAAGCCCCATTCGTTCATCCTGATTCCCATTTCCAGAAAAGGGAACGAAGCACTACCCATCCCCATTTCGAGCGACCATCCACGAGGGTTTCTATGGGAAACCCATCCCCCTTCACGTACGCGAGGGAGAGACCGAGTGGGAGAAGGTGCAACAGCCAGGAGCTCAGAAGAGCAGCAGCTCGGAGCTCGTTTCCAGCCACGGTTTGGATTGGAGGTGCAGCGGCCGATCAAGCTCGAGAGGAGTTGTAGCGAGGTTGCGTGCGTGAAGACCTCAAGAAGTCGAGCATCGATTTGGGTCTCCACCCGGGAGCCCAAAAGGGGAATCAATCCATCTATCTTGATTTGAGCATGTTGTTTGGTATTTTAGATACCTAGGGTAGTTGGCTACTTGTAGAAGAACTACTTATTGTGCTCATGGTTTGTGCCTCGATTTTGTAGGCAACAAAACCGAGAAGAACATTGGCTCCATTTTGACCATAGTGAAATCATTGCCGGTCTTGCCCCGTGGTTTTTCCCTTGCTTACATTGAGGAAGGGTTTCCACGTAAAAATCCTTGTCTCGTGTGGACACTTGCTTGTGATTGCTTGTGCTATCATTGTTGCCATTGAGTTCTCGTGTGGGGAATATATATTTGTTGTGTCATCTTTGCTGCAGGACAGAGTTTTAGGGGATACTTCTGGTTGACTGATTTGTGTCCATTAAACACCCTCCATCTGATTTCTACGAGAGAGCCTACTGCTGTCGCTGGGAAAGAAAGAATCTCCTAGAGAGAAATCAAAGGTATTGTATCGTCACTGCATTGGATCGAACATGAGATGCATGGAGGAGAGAACGACACCTCCTGGAGATGCTGCCTGACAAGGGGCTTTGCGTAGAGAGAGATACGTGAGGGGAAGATTCTAGGTCAATGGTGCTTTTATCAAGGTTTCACCGATTGATGCCTTTGACACTGCCTGTGCATGATTGAGGCAGATGGTGGTTGTGCGCGAAGATGTGGCGAGAAGATGTAGTTTTCCAGAAATGTAGCATGCGTGGGAAGAGGGCATCGAACCCCTCTTTCGTATTCATCTTCCTTTGTTTCTTCACGAATAAGGGCTTCGCTGTTGGAGGCCCTGGTTGGTTGGCAGCGGTCTGGATTAGCGGGTTGCACCTGGAGATAGAGACACTGACCCCCTTTATTTTTTTCTCGAACTCCTCAATCTCCAAACACACCTTTGATTGTGCGGGATGGTTGGTGGCGAAGGGATGAAGATGTTGCGCCTGCAGTTGATCGTAAATCTATTGCACCGTGGATCACCAGAAGATAAGCACCATTAATCATGCTTCAGGATTCAAGCTCCGATTCACGGAGTTCTACGGATACGAGGATGATGCCATTGATGTTGCTGTTATGCAGATCCAATGAATTGCAAGGACGATGTACGCTTGCATAATTAGGGTTTCTTATGAAACCATATACCTCTCAAACAAATCTCGAATATAAATGTTATCAAATCCATGATCATAATAACGAATCTTCAAAAAATGAAACACCAAAATCGAATCTGCTCTGTTAGTCAAATCTCGAACAAATCACGAACATAAAGTACATCCTCGAGAATCAAACCCGCTCCGATACCATGTAGAAAATGATAATGCGGAAGCATATCAAAGATAAAGAATAAAGAACATGTAAAGAATTTCGGGATTTAACGTGGAACCCTTCTCCATAAGGAGTAGGGTGAAACCACGGGAGAACGTCACTAAGGGTTGATTCTTCTATTCATTTTCTCAATTGATACAATGGGTGTTGAGCTTCTTATATAGCCCTACAGACAGATCGGAGTCCCACTAACGGTAGATGTGGGACTAAACCTGTAGATGTGGTAATTGAGCCCTGGAGGGATCTAACTACCCATCTATAACGTATACTCTAACACTCACATTGGCAGAAATGCTTAGAGCTAGTCCGTCATCACTCCACCCTTTCGACTCCCACCACAATATCCCCATAAGGTCAATCTCCTCGACCATTTTTCTAGCCGACCTTCCATCTTCGTCCTTTCTCGATGTATGTGAAGGAGAAAGGCCACCATTGAGAGAAGTACCTTAACTGAAGGCTAAGAAGTGGTTAATTAATAGTTGTGCCTCTCCATTTCCTTCTACCTGGTCCTGAATTGAGATGATTTCACATTAACATGCACTACGTGTTGGTAGACTCGTTCTCTCTCACTTCTTTTTATTAATATCTTGAATAGGATTCTTGCTAATACCAGAATGATAGATAACAGACCTTCAATTAACAAGTCAAACAATACATATATCATTTTGCTGAATGCAATAAATGTGGAGGAACTACTTTCGTGTCTCTTGATTGTCAGTTCATGAACATCCTGCATTCAGATCGGAGCAGTTGCCTTTAAACAATTTCACGGACTCCCTCATTTTGGATTGTGGAGAAGAGAGACAGAATGAGATATCTATTCCATAGGGCTAGGGTCTCTTATATAGAGAGAAAACCCTAGAGAGTACAAGAGGAAAAATACATAAATACCCCTGAGGGGTTACGGAACCCGAAGGGTCAAGGGCTACGGAACCCGAAAGGTCAAGGGTTACGGAACCCGAAAGGTTACAAATATAATTGTAATATAATAATTCTAATACTCTCCCTCAAGTTGGAGCATATATGTCGATCATGCCCAACTTGGATACTAAGTACATTAGACGCTTCCTTGGAAGAGCCTTTTGTGAGGATGTCTGCAAGTTGAAGTTCAGTGGAGATGTGTGGAGTGTTGATTCGTCCTTCTCGTACCGCATCATGAATAAAATGGCAATCAACTTCAATGTTTTGTCCGCTCATGGAAAACTGGATTGGTGGCGATGTATGTAGCAGACTTGTTGTCGCAGTATAAGGGTACAGGAGTGGCGACTGACATGCCAAGTTAGTTAGGAAAGAAACAAGCTATGTGATCTCACATGTGGCCTGAGCCATTGCCTTGTATTCTGCTTCCGCACTAGATCTGGATTAGGGATGTCAGCGGGTCGGGTTTGGGGCGGGTATTGCTATTCCCAAACCCATACCCATTTATAATATCACTACCCATACCCGCCCATTTAATAAACGGGTAATTTCTAGCAGGTACCCATATACCCGTCGGATACCCATGTACCCAATGGGTACCCATATCTTCGACATGGTAAATCTTAAGTTGTTTATAAATGTATATAAGATTTTCACAGATAGACGAAATAGACCGAGATCGTGTAATACGATGATTTATAAAAATGTGCAATATATAGTGAATATAAAATGTTCATATATGTTAAGTGTTTAACTCTTTTGTATTGATAATTTTTATTTATTAAAGATACAAAAAGTTAGTTGAATATGAATAAATTGATGGAGAGGAGAAAATTGAGTTGGATATTTATACATGTAGATCGATACATATTAGATATGAAATGGATTTGGGTCTAGTTTGATTAAAATTCAACACACACATCTATCTTTATATATATTTTTTATTCGGGTTTGGGGCGGGTTCGGGTTCGGGTACCCACAAGGCAATCCCAAACCCATACCCATACCCGCATGGGTATTCAATTCAAAACCCAAACCCGTCCAAAAGTAAATGGGGCGGGTTCCGGATCCTTAAATGGGGCGGGTTCGGGTCGGGTACCCAATGGGTAAACCCAGATTGACATCCCTAATCTGGATACCATTGTCTGCTTCTTGCTTCGCCAAGTGACAAGGTTATCCCCAACAAACATGGTGTATCCTGTAGTGGATCAGCGGTCCTCATGAGAGCTAGCATAGTCAGAATCTGTATAAGCGGAGATATTAGTGTGTCCATTCACCCCATAGAAAAGTTCATATCTAGGAGATTCCTTCAAATATCGAAGGATCAAAAGAACATCTTGCCAGTGAATGTAAAGAGGCTTCTCCATATATTGACTGGCTCTGCTCACAGCATATGATATGTCTGGCCTAGTAACAGTGAGATAGAATAATTTTCCCACTAAGCTTCTGTATCGTGTTGCATTCTCAAATGATGGATTAGTAGATGCTGAATATTTTCTCACTTCTGCAGGGGATGCCAGATGGCTTGCATCCAAGAAGTCCTGCCTCAGTCAGAATATCGAGGAAATACTTTCTCTATGAAAGATGGATCCCCTCTGTAGTGCGTATTACTTAGATGCCAAGAAAATAACGAAGTTGGCCGAGATCTTTCGTGACAAAGACCTTCTGGAGGAAGGCCTTGGTCTCCTGAATACCATCTACATCATCTCCTGTGATAACCATATCATCAACATAGACAGCAAGGATGATCGTGCCAGTAGACCGCCGTCTAACAAAGACAAAGTAGTCAGATGTTGTCCTCTGAAAACCAAGTGTGTTGATCTCCGTAGAGAGCCTGTCAAACCATGCCCTTGGGCTCTGCTTCAGGCTATAAATGTCCTTGCGTAGTCGACATATATGCTCCCCCTCGACTACATACCCCGACGGTTGCATCATGTAGACCTCCTCCTCAAGATCACCATAAAAAAAGACGTTCTTCACATCAAGTTGATAAATGGGCCAAGCCTTGTTGGCAGCAACAGAGAGAATGGTACGTATCGACCCCTTTCTGGCAACAGACGAGAAGGTCTCAAAATAATCAACTCCAAAGGTTTGTGTGAAACCTTTGGCAACAAGTCTGGCTTTCAACCTGTCAATAGAACCATCAGGAGACTGTTTGGTCGTGAAGACCCATCGACAAGCCACAAGGCGAACTCTCGGGGGGCATGACACAAGATCCCACGTACTCCGGGAGGTAAGTGCATCCATTTCCTCATCCATGGCCTGTCGCCAACCTTGATTTTGCATTGCACTGAAATGATCTTTTGGAATAGTAATAGCATTAAGAGCATCTGTAAATCTCTTGTCACAGCTAGATAAACCATCTGTAGAAGTAAAATGTGACATGGAGTAATACGTAAATTTCCTTTTTTGCTTGCGTAGATCTGTAGGAAGCTCCCCAGGTACATCCGGAGCAGCAGTGGTGGGAGCACTAGAAGTGGTCATATCATCCTGCATAAAAGGGACAGGCAAAGGTACATACACTGGTGTAGAAGGTATAGAGGTACGCTGGTGAGTATAGACGATTGGTGGAGGAGGGAGGTCCAGAGGAATGTCACATATAGTCTGTGTGAAATAACTTGTTTGCTCAAAGAATGTGACAACAGCATATACATAGTATCGACGTCCAACAGGATCATAGCAGCGATAGCCTTTTTGGGTACGTAAGTACCCAAGAAAGACGTATTTGATGGTATGAGAGGATAATTTGTCAGGTGCATGAAAGTTATGGACAAAGGCAATACAATCAAAAATTCGCAGAGGTATAGGAAAAGGAGACTCAGTAGGATAAAGTAAGGAAAATGGAGTTGCCCCTTTGAGAACTGATGAAGGAACACGGTTGATGAGATACACTGCAGTAAGCATAGCATCTCCCCAGTATTGTTTAGGAACACTCATTTGACTAAGAAGAGATCTGGCAACATTTAGTAAGTGTCGGAGTTTCGTCTAAGCTGTACCATTCTGTTGTGAGGTATATGGACATGATGTTTGGTGAACAGTTCTCTGGGATGCAAAGAAAGAGGTCAAGACATGTGGGGTTAACTCAAGAGCATTGTCGGTATGAATGATCTTAACAATGCTAGAAAAGTAAGTTTTAACACATTGAAAGAAATTTCTGACAATTTGATTAATCTCCGAACGCTCCTTTATTAGATAGACCCAAGAAGATCGACTATAATCATCAACAAAAACTATAAAGTAGCAATGACCACTTAATGTGCGGATCGGACAAGGTCCCCAAACATCATAATGAACAAGATGAAAAGCAACAGTATTACGAGACTCGGGATGAATAAGAAACGAAGTACGATGGTATTTCCCGAACTCACGTGCCTCGCACTGAAAGGGCTTCAGAGCTGAGAGTTCAGGAAACATCATGGAGAAGGCCTTGGCAGAGGGATGTCCAAGGCGCATATGCCATAGGAGTGGATCTTTGGAGATAGATGCAGCACCAACAAAATTGGAGTCTGAGGGTATGTCAAGGTAATATAGGTCGTTCTTCTCATGACCCCACCAAAAATCTTCCTCGTCCGAATGTCCTGAAAATAACAACAAGACTCATCAAATATCACACGACAATGAAGCTCAACACAAAGCTTGTGAACTGACAACAAGCTAAGAGAAAATCAGGAGCATAGTGAACCTCCGAAAGTCGGAACTTGGAAGAGAATTCCATAGTTCCGACAGTAGTAATCTGTGATTGAGTTCCATTAGCTACTGAACTGACTTCACAGAGGTAGATGGTATGGAAGAGGTGAGCAAACTACCTTCTCCAGTGAGATGAGTAGAGGCGCCGGAATCAATAATCGAAGCTGGAGTAGGAGTGATAGCAGAGTTGGCTATTGTACCTGAAGGAGTGGCAAGAGCAGCATTTGTAGTGTTACTAATGGTGGTAGGCCCTGGAGTCTGAAGGATATGCATTAGGTGGGAGTAATCTGCATCATTAAGATGAACAGTCTTGCCACTGGAGGTAGGCGATGCTTATTCCACATAGGTATCCTCATAAGCATTATTGGCGTGATAAGAAGGTACGCCAAACTTCTGCTAGCATCGTTCAGTCGGGTGGTTCTACCTACCACAGTGAGTGCATGGGGCAGTAGAGTCTCACCGACGACCACGACCAAAGTCATAGCCTCGTCCAAATCCCGGTCCACGACCACGACTTGGATCGCGACCGCGTCCTCCTCGCAAGCCGTATCTGCCTCCTCACCCAGATGAGACGATGTGTGCAAAGTTCTCCGTTGAAGGTAAGACAGGAGGTCGAGCAACGAATGTCTCGAGCTCCTCAAGTCGGTCAAAGATGATCTTCATTATTGTCAGTGTGTCTGATATAAGAAATTGCTCCTTCGTTGCATGGTACCTAGAATGCAGGCCATCAAGGAAGCATTATACCTGCCAGTCAGAACGCTCTTGTATCTGTTTGGTGCAACATGAGGGCTGGAATATTGCAAGTTCCTCATACAGACTGGATAGATACCTGAAGTACTCGATGAGGGTGGAATCACCCTGAGATGCCAACCAGATTCGCCTGTAAATATCTGCAAGGCGTGACTTCGTCTTCTTCTGGGAGTATGTTTGCTCGAGATCCTCCCACATTTCCTTGGTCGTATTTTTGTAAAGAAGATTTGAGGCAATATGAGCCTCAACACTGTTGGTCATCCAGTTGATAACCAAATAGTTGTCAGTCTGCCAGCATCTAAAGGATCTTTAGTCAAAATGTAGAGTTTCCTCTGACCACCAATGAACACCATAAAAGATTGAGATCAGAGCACGTAATTTTCTGTGCCCTTGAGTTTGATAGTAGTGCTTGTGCCATAATATTCGTGGCCAAGGACTTTGTCTCGGTAGAAGAAGGCGCCATGGTGGTCTTAAATTAGAAAGACGATCCTGTGATCAACTAAGGATGCATATAAGAGCTAAAAAATACCCTAAAACTCACGTTTGCCCTTGAAGAAGGGATGAAAACCCCCAATGGACAACATATATGGATTCTTGGAAGCGATCCGTGATGAGTTTTGGATCTCCAAAGAGTCCTACGATACCCGTGGAGGGTTGCTATGGGGCTAATGACCTTCGTAGGAGGTCCTGAAAGTGCAGGTAGCGCTAGCGGGAGGGCTGTTGCACTGGAGACGATTGGAGGGCCTTGCGCGGGACCCTAATTCAGGGAAGAGGGCCCGCGCATGCTTTTACGAGGCTTGAAGGTGGCGGTGGGGATTTTAGGTCAGAACCCCGGTCTAGGACCGTTACTCTGATACCATGTGGAGAAAAGAGACATAATAGGATATCTATTCCATAGGGCTAGGGTCTCTTATGTAAAGAGAAAACCCTAGAGAGTACAAGAGGAAAAATACATAAATACCCCTGAGGGGTTACGGAACCCGAAGGGTCAAGGGTTACGGAACCCGAAAGGTCAAGGATTACGGAACCCGAAAGGTTACAAATATAATTGTAATATAATAATTCTAACATGGATCATATGCATTTTTCAATTGACAACTATACTTCATGTTGCTCAGGATATGTTGATCTTCTTGGGAATCACAACCTGACCGTATCGAGATTTCACATTTCGTATTAGATTGTAAATGACGCTTTTTTTTGTATTTAAACCATCAATTTTATGATCATATAAGTAGATATGTAGTTGTCTGCGGTTTGAGAGCTCTTCTGTACTTTTCTGAGCAATGAATCACTAAATTTTCCAACCAAGTGAAGTTCTGCATAAAATATTAAGGTATTTTTGTGTAATCAGGTTAAACCCTTTATCATCGATCTATGGATGTTCGCTAACCGCAGACTGAAGCATACTAGACATAATCATGTTCTTTATCTCTTGAAAATTTGGATGATATGATATTAGAACACATCATTATGTAAAGGGAGATTTGATGGGGGAATGTGTTTCAGAGCCATGATTGTTACCGTTCGATCGCATATGCCTGAAATCTCTGATGCACATAGCTTGTTTCCTTGCACAGTCTGGATGATGCAAGCTAGCCCCTGCTGCAGCAGACTCTGCAGGAGGGGCAGGAGAGCGGTTCGCATGGATTTGCACGGTAAGACCCCACAAAAAATACAAATCAGGGGCTGCAGCAGAGGATCCTCTAGTCAAGCCACCCAGTGAATGTGGATTTGTTTTCCTGCCCCTGTCCTCTGGAAGGCAACCAACGGCACGCCAAGTTCCAGCAACAGAGACTGCACAACTTGGAACGACGACCTGTCCAAGCTTTGTTTCCATTGCAAATCGTGCAAGGCGATAGTTCTTGCGAACCCGAAGAACGAGTGCAAGAAGGTTGCCATGTTGAACATCATCTTCATCATCTTCATCATCATTTACTCAATCGGGTGCTGCGCGTTCAGGATAGACAACTCTTACCAGAGATGGAAGTAATGGTAATACGGTTTTTTCGTGTTGTTCTCACCTTGTACATCATATGGATACTGCTTGCTGGTTATATATATAGTTATGGATTTATTATCAATGGTTTCTGTTTTCTGGTTAAGTATTTCAGCTGTCCAATTCACCAAGGTTATTTTTACATAAATTGCTCCTGTAAACTTGCAATATTACATAAAAAAGCCTTAATATATCACGGTAAACTTCTCCTTTTTACCCTCCCATTGCTATGCCATCAGGGGCATATTTGTTAAATGGAGCAAACGTGTAGACAGAGAAAATTATTTTGGTAAAATGGAGAAGCTTAAAGTAATATTTTTGTGAATACGAAGTTTGCAGGTTTACAGGGTTATTTATATAAAAGCCATATACTTTTGGATGACTTGAGCTTACATAAGCGTCCTGTAAACTTGCAATATTATATGAGAAAATTCCCCATCCCCGTAAACCTCTCTATTTTCCAAAAATACCCTTGCATTGGTATATAGAGATGAAAACAGATACGAATATATTCGAATATATGCTTACCGTATACAAAAAATTATCGGATATGGATATTCGTATATGAATATTAGTCGAATATGGATCGGATATGAATATAGGTTGTAAAAATTTTCTGAATACGGATACGGTAATGACTTGAATACATGTATTCAGATCCGGATATCCGAATACAATATTTAATATTATTTTATATGTTACTTAATATAATATAAGCTACACCCTGTGTTATTATATTAGTATTATATATTATATAAGACAATATATTAATGATACTAATAAACTTACATTTGTTGGGAATGAGCACGAATAAAAGTTATGAAACCCTATCCGTTTTTTGCTTCCGATGAAGAATGCATGTCACCTCGACGTTCTCTTTTGTCATGATGCAACTTATTTATATTTCATTGTCATTTTTTAAAATCATTATGAAATTTGATAAGAACTCAATTCGTATTCGTATGTGGTCTTTATTCGATCCGTGTTCGGATTCCATGATTATTGGATCCATATTTGGATTTACTCTTTGTTCAAATCATGTTTTTCATGTTTATTGGATCAATATTTGGATTCACTCTTTATTCGAATCGTATTTGGATTGGCTCTTTATTTGATCCGTATTCAAGCACACTCTTTATTTGATCCGTATTCAGATTCGATAAATATCCGATTTGAATTTATATCCGTATTTTTAAGAATATGACTTCCTTAATGTATATCCGAATCATATCCATATCTGTATTCGTATTCGATAGAGTTGAAGCGAATATAGATACGGAAAAAGGCATATCCGATTTGTTTTCATTCCTAGTGATCATTAGGGGCACTTTTGTTAAATGGAGAAGCTTACTGGTTTATCTCGTAAATATGTCAGATATTTTGGAAAATGGAGAAAAGCTTAAAAGGGTATTTTTGTAAACTTGAAGTTTATAGTGGATATTTATATAAAAATATTTTTACACCTATAACCGTGTACATATATAAACATTTAAGATTAATAGAACTACCCACGTATTCTACATGGTAAATATCAATCGTGTACTCGTTGATTTGTTTGATGTTCGAATCCTCGTGAATCATCTCACATTCTAAAGTCAAGTTGACTAAAATGTTAGTATATGCTCAAGTTTCTTGAGAATTTGATAAAAGTCATAATTTGCATGCGTTGGTATAATCGTTCAAATCCTAAATCCATTGCTAGTATAAATAGAATCATAATCCGTCATAGTAATTTAGAAATTAGTATGCATGAAATCATGACCAGTGTTTTTTCCTTAGAAAAATGTAAATATCATAATTATGCATGATTAAAAAGAAATTTTGAATTGATCTTTACACCATAATATATCATACAATTGTGCCAGCATCAAAAGACTAATTTGTTTCAACTAATACAAAAAAAAGAGTTTATTATGTCATTTTTTAAAATCTATCGTTACATCATACGTAATTAAATATAGGATTGTTATCATTTGTGCCCTTCTTAACTTCTACAGTATTAATTATGCTCATTCCTTTTTTGCAATATCAATTGTGTCCTTACCTTCTTTTGTCCTTACCTTCTTATAGAATTCATAGTTCCGCCCTTCGGTTAAGGTAAATAAGAGCATAATTGATATTATAAAAAGGCAAAACTATAAATTCTTCGAAGTTTAAAAGATAACAATTTGAACTCAGAATTACTTGAGGAACAGATACTCCGTTTTCCCGACTTTACAAAATTCATATGAAAAATTGAATTGATTTTATGAATACTGTTCTATATACTTAAAGGAATCTCATCTAAATCTGATATTTGTAGGTATAGTTTCATCTTAAAAGTCTGATTTAGTCATTTTCAAAATGGTGTTTGAAGCAGGGTTTAAAAAACCGGACCGGACCAGCCGGTCGGACCGGTTGGACCGGGAACCGGCCCTGACCCGGTCGGTTCAGCCGGTTCTTTGTAACTAATTTAAAAAAATAAAAATAAAAAATCAGGTCTGATCAATGGTCGGACCGGGTTGATCCGGATGGTCGGATCAGGTTGATGGTTTGGTAATTTTCAAAAAATAAAGGTTTAAATAATGAAATAATGGGATTCTTGTCATGTATGCCCATCTTAACTTCTGCGATATAAGGTATGTCCCTCTCTTTTTTAGATTATACATTATGTCAATACTTTCTTAGAGTAATTTTCTTGAAACAACTGTAAATAAATGATTGCAATATTATATTCAGTATAATTCTAAAAAATACGACTAACTTTGTAGAGTTTTGCTCAAAATAGGCAATCATGTTATTCTATTTAATGATTTAAAATTTTTAATGATTATTTCATTGATATATAAATACATACTTACATATATGTATTCGGTTTTATTGGTTCAAAAAATCGGTTCGACCAGTCTGACCAGTAAATTAAGCCCGGTCTGATTTTTTCCGAGTCAATAAGAATGATGACATCATGCTGATGTCATCACCGGTCTGATCGGTTTGGACCGACGGTTCGACCCGATTGGATCAAACCGAAGACTGACCGGTTCAATGTCCGGTCCGGTTTTTAAAACCTTGGTTTGAAGTTGGACCGGTGTTGACTTTGTTTTATTTCTAAAATTAAAAAAAAACTAAACGGGATATAGATGAAATTTGTAAGTATAATAATATTATTAATTCAGTCACTTTATAAGTTTGGGTTTTTCCTATCAATTTTGTAAGAAAAATTAAGAAGGCAGACGATAAGCTCCGTGAAATTCCAATTCTACCCTTCCCATCGTTCATGCATCGCACGACTACGTCCTCCGCCCAACAACGAACCCTCCAATCTCTCTCTCTCTCTCTCTCTCTCTCTCTCTCTCTCTCTCTCTCTCATGGCGACGCAGGGGAGGTCCCTGTGGCCCCTCCTGCTCCTGCTCTCGGCGGCGGCGACGATACCGGCGCGGGGAGACCCCCTGTTCTCGGACGGGGGCGACGGGAACGACGTGTACAGTCCCTGCGAGGACTCGAAGGTGAGGAGATACAACGGCTTCGCGTTGGGCCTCGCCTTCTCCACCAAGGACTCCTTCTACGACGGCAAGGGCGTCCAGCTCTCCCCCTGCGATTCCCGCCTCCGCTTCTCCGCCCTCAACGTCCCCGTCACCGTCTTCCGCCCCTTCGTCGACGAGATCTCCCTCCTCTCCGTCAACGCCTCCTCCTTCGGATCGGTACGTCTCCATCTGACGCGTCTACTCCATCATAATTGACCTATAGCAACGGATATTTTGAATATTCATTGCTATATTTATAGCAACGTCCAAATATTCATGTAGGTAGTAAATTTGGTTGGAGTTAGAGGCTTAATCATCACACGTGTTGACTATTGATAGATCGATGCATTTTCAGATTTGAGAAGGCATGGTTGCTTGGAGATGGCTTCCGGCAGATGGTAATCGATCATTGGCGATCAGTTGAGGGTGTGGGTTCCGATTGCTTCTTTCCTATCACAGAAGTCCGTCAGCTTGAGGAAAAAGTTGAGCGAGTTCAAGCGAGAGGTAAGAGAAATTAGGAGGAAAAACAAAACAGTGGTGGAGGAGGGGATTGTCGGGTTAGACAAAGCAGAAGATTACAGAAATCTGACAGATGAAGAACTGAAAGAGAGAAGAGATTACATGACAGCGGTTGCCATAGAGGATAGGAAGACGGTGATGGAATGGAAACAGATATCAAGGCAGGCGTGGATCAAGGAAGGCGATGCGAATACAAAATTCTTTCATGCGGTAGCCAATGGAAGGAGAAGAAGAAACTTGATTCAAGTGGTTGTGGTGGGGGGGTTCGAGAGTGGTGGGAGAGAAGGAGATTGGGAGAACCATGGTGGATTATTTTTGTGGACTCTCGAGAAGGGTGATGTCGAGATCGTGAAGGTGAACAGGGGCCGGAGCATCTCCTCTCTTCACGAATAGAGTGAGCAGGTGGTTAGACCTTTCACGATGGAGGAGTTGAAGCAGGATGTGTCATCACTGAATGGAGAGGGTGCACCTGGTTCGGATGGCTTTCCTGTATTTTTTACATCGAGTTCGGGGAGGTGGTAGGTGGAGATGTGTTTGCGGTCTTGGAGTAGTTTAGCAATGGGAATGCATGATTCAACAAAATCAATAAAGCCCTGCTTTTTCTTCTTCCGAAGAAGGATATGTCCGAACATGTTGAGAATTACCGCCCCATAGCACTCTCCAATGCTATCTATCTGATTATTGCAAACGTTCTGGCTGAAAGACTCGGTGAGTTTCTTGATGGCTTGATCTCTCTGGTACAATCTGCTTTCATTTCAAGGAGACAAATTGGTGCTATCTTGGTGATGGCCTCTGAGATTAATGCAGACTGGCAACAGCGTCAGGCTACAGGAGAGATGTGGAAGGTGGATTTTTCCAAGGCCTATAACAGTGTCGACTGGCGCTTCCTGTGATCTGTATTGGCCAAAAGGGGATTTCTTGATTTGTGGATCTCTTGAAGAAGAGGTGTGTAACTACTGCATCTTACTCGATTCTGGTGAACGGTCGCCCTGAGGGAGGTTTCTTTCAGCCGCAATGGGCTGTGCGCCAGGGGTGCCCGCTGGAGCCACTTGTCTTCGTTCTTGCAGGGGATGCTTTGCCTAGAATGGTGAATTAGGTGATATCTCAAGGTCTCACGGTAGGCTATTCTTTGGGTGACATCTCCATTCCTGTTCTCCAATATGAAGATGATACTATGTTTTTATCGAGGGTGAAGCTGCTGAGGTGAGGGGTATGTCGATGGTTGTGGACATCTTTGGGGAGTTCTCTGGTCTTAAGCTCAACAAGGATAAATCCATCTTGATCCCTTTTGGTCTTCAAAAGGAGAAGGTGGTGGATTGCTCGATGGAGGTAGGGTGCTCTATCAATCTGAGGCCAATTAGGTACCTGGGAATACCTTTGGGTTGTGGTCGCCTACATCTATCTGACTGGCTCCCTGCCGTAGAGAAGCTGGAAAGGAAGCTGGCGGGCTGGAAGGGATAAAGGATATGGAATAATCCTCAAGTGCATCATGGAAGCGTGAGCGCCGTATCGAATACGACGAAGAACGACTAGTCATACTAGTTGTTCGGTGCAGCAGAATTTAAAAAATTTTCATGCGATGAAACCACATGATCCAAGAACGATTCTCGGATCGTTTCATCTATAACCACAACAAGTAGAAGGAAAACCTCTTCAAGCGTGGTTGATCGAGTCTCTACGAAAAGAGATCTCCTGTCTCAAGTCCGATCGTTGGAGAAGAAGCTTACGAGCGCGGGGATGAGTCGTGTGATCCTCACACTCCAACAAGTTGATCCAAGCACGGTGAACTCCTGATCTCGTCGTAGAGATCAATCATCTCCTTCGCGAGAGAAGCACTCCAAGAAGACGAAGAACCGTAGAACGTCGAAGCGATAGCGCGGTGGCGGAGGCGACGACGGCTATCTTCCACCAGGGTATGGTGGATGACCACCAAGAAGAGGGAGAGAGGGGTGACGTGTGGAGAACGAGAGAGAGAAGTGCTTCAAAAGCTTTGCCCTAGAGAGCATGTTATGCCTCTCTATTTATAGGGTTTTGGGATCCATGGATCTCAATCCATGGGACTCATAAAATCAGTGGTTGAGATTGATTTATGATCAATCCAATGGTCAAGATTGTTGTTGGTAAAAGCCAACAACTTATGATTTAATTTATATCAAATATATTTGACAAATCAAATATACATCAATTCTAAAATTAAACCAATCAAATAAGGAGGAAAATTCCATGGAGATCTCAATCCCATTGGAATATAGTGGGCGACCACTTATTTCCAAGTCGGACAATCTCATGAAATTCTCCATTATTTAATTCAACAACTTTTGTTGTGATTTATTCTCCAAAAATAATTCATAATTAATTTTCAGAATATTGCAATCTTGCCATTGGAAAATTGTGAATCACATTCACAACCCAAAACAAATATAATTTACATTTTCAATTAATTAAACAATGTGTATCCAATACACGTTAATAATTAATCAACAAACATAAATTATAATTAGCTCTCTCTAATACATTATAAATCACATTTATAATATATTATGAATAATTGGATATTGCTATCCACATTATTTTTATCCACAATAATTAAATCACATGTAACTATATTGGATAATTCCACATACATCATGATAATTAAATCACATTTAATTATCAACTTCTCAATGCTTAGATCTATGGAATTATTCTTGAACCCTTCAAGAATAATGTGATTTCTCCTCGGATACTTGGAGATAAGGACAGAGCGATTGTATTGTTCCACATACAGTGACTTGGATATTTAGATCACATCTCAAATCCATATCCCATGGACCTCTCATAGATGCTTGATTAAATTAAGGCCGTAAACCTAATCTTCTCATTGCATCTGAATCTCATTCAGAACAATGTCCAATATATGGACTAAGATTAGGTTACTTCTCTACTGAGAGGAGTCACTAAAATCCAGACATGTTTCATCACTCCCTCAGAATGGAAGCGTCATGGTTATACAATCATTTATGATCAAATCACCCTCAGGTATTCCCAATACCTGTACATCCTGCATACTGGAAGACTTATGATCATCCTGAAGATATAGATCAATTTTACACTATCATCTTCATGGTTTGATCACTAAGTTTCTCAATCTTGGTCCTTGGGATTTGGTACATATCACATGCTTTCATAAAGCATATATCTTACCTTCAAATTCATGCCATGCTTCCAAAGCATGACGACCATGCATGGAATTTAATCAGTCCCAATACCTCATGAGTGAGATCATGTCTCCCAGTTCATAAGTGAACCTGTATGATCCCTTTGAGAGATTGTATTACTCATATGTCCTTACATGCACACCAGCTCGCCTGTGTATAGACCTTAGTTAGGTCATCAACCTATCGGTCTGCCAAATGTACACACTCAAACATATAACATTACATCTGTCTCTAGTCAGAGGATGTTTGCCTATGTTGTGACAGTATTCAACATAGGTCTTTGGTTATCTCGATCTCGTTAAGTCAACCCATTGACTCAACTAATCCGATACCTCCGAATCACTATTCCCATGCAAAGGACCTGCATCAAGAGGTCGATCATATATCAGCCTAATGAGAAAGGATTGTCATCTCCTACTTAGGCTGGAGATCATCACTTTGACAATCATTTGATGATACTTGATGAGTCCTCTATCTAACTCCTTAGATATCCATCCAAGCATCAGCCTCTATGATTCCATCAATGAATCAACAGCTGTATGATTATCAAGTTGGCCATGTTACATAACCCTTATTGTACAGAGGGACCTTATAGTGCATTCATTCAATCAATTTCAGAAAGGGAGTGAAACATAATCAATAAATTTTATTGATAAATCATTTATTACAATAACATTTATCGTAGGAATGGTTCGCCTCGGGCTCACATTGCTAACAATCTCCCACTAGCCCTCAGAACCATTCAGGAACAATCCTTAAACCCATACTCATTACATGCTGGTCGAAAACCTTATGTGTCAGAGGTTTGGTAAGAGGATCAGCAACGTTATCGGCAGAGGCCACCTTGGTGATGATGATGCCACCACGCTTTTGAATCTCCTGAATGATGTGGTATTTCCTTTCTACGTGCTTGCTCTTCTGATGCCATCTGGGTTCCTTTGTCCGGGCAATGACTCCTATGTTATCATAGAGTAGCGGGATGGTAGTATCAGAGGAAACTACGCCAAGCTCCAGGACGAACTTGTGCAACCACACCGCCTCCTTTGCAGCATCCGATGCGGCAATGTATTCGTATTCTGTTGTTGAATCTGCTGTAGTGTCCTGCTTCTTGCTTCTCCAGCTCACAGCACCACCATTCAACATGAATACAAACCCTGATGTCGACTTTCAATCATCAATATCCGATTGGAAGTCAGAATCTGTATATCCCAAGACTTGGAGATCACCATCTCCATAGACCAAGATGTAATCTTGCGTCCGTCTTAGATATTTGAATATGTTCTTTACTGCATTCCAGTATTGTTCTCCATAGCAGGATTGGTAACGACTTACCACTCCCACTGCATGGCAGATATCTGGCCTAGTACACATCATAGCATACATTAAGCTTCCTACAGCTGATGCATTAGGGAATCCAGCCATGGCATTCTTTTCCTCAACAGTTTGAGGAGCCATTCCTTTAGACAGGTGGATACCATGTCTTAAGGGTAGGAATCCTTTCTTGGAACTATCCATACAGAATCGTTCAAGAATCTTCTTAATGTATTCATGTTGTGACAATCCCAATATCCTCTTCTCTCGGTTTCTGAACAACTTCAGACCCAAGATGTAAGAGGTTTCTCCAAGATCTTTCATCTCAAAGGTATGGGATAGCCAAATCTTCACATTGGTCATCATCTTGTATCATTCACAATGATAAGGATATCATCTACATAAATCACGATGAACACAATGGCGCTCCCACTAAGCTTCTTGTACACACAAGGTTCATCAGGATTCTGCACAAAATCATAACTCTTTATGGTTTCGTAAAATCTGATGTTCCAGATACGAGAAGCTTGCTTGAGCCCATAGATGGATTTCTTCAGCTTGCATACTTTGCCATCCTCAGTTATGAAGCCCTAGGGCTGCTCCATATAGATATCCTCCTCGAGGTATCCATTGAGAAAAGCCGTCTTGATGTCCATCTGCCAAATGTCGTAGTCAAGATATGCAGCTATAGCTAGCAGTATCCTGATGAATTTAAGCATAGCCACAGGAGAGAATGTCTCATCGTAGTCGATGCCTTCTCTCTGTGTGTATCCCTTAGCTACGAGTCGTGCCTTGAAAGTCTCTACTTTCCCATCAGGTCCCCTCTTTCTCTTGAAGATCCATTTACACCCAATGGGTTTTACCCCTTTAGGCGGATCCTCTAGGGTCCATACACCATTCTTATGCATGGAGTCAATTTCTGACTTCATTGCTAGCATCCATCTATCCACGTCATGATCCGCGAGTGCTTCATCAAATGAAGTAGGATCATTGTCAATTTCATTGACACATGGAATCCATACCTTTCAGGTGGTGCAACCACCCTCGAACTCCTTCGAAGAGGTATGGGTGTTTCATCTTTATTTATTTCTTCAGTTTCTGGTCTAGGAAGCTCAGAATATTTAGGAGATTCCATGAGTTCCTCTGCTTCACTTTTGTCTTGGCCTTTAAGGAAATCATCCTCCAGAAATTTCACATCTCTAGAGACAAAAACCTTTTGGGTCTCAGGGTCATAGAGCTGGTATCCAATACCATCTTCAACATACCCAATGAAGTAACACTCACGAGTGCGAGATTCTAGCTTACTTGCGTCCATGTTCTTCGCATGAACCAAGTAATCCCAAACCCTTAAGTGATTAACACTAAGTTTGGTTCCATACCAGAGCTCACGAGGAGTCTTAGGTATAGATTTTCTAGGAATCTTATTCAGGATATATATTGCAGTCTCTACCGCATATCCCCAGAAACTAAGTGGTAAATGTGCTTTGCTCATCATTGAACGGACCATATCCATGATGGTCCTGTTGCGTCTTTCAGCAACACCATTAAGTTGGGGAGTTCCAGGAGTAGTGAGATTGGAGATGATGAATCCACATTTCATCATCTTTATTCTATCATTTTGGCCTCAAAAACCCTAGTAAATGTCTGTAAATACCCTTAATTCCCGCATCCTAGCATCCATGCATGTGTATGTAAATAGTGTATAAAATAATGTTTTTAAAACCAAAATTATAGAATAAATAAAAGAAAAGAAAAAGAACAAAATATTGTAAATATTTTATGACCCGAAACCCCGAGACCTAGGTATCTTGATAACTAGGTCGACAAGGAACAAAGTAAGGGGAGATAAGGGCCAGATACCAATAAAGATTTTATTCATTCTTTATACATTTTGGGACCTATTTTTGGATCCACTTTTTGTACTTCAAATAAAGAAACTTTATACATGAAAGTTGTAGATAATTAAATAACTAAAAATACAAAATTGATTTCACTCAAAAATAATGTACATATAACAAGTTATGGTTTGAATAAAAATCCAGAATCCCAACTTCCCATACCTGTATCTCTCAAATAAAAACTCGAAATGCATCAAAATCACCTTTAATTGTATATAATTTAAAATAAGCTATTTAATGAAGGTGGTTTCGCATTTTGCGGAGCTACGGTTTGAAAGTTGAGTTTTAGACCCTTATTGTATACTTGTACTGATTAAAATACTCATTTTATTATTTATTTATTATTTTCATAATTTCTTATTTTTATAATTTTGTAAATACTATCTATAATAAATATATGTATTAAAATCAGAATAAAAACTCAAAGAAAACATAAAAATAAAATACATGTATATATTACATAGGTATAATACCTATAAATATACCTACAGAATTAATACTTCTATTTTACTAAGTGTATAAAATACCTCAGAAAAATAAAATAAAAATATATTTAAGTGTATAAAAATATTCTATAAATTCATAAAATAAGAAACAAAAATAAATAAATTAAATTCACAAAATAAAAATAAAATATTAAAATATATAGATATATAGACCTATACAAGCCTAAAAAGGTAACTTGTAAATTTATACCTCATAAAAATAATTAAAAATCATATTAAAATACCTTATAAAATTATAAATATTTTTTATTTAATAATCAAAATTTAATTAAATCATTTTCTATTTTTAAATGATTTTACAATTGATTTTTCCTGGTTGGTCCACGTGGACCAACCAGGGGGTCTGGAGCGTTGACCGGCGGGTCAACTCTCTGACCCTAGCTCCTGTAGCTCTTGTCAGACCTCGTTTTTGACCCACTTTTGCGGATTTTTCGAGGTCGTATCTTTCATCGATTGATGTCGAAGCCTTCTGCAATATTTCTCCCCATAGATCAAAGATACACGCCTATAGCTTTTCTTGGGGCATGAACCACTGCATCGATGCCAATCTCTCGATTCTTGGAGCCACGTCGTCAACCATTCAAATAATCGCCCAGAACCTCCATTGATCTTTTAACCCCTCAATTCCAGGTCTAGCTCCCATTCTCGTGCCCAAAAGCTCAAGGAAGGTGACAGCTTCCTTTGGAGATCTTCAAGCCGGTCGAGCGAAGCCCGAGGAGGCTCCACCACCTCCGCCACCTCCGGCGTCGAGGTACCCCCTTACCTCAGGTTCAACACCTTCCAGGTTCTCATTTTTCATCCATTTCGTTTCCCATAGCCGTAGCATCAAGTCCCCATTCGCCAAATCGCATATTGTTCGTCAGATCTCCATATCACCCCCCTCGCCGGAGTTGCTCCGGCGAGCCTCGACTTCGCCACCACCAGCCACTTTACCTACCCAATCAAGGCCCCAAGCCCTTTCCATGTTCGTTGGAGCTTTATTTGCAGGGTTAGGAGCCAGAAGGCCCTATCTGGGCTGATTTTTGTTGAAGCTTGAGGTACCTGGAGCCGCACTTCTTCCCCGACTCCTCAGCGGCCCTCTGGCGGTCTCCCCGCCACTCTGACGCCTCCGGCCGCTGGAGGAACTCTCCAGGAAGCTTCTGGGGCATTTTGGAGCGTCAACTCGCGGCGGAGGAGGAAGATCTGGACTTAGGAAACTCGCCTCGCGGCGGGTTCGTCCCTATTCTTCGTCGACTCCTTCCCGTCGTTCGATCAACCCTTGTTCATCCAGAGAAGCAGCAACCCTTGGATCAGGTGCCCCCTGGACCGTCGATTCCACTTTGATCGTCTAATCCGGGTCGTCTGAAGCGAAGCGTCATCGGGACATAGGAGCGCGACACGTGGCAAAGTGAAGACACATCCGCCGTCCGATCCACCTCAGCCTGGGTATTTTGCAAACTCGACCCGCGCATTTTTGTATTTAACTATTAGGACTGAAACTTTCATATGCGGTTTTAAGTATTTTGTATCATTTACGTTTAAGTCCCCGTACTTTTTATATTTGCAAACGGGTCCCTAGCCACGTCACCTCACATGACAGGTGCACGTGAGGTGCGGCTATTTTGCGAGGGAACCCCGCTCACTTTGGTTATTTATATCTGGTCTTGAAACTTGAGTATCACGTTATAACATTTTTGGAATATTTGCAAGAAAGTCCCTGAGTTTTGATTAATTGCATAATGGTCCTCCCCTGACCACGTGTAGCGTGCACGTGACCTTGGGCTTTTTGCATTGATATCCCTATGGGTCTTGATATTGGTTTTTGGTCCAGAAACTTGCATATTCAGTTATAATTTTTGTGAAAAATTGCACGTTGGCCCCTGGATTTCTGGTTATTTACAAATATGCCCCTACAACTGTGTAGTTTTTATTTGTTGTTTGTATTTATTCCATGCATCTATAAATTCCTAAAAATCACCAAAAAAAATCAAGTTAAGTTCCTATTGCATTCTAGTTTCAGTCATATTTTTGTTCTGCATTTTTCTTGTATTTTCATATTTATTAAAAATCAAAAACATACATTTTCAGTACTAGTTGCATTAGAAAATCCATAAAAATTAGTAAAACTCCTTTAAAATTCCAAAAAAAGTATCTTTTGTGTATTTCAGTGTCTTTTAGCTTCAGACCAAAAATCACTAAAAAATTCAAAGTAAAACTCCTAAAATTTAGAAAACTCCTAAAAACTTCATAAAAATCAAAAAATTCAAGAAAAAACTTAAAAATACAATCTCAGCTTATGTATTTTCTCTATTTTATTGCCTTTATTTTAAAATTAAATTGAGGAATTTTGAGCGTTGTTTGACATTTTTCATCCTCATTTAAATTTCGATCAGTAGCTTAGTTCATTATTTTCTAGTATTTTGACTTTTAAAAATACCAAAAAAATTCAAAAAAATCTCTAAAAATCACAAAAACACCATAAAACTATAAAAAGCCTGAAAACATTTTATTATCTGTTTTTTTAGCATTTTACATTATTTTTATAAATCCTTATTCTTCTCTTTTCTTATATTGTGTATACATTCTATTCATAGAAAAAGAAAATATAAAATATAAAATACAAAAAGAAAATACAAAATCAGTAAATTAAAAAAAATCAAAATATAAAAATTAAAAAAATATTAAAAATTAAAAATTAAAAACCCACAAAAAAATTTGCACATTTGTAGGCATTTGATCACAGTCATATTTTTGCACATCTTTATCCGATCTATCTTGCTTGCTCTCTGTGTTCGACCTCTACACACTTGCACACTATACACATTGTTGTAGAGTTATAATAAATTTTGACTCCACATTTGCTTCTTATCGCTTGATACACATTGTGGGTTTATTAGACTTAACCGGGATTTATTGAGGGTCGCCGCAGCGACTTTTGTCTCCGCCTTGTGTGAGACATTTAGATCCTCGTATCTCGCGGTTAGTCAGGAGACAATTCCATTCTTTTTAAGGTATTCCTTGAATTCATCTGAGAGGTACTCGCCACCTCGATCAGAACGAATTCGTTTAATCTTTCTATTGATTTGGTTCTCAACCAAAGCCTTGAATTCTTTGAACTTTTTAGAGGTTTCAGATTTATGACGTAATAGGAAGACAAACTCGTATCGCGAATGGTCATCAATAAACGTCAAATAATATAGATATCCATTTCGAGTCAAGGTACTGAAGGGACCACATACATTAGTATGTATTAGGTCAATAATACCTTCGCATCTTGTAACCTTGTTACGGAAAGGCATCTTGGTCATTTTACCTTGAATGCAATGTTTGCAGGTAGGCAAAGGTTGAACTTGTAGAAAATCTAAAGGTCCATCCCTTATCAATCTATTGATCCTATCAACAGATAAATGACCAAGCCTTTGATGCCAAATCATATTTGAATGATTTTTATTCTCCCTGGATCTTTTAGGATTTTTATTAGTGGTTGTAACATTCATGACATGCTCATCAATGCACAATTCATAGAGTCCATCAAAAGTCAAAATACCATCTGCAATATATTTATCATAATGATTTATGACTAATTTATTACAGAAAAGGAATGAATACCAACTTCTAACTAGCTTAGATACAGATATCAAATTCCTCCTGACTTCAGGTACATAAAGACACTCTTTAAGTACTAGGACTCTACCACTAGATAATGATAGCCGACAAGTCTCGACGACGACTGCTGCAACACTTGCATCAGATCCCATCTGGATGACTATATCTCCTTCCAGATTTCTAGTTTCCTGAAATAATTGCAACAAATTGTATACATGAACAGAAGCACCATAATCAACAACCCAACCCTTCCTTTTCGTCCAACGAGAAAACTGGTTTCAACGATAAAAGTTGATTTCATACATGTCGGGGCTTTACCTTTGTCGACCGACTTCAGGTAATCCAGGCAGTTACGCCTCCAGTGCCCCGGCTTCTTGCAGTGGTGACAGACGTCGGTTTTTTTCGATGCCATTAAAGTAGATGCATTGGAAGATGAGCCAACACCTTGTCCCTTCTTCTTTCTCTTCTGGGCTGGGCCCTTCGGAGAACCTTGCTTCCGACTGCGCTTTCCTCTGACCTGTGCAACCATTGCACTGCCAGCGGGACCATCTTTCTTCATTACGTCTTCAGCAGACTTTAATGCAGCAAGAAGTCCAGCGTTCGACAATTCCAGTTTGTTCATGCGGAATGAAACCACAAAGTTATTGAAAGACTTAGGTAAAGACAATAGAATGAAATCAGATTGCATGCCTGCATCCATGGTTGCCCCAAGAGTTTCCAGCTCTGACAAGTACCCAAACATTTTGAGTACATGTTCACAGACCGAAGTTCCTTCCTGCATCTTGCAACAAACGAGTTCTTTCATAACGTTGTATCGCTGGGTGCGGTTAATGTCACCAAACATATCTTTTAGATTCTGCATTATTTCTTGGCATGTACTCATCTCCACATGTTGCTTCTGAAGAACATTGGAGAGAGAACCCAAGAAATAGCATGTAGCCAAGACATGATCTTCATCATACTTGTCATTGTATGCTTTTTCTTCCTTTGATTTAGGATTTTCATGCTTGTCTTCTGAGAGCACATAACTTATGCGCTCATCCGAGAGAACAAGCTCCAAATTACGGATCCAATCCGAGTAATTCGGTCCGGTCGACCGGTTGACCTCCAGCAGCCTGCTTAGTGGGTTCATGGACTTCATTTTATGAAATTAAGAATGCACTATATTAGAATATATAATCATACATTCAATTTATGATATTTGATTAAGGCATTTTAAATCAAATTAGTCTTGCTCTGTCAACTATGAAAGTTTATTCCCTTAATTACTTTCAAAGTAAGAGATATACTTACCGCTATATCTCAAGTAAGAACTGGTATCTCCTCTTTATCTTTGTCATATCCCAATAATATGAGAACCTATGACTCTAACAAAGAGAAGCGGGAATACATTCCGCCTTGCAAGTCCAACTTCCATCTCCCAATTCGGTCTTTAACACCCGGGCCCACCACCCCTAAGGTGATCTTGACCCGTCATTAATTGAACCAACAGTCAACAGGAATACAACTCGCTATGCGCAATCCAATATCGCCCCAATAATATGAGGACCCGATATTGGGGTCACTACGCATATGTCCTTACTCTTTCGAGAAGCGACGAGCCCGATCCAAATGGATCATATGCAGGAGCTGTCACTTCGGACAGGTGTCTCCTACATATAATATCTGGCGACGAAACCCTTCGCCTTGACGGGAGACCATGGATGTCACTTGTGTGATCCTCCATCTCATATTCAAATTTTAATTAATTATTATGAATCATATTCATGTAATTAATTCTTCCAAGGGAATTAACAACTCTATTCATAATAGAGTGTTTTAATTGAACATAACTAATTCAATCATATTAAATTAATTATCAATCCAATTCAATCAACAAACTTGATTGTTTTACTTGAATATATATATGGTATTATCTCAAAGTACGTATTAATTCGAATTTTAATAATTAAAAAATATATCTTGATTTCTTCAGCATTATCAAGTCCCTACCCGCTGTCATGGCCAGTACCGATGAGAGTGAGACGGACCACATACGTTGCAACCCTCTACCCCAGCGATCTCCGACTAGACACCATATCCGCCTCGGGAAAAGATAATGCCAAATAGATCAATTTATACTTGAGATGATCATCGGTTCTTCAACCGAAATTATACCATATAATAATAATCAAAACATTTTTTGATTATAAGGAAATTTGCTAGACAAATTCCCAATCCTATTCAAGCAAAGAGTTTGATGATTGTGTTTCCAATTATGATCTAGATCAAATCTAATCAATTTATTGGTTGAGGCCAAGTCAATCTCAAATATTTTACATAATTATTTCTTGAAATTAACAATTAATTTCATTAATTGGCAATCACATGGTTCTTGATTAGGATTGTAATTTCAGCAGTGACCCCTACTTACTAAAATTAATATATCTCAATCAATTTAAATCTAAATTAGACAAAATCAATTTTCAAAGATTGCTAATTTGATTTAGGACAGAACCTAAGTAATATTTTACGCATTTAGAGGTAGATCTAAACAGTAATTAACTCATTAATCATGTTAAGATTTGCAATTCCCGCAACAGTGCATACATGTTCATTAAAACAACCATATCTCGAGCAAACGGAATCCAAATTACGCAAACTCAGATTCTATGGTTTTCTTATTTAATGAGGAACAAAATTCAAGTGATTAATTCGTGTTTAAACTTAAACAGGGCCAAATTTATTCACTAAACAGAAGTGCGAAAATTAAATGCGACAAAAACTTTGCGACCTCTACGAACCCAAGTCGTCCTAGGTTTGCGGATCGTATCCAAAACCTTAGACCTAAGGCTCTAATACCACTTGAAGGATATGGAATAATCATCAAGTGCATCCACGGAAGCGTGAGCGTCGTATCGAATACGACGAAGAACGACTAGTCTTACTAGTTGTTCGGTGCAGCGGAATTTAAAAAATTTTCATGCAATGAAACCACATGTTCCAAGAACGATTCTCGGATCGTTTCATCTATAATCACAACAAGTAGAAGGAATACCTCTTGAAGCGTGGTTGATCGAGTCTCTACGAAAAGAGACCTCCTGTCTCAAGTCCGATCGTTGGAGAAGAAGCTTACGAGCGCGGGGATGAGTCGTGTGATCCTCACACTCCAACAAGTTGATCCAAGCACGGTGAACTCCTGATCTCGTCGTACGAGATCAATCGTCTCCTTCGCGAGAGAAGCACTCCAAGAAGATGGAGAACCGTAGAACGTCGAAGCGACAATGCGGTGGCGGAGGCGACGATGGCTATCTTCCACCAGGGTATGGTGGACGGCCACCAAGAAGAGGGAGAGAGGGGTGACGTGTGGAGAGAAGAAAGAGAGAGAGAAAGAAGTGCTTCAAAAGCTTAGCCCTAGAGAGCATGGTATGCCTCTCTATTTATAGGATTTTGGGATACATGGATCTCAATCCATGGGACTCATAAAATCAATGGTTGAGATTGATTTATGATCAATCCAATGGTCAAGATGTTGTTGGTAAAAGCCAACAACTTATGATTTAATTTAGATCAAATATATTGGACAAATCAAATACAGATCAATCCTAAAATTAAGCCAATCAAATAAGGAGGCAAATTCCATGGAGATCTCAATCCCATTGGAATATAGTGGACGGCCACTTATTTCCAAGTGGGACAATCTCATGAAATCTCATTAAATTCTCTATTATTTAATTCAATAACTTTTGTTGTGATTTATTCTCTAAAAATAATTCATAATTAATTTTGAGAATATTGTAATCTTGCCATTGGAAAATTGTGAATCACATTCACAACCCAAAACAAAAAATAATTTACATTTTCAATTAATTAAACAATGTGTATCCAATACACATTAATAATTAATCAACAAACATAAATTATAATTAGCTCTCTCTAATACATTATAAATTATATTTATAATATATTATGAATAATTGGATATTGCTATCCACATTATTCTTATCCACAATAATTAAATCACATTTAACTATATTGAATAATTCCACATACATCACGATAATTAAATCACATTTAATTATCAACTTCTCAATGCTTAGATCTATGGAATTATTCTTGAACCCTTCAAGAATAATACGATTTTTTCTCAGGTACTTGGAGATAAGGACAGGGCGATTATATTGTTCCTCGTATAGTGACTTGGATATTGAGATCACATCTCAAATCCAGATCCCATGGACCTCTCATAGATGCTTAATTAAATCAAGGCCGTAAACCTAATCTTCTCATTGCATCTGAATCTCATTCAGATCAATGTCCAATACATGGACTAAGATTAGGTTACTTCTCTACTGAGATGAGTCACTAAAATCCAGACCTGTTTCATCACTCCCTCAAAATGGAAGTGTCATGGTTATACAATCGTTTATGATCAAATCACCCTCAGGTATTCCCAATACATGTACATCCTGCATACTAGAAGACTTATGATCATCCTGAAGATATAGATCAATTTTATACTGTCATCTTCATGGTTTGATCACTAAGTTTCTCAATCTTAGTCCTTGGGATTTGGTACAGATCATATGCTTTCACAAAGCATATATCTTACCTTCAAATTCATGTCACGCTTCCAAAGCATGATGACCATGCATGGAATTTGATCAGTCCCAATACCTCATGAGTGAGCTCATGTCTCCCGGTTCATAAGTGAACCTGTATGATCCCTTTGAGAGATCGTATTACTCATATGTCCTTACATACACACCAGCTCACCGGTGTATAGACCTTGGTTAGGTCATCAACCTATTGGTCTGCTAAATGTACACACTCAGACATATAGCAAAACATCTGTCTCTAGTCAGAGGATGTTTGCCTATGTTGTGACAGTATTCAACATAGGTCTTTGGTTATCTCGATCTCGTTAAGTCAACCCATTGACTCAACTAATCTGATACCTCCGAATCACTATTTCCATGCAGAGTACCTGCATCAAGAGGTCGATCAGATATCATCCTAATGAGAAAGGATTGCCATCTCCTACTCATGCTGGAGATCATCACTTTGACAATCATTTGATGATGCTTGATGAGTCCTCTATCTAACTCCTTAGATATCCATCCAAGCATCAGCCTCTATGATTCCATCAACGAATCAACAGATGTATGATTATCAAGTTGGCCATGGTACATAACCCTTATTGTACAGAGGGACCTTATAGTGCTTTCATTCAATCAATTTCAGAAAGGGAGTGAAAAAAATTAATAACTTTTATTGATAAATCATTTATTACAATAACATTTATCGTAGGAATGGTTCGCCTCGGGCTCACATTGCTAACAAGGGATCCCTGCTTTCTCGCGATGGGTGTTTGGTTCTGGTGAAGGTGGTCTTGACGATAATCTCAATTTTCTTCATGTCAACTAGACTTCTTCCAGCGGGGATTCCCAATAGGCTTGAAAAGATCATGCGAAGGTTTTTTGCGGGAAAGACTGGTGGGGATGGCCATACTTTACATCTGGTGGATTGGGAGACGATTACTTTGCTAAGGATATGGGGGCTCGGTGTGCCGAATTTGGAGTTGATGAACCGTGCACTACTAATGAAGTGGGCATCTAGAATTTGGGGGGATAAGGAGGACATGTGCAGCAGACTCATATGAGGTATTTATGAATTATGGGGTTGATGTGCACTCTTTCAGTACTTTGCATAATCTGCAGTTCGAGTCGACATTGTGGAAGAGTGTCCGTGCGACTCTCCTGGATCTTCCCCATATCTTACGTCCGCACTTAGGAAATGGCCGCAATTTTTCTTCTGGACGGATGATTGGATGAATGGCGGGCTGCTTGCCTCCTGCTTCCCCGCCTATTTGCTCTGGCAGATGACAAAAGGGCATGTATTGTGGATTGTTGGGTTGACGGTATGTGGAGACCCGCCTTTCCTGGTGCGCTCTCTGATCGCCATAGACAAGATCTTCTGGATTTGATGGAATCCTTATCTAGGATTGAGGGCCTTGTTGCTGGATTTGACCACTGGGTTTGGAGAGAAGGCGATTTCTCTATCAAGAAGGCTTACATATTGATGATCAAAGGAGCGGAACCACTTCAAGAGGACCTTATTATGGACTGCAGGATGATTTGGAAGCTGAGGGTTCCAGCACGTATTAAAGTATTCATGTGGCTTCTAAGGCATGGACGACTGCTCACGAGGGAAAGGTGTGCCCTCATCTTGTGCTGTGAGGATAACTCTTGTATTCTATGTAGTTCGGCATTGGAATCCGACGACCACCTGTTTTTAGAATGCAAAAAGACGAAAGAGTTCTGGCGGATGTTGGATGTGGGTTGAGTTGATCTTAGCAACATGACAACATTCTGGGAATCTCTCATCAATTCTCGATTCCGTCTAAATGTAGAGAGATTGGCGTCGATCTCGGATTTATGGGCTCTTTGGCTTGCTAGAAATGGTGTAATTTTCTGTGCCGAGAGGTTCTATGTAGAAAATGTAACCCACCTTGCTCGGACTCTCTTCGAGTCCTGGTTGCTCTGATTTTTTCTTAATATATTTGGGGCGACACCTACACATGTTTCCCCTTTTTTGGATTAAAAAAATTCATATATCGATGCATGCATGGATTTTTTTCATCATAATCAACAATATGTACCATGATACAATAGGCTAAATGTGGCGAATTGAACTTGACGGCGAATTCAGTATAATCGTTCCCTTTATGCTATATAAGCAGAGACAGCCTTTAACAGTAATGCTTCATGCTTCATGGACATTGAAATTAATAACCTAAAACAATTGCTGATTTTAAACAGATGAACTATAATAAGAAGTTCCATTCTATAGATTTTAGTTACCTCGCATAACCCTTATTAGCATCACGTTTAGTCTGACATCTTTTATTGTGAGTTTAAATCTATATACGACCATGAACTGGTATGCTAATCAATGAATGAGCGATAAATCGCGAGATTAGCATTGCTCGTGCTGCTTACCGTGTTCTATGTTTCTGTAAACGGCTACTATCGTGGCGTTAATCAATGTGTGTCACAGATGTTTCTGATGAACTCACTGAAAAAGTTGATGCTTAAATTTTTTTGTTGATTTTCTTAAGTTCTGTGCATGCATTCACTTAATTACTGAACATTCATTATGGGAATTCGATATCACATTTCATCGTACTAGATTTTTATAAGCAGTTTAGGAATTAATAGCTTCTTATACATGTTAATATAGACTGATGCATTCTGTCCAGCTTTCCAGCGCTACGCATATGGTAGCGTTCGCAGGCCGGAAATACGCAGCACGATCGCTCCCGAAGTTCGTCGGTAACGACACCTACGTAGTTACCAGCTTCACCTTGGTGAGTACATCATGTTCTCTTGCGTCATGTACTGCGTGATTTGATCATGTTTTCTTCATTTTCATGTTCATGTTTTTTTCAGATTTGTAATATGATAGAAGAAAACACATTGGACTTCATCTAATTATGGCGATTGCTACAAACAGTTGCTGGAAATCTGTAGAATTTTCTTATCAATTATGCTTCTTGTTTGATCCAGGTTCTCGAGTTCCAGGTGGGAACGCTCCAGAATCTGTACTGGAAGACGGATGGATGTGCAATGTGCTCGGATAGCTCGACCTTTGTCTGCCTTGACGATACAGATTGCGCAATTCCTACCTCGAAATGCATCAGGAATGGAGGCACCGTGGACTGCAACCTCGGCATTCAGTTGGCATTTTCGGGCACGGATCGGTACGACACAGTCTTGAATTCGTGGTACGAGGTCTCGAAACTCCGCCAGTACTCGCTGTACAGCCTGTTTTCCGATCTGAAGGGCTCGTTCTTTAACCAGTTTGGTGGTTTCTTTGGCTAAAATAAAAAGAGATATATCCATATGAACTCATGATCTAATTCGGCTGAATCAGGTCGGCGAAAGCGGATTTCATGTTCTTGATCACACTGTTTAATTAAGTCTGTCTGTGTTTGTATATATTGTTCTTCGACTCGAGTACGCAATTTTGCACCTATTCAGTTCTGTACAATATGGATTGTGCCTCCGATTCCAATGATGAAATCGATTCTGATAGCAGAATGTGAGTTGATTTGTTGGTTCCAATCGAAGATCATAACTGCCATAAGTCAAATTCGTCGCGTTCCATGAAATTCATATTGTACATCCAACACAGTTCTGCATCTCTGCCTGAACAATTATTCGAGCATAAACTGGAAACTAAATGCTCCATGTCCAGTATGCCATAAACTGAACAATTATTTGTCACCTGTTGAGTATAGTACTATTCTAAGATATCGGCCGATGATTCTTCTATTCCCAGCTGATGAACCATGTCCAGTATGTCATAAAGCTTGTCTGGACGCCTTTGGAGAGCATGTGGTTTATTACCGTGAACTCCCAGGTTTTAAATATAGACATGATCTTGTCAGGGATGCCCTTTATGATGTACTCAGGAAGGCTGGGGTTTCTTCAAAGAAAGAAACGCCTGTGAATTTTTTGACTGATCCACAAGAGGGAAGATCCACACTCAGACCAGCAGATGTCTTAATTTTTGGATGGGCTGGAGGAAAACATGCATGTGTTGATTTAACAGGAGTTTCTCCATTAGTTGGTTCGATAAAAGAGGATTTCATTGCGAGATGTGCTGCACAGAAAGCTGCCTCAGCTAAAGTTGTCAAACATGAGAAGGCTTGTATTGACAATCAACATGTTTTCATCTCATTCGGTTTTGATACTTTTGGTTTCTTGGCAACTAAAGCGGTAGAGCTCCTTAAGAGGATCCAAAAGATTATGCATGGCAATATTATGGTCCCCAGGTTTATGGATATTGTATTTCGAAGAATTGGTTTTGCCATCCAAAATAGATTGACGGCGCAACTTGTTGCCCGTCTCCCATCAATCTCTATGTAGTGATGATATACCATAATTATTTATGAATTAAATGCACATTCAGAAACTGAGTGCGGTTCATGCTGTATAGCAGTAGCGCATTTCATCCGTTCAGTAAATCGATTCGATTTCGACGGTTCAACGCAAAACCTGACATGAATGTGACCTGTTTTTGTGTGAATATATGTCGAAAAACCGGTTTCGATGTAATTCTATGTAATCGAAACACCTATCAGGTATGATCAGTAATAATGATCAGAGCTTCTCTTCTTGACAGTTAAATCTCTCTTCAAATGGAGATTAAGCCGCAGGCTGAAATTTGATCGATATATTGTAACTCAGAGATAAAGACGGAGATTTTTACGCATTACATTAAGTTTATAGCCTTAAAATTTTCATATAATTCTGAGAAACGGATTTGTTCGTACAGATCTACATATGGCGATTATACGTTATGTATATACCAAATAGAGAGGTTTATGCTTTCTATCATGAAAAGTTAGAACACTGAAAATATTACTGAATGTGTATAAAGAGGAAAAAAAGATTTGCAAAATTCACTGCCAGATCTGGTAATGAGCAGGATCCGGAATCTCTTTTTCGACGAGGTATGATCCGGTGGCTTCCC
This sequence comes from Ottelia alismoides, assembly GCA_037367405.1. Classification (NCBI taxonomy): domain Eukaryota; kingdom Viridiplantae; phylum Streptophyta; class Magnoliopsida; order Alismatales; family Hydrocharitaceae; genus Ottelia; species Ottelia alismoides. Next base: position 2,125,800 of record JAZKJV010001355.1, on the reverse strand, counting down.
TTAGCTAGAGAAGAACAATTGTCGGATTTCGTAAGCCTCCTAATGTATGAACCACTTGTTTAGACATAGTGAGTATTACAACAAGAACATTGACTGAAAGTTTCATCAGTTCTGTTTATGTCAGTTATAAGATTGAAAGACCGCGTTTGCGAGATCTGCATCGCAAAGTTAAACCTCAAATATTCTTTTTAACATAAATTTTCTAAGGTAAATTAGAATAGTTGATGCAGCTAATTGGTAGTTCCATTTTTAATTTTCTTACAGACACAAACACACAGAGAGAGGTTTCCAAATGTATAAATAAATAAATATGTATGTATGTATGTATGTATGTATGTATGTATGTATGTATGTATGTATGTATGTATGTATGTATGTATGTATGTATGTATGTATGTATGTATGTATCTGTGCAAGCATTTGTGTACACATATATGTTGGAGAAATACTATAGTTTTCTGGCATTGTTTCTTTTCGATATTATGTTTTAAGATTGGCAAGCAAATATGATCAAAATAAGAATAGAGAGATTTAGTTTGAAAGGTCCAGCCTGGGAAATGGAGGCACATCGAAAGACGCTGTCGCGAAGACAGATTCCGCCGCTCCTATGCACGAGCTTGATGGTGACATGGCTCCCAGATTCAATCACCTCCCAGCTGGATGCTGTCTTCCGGTGCTAGCAAGAAATCAGCGTTGAACGTCCGTTGGCCCTCGTCGTCGTAGAAAAACAAAGCACAAAATCTGCCTACACAAATTCACAATGAGCGCAAAAGTGGTGGAGAGCAGATTGAGGTGGAGAGCAAAATGCTTCTTGTTGTGTGTTCTGTTTTAAAGGCTAAGACTACAGTCCTTTATATAGAGGGACTGCCCATTAACAAAGAGCCAAAAGAGAGCCGTTTATCTCCCATCAAGACATTAAGTGATAACGAGTTCCTATAGTCTCGTTGGATGCACCCAACATTACCGAGGAGACCCATTTAATGCCAAAAACGGTTGTATGAACCTGGATACAAAAGAGGGAAGATGTTTCTTCAAATGGATTTAATGAGTATCATTTCCGAGGTCAATATTATTGGGTTAGGTACTTGTGCACAAAATGAAAATTACGTAGACTTAAAACAAATCTTGGAAAAGTAGTATTTTAAATTAAACTCGCATGCACGCTCTCGTGCCTAAAGAGGTAAAGAGGTTTTGAAATACAAAGGAAATCCAACATTCCCCCCACATATTTCATAAACCTTTTAAATAACAAGAAAATAAAATTTTAAGAATTATTAATAAAGAAATAAAGAAGAAAATAAAAAATTAAGACAAAATAAAATACGATTGAACTATTTCGTTCAACATAGGTAGCTTGTAGATTTGAACCTTGCCTATCAATGATTCATCTTCATCCGGAGAGGCATGGTGAACTACATCTTGAACCAGACTCTCTGATTCAGATTTCAATAAATCATGCAAACATAGATGATGGCACGAGGACGTTCATATCGGTGTGCGCATTACGGCCTTCGCAACAATCTGTTTTATGAGTGCTCTAGCGAGAATACCCAACTCACATAAACCTTGACCTAGGGTTACACTCACGTAGTGGGAATCTCCAAGGGTGTACTGTCCGGTCCCACACCCTGCCATATATGGCTTGACTCCATCCAGAGCAAAGCTCTTCCTCTACCAGGATAGCAATGAAGCACTATGCGACATAGGGATAGGTCAGGAGTAAAACTCCTAAGTTGTGCTTCCATCGAACACTGACATAGCTTAGTTGTCCCTTTGAACCATTCCTCATGGAATCTCCAGTTTTGGATTGGTTGGGTTACCACTATGGTGTTCAACTGATGGGTAAAAGACCCATCCCCCTCGACGCACTGAGTACTAGCTTTCTAGCTAGACCCTTTGTGAGAGGATCAACAATACTTTCTACAGATTTTACGAATTGTAGAGATATTACACCCTGGGTAATGAAGTCTATCACCTCTTCATACCTCAATCTCATAAAGCGTTTTCCCGGGTTACCTTTAGATTGTTTAGCTTTATCTACGGCAGATCTACTATCACAATGAATAGAGATGGGAGGAAACGGTTTTGAAATAATGGGCAGATCCATTAAGAGGTTTCTTAGCCAATCTGCCTGACAACAAGCTAAATCTAAGGCTATAAATTCAGCCTCCATTGTGGATCTTGCTCTAACAGTTTGTTTGGAGGATTTCCAAGAAACTGCAGCACCACCTAGACGAAATACATAACCACTAGTTGACTTGGTTTCATCAGAGTCTGCAATCCAATTTGCATCCGTGTATCCTTCCAATACAGCTGGAAAACCAATGTATTGGAGACTGTATTCCATAGTACCCTTAAGGTATCTAAAGACACTGACCAAGGCCTTCCAATGATCAGTATTATGACAACTAGTGTACCTACTCAACCTACTGATGACATAAGCTATGTCAGGTCTAGAGCAGTTGGCTAGATACATTAAGCTTCCTATGACTTGAGCATATCTAGACTGATCCACAGGATTACTACTTTGTGTCTTAAGATGTAGGGAAGGATCATATGGAGTACTGACATGCACACTATGGTACGTATCGAACCTATGCAAAACCTTTTCTACATAGTGAGACTGGTTTAGAGTGTAGCCGGAAGTAGATCTACTTAATTTTATGTCAAGTATAACATTAGCTATTCCTAAATCTTTCATATCAAAGTTTTTATCAAGAAAAGATTTAGTCTCAGAGATGATAGCTGAATTTGATCCAAAGATTAAGATGTCATCAACATACAAGCACATGATTGCAATGCCATCTTCAGATGTCTTAGAATAAATGCATCTATTAGATTCATCAGTGACGCCAACAGATAAAACTGTTTTATCAAATTTATCATTCCACTGCTTAGGTGCTTGTTTCAGACCATATAGAGATTTTAATAATCTACAAACCTTGTGTTCTTTTCCAAGGACTACAAGCCCCTCTGGTTGATCCATATAAATCTCTTCTTCAAGGTCACCATTTAGGAAAGCAGTTTTGACATCTATTTGATGGATTTCAAGATTATGAATCGCATCTAAGGCGACAAGAACACGGATAGAGGTGATTTTAGTTACAGGGGCATAGGTGTCAAAATAATCAACACATTCTTTCTATTTGTATCCTTTGGCCATTAGCCTAGCTTTAAACTTATCTATGGAACCATCTGCCCGTAACTTCTTTCTGAAAACCCACTTACATCCAATAGTCTTGTACCGTGGGGGAAGGTCAGTTAGAATCCAAGTGTGGTTGTTCATTATAGATTCTGTTCCATTCTCAATTGCTTCCTTCCAGAAACTATGATCTATGGATTTCATAGCTTCATCATGACTCTTGGGATCTTCTTCTACTAAGAGAGTATAAAAGTCAGGACCAAAGTGCTTAGCTACTCTAGTCCTTTTACCTCGATCTAGGTCATTAGGGGGCTCAACAACTTCTTGGTTTAAGGGTTCTGCTTCTTCAATGATTTGTGGGGTATCTTGAGGGGATTCAAGGTTTTCAGAATTTGTAGCTCCCTCACCAACTTGTCTAGGGAGAAAAGATTTGAGAGGGAATATGTTTTCATAGTATACTGCATCTACGGGTCTAATCTTTAGTATTGAATTTACTCTAAATTCCTGGATGTCAGATTTTATAACTAGAAATCTATTGCCATTACTATTTTCTACATAACCTATGAAAACAGAGACCACGGTCTTAGGACCTAACTTCCTCTTCTTATTTTCAGGAATCTTAACTTTGGCCAAACATTCTCATACTTTAAGGTATTTTAGAATCGGTTTCCTGTTAAACCAAAGTTTATAAAGAGTTTTATCTATGTCTTTGAAAGTGATGCGATTGAGCACATAGTTTGCGGTTAAAAGGGCCTCCCCCCACAATCGTTAGTTAAGACCAGATTCAGCTAACATGGCATTGACCATATCGTTAAGTGTTCTGTTCTTCCTTTCAGCCACACCATTAGACTGAGGGTTATACAAGGCAGTGGTTTCATGTATACGGCCATGTTCCTCACAGAACTGGTTTAATTCATTTGAAGTATATTCACCCCCTCTATCAGATCTAATCCTTTTTATGTTTTTATCGGTTTGGTTTTCTACTTTAGTTTTGTAGACTTTAAACTTTTCTAATTGCTCATCTTTAGATCTTAGCAAATAAACACAACACTACTTTGAGAAGTCATCTATAAAAGTCACAAAGTAGCGCATGTTATCACGAGTGAGAACATGATTTAGGTCACATACATCAGTATGGACTAGTTCAAGTAGTACATAGTTTTTTTCTATTGATCTAAAGGGTTTTTAGGCAATTTGGCTTGCACACAAATTTGACATCTTTCATTATTCGTTATGTCAGTTTTGGGAATTAAGTCCATGTGAACCATATGCTTCATTGTATTTTTGTTCATATGTCCTAAGCATGCATGCCAAAGATCGGATGACACGACAGTAGAAAGAGTTCTAATGCAATTCTCATTAATATGTGAAGAACCATTACATGATTCAACACTAAGCTTGATAAGGCCATTACAGGTGTAGCCTACACCTATAAAAGATCCAAAACGAGAGATTACAACTTTATTTCTGATGAATCTCGTATTCATCATGCTAAAATTGGTCAATTAGACTCGATTCCCAAAAATCCACTTGCAATTATTCATTAATAGAGTATTATTAGCATTCATACATGTGTTAATAATATTTGCATTTCATCATGCATAAATTGCATTAAAAATCCCAAGTGTAAATTATCCCAAAAAGCCGCTAACTTCTCCTATTTTTAGTTAATTCATCCTAACTTCGATTGATCCCAAACTACCTCCATTGAGTAGACATTACTAACCTTATTAAATAAAAAATACAAAAAAATTACTAACTCCAATAAGTGTCAAATTATCACAGTCTAATTTCACATCTGCTGAACTAAAATGATCATATCTCCCACATACAGTGTCTGATTTTGGTCTACTCACTTTTAAAGTACTCCATTTTCAAATACCTTCAAAACAAGACCAATTTCATAAAATTCGGAGCCCATATGTGAAAGTTGGGTTTGGGCCTCTTTTGTGCATTTTGACTTTTTTCTATTTTTGACCTGAGTTTTTATGTTCTTAATTAACCCTTTTAATTTTATTTCTTTTTCATTTGTGTTCTTTGATGAAAGTTTTATAAGTGACATGAAAATCCAAATCCAAATTAAAACTTAAATCAAAGAAGCTGACAGAGTCCAAGTGTTTGTTGTCGGACTGTACAAAAGTTGAGTGTTTCTGACTTCTATTTTATTTTCCTATTTTCTTATTTATTAAAAATCCGAAAAATAGATTAATATGTGATTAATTTTCTTATATTTTATCGTATTTTTTTCTATATTTTTATCCTCTCGAAAACCACCAAAAAATTACAAAATCCCAAAAATCCGGTTTTCTATACACATAGGAAACCGCCAAAAATATCACTTCGCACAGGTGACCTTTTTTGCTCTCGAGTCCTTCATGAAAGTTGTAGATCTCGTCGAGACGAACAACTTTTTGAAGGAAATTTTTCGATCCGAGGTCTCCTTCTATTTCTTTTCTAATTTTCTTCATCTTTTAATTTTAAATTTTTTTGGGTGCCACGTGGCAGCCCCAGGGCGTGCCACGTGGCACCCCATCTGCTGAACCTCTCCTCGCGCACGTGCTACACACGTGCCACCTTCCCCTTCCACGTGCATGTGCGCAGCACGTGTCGACACCCTCTTCTTCTTCCACATACAGCCGTTACCGCCCCACCCCGCGTGAACGGCCCGCGCCGTCCTCGCCTCCTCCCCGCGCGTAACGCCTGCGCCGCGGCCGCTTCCCTTCTCCAGCCGTTATCCTGAACCCCACCGTTACAACACCGCCACCTGTAAAACTCCAACCCTCTCTAGCCTGCCGAACCATCCGCCATTATCTCTAAAGTTGGTGACAGCGACCTGGGAGGCGTGATCCAGAGGTAGCTTCACCTCTGCTGTCGCTTCTCCGACGAGTGGCTGAGCTTTGCCGTGAACGCCCACGACTGAGGCAAAGATAGAGGAGGTGTTGGCCCCTTGATTACTCCCAGGCGTTCCTCCATCCTCCGTGCGATTCCACGATCTTCATCATCTTACAGAACGTCGTTGCTGCTCTGCTCCTTGTCGTCGACCTCACGACGACACCTCCATCTCCTCCAGTCGACGAACACCCACCGACGGAGCCCCTGCTCCTCCGCACCTCCGCCGCCCAAGCTCGGCTGCCCCGGTCACCCCTGAGCACCTTCGCCTCATCCCCATCTGTTGCTTCGCCTCCGCTCGTCGAAGCCACACCGCTCATGCGCCTTCGTCTCCGACGCGGGTGCACCAGCCGCCCTCGTGCCGTGTGTCAGTCGAGGTGCAGCTCGGGTCCTTCAGCCGCCTGCGTCTCCGCCTCCTTCCGCTGCGACAACACCCCTCGCCTCCAGTCGTCGTTGGATCGGGCGGTAGCCCTTGATCCAACGGTCGCGGACCTTCCACGTGGCCCCAGCCGATCCTCACCCCCGAGCTGTCGCCTCGGATCCCCCGAAGCAGCATCAGGTCACCGCGTGGAGGCTCGGACTACCCTAGCCTCAGACTAGGCCCGAGCCTCGCGCCTCCCCCACCGAGCCTCTGGTTCGGGCTCCGAACCTAAGGCTCGGGCCCGAACCTCAGGCTCGGTCGCCCGAGCCTCGCGCCCCCACCGAACCTCCTGGCGCATGTGCTACACACGTGCGCTGGGGGGAAAATTGCGTCAAGACCCCTGGCACTTTCAGAATTTGCAGAAATACCCCTGCCATGGGGTAAATTACAAAAGGGCCCCGCCGACTTTTAGAAATTATAGATAAGCCCCTCCAGGGACCTTTTTGAAAGGAAAACTTTATTTCATTTACATTTTAGTCCCTGCAATTTCATTTTAGCATATCTTTCTTATACGAACTACGTTTTTAGCATATAATATGTCATTTTGAAGCTATTTCCATGCTCTATCACTTGGCATAATTCAAGAACAGATCCGAGGTTGTTTACTGATTATTATTATTATTATTTGAGGATTTATTTGATCTTATGCAGGCTCTGTTGACATTTTGTACCGATTAACTTGAGGAAAAATTTATCTATTACAGGGGCATGTTCAAGGATGAATAATTGAGTTATTCCTTGTTATTATCAATCACTCTTTGAGGATTAAATCACAGGAAAAATTAGGGGTCGGAACTCCTTGAAAATTATTGTTGATCTCTTTATCTGCAGGATTATTTAGCTGGTGATTGATCTTATACCCACAGCTTGGCTCTTATCTTGATAAATATTTCTTGAAATTATTTGATCTGTGATAGTATTTGAGGATTAATTGATAAATTTATTTGAAGATTGAACTTCATAAATCATAGATCCAGTGCTTCATTTTCCCTGTATATTTCTTCACATTTGCATCTCATTGCATTGTACATTTTCTCAACACAAAAATTAATCGAACATTAATTAATTATTTAATTTGATTTAAGACCATGCAACTAAGAATCACCATTCTCTGTGTTCGACCTTGGTAGACTTGTCAAGTAAAAAATTTCCACAACATTCAAAGATTGTGGTATTTTGATCGACTGATTTCTGCCTCCTATACTACAATTATCGATTATTAAAGAGGCAGATTTCGCGTTCATCAAATGGCTCAGCCACTCACCGAGGAAGCGGTAGCAGAGGTGAAGCTACCTCTGGATCACGCCTCCCAGGTCGCTGTCACCGACGAGAGGATGGATGAGCTTCGCCGTGAACGCCCACGGCTGAGGCAAAGATAGAGGAGGTGTTGGCCCCTCGATTACTCCCAGGCGTTCCTCCATCCTCCGTGCGATTCCACGATCTTCATCATCTTCCAGAATGTCGTTGCTGCTTTGCTCCTTGTCGCCGACCTCACGACGACACCGCCGTCTCCTCTAGTCGACGAACACCCACCTACGGAGCCCCTGCTCCTTCGCACCTCCGCCGCCCAAGCTCGGCCGCCCCCGTCACCCGCGAGCACCTTTGCCTCATCCCCGCCTGCTGCTTCGCCTCTGCTCATCGAAGCCACGCCTCTCCTGCGCCTTCATCTCCGACGTGGCTGCACCAGTCGCCCTCGCGCCGTGTGTCGGCCGAGGTGCAGCTCGGGTCCTTCGACCGCCTGCATCTTCACCTCCTTCCGCCGCGGCAACACCCCTCGCCTCCAGTCACCGTTGGATCGGGCGGTAGCCCTTGATCCAACGGCCGCAGACCTTCCACGTGGCCCCAGCCGAGCCTCGCCCCCGAGCTGTCGCCTCGGATCCCCCGAAGCAGCATCAGGTCGCCACGTAGAGGCTCGGACCACCCGAGCCTCAGACTCGGCCCGAGCCTCACGCCTCCCCCACCGAGCCTTTGGTTTAGGCTCCGAACCTAAGGCCCGGACCCGAACCTCCGGCTCGACCGCCCGAGCCTCGCGCCCCTCCACCAAACCTCCTGGCGCATGTTCTACGCACGTGCGCTGGGGAAAAAATTGCGTCAAGACCCCTGACACTTTCAGAATTTGCAGAAATACCCCCTCCCTAGAGGGTAAATTAAAAAAGGCCCCCACCGACTTTTAGAAATTACATATAAGCCCCTCCAGGGACCTTTTTGAAAGGAAAACTTTATTTCATTTACATTTTAGACCCTGCAATTTCATTTTAGCATATCTTTCTCATACGAACTACGTTTTTAGCATATAATATGTCATTTTGAAGTTATTTCCATGCTCTATCACTTGGCATAATTTGTGGTTGTTTATTGAAAATTATTCGTTGAGGATCTCAGTTGACTCTTTGATGAATCCACATTTCATCATCTTTATTCTATCGTTTTGGCACCAAAAACCCTAGCAAATGCATGTAAATACTCTTTATTTCATCATCTTAGCATTCATGCATGTGCATCTATTTAGTGTATAAATTACTGTAATTAAGGCCAAAATTATAGAATAAATAAAAGAAAAAAAGAATAAAATATTGTAAATATTTTATGACCCAAAACCCCGAGACCTAGGCATATTGATGAATAGGTCGACCAGGAATAAAGTAGGGGGAGATAAGGGTCAAATACCTATATTATTCTATTCATTCTTTATTCATTTTGGACCTATTTTTGGTTCCACTTTTTATACATCAAATAAAGAAACTTTGTACAAGAAAATTATAGATAATTTAATAAAGAAAAATACAAAATTGATTTCATAGAAAAATATTGTACAGATAAAAAGTTATGGTCTGAATAAAAATCCAGAATCCCAACTTCCCAGACCTGTATCTCACAACTGACAACTCCAAATGTAGCATACTCACCTTTAATTGTATATAGAATAAAATAAGTTATTTAATGGTGGTGGTTTCGCATTTGGCGGAGCTACGGTTTGAAAGTTGAGTTTTGGACCCCCGTTGTATAGTTGTACTGATTAAAATATTCAATTTATTATTTATTCATTATTTTTATATTTTTATATTTTTATAATGTTGTAAATATTACTTATAATAATTATGTATATTAAAATAAGAATAAAAACCTAAATAAAAACAAAAATAAAATACTTAAAAATAAATTACATAGGTACCCTACCTATATGTATACCTATACTTTTTATACTTATAATTTATTTAATATACAGAACATATCAGGAAAATAAAACAAAAATATATTTGTGTAGATAAAAGTATTTTATAATTTTAGAAAATCATAAATAAAAATAATAATAAAAAATACCTAAATAAAAATCAAATACTAAAGTATATAGATAATATACCTATATAGGGGTATAAAAGCAACTTGTAAAAGTATAACTCATAAAAATAATTAAAAATCAGAATAAAATACTATATAAAATAATAAATATTTTTCATTTAATAACCTAAAATTAATTAAGTCATTTATTATTTTTAAATATTTTTTTAATCTTTTTTTCAAGAGTTTTTCCTGGTTGGTCCACGTGGACCAACCAGGGGACCTGGAGAGTTGACCTCGGGTCAACTCCCTGGTCCTACTCCTGTAGCTGTGTCAGGGAAGTTTTGACCCATCTTCAACATTTTTTGGGGGCCGATCCTTTCATCTTTTCGCGAAAGTTTCTTCTGCAAAATTGCTGCCCTATGATCCATCTTGCTCGCCCATGGTTCTTTTCGGAGAGAGCATCGATGCTCTTCCCGTTATTCCTCGTTTTGCGAGCCCACTCGGCCATGTTTCAAAACCAGCCCCCTTTCATCCCTTCTTCCCTTGAACCGTTCTTGGCCGACCTCAAGACCTCCGGGCTGTCGCTGTTGGGTCCCCGGTGACAGCGGGATGATTCCAGACCCCGTCGAGGTGTGATTCAGGCAGTCCTCGGCGTGTTCCACCACCTTCACTGGCCTCCGGCATGAGGTTTCATCTCGTTGGTTTTCGGACCAACTTGAGGTTGTTTTGTTGCTTTTTAATCGCGGTTAAATTCCCACATCTTATCTATATCTCTATTTCTTTATTTAGACGCCCTCATTCGTTTCGATCAGCCCATTCGAAGTTCGCCGGAGCCTTGCTCCGGCGAACCTTCTTCCGCACCCGTCATGCTTTCACCGCACCTTGGCGCCCTGGGACTACCTACTGTTCATCCTCGTGCTCTTCTTGCAGGTCCCAGGCGCTCAGGACCCCGCGAGGGGTCGGTTTTTGGGAAGACAACCCGGCCCTTGGAGCTGCAGGCTGGACCCGACATCGCGGCAGCATCTCAACGCATATCACGCCATTTCGCCGCCCCCAGTGAGTAGACGACCTCCCCTGGACGATTTTGCACCGCCGGGAACCTCAGTAGACAGTCAGGCGCGTGAGGATTTGCCGTTCGAAGCTCCCTGGGCCGCGGTTCCTCGTGTGTTCTTCCAGATGGCCTCTTAGTCGTCCGATCAAGGGCGCGCGTCCAGGCGAGCAGCAGCCGCAGGATCAGATCAAGCTCCCGGCCATCCGATCGATTGGTAACGTTCTAATCTTAGCCGTATAGTCCCAAGGGGTATCGGCTCCCAGGGTGACGACACGTGGCATAAGTGAGACCGTATCATCCGTTTGATCGCCCTCCTGCTTGGGTATTTTGCACCGTTTTGCCCAGGCGTTTTTGCATTTCGTATTCCGCCCTTAAACATTCATTGGTAGTGCAATTTTTTATGTAACATTTGCATTTGAAGCCTTGGGCTTTTAACATATAACATCTATATCCCCGCCCAGGTCACGTGCACAGTGCGCGTGACCTTGGCCTTTTTGCAGATACACCCCGAGCGTTTCCCATATTTCTTTGTAGTGCCTAAATTCTCATACGCAGTATAAAATATTTGGATGTTTTACATTTAAGCCCTCGTGCTTTTGTGACATTGCAGCCGTGCCCTTCCCAGGCGTGCGTGTAACTCACGTGCGCTTGGGGAATTTTGCAATCAAGCCCTAGCGGCTTTGGGTATTTGGTTTTGGTCCATGAAGGTTTAAATAAGCTATATATTTTGCTGGAAAATTGCATTTGAGCCCCTGGTTGTTTGGACATTTACCGTTATACCCCTGCCAGGCCTTCCATTTTTGTGTGCTTAACGTAATTAGTTGGACCATCATTTTAATTCCAAAAATCCTCAAAAATTAGGGTTAAGCTCCTGTGTACTTGTACTTCCACGCCATCATTTTATTTTTTGATTTTATTTCATTTTTCTATTTATTAAAAATCAAAAACATGCTTTTTTCCTACTGTCTAGCTTAGAAAATGCCAAAAAAATATTAAAACATCTCGAAAATTTTTAAAAAAAATTCCCTAGTATATATTTTACCTTATTCTAGTGTCAGTCCAAAAATCACTAAAAATCTCAAAAGAAAAACCTTAAAAATTCAAAAAGACTCAAAAACTTCAAAAAAATTTATAAAATCAAAGAAAACTCCAAAAATTACAAATTCAGTTCCTGTTTTTATTAACTTTATTTAAAAATAGTGTGAAAATTTTTGGTGGTTGTTTGCTAATTTTAATTCCCATTTTACTCACAGCCAGCACAATTTTCACTGTTTTCTCTTATTTCAGTATTTAAAAATATCAAAAACACCTTGAAAAATCCCCAAAAATCACAAAAACAGTAAAAAATCCTAAAAATATCAAAAACATTTTATTTCTGAATTTTTTGTTATTTTTGCACATTTTTATAATTACTTTATCTTGTCTTTTATTACTTTGTCTTTCTATTCCAATATTGAAAAAGAAATTTAAAAAAATATATAAAAAATATAAAATTATAAAAATTAGAAAATTAAAAACCAAAATACAAAAATAAAAATTAAATAAAAAATAATTAAAAATTAAAAACCCACAAAAAATTCTTTGATTGCTTGCTTAGTGTAGACACCACTCACATTCACTCACGCACAATTGTTTGATCTATACCCTGTTTGCTCCCTATGTTCGAACTCTCTGCATACTTGTCCCTATACACCATTTGTGCAGAGTTAAAAATAAATTTTAACTCCACATTTATTTCTAATTATTGATCTTTAGTGTGGGTTAATTGTTGACTTTAGTCCAGATTTAGTGTGGTCGACACACCGACTGAGTTCACACTTTGTGTTGAACTTAAGACCACCAAATTCTGGCTAAATCAAATGGCGTCGTTGCCGGGGAGCAACAGCGCGTAGATCAGTTTTTGTTTGTGTTTGTGATTATTGGTCTACCTTGCGACTTTTATTTCTGCTTGTTTTATTTTCCTTATTTTTGATATATCTTTGGAGCTGTCTAATCCCTCTTCTTTGTTGATTCTGTGCAAGGTACCGCAGACCGAGGGAGGCACGTCACTCGAGGCACCGAAGCACCCACGTGAAGCCGGCTTAGCCATCCTAGCATCGAGGATACGAGAAGAGAATTTTTTAAGACCGTGCTCTACTTTAGTTGCATTTTCTCTCATTGCATTTATTTTTGTAATTTGTGAGAGAGAGAGACCTATTATTGTAATAATACAGGTACCCCCAGACATTTGACTCTTGCGAGCCTAATTTCCAAGTGATTGTTCACTTGGGGGCTCGCCGCGGCTTTTCGCGCGTTTTCCTTCGCATTCTTTTTATTTTGTTTTGTTTTCGATTTTATTTATTTTGTGTGATTGAGCCCCTAGTTTTAGGATTGCTTGCTATAGACTAAGGCCAAACACTTAATATTTTGCATGCACCTATAGTCTCGTTTGGACTTAGTCAAATTTTAAACAGTTGATCATCACCTCCAATTCGTCGCACCGCGAGCTCTCTTTGCAAAGCGCTTTCTCCTAAACTCAAGTGTGTTGAGCAGAGGAGGGGTGAGCCTAGACCGGACTCTAGGGTTGAGGATTGCTGGTCAACTTGTGGTTCTTCCCGATAATAGCAATTTCTGAAACTTAAGGCGATTTCATCGGCTTTGCATTTTCATATAGATAGGTTTCAATTCTACTGAGCATCCTTGCATGTAGAGTGCTGGAGGCAAGGTGAGCATTTACGCTTTAGCATCCATCATTATTTGCCGCTTGCATTGCTTTTCCGACTCTCCCTCTGATTTTGCCAACCTAGGTGCTTAAAGGAATTGACTCCTCGATAGGATCGTGCATTTCTTAAAAATCCAAAAAAAGTGATAATCTATAAAATTGGGACTGCTAATTTTACTTGACCCTAAAACCGATCAAAAAGAAACATCTTGTATTGGGGCGAGTAATCCCCTCATTGTCTTCGCTTTTATTTGCTCGCGCATACACTAAGGTTAGAGCCCAAAATCCCATTCAGCCCCCTAAGTGTTTTTTCGCAATTTTGGACTTCTCACCTAACTCTAAAACAGACAAGATAAAAAGACCGCTCTTTGCGGTCTCTACCGAGTTGAGTAGGTGAATTGAGGGTTGACTTCTTTTCATTTTTGTCTGTGATTGTTTTTGGTGTGTCCTAGATCTCCTCTGCGCATTTGTGCCTTTTTCTTCACTCTCTTGACTTGACCTTCGTACTCTCCCTATCATTTCCTTTTGTTTTCGAGATGGATCCCTGGAGTGCATTTTGTCCAGACTTTGCGGACCCCTCGCTCGCTCCAGCTGATCCACCTCCCTTTTATCAGGAGGAACCACCTCCTATTTTTTCTGATTTTTGTACATACCCGCCTCAGCCACAGTATCACGACTCGGACTTCTACCCACATCCACCCCCACCTGTGTATTATCCACCTCCATCTTCACATCCACCCGAGTCTGACCTGATGGAGTCACCTCCCTCGACCTCTATGAGTGATATCTTGAATCGGATGACAAAGCACATTGATTTGATGAATGATGATATTGCCTTCTTGAGGAAGAATCAGATTAATGCTCCTTTCGTCGGGAATACGGCTTCACTTGTAGGTGATCATGGGAGCTTGCAATCGCCAAAAATACAAAAAAAATGAGAAAAATTTAAAAGACCAAAAAGATTTCGGGAGACACTTGGTTGATCAATATTTTGAGGCGAGAGTCCACTTGCCAGAACCCTGGACCACACATCCATTCACACCTAGTCCCACCTTTGACCCCGAGAATTCCGTTGTACAGACTGCTCTTGGCATGCCTCGTGTATACGCTGATTCTGATTTCCTCCCTTGTATGGAGGAAGTCCAAAAATTCAAAAAAATGTTATCTGAACCCGAAGTGGTGGCTACTATTCATGAGATCATCCGTGCCCCACTTCAGCAGGCCATGACCCAATTATCTGCTCCTCTTCCCAAGAAGAGAAAGCGGAGGAGCAGATCTGAGCGTCACATTCTGACCATGGCCACTGCCCTCGCCATCACACACCGTCCCATTCCCAAGAAGAAGAACACAGCTACACCTTTCATCACTTGCACCATCTCTGACCATACATGTGATCGCACTCTCCTGGACGGCGGTGCCTCTATTAGCATACTACCCTTCTCGCTGGTACAGTCTCTTCACTTAGGGCCTCTCAAGAAGACCAGGATGATCGTTCAGTTTGCTGATGGATCAATCAAGAGGCCGAAGGGTATCCTTGAAAACGCCGTCATTTCTATTCAGGGCACGAGCCACCATGTTGATTTTGTCGTGTTGCCCATGGAGAACTCCACAGGGGAGCCATCTCCAATCATCTTGGGACGACCTTTCCTCGCCTCTGCGAGGGTCGTTATTGATTACGGATCAGGAGAGGTTCGCTTCCGCTCTGTTGACAAGAGCGAATTGTTGATCACTGCACCCATAGTTGACCACAGACCTGCACCTGATGCACCTTCACCGATCATAGCTGACTCCGAGGCATGTGACCTACCTGATGCTACTAGAGATACTTCCTTAGCGATCCCTGATGAGACCCGATGAATCCCCCGAAAGGGGAGGAAATCGGAAAGCATGGACCTCACTGTTCCTCCTCCTGGTGTGTGGCGATGTGTTGATGAGATCCAGAGTATTTATGTGATTGAACCATTTGAGCGGAGGGCAGATACCAAGACTATTGAGGATGTTTATGATGTTGCCCATTATTTTGAGAGACCTCATAAGGAAACAAACGACCTAGGTAAGACTAGACAGGACGGACCTGGTTTGACTACTTCCACTGATAAATCCGTTCCTGGCCCTTCACAAGTGAAGATGACTGAGGTCGGCTATGATGCGAACCTTCACAATTTTTGGCCTCTTGATGAAAAACATGATTCAGGTGAGAGTCTTGAGGACGAACAGAGTTCGTATACTTCCACTGATGATTTCGTACCTTTTGACTTTGACCTGGACGAGCCCTCGCAGGACGACTCCGAGTACACTTCTTCCGAGGATGATGAGTTCGTCCCATTTCACTTTGATATTTGCGAGACCTCTAAGGCCGGACCTAGTTGTACTTCTTCCACTCACCAGTCTGTGCCTCCACACCATAGGACCACCAAGGGAGAACCTAGCCATACTGCTTCCATTGATCAGTTCGTCCCTTTCCGTTTTGATTCCACTGAGGGCCTTCACCGTGTCGACCCTGATCGGCTTCCGTCCACTGTGGACCCTGATGTCGACTTGCACCACATCAGATCCATCCCTCAGCGGTCTCGCAAGAAGGTTAGCTTTCGGCCTTCTTGATCATATGTACATCCACCTCTGTTGTACATTCTCCTTTGTTCGTCTCTTTCTATCTCCCGTTTTTACTTGTCCACCCATTCTCATGTCTGCCTTGTTTAGGACGTACTTTGTCCTAAGTATAGGGGGGTGGACGAGTCGAGTGTTCTTTCATCATTTTGTGCCCTCACTCCTGACGTTGCCTGTACTTAGGGCTTCTTTTACCCTAAGTATAGGGGGAGTGATGTGTATATCCTCTGATCTATTCTTCCATCTTCAGATCTATTTTCTTCTTTTCTTCTTTTCCTTCTCTATTTTCTTTATCTATCAAAAAGGTGCCGCCCTTGTAGACAGTTTTCCATACTTATGACGTACTTTGTTCTAAGTATAGGGGGGCATGCACCTCGAGTTGTTCTATTCTTTCCGATCCTCTCCATTGTCTCCTCTTCTTGTCTATACTTAGGGATATCTCACCCTAAGTATAGGGGAGACAATCTGAGTACGATCTGTTCATTCCCACCCTTGACCCTCCATGCTTTGTGTACAGTTTGTTATACTTAGGATTATTTGATCCTAAGTATAGGGGGGACGGTAAACTTCTCATTGATTCATTTATGTATTTATTTCTTCTTTTGACTTGCCTATACTTAGTACGAGTTATGTCTTCTCTTTTCTCTCCGATCTATGAGGACATAGCTCAAGCTAAGTATAGGGGGGTCGTATATAATATGTATATACTTTAGCCATAACTCGTACTTTCGTATTTTCGTAATAATATGGCTAATAATTCTTTAAAATTCATTAAAAATCCTTAATAAAAAGATGTGGTTATTCCTCAAATTCTTTTTGTATTTACTGATTAATAAATCAGGTGAAAATGTTTTTTGCAAAATGTTTGAAAAATAGTTTGAAAATCTTTGTGAACATCTATTGAAAACTATTTTGAAAATATTTTGTTACATGTTTTCAACCTTTGTAAAAATGTGTGGTTTGTAAAATTTCTTTTCTTTGTGTGAAATAAAATATTTGAAAAATGATTTGCAAATGGTTTGAAAAATGGTTGCAAAAATATTTTGAAAAATCTATATATACTGTTTGAAAAACCTTTGCAAAATGATTTTCAAATGTGTGTACATATTTGTGAAAATGTTTGTAAAAACTATTTTGAACTATAGTTTTCAAAAATTATGTGAAAAGTTTGTGTCAAATAAGTTTGAGGAATACATACATCTCATCAAAATCCACTATATACATATGTATAAAATTGATCACTTACCCTTGTAAATTCTTAAAATCAACTTCTTGTATATATAAGAAGCACTCCCGTGTAAATAGTTTTAACCTAGCTTTTAGCCAAAAAACTTTTTGTTTTCAAAAATTCCAAAAATATTTGCAAAAATTAAAATCCCAAAAACATTTGAAAAATCCTTTAAAAATACAAAAAAATGCATCTGCATATGTATCATCATCATCATCTTTTCAAAAATCCATAAAAAGTTCAAAATCTTTGAAAATTGCATCACAAAAATATTTTCTGCATTGCATTTGCATAGCATGAGCATTTTTCGGATTGAGTTTGATAGTTGAACGAGTCTAAGTAAAATCTGGAGATTGGAGCTTGATTGGACCTTACAATCTACCTAATAACAGGAACCTTATAGGAATTGGGTTTGAGGTACTTCAGGTATAGTTGACTTTATTCTTTGAGGATCACGAGACTTGGCTCAATGGATTCTTGACTGCCTAAGTAGAGTATTTCGGAGCACACGCACGACTCTTGTTGATAATGACCTAACTTGGACACCTGCACCTTTCACATGGCTCAACTCAGTTGGAGTGGTGAGGGGATTGGATTTGCCGATATGAGACGCACACAAGTGGAAACATTTGTCCTCCTCTAGGGAGGGAAGTGCACCCTAACCCGTCCAGTGATTAGGAAGTCTAAAGACAGGAGGTTGTGGGTTGCGATAAAGCTTCAAAAGAGGGACAGTCTACCGACTCAAGAAGAAAAACTCCTTATGTAAATGCTGCTGTATATAGTATTCAAAAAAAAAGGTTCAGGCATGTACAAAAATAAAAAGCCTGCAAGTATGTACAAAGTCAATAAGCAAGCTTGAGTTCCAAAGTCATATCATGTGAGCCTGCAGCAGGATGACTTGACTACACTGGTCTTGCATCCAAGGATAGGTAGCTACACTGGCTACCGTCCATTCTTCTCTTCACCCCCTCCTCTTGAGCTAGTTGCCACTTGAACTTAGAAGGGAATACCCCGCTCTTCGAGGATGGAGTTGATGGATTGGGGAATCATTGGGTTGTCGTACTAGAGAAGTCAGTTCCTTTATCATTCTAGTTGGGGAGAGCCACCATCACTTACATTGTACGAGTCAGACTCATAGTCGTAAGAGTTTGCGTATGAGTTGAAGTATTTCTGACCTGGCTATTGAGGAGACTTGGACAGAGTTTTGGGATTCTCGAGGACTGTTGTATTTCAAATTTGGTTCTCATTAAGGTTCCGCCCGCACTAAAATTCCAAAGGTCCTACTTAAGCTCCAAACTTTGATTTTGTAAAGACAAGTTCGATGATCAAATAAAAATCCAAGTTCTTCTTTTTCTTTTATTTCTTTTTCTTTTTGCACTTATTGCATAAGTGTTTGCTAGGGACTAGCAAAGGTAAAGTATAGGGGGATGATGAATCCACATTTCATCATCTTTATTCTATCATTTTGGCACCAAAAACCCTAGCAAATGCCTGTAAATACCCTTTATTTCATCATCTTAGCATTCATGCATGTGCATCTATTTAGTGTATAAATTACTGTAATTAAGGCCAAAATTATAGAATAAATAAAAGAAAAGAAAAAGAATAAAATATTGTAAATATTTTATGACCCAAAACCCCGAGACCTAGGCATCTTGATGAATAGGTCGACCAGGAATAAAGTAGGGGGAGATAAGGGTCAAATACCTATATTATTCTATTCATTCTTTATTCATTTTGGGACCTATTTTTGGTTCCACTTTTTATACATCAAATAAAGAAACTTTGTACATGAAAGTTATAGATAATTTAATAAAGAAAAATACAAAATTGATTTCATAGAAAAATAATGTACAGATAAAAAGTTATGGTCTGAATAAAAATCCAGAATCCCAACTTCCCAGACCCGTATCTCACAACTGACAACTCCAAATGTAGCATACTCATATTTAATTGTATATAGAATAAAATAAGCTATTTAATGGCGGTGGTTTCGCATTTGGCGGAGCTACGGTTTGAAAGTTGAGTTTTGGACCCCCGTTGTATAGCTGTACTGATTAAAATATTCAATTTATTATTTATTCATTATTTTTATATTTTTATACTTTTTATAATGTTGTAAATATTACTTATAATAATTATGTACATTAAAATAAGAATAAAAACCTAAATAAAAACAAAAATAAAATACTTAAAAATAAAATACATAGGTACCCTACCTATATGTATACCTATACTTTTTATACTTATAATTAATTAATATACAGAACATATCAGAAAAATAAAACAAAAATATATTTGTGTAGATAAAAGTATTTTATAATTTTAGAAAATCATAAATAAAAATAATAATATTAAAAATACCTAAATAAAAATCAAATACTAAAGTATATAGATAATATACCTATATAGGGGTATAAAAGCAACTTGTAAAAGTAGAACTCATAAAAATAATTAAAAATCGGAATAAAATACTATATAAAATAATAAATATTTTTCATTTAATAACCTAAAATTAATTAAGTCATTTATTATTTTTAAATATTTTTTTAATCTTTTTTTAGGAGTTTTTCCTGGTTGATCCACGTGGACCAACCAGGGGACTTGGAGAGTTGACCTCAGGTCAACTCCCTGGTCCTACTCCTGTAGCTGTGTCAGGGAAGTTTTGACCCATCTTCAACATTTTTTGGGGGCCGATCCTTTCATCTTTTCACGAAAGTTTCTTCTGCAAAGTTGCTGCCCTATGATCCATCTTGCTCGCCCATGGTTCTTTTCGGGGAGAGCATCGATGCTCTTCCCGTTATTCCTCGTTTTGCGAGCCCACTCGGTCATGCTTCAAAACCAGCCCCCTTTCATCCCTTCTTCCCTTGAACCGTTCTTGGCCGACCTCAAGACCTCCGGGCTGTCGTTGTTGGGTCCCCGGTGACAGCGGGATGATTCCAGACCCCGTCGAGGTGTGATTCAGGCAGTCCTCGGCGTGTTCCACCACCTTCGCTGGCCTCCGGCGTGAGGTTTCATCTCGTTGGTTTTCGGACCAACTTGAGGTTGTTTTGTTGCTTTTTAATCGCGGTTAAATTCCCACATCTTATCTATATCTCTATTTCTTTATTTAGACGCCCTCATTTGTTTCGATCAGCCCATTCGAAGTTCGCCGGAGCCTTGCTCCAGCGAACCTTCTTCCGCACCCGTCATGCTTTCACCGCACCTTGGCGCCCTGGGACTACCTACTGTTCATCCTCGTGCTCTTCTTGCAGGTCCCAGGTGCTCAGGACCCCGCGAGGGGTCGGTTTTTGGGAAGACAACCCGGCCCCTGGAGCTGCAGGTCGGACCCGACATCGCGGCAGCATCTCAACGCATATCACGCCATTTCGCCGCCCCCAGTGAGTAGACGACCTCCCCTGGACGATTTTGCACCGCCGGGAACCTCAGCAGATAGTCAGGCGCGCGAGGATTTGCCGTTCGAAGCTCCCCGGGCCGCGGTTCCTCGCGTATTCTTCCAGATGGCCTCTTAGCCATCCGATCAAGGGCGCGCGTCCAGGCGAGCAGCAGCCGCAGGATCAGATCAAGCTCCTGGCCATCCGATCGATTGGTAACATTCTAATCTTAGCCGTATAGTCCCAAGGGGTATCGGCTCCCAGGGTGACGACACGTGGCATAAGTGAGACCGTATCATCCGTTTGATCGCCCTCCTGCTTGGGTATTTTGCACCGTTTTGCCTAGGCATTTTTGCATTTCGTATTCCGCCCTTAAACATTCATTGGTAGTGTAATTTTTTATGTAACATTTGCATTTGAAGCCTTGGGCTTTTAACATATAACATCTATATCCCCGCCCAGGTCACGTGCACAGTGCGCGTGACCTTGGCCTTTTTGCAGATACACCCCGGGCGTTTCCCATATTTCTTTGTAGTGCCTAAATTCTCATACGTCGTATAAAATATTTGGATGTTTTACATTTAAGCCCTCGTGCTTTTGTGACATTGCAGCCGTGCCCTTCCCAGGCGTGCGTGTAACTCACGTGCGCTTGGGGAATTTTGCAATCAAGCCCTAGCGGCTTTGGGTATTTGGTTTTGGTCCATGAAGGTTTAAATAAGCTATATATTTTGCTGGAAAATTGCATTGAGCCCCTGGTTGTTTGGACATTTACCGTTATACCCCTGCCAGGCCTTCCATTTTTGTGTGCTTAACGTAATTAGTTGGACCATCATTTTAATTCCAAAAATCCTCAAAAATTAGGGTTAAGCTCCTGTGTACTTGTACTTCCACGTCATCATTTTAGTTTTTGATTTTATTTCATTTTTCTATTTATTAAAAATCAAAAACATGTTTTTTGCCTACTGTCTAGCTTAGCAAATGCCAAAAAAATATTAAAACATCTCGAAAAATTTTAAAAACAATACCTAGTGTCTATTTTACCTTATTCTAGTGTCAATCCAAAAATCACTAAAAATCTCAAAAGAAAAACCTTAAAAATTCAAAAAGACTCAAAAACTTCAAAAAAATTTATAAAATCAAAGAAAACTCCAAAAATTACAAATGCAGTTCCTGTTTACTCTATATTTTATTAACTTTATTTGAAAAATAGTGTGAAAAATTTTGGTGGTTGTTTGCTAATTTTAATTCCCATTTTACTCACAGCCAGCACAATTTTCACTGTTTTCCCTTATTTCAGTATTTAAAAATACCAAAAACACCTTGAAAATAACCCAAAAATCACAAAAACGGTAAAAAATCCTAAAAATATCAAAAACATTTTATTTCTGAATCTTTGGTTATTTTTGCACATTTTTATAATTACTTTATCTTGTCTTTTATTACTTTGTCTTTCTATTCCAATATTGAAAAAGAAATTAAAAAAATATATATAAAATATAAAATTAGAAAAATTAGAAAATTAAAAACCAAAATACAAAATTAAAAATTAAATAAAAAATAATTAAAAATTAAAAACCCACAAAAAATTCTTCGATTGCTTGCTTAGTGTAGACACCACTCACATTCACTCACGCACAATTGTTTGATCTACCCTGTTTGCTCCCTGTGTTCGAACTCTCTGCATACTTGTCCCTATACACCATTTGTGCAGAGTTAAAAATAAATTTTAACTCCACATTTATTTCTAATTATTGATCTTTAGTGTGGGTTAATTGTTGACTTTAGTCCAGATTTAGTGCGGTCGACACACCGACTGAGTTCACGCTTTGTGTTGAACTTAAGACCACCTAATTCTGGCTAAATCACTCTTGCAGGCTAAAATTTGACATATTTGTATTGCATTTTCATGGATAAATTGACGGATCAATTCTTATAGGGATGCTCTTATGAAGGATAGATATTGATCTCTCATTCTTTTACAGGATCAATTTTTATTGAGGCTTCGATCAGAAATTAATGATTTATCAATAGAATCGTTTGTCTTTTCCCAATAATTTGCAGGATTGTCTCTCAGAACTATTTTCCTTGTGCCTGCTCCTGGAGTTATTTTGATAAATATTTCTGGACATAATTTCTTTCGATCTGTGATGTTATTTTGAGGATTTATTGATCATATTATTGAAGGATTTGACACGTTTCAAATCGCAGATCTTGGGCATAATCTCCTCTGTTTATTTCCCTTGCATCACATTTGCATCTCATTGCATTGTACATTTTCTAACACAGAAATTTAATCAAACATTTAATAATTATTTAATTTAATTTAAAATCATGTAACTAAGAATCTTCGTTCCCTATTTCGACCTTGGTAGACTTACCAAGTAAAAATATTCTACAACATTCATAGTTTGTGGTATTTTGATCGACCTAAATTCGCCTCCTGTACTACAATTCACGATTATTAAAGAGGCGGATTTCGCGTTCATCAAATGGCATCGTTGCCGGGGAACGGTGAATTTTTAGGATTTTAAATCATTTAATGAAATGAGAGGTCAACTATCTTGGATGTGACATAGGAGGGTGTGGTCCTGATTTCGTCAAGTGTCGCCCTTCACGGAAAAGACCAACGTCCAACCTGCCTCAACTACATATCTAGATATGACGCAGCAGGCTTCGACGATGCATATCAAAATAGGAAGAAGAAAACAACTGAAAGCATATCACCGTCGATGCACCCGCACATCCGATGCATCTTCCGCCTTTCATTTTGTAATTAATTAGTTTTAAAATTAATTTTTGTGTTATTTTCTGCATTTTATTCTGCATCTCTCTCTTACTTCATATACTAACCGCAATTTCTCTCTTTGCAGATAAAAACTACTAGGAGCAACATTTTGGAATTCTATTCAGGGATATGCAAGGAAGGAGATTAAGTTTTAATTTTTGTGAAGAGAGAGCTTAGTCTAGGTTTACTTTTCTGCATTATTAAAAGGGTCCCTCTCTCCTTGTACCCTGTTAATTTGTAATATTCAGGACTGGACTCTCTGTGGCATGACGTAGAATTTAGGAGCACATACGCTAGATTAGAATTATTTGATTGTGCTCGTAATTCTTAGGCCACACATTCACTAACTATACGCACTATGATCGTTCAACATTAGCCAAATTTTTAAATCAGTTCTTCCTGCTAATAGAACTATCTGTTTAGGGTGTTTTTCATCTGTGCATATCATTTAGTGTAATTTAAATTCCTTGTCTTGCATCATGCATGAAGAACGTGAGGATTCACTGTAAGTCTTCTTCTTAAGCATGCATCATTGATTCAAGTTTGCATTGGCTTTTTCGATTCTCCCTCCTCGAGTTTTACAACTTAGGAATTAACGGAATTAGGACTGCTCGTTAGGCATGAATTCATGTGCTCATATAAACTTCAGTGATAACCTCAATCTAAAATTGGGACTGCTGATCATGGTGATTGTAAATAAAATTGACATAAAATTAATCTATGTTTGGTGGAGAGGAACCCACTCATTATTTGTAAGGACCAGAACGCACACTTAGGAAAGAGCCCAAAACCAAAGTGCTTCATTCAGACTACTGATTTTAAAAACAATTAGCTACTTTTCAGTGAGGGTCTCGGGTAGCCGTTTCACGGTCCGACTTCCCTTAGCAGAGTAGGTGGTTTAGAGGACACCGCGGAAGGCTCCGTCCACAAGTAACACGGGTAGCCGTTTAAACGGTCTGTACTTACACCTATACTGGATGAAAGTAGGTGCAACTAGTTGTATGAACTCGGGACAGTCTTTGTGAAATATTTCGGCACCTAACAGCTCCGCTTAATTTGCAAGATTGTTTTGTCATTAAATTAAAATTGAAAAGATAAGCGGTCGAACCCTAACGTGCCCTCACCAGTGTTGAGTGGGTGAATCGACGTGTTTGTTTTGTGTTTGATTTGTGTGTGTCAAAGACTTTGCAATCGCAAGCAAATCGTGGTTCGTTG
The DNA here is from genome assembly GCA_037367405.1 of Ottelia alismoides. Taxonomy (NCBI): domain Eukaryota; kingdom Viridiplantae; phylum Streptophyta; class Magnoliopsida; order Alismatales; family Hydrocharitaceae; genus Ottelia; species Ottelia alismoides. Next base: position 2,101,105 of record JAZKJV010001355.1, on the reverse strand, counting down.
ATCATTCCATCCCTCTTGATAAGATGTCGGCACAGTGGTCTTCTTTTCCGATCTCCACGACCTTGTCCCGATATTCTTCTTCTCACACTCCTCAAGAGAACCTGAGCTTCAAATCAAATTCTCTTCAGCTATCATTCTCTTCCCGCCCTGATAACGAGGATTTTACGAGGGTCAAAATATGCCCCGCACAAGGCAGGGATGAAAGTGTCGCTGAGGCGATCGCTCACAAAACCCTTGCTAATCAGAAATTAACCCACATCAAAGAATAAGGCAATTAAGTTCCAAAATTGTGAATTAACATTTATTAACTCTACCATAAAATGCATAGTGTATAAGCATGTAGAGGTCAAACCACATAGAGCAATAAAAATTGGGTAGCCTACGGTGTTCATGTACATCCCGGTCACTCTTGAATGAATTCTATTTTTGTGGGTTTTGGGGTTTTATAAAAAAAATATTTTTAATATAACTTTTTTATTTCTTTTTTTTGTTTTTATATTTTATATATTCTTTTTAATTTCTTTTTATATTTTTTAATTATTTAATATAGATATATATAAATACATATATATAAAGAGATATATATATAAGAGAAGAGAGAGAAGTAATATAAAATATGGATATATATATATATATATATTAATATATGAATATTCAAAATATATATAATATATTTTTTTGGCTTTTTATATTTTTTGTAGTTGTAATTGCAAGAATGTCCCTAATATGGACTAATTAAATAGGCCGACACTAATTTGGGTACTAAAAATATAAAATAAATCCAAAATTTACCCAAATTAATTTTAATACATAAATAATAATATCTAGATAATTATAGCATAGGAAAATATATTTTTGATATTTTTGTTGTATTTTTATATTTTTTGTTTAATTTTGAAGTTTTCTAATTTTTTATTTTTCTTTTTCTTGTTTTTAGGATTTTTCACTTTCTGGATTCAATAAACATATAGATATATCACATATAATTTTTTTTATTTTTCAAAAGCGTTTTATAATTTTTTTGTATTTTCTCATTTAGACAGTGCAAAATTAGCTCCTTTTTCATTTTTAATAAAGAGATAAAATACCCATTAATTCCAAACAAAAATACAACGTGCATCTACAAGGTACCAGGCATCTACCCTAATTTTTGTGGATTTTTAGGAGCTACCTAGGTCTTTTTAATAAATACATAAAAGACATCAAGATTAAACAGCCTGGCATGGGCATTTTTGTAAATAAAAATAAAGATAGGGGCCACAGTGCAAATATACCAGAAGAAATAAACATTTATTTTATTTTTAAGAACTATTTTACAATTAACAAAAGGCACCAAGGTATACATGCAATTTTCATGCGCCTCACGTGGGACTGCATGTGAGGCGCGTAAGGACCAAAATGTAATTCAGGAAAGAACAGGGGTCCTACTGCAAAATTTACATTTTATTGACAACGTGATATTTAATTTACAGAATTAAATATTAAATACAAAAATGCGAGGGGGCTCAGTGTAAATTACCCCCTAAGGCGCGCAAATGAACGGCGATGGGCGCGCCACTTATCCACGTGGCAGACTCTCGAATCCCGATACCGCTTCGCCGATCTTCGGTTGGGATTGCATCTGATGCTCGATCGAACGACTGAAGCAAGCTGTGAACAGACGGCCACGATAAGACCTGGGGTCGCCTCCTCCATCCGACGGTAGCTCCTGCGCACGAAGAACAGGGAGGAACAGTTGCTCTCCCTAACTTCGATCGTCGATTCCTCCTCCTCCGGGCGCTCCTTGGCGATGGCGATGGCTCTAAACATCCGGCGAGGTGTTCCGCAGTATCTGAGGTACTCCAGAAGGTCCAAGAGCCCATAGATCGGTCCAGCGAGCTCGGAGAAGCAAGGGGGGTCCTGGAACCTTGCAGGTGACCAGGGAGCTCCGTTTGGCTCTGACCTGCACCAAAAAGACAAGGGGTTCGAGGGGGTCTTCCTCGACCAGAGGTTACAGCGCCAGAGATAGGAAATGAACGGGGGTGGTGAGGTCCGGCGACGCGGCGGAGTTGGACCTCGATTCGCAGAGCGAGAGACGCTCCGAGTGATCTGATGCGTGGTTTGTGCGTAGAACGTGTAGGGGAAAGGGATGGAGATGGAGCGAGGGTCGGAGCGTACATAGATCAACTAAGAGAGGTTCGCCGGAGCTGAACTCCGACGAACTTCGATCTGGCCTTAATCGGGCACCTACGGGTCTAATGATGAATCTAACTACAAGATTAATGGCTACAAACGAAAACTAAGCTATAAGATAAGATAAATCAGCTCTTATACCTAGTGGTCGACCAGGGAGCAGGACTTCCGGCGAGCGGCGACCGTGGGTGCTTCCTTCGACTCCTCCGACCAACTGAGGCTTCCAGGAGTGCCCCCCTGTCACGAGGATTCTCTAGAGACTGGAAATGAGGGTGGAAAACGACCAAAGGGAGACCAAATTTGAGGAGGAGGTCGGAGCTTCTTATTTATAGAACATTCTAGGCACCCTTATTGCCTGGCTATTATTGACGAATCTGGTCTATGTACACGCAATCTCAGGTGTCGGCGTGAATCATCATGGTTCTGGGAGAAATTCCCGTGAAGGGATCGAAAGCGATCGAGTGAAGGTTCGAGCGGGAAAAATGCAAGAATACACGGGAAAATACAGTTCTGACGGGAGTCAGAAGCTCAGGGGAGAGTTGACCGAGTGGTCAACAAACGTTGGAGGCTGATTAGACCACATCGGCGCGATGTTGACCTATTTATTAAACATAATAAATGAATTAATTAAATATTATTTATAAAATTAAAAATGTTTATTAATTAATGTAGTATTTATTTATGATTTTTATTTATTTTTTGATGTATTTTATTAAGGGTTTATTTTAATTATGTATTTATAAGTGTATTTATATGTATTTATTTTTATTTTGTATATTTTATTTTATTATTTTATTTTCTTATTTTATATATTTATAAATTATTTTTATAAGTATAAGTATATTTTTATTTTATTTTTATAAGTTTATTAATATTTTTATATAAATAGGTGTATATATATGTAGGTATACTTATAGGTATTTTACCTATATTTTATTTATTTAATGAATTTTATTTGTTTTTATTTTGGATTTGTATTTTTTATATATTATGAATAATATTTACAATATTAAAAAATGAAAGAATAAAATAATTGAAGAATGTATTCCCTTTTTATTTATGTACATACATAACATAGGTATGTTGCCTATATATTGCATAGACTTATTTTATTTTACAAATTCTTTTTGGTTTTATTCTAATTTCAATATGTACATGTATTACATATATTATTTACAAAATTCTAAAAATATAAATTTATAGAAATAATAAATAATGAATAGAATGAATATTTTAATCAGTACTATATACAATGAGGGCCAAAAACCTAACTTTCACAGATGAACTCCATAAATTATGAAACCAATTTTATTAAATAGTACTTGGAAAGATATATACAATTAAAGGTGATTTTGGGTGATTTTGAGTTTTTATTTGCAAGATATGGGTCTGTGAAGTTAAGACTCTGGCTTGTCATTCTGTGTATAAAATGCATACTGTGTATTATTTTTGTACAAACTCAATTTTGTATTTTTATTCACATTATTCTCTACAACTTTCATGTACAAAATATTTCTATTTGATGACTAAATAATTATATACAAAATAGGTGTCAAAAATGCATAAATGAATGAATAAATAAATGAGGTATTTATTGCATTACTGGCCCTTATCTCCCCCTACTTTATTCCTTGTCGACCAACTCCATTCTGGCCTTGGTCTCGGGGTTAGGGTCATAAAATATTTGCAATATTTTATTCCTTTTTCTTTTCTTCTCTTTATTCTATAATTTTGGCATTAAAAACCTTATTTTATGTACAATAAATACAATAAATAATGAATGATATTATGTACAAATTGATGCTATTTACATGCATTTGCTAGGGTTTTTAAGGCCAAAATGATAGAATAAAGGTGATGAAATAGAGATTCATCACGCCCATACATCCCACCCTATGACCACACTTCTTCTTGGAATAGCCCTCTCTCACATTCTGACAATCTTATGGACATGAGAGAGAGACCAGAATTGAGGATGAACAATAGAGTAACCGATATTGACAGTAGAGCACGATTTCCGGTTACTATGATCTCACGGCCTCTTGAACCATCCCCTACTCAGGATGGCCATCTTCTTGAGTACAATCAATTTTCCTTCGACAATCCACGAGAAAACCAAAGTCAAAGAAATATAACTCATGACCAGACCATAATGTTTAAGAACAATCAATACTCTACTCGAGGTTACATGCCAGAATCACGACACATGGAGAATGATTATTCAATTACTAGTCGTGAGATGTTTGAGGATGAGATTGGTCGGATTAATCATAGAGTAGATACGTTAACTGAGAGAATATACGATCTCATCCAGTCTATGCAGAATTCAGAAGAAGTGCGGCCACCACCATGCGAACCACTGGATTATCATGTGACTCACAATCAGACACGACCACTGAACTCTGACCCCCCAACTGCCCATATTACAGAGAATACCAAAAATGAAAAAAATGAAAATTCAAAAAAATTGGACAATTCTGAATTGGAAGCATTTTACAAGAGTCTGATCTTAGAGCTTCAATTAATCAAAGCCATAGAATATGTGCCCGATCTTAAGAGATATGTGAAGAGTCGACTGAATCCCAAAAAGACGGGCAAGAAACGATCTAGGACTGAATATCATGTCATATCTATGGCTAGTTCTTTGGTGATGAATCATAAAATCAAAAGCTACAAAGTCAAGCGGTTGACTCGGATCACATGTGAAATTGAGGATTCTACATTCACTCATGTTCGGTTAGACGATGACTCCACATTAAACATCCTCCCCAAGTCCGTCTTTGACCAACTCAAACTCAGACAACTCAAAAAGACTAGGGTGATCATTCAATTACCCGATCGATCCACCAAAAGACCGCGGGGGATCGTTTCTGTCGTCGTAAATTTCCGAGGTAAAGAACATAAAGTGGACTTTATTGTCCTTGACATTGACCACCCCGGAAGGATGTCTGAGTCTCCTATCATTTTAGGAAAGCCGTTCTTAGCCTCCGCTAAGGCGATCGTCGATTGCGAGACTCGGGAAATCAAGTTCCCAAACTCGGACCATAATGAACAAACATCCAATGACATGTCCTGCTCTGAGGAAAACCAGCTTGAAACCGACAGTTATGATCAGGAGATAAATATTTCACATTATCATATATCTCTGCATGACTCACTGATACAAACTCTAGGAGAGTCACCTAAAAGACTGACTGTTGGACAAACTTCGGATTCTCACCACCCTATCACTGCTTCGAGGAAAATTCAAGATTTTGGAGCTTATGAGGAATTGGACCATATTATTGAGGATCGCCACGATTATTTGAGTGGTCCAATCTTTGAGTCGGTAGTAATTCATGAGATACTTGAACCATACAAGGAACCGACTCCGGAAACATCCAATGTCACCAATATTCACGATCATCCGGAAGTGACATCAACACCCCCAGCCATAAACCACAAAATCACTAGGAACAATCTCCCTCAACCGAAGCAGCGCATGACCCTTCAAGAATTGGTCGACTTTTACGGGGATTCATCTGATGAGGAACTCACGAATGCCACATCGGTTACTCAAGACAAGGAGATGAAGATTGTCCAACTTCCTCCCAATACTTCCCAAGGAAACAAACTGACCAAGAAAGTTACCTTTGACCTTAGACATTAGGTGATTTCTGAAGAGTCCTCACCCGGTCCTGATGTGGTTCATCAGATAAGTGCAATAGGTACAGCTTTGATCCAAGGGCACTTACCTCTGATCGTTACAAAAGTTGGAGATCCTCTGCAGACGACTACTATTCTCCTGAGGATGACTCTGACGATGGCTGGTCTTCTTCATCGGCCCCCTCTTCATCACCCTCCACATCTCCATATTATCTCCCTCCACACTCCCACAAGAAGGTCTGTGACAAACCTCCTTGATCTTTTACATCCGCAAATCTACCCGGTTCCCCATCTGTAATTATCCGATTATACTTAGGCTGGCCTGAGACTAAGTATAGGGGGACCACTACCATTGTTTATACAGCGCTTCTCTTCTTTTATTTTTTACCCAACTATACTTCGTACGAGCTATGTCTACATTTCACTTTGTGTCATGAGGACATAGCACAAGCTAAGTATAGGGGGTGTGTTTGTATATATTTTATCTACTTTATCCATAGCTTGTACTTTAATCGTTTTATCTAACATCATGGATGGGTACAAGTAGTGTGTATAATACGTTTTTCTAAAAAAACAAAAAACAAAAACAAAAACAAAATAAAACAAAAAAAACTTTTTGCATTAAAAAAATCATCAATCATGCATTTCATGCATTCCTTGATTGATATATTCCTGAGACATTCACCATCACTCAAGGCTTGAGGATTTCTGAGGACACTTGATTTTTGAGATCTTGAGATTCTGAGTTAGCATGCCTTAGTCATTAGGGTTTTGAACTTAATAATCCATACTTCCCTAATTTGAAAGATTTGAGCGCTATATTGCACTCTTCATCTCTACCTTCAAAAAGAATATGATAAGCACAAACACTTTCACAACTGCATGATTGATAAGATGAGTTGAGTTATCACTTGAGGAACTGAGACTAGAGATTTGAGTTTAGACCCGATTTAATGATATTCGAGGATGGGATAAAGTTAATGAAGGCTTCAGAAAACCTGAGTGTCAGCAAAAACCTAGCCAGTATGTGAACAAGTTCATATGCTATATTTTTGATATTGAACTAAGTACCATGGTGTGTTGTAACTTAATGAAAATTGTTGATCAGTGTGCACCAACTTTTGGTAAAAGCAGTGGAGCTAGCCAACAGAAGAAAAGAAATAGAAATGTCAAAGAAAATCTCTATTATCCAAAGTCAAAATCTAAATGAGCTTCCACCAATGGCAAGCGCTCCCAAATATTTTCAAAGTGTCCACTTGGACCAAGCGCTAATTAGGACTAAGGAGTCGGGCTGACACCATAAAAGGGCTCTGCATCGTAAGCGATACAAGTCTGGGTGTCGAAGGTATCTTAGATACTAAAAAAAGACACACCCCGGTGTACTCCCAGAAAAACAAGTGCAGACGACTCCAAATTCTCTTGATGAACACATTGATCAACAAAATAAAAATATACTTGTGTTGAGTAATAAGGCACTCGAGAGGCACCTTGTTCCAATGTAAGGGAGAGAAAATCAGACACAATCCTTTGCCCTCCATCATCTGGCCGTCCATCTACACTTTCAAGTCTGACTAACTAATGAGACGGTTGACTGAAGCAAGAATAGAATTATTCCCTGGTGTTGAGGATTACGTCTAGAGGAGAGTCTTTTGGATTGGAACTTTGGATGATGTCTCGACTTGACTCTCATGAATGCAGTACACTAAAAATCATATCCTTATACTATATGTACAAACAGAGAGTCTGAAAATTAGAGAAGTTGGATTCCTTTTGATTAAAGCTTGGTTTAGCCCAGAATTTTAGGATCACTCAAATTAAGGGTCCTCTATGAATTGAGTCTTGAAAATTCACATGCACAGTCAGGGATGTATTCAACTAAGTCATTCATTCATGCTCGGGGACGAGCATGGTCTAAGTATAGGGGCATGATGAATCTCGTATTCATCATGCTAAAATTGGTCAATTAGGCTCGATTTCCCAAAATTTACTTGCAATTAATCATTAATAGAGCATTATTAGCATTCATACATGTGTCAATAATATTTGCATTTCATCATGCATAAATTGCGTTAAAAATCCCAAGTGCAAATTAGCCCAAAAAGCCGCTAACTTCTCCTATTTTTAGTTAATTCATCCTAACTTCGATTGATCCCAAACCACCTCCATTGTTTAGACATTACTAACCTTATTAAATAAAAAGTACAAAAAAATACTAACTCCAATAAGTGTCAAATTATCCCGAAGTCTAATTTCACATCTGACGAACTAAAATGAACATATCTCCCACATACATTGTCCGATTTCGGTCTACTCACTTTTAGAGTACTCCATTTTCAAATACCTTCAAAATAAGACTAATTTCATAAAATTCGGAGCCCATATGTGAAAGTTGGGTTTTGGGCCTCTTTTGCGCATTTTGACTTTTTGCTATTTTTGACCTGAGTTTTTATGTTCTTAATTAACCCTTTTAATTTTATTTCTTTTTCATTTGTGTTCTTTGATGAAAGTTTTATTAAGCGACACAAAAATCCAAACCCAGATTAAAACTGAAATCAAAGAAACTGACTGAGTCCAAGTGTTCATTGTCGGTCTGTACAAAAGTTGAGTGTTTCTGACTTCTATTTTATTTTACTATTTTCTTATTTATTAAAAATCCAAAAAAATAGATTAATGTGTAATTAATTTTCTTATATTTTATCCTATTTTTTCTAGATTTTTATCCTCTCGAAAACCACCAAAAATTACAAAATCCCAAAAATCTGGTTTTTTATACACATAGGAAACCACCAAAAATACCACTTCGCACAAGAGACCTCTTTTGCTCCTGAATCCTTCATGAAAGTTGTAGATCTCGTCAAGACGAACAACATTTTGAAATTTTTTTGGGGTGCCACGTGGCAGCCCCAGGGCGTGCCACGTGGCACCCCATCTGTTGAACCCTCTCTCCTCGTACGCGTGCTACGCACGTGCCGCCTGCCCCTTCCGCACGCACGTGTGCAGCACGTGCTAACCCACTCTCCTTCCGCCTCCAGCCGTTACCGCCCCACCCCGCGTGAACAGCCCTCGCCGCCCTCGCCTCCTCCCCGCGTGTAACGCCTGCACCGCGGCCGCTTCCCTTCTCCAGCCGTTATCCTGAACCCCACCGTTACAACTCCGCCACCTATAAAACTCCTGCCCTCTCCAGCCTGCCGGACCATCCACCATTATCTCTGAAGTTGGTGACAGCGACTTGGGAGGCGTGATCTAGAGGTAGCTTCACCTCTGCTGTCACTTCTCCGGCGAGTGGCTGAGCTTCGTCGTGAACGCCCATGGCTGAGGCAAAGATAGAGGAGGTGTTGGCCCCTCAATTACTCCCAGGCATTCCTCCATCCTCCGTGTGATTCCACGATCTTCATCATCTTCCAGAACGCCGCTGCTGCTCTGCTCCTTGTCGCCGACCTCACGACGACACCGCCATCTCCTCCAGTCGACGAACACCCACCGACGGAGCCCTTGCTCCTCCACACCTCCGCCGCCCAAGCTTGGCCACCCCGGTCACCCCCGAGCACCTTCGCCTCATCCCCGCTTGCTGCTTCGCCTCCGCTCGTTGAAGCCACGCCGCTTCTGCGCCTTCGTCTCTGACGTGGCTGCACCAGCCGCCCTCATGCCGTGTGTCGGCCGAGGTGCAGCTCGGGTCCTTCGGTCGCCTTCGTCTCCGTCTCCTTCCGTCGTGGCAACACCCCTCGCCTCCAGTCTCCGTTGGATCGGGCGGTAGCCCTTGATCCAACGGCCGCGGACCTTCCACGTGGCCCCAGCCGAGCCTCGCCCTCGAGCCGTCGCCTCGGATCCCCCGAAGCAGCATCAGGTCGCCGTCTGGAGGCTCGGATCACCCGAGCCTCAGACTCGGCCCGAGCCTCGTGCCTCCCCCACCGAGCCTCTGGTTCAGGCTCCGAACCTAAGGCCCGAGCCCGAACCTCAAGCTCGGTTGCCTGAGCCTCGCGCCCCTCCACCGAACCTCCTGGCGCACGTGCTATGCATGGTCGCTGGGGGAAAAATTGCGTCAAGACCCATGACACTTTCAGAATTTGCAGAAATACCCCCGCTAGGGGGTAAATTATAAAAGGGCCCCGTCGGCTTTTAGAAATAACAGATAAGCCCCTCTAGGGACCTTTTTGAAAGGAAAACTTTATTTCATTTACATTTTAGTCCCTATGATTTCATTTTAGCATATCTTTCTCATACGAACTACGTTTTTAGCATATAATATGTCATTTTGAAGCTATTTCCATGCTCTATCACTTGGCATAATTTTTGGACAGATTCAAGGTTGTTTATTGATAATTATTCATTGAGGATCTCAGTTGACTCTTACAGGCTAAAATTTGACATATTTGTATTGCATTTTCATGGATAAATTGATGGATCAATTCTTACAGGGATGCTCTTATGAAGGATAGATATTGATCTCTCACTCTTTTACAGGATCAATTTTAGTTGAGGCTTCGATCGGAAATTAATGATTTATCAATAGAATCGTTTGTCTTTTCCCCATAATTTGCAGGATTGTCTCTCAGAACTATTTTCCTTCTGCCTGCACCTGGAGTTATTTTGATAAATATTTCTAGACATAATTTCTTTCAATCTGTGATGTTATTTTGAGGATTTACTGATCATATTATTGAAGGATTTGGCATGTTTCAAATCGCAGATCTTGGGCATAATCTCCTCTATTTATTTCCCTTGCATCACATTTGCTTCTCATTGCATTGTACATTTTCTGACATAGAAATTTAATCAAACATTTATTAATTACTTAATTTAATTTAAAACTACGCAACTAAGAATCTCCGTTTCCTGTGTTCAACCTTGGTAGACTTACCAAGTATAAATATTCCACAACATTCACAGTTTGTGGTATTTTGATCGCCGACCGAAATTCGCCTCCTGTACTGCAATTCACGATTATTAAGAGGTGGATTTCGCGTTCATCAATTTCCTTGACTCAATAAGGAGCAACCAAAAGACATAACTAAGACTTCACTGATAAGGTTCTTCTTAAATCCCGGAACATGTAAAACATTATGTAACTTCAAGACTTTTCCTGATGTGAGCTTCAAATCCATGCGTCTGAAGCCTACGATGTGTTTTACGGAGACATCATCACCCTATGAGATGACACGACTGCTGTCGGCATGTCAGAAGCACCGACCCCTACAGAAATCATGTTGACTTCAGCATTCTTAGGAGGTTGTTCCTTTTGTCCCTTACGGTTCTTGCATACATTTGCAAGGTGACCAGGTTTGCCACACACATAGCAGATGCGTTGGCCCTTAGAATCAGTGTTATTATTCTGATCAGATTGCTTGCCTTTCTTGAAAGGTTGTTTGGATTTGGGGTGGAATTTATGGGGTTTCTTTTTGGAGTTGAGATGTTCTATGAGATTGACAGGAGGGTTGAACTTAGAGTCTTTTGCTTTATGATGATCTTCAGTTTGAAGAGACTTTACAAGAGAAGACATATTCATCTTTTCTTGTCTATGACAGAGAGACTTAGCAAAATCTTTCCAAAAAGAAGGGAGTTTCTCGATTAGAGCTGCTACTTGTACATTTTCCTCGAGCTTATAGCCGCTAGCGATAGACTTAGAGACAAGATTTTGATATTCAAGAACTTGTGCGAAGATAGGATTATTTTCTACCATTTTATAGTCAAGTCATTGGATAAAGGCATATCGTTCTAATCCCGCATCTTGCATACCAAACTTATCATCTAAAGCTTTCCAAAGTTCGAGAGCGGTGGGGTGCATATGGTATATGTCATAAAGCTCGTCGGATAAACCACAGAGAATCCTACCATGAAAAAGGTAATCTATTTCTTTAGATATTTTTAGATGAGACGAGATAGGAGAAGAAAGTTGATCAATGTAGATAGCATCTATTGAGAAAAAGGCAGAGTTAACATGAAGTACACGAGTGGTAGGAATTTCGGGTTCCTCAGGAGGAGTTATAGCAGAAGATAAACTTAGAGAGGTTAGCCAAAACCTCATCTTTTGTTGCCATCTACGGAAATGTAGTCCTACAAATTTTTCTGGTCTAAAACTAGCAATATCTTCCGAAGTCATCATTTTTCTAGGATCTATTTTGTAAAGGTTTAATTAACAAAGCCGGGATGAAACAGTAGATAGAAAACTTGCAAATCTGTCTTCACAATGTTGGAGAAATAGTATAGTTTTCTAGTATTGTTTCTTTTGGATATTATGATTTAAGATTAGCAAGCAAATATGACCAAAATAAGAATAGAGAGATTTAGTTTGAAAGGTCCAGCCTGGGAAATGGAGGCACGTCAAAAGACGCTGTCGTGAAGACAGATTCCGCCGCTCCTATGCACGAGCTTGATGGCGACCTGGCTCCCAGATTCAATCACCTCCCAGCTGGATGTTGTCTCCCGGTGCCAGCAAGAGAGCAGCGTTGAACGTCCATTGGCCCTCGTCGTCGTAGAAAAACAAAGCACAAAATCGCGTACATGAATTCACAATGAGCGCACAAGTAGTGGAGAGCAGATTGAGGTGGAGAACAAAATGCTTCTTATTGTGTGTTTTATTTTAAAGGCTAAGACTACAGTCCTTTATATAGACGGACTGCCCATTAACAAAGATCCAAAAGAGAGTCGTTCATCTCCCATCAAAACATTAAGTGATAACGAGTTCGTATGGTCTTGTTGGATGCACCCAACATTACCGAGGAGATCCATTTAATACCAAAAACGGCTATATGAACCTGGATACAAAAGAGGGAAGATGTTTGTTCAAATGGATTTAATGAGTCTCATTTCCGAGGTCATTATTGGGTTAGGTACTTGTGCGCAAATTGAAAATTACGTAGACTTAAAACAAATCTTGGAAAATTAATATTTTAAATTAAATTCGCACGCACGCTCACGTGCACTAAAGAGGTAGAGAGGTTTTGAAATACAAAGGAAATCCAACAATATACACATATGTGTATACACATATACACATATACATACATACACACACATGTATTTGTGTATACACATATACATACACATGTATTTGTGTATAGACATATGTACATGTATATTTGTATACACATATATACATATACATGTGTGTGTGTATGTATATGTGTATATGTGTGCAGTGGCATATGATATGGAAGGGCCGTGGCCTCCCCTTAGTTTTTCAAAAGATATAATATATTGATATTTTCCTTTGTTTTTCAATACTACATTTTCCGTCTATTATAAGTTTTGATAATTCAATATTTAAAACCCGACATTATGAATTGAATAGTGAAAATATAGATAATGATTGTTACAGTTTACGGCAAGCAAATATATAGGTTGTGTGTTGTTAATTGATTCTCCTAAAAAACATCATTTGCACTGATGGTAGATTTCTAACATGTTCTTTTATATGTTGTTAAGTCAAAGTCATTTATTAACCTCATACTTTTCTATATTTTTATTAAATATGGAGATTACAATAATATATCATATATGTATTTTTAAAAAAAATATATTGCGAAATAAATTTAAGAAGCTACTTGTTTTGTCTTAGTAAATTATCATTATAACAAAATGGGTCTATAGTGTCGCTTGGCACTATATTGTCTGCTATTATATTGATGATATTATTCGTTGTGAAATTATTTTTATATCTGAAATTAGTTATAAATATCATATCCATCATTCTATTATTAGGGAGGTGCATATAACAATGCTTATCTATTGCTAATTTTAAAAATTTATCATGTCTTTGATTTTTTAGTTCAAAATTTAGCAATGATTAGTTAAAATTTGAAAAAAAAATAGTAATAGATAAGTGTTGCTATATAGATCATCGTTGATGATATAACAATATATATGGCATTCATTGCTAATCTCAAATATAAAAAATAACTCGAAACAGATATATAATATCATTGTTATATATTTAACATAAAAACGAAAGATATAATGGCAGTTTTTCAAGAAATGCTTTTGGGCCGAATTTGTTTTAGTGTATATTACAAGCTATCGAATAATCCACTAAGATGTGTCAAACTTATTGCAAAATGTGATTGATATGATCCTTTTTAGCACACACTTAGATGTAGAATTATTTTTTTTTGAATATTTTCATTTTAAATAATTGATAGTAGATATTTCAGGTTTGATTGATTCCCAATAACTTAATAAAAAATAATATTCGTGATTATAATTAAATTCATAACGACATTATTTTTTGCTTTATTTTTTAAAATTCATAATAAACATCGTATTTGTATTATAATACTAATAATGAATCATACAACAACAATCACCTGTTGATTTCTTTGTTAATCATTTTTAAATTAATAATGTTTAGTACAAATATATTGGGCAGAGAGAGACGTGTAAACACATAGGGTCTATTCGTTCGCGAAGGACACAGTATTTTGAGATACAAATTTGATGGCTTGCCATAAAAGCCAACATAAGTGATAGAATTTGGGGTTGTATCTCTCTTTGACCTTCTTCTCATGTCAAAATTCTTGCTTACAACTGTACATTATAATTTTATCTCATACAACTATTCTTAACAAAATTAACTTCTCACCATTATCTTCTCATATCTAGCCGAACGAAGAACAGTTAAATTATTTTTTTTCCAAAAGGTCGAGAATAGCAAATAACTGCCATTTATCACTCCTTATCCATCAGAATCCCAGCCAGCAAACAAAGGTAAGAAATACAAGCTATTTATCTCATCTTACCCCGTATGGTCGTATCCCACGCCCGAACAGGACATAAATGTACTGAGCAGATCTTTTGCAGTACTGCAGAGGGTTGCTGTAAATCGAGATCAAGCCTCAGCCACTCGATCTTGATCGAGCGGTTCACACCTTTTCGTGCGAACTGCTCAATGAAGATCGAGCGGCTGAGGCTTGAACTACTAGAAAAACGAAGGTGAGGAGAAGAAAAATGGTTTGGGTGAGGGCTTCCGTCAGTTGTCTTTCTCGTTTTTATAGGACCTTTGTGCATGCTCGTACGTCCTCTAAAAACCCTAACCTCCCTTCCCTATTTTTCTCACTAACCGCCTCCGGCTAGTGCGGGAATACCGAGTCAAGGATGACCACTCGGCCATCCGTATGTAATCAACATCTCCCACTTGACCGATGTGGTCATACTACACTCCCATTATTCGTGAGGTGTCTATATTATAGAGTTGTTTATTTCCAAAGCTTCAATTTACTTGAATGCTTTTAGTTGACTCATATGTTCCTCGGTCCCATTAAACTGACATGTTTAATGTATGTACCTGCTGGAATTCCTTTTGTGAAAGAATCAACTAACATATCACTTGTTGGAATGTATGTTACCTTAATCTCTTGTTTAGCCGCTATATCTTGAATATAATGATATTGGATTTCAATGTGTTTTCCTCTTGAACTATTTGCCCCACTTTTAATCAAGCTTATTGCGGCTTGATTATCACAATATATTTCAACTGGTCCTTTGATCAATTCAATGCCTAAGTTCTTAAGAAAACGTCGAATCCAAACAACATGAGTGATAGCCATGCTGCATGCAATATATTCAGCTTCTTGTGTATGTCTAGATACACAACTTTGTTTCTTGCTTACCCAAGAAACAGATGCACCACAAAACATGAAAAGGTAACTGATAACCGTCCCGAACCCTATGTTAATGTTGTCTGATTGACGTCCAAATTAATTAGATGTGTTCGTTGCAGTCGGATACGAGAGGCTAATCAAAAACCACTTTTAATTTAATTAAGTCAATTTTGAGTGGCAAATTTTTTTACTTGGTGAAGTCCAAGGTCGAACTCAGGGAGGCATCTGTCTCCTTAGGTGAATTATGAGTAAATATCCAAGTGTAGATTTTCGGGGAATTTTTTTTTGGTTTTTTTTTAATTTCTATGCAAGACACATGCAACTGGCAAGCCAATTTGAAGTTAATTCAATTAAGATATCAAATGAAATCCAAAAATTCTGAAAATTGGCCAGATGATTAATGATGATAAAACTAAGCTACTCTAATTTTTTGGAAATTTTTAGATACTAAATGAATTTATAGTGAATTAAACATGCAGACAGGGTGATTTTCACTAATTAATTTTTAATAAATAACAAGTCACATTTTTTTAGGAGATAAAATTATCCTAGATAGCTCTAATGATAAGGAATCCAGGAAAATTGACAAATCTTAATTTTAATGTGAAATGAATTTACTAAAATTAAAATAACAAAATCACTCAACAATTTATTCAGGCCTCGATATGTGTGCAAATAACATGAAATTTTTATGCAATGTTAAGTTCACTGTCCTAGAGCTACTGCGAATTTTTGAGAATTTTTGGAATCACAGAAAATTAATTAGAAATTAAAAGGTGTCACTGGGCAAAATATTACACATTTCAACCAATTCATTCATTTAAAAATCAACTGTAATTACAAAAATATGACACGTGGCACAATAGATAGAGGACAAGTTTCTCAACAAAATGCAACTTTTGGAATTTAAAAATGATGTAAAATGCAACCTAGGTATGCGTGCCAACACAGGGGTGTATATGCAATACAGGAAAATAAAATTACATAAAGCAAATATGCTGACAGGGACTTAAGTGCAATTACCTATAATGTTGGGGACTGGAGTGCAAATTCTCCACAGGGCACGTGCTCCTCACGTGGGGTCTGCTTCACAGGGACTTTGTTGCAATTATGAAATGTCCCGAGGGCCTCTGTGTAAAATTCCCAGGCCGCACGTGCTCCCCACGTGGGCGGCCTAGGCTCGGATGGCTGCGGAGGCTCGGGGCTCGGGCGCTTCTAGAGGTCTGGAGTGAGGCTCGGGCCAGGGTTGCATGGCGTGCTGCGGACCCTTGGATCAAGCTCGATCTAACGGATGGCGGTGAAGACTCGTGGCGAGATCTTAGGCCGTTAGATCTAAGTTGATCCAACGGCTCCTGGCTCGTGATGGAGAGGGCGATGTGGATGACTGCCGGCCGCTGGATCAGATGATTATCCAACGGCTGTCAGCTGCTGCGGAGGTGGGACACGTGGCTCACGAAGCGCCGTTAGATCTGGAGAGATCCAACGGTTCCTGTGAAGCTCGGCTGAGAGGCGACGTGCCAGGATGACACCCGTTCGATCGGGGTGATCGAACGGCAGCTGGGCTTCTCCTTCAACGGGCCTCCGCCGCCTGCGGAGGAGATGGCTTGGCTCCGGCGAAGCGGCCTTTTCTCCGCCAGTGCCTCCTCGCGTCGATGAAGCTCTCCAACTTGTTGGAGCTATCCCAATAGAATCGTGACGCTGCGGCGAAGGTAACGGTGATCTCAGGAGTTGGAGAAGGTCGTCGGAGGCTACTGGCGATGAAGCTCGATGGCGACTCCGGCGAAGCTCTGATCAGTGAATCA
The DNA here is from genome assembly GCA_037367405.1 of Ottelia alismoides. Taxonomy (NCBI): domain Eukaryota; kingdom Viridiplantae; phylum Streptophyta; class Magnoliopsida; order Alismatales; family Hydrocharitaceae; genus Ottelia; species Ottelia alismoides. The sequence goes on along the minus strand of JAZKJV010001355.1, from coordinate 2,083,893 downwards.
GATGGTACCTGCAAGCGTTAGAGAAGGAGCCGAAGCTCGGGCGTGCACTCGTGGAGGTAGGTGGATGACTGGCGAGGCCTAAGGCGGAGGGGGATGATCTGGCGACGGTGCTCCGGCCAAGTGGCGGAGCTGGAGATCTATGGAGGGTGAGATGCGTCGTCAGCGGGCGTAAGGGTGACCGCGAAGATGAGAGCTCCGACGCGGAGCTAAGCGGAGTGAAATAAAGGCGAGAAGGTGACCGTAGGCGGCGAATAAAATGCGAGAAATCGAAGAAAAAAATGAAATGAAGATCGATCGGGGATGGAGGCGTTCACCTGGGGATTGGAGCTCGACTTTGAGTTCCAGGTCGTCGCTCGAAGGGGCGGTGGGTCCCTGAGCTCAAGCAGCGGCTCGACGGTGGAGAGCTGCGACTCGGCGATGGCCGAGGATCTCGCCGAAGAAGACGGTCGTCTTCGCTCGAAGAAATTGCAATTCCTGTCACCAACTGGAAGCTCCGAGCTCGGAGTATCTCTCACGGAGGGCGGATGGTTGCGACGATGGTCGGTGGTGGAGTATTTAAAGGTCGAAGGTCTCGGCCATGCTAACGATGGAGCAATGTTTATGGAGTTCGTGGGAGAGAGCTGGAGGTCGACGTGGGTGATGGAGTCGCTGGCGAGGATAAGGGATGAGTGGGGGTCATTGTGGAGGTGGTGGTGGTCGTCTACGGTGGTAGAGGCGCGGCCAAGAATAGGAAGGGGGTGCCCCTCCCGTAAGGCGGAGAACGTGGGAGAGAGGGGCTCCCGAGGTGGAAGACGAAGTCTCCACCGTTGGATCTTGTGATCCAACGGTGGTGATCGAAGCGGGATGGAGCGGCTGGATGTATATCTGGTCGTGGCGATCCGAGCGTTGTGAAGCGGCCACGTGGTGCAACGGGAACAAGGCGTGGGCAGACGGCTGTGATGAACATCAGGAGTTTAATTAGGTGGTCCAGATGCTTGTGGGGCTAACAGCTCAGATGAAGAGACTGGAGCGTGATCTGATGGCGCAGAATGCGCCACGTGGCATGATGAGGGAGAGGCGCGAACGGGCGATGGAGATGAGGCGGGGGTTTTGATCTGACGGTCAAAGTGAAGGGCGTACGTGGAGGCAGCTAAGCCGTTGGATCTGGACGACCATCCAACGGCTGAAAGCTGCGGCGGCCAGGGCAAGGGATGCGGGCCGCGTGGCGCAACCAGAGGGCGCCACATGGCCTGCTGTGGTTGGCTGGATCAAAAAATAAAGGTAGAGAGAAGAGGGGGCCGAATTTGGAAAAACTCAAAACATGAAAGTTGTAGATCTCGATGAGATCTACAAGTTTCATGTTAACCAAAGACAGAAATGAGGTCAAATATGATACATAAATATAAAGATACAAATATACATACATGTAGTAGACAAAGAGGCCCAAAAACCCAACTTTCTCATACGAGCTCCAAATTGGATGAAATTAGTCTCATTTTAAAGGTCTTTTAATGTGTATTTTTCTAAAAGTGAGTAGACCTATTTCGAAGTTTGTATGAGGGACTTATGTGTATTTTCTGATCCAGGGATTCTAGGGCTTTGTTGTCTATTTTACAAGGGGAATTTTTGGCTTTCTTCCCTATATTATTAACTAAGGAGTACATATTATAAGGAAGAGGTTATTTTGGTAAGTGAATATTTTACAAGGGATTTTGGCTTCTTATTTAAATGCAAATGGACTGCTAAAATGCATGTATTATGTATGCATGCATGAATGCTATTTATGTAATATAAAAGGAAATATGCCTCTATTTACTCGGGAACAAGGCTCTATTTTTAACTTTTGAAGTGATGAATCACAGATTCATCAATCCCCTATACTTAAACCTTGCTCGTCCCCGAGCAACTAAATGAAATGCAAGAGTGAAATGATTTTGGGTTCCATACCAAGGTCATGAACAAAAGTTAAAAATGGAGCTTGACTCGACCTTTGGATTAGTTGTGTGGCGGAACCTTATTTGGACCTGAACTTAAGACCTAACAGACTTCAAGTTCCACAAGCCTTCTATTCAAGACTCCTCAATAGTCAGGTCAGAACAAATCCTCAAACGCAAATTTCTGATGACTATGATTCTTACTTGTACTGTGTAAGTGAGGTATAGCTCACCACATCAGAAATAGCTCGGAAGCAACCTCCTCTAACAAGGTAACTCAATAACCCGGTCCAGTAACTCTTTCCTCGAGGAGCGGGGTATTCCCTTCTAAGTTCAAGTGCAACCAATTCAAGAGGAGGGGGTAGAGAAAAGAATGGACGGTGGCCAGTGTAGCCACCTATCCCGGGATGCTTGACCAGTGTAGCCAAGTCATCCAGCTGCATTTTCTTTGCTAATATACATACTCCGACAGGTATTATTTTTTCACTTAGTCTGTCTGATTTTTTGGAGTTTTTGCTTTTTTTTAACTCATACGCGGTGCAGCATGTACATCAGGAGTTGTTCCTCTTGAGTCAGTAGACTATCCCTCTTTTGAAGCATTATTGCAACCCACAGCATCCTGTCCTTAGATGTCAACACCACCAGACTAGGTTGAGATGCACTACCCTCCCTAGAGGAGGACGGATGTTTCCACCCGTGTGCTACTCCAAGCTAAAGGATTCTACCTCCTCACCACCTCATCAATGAAGAGCTACGTGCATTGTGCTTGTCCAAGTTAAGTCATTATCTAAAAGAATCCTGCGTATGCACGAGATATTCTACTTAGACTAATCAAGATGACATGTGAACATAGACTTGCGGACTCAAAGAATTAAGTCACTTGACCTGAGAAATCTTAACTCCATTTCCTATAAGGTTCCTCTGAAATTAGGTGGATTAAGGTCAAATCAAGTCCATCCTCAATATCTACTCATAACTTGGTTCAGAACCCACTAGCTTTCCACCTTGCATATGCAAGATATGCAGATGAGAGGTGCGGATGACATGCTATGAATGAAATGCAAGACATTTTTTTTTGAAATGCAAGGATGATATGCAAGAGTAAATAAGAAGCCTTATTGGTAACAAAAAATTTTATTATTTACAACAAGTTTATAGTTTACACATAATATACATAGTATACAAGTTTTTTTTTTGGTATACATCCTATTTTACAACAAATTTTACAACTTCTTATACAAGTATTATACAACAAGTAATTTTTTTTTTCATTTTTACCCACCTGTAGTTATTACAAAATAAATACAAAAGTACGCGAAAATACGTGAAAGTACGAGCTAAGGGTAAAGTATATATGTAATATATACATGCCCCCCTATACTTAGCGTGTGCTATGTCCTCAGAGCACGAAAAGCGAGGAAAAAGACATAGCTCGTGCTAAGCGTAGGAGAGCTAAAATAACAAAAAGTATAGAAGTCGTCCCGCCCCCTATACTTAGGCTCTGGCAGCTTAAGTGTAGAAGAAGATCAGAAAGTGGGGCGGACGAGGTCAAGGAGAGAAGTGGATGAATATACAATGCGGGCATCGGTCCCCCCTATACTTAGGCTCAGGTCAGCCTAAGTATAGGACGGAAGTGAGTATGAGGACCAATGTGATCTGGAGAATGTACAAAGAATTGACTCAAGTGAATCCTCCCCCCTATACTTAGGATCTGGTCATCCTAAGTATAGTCCAAGATAGTGATGTAATGAGACGGGGATGAGTTACTAGAGTCGCGGGAGAAAGGATAGGATGTACAAGAATGATGATATAAACAGATGAGTCGGTCTGAATCTTTCGAGATGTTGCGGATGGCTGGAGTTCACTGCTGCAAGGTCTCATACGCGGCTCGAGGTGTATCTGTTGTATCTGTCTCGCGCATGAATACAATCTCCTCAACATGGACTAACTTCTCATTGGATTCGACGAAGTGCTTCAACAGTTGTCCATTCACTAAGAATGTCGGTGCGTCATCTGCGAGATCTGAGATCTCGACACATCCACTATCATGCACCGTACGGACGACAAATGGGTCTGTCCACTTAGACTTCAACTTGCCTTGGAAAATCTTCAGCCTAGCATTGAACAACCATACCTTCTGTCCAGGAACAAAGGTCTTTCGTTTGATATATCTATCATGCCAACGCTTCACCTTGTCCTTGTACACCAAACTATTGTCGTATGCGCGGTTTCTGACTTCCACAAGCTCATTCAGATCCATGTCTCTCTGCTTCTGTCCCAGGTGCGTGTTCCAGTTGACCTTCTTGATTGCCCATTCTGATTTGTGCACTAACTCTGCGGGCAAATGGCACGGATTTCCGAATACCATTCGGAATGGGAAGGTGCCTAACGGTGTCTTGTAAGCCGCCCTATACGCCCAGAGGACTTGATCCAAGATCTGAGACCAGTCCTTCCTGTCCGGGCGGACAAGCTTTTGCAATATGGTTTTCACCTCCCAATTCGACACCTCAGCCATACCATTGGTTTGTGGGTGGTAAGGAATTGCGACACGGTGTTCGATGCCGTAGTCCTTCAGGAGTTTCTTCACCTCCTGATTCACAAAGTGGCTACCCCCGTCTGATATCATCATTTTGGGGATCCCGAACCTAGAGATGATGTGCTCTCTAATGAATTTACAGAATCTGCTGTCTGCAGCTCGGGTCGGGATAGCCTCCACCCATCTGGATAGATAGTCTACCGCAAGAAGGATATATTCGAACCTGTGGCTAACAGGAAATGGGCCTATGAAATCGATGCCCCAGGCGTCAAAGACATCACAAATGATGACTGGCTGCATTGGCATCTCATCCTTGGAACCGACGGTTCCTCCCATTCTCTGGCATACTGGGCACGACTTCGCGAAGGCGGTGGCATCGCAAAACAAAGTCAGCCAGTAGAAGCCACATTGAAGTACCTTCCATGCGGTCTTCTTCCCGGAGTGGTGTCCTCCTGCCTCTAAGCTGTGGCATAAAGAAAGGACACTCTGATATTCCTCCTGAGGAATACATCGTCTCCAGACACAATCCGGTCCTTCAAAGAAAAGGATCGGATCCTCCCAATGGTAGTGTCTAGCGTCCGACTTCAGTCGGCCGATTTGGCTCTTGGGCCAATCTTCGAGAACTTTCTTGGAGACAAGATAATTCACGATATTGGCGTACCATGGGAGTGAGTCGATAACAAAAATCGACTCGTCAGGGAAGGAGTCTCGAATTGGTGAAACCTCAGAAGTATTAAGATCTTCGAGACGAGAAAGATGATCGGACACTACGTTTTTCTTTCCAGGTTTATCACGGATGTCCAAGTCAAACTCCTGGATAAGTAAAATCCATCGAAGAAGACGCGCCTTCGCGTCTTTCTTCTCCATCAAGTACCGTAGTGCCGTATGGTCAGTAAACACAGTTACCTTGGATCCGATTAGATGAGATCTGAATTTGTCCAAGGCAAACACTACCGCAAGCATTTCCTTTTCCGTAACTGTATAGTTACGCTGAGCAGTATCAAGCACCTTGCTTGCGTAGTGAATTGCAAACGGGACGCCATCTCTTCTTTGTCCCAATACAGCCCCTACAGCATAATCTGAGGCGTCCGTCATGATCTCAAAAGGTAGAGACCAATCTGGGGCTTGTAGGATGGGTGCGTCCATAATCATTCCTTGCAAAAGCTTAAAGGCCTCAAGACATTTGTCATCAACAACAAACTCCATGTCTTTGCCTAAAAGCTCAGTTAGCGGTCGGGCAATCTTAGAAAAATCCTTGATGAATCTCCGATAAAATCCAACATGCCCGAGGAACGACCGTAACTGCTTTATGTTGGTTGGTGGCTGGAGTCGTCTAATCACATCCACCTTGGCAGGGTCAACCTCCATTCCTCTCTTGGAGATGACATGCCCCAACACTATGCCCTCCATCACCATGAAGTGACTTTTCTCCCAGGAGAGCACCAGATTAACCTCACAACATCTTTTGAGGACTCGGTCCAGGTTCCTAAGACAGGAATCGAAGGAATCGCCGTGGACCGAGAAGTCATCCATGAAGACTTCCAGGAATTCGCCGACCATTTCGGCGAATACAGCAATCATACATCTTTGGAAAGTACCTGGAGCATTGCATAGCTCAAAAGGCATGCGCCTGAAAGCATAGGTACCAAAGGGGCATGTAAACGTGGTCTTTTCCTGGTCCTCTGGAGCTATGGCTACTTGATTGTAGCTCGAGAACCCATCTAAGAAGCAGAAGAACTCTTTCCCCGCTAGTCTCTCTAAGATCTGATCAATAAACGGTAGGGGGAAATGATCCTTCTTCGTCACGGCATTCAGACGTCTGTAATCCACACAGACGCGCCATGATGTGGGTACTCGCATCACGATCTCCTCTCCGTCCTCGTTGGTGGTCGTCTGAATTCCCGACTTTTTCGGTACAACATGGATTGGGGCCACCCACTTAGAGTCGGAGATTGGGTAAATGAAACCCGCGTTGCACCATTTTTCTATCTCCTTCTTCACGGCCTCTCGTAAATTTGGATTCAACCGACGTTGGAATTCACGAGAGGGTTTGGCTTCATTCTCCAAGTAAATATGGTGCGAACACAGAGCAGGATTTATCCCGTGGAGATCGGAAATGCTCCAGCCTATTGCCTTGCGGTTTTTCTCCAGGATCTCTAGTAAGCGAGATTCCTGCTCCTCGATCAATCGCGAACTGATGATGACCGGAAATTTCTTGTCTTGACCCACAAGGAAGGCGTATTTTAAGGTTGTGGGCAAGGGTTTGAGCTCAGGAATAATGTGATCGTCTAAGAAGTCTGGCTCAACCTGATCTGGTTCAGTGTTGGAAGTGGCTGGATCATTCTCTTTGATAGCTGCCACCAAGTTCGGCTCTGGAGTCGGATCGTCAAAGGTCTCCATACGATTGGCAAACGCCTCGTCCGACTCGTCATCCTCATCTTCCAATTGTCCTAGAGATGTAAGGACCGACAAGCCCAACTGGGCCTCTACGTCATCGAAGATGTAGGGCGATGCAGGCTCAGAGTTGTACTCGTTCCTGAGGATCTCACAGACTGACTCATGCACTGGATCATCTTCGGAGGAGATGGACGCATCGGTGTTGGCTGGGTTCTGTCTCCATGGCCCAACTAAGTCTGCATGCTCGCAGTCTGTTCCGGTAGAAGAGTACTCAGTGCTGGATTCTGAATCCGGCCTCTGCCATCTTGTCTGCTTCATTTCAAGTTCCTCATCTCCGCCTGGAGTTTGGAACTGAATTTTCCCGATCTTATAGTCAAATAAGGCCCCTGATGTTCTGAGGAAGGGCCTACCTAGAATGATCTGGGAATCTCTCCAATTACGAGGGGTTTCCATATCCAGGACAGTGAAGTCCACCATATATTCTTGCCCCTCGACTTTGATCACAATGTTCCTTAACTCTCCTTGGGACCTCTTGGTTGATTTATCAGCAAACTGTAGAAGAGCTCTAGATTTCCTAAGAGGTCCGAGATTAAGCCGCTCATAGAGGGTTGTAGGCATCAGATTGATTGAGGAACCATTGTCCAGGAGAGTGCGTGCAAACACGATGTCATCAACATGACTCACTACATAATGTGCACCCATGTCTCTTCGTTTCCTTAAAAATGAGTTCTTTATTGCACAAGTCGTGGCTACTGATAAAACGTGTTTCTCAACACGGCTTTTGGTCTTCCTGCTAACCCTAGTAGGTGTGCATCTCACCTTAAGGTATTTTTGGAATGCAGGGGTCATTTCCACGAACTTGTCAAAGGGGATTGTGACCTTGATGTGTTTATTGCAGAACTCTGCCATCTCAGGGTCATCTTTTTGGATTTTTTTGGTTTTCTTCTTTCCACCCTTGAGAGCTCGAGGGAAAGGGATTATTGACTCTAACTCATGTTCGGAAACTGAAAGATTTTCATTAACTTCTGGAACTGAGTTCTTTACATGACGCTGACTCTGAAACAAACTAGGACTCTGACTCTGACTGAAATGAAAATGCTAGGGTGAAACCGGTGATGCTTCTTCCGCGGCTGTTGGACGATCCTCCTCAGATGGAGGTGCGGGCTCTTCATCGGTTTCGTCGAACTCCATGCGGATGCGAGAATGCTGCTTTGAGGACTCAGATGTCCTCTTCTTCTGCCGGCGATGGTGGTGGTGATGCTCCTCCTTTTCTTCCTCTGAGTTCTCCTCAGGCAGAGTCTTGGAGGCTCCTTCCTTCTACGCCCGTGCCCGATCAGGTATGGCCACGGTCCTTCCGCTCCTGAGGGACATATGATTTACATTATCGTACGAAAGGATCTCATGTTCAGATAAATAATTATCTGAATAATATACCTGATCTCGAGGTCGGTTCTGGCGATGGTGTAAGCTGTTCGGGTTGGCCTGAACCTGTGCGGGAATTGGGGTCTTTGGCGCCATATGTTGGTCCTGGGTGCGAGAGACCCGATTGATATCGGTTCTCATGTCCAGGTAGTCATTCTGCATCTGTTGGACCCTATCAGACAGGGTCTGGATCGCCAAGGTGAGAGACTCTAATTCGGTGGGCTGGGCTTGTTGTTGTGCGGACGAGGTTTGGTAGTGGCCCTGCTGGCCATGCCGATACTGCTGTTGCTGGTGCTGCTGAGGCTGGTACACTTGTTCTGGCCTGGACTGAAAGCGCGGTGCGGGGACGGAGCTGGTTGCTTGGTAAGCTGGGGAAGGTCGGTGAGGCTGACCATTCCCCATCCCCGACTGTCTACTGACGGGGTTGCGGCTGTACCACAGCCCGTTAATCTCGAACACCTGCGGAGGGTCCTCGTATCCGTTCTCTGCTTGTGGGGGTGCATGCTGGTCCTGCTGGGTGTAAGTCTGATCCTCCACCCAGCCACTGTGAGGCCCCGGTGCCTGCTCCTGTACAAGATGGACTCGATGCACAGGTGCGGGTGGTGCAGAAGGGGCAGGTAGCTTCATCTTGGCTACCTTCTCAGTGAGTTCCTCCACTTGCTTCGGTAGACGCGAGAGAGACTCAAGGTCAGTGACCCTCTTGTGGATCTGCTCGACCATGGTAAGCTTGTCGGCAATCATCCCCATGCTGGGGATGAGGTCCTAGGTCAGATCTGCTACAGTCCTTCGGGTTGTCTCATTGGATAGGATTGAGGGAGACAACGCATAGGCCCTGGTGGCCTGTGACCTGCCGGTTTCCGCCATCTGTTCCAAGATCTTCCATACGGCGTGCTCGTTTTTGTTCAGATAGCTTCCTCCACAGGCAGCATTGACTAACCCTTGCATCTCCGGGGTTAGACCACAGAACAAGGTCTGGACTAAGATCGCCTTCGAAACGCCATGGCAGGGGCATTTCTGCACTAAGTCATTGAACTTATCCCATGCATCATGGAAGGGTTCACTAGGTCCTTGGGAGAAACTGACGATCTTTGTTCTCATTTGATTAGTCCTACTGAGAGGGTAGAACTTTTTCAGGAAGAAGTCCTTGAACTGCATCCAGGTAGTACATATCACCCCTAAGTTCTTCAGCCAATGAGCAGCCTTATCTCCTAAGGCAAAAGGGGTGGCCTTCAGTCGAATATAATCTTGGCCAACATTGGGATGGCTAAGATTGTTGCAAACCAGCTCGAAGTCACGGAGGAAAGTGTATGGTTCTTCATTTATGTTTCCATTGAACTTCGGAAGCAGACTAAGGAAGTGGGGCTTCAGCTCAAATGCCTGGGCGGGAACCGCTGGTGCTAACCAATTCTGAATCTCGTTCTCCGCCGGGTTGTAGGTATTGACCATTGGTCGGTCGATTCCTCCTGCTACTATGATCTGTCCCATCCGCGCCGTGAGATCTGCATTCTTCTGTTCGGCTTCGGCAAGGCGAGCAAGAATCTATCGTATCTGTTCCTCATCCGGTGGCATCTTTGGCGGCATCTTGTCCTCTAGTCCTGGGTGGGAAATAAGATCGGTGTCATAGGACAAATCAAGGAAGGGATTACCGAGGCAATGGTCTTCCTCGGTAATCTCGGAGGAGATGAAAGGGTTGGTTTGAGAGTAACCGCCCTGGGTGATAGGGAACCAGGACTCAAGAGGGTCATGAGTCCTGGGTGGTCCAAGGTGCGCTTGGGCCGATGAAGATGAGTTACTTGGGGGACTCATAGAGAGATCGGTGAATAAAGAGTCGAGATCTCCCCAGTTGCTCATCTTGATATGGCGAGAAGAAGATAGGATTTTACTCCTACCTAAAGCAAACAATCAGTCCAAGACCCTGAGTTCATACTCAACACAGTGAAGGACTCGAAATCGAGTCCAATTAATCTTGTGGTTTTTAATTGTGATTTTCAAGCAAAAATAGCAAGGATTATGCGGCCTATAGGGAAGTCGGCTCAGAGCCGGATGCGTCTTCCCTTTTTAACCTGTCGCCTAAGATACCGCCGGTCCTTCCTTTCTTCGCTCCTATCCCAAGTGGATGGATTCAATGACCACACCCCTATCTACCTGCAAGCAGGCGGAGGCTGACAAGGCCGGAACTTCACCCCGGGGGGTTACTAGCAACTTGTCGCAAAGGACCGCAATTTCGCCCCTATCTACCTGAGACAGGCGGAGGCTACTTGGTACTAGTCAGTGAATCTGAAATTATTCGACTTGTGATATTTGCTAGGATCAGTTGGAACGTGATATAGAAGGCGGGGATTTGGGCTCTGCCTTAAGGTGTTCACACACTCAAGTACCCTCACTCAGCCTGAAAACAAGGTCGAAGATTAATCTCCCGCAAACAATTTTCAAATTTTATTCTCTTTTTTTTGGTCAATACTGTTTAGCAGTCCCAGTTTTAAGTTAGGTTTTCACTGATTAAGTCCAACCACACAGCACGCCTATCGGACAGTCCCAATTTCTGTTTAATTAAATGTGAAAATCAGAGGGGGAAATCGAGAAAAAGCCGATGCAAGATAAAACAATGATGCGATGCTGAGTTCAGGAGACTTACAGTGATCCCTTCGCTTTTTTTATGCAGGATGCAAAACAGAATTGAAAACTTTATCTAAATGCAAATGCAGACGATGAAAGCCGCTCCTAGACAAGCAGTTCTATTAGGTGAAGAACAGGTTATTTTGGCTAAGTCCTGCGCTCTAAGTGCGTCTTTTAAGTAAGTTGTGTGGTCCTAATGATTACGAGCACAAGCAATTCCTAGATTGGCTCGGGGAGCCGCTAGTGCAAGCTAATTTACATTCATCCACACAGCACACGGGGACACAATTCCACTATATTTACACGCGCGAAAACCCGAACGGGAACCGCTGGAAATGATGCGAAAAATAATAAAGAAATGAAAATTTACAAAGCCTCTCTTTCACTCAACAATTTTAAACGCTCGATTGTCGAAGCGTCGTCGACTCCTCGCGTTCCTCGCACAAAAAAATGAATTGAGGTCAGAGAGTGACACAAAATTAAAATAATGTAAAGAAATAAAGGAGAGAAAAATAGTTACAAGAAAACCGGGGGTTAGACTACCCGGGGAAAGAAAATCAAACACAGAGAATATCACTAAAAATTAACCTAAGCCGTGCCTCCCCGGCAACGACGACATTTTGATAACCGTCCCGCACCCTATGTTAATGTTGTCTGATTGACGTCCAAATTAATTAGATGTGTTCGTTGCAGTCGAATACGAGAGGCTAATCAAAAACCACTTTTAATTTAATTAAGTCAATTTCGAGTGGCAAATTTTTTTACTTGGTGAAGTCCAAGGTCGAACTCAGGGAGGCATCTGTCTCCTTAGGTGAATTATGAGTAAATATCCAAGTGTAGATTCTCGGGGAATTATTTTTTTTGTTTTTTTTAATTTCTATGCAAGACACATGCAACTGGCAAGCCAATTTGAAGTTAATTCAATTAAGATATCAAATGGAATCCAAAAAATTCTGAAAATTGGCCAGATGATTAATGATGATGAAACTAAGCTACTCTAATTTTTTGGAAATTTTTATACACTAAATGAATTTATAGTGAACTAAACATGTAGACAGGGTGATTTTCACTAATTAATTTTTAATAAATAACAAATCAATTTTTTTAGGAGATAAAATTATCCTAGATAGCTTTAATGATAAGGAATCCAGGAAAATTGACAAATCTTAATTTCAATGTGAAATGAATTTACTAAAATTAAAATAAGAAAATCACTCAACAATTTATTCAGGCCTCGATATGTGTGCAAATAACATGAAGTTTTTATGCAATGTTAAGTTTACTGTGAATTTTTGAGAATTTTTTGAATCACAGAAAATTAATCAGAAATTAAAAGGTGTCACTGGGCAAAATATTACACATTCAACCAATTAATTCATTTAAAAATCAACTGTAATTACAAAAATATGACACGTGGCACAATAGATAGAGGACAAGTTTCTCAACAAAATGCAACTTTTGGAATTTAAAAATGATGTAAAATGCAACTTAGGGATGCGTGCAAACACAGGGGTGTATATGCAATACAGGAAAATAAAATTACATAAAGCAAATATGCTGACAGGGACTTAAGTGCAATTACCTATAATGCTGGGGACTGGAGTGCAAATTCTCCACAGGGCACGTGCTCCTCACGTGGGGTCTGCTTCATAAGGACCTTGTTGTAATTATGAAATGTCCTGAGGGCCCTCTGTGTAAAATTCCCAGGCCGCACGTGCTCCTCATGTGGGCGGCCTAGGCTCGGATGGCTGCGGAGGCTCGGGGCTCGGGCGCTTCTAGAGGTCTGGAGTGAGGCTCGGGCCAGGGTTGCATGGCGTGCTGCGGACCCTTGGATCAAGCTCGATCTAACGGATGGCGGTGAAGACTCGTGGCGAGATCTTAGGCCGTTAGATCTAAGTTGATCCAACGGCTCCTGGCTCGTGATGGAGAGGGCGATGTGGATGACTGCCGGCCGCTGGATCAGATGATTATCCAACGGCTGTCAGCTGCTGCGGAGGTGGGACACGTGGCTCACGAAGCGCCGTTAGATCTGGAGAGATCCAACGGTTCCTGTGAAGCTCGGCTGAGAGGCGACGTGCCAGGATGACACCCGTTCGATCGGGGTGATCGAACGGCAGCTGGGCTTCTCCTTCAACGGGCCTCCGCCGCCTGCGGAGGAGATGGCTTGGCTCCGGCGAAGCGGCCTTTTCTCCGCCAGTGCCTCCTCGCGTCGATGAAGCTCTCCAACTTGTTGGAGCTATCCCAATAGAATCGTGACGCTGCGGCGAAGGTAACGGTGATCTCAGGAGTTGGAGAAGGTCGTCGGAGGCTACTGGCGATGAAGCTCGATGGCGACTCCGGCGAAGCTCTGATCAGTGAATCAGATGGTACCTGCAAGCGTTAGAGAAGGAGCCGAAGCTCGGGCGTGCACTCGTGGAGGTAGGTGGATGACTGGCGAGGCCTAAGGCGGAGGGGGATGATCTGGCGACGGTGCTCCGGCCAAGTGGCGGAGCTGGAGATCTATGGAGGGTGAGATGCGTCGTCAGCGGGCGTAAGGGTGACCGCGAAGATGAGAGCTCCGACGCGGAGCTCGGCGGAGTGAAATAAAGGCGAGAAGGTGACCGTAGGCGGTGAATAAAATGCGAAAAATCGAAGAAAAAAATGAAATGAAGATCGATCGGGGATGGAGGCGTTCACCTGGGGATTGGAGCTCGACTTTGAGTTCCAGGTCGTTGCTCGAAGGGGCGGTGGGTCCCTGAGCTCAAGCAGCGGCTTGGCGATGGAGAGCTGCGACTCGGCGGTGGTCGAGGATCTCGCCGGAGAAGACGATCGTCTTCGCTCGAAGAACTTGCAATTCCTGTCACCAACTGGAAGCTCCGAGCTCGGAGTATCTCTCACGGAGGGCGGATGGTTGCGACGATGGTCGGTGGTGGAGTATTTAAAGGTCGAAGGTCTCGGCCATGCTGACGATGGAGCGATGTTTAAGGAGTTCGTGGGAGAGAGCTGGAGGTCGGCGTGGGTGATGGAGTCACTGGCGAGGATAAGGGATGAGTGGGGGTCATTGTGGAGGTGGTGGTGGTCGTCTACGGTGGTAGAGGCGCGGCCAAGAATAGGAAGGGGGTGCCCCTCCCACAAGGCGGAGAACGTGGGAGAGAGGGGCTCCCGAGGTGGAAGACGAAGTCTCCACCGTTGGATCTTGTGATCCAACGATGGTGATCGAAGCGGGATGGAGCGGCTGGATGTAGATCTGGTCGTGGCGATCCGAGCATTGTGAAGCGGCCACGTGGTGCAACGGGAACAAGGCGTGGGCGGACGGCTGTGATGAACATCAGGAGTTTAATTGGGCGGTCCAGATGCTTGCGGGGCTAACGGCTCAGATGAAGAGACTGGAGCGTGATCTGATGGCGCAGAATGCGCCACGTGGCTTGATGAGGGAGAGGCGCGAACGGGCGATGGAGATGAGGCGGGGGTTTTGATCTGACGGTCAAAGTGAAAGGCATACGTGGAGGCGGCTAGGCCGTTGGATCTGGACGACCATCCAACGGCTGAAAGCTGCGGCGTCCTGGGCAAGGGATGCGGGCCACGTGGCGCAACCAGAGGGCGCTACATGGCCTGCTGTGGTTGGCTGGACCAAAAAATAAAGGTAGAGAGAAGAGGGGGCCGAATTTGGAAAAACTCAAAACATGAAAGTTGTAGATCTCGATGAGATCTACAAGTTTCATGTTGACCAAAGACGAAAATGAGGTCAAATATGATACATAAATATAAAGAAACAAATTTACATACATGTAGTATACAAAGAGGCCCAAAAACCCAACTTTCTCATACGAGCTCCAAATTGGATGAAATTAGTCTCATTTTAAAGGTCTTTTAATGTTTATTTTTCTAAAAGTGAGTAGACCTATTTCGGAGTTTGTATGAGGGACTTATGTGTATTTTCTGATCCAGGGATTCTAGGGCTTTGTTGGCTATTTTACAAGGGGGATTTTTGGCTTTCTTCCCTATATTATTAACTAAGGAGTACATATTATAAGGAAGAGGTTATTTTGGTAAGTGGATATTTTACAAAGGATTTTAGCTTCTTATTTAAATGCAAATGGACTGCTAAAATGCATGTATTATGTATGCATGCATGAATGCTATTTATGTAATATAAAAGGAAATATGCCTCTATTTACTCGAGAACAAGGCTCTATTTTTAACTTTTGAAGTGATGAATCACAGATTCATTAGTAACCTGATGTGAATTTCCTATCATTAATATCCCCTCTGGAATCAGCATCGGAGTATCCCACAATTTCAAGTGATTCAGCTTGATAAACCAATTTCAATCATACAGTACCTTTCAGATATCGAAGAATCCTCTTAATGGCTTCCCAATGTGCCTGCACGGGATTACTTTGATACCTACTCACTAGGCTTACTGGACAAGCCAAATCAGGTCTCGTACATAACATTGCATACATTAAACTAACCACTGCTTGTGCATATGGAACATCAAGTGGTTTTTGTCCCTTTCCTGGACATTGACTTTTACTAAGTCTTTTTCCTATCACAAGTGGTGTAGAGGTTGGAGTACTGTTCTGCATTCCAAACCTCTTTAATTCCGTATGCAAATACTTCTCTTGATCTAAACTCAATGTTCTCGAGCTTCTGTCTCTACTGATCTGGATTCCAAGAATATAGGATGCCTCTCCCATGTCCTTCATCTCAAATTCAGAACTTAATTTATTCTTTATATCATTCAACATCTCTATGTCATTTCCTGCAAGCAAGATGTCATCTACATACAATGACAAAATCATAAACTCGCTCGCACTATGCATGACATATACACAATTACCGAATTTATTAGCTACAAAATCCAATTGAATAATTGTATCATGGAATTTGAGATACCACTATCGGGAGGACTGTTTCAATCCATATAGAGACTTTTTAAATTTATAAACCATATTCTCCTTACCATTTACCTGAAAACCATCAGGATATCGCATGTATATGTCTTCTCTCAATTCTCCATTGAGAAAAGTGGTCTTGACATCCATTTGGAATAATTCCAAATCCATCTTGACCTGTGTCAAAATCATCTTTATCGATGCAAATTTGACAACGGTAGAATATGTTTCCTAGAAATCAATTCCAGCTTTCTACGTATAACCTTTAGCAACTAGCCTTGCTTTGTATTTATCAATTGCACCATCAGCTCGATACTTTTTCTTAAAGACTCATTTACATTCTATGGACTTCCTGGCTATCGGTAAGTCACATAGTTTCCAGACACCATTATTATCTATCGAGTCAAGTTCATCCTTCATGGAGGTCGTCCATGATTCTGACTCAGATGAAGCCATCGCTTCATCAAAGGACACTAGATCGGTACAATCCACAATGTCCTCATCAACGGAAAAACACGAAACATTGCAAGAATACAGATGGTAATCATCCATTCATGAAGGTTGCGTTCTGGGTCTTTTATTTCCAGCTAAACAAGTGGGTCAACTAGGCTCACCCACAACCTCCAAAGGAATATCAATATTCATAGGTTCATCCTCTATATCCGGAAGAAATTCTCTTCCTATCTGGTCTTTTTTCCTGAGTCAGAGTCATTATCATACAAATCAACTAGAGGTTCCAAATCCTCTGATTCTACTTCCTTATCCTCTTTATTCTCGAGAAATGTAGCATCACGACTCTCAATTAGACCCCTTTCTTGATGTAGAAACCTATATCCTTTGGATTTCTCTGAATAACCAATAAAAATGCACTTTATTGTCTTGAAATCAAGCTTATCTCTAAGTTGATAAGGGACTAAGATATGTGCTTCACATCCCCATCTACAAAGAAGATCTAACTGTGGCTTTCTTCCATTCCATATCTCATACGGTGTGGATTCAACGGATTTTGTGGGAATTCTATTTTGTATATAATTTACAATCAATACTGCTTCACCCCACAAATTCTTTGGGAGTCTTGAATGGGAGAGCATGCGCCTGACTGCATTCATCAATGTTCTATTTTTCCTTTCTGACACTCCATTTTGTTGTGGCAGACATGGCATTGTTGTATGTCTAACAATTCATGCATGAATGCAAAAGTCATTAAACTCTCTCGAGTTAAATTCTCCACCTCTATCCATCCTTAGCACTTTGATCGATCTACCCAATTTAGTTTCTACTCCAACCTTATATCTCTTAAAATATTCAAAAGCTTCAGCTTTTCTTTCCAAGAGATATATAAAGATAAATCTCGAATAGTCATCAATAAAGGTAATAAGATATTCCTTATTTCCATATGTTTTGGCACTTAAGGGACCACAGATATTTGAATGAATCAATTCTAGCAATTCCTTTAACCTTTGACCACAAGAAAAGGGTTTTCTAGTCATTTTTCCTGTCAAACAATGCTCACAGGGCAATGTTCTTGCTCATGTTATGTTAGGCAATAGATCTAACTTTATTATTTGATTCATCTTATTATTTCCTGGGTGCCCTAATCTCATATATCATAAAACAAAATCGGACAATAAACCTAAGGAATAATTCAAATCACCATTTATTGAATCAGCAAAAAAGGGATACAGAATAAGTCATGCTCGGGCACAAATTTGCCGACTACTAAGACTTTTCTATCTCGACCTATAGAGACACGATTATTATAGAACCTAACTTCCAGATTCTTCTTCAGGAGAGCTGCCACTGAAATCGGATTCCTTCGGATCCCTGGAGTATAGAATACATATTGGAAGGTCATCACACTCTCCCCAAGATCCAACCTATAAGTTCCAACAACTTCCGCATCTAGGTAGGTGTTATTACCCATGTATATCCTCTGCTCGTCATTTTTGAGTTCTTTGAATTCTACAAGTCCCTCTTTGATCTTTGCGATATGTCGGGTGGTACCAGAGTCCACCTACCAGCCTTCACAGACAATTGTGGCAGAGTTACACTCAACCATACCAACAAATTCGTGCTTCTTGCCATTATTTTTCGGGACCTTAGCCTGACTTGATTTCACCCCTTTACTGGGGCAGTTGACCTTGAAATAGCCAAACTTTCCACAAGAATAGAACGATCCTCATGGTCCTTTTCCACGTTGCTGGTTGCCCTTGAATTTAGCTTTTGTGGGACCCATATATTTCTTGTGATGAATAGCATGTGCCTCTTCTTGTTCAACTTCAAAGACATCAATCTTTTTCCGTCTAGCAGTTAAGTTCTGCTCAATCGCAAGTTGAGTGGGCAGGTCGGTCATGTTTTTTACAGCTCCATTTAGCCTTAAGGTGGTGGCAGCCATATCAAATGAAGATGGCAGACTATTCAATATAGTTGTTACTTGCAAATTCTCAGGAATAGTGGTTCATGCTATATGCAGATCTTTGCCATGACTATCATATGATTGACGTATTCAATAACACTATCAAATTCCTTCATTTTGCATGTGTGATATTTGTGCAACAGGAGCTGCACATTCACCTCCGTCTTGGAGTCATACTTCCCCTTGATCGCTCTCCACAACTCGTATGTAGATTTATGGGATTCAAAAACCCTAATCAAATCATCCTCCATATGTATGAGGATAAAACTACGAGCTTTCTTATCTGTTTTCTCCTACTGTTCAAACAATTTCTTGTTGGCAACTTTCTCAACATCAGTGGCTTCTTTGGAGAGTTCAGGAGGAGGGGTGTCAATGATGCTATCTAAATTATCATGCATCAAACCATATAAAATTTTTCGGCTCCACATGTCATAGTTGACACCATTTAGTTTTTCAAGCTTAGCCAATTCAGAATCGATCAATTTGGTTGCTATAAGTACTGATGTCCACTAAAAAGAAAGAAAAAATAAGTTTTTTTGACAGTATTTCTAAAGCTGCAATAAATACTATGTCTTCCTTTTTTATAACAAAAAAATAAGAACAACAAAAAAGATATTTACTAGATTAAACTTTCTTTAAAACAAACTTTACAGATGTTAAAAACAGTCCATTTTTTTAAGCACGGGTTAAAAAAACAACAAATAATCGAATGGGCTAAAGTTATAAATTTCATTAAAACAATAGAGAATGTAAATGGGTCAACACATTCTCAAACAACGCAAAGGGACTTTTATTTAAAACTACCTTTTTTATTATTATTTTAGTTAACGAGATATCCAATTACCAAAGATGATACAGGGTTTTAAAAAAACAACCACCCACGTGGCCTCTAGATAAAAAAACACACAAGAAAAGAGCGAATAAAGAAATCCAAATGAAAAAAACAGCAATGCCACGTTAAAGAATACAGCTGTAAACCAGTACTTGTAATAAATTCAAAAAAAAACTTTACAATTGTAGTATGGTATGCACTAGAAAACTTTATCGAAAAGATAAAATCTTACCTCTGTCGCAGATACACAAGACGAGAAGACTCTCGGGCTCTCACTCCTCAACGTTCACGAGATCTGCAGAGGCAGATCGAAAAGAACACAACGACGGATCGGTGCAGCGTAAGTCGAGGAACTGCAGCACAGATCGGAGAGCATAGCCACGGATCGAAGAACCCGCAGCGGTGGATCAAGGAACCCGTAGCTTGGATCGAGGAGGCAGTGGTGATGCTCGGATTGTTAGCGGACGTTCTGATACCAGTGCTAGAAAAACGTAGGTGAGGAGAAGAAAAATGGTTTGGGTTGAGGGCTTCCGTCAGCTGCCTTTCTCGTTTTATAGGCCCATTGCGCATGCATGTACGTCCTTCAAAAACCCTAACCGTCCTTCCCTATTTTCCTCACTAACCGCCTCCGGCTAGTGCGGGAATACCAAGTCAAGGATGACCACTCGGCCATCCGTATGTAACCAACATCTCCCACTTGACCGATGTGGTCATAGTACACTCCCACTATTCGTGAGGTGTCTATATTATAGAGATGTTTATTCCTAAAGCTTCAATTTACTTGAATGCCTTTAGTTGACTCATATGTTCCTCAGCCCTATTAAACCAACATATTTAATGTATGCACATACTGGAATTCCTTTTGTGAAATAATCAGCTAACATATCACTTGTGGGAATGTATGTTACCTTAATCTCTTGTTTGGTTGCTATGTCCTAAATATAATGATATTAGATTTCAATGTATTTTCCTCTTGAACTATTTGCCCCACTGTTAATCAAGCTTATTGCGGCTTGATTATCACAATATATTTCAACTGGTCCTTTGACTAATTCAAGGCTTAAGTTCTCAAAAAAACGTCTAATCCAAACAGCATAAGTGGTAGCCATGCTACATGCAATATATTCAGCTTCTTGTGTATGTCTAGATACACAACTTTGTTTCTTACTTACTTGGTTTACAACAACCTGTAGCGGATCTGCTCTCCATATATCTATCTATCAAAAATAACATTATAAATATATTTATATATGAGGGAGAGAGAGATATAAATATATTTATATATGAGGGGAGAGAGAGAGGTGTACACACAATGGCATGCTCATACCAATCTACCATCTACATAAGAAAAGTATATTATATTATATGCTGACGTCATTTCACTCTAATCTATATGGAGAATACACACAGAGAAGAATCAAAACCTGGAGAAGGAGATAATTAAGATCCAAATCAAGCACACAAGCGGAATCAAACAAGAAGGCGAGTGCTTGACCAAACTCAAACCCCAAGAGCTGCGCATATGCTCCTGAGCAGTTGGAGCTTCAACTCCAGCAGCGCAATGTGCCGAGCGGTGTTCCAGAACAGCGCCCGAGGACCCAAATCTACGCCTCCCTGCACAATCCCCTCCAGCTCCCTCATCCTCCTCTCCAGCATCTCGTCCTCCTCGACTGCTTCTGCTGCTGCTGCTGCTCCAATCTTCTTCCTGTTGGTTCTTCCCGCACCTTTCCTGATCGGAGGCATCACCTTCACGCACCTCTTGCCCATCTGATGATCGTTTAGGGCTACTGCGATGTGTGCTTGTTTGTTTGGTTGAGAATGTGGGGGCGGGAGAGGTTATTTATAGGATATTATTGTGCAGATTGTTGTTGAACTGTGGAAGGGAATAATCAACAATTATTGGTGACGAGGAGATAGGAAAATCAAGTTTTTAAAAACTGAGTTCTACCAATCACTTAAATTTTATATATAATTTTTTAAAGGGTAAAATGGGGCTGCCCTCATGGTAGAGTTAACTTGGCTCTCCCGCGCAATTTCATCTTTTTTTCAAAATTTCTTCCGTGGATTTTCATAATTATATCCCTATATTATGCTACTCAAATTTCGCGCGAAACAGAGATTCCTACGATCTCCATCCAGGGGGGTCATTTTTAACAATTTTGTTACCGTTAAAAAATGACTTTCCGGATGGAGGCCGTAGGAGTCTTTGTTTCGCACGAAATTTGAATAGCATAATATAAAGATATAGTGATGAATATTTACGGAAGAAATTTTTGAAAAAAAAATTAAAAAAGCGGGTGAAATAGCGTGAGGAAAGACAAATTAGCTCCCTTCATGAAGCACTCTCATTTAACCCTTTTTTAAATATGTGATAGTATAAAGCGTATTTATTTGTACGAAACATCACTTAAACCTGATTTGACTTGACCTTGGACCGTACTAATCAACTCGACAATATCTTTTTTTATGTTTTTTTAAACTGTAGCCTCATTACCAATTCAATCGGTTGATTACATCGGACATGAAAATCCAAAATCGATACTTACCAGTTTGATGTTTGGTTCGACTTCTAAAAGATTGAGGGTGTGTTTGATACGTGGGTTAAGGCGGGTTAAACTGGTAGAGGGTAATTTATTTTTGGATTTTGATGTTTGGACAGAGAGTTAAACTGGGGGTGGGTTAGAAGTGGGTTTGTTGTGATATAATTGTATTGAAGTTTGAAAAAGTGGGTTGATATTGGGATGTGATTGTATTGAAGTTTGGAAAAAGAGAGTAAAAGCGGAGTAGCTTATAATTTTTATATGATATGATGGTATAATATATTTTTTTTATGGAATTAATGATGGAGAATTGATTTATTTTAAAAAAAAGAAATAAAGTGGGGCCCACTGGGAGAGAGAAGATGTGGGTTAAGAGGGACCCGTGTGCCGAACGGCACCTGAGGAAATCGACTGAGAGTGTACCGAAACTATTAAGCATCACGATTTAGTTATATATATACATGATTTTTTTTTTCAAATTAACACATGGCTCATTAGAAAAATGATGAGCACTGGTGTTTTATTTCTCATAGTGGATCCTTTGCTGGTACAGCACCTACTGTAATGCAGGAGTCATTTGATGAGCATTGGGATACTCACTAGTCATCCCCGGCCTTCTATGAGAGTTGTCCGATCCTCACTGAGTGGCTCCCCTATATTTCAGTAGGTGTTGTAATAGTGGAGGATCTACCCCGTCATTTCTTGTTGTAGTGCTCGAGTGTGTGGAGGAACGGGTTCTCGATCACGAATAAGACCATGCAAGTCTATTGCATGCTACCATCAACATTCACCTCCATTTTTTAATTTGACTATCACGATCGTCCTAACCACATATGGTAAAAAAATAAACAAGAAGTTGTAAAAATAAACACAAAGTCGTAAAAGTAAAAAAGTAAACACGGGATTGTAAAAAAATAAATACAAAAGGCCGTAAAAATAAAAATAGAATTGTAAAGTATATAGGACATTGTAAATAAATACAAAACTATAACATATATAATGTCATAATAAATAAAGACGGGGTTATAAAATGTAACAGAGTAGTAATACTAAATATACATCAAGTTGATTTCCTATGTATTCAATGCATGTGTATTTAAGCTAAAGCATAGAATATTTCTTCTTTATTTATATCTGATCCGTATTCATTTCACTGCAATAAAATTTACCTAAGCAACGAATAATTTGACATTCATTGTCATTTCATCCGTAATTAAATATATAACAATGATTAATGCACGTTACTTGCTTCTTTAAATTCACAATGATAATTGATTTGTTATATTTCTAGCAACGGTTTATATCATAGTAGTTATCTATTTTCTAATCGTTAATAAATTTAGAAATGATTCCTACAAATTTTAACGAATAAGTCAATGGATAAATCGTTGTTATATGATCCTTTGGCAATAAATACGATATTCATTACTAATTAAAAACCAAAAGCTAATTTTATAGCGAATAATAGTCTATATTATACAGTTAACATCGATCAGAAGATATGACAATGAATATTCAAACTATTTGTTGTCATGGATCAAATTTCATGCAGCGGTTTTATACCCGTATCTATTTTAATGGATATGCTAATACAATTTAATTCAATGTCTGTCAATATCCACGTCCACATCGTCCACATCCATATCAATATTTAAAAGCGTTGGTATATAAAACAAGTATAGATATGATCACACATGTAACGATATGTGTATTTGACCATCTACATCTATAGTGCAATGGGATTTAATGTGCATCTGTTCTTGGCTACTGTTGAGGCACATGCACAAGTGTGGACTTCAACTATTAATTTGGACGTGGAGATCACATCATATATATCATCATGTCTGCATAGATAAACTCTGGGCAACGATGGATGGAGTCTGAGATCTTCGACAACATATCCATTTCATATTTACTGGACTGCGAGGTAGGGAAGGAGCCAGAAACTTTTTATAAGGGGGCACAAATTAAAAGAATCATTTAGATTATTCTATTACAACCTCACAAGTAAAGTAATTATGATACGGTAAAAAATTACATACTTTGATTGAACTTCCTTATTTTTTAGCTTTATGCGAATGAGACACATATAAGAGATTTGAGCTTCCTTTTTTTTTGAAAAACCGCTTCATTCTAATTACATATATATAAAATTATGGACATCAGATAAATCAAAAGTCAAGACTCAAAATGAATAACTTACGATAATAGATTTTTTTTAACTTGCAACAATAAAAATTACATTGTCAGAAGTCAAATATTTTTTTTTGATCAATGTTGTGGTAAATTTTTGTTACCACGAGTCAGGTATATGTTGTGGTAAAGAAACGATTTTATTTTTAAATTAAGTTGAATATAGATTGGATTATCTTAATATATAGTGTAGAAGTACTTTTTACTAATATAATATTATAAAAAAAATATTGCAACAATAATTTAGGACATCAGATTTATAACTATATCAACAATTTTTTTGACTATAGATTATCGTGATATAACATTCATTGCTAAATGTAGGTTAAATAAAGATTTGTGGTAATGATATGTTTTTACTACTACTCTAATTATAGATAATATATTGTACATAATATCATACGAATTTATCGATAAAATATCCCATACTTTGTAACAACAAAAAGTTCGTGACAATAGAAATAATCGATAGCTAATTGTTTTCGATCTCATTTTTTAGTTCAATTGTAATTTATTGTAGTGATAAAGTTTTAGTTAATTGTTTGTATTAAGATTTTGAAACTTGTTCCAATAAATAGCTTCAAAAAGTAAATGCATTATCAAAATAGTAGTATGCAATCCCTACAAACTCAAAAATATTTAGATGACATCACTGAAAATAGAGACCTTATAAAAAAATAAAATCATAAAATAAAGTAAGGTAACCTCCTTTTTTGATTGAGAGAGGAAAAGAGAGATGTGTAAAGAGAATATGTGGGGAAAGATCTTCGTAGATGAAAGAGTGAGAATGAGAAAATTGTAGAAATAGATTACACTTTACCATTTTTAACTTTTTTAATTTATAAATTATATTAGTATATAAACATCTAATTAACCCTATATATTTAACATATACAGTAATAATACATGGAATATTACCTGATATCTAGGGGGGGCATGTGTCCCTCCATGCCCCCCTCTAGATCCGTCCACGGAAGGGTATAATACCAAAGAAACAAACGTTACTCATGTTGACTATAGTTTAATATCTAAATATCAACAACAAAGTAGATGCAAAATTAGGTACATTTCAATCTTTAAGGAAAAACACCATACTATATCATATATTCTCATTTTAAATCCATTACTATATCATATATTGTTAAATATATATTGACGGATACTATCCATTGCCAAATGATTCTTTATACCAGGTTTTAGTGACTAGTGCCAACGTTCTATGTAACGGTGGTTATATGTTATTATTTTGAAATGCCATGCAACGTCTATATAACATCGGTTATATGTTGTTATTTTTCAAAATTTATAACAATTGTCACTAAATTTCAAAATTAGAAAATCATCAACGAATAACATCATCATTATATTTATTTATTTATTTAATAATGGATAATATAGGGACGGATTTTTTAAAAAAATTACTATAACCCCTTTTTGTAGTGTAATTACCATGACATCTGACTGAGTGTTTACACGCTTCTATGGTATTATGCTGCAATGGGTATCAATCTTTCCTTGATTCAATAATCTTTTTGCTTGGATCCATATCTAGGGATGAGCATATTTTCGGGTCAGCCCGATCCAGTCCGATGCACGACCGACAAAGCTCGACCCCGGCCTGAGTCCGAACCATAAACGGCGAGTCTGAGTTTGATTTTTGGCCCGATCTACTTTTCGGATCGGGTTTGGGCTAGCTCGTGCCCGAGCCCGAAGCCCATGAGCCGGTCTGAGTGTTGGCACGAATGTAGGCCCGATTACAGGCCCAAGTGTAAGCATGGGGAGGTTGGTGTTTGTGGGGGAGGAGAAGCTTGTCCATTCTAATGGGATGGGTTCTTTTTTCCGTTATTATTAGTTCTGAATGAATTACCTATTGTTTAACTTACATCTACTGTTTAAATTATATCTAAAAAATGAAGGAAAATAGTCTACAAACCCGTAAGTAAAGTAAACGATGACTAATGAGATTTCACCCATTTTTTCAAAATATAACAGGCTGCCCGACCCATGTACTTGCGAGCTGGGCTCGAACCTGAACCACGGTTCCGGAAATTTAGCAGGCTTAGGCCCGGTCCTATAGCCCGCAAATTAGAATCGGATTCGAGCTGGGCTGGGTTGGGCCCGGGCCCGACCCGAGCTGATGCTTATCCCTATCCATATCATTATGGAGGAAAATAAGTGACAACTTATTGAGATGTGTTTGAGAATCATGCATCCAATATATTTATGTCCGAGTTCCTCTGCTCGTCTTTTGTCATTTATTATTACCTTTTGTGACTTTTCTAGTGAGGCCTATATAATACAATATCACTCGGAGAATATGCGGTGTGCAAACATCACGAGTCAAGAGGAAACACGATAACAAGGTGTTGTTTCTCAACTTGGCACGAAATTAATATGTTATTAGTGCATGTCATCGAACAAGCCCTGCCGCAGAAGCTTCCAAAGCTCTCCAAATGGCAACAGTCTTATCCATCATATAGATCAACAATGACATCATTCTACACCTTACTTCCTTTCTCTGATCTCCTTTTCTTTAAACGACTATAATTTATTCTCGATTCATACTATATACACTGATCATGTGAGAGCTAAATATTTTGAGAGCATGAGAGCAATGATTCTGCACTATTAAATTCTATTCATCTCTCTCTTCCTCCAACCAACTAGGAGAGAGAAGACATATTCTAAGGGCATGTTTGGTTGCAAGGTTGGGCAGGGTTGGCCCAACCCTGGTTACTATTCATAAGGGTACTTCCTCCTCACAGATTACTATTCACCCATCCCAATCCAGCCCAACCCAACCCTGCCCAACCCTGCAACCAATGGTCCAGAATCATTGTTCTTATGCTCACACAGTTTTTGCCTTCAAAGGATCAGCCCTATATATAGAGAGGGGGTTGATCATGTGAGAGCCAAAAATTGCGAGAGCATGAGAAAAGTGAATCTGGACCACTAGATTTTGCACATCTCTCTCGTCCTCCAATCAATCAAGAGAGAAGACAGAATCTATTGGTCCAGAATTACTACTCTAATGCTCTTACAGGATTAGCCCCCCCCCTCCCCCCTCTCGCTCGCTATATATATATATATATATATAAAGAGAGGGGGGATGATCCTGTGAGAGCATGAGAGCAGTGAGTCTTGACCAATAGATTCTGTCATCTCTCACCTGATTGATTGGAGGAGAAGAGAGATGAGTAAAATTTAGTGATCCATAATCACTGCTCTCAAGCTCTCACAGTTTTTGGCTCTCCAGGATCAGCTCTCTCTCTATATATATAAGGTTGATCCTATGAGAACCAAAAACTGTAAGAGCATGAGAGCAGTGAGTCTGGACCGCTAGATTCTGCTCGTCTCTCTCCTCCTCCAATCAATCAGGAGAGAGATGACAGAATCTAATGGTCCAGACTCACTGCTCTCATGCTCTTACAGTTTTTGGCTCTCACAAGATATATATATATATAGAGGGCTTATCCAGAGGGCCCTATGCCCATTACAGTTGGTTTGAGCCCGTCGTACTATTCGTTGGATGTTAATCCAGCCATCCAAATTAAATTACGTTAAATACCATTGTTGGCACTAATTGATGTGTTACCATAACAGACTCCCGCATTATCCTCATAATTGTGTTTCCTTTTTATCACACACAATTACGTCTTCTCTCATTGCCGCTTTTTTTCAAAATGGCATTTTGAATCTCATTGTTCCTCCGGTG
Source organism: Ottelia alismoides (assembly GCA_037367405.1). NCBI lineage: Eukaryota > Viridiplantae > Streptophyta > Magnoliopsida > Alismatales > Hydrocharitaceae > Ottelia > Ottelia alismoides. Next base: position 2,056,436 of record JAZKJV010001355.1, on the reverse strand, counting down.
GCGATCAAACGAAAACGGAATATATGACGACTTTGATTCGTAAGTTTCATCGATCTTATAGAAATAATATTATTTGAGAAGAATTTTTTGATTTATAAGTTGTGATTGTTCGTATATTTCAGCTATTAATCCTTTATTACAATCAATTTTTTTATATAGTCAATATATTGATTCAGTGGTGTTTAAAGTTATTGATTCCAATGGCATTTTTTCTTACAACTTGATTCTAGTTGTAATGCTTTCCTCGATCTTATTAATTATATTCAAAGTTTTGAATCATTATCAAACTACCAAATATTCTTTTAGTTACTTACGTATCCTAATAAATTACTGATACTTCAAAAGCTATTACTAATGTCCATAGTAAAGGTGTTTATATATATTTTTTATTATAGCAAGTTACTGATGTCAGTTATCTATGTTACTAAAAATATGTTATGTGTTACTGGTCTTTCTCGGTCTTATACAAGTTATATGCCTTTATTTACTGATGTATCTTAACAAGTTACTGATACTTCGAAAATTATTACTAAAGGTAATATTAAAGTTACTTGTCATATATGTTGCTTTATTATATCAAAGATACTGCGCAACTTGCCTATGTTACAAAAATATTTTATGTGTTACTTGTCTATCTCAGATTCTTACTGATACAATTATATTTCCTTAAATACTTACGTATCGTAACAAATTATTCATACTTCATATACTATTACTGATGGAAACACTAAAAGTTACTTGTAATAGATGTTTTTTTACTGTACCAAATTACTGATCCAAGTTGCCAATGTTATAAAAAATTTATTATGTTATTGATCTTTCTCTCATTCTTACTTATACAAGTTATATGGCCTTAGTTACTTACGTATCTTAACAACTTACGAATACTTAAAAAATTGTTACTAAAGGTAATAGTAAAGTTATTTGTCATATATCTTGTCTTATCATACCAAACTTACTGATGCTTAGAAAAATGTTTTTACATTAGGTGCGACTTGAAGGCAACATGGATTTCATTTGCAATGGGGTCGAGCCCAGATTTGCTATTGAAGAAATACCTAAATTCCGCATCAAGATTGCTTCTATTTTACTGAAGTGTGGAGGCGAAAAGAACTCTGGAAAACGAATTACTCATTAGCTTCTCCTTAGATGCAACCTTTTGTAAATGTATGATGGAAATGACCATTTCACTTGTAATTAGTATAGAAATTTGTTTAAGTTCTTATGTAATGGATGAAGAAATGGTTTAATTCAAATCTTCTCAAATGAATATCTTTAATTTTTAAATGAAAGAATTTGTTGATGACTTATTAGTTTTTGCAATTGTTACTTCGGCAACAAAAATAATGGTGTGATGACTCTTGAGTGAAGTCTTGTCATCGTTGCATATACTTGTAATTTTATGCTTTTTCTAAATTTGGCATAACATTTATATTGCCTTAGTTACTTACGTATCCTAAAAAATTACTGATACTTCAAAAAGTGTTACTGATGACAATAGTAAAGTCACTTGTCAAATATGCTCATTTATTATATCAAATTTACTGATGTCAATGCTTATGTTACAAATAATTTTGTTAGGTGTTACTGATTTTTCTCTAATAATTACTGATACAAATTTATTTGTCTTACTTACGTATTCTAAACAAACTACTAATACTTTGAATAGTGTTACTGAAGGCAACACTAAAAGTTACTTTTGCCACGATGTGTTTTATTCAAGGGGGCTGTCGGTTCTAAGCTCCGCCATTATATCTAGCCATTGTTACTTACGTATCCTAACAAATTACTGATATTTCAAAAAGCATTACTGATGGCAATAGTAAAGTTACTTGTCAAATATGCTCGTTTATTATATCAAATTTACTGATGCCAATGCTTATGTTACAAGTAATTTTGTTAGGTGTTACTGATCTTTCTCTAATAGTTACTGATACAAATTTATATTGTCTTACTTACATATTCAAAACAAACTACTAATACTCTGAATAGTGTTACTGATGGCAACACTAAAAGTTACTTTTGCCACAATATGTTTTATTCAAGGGGGGGTTGCCTATTCTAAGCTCAGCCATTAGATCGAGCCATTGTTACTTATGTATCCTTACAAATTACTGATACTTCAAAAAGTGTTACTGATGGCAATAGTAAAGTTACTTGTAAAATATGCTCGTTTATTATATCAAATTTACTGATGGCAATGCTTATGTTACAAGTAATTTTGTTAGGTGTTACCGATCTTTCTCTAATAGTTATTGATACAAATTTATTGCCTTACTTACGTATTCTAAACAAACTACTAATACTTTGAATAGTGTTATTGATGGCAATACTAAAAGTTACTTTTGGCACAATATGTTTTATTCAAGGGGGGTTGCCGGTTCTAAGCTCCGCCATTAGATCGAGCCTTTGTTAAGCTATCATATCAACACCAAGATCAAATCAGGATCAATGACAATAGAAGTAGACAACATCCAAATATGCCATAATATGTTTTATTCAAAAGCTCCTAACCAAAGCTTAGTAACAGACAAATAAATAGATTTGTCTTCTAAATAAAAGTATTAGGTGTGATTAACCAAAGCTATTTAGGTGTTACTGATCTTTCTCTTATATTTATTGATACAATAGAAGTAGACAACATACAAATATACCACAATATATTTTATTCAAAAGATCCTAACCAGAGCTTGGTAACAGAGAAATAAATACATTTGTCTTCTTCTACATCATCTTCCTTGGAAGAAACAAATGACATATGTGTACATACATAAAGGACTGATAGGTAATAGACATGGAAAAATATGACATGTGTGCCTCCATGGTGATAAATATATTAGTGGTTCCGCGGCATGTTGATCTGGTGAGATGATGACTCCATATAGGAATCTCTATGAAAAAGAGTTGATCATCACACGTGACAGGATTGATGATCCAAACATCTGGCATACCTGAAAAATTAAGTAGTGAAAATTAGATGCAAGTAGTAAGAACTAATCAGTGAATAGAAAAAATAAAACAATGATTAGTAAGTATAATGTAATTGTGAGTAACTAATTTGTAATTCTTACCAAAGTGTTATAACACAAGGGACAAATATTACAAAGCAGTATCCATGTGGTAGATGATGTAAGTAATTATTTGGGATTCAAAAGTAACTATAGAATAAGACATTAGTAAATCAATATATAACATTAGTAACTAACATGACATACAAAAAGGTGTTAGTAAGTCAGCGAATTATATTAGTAATTAGAGCGTTAGTAGAATAAGTAATCGATGTTAGTAATCAATGAACTTCAAAAGTAATATTGAGTAAAACATTAGTAATAAAGAAAAAATACTAATCCGAGAGTGCATATTACTAAAAAGTCAAGGATTGTTACTTATATGATTGCAGAAATTACCGAACCTTTAAAAACATAAGAGATTCAACATTTATCCATTACTACTGTATCCGATATATCATGTTGAAGGTGTAAAAAAATGTTACTAAAATTTGTAATGATGTGCAATCGATACACCTGTATTAAGAAAAAAATAAATTGAGAATGATAACTCTTGATCCAAATGAATTGGAGAATGAGATAGAAAACAAGGAAACTTACAAAACTTCTGGAAACTAAGGAACAAAAAATGACTAGCGATCGTCTTCATCATTTTTGAAGGATAATACTGTACATTGCTAAGGTGGATGGTATTAAAAAACCTAACAATAGATTGTATTAACCTGCAAATGATACATATGGATTAAGAAATCATAAATCAAATGAAAAAAATAAAAAGAAGAAGAGTGAGTTAGAAGATAAAAATGAACTTACAGATTTTCTGGAAATTCTCATAGACGATATTGAGCGAGGATGGTAGCAAAATTTTTGAGAAGATGATACTATGCGTTGCTGGTAAACGATGAAACTGTTCTCACGAGATCAATAGCAAAGGATTCTATTGCTATTTACGGAAAGTCATTAATATTCAAAATTAAAGCACCTTGACGTTACCATTATGGTTCCTAAAATTATGGGATCGAGTGATTTGATCTAACGGTGTATAAAATGGGCTCATTTTATCACAAATGGGCACAGGGCCCTCTGGATAAAAATCCTATATATATATATATATATATATATCGAAGTTGATTCAAAAATCTAACTTTATAAATTGAATAGATGTTAAAATTCTACGTGTTCACCAAATTTCGTTCAGTTCCGATTTCATTTGATATTTCATCTTAAGGTCAAAGGTCTGATCCATATTTGAGCAACTTAAATTCCATATTAAAAAGAATCGGACTTTTGACCGTTAAAATGAAATAGTAAATGACATTGGATTTGAGCGAAATTTGATCAATATGTAGAACATTTAACAGTGATTTAATCTAAGCACGATAGTGTGTCAATTGGAGGAGGAACTCTTCGATGGTGATTTCTAATTCGATTTTATTGATTCTTCTATCATCTGCTATGCAACTGTGATCACGGATTCGTCACGATTTCCGCATCGGATTCTTGTTTTCTTTTTTAAGTTCTCGGTAACAAATTTGGACAATAATTTAATTTATAAATCGAGTTCTGCTAAGTAAAAGTACACAGGATTTCGTCTATGCGGCTTGATAGTATTTTATAAAATAAGTGGGACACAAGTGATAAAACCTAAAATTACATTATCTATGTTTAAAATAAATTTGCTATTATGTTTATACATGAAAATGGATATTCGGATACAGATACATATATATTAGGATATCAAAGTGATAGCCTTATCCGTATCCATTTTGAAAAGGAAGGAGAATAGGCGGGCTTCGGTCAATGCCATAGAAATTAAAATTTAAAAAACGAGAAGTTGAAAAGGGGAGATTGGCGATTGGAAGATGTGATATTACCCCCTTGCTCGTAGGGGTGTTCATGGGGCGGGTACCCAGCCCGTTTGCTCATTGACCCGCCCCGACCCGTCACTACTGGGTCACGGGTCGGCTTGACCCGTTCCAATGGGTACCCGATTTGAATGGGTACCCATATTAATTGGACGGGTAACGGGTACCCGCGGGTATCCATAGAATATCTCTTCCAAGAAAAATGATTACATGAATTGTGCTTAAAATGAACAGTTTTCGACAATCCCTTTAGTTACACTTATAATAAAAACATGGCGGTAAGTTGAGATATAAAGATAGATGTCATTCATAAAAACAATCATCATATTATTATATTATTCCAAAAAAATAGTAAATGACGAATATGAGATGAAGAGAAATATGGAAATCGAAAAATAAAAATATGATCTAATAAATTATCGCGTTAAGATATAGATGGATGAATACAAAGAATTAAGGCGACGACATCATTTCGAAGTTATTGGACTATAATTGGTTATATGTGTGTGTGCGCACGTGCAGGTGCAGGCGCACGTGCATGCGTTTGTGCGTGTGCGTGCGTATACATGTGAGTGCGTGCACGTGTCTATGTGTGTGGTCGAGTAATAAACGAGGATCTGGATATCCAAAGATATCCTTCGTAATACGAATTAAGATTGAATTGGCAAGACTGCCATTGAAAGATTACATTCTATATTTCGCAGTTCTCAGCTCAACTCCAATTATGACCTGGCTGAATTATACAAATATATTATAGGGATTTTTATCCGACAGACCCTATAATCTTTTGCAATTACCGCTACGACCTTTGAAATATCGTAATTCCTCCCCCAACCCCGTAATCTTGCTAACCCTTACCCTAAAGACCTCGTGGTTAACCAACATCCATTTATCCGTTAAAAGTGACCGGATTCCGTTATATTTTAGGATTTTTACATCCATACCCCCGTAATTAGCACCCCCGAGCCCAGGTGCCCCCCTCCCCTGCCCACCGTTCCACTGGCGCCTCCCCCCCCCCCCCGCCTCCCCGCTCCCAGGTGCACCACCGTGCCCCGCTCCTCCCTTGCCCTCCGTTGAGAGCCTAGTTGTCCCCCTGCCGACTCCCCACTCTGAACCCCCCGTGCCCAGGTGCCCCCCCACACCCCGCCGGCCGCTCGAAGCTTCCCCGCGCCCAGCTGCCCCCCGCCGCCTCCCCGCTCCTCCCCTGCCTGCCGTTGAGGAGCCTCGTGCCTAGCTATCCCCCTTGCCCAGGTCCCCACCCCTCCCCCGCCGTTGAGGAGGCCCGTGCCTAGCAGTCATGCCGCCTCCCCGCTATCAGGTGCCCCCCGCGTCCTGTGCCCAGGTGCCCCCCCTGCCGCTCGAAGCTTCCCCGCCCCCAGCTCTCCCCCGCCGCCTCCCCGCTCCCAGGCTGCCCCCCGCCGCCTCCCCGCTCCCAGGATGCCCCCCGCCGCCTCCCCTGCCTGTCGGTCAAACCTCCCCCGCGCCCAGCTGCCCCCCCTCGCCCGCCACCTCCCCTGCTCGCCGCTTAAAGCCCATTGAACATCCGCGGCCACCGCTCAAAGCCCACCCAACATCCGCGGCCACCGCTCGAGCCCCTCCTCCTGCTGCTCGAAGTCCCTGCCCCTCCTCGCGATGTTATTCCAGCTGTTATTCGTTCCTCCTCAATGTGCGTTGTTGGAAAGAGGAAGAAGGGGGGAGAAGAAAGAAGGAGAGAGTGGAGGAACATACACCGTTGGATCTGATGTGGTTTGATTAACTCACTTTTAACCCAAGCAAGTTAGGTCAAGATATGTCAATTTAACGGCAGGGTTTGTGGGGTAAGACGGAGCAAGATTACGGGGTTGGGGGAGGAATTACGATATTTCGGAGGTCGTAGCGGTAATTGCAAAAGATTATAGAGTCTGCCGGGTAAAAATCCCTATATTATAATACTAATTGCAAAAGGATAATTTCATTGGACTTACGTACCCAACCAATACAATTATTATTATTATTATTATTATTATTATTATTATTATATTTTGCTCCATCAACGAGTAAAAACATATATAGTATAACAACAACCGTCCATAATAGTGTACGAATAAATGATGATTTATAGCTAAGGGCAACATATTGTTTTGTTTAGAATCACTCTTTCGTGATTGGTTTACATCTTCAATTCTCATTCCAATCCATTTGAAGCACTTTGGAGCCGTGGGCCAAAAAGGAAAGAAATTGGACTGCTGAAGGTGGGTGCACGAGGCATCCAAGTGGGGTGATACCCAACCGGGTACCCGATTCTTCCGACGGGTTTTCCCGCGGGGGCATAAAGGTTGAACGGGTCGGGTACCCGACCCGGATATCTTACTCGGGTACCCGTAAACTACGGGTCAAAATAACATGGTCAGATCGGGTATCCATTTGACCCAGCTATTTTGAACACCCCTACTTGCTCACGCCCGTTATTTCAAACACAATGAGAATTAGTCAATTTTTTTACTTGTTAAATTGATCACAATCTCACATGAAAGGCAATCCCATTTACCTAAAAAAAAGGAAATGGGTCAATTGGGACTTCGTTTGTTAATTCTAGTTGGCAGAGAAGAAGGGGTCGATCCTTTAGTTGTATTGGCGAAACTAGGGTTTGTTTTGTACGTTAGCAGTTGCGACGGATAGGGATGACGGGCAGCAGATATGCCACTGCGCTATGGACTCCCAACTGTTCAGGGACATGGATTTGATCATTTGATCTGAGTCGGGAATAGGATAGAGCTGCTGGAGATCACAAGTGGGATCACTGATGGATGTGGATCGATGTACCCATCGTGATTGCATGCATTCCCCGTGGAAAGTGGATGTGTGTCTCGTCCCCATCTCTTATTGATTCTCCATCCATTTGCGTGTGGAATCTAATGTTTAAATGCACCTGCAGTTTCTGTCGTCGAACTGTTCACAGTGTTGGTGGTGGTGGGGGGGATTGTTCCACGTGAAGTGTCACGATGGAAAGGAGAAGTGGCCGCTTTGATCCTTTACGCAGGCCCCACTGCCCCATTTCTGCAAGATTGAGAATGGTTTGAGTGCTTTGCTTGAAACGTGATGGGACCGATCACTCGCTTCTTGAGTGCTTGCTGGAAATTGTTTTTTTTCAGGGAACTTGTGTTGGGAACAAACAATGCTAAGGATATTGTGGAAGCTTGTATCGAACCGAACAACTTGACAGATTAACAAACAAACCGACCAAATGGCATAGTAATTATAAGCAATCAAGCATAAAATGCACTCACGAGTACAATCACAAACATGAGATTTTAACATGGAAACCTCCATAATGAAAAGGGGAGAAACCACGGGGTGGATCCGACCCGATCAAACTTCTCCACTAGATACAATGATCAAAGTGTTCTTCCTAGAGGCTATACAAAGTCAAAACTTCTCCCAAAGGTGTATCAACGATTACCACATATCTTTCTTCTCTTCATCATTTTGTGGATCATATTTGGAGCTCAACTTGAAATGCACTCTAAGAGGGGTGCTAGCTGGCTTCCATGTGAAATTTCTGAGATCTCTTATGAAAGCCATAACCTCATTGCCTTCAAATCACATGAGATCATCATGCCCAAAATTTGGCTCGCATAATTCAAGTTCTTCGTAAAAAAAGACTTGCTCAACTCCTAATTCAAGCAAAAAAATCTCACACCATTGCTGCAAAGGGATCCAAGCTGAAGTTTCTGTGAGCATTGTGTGTTTAGGAAATAACACAAGAAGCAATTCAGTAAAGCTATTCACAAGACGAAGGAGATGCTTGACTACCTCTATGCTGATTGTTGGGGCCCTTCACAGGTACCATCGTTGGGAGGTGACAAGTATTTTCTATCCATTATTGACGATTACTCCAAGATGATTTTGGTATACACACAACAACGAGGCATTTCAAACCTTTAGGTAATGGAAGAACTTGGTAAAGAACCAGACTTTAAGAAGATGAAGTGTTTGCATGCATAAAACGGGATAGAATTTTGTTTATCGGAGTTTAATGAGTTTTGCAAGGAGGAGGTTGTTACAGGACACCACACCATCAAAGATGTGTCACAATAGAATGGAGTAGTAGAATGAATGAATGAACAAGACACTTCTGGAAAGATAAAGATGCATGCTCTCTAATACTAGACTTCGAAGAGCATTATAAGCTGAAGTTGTGAATTCGGCTTGTTACTTGGTGAATTAGAGTCATGCATCTACTATTCAATACAAGACATCCATCGAAGTTGACCTGACAATCATGCTGATTATTCTATTTTTATGTGCCTTTATTTGTGCTGCAAAGTATCATGTTAGTTAAGGGAAGATGGAATCAAGGGAAAACAAAGAGATATTTATAGGTTATGGAGCAAGAGTGAAGGGGTATCGAATCGAGTTCCGTCTGAGCATAGATTATTGTTAGCAAGAATGTTAAATTTGATGAGAATTCCATGCTTCACTTGAGGAGTGATTCTGTTGATCCAGGGACAAGTCATGATGTGCAGGAACAGATGGAGTTCGAACTGACATCAAGTAGTGATTATGCATAGTCACACCACTCATGATTATGTTGAACTGGACAACTTGAAGATGAGCAACCAGAGGAGAGCAACCAAGTGTTGCTACTTGACTCTATAGAGAGATACATCCGCCTTAGAGGCATGGTTCAAGGACTTGGTTGCATTTGCACTACAGGTTGTTGAGGAGGCAATTTTCTGAGCCTCCACTTACATGGAGAATATAGCAGGGAAAGGATCTGGGTAATGGATCAATCTCTTCATAGAATCAGACATGAGAGCTTGTTAAGTTTCTAAAGGGGAGGAAAGTCGTTGGCTACAAATGAATTTTCAAGAAAAGATAGGAATATCAACCAATGAAGGCATCAAGAAACAAGGCACACCTAGTTATGAAGGGTTACGGTAAGAAGGATGGTGCAGATCAGACTACAACGAAATATTATCTTCAAGAGGATGCTACTGGCTCTTGTGGCATATCGAGACATGGAGCTAGAGCAACTAGATGTGACAACAGCTTTCTTGCATGGTGAACTCAAAGAAGATATTCTCATGAGCCAGCAAGAGTGATTCGTAGTTCAAAGCAAGGAAGACCGTGTCTGCAGATTGAAAAAGTCCTTATATGGACTTAAGTAATCTCTCATGCAGTGGTATAAGAAGTTTGACAGCTTCATGATTGGTCATGGGATCAATAAGAGACCACGATTGTTGTGTTTACCACACCAAGGTAGAGGATGGGTACTTCACCTATCTGTTAGTATACGTCAATGACTTGTTTCTAAGAGTAAGAGTATCATACATGATTTGAAGAAGCTCCTTAGTTCAGAATTTGACATAGAGGACCTTGGTGTAGAAAAGAAGATTTTAGGGATAGAGATCATTATGGATCGTAAAGAAGGGGAGCTTTTCTTATCTCAGAATAACTACACTAAGAAAGTTCTAATGATATTTGGGATTTCTACATCCAAGACTATATATACTCCATCCACTGTGAATATTCATTTATCAGTTTCTTACACACCTCATTCAGACGCAAAGAAGGAACACATTCCACACATTCACTACGCTAGCTAGCCGGGAGTCTTATGTATGCCATGGTATGCACAAGACCTGATATTGTTCATGTCGTAAGCGTTGTTAGCAAATTCATGGCGAATCCAGGGAAGAAGAATTAGCAGGAAGTGAAATGGATCTTTCGCTACCTGAGAGGAATACCTGACATAGACCTCATCTAGAGAAGTGATTCAATGTTTGATTAATGGATATTCATATTCATATTATGTTGCAGATGTTACTGGGAGGAAATCTATGACAGGTTGCATACTCTTTACTTCGGGGAGTTCTGTCATTAGTTGGAAGGCTACCTTACACCAATATGCTACTTTGTCTACTATAAAGGCATAGTATATGGTTTTTATGGAAGCTGCAAAGGAAGGCCTTTGGTTGAAGGGCTTAATTGCATATCTTAGTCTATGACAGCATCGAGCTATTGTAAATTGCGATAGTCTCAATGCAATATACTTAGCCATGGATGGGGTGCGTCATGAGAGGACCAAGCTCATAGGTGTCATATTTCACTTCATTCGTTCTGAGAAGAGGATCTAGGTGAAGAAGGTTGGCACAACAAATAATCCAACGGATATATTCACAAAGGCATTTCCTTGAGTAAGTTCAAACACTATTTGGACTTGCTCAATGTTGATAGTTGGAAGTAGACCCAAGAATGGGCTGGCGCGATGCGACGAAACTTGGCAAAGCATCCAAAGGATTCAATTCAAGGTGGAGACTATTTATATGCCTTGAATCCTGAAAATCTATTCTGTTGAACTCAGTTGAAGAACTGTCGTATGCACACCCCTCCGCCACACCATACCCCACTAGACAGGAAATGGTGTGGATCTGTTTGTTTCAGGGATTCGTTTGTTTTAGAAACATTTCCTTTTCTATTCGAGTCTATGGATCCATTTGTTTTAGGGATCCATTTATGCAGTAGTAGTATATATACTGTAACGTCTCGAGCTTAGGTCCCCGGTCCGTTATCGAGGAAAACTGGCCCTGACAGCTTGTTGGGTTCGGGCCCAAATGGACCCGTTGACAACTACCTAAAATGCTTAAGCTCAAGTTGTCAAGTAGTAATCACCACCACTTATATAACACACCCACACTTTGTGAGTTTTCGGTATGGCACTATGTTTGGGGTTGGGGTGTTACAACCTCCCCCACACTATGGGATGTTATGGATAGGTTGTAACACCCCAACCCCAAACATAGTGTCGTACCGAAAACTCACAAAGTGTGGGTGTGGTATATAAGTGGTGGGGATTACTACTTGACAACTTGGGCTTAAGCATTTTGGGTGGTTGTCAACGGGTCCATTTGGGCCCGAACCCAACAAGCTGTCAGGGCTAGTTTTCCTCGATAACGGATCGGGGACCTAAGCTCGGGACGTTACATAAACTCCCTCGAGCTAAGGCTTTCAAAAGACTTTGTATTTTTCTTTCTCCACATAGTGAAAATTGATTGTTGCCTCCCAAGGACGTAGCCTAGATATGGATGAACCTTGTAAATTCGTGTATCTCCATGCTTGCTTGCTTGATCGTTTGTGCTTGTTTGCTTTCGCGATTCACAAAAATATTCTATATATTGAAGATGATGACTAGTAGTGCTAGGATTAGGAGTTAATGTTAGGATTATGAATATTAAAAGAAATTGGCTCCGAATCCTCATAAAATTTATGATATATTTCATGTAGGACCTTCTTATGGATAGGATTATATATCATGCACTTGAACTATATCTAGAGGGAAGGTAAATTTACCACCGCACCACCATAAAAGCAGGTAATTGTTGAAGAACTATCCAAGCACGCAAGCAAACCACCACCACGCCACTATAAAAGCGGGTAATTGTTGAAGAATGATCCGAGCACATCAGCAAATAAAGAGCAATCGGCATGGAGATCATAATGATTTATGTGAAAGAAATCCATTGATGTAGTGGGAAAAAACACGAGAAAAGAGGCATCTCACTATGTATAAAAGTGGAGTTCATAATACAAATTCCCTAGGAGTAGGGATGTGCACGGTTTATGGGTTGGACGGGTATCCGATCCGATCCGTATTGGTCGACCCTAAACCCATGCATATTCTACAAACCATTTTGTATCGGGTACCCGACCCTATTTGATCCATGATATGAGGAGCTCCAACCCTATGATCCATGGATACCCACGGTCGATCCATTTCATTGCCCATCCAACCCGGACAATAACCATGGGCTAGCAGATCTCATTGCTCTTCCAACACGGTCATTGTTCATGGGTTTGACAATCTCCTTGCCCATCCCGACTTCCAAATTTCTTGTGATTGAGATCGTAACTTAGAATCGAGATAACAAAAATGTATGAATCAGGATTAAGATAGTTGGATCACTTCAAGAGAAGAGGCTTTTAGATGTTTGTAATTTTAACCGAAACAAAAGATTTACTACTTTTAATGTGAAAAAATAAATTAAAAAGAAACTAAAAAACTACATTTAATGTCGTATGTAAGTCATCTATGAGGCGAATTTAAAAAATATCTCCAACATAATTTGAATAAATTTCAAGTTCATAGAGTTTAGTAATTGGACCACGACCTCTAATTTCATCGAAATTCGATGAAATTTCGACCGAAATTATCGATATATTAACTAGGTGGATGGTCGATAAAAGAAATGCTAACCGAAATGATCAAAATTTTAGCCAAAAAGACAAGGAGATCACGAGCTACGTGGATAGGTGATGTGCAACATCCTTCTTACGTGTCATCATAGATCTGCGCATGCAGATGAAAATCCATTCTTAAAATATTGACATCCTTCACATGCATGCCCATTCTACTATGTAAAATTGACTAGTGCTAATATTTGAAATCTTCGAATTCGAGCGAGACGCCTATGTTCTTTACCATGATGCGAGGAATGCGAACTCAAAAAACGTGAATCTAGCATCTCCAACACCATCGACCTCCACAATATAATATAATAAAGATCTTAAAAAGAATCAAATTTAAATCAATCTGGTGATTTCTTAGTATCTCGCTACTATCCCTAATGGGTTTAAAGGAAAAATATTTACGCAATTAAACAGGTTTCTTTTACAAGTACTTCCTCGATTTTTGCAAGCAACAAAAATCTGATCAAATTTTTGATTTCGACAAGTGCCGAAACTTGACCGAAATGATCGATATGTTAACTGGATGGGTGATCGATAAAAAAATGCTAATAAAAATGTTCAAAATTTTGATCAAAATCCGACCGAAATTTCATTTCGATCGGATTCTGGATTCTGATATTGTGCTTAAAATCGATAATTTGGACATGTGATATTCTAATTAGAGCGTGATTAATTCGACCAATCAATAGTACATCGTATCAAGTATTAATCATATAAGATTTGAATAAACATGTTATATTTATTTTAAAAAAGTATAATCATAGATTGAAATCGATTTTCTTTTTTTCTTTAAATTTTGTGCTCATCGTGATTTTTTCAGCAAAAAGTTTATGTGAATATATAAGCAATGTCTATGCATGTGTAATGGATATATGAACGTTGATTTGGGCTTAAAAATTCCCAAGTTAGAAACTTTCACATCACAAGCATATCATGGATTAATGTGTTTTGGTGATCCGCGGGTACCCGCGGGTAACCGAGACCCAGTCAAATAATCAGGGTATCCGTTAGTACGATTATCCGTTGGAATGGGTTGGATCGATCCATCAACCCGCTAATGACGGGTCGGGGCGGGTCATGGTTGAACGGATCGGGTACCCGCCCCGTGCACACCCTTACCTAGGAGGCAATCCCAAAAATAAACTCGCAAATGACTGCTTCATCATAAAACATGTATATATAGGATACATGATAAAAGGATCTTGATCGGATCCTAAAAATCCTCAACGGACATGTCCGAGATCAACAAATGCTTGAGAGTTCCTCTATTCAATCATTTTCTTTCTTCTTGTTGCTAGATATTTCATCCATATACGTCTTCTTTTTGTTTCACGAGCCCCTAGTGAATTACACACAGAGTTAACAAAGATCAAATCTTTGATGATTCATCATACATGATTGTGTAGCGAAAACTTCTGGATTGGTATCCTACATCTGAACTTAATTCTTTCTGGTTAAAGAATCTATTTCTAGTTGCTTTAGAACATTTAGGAGATTCTCTAGAAAAAATACGGGATTATACTTCTGGATGCAATATGATATTGGGTGGTGGTTTGCTTATGAGGACAAATCAATACGTCCTAAGTAAAAATATTTGAATATCAATCTCATCGATTTCATAAATATCATACCAAATCCCATCAATCGAATCACTTTTTCGAGAAATACGAGACATCTAAGTCGTACAAGTAAAGAGATCTATTCATTGATAAAGAAAAAAAACCTCAAGATCCATTTACAAAATGTATCGGATCCTAATCGAGTTGAGTCTTCAAGGCATATGTCAACAGTAACAATGTAAGAGAGAAGGAGAGAGAAGAAAGATAAAAAGTGTGGGAACATAGAGTGTTGTACTTGTTCCTTTTTCGCGATGATTTTTCTTCTCGGATAGTTGTGAGAGGTGGTCGACCACCGTTATATCATATTGTCATATTATTCACGTCATGCCATGGTGATGGTCGATTACACATCCGGGTTTTTGCCCCGAGTAAGTACATCTTATCATTCTTTCTTTTCCTAATTTCTATATGTAGACAACACAGACACTGCATAATAGCATGTGATGCTTAAAGAACCCACAAGGAAATAAACTTCTCTTTAGTTTCTCCATATTCTGATGTACAAAACAATGTATCCATGAATGAGAAAAATGTCATGGACTGACAGTTACACGTCCTCATGCAGACTTAGCAAAGTTTGACCATATTCTGGGGGGCATGGGAGAAGTTATTTTTCTTTCAATACACAAAATAATTTACTGAGAATAAAGCCAGATTAATGCAGTCTATAACTGATTGATTTATGTGCATTTGTTGGTTCCTGAGAGATCTGTCCAAAGAAGAAAACGTTTTGTACGACCAAGAAATCTTGCTTGCCAAGCTTGTTCCTCGCTTTCATAAGCAAAACCACTCTTTACATAGAGTTTTTTTGCTGCTTCATTGTCGACGGCGACATGGACATATAGATCTGTTATTCCTGTAAATGTGCAGTGTAGTTTCAATAGCATTGGAGAATAGTTTGAAACATTTCCTATAAGGTGACTATGAAGAGGAGTGAGGAGCCTCGTGATCTTGGTAAAATAGCACGACCTGATGATTGATAATAAGAGATAACCAGGGATGAGAGATGTACATTACCCCAAGATTGAGCAACTTCCTTGGCTTTGTTGATCAGCGCGTAACCCAACCCATTCCTTTGCAGCTCCTCAGCAACGCAAACATTGCTTAGATATGCCCTTTTGATGTTCGCTCCAACACCCTGCAACAATTTTCAGAATTTAGTCTCGCATTGAAAGAGGATAAGCTGCAGCACTTGATGATTAGAAAATAAAGATATAGTAACAAATGCAGCTAGAAACTTAATGTCTTTCTTTTACTAAAAACATGATTAACGATAATCATAAAGTTGAGCACTTTCAGACTTCAGAATGAACTGCGTCGAGTGATAAAATCAGGGGAAGTCCATCCTAGTTTCTTCTTTAAGTCGTGAAAGACTTTGGCACTGTAACTTTTTTCCCTTTTTTGCATCTGTGACACGGTTTAAATATTAGGATAGGACATTTTGAGTGATATGGACGGAGGAAACTGGGATGATGAGATGAAGAGGAGCATGCCAAGCCACATGATGGGTGTTGAGTTATTATACTTATATGGGTAAACGGATCTTTGGATGAGAGACTGTTTACCCATCCTTCTCTATATATTGTATTCATCCCTCCTCGTTTGAAAATAGTTTTTAGTGAAGAGTGCCCCAATCTCTAGTGAGGGAGATTAGGGATTGAGAGCTCCCATGGTTTTTTCCCACTCCGTAACGTTTTCCACGTAAATCCATGTCTCCATATTTGTGTGTGCTTAGTGCATTTGATTCTAACATGGTATCAGAGCCTCGTTGAGGTATATGAGTGTGTTTTCTGCTGCTCGGAGTGCTGGAAATTGGTTCCACCGTGCTGGATTTTGTCTCTTGGTGGTGATTTTTAATTTCTCTCGTCGCCGATCAACCATATTGCGTTGCGGCAACCACTCCACGCGTTGTGGAGTTGTTATGAAGGTCTGAATCCGCCCGTAAGAGGCTGTGCTGCTGCTATAGTGTTTTTTGGCGTCCAAAATCGATCAGAACTCCATTGGTGTTGTGAGGTAAGTTCCATGGTTGTTGGGGGAACAACCCTTGGTGTGAGCTTTGTGCTCTTAAGTGTTGTTGTGGGCGTATAGCTCGTTTCTTGGACATTTTCCACCTCTCTTTTGCAGGAGAAAATTGGGTTGTTTATTGTTGTCCACCAAGTGTTCGACAAAAAGCCACAAAGAACCTCGTTGAGATCTTCTGTGCTTCAAGTTCTTTGTGCTGAACTACTACTCCTATTATACTCAAGGTGTATGATTAAATGTCTGTAGAGATAGTCAAAGTCTAAAGGCTATGAATTTTCTGGTGAATGATCGCATGATACTTGGAGCATCCACAGAAGCCGACTCGACAAAGGATACCATTATGGAGTTGCAGTCCTTCTTAAAGAAATATTTACAAAAGAGCATGTCTCCTTGAAATCGACAGACAATGGTTCAGCTTTTAATATGAGGAGAACTAGCAATGCTTCCTCTATCAAATCTGAGTGGATTATCGACAGTGGTGCTTCCGATCACATGACAGGTGATCATAAAATGTTTCATGATTACAAGTTATCGTCTGAAAGAGAGAAAGTTACAGTTACAGATGGGTCTCCAGCTACTGTTACTGGAAAAGGAACGATTTCTGTTGTTAATCGTTTCCTCCTTACCAATGCACTTCACGTCCACGATTTCCCAATAAATCTTTTGTCAGTCAGTAAGATTACTAAAGAATTGCACCGCAGGCTGATTTTTTATCACAATTCGTGTGGTTTAGAAGACTTACAGATAGGAAAGAAGATTGGAATTGATTAGTTGAGGTTGGATTATATCGTCTTTCAGCTCGAGTGGGTCAAACCCTTGCATTTGTGATGAAAGCTCGCTTTGAAAAGGACAATTCTACTTTAGTACAAAAATGGCATGAGCGTCTTGGTCATATCATTTTTTCTTCTCTACATAAGTTGATGCTTGAGATTTTCTCTGGATTGTCTGAGGATGATTTGCAATGTGAGGTTTTCCAATTTGCAAAGCAAACACGAACTACATTTCCTGCATCTACTGGTAAATGTACTAATGCATTCGAATTGGTGCATTCTGATGTTTGGGGTCCGTCAAGTGTGAAGAGCATGGGTGGCCATATGTACTACATCACTTTCATTGACGATTTTTCACGGAGTACTTACATGTACCTTTTAAAATATAGAAGTGAAGTTCCTGCTGTTGTAAGAACTTTATAAATATGGTAAGCACTCAGTATGTAACAAGAGTAAGAACTCTCAGGACTGATAATGCCAAGGAGTATATGGAAAGTTCCCAACATGCTTTTCTTGATGAGAAGGGTATCATCTATGAAACCTCATGTAGTTACACACCGCAACATAATGGGATAGCTGAAAGAAAAAATCACCATTTGTTGAATGTCACAAGAGCACTCCTACTCCAGCAAAATGTGCCAAAGAATTTTTGGGGAGAAGCCGTCTTGACAACTGCCTATCTTATCAATAGGAGCACCCATCTGCCATAATCGGAAAGAAAACTCCTTTCTCTGTCATCCATCCAGATACCTCTCCCTTCAGTTTAGGCCCATGAGTTTTTGGATATGTCTTCTTTCTTCACAATTTTGGACCAGGTTGGCGTAAGTTGGATCCAAGAGCCACGAAATGCATATTTCTTGGGCATTCTGAAACTCAAAAAGGATACAAATGTTATGACCCCGTGGCACGTCGTCTTCATGTAAGGATGTTACTTTCTTCGAGAGTGAGTCCTACTTCTCTAAGAGATTTCCTCAAGGGGAGTCTGTGAAAATAAATGTTGAGAAAAATGAGAATGGGATTTACTTTCTTAGTGACATGCCAGAGACTATCCATGTGGGGGAGAATAATGAACAAGATAGAGACAAAGACAGTGAAAATGCATGCAGATTTGGACAGACTTATAGCAGACGAAAGGGATCAAATAAAGTGGTGGAAGTCGAAGAAGAGATGACACCGAACCAGGGTGTCAACCTTTCCTCCGACCATAACGTCAACCCTTCCATGGGTGATTTTGGCCATGAAAGCTCTACAAGTGTTTCTCTCCCTCCTGATATTCATACTGATAATGCCAATCCTTTATTGGATGAGCGTCCCATTGCTATGAGAAAATCTACTAGAACTGTTCGAGCCTCTACTCATTATCCAGTGGAGGACTTTGTTGCTTATATCAATATGAGTTCAAGATATAAATGCTTTATTACCTCTCTAGATGCTCATCATGTTCCTAAAAATTTTGATAAAGCCAAAAAGGATCTGAAATGGAGTAATGCTATGAAGGAAGAAATGGATGCCTTGGTTAAAAATAATACCTGGGATATTGTTGAAGCTCCTAAGGACGTTCACCTTGTTGGCTCTAAATGGGTCTATGCAATCAAATATGACGCGGATGGAAATGTCGACAGATGCAAAGCTCTGCTTGTGGCTAGAGGATACAGCCAGAAATATGGGATTGACTACCTGGAGACATTTGCTCCTGTTGTCAAGATGAATACGATCAGGGTTATTATTTGTCTAGCAACCCACTTTTCCTGTAAAATGTATCAGTTAGATGTGAAAAATATTTTCTTGAATGGTGATCTTATAGAAGTGTATATGAAAATGCCGCCTAGGTTTGAAAAGGACAACAAGTGTTGTAAATTGAAAAGGTCTTTATATGGATTAAAGCAGTCACCGAGAGCTTGGTTTGAACGTCTCCGTGTGGTTATGATTAAGAATGGATATATATAAGTGAATGGAGACCACACCTTATTTATAAGGAGGAATGATGAAAAAAGATCTATTCTTTTAGTGTATGTCGATGACATGATCCTTACAGGTGATGATGAAGAAGAAATTTCCAGGATAAAGAAAATACTTGCAGGTGAATTTGAATTGAAAGACTTGGGGAAGTTAAAGTACTTCCTAGGCATTGAGATGGCTCGATCTCCAGGAGGTATGGTCTAAGTCAATGAAAATATGCTCTGGACTTATTGAAAGATTGTGGCATGTTGGGATGCAAGCCTGCTACTAATCCTATTGAGGCAAACCATAAACTGAATAAAGAGGATGGTGACCTTCTTGATGGTGCAGGAAAGCGTAGGTATCAAAGATTGGTGGGAAAGTTGATCTATCTTACCCTTACTAGATCGGATATTACTTACGCTGTAAATGTGATGGGTCAATTCATGCATGCTCCTACTACCTCTCATGCTAATACGGTAAATAGAATTCTATGCTACATAAAAGGATCAGCAGGAAAAGGTCTTATGTTCAAGAAGAATCATGAGGTCACTATTGAAGGATACACTGATGCTGATTGGGCTGGTTCCATTGACGACAGAAGATCCACCTCAGGTTATGTGGTATATTTGTGCGGAAATTTGGTTATTTGGAGAAGTAAGAAACATCATGTGGTTTCAAGATCAAGTGTCAAAGCAGAATACCGAACTCTTGCCAATGGCGTTACAGAAATTCTATGGCTAAAAATTTTGCTCCATAACTTGGGAATCAAAGTTAGTATGCCAATGCAGATGTTTTGTGACAACAATGCTGCAATAAATTTGGCCAACAATCCCGTAATGCATGACAGAACGAAACATTTGGAGATTGATAGACACTTCATCCGTGAGAAGATTGATAATGGACTGTTGTGTCTGCCTTACCTGAAATCTACTGATCAGGTTGTTGATCTCTTCACAAAGGGGCTGCCTACGGTACAATTTGAGTTGAATGTAGGCAAGTTGGGCATGGTGGACATGTATGCCCAACTTGAGGAGGGGTGTTGAGTTATTATACTTATATGGGTAAACGGATCTTTGGATGAGAGACTGTTTACCCATCCTTCTCTATATATTGTACTCATCCCTCCTCATTTGAAAATAGTTTGTAGTGAAGAGTGCCTTAATCTCTAGTGAGGGAGATTAGGGATTGAGAGCCCCTGTGGTTATTCCCTCTCCGTAGGGTTTTCCACGTAAATCCGTGTCTCTATATTTATGTGTGCTTAGTGCATTTGATTCTAACAATGGGAAAGACAAAAGGGTGTAAAATCGGAATGGAGGGTTTGGGATAAGAAGAAAAGTCCAAAGGGGAGAGGGATGGAGTCAATGGCTAGACCAAATTTAAATTCATTCAGACATTTCTTTTTTATATGTCTCGGTGGCTTTATATAGAGTTGATCTCAGTAAAGACGCATACCTCTTTGGACCAAAAGGAACATCTTTACATCAAAAGACATGTTCCTTCGATCTGATTAGAACACTACAAGGAAATAGAGAGAAAATTTGATAAAATATATCATCTTGGATTTGGGCCATAACAATATGTATAAATAGATGTAGAGTTCTCAAACTTCGGGGATTGCAAAGGAGGAAAAGAAATGGAGGGAGAGTATCGTGCTCCTTTTCTGATTCTAATGGATCGAGAGTTGATCAGCATTGCAGTGATTTAGTGAGAGTTTATTAGGCGTTCTTAAATCTATGAGTATTCAATAAAGTCTGGTGGTAGTGCAATGTGCCTGCTATCCGAAAGACCAGGATTTAAATCCCCTCTAGGGTTGCGTTAGGTAGTCGACAACCAGCGTAAAAAATAGTCGAATCTTTCAACATAGATTTGAGCAAGAATCCATGTAGCCGACCATACTTATAGTGGGAGAAGACTTCGCCATAAACTAAATAAAAAGGGGATAAGTGATGGTCAAAGAAGCCTTCGTTGCAATACGACTTCAACAACTGAATGAAAGGATCTGTTAACATTACATATATGTTTATATTAAGAAATGGTAGTAATTTCTTTTGCTTTAGAAATCCAAGTTCGGGAACATGACTAAAATAGTAAGGGGTATTTATACACATGTTCCAATAAAACAAATTAATTACACTTCAACCCATGTATACTCCGTATCCACATCGAGACCATTGTAAGCTTACTCCATTTCACGTCTATGCCCCTACAGTGAGCCTATCTCGACATCCTAGCCACCTTGAGTTATTAGTCTAACTCACAAACCTAACCATTTTGAGTTATTCTAAACATGTCCAACTTACACTGATCTTTGAAAAATCCAAATTAATTTGTATAGCATGAAATGGGAATATTATTATTAATCTAGCTTTTCAAAAAAGTTATAAATAAAATGGAAGAAAAGGACATACACACCTGTGGTCTCGTTCCGATTAACTCATCTGCCAGTTTAAGGCACTGGTTAAGATCTAGAGTGCCAACGACAACTCGCTCCTCCCCATTATCAGAGAACTACATAGCAATGATCAGCACAAAGATGAAAATAAATATAAGAAGTGGATTGATATGTTCAGTTGTGGAAATTTTATTATCAACAAACTTAAGGTGACCTGAGTAAATTGTCTATCTAATTAACTAACGTAGGTGATCTTCCAGTTACTTCTAAACAGAGATTGTGCCCCCGGGAAAGAATTATTATGTTACCCGTCAACTATAAAACTACATAAGTTGTTTATGCTCCAAAAGGAATATTAACTCAACCACCCACCCACCCACCATGGGCATTTTTTACACAAAATAGAAATTTTATATATGGTAAACTTTATGTAAATGTATTATTCTCTACCAGTTAATAAAACAGGATAGCATTTGGAGATGTGTACCTTGCAATTGGATGAGAGATCTATAGAATCGGCTACCAGGTTCGGAAGGGGAAGAGTAGCATTTATGCAGGCGACTCTTATGAACCCAAGTGTCTTCCCTGCAATACGTTCTTTCAATGCCTCAAACTCCCTGTCAGCCACATTCCTCTTATGATCCTAGCAAAACTTGACATTGGAGGATAACCATCAGCACCAAAAGGCATTGGATTTTTCTATTATGTTAGTTTGAGACAAGATTCTACATGCAAACAATTAGTGGAAATGTACTGCATGATTTACCTTTTTCTCATGAAGTTTGGAATATGTGGAATTGACATGTCCATTTCATGGTAATAATAGCATACTTTTCAATTGAGAAAACAAATTGCAGAACCTCTTTGGAATGCACAAAGATAGCATGTAGGTCCAATGCAGTGGTTGGAAAAAAACTACTCAATTCTAAACATAGTTGCTATAACTTGTACAATTATAAGGGGTCGATGATCATGTGCTGATATCATTGATTTTCCTGATTGTGCGCCATCAATCCCTCCATTATCATGTTCCCTCACCAGGTCATGTTCTACGCCAGAGTACATTCTCACTACCCTGACATCATCAAACTATTTGCACCCTCATTAGTCATAGATATGTCGACACCCACAACTATCCAGGTACCATGCATCCATCACTTTATTTATATGAAATGTCGACAAATTATCTAGATTGTGGAAGAACCAGATGGTACCATGCCTTCACTCTCACGATGAGATGGGGCTCATCAATGGCACTGATTCATGTTTACAAGCAACACTGACATTGTCAATGTTGATATGCATTGAATCCTGACCGTCTATTCTGCCATGTTGGAGAACCGTCGTATGTATCCCCCTTGCCATACCATACCACACCAGGCGGGTATAAGGACCCGGGTATATGGATTCGTTAGGAGCAGTTCCTTATCTATTCAGGTATATAGATCCGCTTGTTTTAGGGATCCATTTGTACGGGAGTAGTATATAAACTCCCTATGGTTTGGGCTTTATGTATCCTCTGTAATTCTTCTTTCTATACAGTGAAAACCGAACGCCTCCGTCCAAAGACGTAGCCGAGTTATGGGTGAACCTTGTAAATGTGTGTCTCCGTGCTTGCTTGATTTGATTGTTTGCGTGTGTTTTACTTCCGCAATTCGCAACAGTCAACATCCGCAAATGTTACTTCCTTTTCTTTAATTGATTCTATTACAGTCTTTGCCTCATTACAATGCAATCTGATGTTTCTCACCTGGATATTGGTATCTCTCTCTCTCTCTCTCTCTCTCTCAAAATATCTTTACCGTTGTGGTTGGCTTGATAACTTCTCATGATGCATGTGGGGTCATGGAACATGCCTACGGAGTTCCCTCACATACATGTCTTATTCAGCTTTGCTTACGCTTACAAAATATTCGACTACGGAATGAGACTATCTAGTTTACATAAAACTAAGTAAATCCTGAGTATAGAAAGTATACTCCATTTATCAACAGTCTACCATCAAACTATAGTGATGTTACAGCCTTGTCAACAAGATTGGGACATGTGTCCTACCCTGAACTTCTATCCTTCAAGCATCATACGAGATTCATATTACACGCAATCAATAAGTAGAAACTACATGTAAAATGAGAAATACCATTTTACTTGTTAAGAAGCCTTGAATCCAAACTTGTTCATTTAGTCCAATACATTGCAAAGCCTTTAGGTGATCTTTCCCATCATTGATGGGCGAAGCCTGCTATCTGGATTGGTGATGGGACAAGTGCAACTCCCCCCCACCTGGTATGGATCGGGGGCTCATGGCTCTTGAAACAAAATATGCATTGTAAGTCCTAATTGTATTGGAATTAGATGATACACCAGTTTAGGAGGATACACTTTTATGAGAATGTATATAAATCCCCTTACAGACGGGGATACTATGTATCTTTTTAAGGAAATTATCCTGATCATCTTTAAAGGAATAAATAGACGTTCTAATGAATTGTTTTCCTTATGTTTAGGGGGGGATATTATGTATCTTTTAAGGAAATTATCCAGATCTTTCTGCTCTAAAATTATTTTATGGATGCCATTATGTGCTTTCCCCCCACAAGAAGTTGACAGTTTATCAAACTTTCATTCATTTACAATCCATGGTTGTACAATATTTTGATTAAAAATTAAGAACTTTCAATTTAACAATGGTGGAGTATCGTGAGCCTTGTCAAATAATTTTTGAATCATAGGAGTCAATCATCGAATCACCTACAGTCATACTCATGGATAAAATGGAATTGTTGATATCAAAACAAAGCATGCCATTAACACTAGTCCTACTATCCTTGATAAATCCCTCATTCCTTAATATTTTTGGGACTTTGTCCGTTGAAATACATACTTATCTAATCAACAGGCTCTACTCATGTTCTCTTTAATGAATCTCCCCGTTAGTGTCTATTCAAACAAAAACTTGATTCTGCACCGTTATAAGTTTTTGGATGTGTTGCATTTCCCTTACTATATGCCTACTTTCTGACTGAGGAACTAACAACGATGCAAGTCAAGCAATGCAGCTAAGATCTACTTGGACATTAGGTTATTTCCGCAACTTACCCCATCTTGACTATTGCCAACTTGTTGGGTTTTCCAGAAAACATCCTTTTCCAAGGTCATAAGTTTTTGAGTTACCTTCTAATTATCATGCATTATTTTCATAGGCAACAATACCATTGTTATTCAAAAGTTATCATTGATCTCAGCAAAGATTTAAAAGTTGGTGATCTTGGCATAATGCACTATTTCCTTAGCATTAGGTGTTGAGAACAAGATATCACCGATGCTATGGAAGTGTCATTAGACGAATAACAAAGAAGAAATGTCACAAAAAACGAGTAGGCAAATCAATCACAAAATCAACCACGATAATAACCACACAAATGCGTGAGTAATTTTGACTTGGAAACCCCCTAAAAGGGTGGGGTAAAAAACCATGGAGCTAACTCGACCCGAACTACTCCACTACATTTATTGATAAAAGTGTTCTCCCTTGAGGGGATACACAGTCAATCTTCTTAGTTGATATATGAACCAAAGTACTACCACAAACAATATAAAAGTGGAGTTTGAGCAGATTTCACCAAGAATGTGGATGCCCAAAGCAAGGTCTCTAACTGCTCTTGCAAAGGATCCTTTCAATGCCTCCGCAACAAGATCTCCAACTGATGTCCAAGGCTCGACCCAATGAGGTGGAAGGAGAAGAAGCTAAGGGTTGTCCACACATAAAGAGTAGTAGAAGAGGATATTAGGGTTGTTGCCCTTCTCTTCACATTCTGTCTGCCAGAAGCAGCAATAGAATGGGAAAAACTTCCATGATGCCCACTTGAGGCTTTTCTGTCCACGCCATCCAATGGTTGGAATCGTATAAAGGGCACCACCCAATAAATCCCTCCCTCCATCCATAGGGGATATCAATAATCAACATGTTCCATGTTGAGAGTATAGATTATTGTGGTTCAGGTAATGTTAGAGTTCCCACATGGAAGGAGCCCACCATCCTAACTCTCAACTCGTCAACAAGAAGGGATGTGCTCTTATCCTGCAATGGAGAGGCAGACTTCAAGCTTTTCAAGTTAGGATGGCTTGGTCATCATATATGCACCATTATAGTCTATGTTGATCTTATCAAGAACAAGTTGCTTTTCTTTTAGGTCATTCCATATATAATGATACCTCGTATATATGTGCTTCGACCTTGCATGGAAAGTGGAATTCTTTCCGAAGTGGATAACACTCTAACTATTACAGTAAACCATATACTTATCTTAATTGAACCTGTAGAAAACAAGCATGATCATCACAAAGAAAGAGACGATGATTTACGTGGAAAACCCTATAACGAGGGAAAAACCACGGGGGCACACACAATCCCTAATCTCCCTCACACGAGATTAGGGCTCTCTTCACTATCTTACTTTTCAATGAGGGGGGATGAGTACAATATATAAGAAGGGTAAATGGTCCCTCATCCCAAGATCCATTTACCCATTTAAAGAACAACTCAACACCCCCCCTCAAGTTGGGCATACATGTTTGCCATGCCCAACTTGCCTACATTCATCTCAAATTGCACGGTAGGCAGCCCCTTTGTGAAAAGATCAGCAACCTGATCAGTAGACTTCAAGTACGGAAGGCACAACAGTCCAGCATCAATCTTCTCACGGATGAAATGTCTATCTATCTCCACATGCTTCGTTCTATCATGCATTACAGGATTGTTGGCCAAGTTTATTGCAGCTTTGTTGTCACAAAACATCTTCATCGGCATACTCACTTTGATGCCCAAGTCATTTAACAGAATTTGTAGCCATAGAATTTCAGTAACACCATTTGCAAGAGCACGATATTCAGCTTCAGCGCTTGATCTTGAAACCACATTCTGCTTTTTACTTCTCCAAATAACCAAATTTCCACACAAATATATCGCATAGCCTGAAGTGGATCGTCTGTCATCCACGGAACCAGCCCAGTCAGCATCAGTGTATCCTTCAATTGTAACTTCGGGATTTTTCTTAAATATAAGCCCTTTTCCTGGTGATCCTTTTATGTAGCTTAGAATTCTATTAACTGCATTAGCATGAGAGGTGGTGGGTGCATGCATGAATTGACTCACTACATTTACCGCATAGGTAATATCTGGTCTTGTGAGAGTAAGATAAATCAACTTTCCCACCAATCTTTGGTATCTTTCTTTTCCTGCATCGTCAAGGAGCTCACCATCTTCTTTACCAAGTTTATGATTTGCCTCAATAGGAATAGTAGTAGGTTTACATCCCAACATGCCACAATCCTTTAGCAAATCAAGAGCATATTTTCTTTGACTTAGACACATACCCTCTGGAGATCGAGCCATCTCAATACCTAGGAAATACTTTAGCATCCCCAAGTCTTTCAGTTCAAATTCAGTTGCAAGTGTTTTCTTTATCTTAAGAAGTTCTACCTCATCATCACCTGTAAGAATCATGTCATCCACATATACTAAAAGAATACACCTTTTGTCGCCCTCCCTTTTTATAAAAAGAGTGTGGTCTCCATTCACTTGGGTATATCCATTCCTAAGCATGACCACGCGTAGACGTTCGAACCAAGCTCTTGGAGATTGTTTTAGTCCGTATAAAGCTTTCTTTAGTTTGCAACACTTACCATCATTCTCGAACCCAGGCGGCATTTTCATATATACTTCTTCTTTAAGATCGCCGTTCAAGAAAGCATTTTTCACATCTAATTGGTGCATTTTCCATGAAAAATGAGTTGCTAGGCAAATAACAACCCTAACTGTATTCATCTTAGCCACAGGAGCAAAGGTCTCAAGGTAGTCAATCCATAATTTCTGACTGTATCCTTTAGTCACAAGACGAGCCTTGAATCGGTCAATATTCCCATCAGCATCATATTTGATTGTATATACCCATTTAGACCCAACAAGGTGAGCACCCTTAGGGGCATCCACAATATCCCAAGTATCGTTCTTTACCAATGCTTCCATTTCTTCCCTCATTGCATTGACCCATTTCTGATCATTTCTGGCCTCATTAATATTTTTAGGGACATGATGAGCATCTAGAGAGGTAATAAAGCATCTGTATCTTGGACTCATCTTGGTGTATGCAACAAAGTCTTCCACAGGATAACGAGTAGAGGCTCGAACGGTTCGAATAGCTTTTCTCACAGCAATCGGACGATCATCCATTAAAGGCTCAGAATTATCAACAGGAATATCGGGAGTGAGAGGAATGCTTATAGAGTCTTCGTGTCCCAAATCATTTGAGGAGATATTGAGATCATGACTTTGTATAATTTCTT
Source organism: Ottelia alismoides (assembly GCA_037367405.1). Taxonomy (NCBI): domain Eukaryota; kingdom Viridiplantae; phylum Streptophyta; class Magnoliopsida; order Alismatales; family Hydrocharitaceae; genus Ottelia; species Ottelia alismoides. Next base: position 2,028,245 of record JAZKJV010001355.1, on the reverse strand, counting down.
CTTCAGTATCTACCATGGGGAAATCATGGCTTTCTATGATCTCTTCTTCAGTCTCCACCACCTTATCCACTTCCTTTCGTCTGCTATAAGTTTGACCAAATCGACCTCTATACTCGTCATCTTCTTTTCTATCTTGCTCATTGCCATTCGTTACATGTATATTCTCATGTATATCGTCAAGAAAGTAAATCCCCTTCTCATTTTTCTCAAGATCTATATTGACATACTCCCGTTGAGAAAAATTACTAGGAAAGTATGACTCATCTTCAAAGAAAGTGACATCTATACTCACATGAAGACGACGTGCCACGGGATCATAACATTTGTATCCTTTTTGTGTTCCAGAATAACCAAGAAAGATGCATTTCGTAGCTCGAGGATCTAACTTTCGCACACCTGGTCCAGAGTTATGAAGAAAGCAGACACATCCAAAGACACGAGGGTCCAAACTGAAAGGAGAGTTATTGGGATGAATAATAGAGTAGGGAGTTCTCTTTGCGATCACGCTAGAAGGTGTCCTGTTTATCACATAAGCTGCAGTTAAGACAGCCTCTCCCCAAAACATCTTTGGTACATTTCGCTGAAGTAAGAGTGCTCTAGTTACATTCAACAAGTGGCGATTTTTTCTTTCAGCTACTCCGTTCTGTTGTGGTGTATAACTACACGAGGTTTCATGAATGATGCCCCTCTCATCAAGAAAAGTAGACAGAGATCCTTCTAAGTATTCCTTGGCATTATCCGTCCTCAGCTTCTTAATTCTAGCTCCATACTGAGTTACAACCATATTTATGAAACTTTTGACTGCTTTAGAAACTTCACTCCTACTTTTCAAAAGGTATACGAAAGTACTTCGAGAGAAATCATCAACAAAAGTAATATAGTAGAGATGACCACCAACACTCCTTATATTTGAAGGTCCCCACACATCAGAATGAACAAGCTCAAAGGTATGAGTAGATTTACCAGTAGAGATGGGATAAGTGCTCCGAGTTTGCTTTGCAAATTGGCAGACATCACATTGCAAATCTCCTTCAGATAATCTTGAAAAAATATCCGGCATCAACTCTTGTAAAGAAGAGAAATTGATATGACCAAGACGCTCATGCCATCGTTTCACAGTCATCGAACAATCCTTCTCAAGTCGAACCTTCATTGCAGAAGTAAGAGCTTGACCAACCCGAGCAGGAAGACGATATAATCCATCTTCAACTCGACCAATTCCAATCTTCTTTCCTGTCTCCAGTGCTTCTAAAATGCACGATCTTTGGTCAAAAATTAACTTACAGTTCAATTCTTTCGTGATCTTGCTAACAGATAAAAGATTTATTGGAAAATCAGGCACATGAAGAGCATCATGAAGAAGGAAACGATCCACAACAGATATGGTCCCTTTCCCAGCGACAGTAGCAGGAGATCCATCTGCGACAGTAACTTTCTCTCTTCCCGAGGATAATTTGTAATCATGAAACATTCGCGGATCACCTGTCATATGGTCCGAAGCCCCACTATCAATGATCCACTTAGTAATGTCTGGATTATTCTTATCAGTTCGCCTCGTATTAAGAGCAAAGTTGGTTTCAGTAAAATATTTAGATCCACGATTTCTGGCTACAAATCTCATCATCGAAAATTTCAATTCACCAATAGCATCCAAATAAATAAGGAGGATTGCTGGATTCAGACGTTCATGCTGCTCGAAATCAATTTCAAGATCTGACTTCCAACGGATTATTCAGATCTCCAGGCAAATGGATTTTCAGATCTCCAGTAATTCTGAAGGGAGTAAATCTATTACAATCTGAAGCATATAACTATCAGAGATAATTTCGACGTACTGGAATATAGAGGGAAACTTCCTCTTCTACGAATCTCAACGTGTCTCAAAATATCAGCAAAACTCAAAGAAACAGACGGGAAGTCCCCCCGATGACAACAGTGAATCCATGTCTGCAGTTTGCACCTTATGATTATTCTAAGTTCACAATTTTCCTCACTGGCACACCAATCTCCGTGCAAAACAATCTCCAGGCAAGAGTCAAAATGACATTGAGTTTCGAAATCAAATTGACCAGGCAAAAATATCCAGCAAATCCAGGAAAATCAAACAAAATGACCGCGGGAGCAAGAGGACCACGGCGAGGAGCAGGCTGGCTGCGAGAGAATGGTTGCAGGCGGGTGGCGCACTTCGGCTGGCTACGAGCAAGGGCACCGTTCGAGGGAGGCTGCGACCAGATCAAGGGGCAGCGGCTGCGACCAGATCAAGGGGCAGCGGCCCTAGATCTGCACCTTGGATCAGAGAGGCCGAGGAGCAGCGACCCTAGATCTGCTCGGAAATACGAGCCAGTGAACAGACCTCGAGTCTTCGATCTACACGAGGAACTTCGCACCTTTGAAGAATCAAATCGAGATTCACGCCAAGATCAATGGCTCTGATACCATGTAGAAAACAAGCATGATCATCACAAAGAAAGAGACGATGATTTACGTGGAAAACCCTATAACGAGGGAAAAACCACGGGGGCACACACAATCCCTAATCTCCCTCACACGAGATTAGGGCTCTCTTCACTATCTTACTTTTCAATGAGGGGGGATGAGTACAATATATAAGAAGGGTAAATGGTCCCTCATCCCAAGATCCATTTACCCATTTAAAGAACAACTCAACAGAACCCAAGCTCTTGCATGAACTTATCCATCTACAACATCTCCTTGCAAGACTTTATAACTGAAGTAAACTCAGTTTCTGTAATATATAGAGCTACACACTTCTGAAGTCGAGATTGCCAGGAAACTGCAACACATGCCAAAGACATCAACCTGATTTAGATCTTCTCCCATCAATATCACATGCCATGTCTATATCTGTGTAGTTAAAGATAATTGATTTTTATGCTACAAAACAAAGAGGGTAGATGTTAGTACCTCGAAAGTACCTCAAAATCGACTTGACTGCTTCCCAATGTTTTTCCCTTAGATGAGAGACAAACCTACTAATAACTCCAACCGCATAAGGAATGCCAGGCAGCGTACAAATCATGATATACATAAGGCTACATGTAGCTGATGCATGGAGAATTTTCTAAGTTTTATTCTTCTTTTCATTGGTTCCGAGGCTATATTTGGAGCTCAACCTGAAATGTGCTCCAAGAGAAATGGTAGTTGGTTTTGCCTTATCCATATGAAATCTTTGATGTACTTACGTGATGTACTTCTTTTCTGATAGCCACAACCTCCGTGCCTTGCTCAACTCCTTCATAGAAAATTACTTGCTTAACTCCTTTTTCAAACTAGAAATTCTCGCACCATTCTTTTAAGGGATATTTACACCCATAACCCTGAGTAATCTCGTAATTACCCCAGAAACCTTCGGCAATCACGAATTATACCCATGACCTTAAATAACCACTCCGTTTTACATTTATAACCTTCTGTTACTTTAGTTCACTAACTCAACCAAATAGCTGGGTTAATCTAACCCAATCAGGAATCTAACGACTGAGATTAATAAAAAAGAAAAGGGAGAATAAGAGGAGGGAGTCGTTGGAGCTTGGCTTGGAGTTTGGGGTTTGGCCTGGAATGGCAGGCAGCGACCGGGTAGAGGAGCTTGGCCTGGAGCAGCTGGCAGGGACCCACTGGAGCTTGCGGGCGCGGGGGGAGGCGAACTGTCGGAAGGGGCTGGGGTTTGTAGGTGCCTGGGGGGGGGGGGGGATAGCGGCGGGACTGGGGCGGGGACTGGGGCCTTGCGGGCTCGGGCAGGGTGGGGAGGGTGCGGGGACTGGGGCCCTGCGGGCTCGGGCATGGCGGGGGGTGGGGGACACAGGGGGTGGCGGCAGCGCGTGCAGGGTCAGGGGAGGGGCAATGACCGGAGTGGGGCGGGGGTTGCGGGCTTAGGCGGGTGCAGGCACATGCGAGGGCTCGAGTAGGGGGGGAGGGGGTGGGGGGGGCTTTGCGGGCTCGGGCAGGTTGGGGAGGGTGGCGAGGGGTGGGGGCGGCGCACGCGGGGGCAGGGGAGGGGGTAGCAGCGGGAGTGGGGCGGGGCCTTGGGGCTTGCGTGCTCAGGCAGGGTGGCAGGGGGAGGGGGGTGTGGCGGTATTGCGCGTGGGGGCATGGGTTGCAGGGCGGAGGCGTGCCGGGAGCAGGGGGTGGTTTTGCATGGAGGAGGCGCGCCAGGAAGGGGGTGCTGGAGAGAGCGGCGGGAGAGGGGAGCTTGTTGCCGGAGGTGCACGCAGGTGAAGCTCTGACGGGAGGTTTTGGGGTTTTATTTTGTTTCATGTAAATAGTGGCATCCTGTTATAAATATGATGTGGTTTGAAGGTTACATTTGTCAACATATAACTTTTTCCGTCAAAATTAACGGAGAATTATGACGGAACTTGATATGTAAAGGTTAATCACTATTCAGGGTTCTCGATGTAATTCGTTATTATCGAGGGTTTCTGGGGTAATTACGAGATTACTCGGGGTTATGGGTGTAAATAACCCTTCTTTTAGCAATCAGCAAATCATCAACATAAATCAACAAAATGATGAAATCATCGCCTGATAATTTCTTCCACGCAATGGTCTGAAGCAGTCTTGCAGTTAGACCTAGCCAGTGGGTCCGGCTTGGACCAAGAATTCATGAATGAGTTGGTCCGGCCCAAGCCGAGCCGATCTTTGGTGTACCCGTCAACTGGGTGGGCTATGGACATATGCCACAAAGTTGACCGACAAAAATAAAAATGTGTTTAAAAATTAGATTCTACATACATTTAATATATTATACTTCAAGTGCATCATATTTAGTAGTTTACATGTCAACACATATAATAGTTGCTTACATTTAGAAAGTTTAGATGAAGTTAAAAATATTTATCTCTATCAACTATATAAAAAAATTAAGAAAATATGTTTTATATTTGGCCCATGGCCAGGCTTGGGCCTTGAAGTATAGCCCATGGGCCAGCCCGACCCTAGCCCTAGATGGGGTATTTTAAAACCTTGGCCCGTTCGACCAGTCCCATGGCCAGACCCGTACTTTGGCTAGGTCTATTTACAATAGTCATGCTCCCCCATAAAGTTTTGAACTTCTTGTACCACTATATGGTGTTTGCTTCAAGCTATAGAGACTTCTCTTCATCTTGCAAACTTGATCTTCTTTGCATTTTACCACAAAACTTTCAGGTTGCAACATGTAAATCTATGTCTCAAGGTTATAATGGAGGAAATCCATCTATGTGTCCATTTATTCAACCTCCAAGCCAAATCTAGCTACCAAGTTGAGAACCACTCTAATAGAAAACATATTGACCACATGAGAAAATATATCCTCAAAATCCGCTCTTTTCATTTGATTTAAACTTTTTACAATCAACCTACCTTTATATCTTGGATTTGAAGAGTTTTTATCATGTTTTACTCTAAAACCTCACTTATTCCTTAATATTCTCTTGCCTTTACGCTACTTTACAAGCTCAAGGATGCGGTTGTCATGAAAGGACTCCATCTTTTCTTTCATAGCTTCTACCCATTTTTCTTTGTTCACATCCTGAAGAGCCTCCTCATAGCATTCAAGTTCACTGCAATATGTCAACGAGACATATTCTCGTGCAGGATATATGGTGGAGGGATGCCTCTCCCTCTTAGGTCTTGTTGTGGGAATACACCATAAGAAGATAAGCCTTTTGTGTTATGACCATCATCATCGACATCATCATCTAGAATTAAACATCTGGCAATTCCTCTTCTTCTTTTGTCTCTAGCACTACTCCATGGCAACCTTTGACACTGCCTCCGGAGTATTTGGTAATGGAAGCGGCTCCATGTCAATTGGTTGATAGTTGCTCAAGGGAAAGTCTTTTGCAGCTTTATGGATGTTCTCAATGGTTTGATCTTCAAAGAAGATCACATCCGTACTTCTCACCGGCTTCTTCTCAATTAGACCATACTACTTGTAAGGTTGTAACCAAGCTCATATTAACCATATATAAAGAAGATGCATTACATGGTCTTCGCATCTACCTTGGATCATTCACCCTTCAAGACAAGCACAAATATCATGCATCAAAATACATGTAAGTGGCCACATGACATGTCCTTTCCATATCAAACCTTGTCAGATGTAAAGACTGTTGCTTCACTTTTTGCCTCGAGCAACAACCAAGGATCTCCAAGTAAAATTTCATTGCTTTCCGCCAAAAGTGTTGTTGTATCATTCATCATCAAGCTTTTCTACAGAAATATAATTTGGATACATATCAGGTGCATGTCTCACATTTTTTAGTGTCAACAACACTCTATTGGCATTCTTCAATGTAACATTGCCAACACCTACTACTTGAGACACAGAACTATTTCTCATTCTCAGTATACTAAAATCACCTGATATATATATGAATAAAAAATCCCTTAAAGAAATAATATATAGAGTTGAGCCACTGTCTACAAGCCAAGAAGTACAATCATGTGCAATGTCCATGATCTCCTCATTATAGATAATAAGGAGTTCATGTTGGGCAGTTACAACAACATTTTCATCTTTATTTTCTTTCTTGTTACCTCTATTTCCATTTTTCCTCTTGAATCGGAAACAATACTTCTATATATGCCCTTTCTTTTTGCAATAACGACATTTCATGTTCTTGTATCTGGATGTGGACTTGATTCTACCATTATCTCTACCTTTCTCATTGTTGAACATGCTTCTCCTGATGTTCTATGTAACAAGAAACTCTTATGTGAAGAGATGCTCCTCATTGAGAATACCTGACTTGACAATCTCTAGAGAAACAATCCTAATTGGTGTGGAGTTTGTAAAAGAGATTTTAAAAGTCTCACAAGAATCGAACAAAATAGCAAACAACAATGGTTTGAAAATCTCATCTTCAAATTTTATTTCCATACTCGATAACTAACAGATAATGCTTTGCAAATCATTCGGAAAATCTAGCATAGAACTTCCATCCTTAAATTTCATATTCACCAAAATTTTGAGAAGAACCAATATGTTGCTTCTCGTCTTAGAGGCGTAGAATTTCTAACTTAACCATAAGCTTCAAGCATGCCTCTCATCTTCAATGTGGTTGTAGAGGTTCTCATTAACGAACTCTGTAATGAAACTACATACTTGCTCATGTTCAAGATATCATTCCTCGTTCGATTGGCATAGAACTTCTGGGCAGAGAATATGGGGAGGCACATAGTCTTTACATATAAGAGATCCTTCATCTTATTTTTTACAAGCTATAATTAGTTCTATGTAGACTAATCATCCAGCTAGAATCAAAATCAGTCTTGTAATCCGCCATGTAATACGAGGCTATGATACCACTTTGTTGAGAACAAGTTTTGACCAATGTTACAGAAGTGTGTTGCTAGACGAATTACAAATATCAAATGCCACAAGAATAATGAGTAAGCAAAGCAAATCATAAAATTAACCACAATAGAAACTGCATAAATGCGCAACTGATTTTATCGTGTAAAACCCCGAAAATTGTGGGGTGAAAAACCACGGAGCCAACTCAACATATACTACTCCGCTATACTCGAAGATAAAATGGTATCTTTGAGGGACTACAAAAAGTCAAACCTCCTTTGGTATATGAGCCAAAATACCACAACAAACAAGATAAAAGATGGAGTTTGAGGAGATTTTACCCAATAAAGCGATTTCCCAATGCAAGATATCTAGCTGATCTTGCAAAGGATCCTTCCAATCTCTGTTGCGAGATCTCCAGATGTTGTCTAAGGCTCGACCCAAGGAATGGATGGAAGAGGAGGTGAGGGTTGTTACTTGTTGTTCACGCACAAAGAGTGGTAGTAGAGGAAATTAATGTTCTGTCCGCCAAAAGCAGTAAGCAAATGGGAAATTTTTTCCTGATGCCCATCTGGAGCTTCTCCATCCATGCCCTCTAATGGGCTAGAATCTTATAGCGGGGCACCACCCAACATTAGGTTCACATATTAGAAGGGTGCCCAAATTATTTGAATGGATAACGGGTACAAATGGGTACCCGCGGGTCACTACAACAAGCATACACATCAAATGAACAATAACAGAGCACGGTAAAAAATGTGAAACCATATACAAAAATGATTCCATATATATGTTATTCTTTCTTGCAAGATCATATACTATATGCAATCTTATAGTCCATTCAAATGAACCATAGCAGAATATAATAAAAATATACAGAGCCGACTTTTGTATATATATCAAAAACTGTACAGAACACAAAATCATGTCTGGCCCATTATCTTTGTATATATCAAATCATGGCCCCTGTACAAAGCAACCATGGGGAGCTATATAGCCAAAGTTGCTAAACATGAGAAGGCTTGTATTGACAATCAACATGTCTTCATCCCTTTCGGGTTTGATACCTTTGGGTTCTTGGCATCTGAAGCTGTAGAGCTCCTTAAGAGGGTCAAGAAAATTATGCATAGTAATGTTATGGTCCCCAGGTCTATGGATGTTGTGTTCCGGAGAATTGGATTTGCCATCCAAAAGGGATTGACGGCGCAGCTTGTTGCCCGTCTCCCAACAATTTATTTGTAATATGTACTCTTCTTTACATATTGAAGTAAGTTATTCCATGTATAGTTAGTTATTGTATAGTGTAACTGTGTGCTTTTCTAACTATGAGATATAAATCAAATAGAAGGATTTGTAATTTGATAGTAGGATTTTATCTGCTCTAAGTTTATAACAAGATCAGAATCTCATAGTAGAAGTTTGAACATCCTCTGAAATATTCGTGAATTCTTGACGAGTTCAAAACAATGAAATAAATTTAAAGGGTGTCCAGATTATCTGATATATTTACAACAGTTTAGAATCCTATCATATATTTATGGATCTTGTAAAAACAAAAACTTCCGTGTCAGAGTTTATTCGCAACATAAATTTAAAGTACCACATAGTTTTTTTCAGAACTATATATTTTCATATTCTTGCATATATATTATGTGCAGACCATTTGAGAAACACCATCGTGAGTTTAGATAAATATAAGGTAAAAGATAAACAACTAAAAGGTTACTGAAAGATCTCTACCTAATGATGGATTATGGATCGAGTTCTCCTATGATAAATGTTTGGAAACCAGAAGGGACATGCATGGATCGACTTCTCCTGTAATGCTCACAGTTCGGTGGAGACGAAGGTTCTGATCACGAGTCCGTAGAGATCGGGAAGAAACTCCATCAATCTGCATGTATATGATATAACATTTTTTTCCACTTGAAGGAAGAAGATGTCCTCATTCACAAATGCGGATAATGGCAGTGGGATGGGGGTTGGAACGGCTAGGTGGGTGGATTTTTGCCAACCGGTTACCCGAGATTACCCACGGGCTTTTCCGCTAGGTTGAGTGGGTTAACTGCTAACGAGTACCTGATCCAAACATATTTCTCGGATACCCGTGAACTTAGGATCGAAATAACCAGGTCGGATCGGGTATCCATTTGACTCGGATATTTTGAACACTCCTATGACAGTGGCCGCTCCCATGGCAACCAACTGGACACATCATTCACAAGGAACTCCATTTATAAATAAAATTTTCTGTCAACAAATTGTTGGGCTTTACAATATTACTACTCATTCATAGCGATATTTCTTATGTTGTAAATGACGTGTGCTAAGCAACTCTGAGAAGTCTCATGAAGATCATGTCAAAAAAAATCTTTGTTACCTTATGAAAGTTGTCACATATGGACTACTTTTTACCAGTAATTCTCACATCTCTTCACGCTTACTCTGATGCTAATTGGGCTGCCACCCCTAAAGATAGAAAATCCTCCGACTTGTTTCTTGTGTTCCTTTTGATGAATCTCATATTTCTATGCATCCACAAAATAATGTGTTGTTTCATGGTCATCCACAAAAACATGATATAAAGATGCAACATCTGAACTCATATGGCTTCATTCTCTACTTCAAGAATTATGCCTTCTTATTTTAACATTGTTAAAGTACACACAACGATGGAGACACAGATTTACGTGGAAAACCCTACGAAAAGGGAAAAACCATGGGAGCTCTCAATCCCTAATCTCCCTCACTAGAGATTAGGGCTCTCTTCACTAAGATAATAAACAAATGAGAAGGGATGAGTACACTATATAGAGATGGATGGGTAAACGGTCTCTCATCCAGAGATCCGTTTACCAATATAAGTATAATAACTCAACATCCCCCTCAAGTTAGGCATACATGTCTACCGTGCCCAACTTGCGTACATTCAACTCAAATTGTACCGTAGGCTACCCCTTTGTGAAGAGATCAGCAACCTGATCAATAGATTTCAGGAAAGGCAGACACAACAGTCCATCATCAATCTCCTCACGGATGAAGTATCTATCAATCTCCAAATGCTTCGTTCTGTCATGCATTACAGGATTGTTGGACAAATTTATTGCAGCGTTGTTGTCACAAAACATCTGCATTGGCATACTAACTTTTATTCCCAAGTCATGGAGTAAGATTTTTAGCCATAGAATTTATGTAACGCCATTGGCAAGAGCCCGGTATTTCGCTTCATCACTTGATCTTGAAACCACATTCTGTTTCTTACTTCTCCAAATAACCAAATTTCCGCACAAATATACCGCATAACCTGGGGTGGATCTTCTGTCATCAATGGAGCCAGTCCAATCAGCATCAGTGTATCCTTCAATAGTGACCTCAGGATTCTTCTTGAACATAAGACCTTTTCCCGGTTTCTTTGTAGCATAGAATTATATTTACCGCATTAGCATGAGAGGTAGCAGGAGCATGCATGAATAGACTCACCACATTTACAACATATGTAATATCTGGTCTGTTAAGGGTTAGATATATCAAATTTCCCATCAATCTTTGATATCTACCTTTTCCTGTATCATCAAGAAGGTCACCATCCTCTTTATTCAGTTTATGGTTTGCCTCAATAGGATTATTAGTAGGCTTGCATCCCAACATGCCACAATCTTTCAATAAGTCCAGAGCATATTTTCGTTGACTTAGACACATACCTCCTGGAGATCGAGTCATCTCAATGCCTAGGAAGCACTTTAACTTCCCCAAATCTTTCAATTCAAATTCACCTGCAAGTATTTTCTTTATCCTAGAAATTTCTTCTTCATCATCACCTGTAAGTATCATGTCATCAACATACACCAAAAGAATAGATCTTATTTCGCCATTCCTCCTTATAAACAAGGTGTAGTCTCCACTCACTTGGATATATCCATTCCTAATCATGACCACCTGGAGACATTAAAACCAAGCTCTTAGTGGCTGCTTTAATCCATATAAAGACATTTTTAGTTTGCATCACTTGTTGTCCTTCTCAAACCTAGTCGTCACTTTCATATAAACTTCTTCTTTAAGATCACCATTCAAGAAAGCATTTTTCACATCTAACCGATACATTTTTCAGGAATAATGGGTTGCTAGACAAATAACAACCATGATCGTATTCATCTTGGCAACATGAGTAAATGTCTCCAGGTAGTCAATCCCATATTTCTGCATGTATCCTCTAACCACAAGCTGAGTTTTGAATTTTTTGGCATTCCCACCCGCAACATATTTGATTATATATACATTTAGAGCCAATAAGGTGAACGCCCTTAGGAGCATCAACAATATCCCAAGTATTATTTTTAACCAAGATATCCATCTCTTCCTTCATAGCCTTTATCCATTTCAGATCCTTTTTGGCTTCATCAAAATATTTAGGAACATGATGAGCATCAAGAGAGGTAATAAAGTATTTATATCTTGAACTCATATTGATGTAAGCAACGAAGTCCTCCACTGGATAACGAGTAGATGCTCGAACAATTTTACTAGATTTTCTCATAGAAATGGGACGCTCATCATGTAAAGGGTTGACATTATCAGTATGAGTATCATGAGGGAGAGGAACACTTGTAGAGCTTTCATGGTCAAAATCACCCATGAAAAGGTTGACGTCATGGTAGAAAGAAAGGTTGATATCCTGATTCGGTATCATCTCTTCTTTGATTTCCACCACTTTATCTGTTCCCTTTCGTCTGCTATAAGTCTGTCCAAATCTGCATGTATTTTCATTGTCTCTATCTCTATCTTGTTCATTGTATTCCCCCACATGGATAATATCTTGTATGTCACCAAGAAAGTAAATCGCATTCTCATTTTTCTCAACATATGTACTCACATACTCTCCTTGAAGAAAACTCTTGGAGAAGTAGGACTCGCTCTCAAAGAAAGTAACATCCTTACTTACATGAAGACGAATTGCCACGGGGTCATAACATTTGTGTACTTTTTGAGTTCGAGAATAACCAAGAAAGACGTATTTCGTGGCTCTTGGATCCAACTTACGCCAACATGGTCCAGAGTTGTTAAGAAAGCAGACACATCCAAAAACACGTGGGTCCAAACTGAAGGGAGAGGTATCTGGATGGATGATAGAGAAAGGAGTTCTCTTCTCGATTACGAAAGAAGGTGTCCTATTGATTAGATAGGCAGCAGTCAAGACGGCTTCTCCTCAAAAATTCTTTGGCACATTTTGCCGGAGTAGGAGTGCTCTTGTGACATTCAATAAATGATGATTTTCTTTCAGTTATACCATTCTGTTGTGGCGTGTAATTACATGAGGTTTCATGGATGATACCCTTCTCATCAAGAAAATAATGTAGGGAACTTTCCATGTACTCTTGGCATTATCAATCATGAGCGTTCTTACTCTTGTTACATACTGAGTGCTTACCATATTTATAAAGTTCTTTACATCAGAAGGAACTTCACTTCTGTATTTTAAAAGATACACATAAGGATAATTTGTTCGGGTTATTTGGGTGGGTTGGGTGGAATACATTAGACCCACCAACTGACTCATTACCCATTGAAAGAATGCGGGTTGGATCCAGCCCGAACCAAAACTAAAATGACCCAAATCATTTTGATCTATTTTCAACGATTTGGTTGGATTATATGGGTGGACCCATATAGTGCCCATCTCTAGCAGTAACCAAGAGATTTGCCATAATTTTTCAACGACAATAGCTTCAAAAATGGGTGACAACCCAACTCCATCACATCTGACTTCTACGTTGTAGACGTCCAAATGAAGATCTCAACGAGGCTTTTTGTCGAACACTTGGTGGACAACAATATACAATCCAATTTTCTTCTGCAAAAGAGGGGTAGAAAATGTCTCCAAGAAAAGGGCTATACACCCATAACAGCAATTAAGAGCACAAAGCTCACACCAAGGGTTGTTCCTCCAACAAATAGGGAACTTACCTCCCACACCAATGGAATTCGGATCAATTTTAGATGCCAAAGAACACTATAACAGCAGCAACAACAGCCTCTTGCGGGTAGATTTAGACCTTCACCACAACTCCACAACGCGTGGAGTGGTTGTCGCAGCGCAATATGGTGGACCGGCAACGAGAGAAATAAAAAAACCACCGCCAAAAGACAAAATCCAGCACAATGGAATCAATTTCCAGCACTTCGAGCAGCAGAAAATGCAATCATATGGCTCAACGTAGCTCCGATACCATGTTAGAATCAAATACACAAAGCACGCACAAAGATGGAGACATGGATTTATGTGGAAAACCCTACGAAGAGGGAAAAACCACAGGGTTCTCAATCCCTAATCTCCCTCACTAGAGATTAGGATTCTCTTCACTAAGATTGTTAGAGTAATTATGTTATTTGTTTTTTTATTGTTCTTTTTCTGTAATTTACCCATAGAGCTTTTCTCCTATATAAGAGAGCTCTAGGGTTAGATGAATGATTATCTTGCTCATTCCCTTTCAACATGGTATCAGAGCGACGGTCCTAGGCCGGAGTTCTTGAAACCCTAACCCTAGCCCTACCCCACCCGCCGCCCCTCTCTCTCTCTCTCTCGATCAAGGTCGGCGCCGCCCCTTGGCTGGGAAGCTTCTCCAGCCGTGCGCAGGTCTGTGCGCGAGTCGTCCTCAAGGTGGGAAGCGCCTTCGTGCTGCAGCCCTAGCCATTGTGCGCACCCCTGACGCAAGACCAGTCCAGCGCCTTCACCGATCCCGTGCGCAGGGTGCGTGCACATCGCGCATCTCATAGTGCGCATCCACTGTGCATTCCAGTGCACTGCCTGTATGCGTGTGCAAGTTCGTGCACGTGCATCCCTGTGCAGTCGTGTGCACACTAGTGCATATATGTCAGACGTAGTGTGCCACCCTATGGTGCGTGCACGCTAGACATGAGTCGTGATTTGAAAGGCAGTGTCGTGTGAGTCTACGGACACGGCGGCCCTCATCTATGTACACGTAGACATTCTAGTCTAGTCGTGTAACCCCAGTTGCAGGATATTGTTGTCATCATGTCTGACAACAAGGTAGATCTTCCGTCTCATGGTAGAGTTCAGACACCATCAGCCATGGCAACATCTCGTGGCAGAGGAGGCTATTCACATTTTCGAGGTAGAGGTGGTCGTGGCCGAGGAGGAGGAGGTAGCAGACTTTCTAGACACTCGTGCACCTACTGTCGCAGGACTGGACACACTGAGGAAACATGCTATTCCAAGCATGGGATTCCTACTACTACGGCACGGATGGCAGAGCAGGCTCAGCAGGAAGGGGGTCCTTCCCTTGCCCTGGATCAGAGGTTTGAGAAGCTAGTGGCGAGACTTCGGGAGATTATGCCTGGCCAGGGACCAGCTGGTACTTCGGGATCTTCAGAGATAGCCGGCTCAGCATCAGCATCCTCTTCAGGTACAACGTATGCACTTACTAATTGTTACAGAGCAGATCTGTCAGAATGGATTATGGGCTCAGGAGCATCTCACCATTTATGTGGTGACAAAAAGCAATTAGATAATTTTATTGCGACTCAGACAGGACGCTCCATGGTAATTGCTGACGGAACACATTCTCCCATTACTGGTCAGGGGGAGGTGCAATTGACCCCTGGGATACGACTTCAGAATGTTCTTTATGCTCCTGATTTTTCCATGAATCTACTATCCATTAATCAAATCACTAAAGATTTACATTGTCGTGCCATATTTGACTCATCTGCTCTTGTGTTTCAGGACATCCTCACGGGCAGGGTGATTGGAACTGGCTGTGAGCAAGGGGGTCTTTATAGACTGGTACAATCTCCTTATGCCGGTATCTCTTCTATGACTGCCGGATCGGTGTCACCCTACACTTGGCATCTTCGATTTGGTCATCTTCCGTTGCAAAAGATGGTCCATATTCTTCCACAGATTTCTCCCAAGTCTAACTTTCAGTGTGAGGCATGCCAACTTGGCAAACATCACAGGTCGTCATTTCCGAGTCGTATAGGTCCAAGTCGTCATGGTCTGTTTGAGCTGCTACATTTTGATATTTGGGGTCCCAGTCGTGTCCCTGATCTTCAAGGACACAGGTTTTATCTTGTTGCTGTTGATGAATTCTCTAGGTTATGTTGGGTTTTTCTACTTAAAAATAAGTCTGATGTTGCGTCTGTTATCCAGTCTTTCATCATCGAAATAAAAAATATTTATTCTGCTAAAGTGAAGTTCATACGGTCTGATAATGCTCTTGAATTATGTAGCTCTCATATCTCAAAATTTCTCATGTCTCATGGAATTGTGCACCAGAAGTCATGTGCTTACACCTCCCAACAAAATGGGGTAGCTGAGAGGAAACATCGTCATTTGTTGGACATTACCAGGACCCTATTGATTCAGAGTTGTGCTCCTCACTCCTATTGGGGGGATGCGGTTCTAACTGCTTGTTATCTGGTCAACCATATGCCGTCGTCAGTATTGGGAGAGAAGATCCCGTTCTTGACTGCGTTTCCCGAGAAGGATCTTTTCTCCCTAACACCTCGCGTCTTTGGCTCTGTTGCATTTGTTCATTGCTTCTCTCCTGGTCTGGACAAGCTCTCTCCCAGAGCTGTCAAATGCGTTTTTGTGGGTTATTCCAAAATCCAAAAAGGGTATCGGTGTTTTGATCTAGTTAGACGACGGTACCATGTTAGTGCTGATGTCACCTTCTTTGAATCCATTATGTATTTCTCTCCTACAGGTGACAGCCTCACTCACTCAGACGAAGGAGATGATATCTACGTGCCTCCTCCACCATCTATTCCATGCTCTACTCTGCCGCCACCAACACCACAGCCTATACCACCACCACAGCCTATACCACCACCACAACCTATACCACCACCACCTCCCCACCACCTTCTATTTTTTATCCTCAGGTCTATCAGCGTCGACCCTCTGCTCATGTGCCTCCTCCATCATCCAGCACGCCCGAGGTATGTAATGAACATTTGAGTACTACTAATGACACGGGTGATTTGCATGCACAGACAGATGTACAGGGCACAGATGATACTACCACTACTCCAGTTGATGATCTCGATCTTCCTATTGCCCATAGAAGGCAAAAGCGTGCGCGGACAATGAATCCCAAATATGGGATGGACTTTGCATTACAGGCCTGTTTGGAGCGGTTGTCCCCGGAGTTTCGCAAGTTCGTCCTTGGGTTATCAGCAGTGGAAATCCCAAGGTCATATCAGGAGGCACTACAGAGCAGTCCATGGCGTTTGGCTATGGAGGAGGAGATGGCGGCGTTGCAGTCACGTGGTACGTGGAGTGTTGTGCATCCTCCACCAGGTGCGTCAATAGTCGGAAGCAAATGGGTTTTTACTGTTAAGCATCGGGCTGATGGTACAGTCGATAGATACAAAGCCAGGTTGGTTGCTCGTGGGTTCACCCAAACATATGGGGTGGACTATCAGGAGACGTTTTCTCCAGTAGCCCGTCATTCTACATTACGGATTCTCATTGTAGTTGCTATTGTCCGTGACTGGCCCTTGTTTCAGTTAGATGTCAAGAACGCTTTCTTGTATGGTGACTTGCAGGAAGAGGTCTATATGCAGCAGCCACCAGGGTTTGCTGCTGAGGGGGAGTCCAGTATGGTGTGCCGTCTTCATAAGGCCATATATGGCCTGAAGCAGAGTCCATTGGCTTGGTTTCAGAAGCTCTCGGAGTTGATTGAATAGAAGGGCTTCATCAGATCTACAGCAGATCATACTCTCTTTGTAAAGAGAGACCAGCAAGGTACTGTGGTCATCTTAGTGTATGTTGATGATATTGTTATCACTGCTAGTAATAAGCAAGGCATTCAAGTAGCCAAGGATTTTCTTAGTGAGCAGTTTGTTACGAAGGACCTGGGTACACTTCGTTACTTTTTGGGATTGGAATTTGCAAGAAATGAGCAAGGCATGGTAATGACACAAAGGAAGTATGTTACTGATCTGTTATCTGAGACAGGAATGGCAGGATGTAGACCAGCTACTACTCCTATGGATCCTAATGTTAAACTCTATGATGATGACTCTGAGGAGGTGGACAAGAGACGGTATAGAGAGCTCGTGGGGAAGTTGTTATATGTCACTATTACCCGACCAGATATATCCTTTGCTGTTAGTAGGGTAAGTCAATTTATGGAGCAACCCAGACAGGCTCACATGAATGCTGTTTTTATGATCTTGAGATATCTGAAGTCATCTCCAGGTGCTGGTCTCCTGTTTAGGAAAGATACCTCTATATCTGTCACAGGTTGTGCTGATGCAGACTATGCTGGGTGCCCTAATGATAGAAAGTCTACTTCAGGCTTTATTGTATTTGTTGGCAGCTCACCAGTAGCGTGGAAGAGTAAGAAACAAACTGTCGTGGCTCGATCCAGTGCAGAGTCAGAATATAGGGCAATGGCCCAAGGTAGTGCTGAGATGATGTGGGTTAAATCGGTTTTGACTGATTTAACTATTGAAGTACCTCTTCCTATGCATCTTAAATGTGATAATCAGGAAGCCTTGTTCATAGCCAATAATCCAGCCTTCCATTAAAGGACAAAGCACATTGAAGTGGATTGTCATTATACAAGGGACTTAATTCAAAAGGGGCTTATTTCAACGTCTTATGTATCATCAAGAGAGCAGATTGCAGACATGTTCACCAAAGCTCTTGCTAGAGGTCCTTTTCATCTATGTTGTTCCAAGCTGAGCATGTTAGATATATATGCTCCAGCTTGAGGAGGAGTGTTAGAGTAATTATGTTATTTATTTTTTTATTGTCCTTTTTCTGTAATTTACCCATATAGCTTTTCTCCTATATAAGAGAGCTCTAGGGTTAGATGAATGATTATCTTGCTCATTCCCTTTCAACAAAGATAATAAACAATTGAGGAGGGATGAGTACAATATAGAGACGGATGGATAAACGCTCTCTCATCCAAAGATCCATTTACCCATATAAATATAATAATTTAACAAACATTAATGTTCTAGTGTGATGATATTGGTGCCATATATCTCACTACTACTACAATGTTCCATGCACACACTAAGCATATTGAGGTCAACCTTCACTTTATTCGATATCGAGTAACTAGAGCTTCTATTCATTAAGTTCTCATCCACGAAAGTTCAACTTGTCGACATTATGACCAAATGGCTCCCAAGCACTACCATGTTGGGAACGGAGCCAATCAACTGTACAGAAGCAGCTAAGACAACGATTGAAATAGAAATCATGCATAAATCTCGTAATACAAGGATTTATAGAATTTCGACAATGTGCCTACATCCACTTTCTCACATCAAACTCTCTTATTTCTATTCCCAAAATATGTTCTTGGAGAGTTGGAGTACAATGAGCAGTTGTGCTCAAGGCATTTGTATACCAGAACTATATAATCAAGAACAGGGAGGCTATGTAAAATTATCAAAATACATCTGGTAAGTCAAAATTCGCAAAAGAGTTGATTCATGCAAATACGCGAGCCGTCAATCCTCACAGTATAAAAGCCAACACACTTCTATACTCATCAAACATAAATGAATGCTTCTATTTGTAGTCACATAGGCATCTTTACTTGCGGTGGGATATCAAACCTCATGAGTTTTGGGATAAAACTTCATACCCAAAGTACAAAGCGGATTAAATACAAATCCAAAACATCAACAAAATCTAGCCTTATAAATATTAATAGAACCCTAACAAATCCGAAACGGAATTGGTTGTCGTATACTCTATAGATTGAATGTATGCAAGAATGATGGCTAAGGCAAAAATTGCATTTAGTTTTTCTTTTAGGTTACATTTGAACCCTATATTCCTAACTCTTGATCAAATGAACATGTCCTAATAATATAATTTTTCTCAAAGTTTGGTTCCCTAGACGAAGGAGTTCATTAAAGTGAAACTTGAATAGTCCTCAGATTCCATGTTAGAGTATCAATCTGCAGATCTAACAAAACTATGTTTATAGCCTGTTGGGAAAAAAAGAAAGAAAAATACACGTTGCAGTGAATAAATAAAACTAACAAACAATTCATTCCCTTCTCTCAAGATGTTAGGATTCATGGTGGGGTTTTTTACAGTGTCCAAGTCCAATTGCACCGCAGCCCCTCTAATCATTGTAACTACACACCACAAACCATGTAAATTTCACTTTGACCCTCGTAGCCTTGCTAACTTTTACATAACAGCCCGGTTCAGGGCTTGTGTTAAGTAGGGTATAATTATAGGGATTGTGGCGTGATTACAAAAGATTATGGAAATTGTGTGTAATTACAAGGAATACAGGGGTTGTAGTGCAAGTCACGATGCAAAAATGCCAAACCAATACCATGGGCTAGTGAGAAGAGACTATTATGATTCTAAAATAACTCTCTTTTTTTTGCAAAATTGGAGTGTGCATAAAATTCACCTCCCGGTGGCTTAATTGTGCTTTAATACGGTTCTTCCCGTGGACGAATTCCGCTCACCTCGATGCCGTAAGATTCCCGGAACTCGTAGAAGGTGCGGATGCGGAGCTGCACTGCCGCCATCAGCTCCTCCTCTGCTGCGGTCTCATTGATCAAGACCGAGCTTCGATCGACCGTCACCACCTCCTGTTTGCACACCTGAGGCGGCACTGCCACGAGCCGCGGTCGCACGGTAATAGGCCATCTCCCCCTCGGAGGTAGTGGTGGGAGGCGGCAGCGGCTCTGCGCCGCCTCCGATGAACGGAGAAGGTTCACGGACGGCGCAGTAGAGGGGAATATCGCCGCCGTCATCTCTCTCTCTCTCTCTCTTCGTGCTCTGTTTTCACCTTTACTCTGTTTCTATGAGTGGAGGTTAAGGCGTTGGGTGGATGAGACAGTGTGATGCTCTGGCGGGGGACTTTAAGAATGGGATTGATCCGTTTTACAGCCGTTAGATTGGCTACGTGGGACGTGGGATGTTGCGGGACAAAGGGGATTGGAGTGCGCCGCGGGTGGGTGGAATGGATCAGGCGCGGGTGGTTGTTGCTTCGGGAGGATGAGGGGATAACTTGTCGTTGCCAACAAAGGCAACATGACAGGTGGCATCCGGTGGTAGGTTGAGCGTGTTTTGAGAGCTGAGTGCAGGTATACCACGTGGAAAAGCACGGTTGATAGTTTGTTCTTTTTTAAATGGCAGTTGCGAAATTTGACACTAAACTAAAGATGTCATTTAATTCGGCTTAATGGGCTTGTAATTTCGTTACGAATTCAGATGTTACAGAAGAAATCGTTATGGCTCGATCTATTGGACTAACATTCATGCCTTTTTCCCATCAAAAACGGGAAGCATATTGTTTCAAAATGCACGTCTCTCCACACAGAGACAGATAGAGAAATGCACGTCCATCCACACGGTTATTGAAATAAAGGCTCTGGTAATTAAATTGGAATTAGTTTTTTTAATAGTCAATTGGTAAATGAATTTATATCAACAGACTTTTTTTTATTTGGTCGTGGCATAACTTGACTTTCCAAACTTACTTTTGTTCATTTGAGGTCCCTCCTTATTTTCCTTCCTTCATAAACGGTCAATGTTTTGCTCCTGAAGTCAAAATAAGGAATAATGTTACCTTCACTATTCTTCCATCTAGGCCTCCTTTGCCAAAAATACAAATAATATCACTTATCTAATAATCTTATCTAACATAATCCCCTTGTCCCTCCTCATCCTCTCCCACCTATTGAACATAGAATAGCAAATAACTACCACTTATCCCCCATTATTCGTCATTGTCCTCCCTGTTCAATGGAACATAAATAATGGCATGTCCTTCCATATCCCTTTCTCTTGTTCTTCTATCTAATGGACCCTAGTGATAATTTCATAAACTAGTAGAAAGTAAGATAAGAGATATTATCAAGGATTAATTTCATTTAATTCGTAACTACTTCTTTTCTCCCCAGTGGATTTCTTGAAACATGGAGGCTAGTATTTCTTTAATTTCCCTTCCCCTTCATGCTCCATTTTCATCAAATGTGATTAAGACGTGATACGGAGTTAAGCATGCATAAAAACGGTATATTGCTTGCGCTCTCTCGATCGAAGAGATCGGTGAGAAAGAGAGATGTTATAGACACAAACACATGCACGCGAAGATAGAGAGAGGGAAGGCGAGAGGCAGAGTGAGAGACTATGACACTTGATCTCTTGCTAAAGAGTAGGACTTCGTAGTTCTTGTCCTTTATGCAGATCTTGACCTCATTCTTTGTAATATCCTCGGCTTCTGGATGTGCAATACAAATTGGTCAAGTTTGTAAAAAGTAAGTTGACAATCCTTCTTTGTATGTCTCCAACAAGATCTCACTTGGGTTCATATGAAAATAACTTTGGACAAGAACCAGGGATTTTTCAAATGAGTTAATAGGCGTGTTATTGTCAAGGTTGGTTGGAGTAGACGTGTGGATATATGGGAATAAATTCCATGTATAGCTTGAACTACAGAAAAATGAAAGTTGAAAAGTGGATCCTAAGTAAAGTTGGATTTTTCCAATGAGATTAAGAGGTGTTTCATCACCTGAGAAACTTGCGATGAAGAAGGTGGTCTGAATATGTTTTTATGTCTTTATGCTTCCTCATTAAAAAACTCAACTTTTTACACCACTATCTAAGAACGTGATTTAGTTCGTACTTGTTTTTCCTCGATTTGCAACCACGACCTTCTTTTCATTTAGCTATGAATCCCACTCATTGTACCTTACAAATTCCTTCTCAAAATCACCGTGGAAGAAGGTGGTATTCACACCAATCTACTCATCTCTAAGTCTTGATTCGCTTCCAATTTTAGGATAACTTTGATGGATTACATCTTCACGACATTCAAGAAAATCTCTTTAAAGGTAACACACTTCTTCTGGTTGAATCCTTTAGAAACATATGTAGATTTGTATTTTGGACTTACAACAGAGTTTTCATCATGCTTCATTCTGAAATCTCACTTATCTTAAAAAATCCCTTTTCCCTTGGGTAATTTCACAAGCTCGAATGTATGTTTGTCATGTAAACACTACATTTCACCTTGCATGGTCTCAACTAGTTTTGCATTCTATGCATCATGCATAACCTTTTTATAATATTCTACTTTTCCATTGTCCGTCGAAGAAGGAAATCATCTAAAAAAACTTATAATTGGATATCCTCTTGCTCGTAGATCCGTGTGGTCGATATGGGTGTAGATATGCAATATAAAAAAAGATTAAAAAAATGAATTTCGGGTGATTGAAATTTGGTACCTAGATGTAAACCTAGAAAGTTTGGAAGTTGAATTGTACATATAACTCCAAAAGTAGGTTAATTATTATTTTTTATAAGATCGAATCGATTATATTATGTATTCAACAGATGCCTAAAAGTTGTAAGGAAATTTAAATTGTCAGCAGGAGCATTTACCATATCAACATCTCCTTCCTAATGAAGGGGAGCCTCATCAATCGTGGATTAATGGATGATTGAAATTACGAAAATCAGTTCACTGAAAAGTGATTATTAGATGTTGCTGTGAACACACGATTCTCGACATTTTTCAAATAAACAAGGAATGAAACAAGCAAAAGAACTTCTACGAACCACAACGACGAGTTCAGAAATCGAACACAAGGACATGATGTTTGCAGCACAATTTTTGAAATGAAATAAGATCAGAAATTGACAACCATGCAAGACATAATCCCCTAATTTTCTTCTTATTTTTTGAAACTCAAAACACAATGAAAATACATCAATATATCATAGAAGTTTTTGGGACCTCGCATGGTTTTTCAATGGTTTTTTAATTTTTCAGCTATCTAAATTATTTTTTAAAAATCCACGAGCAAAAGTGTAAAAGAACTTAAAAGCTAAGGGTTGAAATATAATTTTGAAAACTACATAGCTTGAGCACATTTTTCTAATTTTATATTTTTAGTTTGAAATGATTTTAAAAGTTTCATAAAAATGAAAGAAATTTATGGAAATTGTGATTAGATACCTATAGGATCGAATTATATTTTTGGAAAAATTGATTGAATCAAAATGAAAAAATGGTGAAATTAGAATATTCAGATAATGGAAAAAGACGAAAAAGAAATTAGAGTTTTACAAAATCGTATTTTGATCCAAACTAATAAAAAATACTGAAAATAAAACTATTTGCGAAAAGACCCCTAGTTGTCAAGAACAGGGATCTAATGGAGGAAACGATCATGCCTAGACATACTCAGGGTAGCACAGCGGAGAGCAGCGATGACTGGAGTTTTGGAGATGCACTATAACTCGCAGCGGAGTGGCTAAGTCAGCTGGAGGAAGGTGGTGGAGATTGATGGACGGGGATTTTCAGCCGAGATCGTGTCTTTCCACAAGGCGGAGAGACAGTCGCTGAGTTGACCTCAGACGGAATCCCCAGATCAATCAACAATTAACCCACAATAAATATATGCAATGAATATCCATAAATGTGGAGTTAAAATTTATTATAACTCTACATGCAAATGTGTATAGGTGTAAGCACAGGTAGAGGTCGAACACTGGGAGGCGAAGGGAATGTATGTGTAATGCATCATTTATTCAATCAATTGTTCATATCCTTTTATTGTTTTTGTGGGTTTTGGGTTTTGTAATTTTTTTATATTTTTTTGTTTTTATAATTTTTATTTTGTTTTATATTTTATATTTTTTATATTTTCTGTTAATATTTTTAATTATATAATATAAATAGATAGATATATATAAGACATATATATATAGATAGATATATATATAAGAAGAGAGAGAGAGGAGTACTATAGTCTATAGATATATATATATGTATACTTAAAAGAGATGTATATAGATATAATTTTTTTGGCTTTTTAATATTTTTCTAATTTTTTTGTTATTTTTTAGAAATATTTCTAATTTTTATGTATTTTTAAATTCAAAAATGTCCACAATATAGGACTAAATAATTGGCCGAATATAATTTGGTTTTTAAAAATATAAAATAAACTCCAAAAATTACCAAATTAATTTTAATACATTAATAATAATATATAGATAATTATAAAAGAGAAAAATATATTTTTGGGGTTTTTAAAGGATTTTTCTATTTTTTTGTTGGATTTTGGAACTTTCTGATTTTTTTAATTTTCTTTTTCATATTTTTAGGTTTTTTTAATTTCTGGACTCAATATATATATAATTATACCATATATAATTTTTTTGGGGATTTTTCAAAAAACATTTTCTAATTTTTTTTATTTTCTAATTTAGACAGTGTAAAAATGGCTTCTATTTCATTTTTAATAATCAGGAAAAATGCAAAAAATGCAAACTAAAATGTTGGCGAGAACTAGCATGGCATGGAGCAGCTATCCTAATATTTGTGAATTATTAGAAGCCTTCTAGGTATTTTTTAATAAATAGATAAAGAGACAAAAATAAAACAGCCTGGCAGGGGTATTTTTGCAATTAAAATAAGTTACAGGGGCATCAGTGCAAAAATACAACAGAAATAAACATTTATTTTAATTTTTAGAACTATTCTACAATATACAAAACCGCCGGGGTATAAATGCAAAATTTTACGCGCCTCACGTGGGACTGCACGTAAGGCGCGGAAGGACCTAAATGTAATTTCAAGAAACTCAGGGTCCATTCTGCAAAATTTACATTTTATTTACAGCTTGCTATATATTTTACAAGATTAAAAATTAAATACAAAAATGGCAGGGGCTAGATGTGCAAATTACCCCCAAAAGGCGCTTTATCCGACGGCTGATCTTCGTTCACTTGACACGTGGCGCCTCCACGTGCGCCGATGACGCTTCGCCGATGAGCGGAGGAGATTAGATCTCGCGTGAGATCTGACGGCCGCAGCATTGCTCCATCGGACGGTTGCTGCTCGATCTGGGCCTTCGTCGTCATCCAACGGCGGAGAGGACGCGTGGAAGAACAGGGAAGAAGACTCGTCGGGGCGAGCTTCTCCCGCTCAGATCTCGCTCTCCGGCCGACCATCGCTGCTCCTGAAGGTCCCGTTCGCTTCCTGAAGGGTTGCTCTATCGTCCGGAGGTGTCTGATCAGTCGGAGGCACACCGTAGCGCCGCCACGAGCTCGAAGAAGAAGCGGCGCTCCAGGTACCTCCGCCCGCATGGAAAACGTCTCCTGGTGCCTTTCTTCGCACCTGACCTGCACAGGAAGGTAGAGGGGCTCGAGGGCGTCACCCTCGACCCGGGGTTTGAAGCTGAAAGCACAGGGATGAAGGCGAGCGAAGAAGCTCCGGCGAAGGGTGGTGGAGGAACTTCGATTCACGGATTCAGAAGCGAATCCGGTTGGACAAGGTGGCTGGATGGTGGAGAAGGCGTAGGGGAACGAAATTGCAGTGAAATGGTGGTCGGAAAACAACTAGGGCACGGTGGAGAAGTCGCCGGAGCGGAGCTCCGGCGAACTTCGAATTACCTAAACTAGGCTAAGCTATGAATCTAAATGCGAAATAAAATGCAGGAATAAAATGCTGGAACAAAAATCTACCTAAAAATGTAAAGGCGCAGCTCTTATACCTGGAGGAACTCCAGGGAGCAGGGTGGCTGCCGGAGCGCCACCATGGGTACAACCTCCGCCTCTCCGATCGATTCAAAGTGCTGGCGAGCTCCTCTTGTCACCAGGAGCATCGCCGGGACCGAATTCTGGGAAGGGATTGGCTGAAAAGCTGACCAAATTTGGCGAGGGAGGCGGCGGTTCCTTATTTATAGACAGGGGGAGCACCCTTATTGACCAGGCCGTAGCCGGCGATACAAACTATGTACACGAGATCTAAACGATCGGCGGGGATCACGGATGAAAGGAGAACAAATCTCATGAAATGACTGTTGTCGATTGATCACTGAGCCATGCGGGAAAAAGGGAAGAAAAGAGGGGAAAAGACAGGTCTGACGGGTCAGTCAGAGGCGCAGGGGGAGTTGACCGGAGGTCAACTTTCCCTGGCCCCTGATAGGTCCACGTCAGGCTTATCTTGACTCATTTATTTAACATATTAAATGAATTATTTAGAATTTACTTATAAAATAAAAAATGTTCATAAATTAATGTAGTATTTATTTATGATTTTTATTTATTTTTTTGAATTATTTTATTAAGGTTTTATTAAAATATGGTATTTATAAGTATATTTATATACATTTATTTTTATTTTGTTTATTTTCTTTTATTATTGTATTTTCTTATTTTATAAATTTGTAACTTATTTTTGTAAGTATAAGTGTATTTTTATTTAATTTTTATTAGTTTATTTATATTTTTTAAATAAATGTGTTTGTGTATATGTAAGTATACTTATAGGTATTTTACCTGTATATTATATACATTGTATTTATTTAATGGGTTTTATTTGTTTTTATTTTAGCTTTGTATTTTTAATAATATATATAATATATACATTATTATAAAAGAATGAAATAATTAAAGAATGCTTTTCTCTTTTTATTTACATACATCCTTCTCATAGGTATTTTGCCTATATATTACATAGACTTATTTTATTTTACAAATTCTTTTTGGTTTTATTCTAAGGCTAATATGTATATGAATTATATACATTATTTACAAGATTCTAAAAATATTAATTTATAAAAATAATGAATATTGAATATAATGAATATTTTACTCAGGTATTATGTACAAG
Source organism: Ottelia alismoides (assembly GCA_037367405.1). Lineage (NCBI taxonomy): Eukaryota > Viridiplantae > Streptophyta > Magnoliopsida > Alismatales > Hydrocharitaceae > Ottelia > Ottelia alismoides. The sequence continues at coordinate 2,001,299 of JAZKJV010001355.1, read as the reverse complement.
AAGGGCCAAAAACCTAACTTTCACAGATGGACTCCAAAAGTTATGAAACCAATTTTATAAAATAGTTTATGAAATGCTATATACAATTGAAGGTGAGTTTGGGTGATTTGGAGTTTTTATTTGCAAGATATGGGTCTGTGAAGTTGAGATTTTGGCTTTTTATTTTGTGCATAAAATGTTCACTGTGTATTATTTTTACACAAACTCAATTTTGTATTTTTATTTACATTATTATCTACAACTTTCATGAACAAAGTTTCTTTATTTGATGAATAAATAATTATGTACAAAATAGGTGTCAAAAATGCATAAATGGATAAATAAATGAGGTATTTATTATACTGCTGGCCCTTATCTCCCCCTACTTTATTCCTTGTCGACCAACTCCATGCTGGCCTTGGTCTCGGGGTTAGGGTCATAAAATATTTGCAATATTTTATTCCTTTTTCTTTTCTTCTCTTTATTCTATAATTTTGGCATTAAAAACCTTATTTAATGTACAATAAATACAAGAAACAATGAATGCTATTATATACAAATTAATGTTATTTACATGCATTTGCTGGGGTTTTTAAGGTCAAAATGATAGAATAAAGGTGATGAAATGGAGATTCATCACCCCCCTATACTTGCCTTTGCTAGTCCCTAGCAAATACTTATGCAATAAGTACAAAAAGAACAAAGAATAAGAATAAAAGAAAAAGCAAAAATAAAGAATTTAAAGAATAAATTGAATTGATCATGATTATTAAACTTATATGTACAAAATCAAAGTTTGGAGCTGAAGTTAAACCTTGGTGTGAAAGTGTGTGTGGAACCTAGTCGGGAACCAAATCTAAAACACAACAGCCTCTGAGAGTCACAGAACTCGGTTCAAATCACCTCAATAGCCAGGTCAGAACTAGCCTACATCATACGCAAACCCTTATGACTATGAAGCTGACTTGTACAGTGTAAGTGATAATGGCTCTCCCCAACTGAAATGACAAAGAGACTGACTTCTCCAGAATGACAACCCAATGATTCCCTAATCCAACAGCTCTTTCCTCGAGGAGCGGGGTATTCCCTTCTAAGTTCAAGTGGCATCCAACTCAAGAGGAGGGGGTAGAGAAAAGAATGGACGGTAGCCAGTGTAGCTACCTATCCTGGGATGCAAGACCAGTGTAGTCAAGTCATCCAGCTGCAGGCTCACATGGTATAACTTTGATGCTCAAGCTTGCTTATTTTCTATACAACATATATACATACTCCGGAAGGCATTTTTATTTTTGTTTACAAGCCTGTCCACTTTTTTGGAGCTTCATATATATATATATATATATATATATATATATATATATATTTTCAACATACTATTCACAGCAGCATTTACATAAGGAGTTTTTCCTCTTGAGCCAGAAGACTATCCCTCTTTTGAAGCATTATTGCAACCCACACTCTCCTGTCGTTAGACCTCATGGCTACTGGACCAGGTTGGGGTGCACTTCCCTCCCTAGACGAGGACGAATGTTTCCACCCGTGTGCGTCTCAGACTGGCAAATCCAACCCCCTCACCACTCCAACTGAGTTGAGCCAAGTGAAAGTGCAAGTGTCCAAGTTAGGTCACGATCGACAAGAGTCATACGTGTGTTTCGAAAAGCTCTAGTTAGTCCACTGAGGTGACTTGAACCCAGTCCTGATTTCTCAAAGAATTAAGTCTGGATAGACCTGAAGTACCTTAAATCCGGTTCGCATAAGGTTCCAGTGCAATTAGGTGCAGTAAGGTCCAACCAAGCTCCGATCTTCGACTTTATTAGACTAGTTCAATCATCAAGCTCAATGAAAGAATATGAATGCTATGCAAAATGCTATTTACAAATATGCAAAGAATAATGCAATTTTTCAAAGAATCAAAGAGATAAATTTTTACACAAAGAATTTTTGCAAATAAAATAATTTGGGCACTCAAAATATGTACAACTATTTACACGGGCGTGCCGCTTTATTTTAATGATTTTTAAAGAGTTTAGAATTTAGTTTTTATTTACAGGTATATATGTACACTTATTAAAGAATCTTGTTTATTATTATTTTTATTTAAAATAATAATATAGTATTTTAGTTATTTATTATATGTGACTATTCCTCAAATTTATTTGACACAAATTTTTCAAACAATTTTTGAAAACTATAGTCCAAAATAGTTTTTGCAAACATTTTTACAAACATGTACACACATTTGAAAATCATTTTGCAAAGGTTTATAGATTTTCAAAATGTTTTTGCAACCCTTTTTCAAACCATTTGCAAATTATTTTTCAAACCATTTTATTTCACACAAAGAAAATAAATTTTACAAACCACACATTTTTACACAGGTTGAAAACATGTAACAAAATGTTTTCAAAACAGTTTTCAATAAATGTTCACAATACTTTTCAAACTATTTTTCAAACATTTTGCAAAAAATATTTTCACCTGATTTATTAATCAATATATACAGAAGAATTTGAGGAATAATCCCATCTTTTTATCAAGGGTTTTTAATGAATTTTAAAGAATTATCAGCCATATTATTACAAAAGTACGAGTTATGGCTGAAGTATATACATAGTATATACGACCCCCCTATACTTAGCTTGAGCTATGTCCTCATAGATCGAAAAGAAAAGAGAAGACATAACTCGTACTGAGTATAGACAAGTCGAAAGAATATACGAATAATGGTGGGAATATACAGATGAACAAATCAGGGGTGCACGCCCCTATACTTAGGACAAAGTACGTCCTAAGTACAGAAGACTGACACAAAGGGGCGACACCCTTTTATTTAGATACAGGAGATAGAAAAGGAAAAGAAGAAAAGAAGAAAAGATAGATATATACAGATAGATGAAAAGACCGAGGAGAATATACACATCACTCCCCCTATACTTAGGGTGAGATATCCTTAAGTAATAGGAAAGAAAAGGAGTGACGAAAAATGTTCGAGGAAAGAACAACTCAGTGTGTGCCCCCTATACTTAGGAAAAGGTACGTACTAAGTGTAGATACAAAGATATGGCGATAGATCTAGGGCACACATAACATGCGGGAGGAAGAATGAACAAGGCACACATATATACAAATGGTGAAGAACCGGTGAAGTACAGGACGGTATCTGGTAAGCGACAACCGTGCTCTCGTCGTCGTCTCCCTGTGAGAACGAGGACGCAGTCAGAAGGTGGAAAGACACCCTGATATACAGTCAAGTGGGTGTCAGCTACCGGGGACAACAGGTCAGAAAGTAAAGATATCCGGTCCGGTAGTATGAAGCAAATGAACGGCTCATATGGTCATCATGGGAGAATATAGCCGATACCGTAAGACCGGGAGGAAGAAAGAGCAGTACAGACTCCTCCGGTCAATCAGAGTCTCAGATAGATGTGATAGATAATAGGAGACATCGTGGCATTCGGCGGTGGTGAGGTAGAAAGATCATAAGTACACATCGAATACCGCAGGCCATGGCTCAACCTTGCGAGGGTCCTCAAGGTGAGCATAATCAGAGAATAATCAGAAGACTCGGCTCCGTGCTCCAACAGACAGGAGACACAACCAGGGAGGAGACCGAGTACAAGGTCAGAAGACCCGGCTTCGTGACCCAACAAACAGGAGACACCAGAAATGAAGCCGAGTACCTAGAAAATGATGTACTCTCCCGCAGAAAACCCTCGGGGAGTAGTACATGCTAGTCAATGAATAATCAGAACAGAAGCTCACCCTTCCGAGGGTCGTCAAGGAGAGCGGGCTCAAAGGAGCCTGATCCATCAGACGGATCATAGAAACGGTCTTGGTAGGCGACAGATCGGCTACCAGCAGAAGAGACCGTCAAATCAAGAAAGTGTGGCAGCGTCCCGCAAATAACCCTCGGGGAGCGGGCTACCAACTAGTCATGGGAATTGCATATACCAGAAGCTCCACCTTGCGAGGACCGTCAAGGCGAACAGACTCAAAGGAGTCAAAGATCTGAGCAAACAGATAGATCCCATGATCCGCAGATCGGATAGGCAACTAAGGAGGGGACCAAAATCATATATCAAACGACTCGGTTCCGTGCTCCGCAAATCGGAGACACAGTCAGAAGTGGGAACCGAGCGTAAAGAGAGTGTCGCAGTCTCTCGCAGATAGTCCTCGGAGAGTGCTGTGAACTAAGCAAAGAATAGTCAGAACGTGTCTCTACCTTGCGAGGGTCGTCAAGGAGAGACGAGGGCTCAAAGGAGCCGGATCCATCAGATGGATCCACATAGTGGTCTCAGTAGTCGACGAGGTGGCTACCAACAGAAGAGACCAATCAGATCGGAAATATGTCATAGTCTCCCGCAGATAACCCTCGGGGAGAAATGCGAGCTAGATCAATGTAGCTCATGGGAATGCTGGCAAGTCATCTCAGGTCCTCAAAAAGCAATAAATCCTTCAATCATTTGGAGGGCATAAGATCATGGGAGGGAGAAAATCATCAGGCCAATCACAAAACATCCCTCAGGTCAATCCAGTAAGCTGAGATGGCACGAAAAATAGTCAAGAATCCTCTAAGTGCCATGGTGGATCAAAGAGTCAGGAGATCAAGGACGAGTCAATCAGGAAGATGAGAGATCATGTAGGATCCGCACACCTTTATAAAGAAATCCACAGTAGAATAATCAGTCAATCCCCAAAGATCAAGATGGGTGGAACCTCAAATAGATAGATCAATCAATGCTCATGAAATCATCATCAACTCATCGCAGCACATCACATCCTTAATCCGGTGTGCGAGAACTAAAATTCCTCAATAATGCATCACACCTATGCTCCGTGCATCCGCAAAAATCCTCAAGAAATCCATATGCACGTATCAAAGAAAAATCCACCAAATTGATCTCAGCAACCTCAACATCATAGGCCCGGCTTACACAAATAATATGTATAAATAATCCTTGATGCGGGCCTCATCAATATGCACAACATTCCCGGGTAAAGGAAGAGATGATACGGGGGACACGAGGAAGATGGGTAAGAAGGGTAACACAATGGGGTGGAGAAGCTGATTGAGCGGGCGTGCCAATATCGTGGGTGTTAGAAGAGTGATACAGAGGGTACGAGGAGGGCGGGCGAGAAGGATCGAGACATAGACAAAATTGGGTGCTCCACACAGGGCGGGAACACCGTCAAAATGGTGGTCCGAAGAGCGGTCTCTCCCCGAACCAGAGAATATGGTACGATGGATACATAGAAGATGGTGAAGAAGAGGGGAAACGAAGGACTTGGCGAAGAATGATTGAGCTCAAGCGCCAATATCACGACTCGATGCAACATGAAGAGATATATGTATAAGAGAGATAGAGAGACTCAAAGATAAAAAAATGCATGACTCACACGATGGAACTGACTACTCTAGTAATGAATGAAAACACAATGGACTCCAAGTCACAATCAATACACAAGGCAAGGCCCCTATTTCACCTACTCAACACAGTGAAGACCATCAGGTGACGGTCATTTATCTTTTCATTTTTAGAGTTAGGTGAGGATCACAAAAATTGTACAATCACTTAGGAGGCTTGATAGGATGTGGGCTCTACTCCTTAGTGTGCACGTAAGCAATTTAAAACGCATCCAATGAGGGGGTTGCTCTCCCCAAGACAAGGAATCCATTACGTTTTTATTTTTAAGTCCAATAGAGTTAGCAGTCCCGATTTTTATTTAAGTTATCACTTTTTTTGGGTATTTTCAATGCACGTGCCTATCGAGGTTCCAATTTCCATTAAGCATCCTAGGTTGGCAAAAACAGAGGGAGAAGATCGAAAAAGCCATGCAAGTCAGAAATCGATGATGCATGCTAAGTAAGAAGACTTACAGTGCCTCCCAGCTCTCTCCATGCGGGATGCAAAACAGAATTTGAAACCTATGCTAAATGCAAATGCAAACCGAAGAAATCGCCCTAGGTTCAGAGATTGCTATTATCGTGAAGCACCACAAGTCGCTCATTCATCTCTAGCCTCAAAAAGTCCGGTCTTGGCTCACCCCTCCTCTGTACTCAACACACTTGAGCTTAGGAGAAAGCGCTTTGCGGGGCTCGCTGTGGCACAAAGGCTAAGAGATTAATGAGCGGCTGTTTAGAGTTTGATCTAGGTCCAAAGCGCACTATAGGTACATGCAAATATATATTAGGGTGTTTGGACCTAACTCTACGAGCAAGCAACTCCTAAGCTAAGGCTCATTCACACAGAATAATGAAAATAAAATAAAAGAAAAGAAAAAGAGTTCAAGTCATCGAGGCCCCCAAGGGAACAATCCCTCGGGCAATGGACCTCGGGAGTCGAAGTGTACCTGTGAGAGTCCTGTATTATTACATGTTTCTAAGTGTCACTCTCTCACATAAATATACATATTGAAATAAAATAAAATGCATGAAAATGGAGACTGTCTTCAAAAATTCTTCTTCATGTGTCATGGATGCTCTCTCTTGTTGGCTTGGCATAGAAGAGCCAACTCCGCCTTGCTTGGGTGCATAGGTCCTCCTAGGAGGTCCTCCTTCGCTTGACGGTCCCTCGCATCAAAGACAAAAAGAAAGAGATGGTCAGAGCAGTCAATCAATAATATCAAATAAAAAATAAAAATAAAAATCACACAAATAAATAAATGAAGGACATGAACAAAGAATCAAATAAATGAACAAATAACCACACAAAATCATACAAAATCCGTTGCCTCCCCGGCAACGGCGCCATTTGATGGACGGGGATTTTCAGCCGAGATCGTGTCTTTCCACAAGGCGGAGAGACAGTCGCTGAGTTGACCTCAGACGGAATCCCCAGATCAATCAACAATTAACCCACAATAAATATATGCAATGAATATCCAAAATTGTGGAGTTAAAATTTATTATAACTCTACATGCAAATGTGTATAGGTGTAAGCACAGGTAGAGGTCGAACACTGGGAGGCGAAGGGAATGTATGTGTAATGCATCATTTATTCAATCAATTGTTCATATCCTTTTATTGTTTTTGTGGGTTTTGGGTTTTGTAAATTTTTTATATTTTTTTGTTTTTATAATTTTGATTTTGTTTTATATTTTATATTTTTTTATATTTTCTGTTAATATTTTTAATTATATAATATAAATAGATAGATATATATAAGACATATATATATAGATAGATATATATATAAGAAGAGAGAGAGAGGAGTACTATAGTCTATAGATATATATATGTATACTTAAAAGAGATGTATATAGATATAATTTTTTTGGCTTTTTAATATTTTTCTAATTTTTTTGTTATTTTTTTGAAATATTTCTAATTTTTATGTATTTTTAAATTCAAAAATGTCCACAATATAGGACTAAATAATTGGCCGAATATAATTTGGTTTTTAAAAATATAAAATAAACTCCAAAAATTACCAAATTAATTTTAATACATTAATAATAATATATAGATAATTATAAAAGAGAAAAATGTATTTTTGGGGTTTTTAAGGATTTTTCTATTTTTTTGTTGGATTTTGGAACTTTCTGATTTTTTTGAATTTTCTTTTTCATTTTTTTAGGTTTTTTTAATTTCTGGACTCAATATATATATAATTATACCATATATAATTTTTTTGGGGATTTTTCAAAAACATTTTCTAATTTTTTTTATTTTCTAATTTGGACAGTGCAAAAATGGCTTCTATTTCATTTTTAATAATCAGGAAAAATGCAAAAAATGCAAACTAAAATGTTGGCATGAACTAGCATGGCATGGAGCATCTATCCTAATATTTGTGAATTATTAGAAGCCTTCTAGGTATTTTTTAATAAATAGATAAAGAGACAAAAATAAAACAGCCTGGCAGGGGTATTTTTGCAATTAAAATAAGTTACAGGGGCATCATTGCAAAAATACAACAGAAATAAACATTTATTTTAATTTTTAGAACTATTCTACAATATACAAAACCGCCAGGGTATAAATGCAAAATTTCACGCGCCTCACGTGGGACTGCACGTGAGGCACGGAAGGACCTAAATGTAATTTCAAGAAACTCAGGGTCCATTCTGCAAAATTTACATTTTATTTACAGCTTGCTATATATTTTACAAGATTAAAAATTAAATACAAAAATGGCAGGGGATAGATGTGCAAATTACCCCCAAAAGGCGCTTTATCCGACGACTGATCTTCGTTCACTTGACACGTGGCGCCTCCACGTGCGCCGATGACGCTTCGCCGATGAGCGGAGGAGATTAGATCTCGCGTGAGATCTGACGGCCGTAGCATCGCTCCATCGGACGACTGCTGCTCGATCTGGGCCTTCGTCGTCATCCAACGGCGGAGAGGACGCGTGGAAGAACAGGGAAGAAGACTCGCCGGGGCGAGCTTCTCCCGCTCGGATCTCGCTCTCCGGCCGACCATCGCTGCTCCTGAAGGTCCCGTTCGCTTCCTGAAGTGTTGCTCTATCATCCGGAGGTGTCTGATCAGTCGGAGGCACACCGTAGCGCCGCCACGAGCTCGAAGAAGAAGCGACGCTCCAGGTACCTCCGCCCGCATGGAAAACGTCTCCTGGTGCCTTTCTTCGCACCTGACCTACACAGGAAGGTAGAGGGGCTCGAGGGCGTCACCCTCGACCCGGGGTTTGAAGCTAAAAGCACAGGGATGAAGGCGAGCGAAGAAGCTCCGACGAAGGGTGGTGGAGGAACTTCGATTCGCGGATTCAGAAGCGAATCCGGTTGGACAAGGTGGCTGGATGGTGGAGAAGGCGTAGGGGAACGAAATGGCAGTGAAATGGTGGTCGGAAAACAACTAGGGCACGGTGGAGAAGTCGCCGGAGCGGAGCTCCGGCGAACTTCGAATTACCTAAACTAGGCTAAGCTATGAATCTAAATGCGAAATAAAATGCAGGAGTAAAATGCTGGAACAAAAATCTACCTAAAAATGTAAAGGCGCAGCTCTTATACCTGGAGGAACTCCAGGGAGCAGGGTGGCTGCCGGAGCGCCACCATGGGTGCAACCTCCGCCTCTCCGATCGATTCAAAGTGCTGGCGAGCTCCTCCTGTCACCAGGAGCATCGCCGGGACCGAATTCTGGGAAGGGATTGGCTGAAAAGCTGACCAAATTTGGCGAGGGAGGCGGTGGTTCCTTATTTATAGACAGGGGGAGCACCCTTATTGACCAGGCCGTAGCCGGCGATACAAACTATGTACACGAGATCTAAACGATCGGCGGGGATCACGGATGAAAGGAGAACAAATCTCATGAAATGACTGTTGTCGATTGATCACAGAGCCATGCGGGAAAAAGGGAAGAAAAGAGGGGAAAAGACAGGTCTGACGGGTCAGTCAGAGGCGCAGGGGGAGTTGACCGGAGGTCAACTTTCCCTGGCCCCTGATTGGTCCTCGTCAGGCTTATCTTGACTCATTTATTTAACGTATTAAATGAATTATTTAGAATTTACTTATAAAATAAAAAATGTTCATAAATTAATGTAGTATTTATTTATGATTTTTATTTATTTTTTTGAATTATTTTATTAAGGTTTTATTAAAATATGGTATTTATAAGTATATTTATATACATTTATTTTTATTTTGTTTATTTTCTTTTATTATTGTATTTTCTTATTTTATAAATTTGTAACTTATTTTTGTAAGTATAAGTGTATTTTTATTTAATTTTTATTAGTTTATTTATATTTTTTAAATAAATGTGTTTGTGTATATGAAAGTATACTTATAGGTATTTTACCTGTATATTATATACATTGTATTTATTTAATGGGTTTTATTTGTTTTTATTTTAGCTTTGTATTTTTAATAATATATATATAATATACATTATTATAAAAGAATGAAATAATTAAAGAATGCTTTTCTCTTTTTATTTACATACATCCTTCTCATAGGTATTTTGCCTATATATTACATAGACTTATTTTATTTTACAAATTCTTTTTGGTTTTATTCTAAGGCTAATATGTATATGAATTATATACATTATTTACAAGATTCTAAAAATATTAATTTATAAAAATAATGAATATTGAATAGAATGAATATTTTACTCAGGTATTATGTACAAGAAGGGCCAAAAACCTAACTTTCACAGATGGACTCCAAAAATTATGAAACCAATTTTATAAAATAGTTTATGAAATGCTATATACAATTGAAGGTGAGTTTGGGTGATTTGGAGTTTTTATTTGCAAGATATGGGTATGTGAAGTTGAGATTTTGGCTTTTTATTTTGTGCATAAAATGTTCACTGTGTATTATTTTTACACAAACTCAATTTTGTATTTTTATTTACATTATTATCTACAACTTTCATGAACAAAGTTTCTTTATTTGATGAATAAATAATTATGTACAAAATAGGTGTCAAAAATGCATAAATGGATAAATAAATGAGGTATTTATTATACTGCTGGCCCTTATCTCCCCCCACTTTATTCCTTGTCGACCAACTCCATGCTGGCCTTGGTCTCGGGGTTAGGGTCATAAAATATTTGCAATATTTTATTCCTTTTTCTTTTCTTCTCTTTATTCTATAATTTTGGCATTAAAAACCTTATTTAATGTACAATAAATACAAGAAACAATGAATGCTATTATATACAAATTAATGCTATTTACATGCATTTGCTGGGGTTTTTAAGGCCAAAATGATAGAATAAAGGTGATGAAATGGAGATTCATCAGAGATGCACTAGAATTCGTTTGAGATGATCCGAAGCTCCCTGATAAGCAGAGGTAAGACCGGAGGGACTTAAACAGAAGGTATAGGACCGTGTCGAACTGAGAACAGAGACGGTTACTTAGATCTATGGACTTGTGGTATTAAACTAGTGTGATAGCAGATGAGTTAGTGGAAGTTTGATTCTCTCGCAGGAATGGTGTGTTGATGCATGAGATGTATGAAGCTTGTGATGAGAATTATTTTCGAAATAATTTAATTTCTATGTGATGAGAAATGATTCTTGTCATGTCATCAACCTATTGGTCTGCCAGATATTGACATGAAGATATATCGATGTATATCTGTCTCTAATCAATGGATGTGTCGATACGTTAGAATATCTATTCCTATGTAGAGGACTTCTATTAAGAGTGTCAGTCGGATTCAATCTTTATAGAAGATTACAATCTCTTCTTGGGCTAAAGATCATCTTTGAATATCACTTTGTGATACTAATTGTTCCCTCAAATTGACTATTTAGATTTACAACCAAGTGTCATTCTCTGTTATCTTATTACGAATTGTATAATACCCAAAATAGTCAGGGTATGTATCCTTGTTCATATTGATGGACCTTAACAATAATGCAACCACATCTCGGATACAAAATGATATAATTCACAATAAATTTTTCACGATGGTGTTTAAAAGATGTATGGTCGCGCTCCTTTATGTAGATGAATCCTTTTGACATTAAAATTTAGTATTTTTTATCCATCACATAATAGTTATATTCAAGCATTGGAATCAAATAAGTGGTCGCCAGCTAGGTTTTCACCAATTGTTGCCAATTCTTTAATTTCCGGACACAAAAAATCTCAAGCACACCCTATCATATCCATATTCGATTTAAACATTATATCTGAAAAATGTAAAAAAAATCAATTATATAATTATTCTCTAACAGTATTTTTTATGCTATTATCAACAATATTTTACTCCAACAATTATATGGATCAATTGATTTACAATTTTGCAAATCAAGTCTTATTAAAATAACTACCAACTGTATAATTATCCAAATTCGATGATGACCAAATAATAATTAAAGAACCAGTTTCAATATCAGATACGAGACTAGATAAAATACGGGAGGATCAACAAGATAAATTAGCAGCAACACGTTTAATAAATGGGAAAAAAGTTAAGAGCAGAGTTTATCAAAGCACACAAGAAGGGATTACTTGGAGAATATTTAATCTCCATTTTTTCGATGGTTTAGGTCTAACAATATGCTTTCATGATACATCAGTACACGATCAAAGTTGGCACACTTCTATCGTGATCGTTCTCGAAAATACCACAGAGAACCCGTTGTCAAGAAAAAAACATCGAGTCTTGTTCAGAGGGATGGAGCACAATGAATAATACATACATCTCAAGGTACGCAATGGGAAGATAAATAACATTCGTGGTAGTAATGATATGGAGCTCATTTTCTCGTATCCATAACAACCACAACTACGAGATAATGGTTAAACTTCCTTAATTATATGTGTTAATCTATCAGAAAATCAGATAAATCAAATCATAGTAAAACCAGAGATCAAATATCTGAATGGACTCTCCGGAACTGGGGTTGGAGCAACACATGCCCCCCATCATCAATCATTATATTTTTGGTACAAGAGATGGAGAGAGATGGACACATACAACCCATTGAAACTTATGCGTGAAGAAACATACCCATATGTTTCCACCCCTAATTTAGTTGATTGCTCGCCTTTCTACTCTTGTTATGCTTGACTTTTCCCCTAAAATGAAGAAGCTAGTCATACATGCGAAAGCATGTAGGTAGGCGGATCTTTCTTGCTTCCTCCAATCAATTATGTTATTTAGTTGGTAATTCTTCTTTCAGTGGCTTTCTTAATAGTCAGAATTCTATATCTTTTTGAGACTAAATAAGTAACCAGTGCTATGCAGAATTTGAGAACAAATAGCATGATTAGGAGCAATATAGGTCATTTTTGCAAGGTTTACTTGAAGACCTTAAAAAATCCTAATAAATGACAGTTTTTCAATGCCATTCGATAGGGTGGAGCATGGGTCCGGGCTGGCCCTACCCAGCCCGTTGCCCAGCCCGCACCAGCCCGACCCAAGCCCAAGCCCACTGCCTAAATGGGCGGGACTGGGCTGATATTTTGGCCCATTTGTAAAGTCGGGCCAGGCTCGGGCTTACATGTACCCAACCCATCAGCCCACGGGCCTGCCCGACTTCATACTCGCCTCCAGGCTCGGCCGACCCATCCGCCCCGCAGGCCCGCAGCCCGCCCCCCTAATTCCCAACGTGGGCCCTTACTTCCATTTCCCCCTGACGGCTATGCCCCTCTCCCTCTCGCCTAACCCTAGCCGCCCGCTACCCTAATTCCCATCCCACGATCCCACCCGAGTCCCTCCCCTCTCCCCCTCGCCGCCTCTCCCTCCCCTCTCCACCCGAGGCTCCGGCCCATTGGCTGCCTCCCGCACGCGCCTCCAGCATCAGGAGACAGCCCTCCACCCTGCTGCCTCTCCCTCCCCTCTCCACCTCCCCGCTCGGCCGCTCCACCCCTCCGGCCCATTGGCTGCCGCCCACCGCCCCGCGCGCGCCTCCATCATCCGACGACAACCCTCCACCCCGTCGCCTCCCCCTCCCCTCTCCACCTCCCCGCTCGGCCGCTCCTTCACCCCTCCGGTTAGGGATGAGCATTGGGCTGGGCCGGCCAGGCCCAGCCTGAAGCCCAACCCAAAAAGCCAGGCCCGACCCAGGCCCAAAGGAATATCTATTTAGGCCCAAAGTTTTTTTGGGCCAGGCTCGGGCTTGGCTCGACCCAGCCCGACCCGGCCCAAGGGCCCGACCCGAAGAGGGCCCGAATCCTTTCTCACATCCTACATGCATGAAAACTCCCACCTATTTCATGTGCACTCTCTTCTTGTATCATGTATTCATACGATGTTTATATTTCAAGAAAGTTAAGCGTGTGACATGAGTTGATGATCATTGTATTTTAATCAAGAATTAATTTTCTTTAATTAGTATTTGATTTAGATTCTTTTGGTTATTCTTGAATTTGTTAGTATTTATTTTTTTTCAATCGGAATATTTTCTATTATTGTACATTTATCCAATATGGTATGCCCATTTTTTAACGTATAGGATCTGATGTACATGTTATTGTCAACTGGGTAAGTTTGGTTCACTCTTTCAATTTCTATAAATGATGGACATTCATGGTACCCAACACTCAGCCTTGAGTGCACATGTGTAAAATGAGAAATCTTCGGATTTGGTAGAATTGAATTTTAGTTATTTAACAAGTATTATGGTACATGTTTTAATCAATTTTGGCTTGTGTAACTTGAGTTGAGATTAACTTGAAACAAAAGAGTCAAAGTTAGTAATATTTAATTGGGAGATGGGTCGGCTCGGCCCAAGCCCGACCTAAAGGAATTGGGCCGGGCCTGAGCTTGGGCCGAACAAAAAAAAAATTTTTGCGGGCTTAAGCCCGGCCCAAGGCCCGAATTTTTTAAGCGGGCTTGGGCCTAGGCCCTTCAAAGCCCGACCCAACCCGACCCATGCTCATCCCTACCTCTGGCCCATTGACTGCCGCCCACCGTCCGCGCGCGCCTCTGGCATCCGGTGACAGTCCTCCACCCCACTGCATCTCCCTCCCCTCTCCACCTCCCAGCGGACCAACGACCGATGCCACCTCCTGCATCCCCGCTCCCAGGCTCCCGCGCCAACTCATGGGCCGGCCCGACCCAGGCCTGACCCATCATAAGTCGGGTTGGGCTCGGGCTTGGGCCTAGCCCTTGATAAAATAGTGGGCCTAGGCCCGGCCCGTGGACCCGATTTTTTAAATGGGCCTGGGCTGGGCTAGGTTGGGCCCAGCCCGAGCCCAGCCCATGCTCCACCCTACCATTCGACAAATTTATGATCAAGATTTACAAAAGGCTAATTTGATGATGTAAAAAATTCCCGAGTTGACGAACTCTTTTCGATTCCATTTCCTACCTGTTTTCCCTTGCCCAAAGTCTACCCTCCCTTCAAGTCACATGAACTACAATGCTTTACCTCACGCAGTTCTCAGGTGAATTCCATACTCCTCCAACATTTCGACCAGCATGGACCATATTGCTTAATGACTACATGTGTTATGCCTGTAAGGGCTCTCCAATCAAAAAGAGACAGCTCAGCCTTAGGTTACATTCAAAATGAACAAAATAAACACTCCAATTGACAGCAACATTCCCTCTACTTCAAAAATATGTTTATCTTTATGAGGCACTCATACATAAGCCCACAAACAGTTTTTTTACCAAACAATATGTCACTATCTTTCCCCCATACTCATGAATGATTCAAATTGAGTATTCCAATAAAAAAATCAGAAATATATTAATCTTAAAACAAATCTGTTTCAATTCTATAAAATAAAAATAAAATGGAGTGATTTTTTAATTGTAGATATAAAAATGACACACAAAACACATCAACATGAAAATTCCATATATCTAATAACATAGAAATGAGCCTATATGATTTTTGGGGTAGGGCAGGGAGAGAGTGGCGGTGATGTATCAAAAATAAAGATGAAGATGTGGAAGAAATGTCACGAGTCTATAAATTGAACATATAATGATAAAATGATAAACGTTTAATAGATACTCATAGATTTTATTGAGATGTAAAAAAGTTAGCCCATGGGAGTCGCATTTCAAGAGATCGGATGTTTACAACTTGTCGAGATGTAAGATGAAAAGCATAATTTATATTCTTATAAGGGTACTCGTAGAAATTGTCCCCCAAGAAACTCCCACCTCAATTTAAATCCTCATTTAATTCAAATTCAATTTCCATCCAAAACAAATGGGGTGCAACCGAACGACTTAGGTCTCGAGAATAAAAAAATTTCGTCTCACCGTTTTTCACCCGTTTCCGCTCCCCTATCCATCCCCATCTCCCTTTAATTCTCCCCCTTTTCTCTTTTATTTTTTTCTCCCGCCCGTAGAGCACACCCCATTTTCCCTTCTTCCTCTCCCTCCCAAAACCCAAATCTCCACACCTCCCTCTCCACTCCCCTCCCCCCTTCCCCACTCCTCCTCCGCCGCCTCTCCTCTCCTCCGCCCAAATCGCCCGCCGATCTCTAGGTATTTCCCCCTAAATCTCTCTCTCCCTCGCCATCTCCCTCTCTTTTTCGCTCTCTGTATCTATATTCAAATGCGATTTCTTGCCGAGTCGGGTTCGATCCGTTAGGGTTCGGCAATTATCGTAGATTGCAACGGACACTGCGGATTTCGGGTTTGATTTTTCTAATTGCCAGTGTGCGAATCGGGAATTCGGTCTGGATCCCCGAGTCGCGGTCCCCCATTTGAATTGGTGTCGCGGTCTTCTGTTTGTAGCTCGTGTGCGACTTGGGGATCGGCAGGTTGTGAATTCGTTGTTTAGAATTGCGACCGGTGCGTTATCAGTTCGGTGATCAGCTTTGATAATGTCGCACGGGATCGGATTGTCTCCAGTTTGATGCATATCGTTACACTTCCAATTTAAGGTTCGTATTTTTATATGAATTCGAACTCGGAAGTGTAGGAATTGGATATTCGTGGCACCTATTGTTGAATTTTGAGAGCGTGAACGGGCCCTGCGGGGATGGTGTTCAGTTTAGTCGATGTTGTACGATCTTGTAATCTTGAATGTGTGCATTGGATAATGTCATGTCCGTGATGTTGAAATTGCCGGAGTTGTTACTGGGAATGTTTCTAGGGGCGTTTAAGTGTTGTCGACATAGCCATTAACAAGTGCACTTAAATTTGAAATCACGTTGGGATGGACTATTTCTCCGATAGTTCATGTATGTGTCATATCAGTGATTAGATATGCGATAAAGTGATGTCTTGACCACTGGCTGGGTTTAAGAAGTTACCACAATGTCCATGGGGTTTGCCCCATTGCTCCATGCGTAGGGATGAAAACGATCGGATACGGATACGAATATAGGTGTTATCATATCCTTATCCTTTTTAATATTCGGATACGAATACGAATACGAATATCATACGAATGTGTAAAATGCAAAATCATATCCACAAAATACGAATACGAATGCAAAACGAATGTTGACAATTCGGATACGGATATTTGACAAACGAATACGGATTCAAATACGAATGTTATAAATAACCTAATTTACTAAAAATATATAGGAACATTAGGTTCAAAGTAAACTTTTATATATAACAAGTGCATTGACTATTTTGATAATGAAAATTTAGCACAACAAAACTAGGTAGTAAAAGAAACTTACCAAATACCAAGCTTATATATTTCAATCCCAAGGAAATCCTAAAAGCAACATATGCCCTTTATACTTCACCAAAGTTTAGGTCATTCTCTCCTGGAATTTTCAATCCTTACCCTTTAATAGGCACACCACGAGAACAAAAAAACACACAAAACCTAAGCCACAACGGAGTAATCCAACCGCACAAAAATCAAACCTTTCCAACACTGGCAGATCAAGTGGGGCAAACAAAGAGAACCCATTTTTCATAGCACAAGAAAGATAGAGATAATCACGAATACGGACCTGGAGAGGGATCTGAGGTGTGTAAGAGCAACTGAGACGCAGCATCTCCAGGGCTTCACAACACAAGAGAGCACCACCTCCTCAGCTCCTAGTGGGGGTTTTTAAAGTAGATGGTGATAATGGAGGGAGAGGGACACGAGTGGGAAGCAGGAAAGTCCGATCCATAATGCACTAGAGGACTTGTTGTAGGGATCGTTACCACATCCAGCGGTAAGAAGGGTGATGTGTCGGCGACTTGGCGGTGGAGGAGGCAGCGACGTGGTGATGGAGAGAAGGAGGTGTGGTTGACGACGGTGTGGAGTTGGGCGGCGGTGCTGTTGTCGATGGTGGGGAGGCGAGGCGGTGTCGGCGCGGAGAGAAGAGGAAGAGGGTAGCTGGGATAGGGAATTAGGGATTCTCGGGGGATTTGGTCGATTGGGGAAATAAGGAGGATGTTAAATGTAGGATTTATTATAAAGATACCCTATAAGTTTAAGTGGGTTATATTATTAAGATACCCTCTGAGTTAATACTATTATATATATTACTTGTTGAATTATAAAAAAAATGAATATTCGTATTCGTATCCGTTTAAAAAAAACATTCGCATTCGTATTCGTATTCGTAAAAATTTAGGATCTTAAGTTCGTATTCGTATTCGTATTCGTCGGATGTTGATTTATAATATTCGTATTCGCATTCGTATTCGTCAGAGATAAAAAATAACATCCATATACTCTATTTTACGAATGCGAATACGAACGAATGCGAATATATTTGTATTCGTTTTCATCCCTATCCATGCGGCCTCACATATGGTGCAGTTAGTTTTGGCGTAATGCATGGATCTCGGTTTCACATAATACAACGGGAGGATTTAGATGCATAGTTTGCAAATAGAGTTATGGTACATTGACATCATGATTTAACGTTATTTGCTGCCTCACAACCTCGATTTTTCTGCCAATCTTTTGATCTGTCTTTGATGTATCATGGGTGTTTGATACCAAGCTGGCAAATTGAGTTTTTATTTTGTTTTTCTTAGTAGATCTATTGATACTGAAATGATCTTTATCCAATTTTAAACATAGATCTACTTGAGAAAAATGTTATTTCACATTCAGCTGGAGAATTCATGGTGCAGACACCTCTACCTGTGTTGACAGAGGTTATATTTTTTAATGGCTTCAAAGTTTTGACTGTTTCCCTGTATATAGATCAATCAATTACATTTGATTATGGAACAGAGATTTGTTTTGTCCCATTCTTTATCGGCTCTTACCCTTCAACTGCATTCATGTGCGTGCCTGTCCAAAGAGCTCTGTATAACATTTTTTATTGTTGCAAACTTGCAATAGGAGTAAATACCGGATATGGCTTCTACACGGAAATCTAGGAATTTGAACAAGCGCTTCCCAAAACTAAATGAAGAATCTCCTGACAAGGAATGGGGAGGAGGAAAAAGCAAGAACCGGGTAAGTTTTTAAATTTTGTCTACGAAGTCAACTTCTAATTTCTCACTAGCTTTCGATTGACAGTGTCTGCGTCACTACTACTGTCATTCTGTTGCTACTGAGGACACCCTTATGCTATCAATGCTTAAATATCTGGTTGAAAGATACATGGGAAAAGGTCTTCCTATGTGCCTTTTATTCTCAGAGTTAATTTATCACAACTAATACACGGAGCAGTTTGTCTTACTTCCATTGCTGGCTTCTTTACTTCTGGCAGGGAATTGCTTGCCATGATTTTGATTTTTCTGCATGAATTGTAACATACTATAAAAAAATTATTATGATTAGACCAAGTTTGCGTGACTGCAATGACCAGGCAATGTCGGTATTTCAATATACCACGTGTTAATTTGGTTTCCTTGACTAATAATATCAAGAATGGGGCTAGTCTCATCAAATTAGTCCAACTCTATGCTATTTAACAATGTTTTAAAAAAGTTTTGATAAGTGAGTATTCAGCAGGGCCTCCCTGCTTACCTATTAATAGTAAATGAATGTCTTGCAGCACTCTTGTGGGCATTGTCTAAGTTCTAGAAATTTAAGGCTTCCCCTTCTAATGCTCTTGTTTTGATGTGGAACGATTCACTTTGAGTATGTTGTTCTATGCTCATCTCATGGTTGGTACATCATAAATGACTACTACTCGATGGTTATCATGGATTTCTCTTTTTAGTTTATTGACTCATGTTTAAGTCAAGTATTCATAAAATAAATAACTTGCCGTAACTATTCTCGACCTTCTGGTATTAACAGAAAAGGAAGTTGTCCGATATGTTGGGTTTTCAATGGAGCAAAGAAGAGTTGGAACGATTCTATGAAGCATACCGTAGATATGGAAAAGATTGGAAGAAGGTTTGCAAGTTTGTATTTCTCTCATACACCGTGTCTTTGGCCTTTTCAAAGAATGTATACTGTTTATTTGACACATTTGGTCAAAAACTGGTGGGTAGGAACTTTACTAAGAGATACGTTAGTGATATTAAATAGCAATGTTTGTTCAAGAAACTTGCTTAGATAACTAGTTTTTTTTGAAGCCAGATAACTAGTTTTTTTGAATAAATTTGTTGCTCTACTCGTTATTTGCCAGGTTGCAGGGGCCATAAGAAACAGAACTGTAGACATGGTGGAGGCACTTTACAACATGAATAAGGTTGGTGGCGATCATGTCTTAATCTATTCTCCCCTGACCCAGTTTCTTACATACATATATCTTATTATAAAATATTTTTGCAGCTTGTACACCTTATATTTTTTGCCCAAGTTGAATCCACATCACAGGTCTAGTAGTTGAGAGGTGGTCCTTCCACATGGCCGACCGCATTCTTATAATCAAATGTAGAATTTTCTACATGTTGTAGCACCCAAACATAGTACCACATATAGCAATTATAAGGCACGGCGGTGAGTTATAAGTAGCAGGGCTACTACTAAATAACTTGGGCTTAGGAAAGTTGGCTGCAGTTAAAGGACTCTAGTTGGGCCCAAGGCCAACGAGTTGTCTGGGCCAGTAATCCCTATTAACGGACCAGGTCTAGGACTTGAGACGTTATAAACAATATCCGAGCTAGTTCCCTCTAATAATGGAAAAATGCTACCTAAGAGGTGGAGCCACCCCCACCAAGGAGATATGATGAAATGTCAAATGGCTACCCAAGAACGTGCAACCATCATTATTATAAGGAATAAGTGATGGTCCATACGACAACAATGCCATTGCATATATAAGTTGGGTGATTGTAGCACCTCAAAGATGGTACCACATCTAGTAATTACAAGGTGTGGTAGTGAGTTATAAGCAATGGGGTCTATTATTAGAGATTCTGAGCTTAAGCATTTTGAGCTGTGGTCAAAGGGATCTAGTTGGGTTCAAGCCTAACAAGTTGTCTTGGCTAGTAATAACGTTTCAGTTCTAGGGATCGTGACGTTACATAAGTTATTGTTCAAGGTAGTTCAATAGACAATTAGTTATGGTATCATTATGGTATTGTAGCACCTTAAACATAGTACCACATATAGTAAACCAAAGTGTGATAGTAGGTTATAAGTAGTCAGGGATACTACTAGACAATTTGGCTTAAGCATTTCAGGTTGTGGTTAAGACCTCTAGTTGGGCCCAAGACCAACAAGTTGTTTAAGCAGTAATCTCCGATAACGGATTACGTCTAGAGCCCGAGATGTTACAAATGGTATCGGAGCAAGTTCCCTCTAATAGTTGAAAAGGTTATTCAAGAAGTGGTGCCACCCCTACTAAAGAAATATGATTAAAAGTGCCACCCAAGAGTGTGTAGCTGCCACTATTACTGAGAATAAGTGACGGTCCATATAGCAACGGGGACATTGAATATATAAGTGGGGGGAGGTCATAGCACCCTAAACATAATGCCATATCTAATAATCACAAAGTGTGGCAGTGGGTTATAAGTAGTGGGGGGCTACTACTAGACAACTTGGGTGTAAGCATTTTGGGCTGTGGTAAGGCTTCCAGTTGGGCCCAAGCCCAACACGTTGTCTGAGCCAGTAATCCCTGATATCGGAACATGTCTAGGACCCAGGATGTTACATAAAAGCATTATGAAAACCTAATTTCCATACAACATTAAATAACACATTGAGACACCAAGGACAAATCCCAATTTTGTCGTCTTGATTTACGAGTCATGGTAATCACCAATCAAATTATTATAAAAGTTAATATTACAAAAGATTCAAAAGCGGTAACATCATCATGGATTCATGCCATATTTCAATCCTATAAGCATCATTAGGATTGGTGTTCTTCTTGATTTCCTCATCCTTGTCACTACTACTTATTGGAATCTCCACTGATTTATCATCATACTGCATACCCGTATCTTTTTCACCATATTCACATGCATATCCTCTACTTTCTAGGAATTGATCAACATCATATAATTAAAAAGTAGTGAAATTAATAGCATGCTTCTTACTAAATTTTTAGGATATCAACTTAACCACCTAAGCTCCCGTATACATGGTATTGCCATCCTTACTACGTAATTTACTCCAATCCAAAATATTCTATTATTTAGAATAATGTGTCGAACCCACTTAATGGTCTAGTGGTAGTATAGTGTGTCTACCACACAAAAGACCAGGGTTCAAATCCCACTCTTGCAGTGGTTGCGTTAGGTAGTCGACGGCCAGCGTAAAAAATAGTCGAATCTTTCAACATGGATTTGAGCAAGAATCCATGTAGTCGACCCTACTTATAGTGGGAGAAGGCTTAGTACATTTTTTATTTAGAATAATATCTTGTACACTTTTATGTTGAGTTTTAGACACATTGGAGTTGCTTTTCCACTTATTTGACGTGAAAAATGATCAACTTGGTCTTTTGCCTGAAGAATCATATGCAATATAAGGAAATAGATAGCTGTTTGAGTAACGGTAGGTCGAACCAAATTAGCATTTCTGTACCATGGTTACTACCCACGCATATGAGCATAAATGTTACCGATAATAGCTTTACCATCTTAAAAACTGAATTGTGCAAGGGCAATTTCCATATGTATTTTCTAGCATAAGATCTATACAACATGCTGCACACATGGTTGGAAAAGGATAGCCTTGATCGAGCAAGACGCACACCTTGATGCGAGGCATGGATTTTAGCCTTGAAACGGATACCTCATGCAATTTTAGCAAGATGTGTGCCTCATATGATCGAGGCAGTCTTGATGCGGTGTGGTGAGGCGAGATGTGCACCTATTCTGACCATAAGGTAAGACATGATTGTGGTTTTGTTAGCCAAAAACTTACAAATTCCCAAGGCTATTCCCTCAACTTCCTAACCATAAAGAAAGACACTTTTTAAAAAAATACTTGAATTTCAAGTCAGTATTTTCTTGTAAGTATCAATTCATCAAATGTGATACACAATATGCTATTAGAAGAATTATTTGTTGACAACAAAATTGAGGGATTCCACTGAGCCACACCAATGGCCATATGCTCTTTTTGAAGTTTGAGAAAAGTTGCGAACATTCTTACTTGAGAGATTTAAAGGTCATATAAAAAGCTCGTCTAACAAAATTTGATTCGTACGATGGAACTACTGGTGGTGCAGAGCATTGTCTTTAATCTTAGTGCAGAGGGTTGCCCTGGCCCGTATGGTTTTCTTCAGGGAAATATGGGAACTAGGAGTGGGTGATGTTTTGACTGCAATGGAAGACTTCATGGATGGCCATCACGATTTCAAGCATTTCAAACACTCTTTCCTCGCCTTTCTGCATGAGAAGGATGGGAGCCTGCAGGGTGGGTGAATTTTGCCTTATTGCACTATTGAATGCTCCGTTAAGATTGTTGCAAAATTGTTGGCTAATTGACTTAGAGGGGTACTAAGCGATATTATCTCCTCCGGCTTAGAGTGTATTTTGCATGGTTGACAACCATTGGATGGTGTAGCCATGGTTATTCGGATTCTTGTGAATCGGAGGAGAAGACTAAGGGGCTGATTTGTAAGATGGATTTCTCTAATGCATATGATTGCGAGGATTGGCATTTTCTTTGGGCTAGTTTTCATCATTGCGACTTTTATGGTGTCTAGATTTTATGGATGAAGAGGTGCACTGCCACTTCCTCTTGTGCAGCTCTTGTTAATGGGCTTCCCTGTGGTGGTTTCTTCCAACTGGGGGGGGGGGTAAGACAAGGGTGTTTATCGACCTTGCCCTTATTGCAGATACATTGACAATTATGGCTGATAGGGTTGTACGAGGTGGTCTGAGCGTTGGATGGCCATGAGAGGAGATATCGATGCCCATCCTGCAGTATGCCTATGGCACAAATCCTATTTGTGAAGGGAGGGGCATCTCGTTTTATAAGCTTCTCAATTGTTCTTGATCTTTCGGGAATATCTCAGGTATGGGGATCAACGAGGATAAGTCTACTTTTATGTCGATTGCTTTGACTCTAGAGGAAATTACACAGTGGGAATCATGGTTAAGGACCCCTCATGTCGTGCTCCAGTTGCATTATTTGGGTTTGCCTCTTACTTCTGGGAGGCGACGACGATATGCTTGGCTTCCGTTAGTGGAAACATGGTGTAAGTTTGGAAGTTCACATGTTTGTCGAGAGGTGGAAGAATTTTATTGCTCAAATTGGTGCTTTCGACTACTGCTATTTTTCTCCTTGTCCATAATCGTTCCAACGAACATCCTCAATAGCGCGACCTTTCCTCCAGATGGGATGCTTGGAGACTCCCCCTCGGTGTTATGGAGGGGACTCTGCTCGATTGTGTCAGAGATTCTGCCTTATGCGATCGGTTGTGCGGGAAATGGTAGCGGTTTCTGTTTTCGATGAGACGACCGGACGAAAGATGGTGCCTTGTGTCATCAGTTCCCTCGATTTTTTTCTTTAGTCTCCGTACCAAGGTCACAGATGGGGTGTACTTTTCGAGTTTTGTATTGCATCTTTCTGATCAACTGTTGGAGTTTTCCTTTGTGAGTAAGTTAGAGCGATGTGGGCCTTCCGAAGGGGGGACCATTGGGTATGGTGTGTGGTAGGCTTTCGATCAAGAATATGTACAACACATTGTGATGTGGGTGTGCATTGGGCTTGGAAGATTTTGGTACAGATAATGGTTTTTCTTTGGTTGTTGACAAATTGAGATGGGGGTGATTCACAACTAGGGCTAGATATGCTTGTAAAGTGAGAAAATGTCTCGTGCTCATTGCAATGCATAGATTCTTTGGATGTGGGAGCTCGAAGGAGGTGCTGATTAAACTCACCATTCCTGGGGCGGTTAATGGAAACTCATTCTATTTTTGGGAGTCGATTGGTACAAATTGGCATGGACCTGAGGTCGATCGCTCCATGGCTTTTGCGATGATCTGGTCTATCTAACTGGGTAGGAATGGGCTCATCTTCAAGAGGGAGAGGTTTCATACGGAGAACGTAATAGTTTAGGCTAAGTTTTTTTCAGGTTCTTGGTTCATGTAATCATATTTTTGGTTGTCTACCATGATAGCCATGTTACTGTAAAACTTATGCTTAAATAAAAAGTTTTTGGGCACGTACATTATCGGTGAATGTTTTTTTCTTTAAAAAACTTTATTTCTCTTCGACATTGAAGAATTATACTAAAAATCATTTAATTGCATTAAATATATGTGGACTTTGCTATAATACAATTTTCTTAATATTTTATCATATTTTCGGTTAAATTACAATTATTTAGAAGAAAATCAAGCTTACGCCTTGAGGCTGCGCCTAGGCCTCGTCCCAATTCTAGGGTAATCGCGTCATTCTGCTTTTCGTTTCTTAGGCCTTGGCTGCACGTAGAGTTCAGTGTAAGTTTTTGTCTTCTCTATTGACAACTTTTCAACCACATTTTAAGTTGCAACATCTTCAATGGTGTCATGTACTATATTGCATCCAACTTCCTTAATAGCCTCATTAAGAAACTTGATAAAAACGGTAACATTCTTTATTTTCTTCTAATGCATCAACAAATTTCAAGATCCATATGCCCTGGGGTTGTTCACCAAAAAGCTAATCGAGGTATTGCCTTTGATATATGTTGGAGAGATCCATTTACCCATCTCCCATACACATTAGACCTGTGACTGTACATAATAATATATGTTAATTAATTAGACATAATGCTACACCCCTACCTCTTTCCAAAATGCCTTAGCATCGTCCATCAATGTTTTTATAGTTTATACTATTTACTTCTTCCCTCTATTGTAACGTCCTCGGGATCTAGATTACCTGTTTACACACCATTCACATTATTTAATTTAATTAATGATTGATCGTACGAAGTTACGAAAATGAGGAAAATTTTTTCGCGATTGAACGACATTCACAATTTATTAATCAACCACATAATAACACGTGTCATTTCAGAACATTTTGCATTTGTATCCATATAATACAACATGTATCAAAAGATTTTTTTATCATTTATATATGTATCTTAGAAATATGTCAGAAGAGAAAAAGAAACAAAATAGATACATTTGTTTGCACAGTGACTGTCATATATACCGTCAAAGCAATTGTTTGATCGCCAAAAGCTAAGTGTCCTGAAAACATGGCCTCAAATTTCAGCGAAATTCGGTCGAATTTCTGTCGAATATCGATATCCAGTCAAAATTCGACCGAAATGACCGAAATATGGGGGTCCTAGTACAAAAAATGACCGAAATGACCGAAATTTCGGTCGAAATTCCACCGAAATTCCATCGAAATTCTGTTTTGGTCGATACCGAAATGGTGACCGAAACCGACATTTAAGGCCTTGCCTGAAAATCAACTACTGAGTTGCATGCTCCTTTCCTGCCATCCATGTTTGGAGTAAACATATGTCAAAAAATGTTGTATACAACCAAAAATTAAAGAAATAACAGATATTTAAGTGGTTACTGTAGAGACTTATATATGTTACGTTTTATTGTTCCGTAATTTCTATTTATATTTTGTAAGACTCTATAATTTACCCAAGGGTTTTCTCCCTATATAAGAGACCCGAGGGCTCTATGGAATAACACATCAGAGTATTGTTTTACTCTAACATGGTATCAGAGCCCTAACCCTAACCTAGGGTTTCCTCCACCCGCCCCCCCCACACCGCCGCCGACTTCTCCAACCCCTCCCGCCGCCGTCAACCAGCCTCTCAAGGCCCCCAGCCCCTCCGTCGGGCCTCCAGCCCCTCCGCCGGGCCCCCAACACCTCTGCCAGGCCTTCCAGGCCCCCAGCCCAGTCGCCGGGCCTCTCCAGACCCGCCGCCGGACCATCCAGGCTCCAGCCCCATCGCCGGCGAGGCCCCAGGCGGTCCCACCAGGCCACTGTCGGACCCAGCCAGCCCCGCCAGGCCCCCGCAGGCTCCTGCCAGGTCCCCGCCAAGCCGCTGCCGGCCCTAGCCCCGCCGCCCCTTCACAGCCGAGGCTTTATTAGCCTCCATGCCGTTCGTTTCGCTTCGGTCGGGCTCGGATTGATGATAGGTTCAAGTGCATAACGTCTACATGTGCACTTGAATCCTCACATGTCGTGGTAGACACCTGTCTCTTGGTCTATCATCCCTAGTTCTTCTTCTCCGGCAGTATGTCAGATCAAAAGGTCGATATGCCCGCCATCGGTGCCTTCAAAGGTTCGGCACCTATCGTCAAAATGGACGGGACAAACTACGAACTGTGGGCTATGCAGTTCCTCAGTCTCATGAAGTCGTGTGGTAAGAAGCATATTCTTACCGAAGATGAACCGCCGGAGAAGACGGGAATATATGCCTCATGGGAGGCCGATGACGCGTACGCCAAAGTCTGGTTGTCGGGTACGCTCACAACGGAGATAGAAAATGATGTCCTCCATCAACCCACCGCCAAGGCGATGTGGGATATTCTGGCCACGACGTATTCTCAGGTACGGAACGAGACCAAGATGCTGCAGTTGCAACATGATATCTTTACCACGAAGCAAAATGGGAGGCCTCTTCATTCTCTGTATACGTCTCTTCGTGGAATGTTCGAGAAACTTTATAGCACAATTCCACTCACAGCCACGCCGGAACAACAGAAGACGTTCCGCAACGCTACTATGGTTGGCGTCTTACTTGCTGCCCTTGATCCTGAATATGAGGCAGCACGTTCTCAGATCCTTGCTGATGCCACCATTCCACCAATGGAAGAAGTCTACAGACGGCTCAGTCGTGTTCCAGTTCCATCGAACACAACGACTACACCTCCCTCGGCAATGGCTGTCTCCAGAGGACGAGGCAGTTCCTTCTCATTTCGTGGCAGAGGAAGTGGTGGACGGGGCCGTGGAGGTCGCATACGCTCTACGTGCTCATTCTGTCGTCGTACCGGTCATTCAGAGGATACATGCTATTCCAAGCATGGCTTCCCACCTTCTGCACGTGTCGCTGATCATGTTCAGGGTCCACCAGCATCTGCTCCCGATCACAGATTCGAGGAGCTAGTGGCACGGCTTCGTGATATCATGCCACAGTCATCATCAGAGGGTGCTGATGCGTCTGATGTTGCGGCTTCGGCATCGGCGAGTACATCTGCCTCAGCCAGTGCCTCAGGTAGTCCCTCCGGCTCATATCATAACCATGATCTCACAGGATGGATTGTTGATTCTGGAGCCACCCATCATCTCTGTCGTGAGAAAGAGATTCTGCAGTCCTATAAACCTGTCCAACCTGGTCGTTCTGTACTCATTGCTGATGGCACTCATTCCCCTATCACCGGTCAGGGGGAGACGGCTTTGCTGCCATCTATGCACTTACAAAATGTTTTACATGCACCAGAATTCTCGATGAATCTTTTATCCATTAGTCAGATTACATGAGATTTGCACTGTCGTGCTATTTTTGACCCATCGTCTGTTATTTTTCAGGACATACTAACGGGCAAGGTGATTGGCTGTGGTTCTGAGCACAATGGCCTCTATCGTCTTGTACGGAACTCTTATGCTGGCGTCTCACTACATTCCCAGGGCTCCATGTCTCCGTATACCTGGCATCTTCGATTCGGTCACCTGCCACTACAGAAAATGCGTCACCTCCTGCCTCAAATTTCTCCGAGTTCATCATTTCGTTGTGAAGCTTGTCAGTTAGGGAAGCACCATCGATCCAGCTTCCCCAGTCGTCAGAGTCGGAGCAGTCGCTCCCCATTTGAGTTATTTCACATAGATATATGGGGTCCCTGTCGTGTCCCAGATCATCAGGGGTACAGGTTCTATTTAGTGGTGGTCGATGATTTTTCTAGAGTGTCCTGGACTTTTCTTCTCAAAAATAAATCCGAAGCAGGAAGTGTTATTCAAAATCTTATCAATGAAGTTCAAAATGTTTTTTCGTCTACTGTTAACAAGGTTTGAAAAAACGAAAGGCGGAACGAGGCGTTTTCCCTGGAAGCGAGGCGAGGCGTAGCCTCGAGGCGGTCGAGGCGTAAGCCTCAGTTTTGTATAGAAAAATAATTATAAAATATATAATACATATATTTATTGATGAAATAATATAATCTGACAAACATATAGTATATAACAATGTAATATATGATGACATTATGAAGATAAGAACATGAAAAAAGGATATGTCAATGACTCAATGCCATAAACCTTTCTAAGTTTCTACCTAATAAAAAGAAAATCATTGGCTATAACTTATAACTATCACTAAAAAATTATCTAAAAGGGATTGGCTATAGTTGTCATTATAAATATCCAAGTTATTGATATGAATCATATGATTTGAATCCTAACTATATGTTCTACTATACCCAGATGAAGAACGGTTGCATGCATCCCCCTGTTGCACCATACCCTACCAGAACGGGGGTCTCGCTATATGTTCTACTATATGTTCTACTATACCCTGTATGTTCTACTATAAATGCCAAATTTTTTTCTTTTATGAGGATTCGAATTCGTATACACATTTTTATATGTTTAAGGATGTAATAGTAAGCGTTCACTAAAATAATTTGGCATGTTAATGGTAAATATGAATATGAAAGAGGTCAAATTCAAGCATATGGATATGAAAGAGGTCACATTTAAGCATACATTTTGCATAAATTAATAGTTAGACGTAATTAATAGTAAATATGAAGCAGTTTGCTGAAATAGTTACACATAATTAATAGTAAATGTGGAGTTATGGGTACGAAAGAAACATCAGATTTAGGCATTTAACTTGTATAATCATTATCCTAAACAAGTATATATTTATAAGCTTCTCAAACCACCATGTAACTATTAAAATCATACAAGAAATCTTCAAAAAAACAAAAACGCCTTGGAAAACGCCTCGACCGCCTCAAGGCGGAACGCCTCGAGGCTACGCCTCAGCCACTCGAGGCGCACGCCTCACTGGACAAGGCCGAGGCGTACGCCTCGAGGCTAAAAAGGCCCGCCTCGCCTCGAGGCGCGCCTTTTAATACCATGACTGTTAAGTATGTGCGTACTGATAATGCTTTGGAGTTCTGCACTCGTTCCCTTGCTAGTTTTCTTTCTTCTAAAGGCATTATCCACCAAACAACATGTGCATACACATCTTAACAAAATGGGGTTGCAGAACGGAAACATCGCCATTTCCTTGATATTGCTCGCACATTACTTATTCAGAGTTGTGCCCCATTATCTTTTTGGGGGGATGCTATTCTTACAGCATGCTATCTGGTCAACCGCATGCCTACAACTGTTCTTGGGGAAAAGTCTCCTATCTCTGTTCTCTTTCCTGACAGAGATTTGTTTACTCTTACCCTTCGAGTCTTTGGCACTGTTGCTTTTGTCCACCGCTTGTCTCCGGGACTTGATAAGCTTTCTCCTAGGGCTATCAAGTGTGTTTTTGTGGGCTACTCCAGGACACAGAAAGGATATCGTTGCTATGACCCCGTCCATGACAAGTACTATGTGAGCGCTGATGTTACATTTTTCGAACCCGTCATGTACTTTTCTCCTACAGGTGACAGATTGGTCTCCTCCACATCCACAGATTCTAGTGTCTATGTACCTCCACCTCCAAGCCTGGGTCAATCCTCTACTCCACAACCACCACCACCACCACCACCTCGAATTGAACCTTTTCCTAAGTTCTATATAAGGCGTACAGGACCAGCTCAAGCTACATGTCAACCATCCAATACGCCTCAGGTATGTTCTGACGTTATCACTAATGATGGGTTAGAAAATGCACCAGTGCAGGAGCCTCTACAGCAGGACGAGGATCATCCGGTCGACACAATGTTAGATGATCTGGATCGGCCCATTGCTCACAGGAAGCAGCGAAGACAATGTGCTTCATATTCTCTTGCCTCTCAAGTCTCATCTCATCGTCTCAATGGGGACTTCCAGAAGTTTGTAGCTGCTGTCTCGTCTGTTGAGATTCCACGGACCTATCAAGATGCCATGAAGATTGATTGCTGGCGTCTAGCCATGGAAGAGGAGATGCGTGCTCTGCAGTCTCGAGGGACTTGATCTCTTGTTCCCATTCCTTCAGGTGCCCCCGTGGTGAGTTGCAAGTGAATCTTTACGGTGAAATATCATGCGGATGGACGTCTTGATAGGTACAAGGCAAGACTTGTAGCACGGGGATTTACCCAGACATATGGGGTAGATTACTTGGATACTTTTTCACCAGTGGCTAGACACTCCACTCTTCGCATCCTCCTATCTGTTGCTGTGGTACGTAACTGGACCATTTTTCAGCTTGACGTCAAGAATACTTTTTTGTATGGAGACCTACAGGAGGAAGTCTACATGCAACAGCCACCAGGATTTGCTGCTGAGGGGGAGACTCAGATGGTGTGCAGACTTCATAAGGCTATCTATGGCCTTAAACAAAGTCCCCGAGCATGGTTCCAGAAGCTGTCTCAGCTAATTGAAAAACAGGAGTTCAGGAGATCAAATGCGGACCATTCATTGTTCATCCAGAAGACCCCTAGAGGTACAGTTGTTGTTATGATATATGTTGATGACATCTTGGTCACAGGAGATGATGCTCAGGGGATTGAGATAACCAAGTCCCTGTTGGGAAACCAGTTCATTACGAAGGATCTGGGCACGATACGAAATTTTCTGGGGATAGAGTTTGCACGAAATGCACAATGAATGGTGATAACTCAAAGAAAATATGTCACGGACTTGCTAGCTGAAGCAGGAATGACTGGATGCAGACCTTCAAGTACACCTATGGACCCAAGCATGAAGCTGTACGATGATGATACCGAGGAGGTGGACAAAAGAAGGTACAGAGAGATGGTGGGTAAGCTCTTATATATTACTATAACTCGACCGGATATTGCCTTTGCAGTAAACCGGATGAGTCAATTTGTGGAGCAGCCAAGGCAAGTTCATATGGATGCCTTGTATATGATATTGAGATATCTGAAGTCTCCCCCAGGCACAGGGTTGCTATTTAGGAAAGATACGGATCTGTCTATTTCAGCTTGTGCAGATGCAGATTATGCAGGATGTCCAAGGGATCGTAAATCCACTTCTGGATTTGCTATCTTTATAGGAAGCTCTTTAGTTTCTTGGAAAAGCAAGAAACAGACTGTTGTGACGAGGTCCAGTGCGGAATCCGAGTACAGAGCCATGGCACAAGCAACTGCAGAAATGATGTGGGTTAGAGCAGTCTTAGAAGATTTGACTATAGATGTCCCCTTGCCTATGAATCTCCAATGTGACAATCAGGCAGCATTGTTTATTGCCAATAATTCGGCTTTTCACGAGAGAACAAAGCACATCGAGGTGGATTGTCATTTTACTAGAGACATGATTCAGAAGGGCTTCATTTCCACCTCTCATGTTAGTTCAGAGGATCAGACGGCTGACATATTCACTAAGCCACTGCTCAGAGGACCTTTCCAGAGATGTTCTTCCAAGCTGAGCATGATAGATATCTATGCTCCATCTTGAGGGTGAGTGTAGAGACTTATATATGTTACGTTTTATTGTTCCGTAATTTCTATTTATATTTTGTAAGACTCTGTAATTTAGCCAAGGGTTTTCTCCCTATATAAGAGACCCGAGGGCTCTATGGAATAACACATCAGAGTATTGTTTTACTCTAACAGTTACAAAAAGAAAGCAAGTAGATCGGTAATTACATTGTAATTATTTAAGCTACTTTTATGGAAAGTTGGTTTTCTAATTGTTCCGTATATAATTCCCTTTTTCACTCACCATACTCAATTATCAACCACTAATTACTTCCTTGATTCATTATATGATCACGATGACTAATGTGATATAGATCTAATTTACATCCTTTCATTATTGTCAATTGTAAGATGTGACGGTAGATCTTATTGAATGTAGACAATTGATGAAGATTTTTATTATCTGATCTTTATCCTTGCCAGAACTTATCGACGTAACAATAACCAAACTCAAGCGGTGAAGAAGCCTCCTAAGAGACTCTTCCGTCTCGCTTTCCCAGTGGAAGTGCGGTCCAGGAGAAAGCTAGGCAAACTCCAACTACACCCCTGAGACAAGTGGGGGAGACTCTCCGGTCCGAGTCACTCCAGTCCTGCCCGATCGATATAGGTATGAGCTAAACGAGCTTGAAGAAAAACCAAGGATCCTCCAACCTAGGCACCCTAACAGAACATAGGGTCAGTGAAACTGGTAAAAAAGAAAACAAATGGAACCCAAGGAAGCGAAAAACTGCGTTTGTGATAAAATCGGGGAAGGGATTGGGATCCTAGACCTCCGCACTAGGCGATCGCTGCATAATCTGGACGTCCTAAGTACAGTCCAGTTGAGGGCCACCGTGCCCTTGCACGATCAGGTGTAAGGGACATCTTGATCGGCACAATGATATGCCATCACTGATTCTCTTGGTAAACCAGTGCAATACAACTATCCAACACTTCTATTGCTTACCATACTTATGTTGGGTTCTAAATGCTTGTGTTCTTATTAGTCCATCACAGATACTACCAAATATAGGCCGAATTTCCGTATTAGCATAAGTAGTCATAATAAATGGGATATTTTACACTACCGTAACATTTCTATTTTAAAATTTCAAGGTGTGGTTTAAAGGTTAATCAATTTACAACATATCTTGATGGGAAATATGATGTTGATAGTAAAATAAGCTTGATGGAGAAGGAATCTAAGTACTACAATTTTATGGTTTATTTTTGAACCAACAGATAAACTATATATGAGAAGTTGACAATCTAGCTGAGTTGATTGATTATATTCGTTGGAAACTAGCTTATAGTTTAATTTGTTACTTTTATCAGTATTGGTTGCATTTCATTGTTTATTTATATCGTTATCTCCTACCGTGTTGATCGAGTAATGATTATATTAATTCAAAATACTATTCTTTTCAAGTCCCTATAATAGAAGGGTATGGTGCTTAATTGATCACTTAAATAGTTGGTAGTCGGTACTCCTTATGCAGATAGTTTATTAATCATAAACTTCCAGTAAAACGATATACTAACATATCAACCGTCTCGAAGCTTATGTGTCA
The DNA here is from genome assembly GCA_037367405.1 of Ottelia alismoides. Classification (NCBI taxonomy): domain Eukaryota; kingdom Viridiplantae; phylum Streptophyta; class Magnoliopsida; order Alismatales; family Hydrocharitaceae; genus Ottelia; species Ottelia alismoides. The sequence goes on along the minus strand of JAZKJV010001355.1, from coordinate 1,967,563 downwards.
AATAGCTACATGAAACGAGCGAATGTACCTCACGTACTTTCTAACATGCCATAGAGAAACAAGCAATGATTTCCACTTTATACCAGCAAAAATACTTTGTTAGAGGAAATCATTTGTAATCTTCAATATATTATTGTTAGAGTATGCATCACTTATCATGTTAGATGAGTAATTGGATCCTTCCAAGATCCATTTACCACATCCGTTGTTTAGTCCCAATTTTACCAGTGGTGGGGCTTGGAGGGTCTATGGAGGCTATATAAGAAGCCCCTGACCTCCTGTATCATATGAGAAAGTCAATAGACACATATGACCCTTTGAGGTCTTCTCCCGTGGTTTCATCCTGCTCCTTTAGGAGTAGGATTCCACGTTAAAATCCCGTGTTCGTTTAATGTTTAATCTTTATCTCTGATTTGATTCCACATTCCTATTTTCTAATATGGTATCAGAGCGGGTTCGATTCTCGAGGATTTTCTTGAAGATTTTTTTGTAATTTGTTCGAGATTCGATTATATCATTTGATTATGTTCCAGGATCTGTTTATATTGTTCAAGTTCAAGTAGATTCTAGGGTTTCTTATGAAACCCTGATTTCTGCATGTGAAAGGATGATAAGAAAAGATGCTTCATTATTGAGGAGAGGTTGGAAGGGTGGAAGGCTACCACTCTGTCCAAGGGTGAGAAGCTTACATTACTGAAGCACGTTCTTTCTGCCATTCCGATTTTTTTTCTTCTCGACGAGGTTAATTCCTGCTGGTGTTAGAAGGAAGGTGGAGGCTATGATGAGATCTTTTTTCTGGTCAGATGGAAGGCAGTCAACGAGGGGGCTGCATCTGGTGGCTTGGAAGGATGTCGCGGTATCTGTTTCGGAGGGGGGGCTTGGTGTCAGGGATGTGGATTCAATGAACAAAGCCTTGTTAGCCAAATGGGTGGTGTACATTTGGGGTCCATCCGACTCGCCGATGTTGCGGTTGCTGAGGGAGATTTATGGCGTCACTGGGGAGTTGGTGGCTGTGAGGAAGCGTCATGAGTCTTCGTTGTGGAGTGGGATCCGTGCTATGACTCCGGGGCTCAGGCCTCTTCTTCGGCCGAAGTTGGTTTGGGGAATGGTCTCCGTTTCCGTTTTTGGCAGGATGACTGGACGGAGGAGGGGGCGTTGGCCTACCGCTTTCCTAGGTTGATGGCTTTAGCCGTTGACAGGGGGCGCGAGTGGCGGAGGTGGCTGACTCAGGGTCGTGGGCGTCGAGGTTCCTTGTAGTTTTCTCGGATCATAGGTTGGAAGAGTTTTTGTGGTTACTATCGGAGATTCCCCCTGTCGGGGAGATGTCGGTCGACCCCGATCATTTTGTGTGGGCAGACAGTAAGTTCTCGGTGAAGATTACATACCGGAAGCTGAGTGGTGGTATGGTGGAGCGCGACGAAGACCTATGTGCTGACTTGAAGGTGATTTGGGCGGCTAAGATTCCTACTCGGGTTAAGGTATTTCTTTGGTGTCTAAGGAGAGACCGGATATGTGATAAAGTGAGAAGAGGCAGACTGCTGGGTGCGATGGATATGATGTGTGACAGATGCGAGGATGACGTGGAGAATGCAGACCACATTTTCTTTGGTTGCAGGTCTTCGGCCAATGTGTGGGAGTCGTTGGGGCTTCCCTGGGTTCGAACATCTGATGCGGAGCATTTTTGGAGTTCTATTCGGGTGGTCGGTCTTGGGTCATCAGGTGATGTCTTCAAGCCCTTTGCCGCGCTCTGGGCTATTTGGCTTGGCAGGAATGATATCATTTTCAAGAGGCATCGGTTTTACTTTGAAAATGTACTTCCTCAATGTAATGCTTTGCACAATTTCTGGATATCCAACTGATGTACCTTCTCGTTAATTAATGAATACTTTGGTGTGGTGACTCCCGCCTTGGGAGGGCTTCCCCGTTTTCTTATTCAAAAAGAAAAGATGATTCATTGTTTATTAAAGAGGTCTAGGGGTCCTTATATAGGACTAAACCCTAGAGGACTCAAATGAGAATATTCTATAGAATATACTCTATAGAGTATTCTCTTAACAAATAGCCACATAGAATATTCTTTTAACATAAAAGCCCTCGTGGGGTTATAATATAATATTAAGAAAGAAATCTTCTGCAATCTCTAACACCCCCTCAAATTGGAGCATATCCATCGATCATGCCCAACTTGGAAGATATCCATGAAAGGCGCTTCTTTGATAAGGCCTTTGTGAATATGTCTGCAAGCCGAAGATCTGTTGAAATATGTGGTGTAGAAATCTTGCCTTCTCGTACATCATCACAAACAAAATGACAATCGATCTCAATGTGTTTGGTTCTCCTATGGAACACAGGTTTTGTAGCAATATAAGTGGCAGATTTGTTTGCAATTGCAGGTGACAAATCTTGCTCGGTTGCCTCGTGTTGGAGTGACGGCCTCTGGTGCCTCTTTTTCGCGGCGTCCCTTTTTGATCAGAGGTTCGACGATTTCCTGGCGTTACTGGAGTCCCTTCGGGAGGTGAGTCCGCCTGGTGAGGGCAGGGACCACTGGGCATGGAAGGATGGCTCCTTTTTGGTGAGAGGGGCCTATGGTGCAATTTCTAGACCACCCCCGGCTGGCTCGGAGTTGCTTTCCAGAGATTGCTCGCTGATCTGGGGTCTGAAGCTCCCAAGGCCTTAAATGTCGGTTTCGCTCACCATTTTGGTATCGACCAAAACAGAATTTCGATGGAATTTCGACCGAAATTTCGGTCATTTCGGTCATTTTTTGTACTAGCACCCCCATATTTCGGTCGTTTCGGTCATTTCGGTGGAATTTCGATTTCGATTGGATATCGATATTCGACAGAAATTCGACCGAATTTCGCTGAAATTTGAGGCCATGGAAGCTCCCGGAGCGGATTGGATTCTTTCTGTGGCTCCTTAGGCGTAAGCGGTTGATGACAAGGGATAGATGCATGAGGCTGCTCGGGGTTATATCTGATAGGTGCCTTCTATGTAACGCGGCGATCGAATCAATTGAGCACCTATTTTTCTTGTGCCCCGTGGTAACTCAAGTATGGCTGGAATTGGGACCAGCATAGTGTTGCAGCGGTGACTTCCTCTCTTTTTGGGATTCGGCTAATGCCAACTTGCATAGACCTCGGCGGGAGCGGATTACCCCCATGGCCATCCTCTGGGCAGTTTGGAGGGGAAGAAACGGCCTTCTTTTTTCGGGCCAACGTTTTTACAAGGAAAATGTATGCGTGTTAGTTAATCGTCTGCTTGAGAACTGGAATCTGTAATGGGTGGGGTATGATGCTTGTTGTCTCGGCTGTTCCTGTTATTTTTTCCGTTCGTTTTTAATATATTTTGGGGCGGACACCACTGAGTGTTTCCCCCTACCGTCTAGACTTCAAAAAAAAAAGATTTGTTGTCACAATATAGAGGAACATGAGTAGTGATAGCAATATTGAGTTCTTGCAAAAGAGACAGTAACCAGGTAATTTCGCATGTGGCTTAGGTCATTGCCCAATATTCTGCCTCTGCACTGGATCGGGAAACCACCGTCTGCTTCTTGCTCCTCCAACTAACAAGGTTACCTCCTACCATCATAGCATAGCCCGTCGTAGAACGACGATCCTCAGGTGAGCTTGCATAATCAGCATCAGCATAAGCAACAACCTTAGTGTATCCATTTGCCCCATAGAATAAGCCACGTCCAGGGGATTCCTTCAGGTAGCGAAGGATCTGAAGAACATCTTGCCAGTTCTGTAGCATGATTTCTCCATGTACTGGCTAGCTCTGTTCACAACATATGATATGTCTGGCCTTGTAACAGTAAGGTACATAAGTTTGCCAACCAGGCTTCTGTATCTTGTAGTATCTTCAAAGGCAGGATCATCTGGTGTAGAATGTTTCTTTGGTTCTGTAGGTATGCCAGAGGGCTTGCACCCAAGTAGTCCTGCCTTAGTCGGTATATTTAAGCAGTACTTTCTTTGTGACATATGAAGCCCCTTCTTGGTGCGTAAGACTTCTATACCCAGAAAATAACGAAGTTGCCCCAGACCCTTGGTGACAAAAACCTATTGCAGAAAAGTCTTCACTTCTAGCACTCCTTTATTATCGTCACCCGTAACAACCATGTCATCTATATATACGGCTAGTATGACAGATTGACAATACCTGTTGATCATTTTCTGACAAAGACATAATAGTTAGATGTAGTTCTCTGAAAGCCCAGAGTGCTAATCTCTTAACTAAGTCTGTCAAACCATGCCCTCAGACTTTGCTTTAGTCCATAAATTGCTTTGTGAAGTCGGCAAACATACTCCCCTTTGACTTCGTAACCTGGGGGTTGCATCATGTAAACCTCTTCCTCAAGATCACCATATAGAAATGCATTCTTGACATCCAGTTGAAAAATAGGCCAGCCTTGAAGTATCAACTCCATATGTCTGTGTAAAGCCTTTTGCCACAAGTCTTGCTTTCAGTCTGTCAATAGAACTATCTGGAGAATGTTTTTCAGTTTAGACCCATCTGCAGGCAACATGCCTGACACCTTGGGGACACTGAACTAGATCCCATGTTCCTCTGAGAGCATCCATTTCTTCATTCATAACTTGTCGCCACCCGTAGTCCTGCAATGCACTGTGATAGTCTCTTGGAACAGAGATTGTCATAAGAGCATCTACATATCTTTTATCAGAACATGATAGGCTATCAACGGACGTGAAATTAGACATACGATGAATAGTGCATTGCCTCTTTGTTCTGCATAGGGCAATGGGAAGCTCCTGAGGATCATCCGGGGTAGTGTTGGTGGGGGCACTTGAAGATGGCATATTTTCCTGCAACAAAGGAACATGTAGAGGAACATGAACAAGAGGGGACACATGTTTTCTTTTATACACAATTGGTTGAGGAGGAAGTTCTAATGGTATGTCAGACACATCTTGATTGAAGAAGCGAGTTTGTTCGAAAAAGGTGACATCAGCTGATATATAATAGCGTTTACCACAAGGATCATAGCATCTATACCCTTTCTTTGTTTGGGAATAACCCAGAAAAACACATTTAATTGCACATGAAGATAATTTGTCTGCAGTATGAAAGTTGTGAACAGAAGAGGTACATCCAAAAATCCGCAGAGGTAGAGGAAATGATGAGTCATTTGTATACAATAAGGCAAAGGGTGTGGAGCCATTTAGGGAGACAGAGGGAACTCTGTTGATAAGACGGACAACAATGAGAATGGCATCTCCCCAATAGGTTTTGGGGACCTTCATTTGGGTAAGAAGAGAGGGGGAATATCGAGGAGATGTCGAAGTTTCCTTTCGGCTACCCCATTCTGTTGGGAGGTATATGGGCAAGAGGTTTGATAGATAGCACCCTGGGAAGCAAAGAAGGATGTCAAATCATTTTGTGTAAATTCCAATGCTTTATCAGAACGAAATATTTTAACAGTAGTGGAGAAGATGTTTTTGACATAGTAAAAGAAATTCTTGACAATATTGTTAATTTCTGAACGTTCCTTTAACAGGAAAACCCAAGATGATCGACTGTAGTCATCCACAAAGACATCAAAATATTTATGACCAATTAGACTTCGGACCGGACAAGGTCCACAGATATCACAGTGAACAAGTGCAAAAGGGGTACGGCGACGAGGCTCAGTCCGTGCAGGAAAGGAGGTTCGGTGATGTTTCCCTAACTGACATGCTTCACACTCAAAGGATTTCAGCATAGAATGTTCATGGAACATCATTGAGAGAGCTTTAGCAGAAGGGTGGCCAAGATGAAGATGCCATAGAAAAGGATCTTCAGAGATGGAGGCCACACCAACAAAGTTGGAAATAGAGGCCGTTCTTCTCATGACCCCCACCAAAAATCTTCCTCGTCCGGATGTCTTGAAAATAACAACAAACCTCATCAAAAATAACATGACAGTTAAGCTGACGACATAACTTCTGTACTGATAGAAGACTGAGAGGAAAAGCAGGGGCACAATGAACATCAGTTAGATGCAGCTTGGAAGAAAAGTTGACAGTACCAACAACAGTCACTGGGGAATGATCCCCATTAGCAACCCGAACAGTCTTCACAGATGAAGACGGCTGAGAGGAGGTTAGCAAACTTCCTTCTCCCGTCAGATAGGTAGAGGCTCCAGAATCAATAATCCATGCATGCTTAGAGGCAGAGACATAGTTTGCTACTGTACCCGAGATAGTAGCCATCCTAGCAGTAGGGGCAGAAGCATTACTATCAGAAGGACTAGATTCTTGCAGCAGTTGTTGTAGGCGAGCATATTCAGAAGCAGTGAATGGGGTTTGTGCCTCGCTGGTTTGCTGAGTAGATGTTTCTGCAGTTGCATCATACGATACTTCATCATAGGCATTGTTGGAAACCCCTTCTGCAACAGACCCCACGTAAACGATAATGCTAGCATTTCATCTTTTGCGAAGTCAACTTTTAACATGAAATCTTTCCTAGGTGAATTTTCTTAAGAAGCTTCATATTTATATATTGCTTCTTTTTATCATTGAAAGATGTTAATTGAATTAAACAATTTTTTAAAAGCAAGAGTTTTGACAAGAAATTGAATATGCATACAGTTTAACTGCACTATCCGCTCTGTTTTTGTTTCTTTGTGGATGTAGTAGCCTTTTCCATATATGCTGTTTTTGACTTTCCGAAGCATTTTATTAGGGGATCTAAAACTTGATTGACGTTTCCTATCATATTCTCATGTTTCGAAAGTAATTTTATAAAAATACAGGTTACTGCAAAATAACAACTAAACTAGGGGGAAGTGTGTGCTTGGAGTCACACTTCAGCTCTCTCTCTCTCTCTCTATTGTGTATGCATAATTTTACTTAGTGCCTCGTGTCATACTGTTTGAAATCAGACATCTTAATGATACAATTTCAGGCATACTTATCTCTTGATGATGGAATCGCTACCGCTGCTGGACTAATTGCTATGATGACAGATCACTATAATATCTTGGTAAGATATTTTCAGATGCTTTGAAAATCCCAAGTAATCATTCTTCTTCTTATTAACCACATGTTTTCACCTTGTTAGTTTTCAACCTGTGTCTTCTATACAAAGTTACTATGAATTTTTCATGGGTTAATTAACATGCTTCGTTTGTCTCTATCGAGCCAAAAGAGTCGAGCCAGGCTTGGCGTGATCTTGACAGGGTTATGGGCTTGAGCTCAAAATTTGAGCTGGCTCCCAACCTTCTAATTGAGCTATCACAGATTTGAGAAAGCGAGTTTTGAGCTCAAGCCAACTCGCAAGGAGAGCTTTCCTGACACATGTACTTCTGGGGTATAATAGCTGTTGGAGTATTTGGTTGTGCGCCTATTGAGTTGTAGATGGGCAAATGGATACTTCCAGGATCCATTTACCCCATCACAGTGTTTAGTCCCACATCTATCAGTGGTGGCCCTGGCGGGACTTGGAGGTTCCGTGGAGGCTATATAAGGAGCCCTAGACCTCCTGTATCCATTGAGAAAAAGCAATGAAGCATATGCCATTTTGAAGGCTTCTCCCGTGGTTTTATCCCGCTCCTTAGGGAGTAGGGTTCCATGTAAAAATCCTTGTATTCTTCAATTTCTTTATCTTTATTTCCGATTCCGCTTCCGCTTCCTATTTTCGAACATGTTATCAGAGCAGGTTCGATTCTCAAGGAGTTTTATGTTCATTATTTATTCGAGATTCGATTGTTAGATACATTGTTCATTGTTCTGAAGATCATTATTTTTCAAGATTCGATTTTTGTTCGGAGATCTGCACAAGTTTTGGCTCAGCTTCTAGGGTTTTTTGAAACCCTAGATCCACAATTCCAGGCCGCATGGCGGCACCTTCGGTCATCTCCAGAGCCAGCGGGAAATGTCAAGTAATCAGGAGATCAACTGCTCCATCACATATCAGAGCGTCGCAGGCGGAGGCCCGTAACATGGAATCATCCCATGCTTTTAAAAGGGTTTCATATGAAACCCTAATCAGTGATATGAAGATGTGGTCTTCAAACCCTTTTTCTTCTTCGAGTAATCGGGCCACCATCCAACTATATGTGGCGTGTGCATCTCCATGATGGGTCTTATTCTACATATCCACGAAGAAGGATGAAGTCACTGATCATCCTTCTCTTCATCTCCACGAAGTCTCCAGGCATGGAGCCCTATAAAGGTGGCCGTTCATGCCAAGCCGCGTATGAGGACCCCCCGCCACCATTCTCTCGCGTAGGCGGTGCCCTTCAGATCCCCAGCGAGTGCTGCTCGCTTCCCCTCCAAGCGGAGTCGCCTGCCATCCTCATCTCGACATCGCCCGCAGCCCAAGGTGCCCCCCCAATCGCGACACCTCTTGCGTACCCTATAGGCGACAGGAGACTCCCAAGCGAGATCTCCTCGCTCCTCTCCTCCAGTCAACGGTGCAACTCCCGCTGCCCAAAGCTTCGCCTTCTCCCTCCTTTGGCGGTGTAGAATGATGGGTTCCCAATGAGAACCCTAATGCGTGAAGAGGGGAGGCCGTGGGCCCTGTCTATTAACAAAATGAAGAAAGAGTGCAGAGAGGCTCTGTGACAGTTTTTTTAAGGGAGAGAGATAGCCTACCGTGCATGTTTTGTAAAAAGGGGGGGGGGGACAGACGAATATTGGGACCAAGTGGGTCCGGAAAAAATGTGTGTTTTTGAGAAAAAGACGCATACAAATAAAAATCCATACGCAAATTGGAAAAAATGGAAAAAATGAAATGTTGTACAAAAAAATTTAAAAAATATCATGAACGGCTTATGTGAGGTTATTACAAAAAAAGTCGGAATTTTTTTGCAAGAAAAACCAAAAATATATATGAAATTAGCTTATTTGGTTTATATTTATCCCATTTTATTATCTTTTCCCAACTTTGTCGAAGTCATTTTCCGACAAGTATGGGTGAAAGTGGGAGTATATGTAGAGTCACATGTCTATTCAGATTTTCCAGATGTCAGATTCGTCAGACCAACCAGTTGTTCAGACTCTACAGTTTTTCAGATGAAGAATTTCCATGCGCAATTCCAGATTCGACGTTCAGATTCCGAGTCCCAGTTTGATGCGCAGTTTCAGACAGACGTCAGACGTTTCCGATTCTTCTTTAGTTTCAGACACGCACATGGATGCGGTCTTATTTCAGATGAGCACATGTATGCCATCTTTTGTAGTTGGTCTTCATCTTTTCTTGTATTTCGATCAGAGTTTTCATGTGAGCCATAGTGACTCTAGAGTAGAGGACCATTCCTTATGTCATGTGGGCAAGGGTTTTCATGTGGTATCATAGAGGCTCCAGAGTAGAGGACCATTCTTTGGGCCAGAAGGGAGAGACCCAGTTCTCCAACGAGGAGACTCCTGGCACAGTTTCAGACTTGATGGTCAGATTCCGAGTCCTCAGTTTGACTCACAATCCAGCCCGTTTGTCCTCCTCACATGCGCGGCATGAGAAGCAACATCCTCGACAGCAGCCGACAGTTGTGCGCGTTGAGTTGATATTGTTCGTAGTGTCCTGTAATGTGAGTCGAGTTTCTTTTTGTTTGTCCAAGCTGAGCATTTTATGCTCCAGCTTGAGGGGGAGTGTTGGAGTATTTGGTTGTGCGCCTATTGAGTTGTAGATGGGTAAACAGATACTTTCAGGATCTATTTACTCCATCACAGTGTCTAGTCCCACATCTACCTGTGGTGGGACTTGGAGGCTCCCTGGAGGCTATATAAGGAGCCCAAACCTCTTGTATCCATTGAGAAAAAGCAATGAAGCATATGCCCCTTTGAGGGCTTCTCCCGTGGTTTCATCCCGCTCCTTAGGGAGTAGGGTTCCACGTAAAAATCCTTGTGTTCTTCAATTTCTTTATCTTTATTTTCGATTCCGCTTCCGCTTCCTATTTTCTAACAATAGCTTTTATACCCATTAACAGTGTGTTATTTTTTCAAATTTTGCGACAGATATATATGTCGTGTACGTTGTGCCAAGGGACTAAACCCTGCTGGTTTTAAGAAGCTTTCAACATTGGGGCGTGGGGCAAAATCTTCGTCCCATTGGAGGTCGTCGAAGATTCGTGATGGAGTGCTGCTCATTCAACCTATTCATTTTTTGCATGTTTGCGGTATTACGCTATTATATCGCTCCTTGAAGAAGGTCGTTGAGATCTTGACTCCTGTCGCCAAGGTTAGGGAGTTGATTTGCGATGGGCTTGACGTCGGCCAACGGTTAGATGTGGTTTCCTTGGTGGATGATTTTGACCTCTCGATGCCCGCGACGTCCTACTTTGTCGTGGAGGGTCACCGCATGCAGCTTGCTATCATTGTTCCTGATGAGTTGGCAGGGACGCGAGGAGTTTCAGTGAGGCCGTTGGAGATGCGGTCGACGATGGCACGACGATCGTTGCAGGCATCACCGGTCGGAGAAGGGCCACCAAAGATGGAAGGTGAAATGCCTTCGTATCTTGCAGCTGATTCAATTGAAGATTTAGGCGGTGACTGCTATGAGTTTCGAAATATTTCCTTCCCAAGTGATTCAGCAAGGGCTCCTTTGATCTTTGCAACTTCCTCTTTTGCAGAGGTGGTTGCGAACAACTCGGGGAGCCGTGGTCTGATGTACCTCGATTCTTCAAGGCTTTGCCCTTTTATCAATTAGACTAATGCTTTGGTTACTCACTTGCAGGTTCCGATTTATCGGGTTGCGCCTGACCCATAGGCGGTTACTTTATGCGACCAGAATGCGCTTGACCCGATTGTGGCTTCGGACCCGGGGTTATATTCGATTGCGCCAGACCCGTAGTTGGATGTGGACATGGGATTCACCACTTGGGTGGTCCAAAGGTGGTGGTAGATTTGGATGCTCGTGACTCGGGTGGCCCTGCAGCTTCAGACCTTCTTTCCCTCGACACGGGCGTCTCTGTGGCGGAGGTCTAGACACCCTATTCTCCTCCACCCTCTCAAGGGAGGGTCAATGATGGTGGCTCGGTGGTTGGGAGTTGATTATCTTTGACGAATCCCGATGTTAAGAAGGTGGTTCGATCCGCGGGAGGGTGAGAATCTCCCAGGGTAGACCATGCCCCGGGGTTCTGCAATTCAGCGAGGAGGTTTGGGCGGTGCTAAATGAGGTATGGGGTGAAACTCTGTTGCAAGAGGCGTTGACTAAAGCTTCTTGACAGCTTGGAGACCAAGGTATGCGTAGAGGTTTTGGATGAGGTGTTAGGGCGAGGGGTCGATGGGGGCAATAGTAGGGGGGTTGCTCTTGCTAGGGTTTGTGCGCTCTCGACAAGGGAGGCACTGATGACCGTGTTTTGTGGCACGAGGTTCACTTTGAGCTGGAGGAATTCTTGGGGTTGGTCTTGCCGTGGGGTGTGTGTGCTTTTGTTTCTAAATGAAGGTTGTAAGCTGGAATGTTAAGGGGTTGGGTAGGCCAGGAATTGTGTGAGTATGAGGAACCTTTTTAGAGAAGCTCATACGGATGTGGTAACACTGTAAGAAACAAAGGTTGTCCAGGCTGGGGGGGGTGATTTGGAAAGAAATTGGCGGTTCGACTCTAACAATGTTCAAGGTGATTTATTAAATCAGTGCTTCTAGTGGTTTGGCGGTGGGATGGAATGATAACAAGTTCAGTTTGGTTGGGGATGAAATCAGGGTAGACATACATTGGTGATACACATCAATAGAATAACGTATGGTGTGATCATTGTGGTTACTAATGTTTATGGCTCGAGCAATAAATTGTAATTCTCGAGATTCCTGGATGGGCTCCTCCTTGTATGGAATATTTTTTCTGCGGATCCATGACACGATTTCAATATGACTTAATTCTGAGGACGTGCCACAGTTACGTGGCAGGAATGACATTGGTTCTACATAGCTATCTGGTTTGATTGTCGAATTGGGTCTTTCTGTTGTGGATGCTGCAGGGTGCAGATATACGTGGCGTAATTCTAGGTCGAGCGCATTGATGGCTTTCTTCTATCTAGCGAGGCTCTGCTTATCTCCCCCTATCCAGGGCATGGGCTCTTCCACGATCTCTTTTTGATCATACACCTCTGCTTTGGTGTATAGGGAGGAGGAGAGGCCACAAAGCATCTTTCGCTTTGAACGCATGTGGCTACCGGATAATGGTTTCATGGATGTTGTGAGAAGTTTTTGAAGTGACTGTTCTGCAGAGGGGTCGATGATGAGCCTTTGTTTACCCTACCTAATTCAGCCGGATTAATGATCGAATTAAATGCGTCGTTCGTTGTAGTCGGGTAAACGAGGCTAATAAAAAACCACTCAGATTAATATTTAATTAAACACAAGTGGTATTTTTTTTATTTTACTTGGGCAAGCCCAAGGTCGAACTCAGGGAGGCAGCTTTCTCCTTAGGTTAATTTGAAGTTAATTTTTGATGTCAGATTTTCAGGAGAATATTTTTGATGTTTTTATATTTGTTTATGAAATTAAGGACAATACAATGCAATTTCAAGCCAAATTTTAAGGTTAAATTAAAAAGATGATCAAATTAAGTCCAAATTTCATGAAACTTGGTCAGAATGTGAAATGCTATGAAACTAAGCTACTGTAATTTTTTGGAATTTTTAGACTCTAAATGAATTAAATACGAATAAAAAATGAATGCAGGGTGATTTTCGCAATTTTATTTTAATAAATACCAAACGTCAATATTTTTCAGAAACTAAATTATCCTAGATAGGTCTATGTGAGAGATATCCAGAACAACTTTTGATTCCTATAAATACTAAGTGAAGAATTAATTAAAAACGAATTACACAAATCACCAATTAATTCATTGCGACCTAGATATGCGTGCGAATGATGGACTCTGAGCATCGATTAATTTAATAATCCATTACTAACAGACAGTAGGCAAAATATGCTATTTTCTCCAAAAATGAATTATATTAAATAAAGCATTGCTCATAAAAATGTAATCAACATTCACAATGATAAAGCCTAAGATAAACTATAATATGCAATTTTAAGAATTAAGAAATGATGCCTAATAAATGTTTAAAATGATATACAAACTCAGGGATGTATATGCAATTTACGAAAATAAAATTGATAAAAGAAAACATGATGACAAAGACTCGAATGCAATTATCAAAACTTACAGGGTTATATATGAAATTTTTACTCTGTCACATGCCACACATGTGATCTCAGGCTTGTGGGGGCGTCTCTGTGATTAGGGAGCTACAGAGGGGCTTCCTTGTAATTTTCCAAAAATAAATGACCCCTCACAGATCCTTCTTCTTTGTGATGGCTGGCGGGGAGCGTGTATGCAACGAGCACGGCTGGAGCACGTTTGTTGCAGCACGGTGGAAGGTCGGCGGCGGCTCGAGTGATGGCGAGGTTGGAGGCGGATGGCGTGGGTTGGAGTTGGGACGTGCGAGGCAGCCGAGGGACTGGTGGCAAGGAGCACGCGTGCAGGGGATGGCCGCGGCCTGGCTGGAGGTCGTGTTGCGGCTAGGAGGAGCGCGCGACGGGCGGTTGTCGAGCGGCAGCGCGCGAGCCTCGTTGACGGAGGACGCGTGGATGGACGGAGGTTCTCGTGCGGACGGCCGGAGGCGGGCGGTGTGCACGGTGTGCTGGAGGTACAACCAAGGCCGCACACGGGGAGGCGTGGAGGCGACCGATGGTGGCGAGGAGGCCACAGGTGCGAGGAGCTGGAGGCGGCCGCTGGTGGCCACGTGCAGCAGGAGGAGGCGGCGGCTGGTGGCTGCGCGCGATGGTCACACACGCGAGGAGGCGTGGTCGAGCGGCGGCTGGCGGCGGTGGTCGGAGGATGCGAAGGTCGATGGCGATGCGCACGGGCGAAGGAGGAGTCCGGTGGTGCGTTAGGCAGAGGAAGAAGAAGAGAGAAGGAGAGAGAGAACGTGGGGGGGGCAAAACAGGGGATTTCACAATATCCCCTGTTTTGCCATGCATTTGTTTAGCGAGCTTAAATGTGAGACAAATTGATTCATGAAACCACGTAAAAATAATCAACAAAAATCACCATTGTTTATCGGAATACATGATTTATCTGTTGAAGTGCGATTGGTTTTGCTATTTGATGAGTGTATGGAGGGTGAATGTTGAGAGAGAGTATGGTTGCAGAATAAGGTAGCAGATAATAATGGAGGAAGAGGAAGGAAGAAGACGAAGAATGACGGAGAGAGAGAGAGCAAGGGAGACGAATATACCTGGAAGTTGTATTCGATGAGCCTGGGAAGGGCGAAAGACTACTTGGCCCTCTGGTTATCGCTCGAGGTCGTGGCTCACGATCGAGCTTCGTTGCAACAGAAGAGATGCAACACCGAAGGAGATTGCTCCCTCGGATCTCGCCTGACCTGAAAAGGTCGTCGCTCGATGATGGTGGCCCTCACTGTCACTGGAGACCTCCTATTCAGAGCACGCTCCAGGTCTAACTATGGCGGATACTGGAAGTGGGAGGGGTTGTTGGCTTTTTAAGGTGACACAAGGAGGAAGAGTGGCGCATGTGGTGGAGTTTGTGGGTGAGGTGAGAGGAATGGGGGAGATGGGGGCGTTGGGGATGGCATGCTCCCCAAGTCAAGGGAGAGGTGGGAGGAAAAGGTGGAGAAGAGAGGAGGTGGCGCCACGTGGCGCGTTGAGATGCGGCCATATGGCGTTTATCTAAGTATTAAAATAATAGTAATAATGATGAGTAATTAATTAAAATAAATATAATTAAAATAGTTAAAATAATTAAAATAGCAAATAATAATAATAAGAAGAAAAATGGGGTTGTCACATGGCGGCTCCAGGAGCTGCCACATGGAGCTCCCAGAAAATTCAAAAATTAAATGTAAAGAAAAATAATAACAAAAGGGATTAAATCAAAAAGTGGTCAATACGAAAGTCGCTCGTCTCGACGAGATCTACAACTTCCGTGAAGAGCCAAAAATCAAATGAGATCATCTGTGCAAAGTGTATTTTTTGAGTTGGTATCTTATAGGTATAAAACACTGTATTTTTATCTTTTACATTTTTTTGTGATTTTTAAATAAGAGAAAAATCAAAATACAATAGAGAAAATATGAAAAGAATATTTACAACTTAATCTATTTTTTTGGATTTTCAATAATTAAGAAAATAAAAGGATAAAATGCAAAGGCATTTTGGTCAATATGTACAATATACAAAAGGGGCCCAAACCCAAGTTTTGCATACGAGCTCCGATTTTAATGAAATTAGTCTTGTTTTGAAGATCTTTGAATGTATATTACTTTAAAATTGAGTAGACCTAAATCAGACACTGTATGAGAGAGATATGTACATTTCAAGGCTCCTAGTTTCAAACTTAGATTGGAGTTTTATTGGTCAATTTTACAAGTTAGTATTTTTTTGATATTTTTCTTTAATTAGTGTTAGTAATATATACACTATAGAGTTGGTTTTATTGGATTTGGAGTTAGTATAAAATATATACAAATAGGTGAGATATGGTGAATATACAGGTGAATATTTACAAGTGAATTAGGCTTCTTATTTAATGCAAATATGAATGCTAAAATGCAGATATTATTTATGTATGCATGAATGCTAGTTATGCAATATAAGTACAAATATGCATCTAATTACTCGGGAATAAAGCTCTATTTTCAACTTTTAGAGTGATGAATCACAGATTCATCAGTCGACAACTCTTAGACTGGCATCTAAGATTTTTGGCACTACAAATATTCCTTATGGCTTTCAACAAAGAGGTTCGTGAACAACGATGCAATCATCGTACAAGGGCTCATGCAGAGGTTTGTAGGCTGGACAAGCTAGATGATGAGAGGGAATTGAAGGCAATCGAGATTGAGGAGAGAGCAAAGAACATCCATGAGACCTTTCTAGAGGATAAGAAGATTGAGGTATGATGGAGGCAACGATCTCATTAGTGCTGGCTCAAGGAGTGAGATCTTCGACTCTATGGCCTCGGGAAGGAGGGGGAAAATTCATACATGAATTGAGGTGGTTGGTGAGGTGGTGCATGGGGAGCAGTAGGTTGGGAGGTGTCTCTATGCATTTTTCGTTACTGTCAGTAGAAGGGTCACTCGTACTGCTAAAGTTGGCACGACAAAGGTGTTTGGAGCATTTCCATGCCTCATTCGGTGGCGTTAGTGCCCCTTTCACAGAGGATGAGGTGAAGGAGACTGTTTGGAGCTTGCATGCGGATGGTACACTAGGTCCTAATGTTTTCGTGTCTTATTCTATAAGGAATTCGAGAGTTTGTGAGGGGGGCATTATGGAGGTATTGTAGGGGTTCAAGGGTGATGATTTTGGTTTTGAGCGCTTGAACAAAGTGCTGCTTTTCATGTTGCCCAAGAAGGAGATGCCCACTCGTGCGGAGGACTACATACCGATTGCTCTCTCCAATGCGATCTATCTCATCATTGCTAAAGGTTGACTAACCGACTTCGACATTTATGAAATTTGTGCCTGGGAGGCAGATGGCGGATGGCTTGGTGTTGGCTTCCGAGATTGTTCTTAACTGGAAGAGAAACAATTCGAAGGGGCTACTTTGGAAGGTGGATTTTTCAAATGGCATATGATTGTGTTGACTGGCGGTTCCTTTGGGTGATGCTACAGAAGAGGGGCTTTTCTGACTTGTGGATCTCGTGGGTCAAGCGCTGCATTACTACGGCTTCGTATTCGGTGCTTGTGAATGACCGATTGGTGGGGGGGGGGTCTTTCAGCTCCCGCAAGGGGTAGGTCAAGGATGCCCCCTTGCATCCTTTCTATTTGTGATTGTTGCAGATGCTCTATCTTTCATGATGAGGCTGGCGACGGATTGTGGGTGGTGTGAAGGGTACTGTAACTATGATATCCTTATCCCATTGCTACAATATACTGATGATACTATGCTTTTCTTGGAGGGGTGCATAAGCAATTTAGGAGGGCTACGCAAATTATGGATATTTTGATGTCTTAGAAGAAATTCTCATTACCATAGAGAAATCAATGGTTGTACCCTTTGGCTTATCCCCGGTTGAGGAGTAGGCAGGGTGAGACTGCTGTTTTATTGATGATCTACCTATCTCATATTGGGGCTTCCCTTGGTCGATGGTGAGTACATGTCGGGGATTGAAGGTCAGTCTTGAACAGGTTGGAGAGTAAGCTTGTTGGTTTGAAGGCAATTACATTATCCTGAGGCAGGAAGTTCGTGTTACTTAAACACGTTCTCTTGGCGATTTCTATTTTCTTCTGCTCTACCAGATTGATGCCTGTTGGGGTCCGTTGGAAGATAGAATCTTTGATGTGCAGGTTCTTTTGGTCGACAAGAAGCACGAGAAGAAGGGGGTGTATCTGATTGACTGGGGTTGTGTCACGAGTGTGAAGAAGAAGTGAGGTTTGGCAGTTTTGGAGCTTGAAAGCATGAACAAGGCTTTATTAGCCAAGTGGATGTACGGCTATGGGGAAGCTCCGAGGACCTGGTATGCAGACTTTTGCGTAGGATTTACCATGTTGATGGCTCGCTTACGACTGGTGTTACAACGTCCTTTACCGCTTTGACAGGACATATCTGAGGTTTGGATCATGCATTGGGTAACAGGAAGACCTTCGATTTTGGAGAGATAACTGGACTACTGATGGGCCTCTGGGTAAGCGATTTTCGTAGCTCATTGGCGATAGCAGAAGATAGTGAGTTTTTTGTGCATCAGGTCTGGACTCTGGACTGGTGGGGTTTGGTCCTTGTCTTTCTTGGCAGAATTCTCGATGCAGAGATTTGAGGATTTTTTTGGTGCTGCAAAGGATGTTAGAAGAAGTTGGGGGTATGTCTTAGAGGAGTGATCATTTTATATGTACACATGGCAGATTTTCATTAAGGTTTTAAATCTCGATTTCGATTTCATTCGAGGATGGCGAAAAAACGAAATGATTTTAAAAATTTGTCGAAATTTTGCCAATTTAGGCCATAATCGACTTAGATTTGTGAAGGAAGGGTCCATATCAAGATTTCGATTTCAGTGGAATGTTGAAATCGAAATTTCGATGAAATTTCATAGAAATTTCGTGAAATTTGAAACGCTGATGTTCAATCAAGAAAGCTTACCATCTTTTTGTGGGTGATAGGCATGAACACAAGGGGAACTGGTACATGATATGAATATTATATGGAGGAACAAGGTCCCACAAAGGATAAAGGTGTTCTTGTGGTGCTTTAGGTATCGACGGTTGCTGATGAAGGCCGTGCGAGGTAGATTGCTCAATATTGATACCTCCTTTGCGACATATGTGGGGAGGAACGTGAAGATTTGGACCATCTCTTCAACAGTTGTAGCTCTTTTGCTAGGATTTTGAGTTCGGCATGGAATTTCGTGGGTAAGGAAGGACAATTGCATCAACTTCTGGGCATCTATACGATCATTCTGCGGAAACTCGCATGAGGATAATTTGAGAGCGTTCTCTATTGTTTGAGCTAGTTGGTTTGCTAGGAATGAGCTCATTTTCCGAGGGCACAATTTTTATTTTGAAAATGTCATTGAGCACTGTAAGGTTCTTTGTTTCTCTAGTCATATGTATACAGATTTTCCTAATTAATATAACTGTTTAACTTGGTGGTGGGTCCCAACTCGGTATCCCACCTGTTTTCCTTTCATAAAAACCAATCTGATATATGTCCAAGATAATTTATTTATGAAGATAAAGAATCTTTACGGCGGGCCCCGCATAAAATATGTAACCCCAAAATGGGCAATCAAAGACCTAGTGAATGACTTTTGTAATGCAGTTAGTTCTTCCTCTGTGATCTCAATGACATGTTCGCCATCCACATTCCCAGGATTTCTAAGTGGTAGAAGTTCTCCAAGTATGAGAGTTGTGGAAGAAAATATGAGAACTGAAATGAAATAAGTTACTCATGGTTATGGGGTTTCTTGTAGAGGTTCTCCAAGTATGGGAGTTGTGGAAAAAAAAGATGAGAACCGAATGCAATAATTTTTTCATGGGTAATGGGGTTTCTTCTATAGTGTGAAACCCTAGGGCCAAATGCGGCATTTAAATAAGAGACCTCGGTGGGTTACTAATATAATTAAAGAACAAGGAAATAAACAAAATAGGAAAAACTACATCTAGCTAATATAGCCAATAACGTCAATACTTATGCAACTTGCAGTATATCTATCGATCATGCCCAACTTTGAAGTCAACAATGACATGTGTTTCCTTGGAAGTACCTTGGCAAATATATCCACAAGCTGGAGGTCTGATTGAGATGCGCGGAGTAGCGTTTTTCCTCCCTATTGCATCTCGAATGAATTCACAATCCACTTCAATATGCTGGGTCGGCTCATGGAAAATAAGATTGGTAATAATATATGTTGCGGACATATTGTCGCAATAAAGAGGAACATGAGTGGTAGTAGGGTGTCCAAGTTCATATAGAAAGGAGATAAGCAAGGTAATCTCACACGTGGCTTGAGCCATTGCTCTGTATTTGCTTCCACACGTAATCTTGAAACAACAATTTATTGTTGCTTTAGCTTGTAACAAGGTTTCTGCCAACAAATATGGTGTAACCAATGGTGGATTGCCTATCCTAAGGAGAACTGCCAGTTTCGATTTCGGTCATTTTGGTCATTTCGGTCGAATGGTGGATTGCCTATCCTAAGGTGTAACAAATATGGTGTAACCAATGGTGGATTGCCTATCCTAAGCAAGGCCCTAAATGTCGGTTTCGTCACCATTTCGGTATCGATCAAAACATAATTTCGATGGAATTTCGTGGAATTTCGACTGAAATTTCGGTCATTTCGATCATTTTTTGTACTAACCCTCATAATTCGGTCATTTTGGTCATTTCGGTCGAATTTCGATTTCGACTGGATATCGATATTCGACAGAAATTCGACCGAATTTCGCTGAAATTTGAGGCCATCTGGCATAGTCAACATCTGTATAGGCAGTAATGTTAATGCGGCCATTAGCATGTTAGAAGAGGCTTTCTGGAGAGTCCTTCAAGAATTGAAGGATCAAAAGAACATCAGCCAATGACTATAGTGGAGTTTCTCCAGGTAATGCTTAGGCTTATGATATGTCTGGCCTAGTGAGTGAGATAAAGCAGCTTGCCCACTAGGTTTCCTGTACGGTCTAGTTTTTTGAACATACAATTTACAGAGGTGGCATGTTTCGTAACTCTGTGGAGACCTGATCGTTTGCATCCAAGTAAGCTAGCTTCTGTAGAGATATCCAAAGAATGCTTCATTTGTGACACGTGTAATCTATCTGCGGTGTGTATCACCGTAATGCCTTTGAAGCATCTGAGTTGACCAAGGCCCTTGGTGACAAATCTTATGAGAAGGGCCTTGGTTTCTAGAATGCATGCTCTATCATTATCAATGATAACTGTGTCATTAAAATAAACGGCAAACATCGTAGTGCCTAAGGACATTTGTTTGGCGAACATAGAATAGTCAGATGTCGTCACGTGAAAACCCATAGAACTGATGTGGGAAGTAAGTTCATTAAACCACTCTCATGGACTTTACTTTAGGCCATAGATGGCCTTACGAAGTCGGCATACATAGTCCCCCGACAGAGTAACCTAGTGGTTGCGTCATGTAAACCTCCTCTAGATCACTGTAGAGGAAGGTATTTTCACATCTTGCCACAACATGAGATAATTCTTATTTGCAGCAACAAACAGAATCTCGCGAATAGACCTCATCCTTGTCACATGAGAGGTCTCGAAATAGTTGACATCGTAGGTCTGAGTGAAGCCTTTTTCTAAAAGCTGGCTTTTAATCTAGGGATTTTTACCTGGTAGACCGTATAATCTTTGTTAATTACCTCTGCGACCTTTGAAACATCGTAATTCCTCCCTCACCCCGTAAACTTGTTAACCTTTACCCTACAGACCATGTGGTTAACCTCCATCCATTTAACCGTTAGAACTAACCGGATTCTGTTATCTTCTTTTATATTATACCCATTTAATTTATCAAATTTACTCTAGTTGCCATTCCCTCCACCTCGAGCTACGGTGCCCCGTCCCTCAGTCCGTCGGCCTGACTCCCTTGCTCGACCCCCTGCCGCTGCTCGAAGCCCCTCCCCCGCTCACCACACTCCCGCTCGAAGCCCCTCCCTCGCTCACCCGATCGGAGCCCTACCCCCGGCCCGCTGCTCAGCATCCCCTGCTGCATGCTCAAAGCCCACCCCTCCCGCGGTCATGCCCCCCCCCCCCCCCCCCCCCCCGTCCCGCTGCCAGCTCCTCCCCGCGTCCCGCCGCTAGCGCCCCCCCTTTCCGGCCCCAGGGCCCCCCCCCCCGAGCCCCCTCCCCCGACCGACTCCCCTGCCAATCGAAGCCCCCGCCGCCTCACCTGCGAGCCCCCTCCTTCCCGTCCCCGCGTCCCGCCGCCAGGCCCCCCCACCCCGGGCCCCCTCCCCCGCGTCCCCCTGACCGACTCCCTGCCAATCGAAGCCCCCGCGGCCTCACCTGCGAGCACCCCCCCCCCCCCCCCCCCCCCCCCCCAACCGCCCGCCCTCCTCACCTGCGAGCTCTCCCCGCAACCGGCCCGCCTCCTCACCTGCGAGCTCCCTTCTAGTCGTTTGGATATAGCTCCCATCCCCACTTCGATCAGGGCTTCGTTCATCTTCTGCTCAAGTCGTGTTTGTCGCAAATGCCTTGGTTCCGCCATCCAACATCAGCTTCAATGCTTCCCACCAACATCGTCGTCGATGCATTTCGAGTCGTGCTCCTCTGCCACTTGTCTTTGTCGCCACCTGGATAAGCCACCACCGAGAGCCAACCATCTCTGTCGTACGATACAGCAGGACCACCCAACAGCAGCAGAGGACAACAACCTCCATCGGCCGCTCCACGGCCTGCACTGCCCTCGTTTAAGGCACACCTCGAACCGCACGTCAACCGTCCTCTATATCACCTGGCGGTTGAGTCGCTCAGCCATCGCAAGCCAGTCGTCTCTGTGCTATGCTCCGCCTTGCAACCGCACAGTCGCCATCGACTCGATTCCAACAAGCCCCCTTGCAATCTAAGCCCCCCTTTAGAGGAGGAGGATTGTTTTTTCTTTTCTTGATTAATCGTAGCCGTCCGATCATGGATTGGTTAGATTAACTCGCTTTTAACTCAAGGAAGTTAACTCTAGATGTGTCAATTTAACGGTAAGGTTCGTAGGATAAGACGGAGCAAGTTTACGGGGTTGAGGGAGGAATTACGATGTTTCAAAGGTCGCAGAGGTAAATTGGCAAAGATTATAGGGGTCTGCCGGGTAAAAATCCCTTTAATCTATCAATCATGGAAGGACATATCGATATCGATATTATTTCGATATCGTGTCGATATCGATATATAGCCGATATATTGCTATATCTAGGAATCTTTCTGAAGAAAATGCCTGAAATCAGATATATCGATATACCGATTTCGATATCGGTCCCATGTCGATATCGATATATCGGCGATATATCGCCGATATATCGGGATACAACCTTCCATGCTATCAATGGAGCCATATGTAGTGTTTTGTTGTAACCCATTTGCAGGCAACATGTGTCATGCCTGAAGGACATGGTACAAGGTCCGCATACCCCTAGAAGTAAGCACATCCATCTCCTCAGACATGGCATGTTTCTAATCATGGTCCTGAAGAGCACTATGATGATCACGAGGAACAATCATTACCATGATAACATCTGTAAAACTCTTGTCACAGTTGGATAACGGAAGTAAAATGTGACAAGGGATGTAGGATACATTGCTTTTTGGATTTGCGCAGGTAATGGGGAGTTCTGAGGGATTATTCGGATTTGCAGTAAGGGGGCCACTGGATTCAGATACATCATCTTACAAATAGGAACAAGTAAAGAGCAATATTCAGGTTGGGTTTTTTTTTAAGACTCTCCTTGGTCAACATGTGCCTACTTAAAAAAATACCCATTTAAATGATCTAGTGGTATTGCAGTATGCTTACCACCTAAAAGACCAGTATTCAAATCCCCCCATGTGTGGGTTGCGTTAGGTAGTCGACAACTAGCGTAAAAAATAGTTGAATCTTTCAACATGGATTTGAGCAAGAATCTATGTAGCCGAACCTACTTGTAGTGGGAGAAGGCTTTGATGTTTTTTTACTCTCCTTGGGCAGCATCATGTTAGGAGCCGTTGGTGGAGACATGGCCTCAAATTTCAGCGAAATTCGATCGAATTTCTGTCGAATATCGATATCCAGTCGAAACCGAAATTCGACCGAAATGACCGAAATATGGGGGTCCTAGTACAAAAAATGACCGAAATGACCGAAATTTCGGTCGAAATTCCACCGAAATTCCATCGAAATTCTGTTTTGGTCGATACCGAAATGGTGACCGAAACCGACATTTATAAGGCCTTGGTTGGAGATGGAAAATGGGGCTGAATCAATTATGATGGAAGCCAACGAGATGCGAGATTGGTTGTCTCCAGTAGCAGAATACAGCAGGGTGCTAGCTTGTTACAGGTGTGCTTAAAATGTGTCTTGTGTGCATGGGGGGGATGATTTTCTTGGTGAAGAAGCACATGAGTTCTTGAAGAGAGAATGTGAGTGTGGATATTCCTGGTTGATCACATGATTTTTTAGTTAATAACTTCGCTGGATGACTACTAACATGTTGCTGTCGTCCTTTGGCTTTTCAAAATAGACGTTTTTTGGAAGATGCACCTACGGAAAAACAAGGTGTTTGTCAGGTTGTCCAGAAAGGGGGGGTCATGCTCATATAAAACATGATGGCGACCTTGTGAGATGTATATTAGTTTTTTTTGAGTCAAAGATGTATATAAACTATGTTTGAAGCTTCCAAGTATGCATAAATATGCATAGGGGAAACACATTTTCTGGTCATGAAGCCATATAGAAGGAAATGAAGGCCAGGGGAAGATGCGTTTGAAATGCGCAAACATGCAGGTGGATTAATGCTTCCAAGTTTGCGTACATCTTAAATGGAAATGTATTTTTCTTGGAACACAACATGGTTTATGCTTAGGGCCTTTCTGAAGCTTATGCTTTGCTATAAACTTATTCAACATATAGGAAAGCTTAGTCTTTGGTGTTGCAGCTTCTCAGCATGTATGGTTGCATATGATGCAATTTTCAGATCTGCTTGTGAATAAGAATGCATAAGTTATTCTTTTTCTTTTGACTTTTGTTTTTGTCATATACGAGCTCTATGAATGCTTTGGTGTTATAAGGTTTTTCAAATTACTCTCTTGTGCTTGGAAACTTTTCCTCGTTTGTTTGGTGAAGATTTTGTTGCAACTTTTACGACTGCTTTCAGCATTGTCTCTGTTTTCAGGAAGGAAGTGACAGTGACCATGAAATCGGTGATGGGATAAGGGTATCTAGCAAGCCACAGAAACGAGGGCGTGGAAGATTTCGGCTCAGTTTGGGGAAAGGATCATCTGGGTCACAGACTGACATCTTGCAATCTCGACCAACACCCTCAAGTTATGGGTGCTTGCCTTTGTTAAATAAGAAGCGTCCCGGAGGTATTTGTAATACAAATATTATAGATTATATGCTTAGAAAAGGACATGCATGGTATCTTTATGTTGTTGCAGCTTTTAAGAGATTTAGTTGATTGAGCTAAATATGATTTGCTTGTTTGAATTGGTGTAGAATCTAATGCATTGGGATCACTTAAGAAGAATGAGGTTTGTTCAGACAATTTTCTTCAATGTCCAACAATAACAATACAACCTTTTCCCACAATCAAGTAGAATCGGCTATATGGATTTTTTTGCCTCCGTTCATAATCTATTTTGGATCATTCTCGGGCATGAAGCCAAATAACTAAGATCTTTTCGGATAGTCTCATTCCACCACTTTTGTGCCCTTCCTTGCCCTTTCTTAACCAACTCAACATCGCAAATCTCACATCTTCTAACTGGTGCATCAACCGACCTCCTTTGCAAATGACCAATCCATTTTAAGCGGTTTTGTTTCATCTTGTCCTCTATCGGAGCTACACAAACTTTCTTTTGATCGTATCATTTTGAATCGATCTTTTCTTGTATGACCGCACATCTACCTTAGCTTTTTCATTTCTGCTACTGCTATTATCTGGACATGTCCATGTTTTCATATGTCAACATTCTGATCTTTTGAACGCTTCCGCAACAGGCTGAGTTTTTGAGCCAATACCGCCAAAGCTGACCCTTCCAGCTGCGCACTCTGCCAAAAACCCACCACCATGTCTCGAAATCCCTCCTCCATCAACCAAGCCTGCTTAAATCTAAAGAAGGACCTCGGTCTCACGTCCTCCACCTGAGGACCAAAGGATTGGGTTGCGGTCGGAGTGAGCCCGGTGCAACGCCCACGCGTCCGCTAGCGGGCACGCCATGGCTGCCTCCTGAGATATCATGAACCGATTAATCCTCCTCGATCTAGATCTAAACATTTCTCCAAGTGTAACAGCATCCACTAGCATAAAAATACAATCCCACATCCGCAATGAGCTGCCTCAGCTCTGTCGAGCCCGCATCTGTACCCCTCGCGCAAACGGGGCCTATCCTCATGCTGTAACGTCACATTGAAGTCCCCCCTGATGATCCGTATCTCGTCTGGGTACCTCTCTCGAAGTAGCCTCAATTCATCCGTCATCTTCGACAATGCCTGGCTAGTCTACGACCCATACATGTTTTGGAGATCCACATCCGGACCCCATCCGCCTTTCGTTGCAGGAGGACCGAGATAGAGTGCCTCCCCCTGCACACCTCCTCGACAAGATCAATGCTGTCCCCGCTCCATCCCACTGCCATCCCACCTGACGCCCTCGACGCGTCCAACGCCCTCCACTCGCCCAGGCGAGAGCCACCCAAGGAGACACAAACCTTGTCAAATCCTTGGGATATCTTCGTTTCTTG
This sequence comes from Ottelia alismoides, assembly GCA_037367405.1. NCBI lineage: Eukaryota > Viridiplantae > Streptophyta > Magnoliopsida > Alismatales > Hydrocharitaceae > Ottelia > Ottelia alismoides. The sequence continues at coordinate 1,941,715 of JAZKJV010001355.1, read as the reverse complement.
CATCAACATGACATCTGCCCCCACCTTCGCTGCCAAGTCTCGGTTCACCAATCTCTTGTCTTCCCTCCCCGCTCCCCTGACATTCCAGGAGAGAATCTTGATAGGTCCACTTAAGCAACTCTCGATGGCGGTACCACCTCCAGGCAGTTTATCAATGCCTGACGCACCTCCTAACCTTGTTGGCCTCTGCTACTACCAATTGACTGCTCAGCTCCAAATGGTCCCCGTCTCTATACTCGTTGTACCTCTCCTTCTCCCAATCAGGTTCACCTCCCTCGATGTCACCCATTTTGAATCTTCAACCCTATCCATTATTTCCACAGCTGCCCTCCACCTCCTTATGCTTTCGACATTGTAGAGCCGCCAATACCTCTTCCCAAATCTCATGGAGGTTGATAGCCGCAACACAAAATCCCTTCCGGGCCTCAAGGATGACCCACCCAAGGACATCAGCTTGGAGTCCAATACTATTTTGTCGAAAAGTATACCCCAAACCTCTTGCGCTGCCTCCACCAAGAGCTCCGTCAGTGGCTCCCCCCCGGCTCCTTGTCCACTCCTGTCCAATCTATTCGCGGAATCAAGCTTGGAGCAGCTCGCCTTGAACCATGTGGCAAAGACTGCTCCAGAGCCAGGGAAGGCCGTTTCGATGATATATCGGTATCGAGAGGTTGGGGGTATCGAAATCAGAGTGTATATCTTTTTACAGGGATATCGGCGATATATGCCATATCGTCCCATATTGGTCAAAAATGAATGAATTCAGTACAAAAAATACAGGATATCGACAGATATCGCCGATATTTCATCGATATCCCTATATATCAATGCTATTATTCATGCAAGCTTGATTCCACTACCTATCTAGCTACACCTAGTAATAAAACAATCTATGATTTATATACTTTGTTCCGGGTTGGGGCCCCCGTAGGGGGGGGGTCAACCTAGGCCCCCCTAGCCGCCCTCAGGCTCGCTGATCGGGCAACGAGACCCCCGTACTGGTAGGGTATGGTGCGACAGGAGGGTGCATACAATGGTTCTTCAACTTGGTGTATATTTACAAGTTATTTCATGTTGTAAAACTTGAATGAAATCCATTTCCAATATCTATAAGTCAATTCTTAAAAAAATCTATAAGTCAAGAATCAACATTAATATCGATATGTTCGAAATGATTGATATATGCAATATAAGCTTTATAGATGATCGATATGTGTGATCTAAGAGTATATTTGTAAGTTATTAATGATATAAGAACTTGGATAAACTCCATTTTCAATTTATATAGGTCAACAACTAACAGTACCGCTGTATCGATATGTGTTATCACAAACAACATTGAGGCTAGGGGGTACCCCTAGGCACCTCTTTCTGGGGTTGGAAACCCCCCCAAGATGACGATTAACCGGTACTGCGTAGGAAGCTATAGTTACACATCATCTCTTCATCCAAGATAGCCAAACCTACAGAAAACCTCTTCTTGCTAAAGCAACCCAAACGGAAACACTAATCAATAGTGTCATAGGCTTTCGAGAAGTCTACATCCAGAGCACCCGTTTGACCTATCTTCTTTTCCAATCTGCAATAATTTCCGTGGCAATTGCCAAACTGTCACCAATCTGCATGCTAGTGATAAAGATGAATTGGATCGATGAGATGAGGCAGTCCATGACCACGCTAAATATGTTAGCTAAGAGCTTTGCTATTATAAGGTGGATGGCAATTGATAAAGCCATTCTGTCTGAAGTCCTCGACCCTCTCTGAGACATCCTTCTTTGGAAGAAGAAATAGGAGATACTTGTTTACCAATTCAAATCTCGCGTTGCCGCTGAATTCCTCTACCACCTCTATGACATGACCACCCACCATCGGACAGAAATCTTGATAAAAAGGTACTGGAAAACCGTCTGGGACGGGCGCCCCAATCTGCATTTAGTATCCATACTGCCACTTTGAGCTCCTCCAGGGTAACTCTTTTAATCAGGTGTCTTGCATGCTGATCGGAAAACGACCGTGCCTTTAAAACCTGACACCTCCAATGCCGAATTGTACAGTCCTTTGAGAAGTTCGTAAGTAACTGCAATAGCGATTCCCATATCTTGATCCCCTTCAATACGCCTCCCATTTGCAACTATCGACTAAATGAATTTTTCTCCTACCACTAGCAACTTTGTGAAAAATATTTTGTATTTGCACCCCCTCGTTGATCCAAGCTTGTCTGGACCTCTGTTTCCATTCCGTCCCATTTTTTTATCCTTCAATGCAATAACCCCTTTGAAGGTTTCCCTTCCACTGAGCTCTGACCCTGAAAGATCTCTGCTGTCTTCAAATCTATCTAGGCCTACCCACACCCCCTCGACCACAGTTCTAGTAGCTCTCCTCCTTTCTCGAATCTCCTTGTACCAACGTAGTCTAGTACAAAGCGGACATAAGTTTTTTTGCCAGGTGTGTCACCGTCATACCAGCAACTACAGTTGTAGACCACTTGTCAGAAACCAGCTCCCTATAGTTTTTCTTCCAAAAGCCAAACCCTCAAATTTAAAGTAGTTACACATAGTTGTGCCTACACCAAGTTCTAGATGAGAGGTGTATAATCAGATCTGGACCTTGGCCTGGAAGATGCCGAAGAAAGAGGAAGAGATCTATAAGCTGTGCTGAAGCCAAAAGGCGATCCAATCTTGACCAAGAACTAGATTTTCGCTCAGTAAACTTCGTTTTATGTATCTAAAACTTCCACCTGTAGTTCATCGATCACTTCTGCAAATTTTGTTGGAGAACATGAAATTGCTTATCATTCATGAGACCCTAGGGATCTCTTATATATGATAAAAGACTTGGGGTTAATTGCATGAGAGGTACATGAAGAAAATGAAATAAGAAAATAACACCAAAGAGGTACAATTATATCAACATTCCCCCTCAAGCTAGAGCATATATGCCTATCATGCTCAGCTTGGAACAACATCTTTGGAAAGGGCCTCTAGTAAAAGTTTTGGTGAATATATCAACAGTCTGATCTCCAGTAGAAACATGAGAGGTGGATATGAGACCATTTTGAAATCATATCTCTAGTATAGTGGCAATCCACCTCTATATGCTTTCGTACGTTCATGGAATGCATGATTATTTGCGATAAAAAGTGCGGCCTGATTGTCACATAAAAGGTGCATGGGAAGATGTACATCATCTGCAAGATCAGTCCCAAAACCGGACCTAACTCACATCATTGCTGTGCTTCCTTGAGCCATGGGCCTGTATTCGGACTCTGCATTAGATCTAACAACTATTGTCTGCTTCTTACTTTTCAATGACACGAGTGAGTTGCCAACAAAAATAGCGAAACTAGAAGTAGACTTCCTGTCCCTAGGGCATAATGCATAATCTGCGTCTGCACACACTGTCACCTCAAGAGAAGTACCTCCGTTGAATATTAGACAAGTATGTGGTGAAGACTTCAAATATCTCAAAATCATATAGACAACATCCATATGAACCTTCCTGGCTGCTACATGAACTGACTCACCTTGCTCACTGCAAAGGATACGTCTGGCTTGGTGATGGTAGCATATAGGAGCTTCCTAACAAGCTCCCTGTATCTCCTCTCATCTACCTCAGTGTCATCATCATAAAATCTCATGCTTGGATCCATAGAGTAGTAGTAGGGCTTGTATCCCGTTATACCTGTCTCTAGTAGAAGATCAGTAACAAACTTTCTCTGGGTCATCACAAGACCATGCTGGTTCCTGACGTACTCTAATCCAAGGAAGTATTGAAGATAGCCAAGGTCCTTGGTCACAAACTATTGAACTAGATTAGGAACTTCTTGGCCGCCTGAATGCCTGCTCATCATCACATGTGACAATAATATCATCAACATAGACAAGAATAGCAACATACCTCTCTGTGTCCTCTGAACAAAAAATGAATGATCCGTAGTGGACCGAACAACCCGTGGTGCTCTATCAACTCTGAAAGCTTCTGGTACCAAGCTCTCAGACTCTGCTTCAGGCCGTAAATTGCCTTGTGAAGCCTACACACCTTCTGAGACTCCCCCTCAATAGCAAACCTTGGTGGTTGCTGTATAACTTCCTCCTTTAGATCTCCATATAGAAACACATTCTTCACATCAAGTTGGTAAAGAGGCCAGTTCCGTGAAACAATAACTGATAAAAGAATTTGCAATGTCGAGTGTCTGGCCACTGGAGAGAAGGAATCCTGATAGTCCACCCCATAAGTCTGAGTTAACCCACAAGCTACAAGCCTTGCCTTGTAGCGATCCACACTGCCATCTGCCTGCTGCTTCACCGTAAAGATCTATTTGCATCCCATAACAGAGGCACCTGGAGGGGCAGAAACAACACTCCAAGTATTACGAGATTGCAAAGCAACCATCTCCTCCTCCATGGCAAGTTGCCAACTGCTATCCTATATGGCATCCTGATATGTTCGTGGGATAGTAACATCTGAGAATCCCATAGCAAACCTCCTGTACTCCTTTGAAAGATGGTCCAAGGAAACATGCGCAACTAGAGGATACATGGCACAGTTACGGCGCGTCTTTTTCAAGGCAATATGTACATTGAGGTCATCAACCTCTCTACTCTCTGGTATCAACTCCTTTTGTATAGTATCCTGTGGAACAAGCATATCACTAGTGAAATCAGTAGAAATAATGTGTTCATTACATACCTGAGGCGTGCTGGATGATGGGGAAGGCACATGAGCAGAGGGACGAGTAGAGTACCTACGAATGTAAAATCATGGTAGGAACTGTGTCAAGGTAGATGGAGGTGGAGGTAGTGGAGGTGACTGAGACTCAACATGGGGAATTGTTGGTGGAGATAACAGAGGTGGTGGAACAAAGACATCCTCACCAGAGTCAGCATTAGACAACCTGTCACCTGTAGGAAAAAAATACATAATAGACTTAAAAAATGTGACATCAACACTCGCATAATGTTTTCTCCCAACATGCTCAAAACATATATACTCTTTTTGGGTACGAGAATAACCAACAAACACACATTTGACAACTCTAGGAGAGAGCTTGTCTCGACCAGGACTAAAATTGTGGACAAATGCTACAGACCCAAAAACCCTGGGAGTAGGGGAGAATAAGTTCTTCTTGGGAAACGCAATCAAGAAAGGAACTTTTTCTCCAAGGATAGTAGAAGGCATGCGGTTCACTAAGTAACATGCAGTGAGTACCGTATCACCTCAGAACGAATGAGGAGCTCGACTCTAAATCAAAAGCGTCCTTGTGACATCCAAAAGATGACGGTATTTGCGTTCAACAACATCATTCTGCTGCGAAGTGTAAGCACACGAAGTCTGATGGACAACACGAATAGATCAGAGAAAGTCAGACAACTGTAAAGTAGAAAACTCCCAGGCATTGTCAGTGCGAATAAACTTCACATTAGCAGAAAAATGTTCTTAATCTCAATGAGAAAAGATTTAATAACAAGACCAACCATGGCCTCAAATTTCAGCGAAATTCGATCGAATTTCTGTCGAATATCGATATCCAGTCGAAATCGAAATTCGACTGAAATAGCCGAAATGACCGAATATGGGGGCCTTAGTACAAAAATGACCTAAATGACCGAAATTTCGATCGAAATTCGATCGAAATTCCACCGAAATTCTGTTTCGGTCGGTCACCGAAATGGTAACCGAAACCGACATTTAGGGCCTTGGGACCAGCTTCAGACTTATTCTTTAACAAGAAAACCCAAGATAATCTCGAGAAATCATCCACAACAACCATAAAGAACCGATGTCCTTCATGATCGGGAACACGACTAGGATCCTAGATATCAAAATGAACCAACTCATACAACTGGCTGCTGTGATGACTCTGACGACTCGGAAAAAATGAACGGCGATGCTTCCCAAGCTGACACACCTCACACTCCAAAGTAGTACGAGTAGAGATCTGTGGGAGAACATGACCGCTTCTGCAGAGGAATGTGTCCAAAGCGAAGATGCCACATGAAAGGAGAAATAGATCCAGATGGAATAGTAGCAACACCAACACACGAATGTTGGACCAGTCTGTACAACCCTCTTTGTTCATGGCCATAACCAATCACCATGCCTGCGTGTATGTCCTGAAACACAAGAGAAGAAGGATTAAATATGGCACGACAATGTAAATCTTTCATAATCTGACTAATAGACTAAAGATTCGTCTGAAATGCTGGAGCATGTAAGACATTCTACATACGCATCGATGGGGCTAAAACAATCTCCCCCTGACCAACAATGGCTAGATGGACCCCATTAGCAATCACCACTGAACTATCAGGAGGAGTAGACTTGTAAGAACTAAATTGAGCTCTATCGCCACACATATGATGCAGAGCTTCGGAGACCATGATCCAATCAGTCACATCTGAAATGCTACAACTGGTAAATGCATAAGCAATACCTGGCGGAGTCGTAGAGGCTTGGGCAGCAACTACGACATCAGAAGATCATGCAACTGGAGTGGTTGGTGTAATCGTCATCTATCTCAGTCTACAAACAATGTCATTAAATCACACATCATGAGTCAGGGTTTGAGAAGACTCTGTCTTATCAGCTACATGAGCAGACACGGGATATCCATGTTTCAGGTAGCATGTCTCCTTCGAATGATCTGGACGGTGGCAGTGTGAGCATGGACCACGCTAACGTCCTCCTCCTCGACCACGAGGTCCACGACCACAAAACAATGAATTAACCCCTCTGCTACGAGAAGCAACCATAACAAAGGGAGTTTGGGCTGCGATAGCATATGATGCAGTAATCCTGCTTAACCTCTTGTAGACCTCCTTCATTGTAGGTATCGTCTCACTAGTAAGTAGTTGAGTACGTGCTGCAACATACTCAGAGTCAAGAGATGACAGGAAGACACATGTCATTGTGGCATTTTGGTATGCCTGCTGCTGCTCAGTGCTGGTAGTAATGGGCATAAAGCTATGCAAATGCTCGAACATGCCCCGAAGATGCGAGAAGTGAGCATGAAGTGGTCGACCATTTTGCTTGGTCGAGAAGATGTCATACTGTAGATGTAGAATCCTGCTCTCATTTTTGGCTTACCCATATGGCCAAGATGTCCCACATGGCCTTGATTGTGGGTTGATTGTCTATGTCATTGGCAATCTCTGTGGTGAGCGTCCAAGAGAGCCAAATCCTCGCATAGGCATCATCTTGCTTCCAAGAAGCATTTGCCCCGGTCTTGTTCGTTGGCTCGGAATCCGTCAGAATGTGCTCCTTGTTATGGCACTGCATGAGGGTGCGAAACTGCATGGACCACAACGCATAGTTGGTCTCGTCCATCTTGATGATGGGAACCGGGCCCTTGACGGCACCAGACGATGAAAAAACGTCTCCCTTGTTATTTGACATGATAAAAAAGAATGTCGAGCAAAGCAAATATGGAACAAGACTGGGTAGTTGACTATTCTGATTGTGTCTACACAATCATATGGAGAAGTAATTGTATGTGTAGACTCATACAACCATCCTTTTCAATCCTTAATGAACTCTAGATCCAAGAAATCGGATTTATGCACCCAAAATCACGATCCCCGGTCAAAATCCGATCGTATGTGCCTTCACCAGTGGCCGAACAATGGCCTTATGACGGTGGAGACGCAATACGTACTGTGGGGATGTCACGGTGAACGGTCGCAAGCGTACATGCAACAACCTGCAATGGGGCGACGACTGATGGGGGGCCGCGAGCATGGAAGGCCATATCGATATCATTTTGATATCGTGTCAATACGATATTTCGATGATATATCAGTGATATATCGTCGAAATATTGCCCATATCGACACACTTTTGTGAAGAAAAGGCCTAAAAAGGAGGATATGTCGCCATATCGATACCGCTGTCGATATATCGACGATATATCACCGATATATCACGATATTTCCTTCCATCTCAATATCGATATATGGGCGATATATTGCCGATATATCGCGATATTTCCTTCCATCTCGATATCGATATATCGGCCTTATCGTCGATATATCGTGATATTTCCTTCCTTGGCCGCGGGCTGGGGGTGGTCCATCAATGGGCGGCGGCCTGCAATGGGTTGCGGGCTGGGGGGGGTGGGGGGCTGGGGCCTGGCCGATAGATCATCTCTTCTCTAGGTCACCCATACCCCTATTATTCCTTGTCAAAACCTTCATTTAGGAATAGAGGAAGGATCCAAAAGCGCAATGGCGCTTGCCACTCTTGTCTCCTCTCACTTTTGATCGGAAATAACAACGATCTCCAGGGCCTTGATTCGTCTTCGTTTACACTTTCAATACCGCTTTGATGCAACTCCCATCGTTGTCACAGGTTTAGCGGAAGACGATGTGTCTTGTGCCTCACTTGAAGAGGATTCATTTCTTGAGACAAGAAGAGTGATTGCTTTCTCATCGCCCAAAGCCACACCCAAAGAGGCCACCGCCTTTGATAACGCTTGAACCTAAGGTTGCGATTCTAGCAAGGGTGAAATAAAAACCTCCCGAGACCCCCTCGGATGAGCTGGATCCTTTTTGTTCGTCCCAATTAATGAAGGCCATGTTTGGATTTATCGCAATCAACTGCTGGGGTGCAGAACTGCCCTCGTGACAGTCTTCACTATAGCTCATGGGCACCACACTGACTGTTGCAGAAGGAACCCTTTTAAGCGGGTCAAAAAAGAGAGAGAAGAGAAACGAGCCTTCTGATATGCCCCATCCCAACTATCATTTTGTGGAGCTCCACCAACGTTAACTAGTTATTCAGGTGCAGTCTGATCCGAATACCCAGGTGGAGGATTCGGGCTCCGACCTCCAACGCAACCCTAAAGCTCAACAAGGATGCGTCCCTCCCAAATCGCTGCTCCGGATCTCACATACACTCCGCCTCCTTCCATAAACGCTGCCTTGCGTCAGTTATAGGTATAGTGGGTGCAAAAATTGGGGACGAAAGAGACTCGAAGTCCTCTTGCAAACTTGCTTCCAGCAACAGTGCTTCGCTTTCCATAATGGCTTCCACATAAATGAAGAGTCAAAAATTCCTCCTGGGGATTTCTCCATCGATGGATCGCTCCGACAAGGGGTCCTTCTCCAACGAGAGCTTCTCTAGGTGATGGTCATTTTCCTTCGGCATAAGGACCTCCTTCGAGGCAGTAGCCGAGGTGAAACCCAGAGCATGGAATGCCGTATCGATATCGATATCGTTTCGGTCTGCCCGGAAATGGATATATCGGGATATATCTACGATATATCGACGATATCGGTGGAAATGTCGAAAATGGCTCAAAAAAGCCATTTTTTTACCATTTTTCATAAATTAAGATCATCCAAGATAATAGAACAACAAATAACTACAAATACACACTTATATCACACATATCGGTCATTTATAGACTATATATCGCACATATCGATCATCATATCGAATAGATCGCTGTTAATGTTTATTCTTGACCTTAGGATATTGGAAATGGATTCCATTCATGTTCTTGTAACATTAAACAACTTACATATATACACTTAGATGACACATATAGATCATTTGTGAAGACTATGATCCTTATATTGCACATTTCGATCATATCGAACATATCGCTGGTACTATTAGTTGTTGACCTATATATATTGAAAATGGAGTTCATCTAAGTTCTTAGATCACTAAAAAGCTTACAAATATACTCTTAGATTACACATATCGATCAATCTATGAATCTTATATTGCATATATCGATCATTTTGAACATATCGATATTAATGCTTAATTCTTGACTTATAGATATCTTGTTTTTGAAGAATTGACTTATAGATATTGGAAATCGATTTCATTCAAGTCTTAGAAGATGAAATAACTTGTAAACATACACCAAGTTGAAGAACCATTGTATGCACCCGAAACAAAATATATTAAACCATTATGTGTTTTAATATTAGGTATAATTGATATATGTGTTTTAATACTGGGTGTAGCTAGATAAGTAGTTGAATCAATCTTGCATGAATAATAGCATTGATATATAGAGATATCGGCGAAATATTGATGATATCGATCAATATCCTGTATTTTTTCTACTGAATCCAGCCATTTTTTACCGATATGAGCCGATATGGCGATATATCGCCGATATATCGCCGATATATCGACGATATATCGCCGATATCCCTGTAAAAGGAGATACTGGGTAATATCGAAACCCCTACCCTCTCGAAACCGATATATCGGTGATATATCGCCGATATATCGCCCATACGGCCTTCCATGACCCAGAGACTTCCCAGTCGGGGGCCGAGGAAAAGTGCATGAACCAAAAACAATCGAAGAAGTTGGTGGTGGCGGAGGAGGGATGACTCTCACCAATAAAGGAAAATGATGCTCTTCCGAACACAAGAGGACATACCCACTCTGATGGTAGCACATCTCTTCGTTCTAGAACAACAATAGTGATTCGATGGTTTGACTGTGTTAAACAACCGGATGAAGGAATATTCTTCAGCACCTCAAACTCCTGCAGAGCATGACTTAGGTACTCCACCATCCTTGACAAAAATGGTACCCCATGGATCTGGTTCACATGCAAAGAGTTGGTTGCCGACTCTCCTTCCATAAACCAGAACCTTCTCCATGGCATCGGATGACTTCTTCCATGTTAGAGTCCATCTGTCTATCTGTTTCCTTTTTCGACAAACCTCTTGCACAACAAGGCCTTTCACCTAGAGCAACTACGTCTCCTAAGAATCTCGATCCAAGCACCCTCATCACCTCTTTCTTTAGGGTCCTTGAATCCCAATCACCTACGCTCCAGCAATCGACCCGAAAAATCAATTTCTTCTCGATCCGCACTGTGGACGAAAGGACCTCCGCATATGAGTATGCATGTCTCTTGAATGAAGACGGCTACATCATTTGACTTTTCTCGGAACTTCGAAGCTTCAAGTATTTGACAACACTGCACGAGGCCTGTCGGTGACCCAATGAACCACAGACGAAGTAGCGAGGCTGCTTTGAACACGAGGATGCACGTTGGCCAAAGAAGCTGCATCTGTAGCATTTTGGACCTTGCTTCTTATGGGAGGCATACAACCAACCTCCCTCCCTCTCCTCCCCTCGTATGGTGGCCCTCCAACCTTTTGGGTACCTAACCTCGGTACCCCCGCGCCCCTCACTCTCCTTGTGAACAGTAGCCCTCTGCACCTCTGAGACCCCTGCACGTATTCTCTAGCGAAAGAGCTCTCGCTTTTGTCGTTTTCCCTCCAACATCCCTCTTCGTTGTTTGGTGATAAATCTCATGGGAAAATATTTAGTTAACTAAAATTGCATATCAAATGACGTCCTAAGACCAACCTCCGTCATGACAGCGGATTATGAATTTGGTGGAGATTAAAAGCAAGAGAACGTGAAGCGCCACCTTCAATCGTTGACGATCTTCGCTGTAGAAAATGCCAACTCACCCCCGTGGAGTGGCGGCTAGTTTCTAGCTTTGGGGGCTTTTGGTAGAAGTTTATGTGGCATTTTAGGAACCTCGCAGGCATATCCCCCCTCTGAGGATGATAAATCCTCCAGTTTGTTGTTCACCAGGATCGAGTAAGATATGGTCGTTAACACCACTTCATCCATTTGATCCATCATTCCGGTTATATCCTTTTGATTAGTGTGGCCAAATAAACCTCCATTCGACACTATCATAAGTTTTGGAAATTCAATATTGTAGATTAAGCCCTTAGTTTGTACTTTGTCGCCTTCTCTAATCCACAGTCATCTCATTGGCCAACACCATGCTGTCCATCGTTGATCGTGGTATAAAGGCTGACTGGAAAGGATAGATAACAATATGGAGCACTCGACGGAGACGATTAGCAAGATTTTTTACCAGTAATATTCAGATCCCATTGGACAGTGGGATGGGCCTGAAGTTCTCTACGTGTGTGACCGCCTTGTTCTTTGGCAAGTGCTCTGTTCAGAAGTTAATGCTTGAATTCCCTCTCTAGAATTCGTCTACAACTGCCATCACATCGTCTTTGATCACATCCTAGAATAGCTTATAAAAAGCCACTGAGAAACCATCTGGACCAGGTGCACCCTCCGCATTAAGGTGTAATAGAGCGTCGTGAACCTCTTGAATGTTGATTTGAGCTGTAAGATCATGAACACTGCGCTTGTGAGATCTTGCTGATGTCTCTCCCTTTGCAGATCCATGGGCTACATGGACCACATTTAGTCATCTATCTAAAGAAATCCAAAACTGTCGAGTTGATGGTTACATTGCCGACACCTATCACTCCATTCACCTCAACGGAATGAATATAGTTGCGCTCTTGTCTAGCGCTAGCCATGCTATGTAAGAATTTGATAAACAAGGAACTTCTTTTTCTACTACCAAAGGCAGGGCTATCGGAGTGAGTAGAGGATTTCGAACCCATCGCACTATCCATTTCCTTATGCTTCATTGTGGTGAAGGTGCTTGCCAATAGGATATGCTTGGTTATGAACATTATCATATCTGTAGTGCAGTTTGCATTATATAGACAATTGATAGATAGTCTTGTGATGGCTACAGAGATTGAGGTAGATTGGAGGCGTATATAGGTTATGGGCATCTATGGGAAGTTGATATTTTTTTAGGCATATTACTGTGTGGATTGACATTTTTGTGGGCTTCTTTTGTTCGGAAATGCTTTCTACATACTTGGTTTGTTTGGATGAAGAGATAGTTACTATTGCTACATATTGGATTTTGCTGAATAGTTGATTGGAATGGGGATTCTTTTAGCTGCAGAGGGGTGTCACAAAAGGATGCGCCTTTGTTGCTTTTCTCTATTTTATTGTGGTGGATGCATTGATAGTTATGGTTGGTTAGACTGTCTAGAGATGTGTTATGCTGCTTGCCATGCGTATTTCTTATGAAGAACAACTCAGACGTCTACTAAAGTATCATTCAGTTCATCAATGAAATAAAGATGCAATGTAATGCCACTATCAAAATCGTTTAATGTGATAATTCCAGAGAGTTTTGCTTTACATAGACGTGAGATTTCTACATTTTTATGGGGATTATCAATCAAAACCTCATGTGCCTGTACACCACAACAAAATGGCATTGCCGAATGCAAGTGTCGATGTATATTTGATGTCGCTGAGACTCTTTTCATCGAGGCCAATATTCCATCTCATTGAGGGAGTTGCAGTCTTCACAAGTTCATATCTTGTTAGTTGCCTTCACATGATTAATGAAAACAACAACATCAAAGCCTTTTCCCATATTAAGTAGGGTCAACCACATGGATTCTTTGCCTACATTCAGATCTATCGTGGGTTATTCTCGAGCTTAGATCCAAAAAACTAAGATCCCTTCGTAGTCTTATTTTAACACTTCTTGGGTCTTCCTCGCCCTCTTTTAGCCGGCTCAACATTCCAAAACTCGCATCTCCTGACTGGTGCATCAGTTGACCTCCTTTGTAAATGGCCAAACCACCTTAAGCGGTTTTCTCGCATCTTACCTTCGGTCAGAGCTAGACCAACTTTTATTTTGACTGCAACATTTCGAATTTGATCTTTACGTGTGTGTCCACACATCCACCTTAACAAATTCAATTCTGCTACTTCCATTCTCTGCACATGTCTATGGTTCACATGCCAACGTTCAGATCCATAGAGCATAGCAGGTCTCACGTTGCTTTGTAAAACTTTCATTTGATTTTCAAAGGAATTTTCTTATCATGGAGAACAATAAAGGCTCCTCTCCACTTTAGCCAACCTGCATTTATTCTACCAGCGACATTTCCATCAATTTCCCCATCATGTTGCAAATAGATCCCACATGTCTAAAAGAGTCTCTCTTTTGAATGTTATCGTCATCAATTTTCACATCGATTCCTTCACCATTGCTTCCATTAAAAGTGCACTCCATATATTCAGTCTTACCCCTACTTATACGAAAACCTTTAGTCTCCAATGCTTAATGAAAAGTTGAAAACCCCATGCAAATTAGAGAGCTGAAACCCTGATTGTATGATCTTTGCTATATCTCCCAGGGTGTCTGGATTCGTTGCAGTTGTGCGATATCTTGAGATTGGGAGGGACACATTCACTATATGAGTAATCTTTTTGTTTTTTTTTCTGGACTATGCTAGCAGTTATTAATGGTATTACTGCTTTATTCCTAACATTTATAGATTTTATGTCAATGCATCACTAACAGGCTGAGTAAAGTAGCTAGGCTGTTCAAAGAAAGTGACATCGGCAGATATGTCGGGTTCTAACTTCTACACCCCTTTTGGGTCCGATAGTAATCCAGGAAAACACACTTAATTGCATGAGAATATAACTTATCTCTAGTATGAAAGTTGCTGACAAAAGCAATATAGCGAAAAATTCACAAGGGTAGAGGAAATGGTTCCTCATCTTTATACAATAGGGAAAAAGGAGTTACCCCATTGAGGACCCTATTAATAAGGTACGTATAATTAATAACATCTCTCTAGTAGGTTATATGAACCTTCGTGTGAGTAAGTAGGGTACATGCAATGTCCAAAAGGGATTATGTCATATGTGATATCATCTTAGGCTATCCCTTTCTTCTTCGTTATAAGGAGCCATGCCTTATTTAGTCCTATTGAGGATATCCTTGAGACAGTACCTTTGGTCTCTCATGTACCTTGACTTTGAGATGTTATATATCAACTTGTTTCAGAAGATTGAGGAAGTTCCTGATCACAAGATCATTTAGTCTGGTACTTTTTCTAGTGAAATACTGAGATGCACGAGTTTGGTGACAATCGGTCTATGTCTACACCTTGTGGCCACTTTACACCCTCGGTCCAAGGTTGTCCTTGGCCCTGTCTCAATGATATCTACGTACAGTTTTTAGAGGGCTTATCTATTGTTGTTCAAGCCTTCGTCCTTAGTGGATGGAGTAATGGAGGAGGAGTTAATTGCTTTGAAAGGGTACATGGACCGTGGTGGATTTATTCGAGGGCTGCAGTATGTTTAGTTCCAAATTAGTGTTAACAATTAAGCATATCAGATGGGACTATTTCATGACACAAGGCATATAGTTGTTTGGGGGTTTTGTGTAGACATTTGGGATAGATTTCTATAGTGTTGTCTTATGTGGCTCACTCTTTTGATTCTTTGGACCCATTTTTCAGTCGTGCACAGACGGTGTCTTTACATCAGTTGGCTGTGAAGAATGTAACCTCTATCGAGATCTCGAGGATGTTATCTATTTGCAGCAATCATCTTCGTTCGAGCTTGAGTGTCCTGAGGTTTGTTTTATGAAGAATGCCCGTTATGGCCTCAAGCTGAGCCCCCAAACATGATTCCCAAATTTCGAAGAGAGTAAGGCCTTTTCTAGACCGATCTCATACCACTCACTAATTTACAATGGATATGTAGAGGCTATGTGGAAATGTTGGTTTATATGGATGTTATAGTTCTTCGTTGATGGCGGACATGCAATCCGAGAAATGAAGCTGATACGTGCAAATCACTTTGTGATCGAGGATATGGATCCATTGTGATATTTCTGTGTTATAGAGGTAGCATATATCCCTAGACGATTGACTGGTTTTTGTTGCATAGGAAATTTGCTGTTGACCTTTTGCAGGAGACTGTCATCTTCGGTGCACAGCTGATTCAGATTTCTATGGATTCTAAGTCTTATTTATATGAGGAGGATAAGTTTGTAGGTGAAGGGTGAAATTGTCAATTGGTGGAAAAGCTCTTCTATCACACCATTATTAGACATGATATTTCCCTTGCATGAAACTTAGTTCTGTCATGAGTTAGCCTATGCATATCAACCGTGATTTAACCGTGATGATCTCGAGGTACATCAAGGCCGCTCCTAGAAAAGGATTATTCCTCACAGCCGGGATATCACTTGATATTACACCACATTATGATTCAGATTATGGTCAGCGCATTGCAGATGGGAAGTCAATCACTGGCTTTTGCACTTATCTCAAGGGAAATCTTGTCACATGGGAGCAAGAATCTGGAAGTGGTATCTGCTCAAGAGTAGAGTGAATATAGGATGAGGACCCTTTCAACATCAGAGATGCAACAGATTCATTATGCGCTGATCTTTATCTTCCAACCGACACGGTGATGGAGTTTAGATGCGCCGACATTTCGTCCATGTACATAGCAAACATCCCCATGTTTCCCGAGAGAAGGAAACATGCAGAGGTACTTGCCATTTTACCAGGGATCTGATCCAGCTAGGAGTTTTGAGGACTTTCAGCGTTTCTTCTGCAAACTGGACCACACAGACATTTACCGAGGCATTTTATACATCCTCTTTCGAGTGATGCCATAAAAAATTGAGCATGCTAGATATCAATGCGCCAACTTGAGTAGTGTTAGAGCATTTGAGAGTTGCCACCCTCAAATGTAGTTTTGTATTTTCTACATATGTACTCTCCGTATATAGAGGGCTACAGTTCATTATCAAGATAAATTTATCATTCCCTTTCCACAATAGGTAAATCTTTTTCCGATATTTATGCAATTGCGAAGTTCGGGATATTCTAATGGAGAAGATGACAACAATATTAGTGTTTCTTCATATGGATCCGAGAAATGATGTTTTAGATCCCGACTTGCCATGTGGTTGTGGGTGGTTGGTGCTTCCAGGGTGACAGAGGTGGATGGCTTCTTGTGCATGTATAATCCGATTCATTATTGTTGGAGTATTTGGTTGTGCTCCTATTGAGTTGTGGATGGGTAAATGGATACCTCCAGGATCCATTTACCACATCCTTGTATTTAGTCCCACATCTACCAGTGGTGGGACTTGGAGGCTCTGTGGGGGCTATATAAGGAGCCCCAAACCTCCTGTATCAGAGGAGAAAAAGCAATGAAGTACATGCCCCTTTGAGGGCTTCTCCCGTGATTTCATCCCGCTCTTTAAGGAGTAGTGTTCCACGTAAAAATTCTTTGTGTTCTTCATTTTCTTTATCTTTATTTCTGATTCCGCTTCCGCTTCCTATTTTCTAACATGGTATCAGAGCAGGTTCAATTCTTGCTGTTTTTAAGTTCTTTATTCTTTCGAGATTCGATTGTAATATTATTATTGTTGAAGATTATCCATGTCCAATTTGGTCTTTGGGTTCAAGATCCTATTAATTGTATTTTATTTCTGAGATCTCGTCACCAAAATTCTAGGGTTCTATGAACCCTAATATCAGAACACGCTTCTCTAGGTGCGCATCTCCAGGCGCGCATCTACAAATCGCGCGAGGCTTCAGGAGGAGCATCTTGCCTTCATGCCTCCAGGCAAGGGGGCACAACTCCTATGCGCACCATCGCCTGCCCTCAAGCAGCTCCAGTTCGATGCAACTCGCACTTCAGGAAAGGAGGCACTCTAGATCCAACTGCAGAATTGAAAAAAAAAATTGGGATGACGCATCTCTCCATCAATGGCTATCTCAGGCTCGAGCACGAGATTTTTCTCCTCCGGTGCCTCACGCTTCACGCGGCACCAGCCTCAGGCGGAGGCACTAGGCTTCGACGGCGAGCTCTATATGCCTCCAACAACCTTGGTTCCAGATCAACGGCGGAGCCCCATCTCCTGTCTGCCAGTGGCACATCCTGGCCACGGTGCTCCGCCCCACTCTCTCCCAATCGATTCGCATCTTCGAGGGCTCACCCCCATCCACGCATCAAGGCGAGCCCCATCTCCATCACAACCCTAGGCCGCTGCAAGTGACGTCGGCATCCAGGATTTCCTCCTCTAAATGCTCGCGAACATTTCACCCTTGAGCTGCACTGCTGCTTGGGCTTGGTTCCTCGTGCACACCTTCAGGAAGCGAAGCCCCGGTACGACGCAGGTGGCTGCGCCTCCTCGCCGTGCAGGAGCCCCAAGCTCTGGGCAGAGCCCCCCCTGCCGCGCATCGCCTCCTCGCCGCTGGGTCCCCTCCATCCCTGATGCTTCTCCTCCCCGATACTCGCCGCCGGGGTTCGCACCACAAGAGGCGTCGTTTGTATGCGATGCAACTCCCATTCTGGAAGCATCCCAGTAGCGGCAGCGTGGAATCAAGGTTCCCAGTTGGGAATCCTAATGCCTCATTTAAAAAAAAATTGCTGCTTCTTGGTCCATGTGGGCTGATGGGTGTTAAAAAAAATAAATATGAGTGGGTGGCTAGAGCGGGTCCGATGGCCCAGAGCAGTAAAAAAAACAAATAAAAAACAAAAGGGGGTCGCAAATAAAAAAATGGTGGCTGGTTAATGCCCAAGGGGGTAGGTTTAAAAAAATGAATGAAAAAAAGGCGCATACAATATAAAAACCCGTACGCAAGTATTTAAAAAAATGCAACCGCTTCAAAAAAATGATTTGAAAAAATCGTAAAAAATGATGAGTAAAAAAGAGAGAGAGAATGATTGCTTAAAAAGCCGGAAAAAATAGTGGCTAAGTGATGTTTTGTCCCCATAATTGTTGTCTTCTCCCAACTTGGTCGACATCAATGTTTTTCGACAAGTATGGGAGAAAGGGGAAGTATATGTCAGATTCATCAGACCAGCCGATTGTTTAGACTTTATAGTTGTCAGATGTTCAGACTCGGCGTCAGTATTCTGAGTCTCCAGTTCAAGATTGTGCGATCTTCAGTTTCGAGGTCCCCATCCTTTCTTGTTGTTTTGTCGGCTAGAGTTTTCATGTGAGCCCATGGACGGCCATATCGCGATATATCAGCGATATATCGGTGATATATCGGTATCGACAGTCACCGATATATCGCCGATATGGTCGATATCGGGTATCGACAGGCCAAAATGCACAATCTCGGTCCGATGTCGGCGATAAGGCGTCGATATATCGGTATCGACATGGTACCGATATCGATACCGATATTGATATGTCCTTCCATATGAGAGCCATAGGGACTACAGAGTAGAGGACCAATTCCTATGCTATGTTGGCAAGGGTTTTCATGTGGTATTATAGGTACTCCAGAGTAGAGTATCATTCTCTGAGCCAGATAGGAGAGACCCCGTACTCCGACGAGGAGACTCATTTCAGTTGCAGTGACTTTGACAGGCGCAGTTCAGAGCAGATGCTCTCCGACGAGGAGATTCAGTTTACTCACACTCCAGCCCGTTCGTCCTCCTCATCTGCACGACATGAGAAGCAACGTCCTCGACAACAACAATTGTGCGCGTTGGGTTGATATTGTCCGTAGTGTCCTGTAGCGTGAGTTGAGTTTCTTTCTGTTTGTCCAAGCTGAGCATTGCATGCTCCAGCTTGAGGGGTAGTGTTGGAGTATTTGGTTGTGCGCCTATTGAGTTGTAGATGGGTAAATGGATACCTCCAGGATCCATTTACCACATCCTTGTGTTTAGTCCCACATCTACCAGTGGTGGGACTTGGAAGCTCTGTGGGGGCTATATAAGGAGCCCCAGACCTCCTGTATTTGAGGAGAAAGAGCAATGAAGCATATGCCCCTTTGAAGGCTTCTCTCGTGGTTTCATCTCGCTCCTTAGGGAGTAGGGTTCCACGTAAAATTTCTTTGTGTTCTTCATTTTCTTTATCTTTATTTCTGGTTCCGCTTCCGCTTCCTATTTTCTAACAATTATTTTGACTATGTAGCAATTGTTTTTTCCCGTTACTTTTGTCCTTTCTTGATGAATGTCTTGAGGACTAACTTTTAGTTGTTGGTTAGTGTCGCGAGTGGCTTACTGCTTCACCTACGGAAAAAGGCTGGATGCATCTCGTGGCCATAGACGAATACAAAGAAAGGAAGTAGGGGAGGCTTTGAAGGTTATGAGACATGGGAAAGGTGTAGGACCGGATGACATCCCTGTAGAAGTATGAAGAGTTTTAGGTGAGCGCGGTTTGACTTGGCTTACGAATCTATTCAATGTTATTTGGCGAAGCAAGAAAATGCCTGAAGATTGGAGGAGGAGTATCATGGTGCCTCTTTATAAAAATAAAGGAGACATTCAAAATTGTTCAAATTACAAAGGTATCAAGCTGATGAGTTACACTATGAAAATTTGGGAACGTGTGATCGAAAGAAGGCTGAGGAAAGATTCCAACGTAAAAGAAAATCGATTCGGATTTATGCCAGGTCGCTCAACTATTGAAGCCATCCATTTGCTGAGGAGAACAATGGAGATTTGATTTGGAGAAGGCTTATGATTCTGTCCCATGAGAGATATTGTGGAGAGTTTTGGAGAGGAGACAAGTATCTGTCCTATATATTATCCTCACAAAGGACATGTATGATAGGACTTTATCTTGTGTAAGGACCCCGTCTGGGAAAACTGACTATTTTGACATCAACATTGGTTTACATCAAGGTTCAGCTTTGAGTCCATTTCTTTTTACTTTGATTATGGACGAGTTGACAAGTCACATTCAGGATGAGTTACTGTGGTGTATGTTATTTGCTGATGATATTGTCTTGATTGACGAGACTAGAGATGGAGTAAATGAGAAGGTTGAGGTCTGGAGACATGAGTTGGAGAGTAAAGGATTTCATATAAGTAGGGCTAAGACAGAATGAATGGAGTGCACCTTTGATGGAAGCCATGGTGACGGAATCAAGGTGAGGATTGGTGATGATAACATTCAGAAGAGAGATTCTTTTAGATATCTGAGTTCTATCTTGCAACATGATGTGGAAATTGATGGAGATGTTACTAACAGAATAAACGTAGCCTGGCTAAAGTGGAGCGGATCCTCTGTTGTTCTCTGTGATAAGAAAATTCCTTTAAAAATTAAAGGAAAGTTTTACAAAGCAGTCGTGCGAACTGCTATGCTCTAGGGATCTGAATGTTGGCTTGTGAACCATAAACATGTGCAGAGAATGGCAGTAGCAGAAATGAAGATGCTAAGGTGGATGTGTGGACACACACACACACACACACATAAAGATCGGATTCGGAATGATGCAATCAGAAAGAAAGTTGGTGTAGCTCCGATCGAGGATAAGATGCGAGAAAATCGCTTAAGATGGTTTGGTTATTTGCAAATAAGATCAATGGATACACCAGTTACGAGATGCGAGTGTTGGGATGTTGAGTCGGCTAAGAGAGGGTGAGGATGGCCCAAGAAATGTTGGAAAGAGACTATACGAAGGGATCTTAGTTTTTTGGATATAAGTTCGGGATTGACCCAAGATAGATCTGAATGGAGGCGAAGAATTCTTGTAGCCGACCCTACTTAATTGTGGGAAAAGGCTTCGTTGTTGTTGTTGCAGCATCTCGTAGCCATATTTATTGTTGAAAGTAACACTGTCATTTTAAGGGCTGGGTGGGGAGGTGCATTATTGTAAATGATGCCCGTGCCTTGGGTTGTTTAAGGAGGTGCAACCGTGTTGGGATTCTTTCATCTTTGTTATTCTTTTGAATTAATGGATTTGGATATCTACCAACCTCTAGTAGTCCATACTCCGTGTACCAACAAAAAAGAGAGGGGGATGCTTCTCGCCGTTGTTACCGTGGATATCAAAAAAATCTGAAACCAAGATTTCGGTGATTTTATGGAAATGAATTTTCGCGTCTTTTAAGTTCTAATGTTAACACTGATATATGCATAGGTCTGAAACCACAAATTGTTAGATTGTTTATTTTTTCCTTTCCGAATTTGGATAATTAATGAGCTTTAGTAAAAATACTTTGTTTTTTTTCCAGTGAAAGGAAGATGGATTCCTCTTGAAACTGTCCCCTTGGTGATTTTCTGGAAAAGATTCGTCTGTCTTTTAACATTTAATATTAACGCTTATATTTGCTTAGACCTGGAACCACAAATTGTTAGATTGCTTTTTTTTGCTTTTCTGAAGTAAAAGTTTCCTGTTATTGCTACACGTTGATCTTTCTGGTTATATTTATTACTTTTCCGTGTGATGAGTTTGTTTCTTTCTCTCTCTATTGTTTTAGTTAACCAACCTCGAGTTGTTGGGAAAAGGACACCTAGATTCCCTGTTACATATGCATCGGATAAGCATGGTGGTGATTTAATGAATTCATCAAGAAGGCATGGCTATAAGCCAGAAAGAGATGTCGAGGATGACGATGAAGGTGCCCATGTTGCAGCTCTTGCTCTGACTGAGGCTTCTCAAAGAGGTGGCTCCCCGCAGGTTTCTCGAACCCCTGGAAGCAGGGTTGATGCTTACAGTAGTGATCAGAAGGTTAAATGTCTTTCTGGATATTTACTATTTTTTCTTAATAGTCTGGATGATTTATTTTACTTTACTTTTAAACAGTATGCTGAACCAGAGGTTGCCAATTCCAAGTTAGATGTCTCCCATGTGGATGAATGCCTTGAAGGTAGTTTGGGAAGCCGGGAGGCTGAAAATGGAGATTTCCTTAAGGATTTTTGCCATCAGCGAGAGTCTGGAAGTGCTGGAAAAACTGCAATAAAACGCAAAATGAGAAAGTCGAAGGTAAAGAAACAGAGATCTGGAACCGAGAAACAACATAATGATGCAAGAGAAGCTTGTAGTGGTACCGAAGAGGGGCGCAATACTATAAACATCAAAGAAGAGAGTGGTATGGATTTAACTGATGAAAAAGGAGCCCGTGCATTCAGAAAGAGTAACAGAAAATTATTCTTTGGAGGTGCATTTCTTTGGAGATCCCTAATCTTCTCAGCTTGAAATAGATTCCTATTAAAAAGGGATAGCCACTCATAGATTAGTTTACCGTTGATTGCATTTTACTCTCTTATTTTGATTCATGATTAAACCTGCCTGCAGTACGTTAACTGAAAGTGTGAGACCTAGTTTAACAGAAGCACAATATATGGCGTGCAAGTTCAGTGGTTATAGAAATGAGTGCGAAAGAAATTCTATACACATTGCATTGGGATATATGCTCATATATGCACGTGATGTTTACACCACGACCTTTGTAAACTTTGCCAAACTGCCACCGTATTCTTCTTATTTACCTCACAGTCCTTGCAAACTTACTCTGCTTTACATTGCGCACACTTGCGAGAGTTAACCACGGGGGCCATAGTGTAAGTGTTAGTAAGTTTACCTGGGCTGTGGGGGTAAAAATGAAGAATACATGGGTTGTCGCATAATTGGAAAAATTTATAACGACCGTGGTGTAAAAACCCATATATGCATTAGGAAGTCTTTTTAGGTTATTAATTCTGTGTTACATTGCGTATTATTTATATACAATATCTGACATATATTGAAAATCAAGAAAGCAAGCAAAAAAGTATAATAGCAGCATACAAATCCTACAGGACATCATTCATAGTGGCAGCATATTCTAAAAAGGGGAATACATTAAATTTCTCAAGAAACTGACACCTTAGCTGAACCAATATTGACCAATACCAATTAGAGTTACTTGTGGGATCCATTTAAACTTTACTGACCTGTTGTCTTGGTCACTTTATATGTACTCTAATTCTCCCATATCATGTCAGTACAAAAATGTTTTTAGTTCACTATATATTGCATGTATTCATGTTCATATGCATATTTAAGCGTGTCTATACGAGGATAAGCAACAACATCATTAGAATTTGCAGGTGGCACGATGGGAACACTGATGATGGAGTAGTGGATATTGCGGTGGTAGGGGCTTACTCGCTGAGGAGACATTGTTGAGTAATAATAAAGAAAGATTCCATAATTACCGAAAGAGAGATTTCATCGCTCTGAAATTAGTAGTATCACCAAATTGTTGGCTACCTCAATAGCTTTAAGCACTATAACCATACTCATAGGATGGAGGAGCATGAAAGTATTCAATGAATAGAGACCATATGATCTTTATTCATTTTGAGATCCATATCCAACAAAAGGGTCTGAGTTTGTTTGCATTGGCTATGTATTGAGGGATGATGGATGGGGAGGCTTGGGATCATAGAAGGCCATATCGATATTGATATCGTATCGGTCCGTTCGGAAAAGAATATATCGGGAATATATCGCCGATATATCAACGATATCTGTGGAAATGTCAGAAATGGCTCAAAAATAGCATCCTTTTGCCATTATTTTCCAGAAATTAAGGTCATCCAAGATATTAAAACAACAAATAACCTACAGATACACACTTATATCACACATATCGGTCCATTTATGCCCCATATATCGCACATAGCGGTCATTTTGAACATATCGATGTTAATGTTGATTCCTGACCTATAGATATTGGAAATGGATTTCATTCAAGTCTTTATAACATAAAATAACTTACAAATATACACTTAGATAACAAATATAGTTCATCTATGATCCTTATATTGCATATATCGATCATATGAACATATCGTTAGTACTGTTAATTGTTGACCTATAGATATTGGAAATGGAGTTCATCCAAGTTCTTAAAACACTTATAAATATACTCTTAGATCACACATATCAATCATATGGCCCTTACATTGCATATATCGGTCATATCGAACATATGACCGAACATATCGTTGTTACTGTTGATTGCTAATTGTGGATATTGAAAATGTAGTCCATCCCCGTTCTAATGACGCTAAATAACTTAAAAATATACACTTATATCATACATATCGATCATCTATGACCGTTATATTGCACATATCTGTCATATCGAGCATATCATTGTAAATATTTATTGTTGACTTATAGATATTGGAAATGGAGTTCATCCCAAAATAAAATATATAAACATAATGCATTTTAATACTAGGAGAGACAAAATAAGTAGTGAAATCAAGCTTAGATTGGTATTATTCATCAATATATAGATATCGATGAAATTTCGACTATATCGGTTGACATCTTGGAATTTTTGTACTGAATCCAATCAATTTTGGTCGATATGGATTGATATGGCGATATATCGCTGATATATCGGTCATATATCGCCGATATTCCTGTAAAAGGATATGCAACCTGATATCGATACCCCTGACTTCTGGATATGGATATATCGACGATATATCGTCGATATATCGTGATATGTCCTATGCTTGGGACCATGTGGTCTAGTTCCCCCATTTTCACTCTGAGCTTATGGACCTACATGTGGACTTCTTAGCACTGAAAGAGTTCGTCTCTCACTTGGGTGATACTTTTGTGAGGCTTGACCGATGGATGTTGATGGATGAACCTTTCTTGGTGAAGAGAGCTTACAAGGTGCTCTACGCATCGGATGTTTTTTGACCAAGGATTGCTACATCCGAGCAGTGTTTCAAATTTCACGAAATTTTGGCGAAATTTCGGTTTCGACACCCTACCGAAATCGAAATCGAAATCTCGATATATATACTTCCTTCATAAATCTGGGCCGATTTTGGCCGAAATTAGCGAAATTTCATCGAAATTTCGACGAAATTTCGAAATTATCTCGTTTTTTCAGCATCTCGAAACGAAATCGAAATCGAGATTTGAAACCTTGCATCCGAGTACATGAAGATCTAGAGCTGGAAGAGCCCTTGATGATCAAGATTTTGTGGGAATGATGGAGAGAGATTGGTTGATGGTGCGTGCCTATAGGGCCAGGTTCTTTCTTGGGTCTAATGTTTTTTTTCAGTGTTGTTCTGAGGGGCATGGGATCAAATTTTGCCGAAATTCGATCGAATTTTGGCCGAATTTCAGTTTCGATGGGTGATCGAAATTCGATCGAAATGTCCTATACCAACCGAAATTTGGGTGGTCCAGTTTAAAAACTGACCGAAATGATTGATATTTTGGTCGAGTTTCGATCGAAACTCGATTGAAATTTCGTTTCGGTCGGTCGCCGAGATGGTGATCGAAATCGAAATTTGAGGCCTTGCTGAGGGTGTGGATGACATTGATCAACTCTTCCGAGATAATTGGGTGGAGGCTGATTTAGATGGGGCGACTGTTGTGAGCACCTATGATTTACAGGTGTTGATTTGGCTTTTAATTGCCGTCCTATTCCCATAGAAAATCTGGGCGGTGGTTGTTCTTTGATTGATCTAGCTTGCAAAAATTGGTGTAATTTTTTGGAGCGAGTTTTTATGTGGTGAAACTATCAAAAGATGCTAGATTCCCACATGATTTTTGGTCTTTGTGATTTTGTTACTTCAAGTTGTGAAATTATTTTTTTTGGCGCTCTTAATGGCGGTACTTTTTTCCTTTTAAAAAATCATCTACTTTTTCGATACATCCCCGATATATTCCTTTCCAGACTTATTGTCAGAAGCAAATGCCTTAATAGTGTTATGGGATTACAAAAATCCCTGGATACTGCACAATCTTTTTTTTTTTACTTTCGTAATGTACATGTATCACATGTCCTTAATGCGACACAAGATGCCACATTTTATGAATGCGACATACATTGTCGCACACCAATAATGCAACATGCGCGTAATCTCCTGGAAATTTAAGACCCTCCTATTCGGGACTTCTCCGCATCAGTCCGCTCACTCACGCGCATCGACTTTTCGGGCGATACAACTGGTGCTCCCTCTCGCCGTGCATCGCCTCCTCACTATCCTCTTGCTGACACCGTATCCCTAGGCTTCCAGAGATCTTTGGTGCCTCCTTTCCGTGCTGTGCATTCATCGTAAGTGCTCCTCCAGCTTTCTCCAGGCCCTAGGTACATATTTGGTTGTCTTTGCCGCTAGTGATGGTGCATGGACTTCTCAAATATCGATGATTGATGAAAGCAACTGATTAAGATCTTTTGACCAACCAGAGGTTTTGAGGACATTCCAACGGTGGAGATAGAGAGAGGGGACATTTGTAATGTAAACTTTTTTGGGTTGTAACTCGTATTGAATGTCGAATATGTGTAACTATGTTGTAGTTTCAAATTATACATTGTTTTTTTCCGTGTCTCTTTTTGGATTTTCATTTCAATTAGGATGGATGTTTATATATTTGTGAGCTAATAACAATTAAACTTGTCACAAAATTTTCAGTAGAAACTTTGGTTTCATGTTCTTTCAAATCAAGAATTGGAATGAAAATGATGTTTTCCAGGGTTTCCTGCCAGTATCGCATCTATTAAATGCGACATAAGCACATGCTAGACGTTTACCGGGAACTTTTGTGCATGTCGCATGTTTAACATGCGATCTATGTGCGTTTGCATGAGATTATGCGCATGTTGCATGTCCAACATGTGACAGTGTATGTCGCATTCATAAAATGCAATACTCTTACAATACTAAAGTAAAAAAAATTGTGCTTATGTCTCATTCATAAAATACGATACTCTAACAATACTAAAGTAAAAAATGCATACCCATGGATTTATGTAATCACCTGGCACTACTAAGGAATTTGCCTTCTAATTGTCAGGATATAGTTGAAAGAAAAGAATGAATTGATTAATGAGAGGCCCCAGTATTCTCTTATATAAGAGAGGAACCTTTTGGGAAAATTATAAGAAAAGACAAAAGAAATAGAAAATAAGAAAACAATAATAACGATAACAAATATCTCTGCACTCTCCCTCAAGCTGGAGCGTAGATATCGATCAGACTCAGCTTAAAATAACATCTCTGATAAGGCCCTCTAGCTAGGGCCTTAGTAAGAACATATGCTGTCTGGTTTCTAGAGATGACATGCGTAGTGGCGATAATACCCTTCTGTATCATGTCACGAGTGTAGTGACATCCCACCTCTATGTTCTTCATCCTCTCATGAAAAGTTGGGTTGTTGGCAATGAAGAGAGCAACCTGATTGCCACATTGGAGGTGCATGGGAAGAAACACCTCTATAGTCAGGTTAGTAAGAACAGATCTGACCTACATCATCTCTATGCTAGCCTGTGGCTGTGCCATGGCCCTGTATTCTGACTTGGAACTCGATCTGGCAACCACAGTCTGCTTCTTACTCTTCCATGAAATCAGAGAATTCCCTATGAACACACTTAAGCCAGAAGTAGACTTCCTATCCTTTGGACCTTCAACATAATCTGCATCTGCATATGTTGTAACTGAAAGATATGCGCCTCTGCTGAAAAGAAGTCCCATAGCAGGTGATGTCTTCAGATATCTCAAAATCATATGGACTGCACAACTGACTCACTTTGCTGACAACAAAGTATATGTCGGGCATGGTGATAGTCACATATAGTTGCTTGCCAACAAGCTCCCCATACATCCTCTTGTCGACCTCCTCAGTGTAATCATCATAGAGCTTCATGCTCGGGTCAATAGGAGTAGTGGTAGGTCTGCAATCTGCCATGTCTGTCTCTGAAAGAAGATTTGTAACGTACTTCCTTCGGGTCATTATAAGACCTCGTTGGTTCCTGGCAAACTCCAATCCAAGGAAGTAACATAAATGTCCAAGGTCCTTGGTCTAAAACTGTTGACCTATGAAGTCCTTGGCGCCCTGAATGCCCTGCGTGTCTTCCCCTGTAACAATAATGGTGTCAATGTAAACAAGAATGACAATAGTACCTTTTTGGGTCCTCTACACAAACAAGGAGTGATCGACAATCGATCACACTAACCCCTGTTACTCTATCAAGTCCGAGAGCTTCTGAAACCATGCTCTTGGACTCTGCTTAAGCCATAGATAACCTTGTGTAGCCTACAAAACCTTTTGACACTCCCCCTCAGCGACAAACTCAGGTGGCTGCTGCATGTAGACATCTTCTTGTAGATCACCATAGAGGAAGGCATTTTTCACATCAAGCTGGTAAAGGTGCCAATCTCATGTCACATTAACAGAAAGTAGAATACATAGAGTAGAATGCCTGACAACTGGAGAGAAAGTATCCTGATAGTCCACCCCATATGGCTGGGTGAACCCACATGCCACAAGTCTTGCCTTATAGCGATCCACATTGCCATCCGTACGGTGTTTCACAATGAACACCCATTTACATCCCACAACAGATGTGCCATAGAGCTGAAACAAGACTCCACGTACCACGTGACTATAGCCCAACCATCTCCTCCTCCATGGCTAACCTCCACTGACTGTCTTGAAAAGCTGTTGATGTGTCCGTGGTATCTCCACGATTGATAGTGCTAGGGTAAATCTCCTGAAATCCTCTGTCAGCTTGCTCAAGGAAACTTGGGCTGCAAAAGGATAAGTAAAACACCTACGTTTCGGCTTACGCAGAGTAATCGTCACAACAGGATCACTTGCCAAGTTAGTAACATGTGAGTTCCCCTCTTAGGAGGGGACCTGCTTATCTTATTCTGAATCCTGCTGCACAG
The DNA here is from genome assembly GCA_037367405.1 of Ottelia alismoides. Lineage (NCBI taxonomy): Eukaryota > Viridiplantae > Streptophyta > Magnoliopsida > Alismatales > Hydrocharitaceae > Ottelia > Ottelia alismoides. The sequence continues at coordinate 1,912,617 of JAZKJV010001355.1, read as the reverse complement.
ACAACTCAGTAGTGTCATCAGTAGAAATAATGCACTGATTACTTAATTGAGGCATGCTGGATAACGGGTAAGACCTTTAAGCGGGGGGAACCGAGCGAGACCTGCGAGTAAAAATGCATGGCAAAAACCGAGTCACAGTAGAAGGTGGAGCCACATGAGCAGGTATATGTAGTAGTGGTGGTATGACAGTCGGAGGTGGAGGCATGTAGATCTCAGCATCAAAGTCAGCAGGAGCTAGTCTGCCACCTGTAGAAGAAGAATACATGACAGACTCAAAGAAAGTGACATTACTGACAAAGTACTTTCACCTGAGTGGATCAAAGCAACGGTACCCCTTATAGGTACGAGAGTAGCTGACAAAAACGATCTTGACATCTCTAGGAGAGAGCTTGTTATGACCAGGAGAGACATCATGATCAAATGCAACACAACCAAACACACGAGGTGTAAGGGAGAAAAGATCGTTCTCGGGAAATGCAATCGAGACAGGAATCTTCTCTCCCAACACAAACGAGGGCATGCATTTCACCATATAGCATGCAGTAAGGACATCATCTCCCCAGTAAGCATGGGGAGTATGACTCTGTATCAACAAGGTTTTGGTCACATCAAGTAAGTGGGTGTTTGTGCTCGGCGCCACCGTTTTGCTGGGAAGTATAAACACATGAGGTCTGGTGAACAATTCTCAAAGATCTAAGGAACTCAGAAAGCTATAAAGTGCAGAACTTTATGGCATTATCAGAACGAAGGTATTTACTTTTGTAGAATAAATATTCTTTATCTCATTAATAAAATATTTGCTCACAGATCCACCTCATACTTATTCTTCAATAAAAAGACCCAGGAAAGTCTAGAAAAATCATTGACAACAATTAGATAAAATCGGTGTTCCTGGTAATCAGGAGCACGACTCGGAACCCAAATGTCTAAATGTAGGAGTTCAAATAACTGAGAACTTCTCCGACTCTGACGGGATGGAAAGGAGGAACGGTGATGCTGCCCAAGCTGGCATGCCTCACACTGGATAGAGGATTTCATAGAGATATGAGGGAGAATATGACAATGCTTCTGCAGAGGAAGGTGGCTAAAACGAAGGTGCCGCAGATATGCTGAGACTGGTCCAGTGTAAAGCCCATGCTGCTCATGACCACATCCGATCACCTTGTCCATGAGTATGTCCTGAAACACGAGATGAAGTGTCAACAATGACAAGACAATGCATATCCTTAGTAATCTGACTAATGGAAACTAAATTCATCTGAAAGTTATGAGCATATAAAACATCCTGAAGGCATGTGGGCGGCGTCACATGCACCTCCCCATGTCATGTAGGGGTAAGTGATCCCCATTAGCAATGACAACCCATCTGCCAGGTGGTATGGTCCTGAAGGACCTCAGCCGCGCTCTGTCTCTACACAAGCGATGGGAAGCAGTAGAGTCCATAATCCACTCTATCATGTTTGCACTAGTACTACCAGTAAAAGCATAAGCGATACCTGAGGAGCTTGAAGAGGCTCTAGCTGCCGCTGCAATATCTGTAATGGTGGTGCCAACAGTAGGAGTCATGATCTCTATAATACGAGAGACAATATCATCTGGGGGAGGATCGGCCTGGGAAGCTGGAGTATCTAAAGGCACAATCTGTTCTGCTACGCGACCAGCAGCAGGATATCCATGCTTCTGGTAGCATGTATCCTCTGCATGTCCATGCCGACAACAGTAAGTGCAACAGCTACACTGACGTCCATCGGCTCTGCCACGAGGTGTGCATCCTCTGGACTTCATCGTCCCTCCTCTGCCACGAGAAGCGGTTATCGCTGAAGAGGGCGGAGACGTGGCTGTAGAAGGCATGATAATCTAACTGAGACGACTATAGGCCTCCTCTATGGGAGTATGGTAGATCCGGTAAGAAGCTGAGTACCCACAGTATCATGCTCTGTATCAAATCCAGCCATGAAGACTCCAACTATCGTGGAGTTCCCATACATCTTCTGCTGCTTAGTAGATGTCGTAATAGGCATGTAGCTATGAAGCTTCTCGAACATGCCCTGGAGCGAAGAGTAGTGCACATGCAGAGGACAACCATTCTGCTTTGCATTATAGATATCAAACTGTAACTGAAGAATCTTGGTTTCATTCTTCGCTTGAGCATAGGTGGATGCCAAAGTATCCCACATAGCCTTGGTGGTGGGCTGATTAAGAATATCATTGGCTATCTCTGTGGTAAGGGTCCCACAAAGCCAAACATGCGCATACGCGCCATCTTTCTTCCAACAAGCATTTGCCCCAGGCTTATCCGTTGGCTCTGGATTTCTCAGGACATGTTCCTTGTTGTTGAACTGCATGAGAGTGAGAAACTGCATGGACCACAAGTCATAGTTGGTCCCATCCATCTTAACAATGGGAGCCAGTCCCTTGAAGGCTTCGGACGAAAAAATATCACCATTGTTCTATGACATGACGGAAAAATGGCTGAATAACAGAACTCAACTGGGGAGTAGACTGATATGAATAAGTCTACACTATCATACAGAGGATTGGTTGTACGTGTAGACTCATACAATCATAATCATTAATTTTCGCTGCTCTCTAGGGCCGGTAAACACGATTTATAGGTCTGAAATTGCGTTCTCCGATCAAAATCAGACCAAATCAAAATGCATATCGAGTCATAGGGGTGCATGGAGGCGCACGTGAGAGCGGGGGGCGGGGGTGGCTGTACTCTGGGTGGCGGTCGGAGGGATCGAGCGACAGTCTGGGTGGGCGGGAGCAGCTTGGTTGTGCCCCGGATGGTGGTCGGAGGGGCCGAGCGGTGGTCGAGGGTGGCCTGGGTGACGACCTGGCAGCAACTGGGGGCGGTGATCTGAGCGACGGGAGGGGTCGACGGCAGTTGGAGGCAAGGTTCCGGAAAGCGGTATGCGTATGCGTTCGGTCAGGTCACTGAATAGCGATTAAGCAGTATGCGGGGGCATATGCGGGGTATATACGGTTCTACGCGGTTTTCTAATTTTTTATTAAATAAATAAATATATGCAAAAGTGACTACAACTGAACAAAAATTATGTATAATTGTGGTCCAACAGAAGTTCTAAGAAAATGACTTTCATATATAGCTCAAAACAGTCTCTATCAACAAATATTAATACTTCAATAGAAAAGTTAGCAGACATAATAATTGACAACAATCACCAAAATATTTAAGTTTCCACAGGGAATAGGAAAATATACAACTAGAAAAAGATTAGGTAACAATTCCCTACAAACATACATTTTTTATATAATATTGAATTGATAACATGAACTAAAAACTGAGCATAAAAACTTGAAACGTGCATTTCAATTCAAACCATACAGAAATTTTGACTAAATTACTAGAAACTTTATGAAATCTACCACTTATAAAACTAAAAACATACACAACATAAATCAGACTTTGCAAAAACTGAAAACAAGTTTAGTTGTAGCAACTGAAAACATAAGAATCCAAAAAAATTCAAACACAGGAGACGGGTTTTTTTAGTGAAAGTGGATACCTTCCCACGACTAGGCCACGAAGGAGGCGATGGAGTCAACAGCTACAAGGAGGCGGAGGTGGCGGAGTTCACAGGCCACGGAGGAGGTGGAGGAGCTTTGAGGAGGAGGCGGAGGAGGCGCACAAACTGGGACTGGGAGGAGGAAGCGGAGTAGGCGGAGGAGCTTGGAGGAGGCGGCGGAGGAGCTTGGAGGAGGAGGCGGAGGCGCTTGGAGGAGGAGGCGATGGAGGCACCCGCAGGGAGTATCGGAGGAGGCGATGGTGGGTTAGGAGCTTAGGGCAAATGGGTATCGGGGTATCGGGGTATCGGGGTAGGAGGGTTAGGGCAAATGGGGGTATCGGGTAATCGGGTTGGAGCAAATGGGACACGATGCGGCGCTTGGTCCGCATATGCGGCCGCACATCCCGCATATGCGGGCCGCATATGCGCCAGACCCGCATAACACGGAGCTTCAGGAATGCGGTGTGCCTTAAGGCCCGCACACGCATATGCGGCCGCACAGACCGATTTCGTGCACCCTGGTTGGAGGGGGGTGTAGGTTAGGGTTTGGTGGGATAAGGGAACTCCGGTCTAGGACCGTCGCTCCAATATCGTGTAGAAGGAAAAGAATGAATTGATTAATGAGAGACCTTAGGATTCTCTTCTATAGGAGAGGAACTTATTAGGTAAATTACAAAAAGACAAAAGAAATAAAAATAAAAAATAATAAAGATAACATATATCTCAAGAAAGCACTATCACACCAAGGCCTACAATCTTACTCATCTGAAGTCCTAATCACATTTTAGCAAAAGAATCCTCCATGTTTGATTGATCTGGGATGGATCAGGTTTTCGCTTATGGCAAGATGACTGAACGGGGGACTTGGTGTTGGGGGAGCACTACTCGTGGCTCTTGAGGCTAGCTAGTGTCAACGAGGTGCAGGTGCAACATGTTTGGAACCGCATGGTGTGACCTCCGATGTTCTCTTTGGCCTTGTCGGATCAAAGGGTGGAGGAGTTCCTTTCTTTTCAGACGGAGTTGATGCAGAGCGACGGTCCGTCGACGAGTAAAGATCATCATTTTTGGGGAGATGAGAGATTTACTGTGAAGAAAGCTTACCGTTTTCTGGTGGACCGGGAGGAGGTGCTGGATGAAGTGGACGTCGACATGGGTATGATTTGGATGTGTAAGATGGCGAACCGAGTCAAGGTTTTCCTTTGGCTGTTCAGACTGGGGAGGATCCTCACTAAGGGTTGCCGGGGTCAGCTACTTGGGTTGGAGGATGTCACATATGGTATGATAGATGTGGGGCGACAATGAAGGATGCAGACCACCTATTTTTCTCTTTCCTTCATCGGTTGAGCTGTGGAGCAGAGTCAACATCTCCTGGCTAGCGTGGTATGACTATACCAATTTTTGGCGGGATATTAGAGCGCCTCACGATTTTGGACGTGGGGACAGTTCGCACCCTTTTGCATTGATGTGGGTGAATTGGTGCGTCCGGAACAAAGTCTTTTTTGGGGGCAGATGTTTTATGCAGAGAATGTTATTGAGCATTGTAGGGTGCTTTGCATATCTTGGCAAAGGTAGCTTGATGTATACTTTACCTTTTGATATATAAATATACAAACAAAAAAAACAAAGAAAAACAGAAAAAAAATACATACACATCGAGGTGGGTCCCAGTTTAGGAGGCCACCCATTATTTTTCAAAAAAAGGTGACCATGCCTCGTTCCACCAAGCCTCAAAGTTACGAATACCCTGGCACACAACCACGGTAAACGCCACGGGAAAGTATCAGCTAGCTTAACCTTTTTTGTCCAATCATCATGCCTTAATAGGAAACCCCCACCATCACCCACTAGGGATGAAAATGGTCGGATACGAATATAGTTATAATCACATATCCTTATCAATTTTAAAATACGAATGCGAATGCGAATATGAATATTGGCGATTGTGAAAAATGTATTACTATATCCTTAAAACGAATACGAACTGTATACATATAATAATAAAAATATTTCATAGATTAATAAATATATACATGTTTAGGATGGTTTACACGTAAATAGATATACTAAATATATTCATCTCATAACAATTATATTAACAATGGTGAATTCAATCATAAAATTTTATTACACGCAATTGTAAATAAATCTATGTATTTTTGTACTAAAATTTATATACGAATACGAATGCGAATATTCACGAATGTTAAATTGATATCCATATCCTCATCCACTTTAAAACGAATACGAATACGAATGTCAAAATCTGTAAAAAAAATGAATACGATAATGGATAAAATACAAATATATTCGTATTCATTTTGATCCCTATCTCCCCAGTGTTCACTAAATCGGCCGCACGGGCCGCACATGCGGCCGCATATGCCCGTGTGGCATGCAGACCGCACCGATTACATGAATCAGTGCAATAAGCGCCCTCTCCGCATATGCGGCCCGCATATGCCCCGCACATGCCCCGTATATCCCGCATATGCCCCGCATACTGCTGCAGCAGCTCCAACCTTTCAATCTTCTCATTCAAGTCCTTAATTCCGTAACTCCGTCTCTTCCTTCATTCAATGGTAAGAATATGACATACATATCTATACAATTGCAATGCCTTATACCATTATGTATATGCAATGTTTTATATTTTTCTCATGTATTGATTTCACGAGTTTATGCAATGTATCATCGAAGATTTTTATATATGCTGATTGAGGTTTTGCTCATGTAGTGCATGTATGTATATTGAAGTTTCGTTGTTACGAATCATATAATGTGTGAAGTTTTTATGGTAAATATTTTTTTTTTGTAATTAAATATGAGGCAATTAAAAGCATATATACCCACCTATTTAACATCAACCGTTTTTCTTAGATCTTCTTTAACTCCACTTAAATACATAAATTCAGTGGTAATGTTATTCATAGATATTTATTTATTTTTAAATTTAAAATTAGAAAACCGTGTAGAATCGCATATACCCCGCATATGCCCCCGCATACCGTTTATTCAGTATTCGGTGACCAGTCCGAATGCATACGCATACCGCTTTCCTGAACCTTGTATCTCCCACCGTTGGTCTAAAAGAAAGAGAAAGGCCAGATACCAGAGAACAAATGTCCTTCCAAAAGTAGATGGTGATTCAACCCCTAAAAGGCCCTAATAGAGTGGACGTTACCCTATTTATCTTCTCACAAGTTGGCATAACTTGTCATTGCCTATTCCCTTGATTTTGACCACCTACTTGGCAATTGGGAAGAAGAGCTTTATTTATAGTCGAAGTTGGATATTCGAAGAAAATTTGGTTGATGACTCAACTTCAATCCCAGAGAGGAGGCTAGTAACATAATTTGTAAATATCCATAGCAACAAACGAAAGACTAGAGTAGTGATCAAATCCCCCTTATGGGGGTTGCATTGGTAGTCGACAACCGGCATAAAAAATAATCGAATCTTTCAACGAGATTTGAGCAAGAATCTATGTAGCCGACCGTACTTATATTGCGAGAAGGCTTTACCATTGCCATAGTCACAAACAATATCACATTGGGAGACATGTGTGAACAAATTTAGTGGAAGATTTTTTTGGTAACGTGTATGGAGAGGAAAGTGAATCGTTGTATATATTCCATGAGTCTAGGGTCTTTTATATATAGAGACAAACCTAGAGAGCAAAAAAGGGAAATTACATATAGGACCTCAAAGGGTTACAAGTCTCAATAAAAATAGAAATATAATAACTCTAACACCCCCTTAAGTTGGAGCATATCTGTCGATCATGCCCAAATTGGAAATTATATACGAGAGGTGTTTCTTCGGCTTTGGCTTCGTGAAGATGTCTGCAAGATGAAGTTCAATGGAGTTGTGTGGAATAGAGATCTTTCCTCATCATATTGCATTGCGAATGAAGTGACAGTCCACCTCAATGTGCATGGCATGGAATACATGATTGGTGGTGATATATTTAGCGAACTTGTTGTCACATAGTAAAGGTACGGTAATAGCAACTAAAAGTTCAAGTTCGTGTAGAAAGGAGACAATCCAAGTGATCTCACATGTGGCTTGGACCATCACCCTGTATTTTGTGTCCGCACTCGATCTGGAGACCACTATCTGCTTCTTACTTCGCCAAGTAACAAGGTTGCCCCCATCGAGCATGGTGTAGCATGTAGTGGAGCGATGGTCCTTAGGCGAACTGGCATAGCCATCATCTGTATAGCCGGAGATATCAGCGTAAACGTTGAGCCTATAGAAGAGCTCACGAGCAGGAGATTCCTTCAAATATTAAAGGATTAGAAGAACATCCTGCCAATTTCTGTAAAGGGGTCTTTCCATGTATTGTCTGGCTTTGCTCACAACATATAATATGTCTGACCTAGTAACAATGAGATAGAGAAGTTTACCCAATAGGCTTCTATATCATGCAATATCCTCAAAGGCATGATCAATAGATGTGGAATGTTTTCTAACTTTAGCAGGGATGCCCGATGGTTTGCATCTGAGTAGTCCATCCCCGTTAAGAATGTTTAGGTATTACTTCCTCTGAGAGAGATGAAGTCCCTCTGTAGTGCGTATCACCTTAATGCCAAGAAAGTAACGAAGTTGGCTAAGATCCTTCGTGACAAAGACCTTATGGAGGAAGGTCTTGATCTCTGAAATGTCGGCTTTGTCGTCTCTAATGACAACCATATCATCAACATAAACAACTATAAAAATGCTGGTGGACTATTGATGAAGACGGAGGAGTCAGATGTCACCCTCTGAAAGCCAAGAGTGATGATCTCGTTGGTAAGTATGTCAAACCTTGCCCAAGGGCTTTGCTTGAGGCCATATACGGCCTTACATAGTCGGCATACACACTCCTCCTTGACTACGTAACCCGGTGGTTGCATCATATATACCTCCTCTTCGAGGCCACCATAGAGAAAGGCATTCTTTACATTAAGTTGAAAATAGACCATGCTTTATTAGCATCAACAGAAAGAATGGTTTGTATGGACCCATTCCTCTAAACGGGGAGAATATCTCAAAATAATCAACCCCATAGATTTGTGTCAAGCCTTTCACAACTAATCTGGCTTTTAATATGTCAAATTGTTAGGAGATTGTTTGGTCATGAAGTCCCATCTGCAAGCCACATATCAAACTCCTGAGGGGCATGCCACAAGAACCCACGTGCCCCTAAAGGTAAGGGCATCTGTCTCCTCATCCATGTCATGTCTTAAGCCTTCGTCATGCATTACACTAATGATGATAGCTGGGAACAGAAACGACATTCATGGTATTAACAAACCTCTTGTCACCGCTAGATAAACCATTAATAGAAGTAAAATATGATATAGGGTGAAAAGTAAAGGCATCTTTTGCTTGCGGCTAGCTATCAGAAGCTCGTCAAGTACATTCAGGGTAGCACTGATGGGATCACATGAAGAAGGCATATCATCCTGCAAAAAAGAATCATGTAAAGGAACAGAAGCCAATGTAATGGTGTGCTTGTGTGTATAGGCGGTTGGTGGAGGTGGAAGATCCAAAGAGATGTCACCCACAATATGTGTAAGGAAGCTAGTCTTCTCAAAGAAAGTGACATCCACGAAAATATAGTATCGACGTCCAACATGATAATGACGCCGATAACCTTTCTTAGTACGAGAGTACCCAAGAAAGACACAATTGATGGCGCTAGGTGACAATTTATCTGCCGCATGGAAGTTGTGAACAAACGTAATACAACCAAAAGTTCTCAGAGGTAAAGGAAAGGGACACTCAATGGGTATAATAGAGAGAAAGGAATGCCCCCCTTTAGGACAGATGATGGAACCCTATAGATTAGATGAACAACATTAAGGATGGCGTCCCCTAATAGTACTTCGGAATATTCATCTGAGTAAGGAGAGACTTAACAATGTCTAGCAGATGTCTTAATTTCTTTTCCGCTACTCCATTTTCGCTGAGAGGTATACGTGCATGATGTTTGATGAACAATCCCCTGAGAGGCAAAGAAAGACGTCGATACCTGCTGGGGCGAACACCAACGAGTGTATCCCCCCTTTTTTGAGCCTAAAATAAGACGTCAATACCTGTTAGGTGAACTGAAGAGCATTTTCAGTTCGAATAATTTGAACACATGCAAGGCAAGAAATTTTGACACAGTGAAAGAAATTTCTGACAATTTTATTAATCTTTGAAGGTTCCTTTATTAGGCAAACCTAAGATCTACTACAATCATCCACAAAGACAAATTGACAACCACTCAAAGTTCAGATGTGATAAGATCACCAAACATGACAACGAATAAGACTAAAAGAGTGGTATGGTAGGACTCAACACGAACAACAGAAGAAGCTCAATAACTTTTTCCGAACTCTCACGCCTCGCACTGAAAGGGCTTCAGAGTAGAGAGTTCAAAGGACATCGTGGCTGAGAAGCAACGTGTAGGTGCTGCTAGGGTGGAGCAACAACGATAGGTGATGCATGCAGTGCCCATTAGGGTTGATGCATCTGTAGCAGCGATGGCCTGCAACGGCATCCAGAAGCATTGACAATGCTTGCAATGACACCTAGTGGCTACTGGCGGCGCTCGGGAGTAAGGATTCAAATATCTGGGTATATTGATATTGGATATTGACCGATATCGATACTACAATGTATGTTATTTTCCCTGATATCGGTGGATATATATCTGATATATCAAGATATCGATGGGTATTGATCGGAACTTGAAGTTTTGTATGCAACTTTCTCTCATATCGGCTGGTATTGTCGATATCGGTTTCTATCTCGCCATATCGAGCTATTATTGCATACAATTTCTTCTTGGCCTTTGAAAAGACTTTCCTAAAATGATTTTCATCATTTTAAATGTATTTAGAGATAGATTTCTTAGGGGTTTTGTATATTTTTATTCTTGAGTTTTTCTAGTGTCATGCTATGATTTCTAATTTTTATTAAGTTCTCAGGGAGTTGGTTTTTAGATTTTTCAATTTATTCATAATTGTTCTAGATTTTTTATTTCTCTTAAACATTATAGGACATGGTTTCAATATTCGGGTGTATACCGAATTCCATGATATCGAGTGATATCTCACGTGATATGGACAAGATATTGATAATTCATCTCATATCGGTCAACAATTGAAGATTTTATTATATAATTTCTTAGATATTACGATCGATATTGATCAACATCGATATGAAGCTCATATTGGTCAATATCACCCATTTTTTAATTTCGATTCATTTGTTTGGGATATTGCTTTTGTATCTACTCCTGACATAAAAACATATTATGAACCCTGTCTTGAATGGGGGAGTTTTGTCCCCTTTTTGAGATGGAGATGGATCAATTGTAGAGCTGATTAAGGAGTATCTGTATACATATATATTATTATGCTCATTAGCTTGTTCAAATGAGATCAGATATAGATCAACATTTTGTTCATATATAATATGCGATGTGATCGACAACCATCGTAAAAAATAGTCGAATCTTTCAACATGGATTTGAGCAAGAATTCCTGTAGCCGACCCTACTTATAGTGGGAGAAGGCTTTGCCATTTTATAATATGCTACGTAATGTAAAATTAATATGCTAAATACACCTTCTTGATGTCACTACACTGTTATTGTTTTAATTTCATTGTTCCTATCTTTCAGCAGTCAATCAACATTGACAATGTCGATATGTATGATAGAATGTGTATTGGTGTGCTAAATACACGTCATTCTTGCATGTATGTGTGCATTTGTATGTTATTTATGATTTTAAGAATTAGGATGATCTTAGTTTGCAAAAAAAAACTTGTTCATGCCATCTCCAAGATTTTCATCGTTATCGTCGATATATCCCTTTTCGGACCGACCGATACGATATTGATATCTATTTCGAACCTTGATTCAGAGGACCGACGTAGCTGCTAGAGGCTGTTGGTGCCCACAGGAAGGCTGGTGGAGCCCTCAAGACGATGGAGATGGCCTCGTACGGGGCCATAGGTGAGGAAGAGAGGGCCCGCACATGCGCTTGACGAGAGAGAAGGCTCGGAGGTGGCAGTGGGATGTTTAGTTCAGAACCCCGGGGCCCGGTCTAGGACCATTGCTCTGATACCATGTGGAGCAGAGAATGAATTGTTGCGTTTATTCCGTGAGTTTATGGTCTCTTATATATAAAGAAATCCTAGAGAACAAAAAAAGAGAAATTACATATAAGACCCCGAAGGGTTACAAGACTCAGATAAAATAGAAAGACAATAACTCTAACAACATGAAACCACATACCGTGTTTTTCTCTTATAAACCACATACCGTGTTTTTCTCTTATTTTTATATAAATATGTTGTTAAGTACATGTAGCCGACCCTACTTATAGTGGGAGAAGGCTTTGTACATTTTTTATGCTGTTAAGCATCATTATTACCTATCTTATTCCGTGAATCAAATTCAAACATCCAGACTCCTCTCTTTTTTTCTATTGGAAAGGAATGGTCTATCTGTATTGCATATTAAAAAGAATCAAATTTGTTGGAACTTGATTTAATGATAACCATCGTGCCAAACGAGCAAAAGGGGTGGGTGTTATTGATTTATACAAGACTTCTGTTGCCGACAGTATTGGGTGAAATCCAGCTGCCTCTAGCACTCTTTTACTAATTAATATATGTTATGGCTGTTTTATTTGATGTTCTATCGCTTTTGGGAGAGATAACTTTACTTTTGGGAACTACTCCTGCATGAATTCTGCAAACACCTATATTTTTGGTTGTGGTGAATAAATAAATTGCCCTATTGTTTTATAGCTTTTAGGAGAGATACCTTTACTTTTTGGGACCTACTGCTGCTTGAATTGTGCAATTACTTATATTTTTGGTTGCGGTGAATAAATTAATTTCCCTATTGGATGCTGGCGTGGGCTTGGCGTTGCTTTTGTGGTTTGTTAGTAGATACTGCAGTTTGATCTCTTCAGATTGTTTATTTTAGATTGGTTAATTTATTCGTCATAACTTTTTTGTTTGTGTTGTTTTTAGATGAGAGCACTGCATTTGATGCTTTGCAAACTTTAGCTGATCTGTCGTTAAATATTCTTGGGCCCTCATCCACGGTTGAATCAGGTTAGTTAGGCCTTTTTTGGGGCCAAGAAGATCGTTGTATTTTTAATGTCCGATGAGTTTTTTAATACTCCAGCGATGTAGTTGTTGACTTGTTTGTATCTGAGTTTGACAACTTTTTTAAGATTTTGGTTCATTTGATAATGGCATGCATTTCACATTTGTTGTACTATCTTTATAATATGCAGATGCCTCAAATATCTCAAACTTCTTGATATTATCCATGCTGGTCTTTAGTTCCCAGTCTAATGTTGTTTTAGTAACTCGGGAACATAGTTTTCATATATATTTTTCACAACTGCCTCCTAATTGTTGGGAGAAAAACTCGGATTATTCATTCAGAGAAACCCTAGGCTCTCTTATATAGGGAGAAACCTTAAGGGTAAAGTACAAAGTAGTCCATAGAAGAAAAATAAATAACGAAGAGGTACATAACATAATAATAATACTAATAACTATCTCTACACTCCCCCTCAAGGTGGAGCATAGATGTCTATCATGCTCAACTTGGATGAACATCTCTGAAAAGGTCCTCTGAGCAACGGCTTGGTGAATACATCCGCAGTCTGATCTCCTGAGCTCACATGCGTAGTAGATATCAATCCTCTCTGGATCAAGTCTCTAGTGTAATGGCAGTCAACTTCAATATGCTTGGTTCTTTCATGAAAAGCTGGATTGTTGGCAATGAACAAGGCTGCCTGATTGTCACACTGAAGCTTCATGGTTTGAGGCACATCTACATGTAGATCTTCTAGTACGGATCGAACCTACATCATTTCCGTGCTGGCTTGGGCCATGGCCCTATATTCGAATTCTGCATTGGACCTTGCCACAACCGTTTGTTTCTTGCTTCTCCAAGAAACCAGAGAGCCTCCAACAAAAACTGCGAATCCTGAGGTTGATTTTCGATCCTTACGGCATCCTGCATAATCGGCGTCTGCACATGCTGAGATAGATAAATCTGTGCCCTTTCTGAACAGCAACCCTAAACCGGGAGAAGACTTCAGATACCTCAGTATCATGTATATAGCATCCATGTGAACTTGTCTTGGCTGCTCCATAAATTGACTGACCCTGCTTACTGCAAATGCAATATCCAGACGAGTTATGGTAATATAAAGGAGCTTTCCCACCATTTCTCTATATCTCCTTTTATCTACTTCAGCAGTATCACCATCATACAACTTCATGCTAGGGTCCATGGAAATACTTGATGGTTTGCAACCATCCATGCCTGTCTCAATCAGGAAGTCTGTAATGTACTTCCGTTGGGTCATCACCAAGCCCTGTGCATTCCTTGCAAATTCCAACCCCAGAAAATATCTTAGGGTTCCAAGATCCTTTGTAACAAACTGACGGCCTAGGAATGCCTTCGCCCTTTCTATGCCCTGCACATCATCTCCTGTAACTAGAATGTCATCAACATAGACCATGATAACAACCGTACATGCCGATGACTTCTGGACAAACAACGAGTGATCTGCATTTGACCTCTTGAATCCCTGTTGCTCAATAAGGTTGGAAAGCTTCTGGAACCATGCTCTTGGACTCTGTTTGAGGCCATAAATTGCCTTGTGAAGTCTACAGACCATATGCTTCCCCCCCTCAGCAGTAAAGCCATGTGGCTGATGCATGTAGACTTCCTCCTGTAGATCCCCATACAGGAATGCATTCTTGACATCCAGTTGAGATATACTCCATTCACGAACCACGACCACAGATAAGAGAATGCGAATGGTAGAATGTCTAGCCACTGGAGAGAAAGTATCCATGTAGTCTACGCCATAGGTCTGTGTAAAACCACGTGCGACCAAACGTGCTTTGTACCGATCCAAACTGCCATCTGCATGATATTTAACTGTGAAGACCCACTTACAACTCACAATAGAGGCATCAGGAGGAGCAGGAACCAAAGACCATGTGCCACGAGACTGCAATGCACGCATCTCATCTTCCATAGCTAATCTCCAGCAATCACTCTTCAAAGCTTCCTGGTATGTCCGTGGTATATCCACAGAAGACAAGGCTGAAGCAAATATCTGAAAGTCACCAGTGAGACGGTGAAACGAAACCTGTGACGCAAATGGAGAAGAGGTACACATCTGCTTCTGCTTCCGAATAACAATCGGAATATCAAGATCATCCTCTACTGCACTGGATGGTCTAGTGTCTTCCTGCACTGAAGAATCCTGCACATGTACCAAATCTGACCCGTCAGTATTAATGCCATCTGAACATACCTGAGGCTTGATGGGTGGCTGACGTGTAGCCTGAGCAGGACCCGACCGACGCGTATAGAATTTTGGTAGGGGGTGAAATGGGAGGTCGTGGAAGAGGTGGAGGAGGAGGTGGTGGTGGTGGAGCTGACATGGAGGCAGGAACATGAGGAGACTCATGTGAACTCCAAGTAGGTGGTGGAGGAACATAGACATCATCATTGGTAGTGGATGGTACCAGTCTGTCACCTGCAGGAGAAAAGTACATAACCGACTCAAAGAAAGTGACATCAGCACTCACGAAGTACTTCTTATTTATAGGATCATAACACCGGTAGCCCTTCTGAGTCCTGGAATAACCAACAAAGACACACTTGACCGCTCTAGGAGAGAGTTTGTCAAGTCCGGGAGACAAAAGATGAACAAATTCCACAGTACCAAAGACACGTGGAGTCAGTGAGAATAATTCCTTGTCAGGAAAAATGAGAGAAATAGGTATCTTCTCACCAAGAACAGAGGATGGCATTCGATTGACCAGATAACATGCATTAAGAACAACATCCCCCCAGAAAAAATAGGAGCGCAACTCTGAATCAACAGGGTTCGAGTAATATCTAGGAGATGGCGATGCTTTCTTTCCGCCACACCATTCTGCTGAGATGTATATGCACAAGTGGTTTGGTGAATAATGCCCTTTGATGAAAGAAATTGAGAAAGTGACCGTGTGCAAAATTCTTGGGCATTATCTGTACGAACATACTTGACTGAAGAAGAGAAAACATTGTGCACTTCATTAATTAAATTCTTGATCATATCTCCTGCTTCAGATTTATTTTTCAAAAGAAAGACCCAAGATACACGAGAGAAATCATCCACTACCACAATATAAAATCTGTGCCCCTGATGATCGGGTACACGACTCGGACCCCATATATCTATATGAAACAACTCGAATGGGGAGCTACTGCTCCGACTCTGACGACTAAGAAAGCTCGACCGATGATGCTTTCCCAACTGACATGCTTCACAGCGAAAGGACGAACTAGGAGAGATCTGGGGCAGAAGATGGCGCATTTTCTGGAGCGTAAGGTGACCAAAACGTAGATGCCAGATGTACGGAGAAACTGGTCCGGCAGAATGAGAGGAGACGCCATCATAGGAATTCCGAACCAGCCGATATAGACCATTCTGCTCAGAGCCACAACCAATCACCCTGCCCATTAGTATGTCCTGAAAAATAAGAGAAGACGGGTCAAATATCGCACGACAATGCAAATCCTTCGTAATCTGACTAATAGATAACATATTCATCGGGAACTCAGGAGCATGTAGGACATTCTGTAGATGCATAGTGGAGGATAGGAAGACCTCCCCCTGTCCAATAAGAGGGGAATGAGTACCATCTGCGATCTGCTCTGAGCGGCCGCGAGGAATGTCCCTGTAGGACTGTAGTCTGTCTCTATCTCGGCAGAGATGATGTGTGGCTCCCGAATCTATAACCCAATCAGAGATATCATGAGATGGTGTAAATGCAGTAGAACTACCTGATGTACTAGCAGCAGATGAACTGGCGGAGGCTGTAACATCAACATCTGAAGGTCCACCAGACGAATCACCAGATGAATGTAGCATAATATCTCGGAGACGTGCCACAAGTTCCTCAAAACGATTATCTGCAGTAGATGTCAACGGGGACTGAGAGTGCTCTGCAACACGTGCCAATGCTGGGAACCCATGCTTAGAATAGCATGTCTCCTCTGAGTGTCCAGTGCGGTGACAATAGGAACATGGCTGACTAAAGCGACTACCCCTTCCCTGGGGTCCACGTCCACGTCCACGATCAGAAGACGGGCCACCTCTCCCACGCGAGACTGCCATCGCTGATGGGGGTGGAGTAGAAGAACTGGAAGAAACTGTAATGCGACTGAGTCTCCTGTAAACATCCTCCATTGGAGGAACAACTGCATCGGCTAAGATCTGAGACCGGGCGGCGTCATATTCAGGATCAAGAGCCGCAAGTAGAACGCCCCACCATGGTGGCATTCCGAAATGTCTTCTGCTGTTCAGGAGTCGTTGTGAGTGGGATAGTACTGTATAACTTCTCAAACATCCCTCTCAGGGATGTGTATAAGGAGTGAAGAGGTCTGCCGCTCTGCTTCATTGTGAATATGTCATGCTGAAGCTGTAACATCTTGGTCTCATTTCGCACCTGCGAATATGTAGCGGTTAGAATATCCCACATCGCCTTGGCAGGGGGCTGATGGAGGACATCATTGGCAATCTCCATCGTCAATGTACCAGACAACCAGACCTTTGCGTAGGAGTCATCATCCTCCCATGAGGCATATATCCCTGTCTTCTCTGCGGGCTCATCCTCGGTAAGAATGTGCTTCTTACCATTCGACTTCATGAGGCTCATGAACTTCATTGCCCAGAGCTCATAATTCGACCCGTCCATCTTCACTATTGGCGCAGGACCTTTGAATGCGCCGGTGGAGGGCATATCAACCTTCGATTCTGACACAAGAACTAGGGTTTGTAGACAAGGTAATGTATGTCTACACAAACTGCATTGGATTCGAGTGCGTATGTAGACGTTACGCACTCAAATCCATCTATCCGGTGGAAGAAACGAGTAGCGGCTAGGGCACGTCGGAGATTGGGGGCCGCCTAACGGGCTAGTGGCGGGACTGGGGGCCGCCTATAGGGCTGGCGGCTGGACTGGAGTGCCGCCCAGGTGGTGGCGGCGCGGCAAGGGGACCTCCTGAGGATCGGCGGCGGGGAGGTTGGGGTCCGCTGGGGACTGGTTGGCGGCGGGGGGGTCCGCTGGGGCTGGTTGGCGGCGGGGAGGGGTCCGCTGGGGAGGGAGGGGGCCGCCTAAGGAGTGGGAATCGTCGGGGATCGAGAGAGAAACGATCCGGCGCCGCGGGGGTACGGCGGCGTGAGGAGAGGGCGACGGGTGGGGAGAGGGAGAGAGCCCTAGGGCGGCTCTGATACCATGTTGGGAGAAAAACTCGGATTATTCATTCAGAGAAACCCTAGGCTCTCTTATATAGGGAGAGACCTTAAGGGTAAAGTACAAAGTAGTCCATAAAAGAAAAAGAAATAGCGAAGAGGTACATAACATAATAATAATGCTAATAACTATCTTTACACTAATGGACAAGAAACCCTTCGCTGATTGTGCGCTTGTGCCTATGTAGGATGTTTTAGCAGTTCATCCAATTATGGATGTTTTTTTCAAGGAGTATTTTTATTTATTTTTTATTTCATAATAGGCGAATTTAATGGGTTACACTAGGTAGTCTTGTTGCAGCAGGTATACAGAGGGGTCTGGGGCATCGGCCTCCAGAAAACAAAATTAGGAGCTTGCCCACTCTTTTTGACTGGCTTCCAAAGGGGAGACCACCATCCTATGTCATCAGGCAGCTAGACCAAATCCCACTCTTCAAAGGCTCCTTGATTCGGGGCGGTCACAGTCGGTCCTGCATTTACTAAAGCTCCGGATAGTCTCTTTTTGAGTCTTAGGGAGCCCTGTTCAGATAGATCTTACATGGCATCCTAGGCCTTTGATAGAGGAAATAAGAGCACACTCAACTATACGATGCCAAGACCTCTTTCACCAAGCTCTGAGAGGACGACCTAGGTGGTCATTCTGTAGAGTAGCGATCTGTGTCCCCCCCTCTAATGTCTTATGAGGCACCTCGACTTTTCTTCCTTTTTATATAGTTGATGTACCACCCAGCTGCCAAATTCTCTGATCTTCCATTCTCTATTCTCTTGTCAGCGAGAGCATCTGACTGTCCTGGCTGTCGAACCAAATTTCACCTTAACCTTTTAAAAAAGAGAATTCTGTATTGGAAGATCTGAGGATGCGTAAGGTGGCATCACACCAATTTTTTGCCTGCAGGTAGCATGTATTTTTGTGGTATAATTAGTGACGAGCCAGGTTATCACTAAAGATTCATCAAAGAGTTCTGACCATCTCTTTTCAGATGTACCAATGAATTGAATGCTGAGAGAGGGGCAGCGGATCTCCACTTTTTTACAAGTAATGAAAAATGCTTCGTTGATCAGTGAATATTTATATCCTCTTTGGTAGAGGAAAAGGTATAGATTCCGGCCATCTCTTTCTTGATCATCCCAGGAACTGAATGCAGATAGGGGCCAACAGATCTTCACTTACCTACAAGTAAAGAAAAATGTTTGTATATCAGAGAATGATTATACCCACTGAAGTATACGAGAAGGTACATAAATGTTGTAGTCTTGCATGAGGGAAGCAGAAGGACTAGGAAAGGGCTCGTTGCCTTCTTTAACCGCCATACATGGTGTGGAATGCCAGGGGTGACCCGCGTTTGCTCAATTTTCTTGTATGTAGATCCTGTTATTTTTATGAGTAAACCAAAGAAAATATCCAGCTTTTGTGGACATAGTTTGCCCTATATATTGGGAGGGAGCAGAGAGTAGGGTAGGCTGTAGGAACTCGAATAGTATTTTTTAAAGTCATTGTGAGTACTAGTATCTTCCGCATTGGGATCAAGACAAGTCAAATGAAGGTGATAGCATGGTATTTGATTCTTTTCGGGCTGGTTCCTGATTTGCCCTGCGGAAGATGACCAGTTACTTGATGTGGATGGTTAGGTCGAATTTCGGTCGAATTTATGTCGAATATCGATATCCAATCGAAATCGAATTTCGACCGAAATGGCCGAAATGACCGAAATATGGGGGCCCTAGTACAAAAATTGACCGAAATGACCGAAATTCCGGCCGAATTTCCACCGAAATTCGACCGAAATTCCGTTTTGGTCAGTCACCGAAATGATGATCGAAACCGACATTTAGGGCCTTGCTCCTCGCCCAGAGTAGGGTATCAAGTGCAATAATTTGTCCCTGAACCTCAGTAATAGCATTGGTGGTGGAGACAGCTAGGCGGATTAGTGTACTCTTGGCCTCCTCATTAGTGGGATGATTGGCGATAGTAATCATTTGGCTATAGACTGAATGAAACACTACCGGAAAAACCATCATAACCATGTGCTACAAGTGTGTTGCTTCTGTATGAGGTAGCTAAATCTTAGAATGCAAGCATTCTATTGTTCAAATAAAGACTTCAAGAGAGAAATACTTAACTAGGGAACATCATGCTTGCTTCATATTCATCATATCGAGCATGTCTAGAACATTCTATTGAATTTCATTTCTTGGCCATATGTGGCTTTAACAATGCTCCAGATGTCATGAACGATGGTGTACTAGATCGGTTCGTCCACAATCCTATTGATGACGCTAACCATGCTTTATGAACTGATCATCCCGTCGTCGTTAGTACATTTGATGAATCTTCTAATCTTGTCAGCTTGCTCTTACTCAATCAAAATATGCTCCTTGTCCTATCCTCTTACGATCATCAAGAATATTCGGGGCCACTTTAGGTAGTTGGTCTCGTCCAACTTGGGGTTCGAGCTGGATGAGGGTAGGGGGACACTCCCTTCGTCATATTCCTGAGATGTCATATGTACTTGTGATATCTTTCTCTACGGTGTCAAGCATGCTTGTAGTGAAAATGAAGGTGAACGATCACTCCATAGTTTATACCTGGATGGATGTGATCATAGGTCGCCTATCAGTAGGCGACGAGGACCAATATGGATTTGTGTATGAAGATCGCACCGATTAGACCACAATGATGTTGTTATCAAAGTCTGTGGGGTTTGGAGAATCCAAGAGAGCCTGGATGGTGGTGGCCGGATAACTATTTGGTGAAGAAGTGCTGGCGATGCGTGCAACGATGGTGCGTAAGGAGGGAGATGCATGCATCGGTGGCGCACAGGGGGGCATGAAGATGGGGGTTGGCGGTGCGATGAGAATGGGGGGGGGGGTCTTTGACGGCATCATCGCCACGATGGAGGGAGGAGGTGCTTCAATGCCAAGATAGAGAGGGGGGCTTCAGCGGTGGTGAGATGGAGGGAGGGGGTTTTGATGGCGAGATAGAGAGGGAGGAGCTTTGATAATGGGGAGATATGGAGGGGGAGGGGGTTGCGACCGCATATGCATATTCGACCACTTGATTGAAGTTGATATGCTATATGCATCAATATGCAAGCTGCATAAATCGCATATGCACTGCATATGTGTTTGCATATAGCACACTCAACTTCAATCCATTTATGGGATTCAATTTTTGACTTCCTCTGCTTAAACGTAAACCACCCAAAACCATATGGCCTCCATGCTCGAGGCTCCACCTGCATATACCCTTAATTTCGGTGCCCTTAACCTTTGTCGTAGGAACCTCCTTGAGCTTCTGTTGCCCCCTTTCTCCCATCTTCCTTCTGGGATGCATTTGCAATTGTTACATCGTCGTTGCATATGGTGGCAACGATAGATCACCCACTTCATCACATCATTGAGGTATTAATTCCTAGTTTTTTTACATTTTCGTATGACAATACTATGGGAGAGGTGATTGATAAAGTAAATGCTATGCCTTGATTTTCATCACATCATTTTCGCATGCTTTAAGCCTTCCATAGCTGCTATATAAAGAAAATACTATGCATTTGTACATCTGTTAGAGAAAAATGATGTTCCCTATTTGTAACTAATAAAAAAGCTTAAAACTATGATCGTGATCAATGTTGTATGAAAGATATCTTATGGCTTATAAACAACTTGTCACTTTTGGAAGTAATATTGTTGCAACGTGGAACATAGAATTGGGGCAAAATTAGGGCTTTCTCCATTCAATTTTGTCCAATTAGGGTTTCTGTCCGATCAATTAGAGTCAATAATTTAATTAGGGTTAGGTTAATTTTGTTCTCGTCTAATTGAGTTCGTGCAATTTTTTAAATCTATTTAAGGAGATCATATGCGATCTTCAATGAATTAGTTAGTCGGGTAGGGATATTTAAAGTCTAATTAGGGTTTATTATGATTTGGTTTTTATTCTCTTTCCATTTTTGTAATCACACCTCCTATATGAAGGGAATGGTTGTCTTTTGTTTAAAACAATTGAAGTTAAATTACAATTTGGATTTTATTCAATTATCTCCCCCGCTCTCTCTCTGCGATCTTTTTTTTGTCTCCAAAACCCTGCATAATCGACACGACTTCTATTCCTCTACCCTCTACTTTTTCTCCTATTTTTCCACTGACGGAATTTTTCCATCTACATCATTTGGTATCAGAGCATGGCCTACAAAATGTCCCCACGATCTGATGATCTCTTCATATGTTCGTATAAGCACAACGCCACAAATGTGCATTTAAAAGATCGTTTAACTAGACTCATTCTTTGAAAATCTATGCAGCGATGCAACAGACTTGCTTGGAAGCACAATGTGAATTACAACTGTTGCGTTATTTATATCTCTACGGCTTTATTTATGTTTTTCGGCTATTTTATGTAATATTCCCTTAGAGATTTTCTTCTATATAAGAGAGCACTAGGGCTATGAGGAATGCTACTTTTCTCTTCAGTCTTTCCACATGGTCTCAAAGCGACAGTCCGTGACGGGAGCCTGTGCCCTAAAGCTCCACCCACAAAAAACCCTAAGCGCGTCGCACCGACCTCCGCCGCATCGCTCATGCGCCACACCTACGCAACCCCCCCTCTGTGTCACGCCTCCCCAGTGCGCCTCCCGCGCTGCTCCGCCTGCTCCTCACGTGCCTCCCGCGCCGCCGCTACGGGCCTGAGCCTGCCCTCTCACCGCGTCGCCGCTGCAGGCCTGCGCTCGCCTGCGCGTCGCTGTTGCGGCCCCTGTGGCCCACCATCTGATCGCATACGCCTCGGGCTTCCTTTGTTGCCTCGGGCTCTTCGCTCTTGGGTTTCTAGGGTGAAGCGTGACTATCTAAAATACCCTAGTCATCCAAAGGAGTCACCAAAGAATTGAAGTGGTTGTGGTATGAGTCTACACCCACAATCATCTTCCCATATGTCCATGTAGACATTATTCTTACAACGTACAACCCCGGTCTTAGAGATTGTTGTCATCATGTCAGACAACAAAGCATATATTCCATCCCTGGATGCCTTCAAAGGTCCCGCACCCATTGTGAAGATGGATGGATCGAATTATGAACTGTGGGCCATGCAGTTCGTGAGTCTAACACAATGTAATGGTAAGAAGCATATCCTCACATAGGAGGAGCCTGTTGACAATACTGGGGTTAACACCTCGTGGGAGGCAGACGAGGCTTATTCACGTGTATGGCTTTATGGAACAGTATCCATGGAGATAACCAATGGCATATTGAGTCAGCCGCTCAGCTCGCGACGAAGGCTATGTGGGACATTCTCGTCGCTACATACTCTCCGACGAAGGAGTCTAAGATTATGCAACTTCGGCACGACATCATCACGTCGAAGCAGAATGGTCGTCCTCTCCATGCCCTTTACACTTCTCTAAGGGGCATGTTCGAGAGGATGGTTACATTCCCTTGATTGCCACACCAGAGTAGCTCAAGACACATCGAGATTCATTGATGATATGAGTTTTCCTAGTAGCTCTCGACTCTGAGTATGATGCAGCTAGAGCACATATTCTTACTGACACCACAATACCTCCAATGGAGGAGGCATATTGCAGGTTGAGTAGGCTCTCCATATCTTCTGGTGGTACTCAACTGTCTCAAATGTCCTCAACCATGGTAGCATCTCACGGTAGAGGAGGCCCTGCACAGTTTCGTGGTCGAGGTGGCCGTGGCAGGGGAGGGGGTAGTCGACCCCTCGCCAGCCTTGTACTTATTGTCACAGATCAGGTTACTGTAAGGAAACATGCTATTCCAAGCTTGGGTTGCCAACTTCAACACGTACCGCAGAACAGATTCAACTGGCTAGCAATTCTTCACTTGTATTTGATCAGAGATTTGATGAACTTGTGGCGAGACTTAGGGAGATTATGCCTACTCCTGGGTCAACCAGCTCTCCTTCAAGATCCTCAGAGGTAGCTGCCTCTGCATCGGCATCTACATCAGGTATAACATATGCCTTTACTAGGTGTTACTGGACGGACTTGTCAGAATGGATCATGGATTCAGGTGCATCCCATCATCTCTGTGGTGACAGAAGTCAATTTAGTGTTTTCAGTCAAACCCAACCCAGACGATCTGTTGTGATAGGAGATGTGACTCTCTCCCATCACTGGTCAGGGGGAGGTGCAGTTTACTCCTGCAATGAGACTTCAGAATGTTCTTTATGCTCATGAGTTTTCCATGAATTTACTATGTATTAGTCAAATCACCAAGGATTTACATTGTCATGCCATTTTTGATCCGTCTGCTCTTGTGTTTCAGGACATTCTCACTTGTGGGGTGATTTGTTCTGGTCGTGAGCAAGGAGGTCTCTACATACTGGTGCAATCTCCTTATGTTGGTGGCTCTTCTCTTCGCACCGGGTCTGCGTCTCCCTATACTTGGCATCTTCGTTTTGATCATCTTCCTCTGCAAAAGCTCTGTCCCGTTCTTCCACAGATTTCTCCGTGCTTTACCTTTCAGTGCGAGGCCTGCTAGCTTGGGAAGCATTATCGGTCCACATTCCAGAGTCGTCAGATTCTGAGTAATCATAGTCTGTTTGAGTTAATTCATTTTGATATTTGGGGTCCCAGTCGTGTCCCAGATCATCAGTGGCATAGATTTTATCTTGATGTTGTTGATGAGTTTTCAAGATTGTCGCGGGTCTTTCTTCTTAAAAACAAGCCTGATGCTGGTTCTGTTTTTGAGTCCTTTATTAATGGAATAAGGAACATTTTTTCAGTAAAAATCAAGTTTATACATTCTGACAATGCCCTGGAGTTTTGTAGTACTCAGCTTGCCCAATTTCTTGCATCCCATGGTATTGTGCATCAAACATCTTGTTCGTATACTTCCCAACAGAATGGTGTGGCTGAACGAAAACACAGACATCTTCTGGATGTTACCAAGACTCTTTTAATTCAGAGCCATGCTCCTCATTCGTACCGGGGAGATGTGGTTCTAACTACTTGTTGCCTGATAAATCTTATGCCCTCTTCGGTTCTGGGGGAAAAGATCCCGTTCTTGATTGCGTTTCCTGAGACGGGTCTTTTCTCACTCATGCCTCGCGTCTTCGGTTCAATGGCTTTTGTTCATCAGATGTCTCGTGTTCTTGACAAGCTCTCTCTTAGATCTGTCAGATATATGTTTGTTGGGTACTCCACATCCCAAAATGGATATCGTTGCTTCGACCCTGTTCGACGAAGGTATTACGTTAGTGCAGATTTCACCTTTTTTTGAGTTTATTATGTACTTCTCTCCTACAGGTGACAAGCTCATTTCTTCAAAGGATGGGGAAGAGGTCTATATGCCTCTACCTCCTATCTGTAGTACACCATCATCGCCACCATCTCCTTCACCACCTCCTCCACCACCACGTTCCACACCTACTTGCTTTCCCCAGGTTTACCAGCGTCGACCTTGTGCTCATGTGCCTCCTCCATCATCCAGCACGCCCAAGGTATGTTCTGAGCATTTGAGTTCTTCTAATGGTAGTGGTGGTTTGCATGTGCAGCTTGAGGTGCAGGATATTCAAGATGCTACATCTTCTGCGAGTGCTGAAGACCTGGATGTACCTATTGCTCTACGGAAACAGAGACGTGCATGCACTATGCATCCTCTTGCTTCTCATGTTTCGTTGGACCGTCTTTCGGAGGACTTTCAAAGGTTTGTTGTGGGACTGTCTTCCGTGGAGATACCACGATCCTATCAGGAGGCGCTGGAGAGTAGTCAGTGGTGTCTGGCGTTGGAGGAGGAGATGGTAACTTTACAGTCTCGAGGTACATGAAGTGTTGTACAGGCTCCTCCAGGTGCGTCTGTCGTAGGCAGCAAGTGAGTGTTTATTGTGAAACACTGAGCTGATGATACTGTGGACAGATATAAGGCCAGATTGGTTGCTCGTGGATTCACCCAAACTTATGAGTGGACTATCAAGATACATTTTCTCTTGTTGCGCGGCACTCTACGCTGCAGATTCTTATTGTTGTTACTGTGGTACGTGACTGGCTACTTTTTCAATTAGATGGCAAGAATGCTTTTTTGTATGGAGATCTGCAGGAGGAAGTTTACATGCAGCAACCACCGGGGTTCACTGCTAAGGGGGAGTCCAGTATGGTATGCCGTCTCCACAAGGCCATATATGGCCTTAAGCAGAGTCTGAGGGCTTGGTTTCATAAGCTCTCAGAGTTAATTGAGCAAAATGGGTTTGTCAAATCTATTGTAGATCATGCTCTTATTGTACAGAGATCACAGGGTATGGTTGTTATTCTGGTGTATGTTGATGACAGTTATTACTGGTAGTGATGAACAAGGCATTCATGCAGTTAAGGATTTCCTTGGGCGGCAGTTTGTGACCAAGGACCTTGGCAAGCTACGTTACATCCTTGGCTTGGAGTTTACACGAAATCAGCAGGGTATGGTTATGATGCAAATGAAGTGTGCTACTGATCTTCTATCTGAAACATGCATGACAGGATGCAGACCCGCCACTACACCAATGGATCCCAATGCGTGGCTTTATGATGATGACTCTGGGGAAGTGGATAAGAGACGGCAAAAGAGCTAGTGGGGAAGTTGTTATATGTTACTATTACCGAGCCTGATATGTCATTTGCAGTGAGCAGATTTAGTCAGTTTATGGTGCAACTTAGACATGCCCACATGGATGCAATTTGCATGGTCTTAGATATTTGAAGTCTTCTCCAGGGGCATGCCTTCTTTTTAGGAGAGATACGCATCTTACATTCACTGGATTGCAGATGCGGATTATGCTGGGTGTCCTAAGGACATGAAGTTCACTGCAGGCTTTACTGTGTTTGTTGGTAGCTTGCTGGCTTCATGGAAGAGTAAGAAACAAATAGTTGTTGCTCGATCCAATGTTGAATCAGAATATAGGGCCATAGCTCAAGGGTGCACGGAAATGATGTGGGTTAAGTTAGTTCTGGATGAGCTAACAGTTGAGATGCCTCTTCCTATGCATCTAAATTGTGACAATCATGCGGCTCTATTCATTGCTAATAATCCAACCTTTCATAAGAGAACCAAACACATTGAAGTAGATTGTCATTACACCCGTGATTTGATCCAAAAGGAGCTTATTTCCTCTTCTCATGTTGCTTCAGGAATAGATTGCAGACATGTTTACCGATCCATTTCACCATTGCTATTCCAAGCTGAGCATGATTGATATATATGCTCCATCTCGAGGGGAGTGTTGAGATATTATATCTCTACGGCTTTATTTATGTTTTTCTGTTTATCCAGTCTATTTTATGTATTTTTCCCTTAGAGCTTTTCTCCTATATAAGAGAGCTCTAGGGCTACGAGGAATAATACTTTTCTCTTCATGTCTTTCCACAACAACATATGTTGAAATCAAAGATGTCAGGATCTCTCGTTGTTGTCTCGAAAGACCTCAAGTCGACGCTTCCCGTCCTCAACATCGTTGTCCAGGACAGCATCAAGTCACCAGTCACCACCTTTGCCACCTAAGCCCGTTGATCAACCATCCCTGTCGACCCCACTGTCATCGCTTTCCCAAATCACTGCCACCAGCAACCCCACTCCGGCCACCACCTTTCCTGCAGCCCACACCACTCTGTCATTGCCATCCTTTTCAGTCCTTCCCCTGCTGGAGCCTTTACCTGCACCACAACCTCAATCCCCTCCTCCGCCAACCGCTGACACCAACCTAGCAACCCCTTCTACACCTCACTCCACCCTAGCTCTACCACCATCACTTCTGCCACCTGCAATGACTCTAAGCCCTCCCATGACGCTCCCCCACCGCGAACATTCCTCGTGTGGACCATGCACCTAGTTGGCACCTCTGTTATCTCACCTTCTTGTCACCAGCACAACGACCTAGCCCTCCCCTCTCACCTCCCCTCGCTTCTCCCCCCGCCACCATCACTCTTATGCCACCATTCTGCCACTCATCGCTCGCGCCAACGCCCTCTTGCCTTTGGCTACTCATTCTAGTCTGGCGTTGCCTTCCTTAGTATAGGGAAGAGGGAACCCTAGCATGGGTCCTTCCATGAAGAAGAGGATTACCCCAATTTTGGACTGGATCTCTTTTTAAAAAAAGAATTTGGATGCTAATATGAGAATGTTTCACGGAAGTCCATCTTTTAAAACTTTTTTCTGAAGGTAATAGTTTAGCAAAGCATAGGTGATCGCGTTATTTTAATTTAAAGGGGTATAAAAATTTCGAGTATGCCTCTCAATGGAAAGTAATTACAAGCATACTGTTGAGTTAAAGGAGAAATGGCTCAGAATTAGGAAGATTGACCCATCAAATCCAAATAAATTATCCTAATCCGCATACGAAAAACAAAGCCATTCATTAGAAGATGAGTTTTTCAAAGTGGTAGAGAGCTTATTCAACATGGAACAAAGAATTATAGCAAAATTTGGGCTTTGTCTGTTAAATTTTGTCAGATTAGGATTTCCATCCAACTAATTCGATTCAACAATTTAATTAGGGCTAGGTTAATTTTATTTCCGTCTAATTGAGTCCGTGCAATTTTCCGTTTGTATCTAAATAATGAGATCTACTATGATCTCTAATCAATTAGTTAGTCGGTTAGAGATATTTAGAGTTCACTTAGGATTTATTAAGAATTGATTTTTTTTATTTTTCTATTTTTGTCATCCCACCCCTCCTATATTAAGGGGGTGGTAGTCTTTTGTTTTCATCATTTGAAGTTGAATTACTATTTAGATTTTATTTAATTATGTTGGGGAGAAAATAGAATAGCATATCAATGAAGAGACCCTAGAGCTCTCTTATATAGAAGAAAAGTCTTGTCTTTATTACATAAGAGGTTCATGAAGAAAATAGAAATAAGAGATGAATATACAGAGTTACACATATCTCAACAATTTACGTCTCTCTTTTCTCATTCTCCCTCCTCGCTGTCTCCATGTTTGTCCTCCTAAATCCCGTGCAATCCTAATGTCTTCTCCTCTTCTACCCTCCATTTTTTTATCAAATATTTTGCCACCATCGGAATTTTTCGATTTGCATCAAATACAAGACAATGATCATCTTTAAGCTTTTTTCATAGGTTCACCAACAAAACTGTGATTGACTAACAAAGTGCAGCCTCCTCATCAACAATTTAAATATCTAACATAATAATTAGTTATTATATTTCTTTATATTTTAAATTAATTTTTTATAAATTGCATTATACATATATGCCCCATATACTTCTCTACATATCCGGTTAATCGATTTCGGCCGCTTGGCCAAGTGAACATTGCATTATACATATATGCCCCATTTTCTAACATTGGCAACTGGTCACTGTATAGCGCAACAATTCAGGGATGTTGACAGGTGGTTACTACCTTGCCCCTCCCTTCCTGACCAACAATTTGAGAAGTTTCTGACTATTTTAGGTTGCTATGTATTGTAAACAAAGTCGTGGTGATGTAAATGGTTGGGATTGGGTTAAGTGTTTTCTTCTCTGTGCATATTGTTAGAAAATCGGAAGCGGAAGCAAAACATGGAAAAAGAATAAAGAAAAATAAGAACAGCGGGATTTTACGTGGAACCCTACTCCGTGAGGAGCGGGATGAAACCACGGGAGAAGCCCTCATCGGGGCGTGTTTGTCTATTGACTTTCTCAATGAGTACAGGAGGTCTGGGGCTCCTTATATAGCCTTCCCAGAGCCTCCAAGTCCCACCAATAGGCGGTATGGGACTAAACACTGGATGGGGTAAATGGATCTTCTCCAGGATCCATTTACCCTGTTACAACTCAATGGGCGCATACAACTAATGCTCCAACACTCCCCCTCAAGCTGGAGCATGCAATGCTCAGCTTGGACAAACAGAAATAAATTCAACTCAACGCTACAGGACACTACAGACAATATCAACCCAACGCGCACATGCTGCAGTCGAGGACGTTGCTTCTCATGCCGTGCAGGTGAGGAGGACGAACGGGCTGGAGTGTAAGTCTGTTGAATCTCCTCGTCGGAGAGCATGTGCTCTGAACTGCGCCTGTCAGAGTCACTGCAACTGAAATGAGCCTCCTCGTCGGAGTACTCTGGCCCGCCACAATAATGTGGACAACTGCTCCATCTCTGAAGAGGGCCGAACTGAAAAGGCCGTGGCTGTGCAATCCTTGTCGGAGTCCACGGTCGCTGGAGAATGAAGTCTGAAAATAGTCTCCTCTTCGGAGAACTGGGTCTCTCCCATCTGGCTCAGAGAATGGTGCACTGCTATGGTGTACCTATGATACCACATGAAAACCCTTGCCAACATATGGCATAAGGAATGGTCCTCTGCTCTGGAGTCCCTATGGCTCACATGAAAACTCTGGCCAAACAACAACAAGAATGATGGGGACCTCGAACTGATGATGGCAACATATGCTCATCTGAAAATGACCGCAAACTCGTGCGTGTCTGAAACTGGACTCGGAACCCTCTAACGTCGAGTCTGAACAACTGAATCTATAGTGTGCATGGCCTCAAATTTCAGCGAAATTCAGTCGAATTTCTGTCGAATATCGATATCCAGTCGAAATCGAAATTCGATCGAAATGGTCGAAATGACCGAAATATGGGGATCCTAGTACAAAAAATGACCGAAATGACCGAAATTTCGGTCGAAATTCCACCGAAATTCCATCGAAATTCTGTTTTGGTCGATACCGAAATGGTGACCGAAACCGACATTTAAGGCCTTGATAGTGTGAACAATGTGCACTGGCCTGGAATATGAAGATCTGACATCTGGAGCTTCTGAATAGACCTGTGACTCTACATATACACTCCCCCTTTCTCCCATACTTGTCGGAAAATGAACATCGACAAAGTTGGGAGAAGACAAGATAGAAGGGGAAAACAAAAACATACTTGCGGCTTTTCATTTTTTTAAGCCGTCAGAACAATTTTCTTTCTATTTTTTTTAATAAGCCGTCACATTTTTTTTCCGGCTTTTTATCTCTTTTTTTTTGCATTTTTTTAAGCCGTTCAAACTCTTCCTTTTTTTACGGCTTTCACAAATCTTTTCAACTTGCGTACGGTTTTTTTTCTTTGTGTACGCACCCTTTTTTTTTTTACAAACACCTATCTCTCCCCTTTTTTTTGCATACAAAGCAGGCCCAGTTGGGCCTGAATACTTGCCTGCCCCCTTTTTTTGTTTTCTTTTTTTTGTTAGGCCCAATAATGCAGCCCCCCTTTTTTTTAATACAAGGCTTGGGCCTAATACTCCTCTCCCCCTCTCAAAGATAAACGGTCCCACCTGGACCCTTCACACAAAATAACCAAATTTTTTTTTGGAAATGAACCGACGGGGCCCATAAGGGTTCCGGGAACCCCATCGTTTCCCTGTGCCGCCCCCCCTTTGGGTTATTGCCGCCAGGGTGTTTGGAGACACGACATGGAGTGCGGCGGCGCTTCGCCTTCGCCGCTTGCGGTTGAGGGCTAAGGAGAGATAGCCAGAGAAATCGCCTGGTTTCACGGGGACCGCGCCACCGCCAGGGGTCGATCGGAGGTGCTTGCGCATGGAGCCAGAAAGGCGCGAGGTTCTTGCGCGAGGTGTTGCTTGCACCGCAGGAGGCCATGGCGGGTTGCTGCGCGTATGCCTTGCTCAGGCGGGAGTGCGTGCGAGTGCGTGGGAACCAGTGGGGAGGGCACGAACTGGTGGAGGGCGCCGCCAGTGATCTTCGAAGGTGCGTGGGAACCGGGGGAGGCACTGCCTTGCGGGCCGCTATGGAAAGATGCGACTGCTATGCACAGATGGGAGGCGCGCCTGGGGGCTGGAGAGAGGGTGCGCATGTGCGCACGACGCCGCCTGGTGGCCGGGAGACCACCTCGCGCCTGCGCGAGTCATGGAAGGGCGCCGCCTGCGCCAAGGCTGGATCTAGAGTCGCCTGGGCTGTGATGACGCGCGACGCTCGTGGCTGCCTCGGGTCACCTGTACTAGAGTGCTTCGAGATGCGCACAAGACAGGGCACTGCTCTGGGGAGAGCGATGCCTTGGTGCGCGCCTGGAGGAGGCTACAACGCCTGGAGCTATACTATGGTGCGTTGAGGGCTTCTTGCGGCAAGATCACGGGTCAGAATCCCTAGATCTGTGATGCACTGGAGCCGAGTGCGGCTGAGAACTGTGCCGCTGTATGCTGGAGACTCCTCTTGAGAAGAAGAGAGAAGGGAGGCATGCATATCGACAATCTTCCAGAACACGAACTCGATGATGATCTTTAGGGTTTTCATAAAAGCCCTAGAATTGATGAAATCTCGAACAATATAATAATATTCCAGAATAAATAAGAACTGAATCTTCTCGATCAATCGATTATCGAATAAATCAGGAACAGAAATAAACCCTCGAGAATCGGACCCGCTCTGATACCATGTTAGAAAATCGGAAGCGGAAGCAAAACATGGTAAAAGAATAAAGAAAAATAAGAACAACGAGATTTTACGTGGAACCCTACTCCGTGAGGAGCGGGATGAAACCACGGGAGAAGCCCCTCAACGGGGTGTGTTTGTCTATTGACTTTCTCAATGAGTACAGGAGGTCTGGGGCTCCTTATATAGCCTTCCCAGAGCCTCCAAGTCCCACCAATAGGCGGTATGGGACTAAACACTGGATGGGGTAAATGGATCTTCTCCAGGATCTATTTACCCTGTTACAACTCAATGGGCGCATACAACTAATGCTCCAACACATATGAGATTTTGAGACCTCCAAGTAATCATGGGAAGCCTACTCGATACCATGTTCAACAGGACGACTTGATCCCCCCTTAAAGGTTAAGAACTCAATATGGTGACTGAGGAAGATACTGACCAAGATTTTTCTGAAGCCGGTGGGTAGATGGTGTTGATTAGACTGGCTTTTTATGTTTTTCCAGTAGGACATCAATCAACTATTCATTCCTTGTCATTTTTAGGGGGCTTACAGGGAGGTGTTGATACTGTTCTTGGGCACCTGACAAGCTCCTCCCAACCACCACCATGACATACACAGAAACACATTTTGCCATTTCACCAAAGTGGATGCCATATAGGCAGTATGTGAATGGGAGCTCCAGATGTATGCTGAAGAAACGGCACATGGTGTTGGCATGCGGAGATAGTCGAATCCATTCCTGTACTAAGTAACTTCGGGCTTTTGCATTTTAGGCCAAGTTGGCATTTATCTCCTGAGGATATGACAGCATTTTATTTAATTTTGTAAGTGGCGTAATCTGCGTGTTCACAAAACATGAAGGGGATAAGAATGGAATCCATTAATAGGAAGAAATGTGTAAGGGATATATGAGGATTGTGGCAGTTGGTTGGAACGATGCTTTTATTTGGGAGAAAGTAACTTGGCTCTTCAATTGAACACAAGATCAGCACTTAACATCTAAGCAATCAAGTGGTAGTCCTTTACTCCAAGCCTGTGATAGTTGGTCGATTAGCCAGTCAGATTATAGTGGTTTGTGGAGAGACAAATATAATCAACTCTATTTCTTACAAGTCAATCTGACTGTATAGTTGGTCCGACTACTCAACTGGCTAATGGTTATTATATTTTTGTTTGGTTTTTTAATATATGATTTTTTAGCAGAGTAGATTGTTTTTCGACAAATTGACCCAATAATTATTGCAATTAGATATATAGAAATGTATTTTATTCTATTAAATTTCCTTTCTGTTCTAATGTGCTTTTAATGCTTGCTCGTGTATTCTTAATATTGTGAATTTTAATATAGTCCTCCATTTGGATGGGAAAACTTTTGTACTTAGATATTGAGAAATATCTTGACTAATTTATACACATTCATTTTTCCATTGCAGATGAATCACACGGTCCATATTCACCTAGTCGAATTGCATTATGATTATTTGAACTAGGTGTAATGGTGCAAATTTTGTGTCTTGGTTATAATATGATTTGAGAAAGTAACTTCTCAAAACATATTTCTATTTGTTTTAAATTTTTGAAGAGTTAATTTCTAGACATGTTGATATAGTTACAGCAGTGGACACTTTTGTCTAGCTGGATTCTTTTCATTATCCTGTTCTGCCAAGAAATGGATTCTTTTTCTGAATTTTAAACTTTCTTGTTCAATTTGGGATATGTTTCGTTTAAAAAAATCCATTTTACTTTGTGGAGCACAATCTTTTTTACTAGATAATATTTTTATTTCTTTTTTCAGAATCATCCGCTCTTGTCAAAGAAGGGAAGAAAAACATTGAATCTATTGAGAAGCCTAATTTTCTTGGAAGAGGATCAAAAATTAGTCATAGAGACAAAGCTAAAAGCAAAGATAAAGAACACAACTTTACCACTGGATCTGATATTATGAGGAAAAGTTCCAAATCTCAGAAAGCATCTACTCTCGAGGCAAATGCCTCGCCAGAGATAAAAGAGGATCCTAGCAGCAAGGTTCAAAAAAGAAAGAGGAAAACTGCTGAAGATGTGAGTTAGACACCTGCTATATATTGTCAGTTGTTTTTATTTCCATATCTAACATTATTATAAATCTAGGTGCCTAAATCTGAACCCCTTGTCGACTCTGGCATGGATGAGTCTCCCAAAACTGAGGTACTGAAAGTTCTTACTTGAAATAGATCTGTGTTATTTAAATAAATTTTCCTGATCCATGCTTTACCATTGGACAAAATGATTTACCTTTTGGTTTGGTTGCAGGGTTGGGCAGGGTTGGGTTGGGCTGGGTGAATAGTAAACTGTGAGGAGGGGATACCCCTGTGAATAGTACCCCAACCCAACCCAACCCTGCCCAACCCTGCAACCGAACGAACCCTAAGAGATGGCTTTAGGATGGGGGTCGATTTGTTTTATATATTGCTTTGCAGAATTGAATTTCTAAGTTTTCTTTCTACATAAATGCACTGGCATTACAGAAATGTCATTGTATTTTCTGTTTTTACTTTGATCGCTTACAAAGTTGCATTATCTATGCTTATGCTCCCCTCCACTCTAGTTTCTATTGGCCGACATGAGAGTTTCATGTCCATGTATATTTTCGTCCTGCCTAATGCTTCCTTTACCCCCACGTATTTGTGTTGGTCAAATATGAACCGCTGAGTATTATATCGAGGCATGCAAATAGATGGATATTGATGCGAAGCGTATAATGCGGTAACATATCCTTCAAAAGGGTGATGGACTGGAAAAGATTCTTGCTAATTTGATCCATGCTTGGATAGAGATAATCCATCAGGTAATGGATCCCCAGAACATGTTTAGATGTCTGGTAATAGATAATGTTCACATTATTGAAAGCTGTGTATTTATTAAATTAATTTAATAATGTAAAAGAAATAATTAATTTGAAGAAATAAAACATTCACGAAACTGGGAAGGAGGGTGCATGGGACTCGGTAGCAATGAAAATATTGTGGAAGAAGTTAGGGGTTGGTGTTGATATGCCATGTGTGATTTCTTTTCCTATTTTTTAGTTTAATTGAATAACCCCGGTTAGAAACTACGAATGCGGAAGCGAATATCAGAGAAATAGAATAAAACATTGAAGAACACCGTGATTTTTACATGGAATCCTACTCCCTAAGGAGCGGGATGAAACCCTGGGAGAACGCCTCAAAGGGCTGATGTGTTCATTGCACTTTCTCAACTGTGACAAGTCGGTGAGGGACTTCTTATATAGCTCTCACTGAGTCTTAACATCCCACATACGGTCGATGTGGGACTAAACAACTGAATGTGGTAAATCGATCATGGACCATCTACCACATAAGTGACACGCAACACATATACTCCAACACTCCCCCTCAAGCTCGAACATGCAATGCTTAGCTTGGACAAACATAAAGAAATCTCAAACTCACACTACAAGACACTATGTACAATATCAGCTCAATGCACACACAATTGTCAGTTGCCATCGAGGATCTTGCTTCTCATGCAGTGCATGTGAGGAGGAGCAAATAGACAGAGTGTGAGTCGAACTAAGTCTCCTCGTCGGAGAGCATGTGCTCTCTACTGTGCCTGTCAGAGTTACTGCAATTGAAAATGAGTCTCTACTTGGAGAACTCTGGCCCGCCACATCATGTGGACAACTGCTCCATCTCTCTGAAGGGCTGAACTAAAACAATTGTGGTGACATCCTTGTTGGAGTCCACGCTCGAAAGTCTCCTTGTCGGAGAACTGTGTCTCACCTTAACTAGCTCAGAGAATGGGATCTCTACTCTGGAGTCCCTATGAAACTACATGAAAATCCTAGCCCACATGGCATAGGGAATGTGATCTCTACTTTGGAGTCCTTAAGGAACACATGAAAACCCTGAGCTGACAAAATCATAAAGATAGGGACCTCTGAACTGCTGATCGTAAACATGTGGGAATCAAACTGAAGACTCTAAATCTAATTATCGAGTCTGAAATCTGAAGAACTGTAGAGTCTGAACGACTGGTTGGCCTGGAGAATCTGAATATGACCCTTAACTACATAATACTCTCCCTTTCTCCTATACTGGTCGGAATAACAAACATCGACCGAGTTGGGAGAAGACAAGATGTGGGGAGAATAAAACATCATTGAACTTCGCCGATATCGCTTTTTTTCGGCTTCTTTTTTTCGAATCTTTTTTTCATATGGATTTTTTGTACTATTCTCTTTTATACAACTATTTCCTTTTTTAGCCGTTTTCTCCTTTCCTTTTTTTCCGCGTACGGTTTTTTTGTATGTACCTCCTTTTTGTCAAAACAAACACAATTTTTTTTACAAACATGCCCCCATTTTTTTCGTTACGCTCTTCTCAATTTTTCTTCTTTTTTTGAATGCTTGGCCCCCTTTTCTTTTTTTCTTGGGCCCGTCGTGCCCCCTTTTTTTCTATCAATCTGTCTTTGAATATATTTTTTCACGGCCCACTTGGACTGGAATATGCGGCAGAGATTTTTTTTAAAATTGCAACCCACTTGGGCACACTCTCTTTCTTTCTTCTTTCTTTTTTTTGACGAACAAGGTCCAACTAGAGACCAAACTACAACAACCCACATTTTTTTAAACTCGTGGTTGAAATCTCCCCTTTCATTTTTTCCCTTCAGCCTCCACTGGGCCCTTTCTTTAAACACATCAGAGTTGGGTCCTCCCTTTCGCATATAAGGCTTAGGGTTCCTCCGTACGGGAGAGAACCCAATTGCCGCCACCATCACTTGGATGCTTGTCGCAGCTGGAAGAGATGGAGCGGCATGAGAGGAAGTATGACGGATCTACACCGTCGCCTTGGTCTGGAGAGGAGCTTGCGCGCCTCTAGGGTTCACAGTTGGGGAACCCATCTGTTGGGAAAAATAGACGAGTTGTTTATTCCTTGAAATCCTAGGCTCTCTTGTATAGAGGAGAGACCTATGGGTAATTTTTTATAGAAGGACATAACATAAAGAAAAATAAGGAAACGATACAAAAATAAGAAATATTTCTACACCCCCTCAAGTAGAGTATAGATGTCGATCATACTCAGCTTGGATGAACATTTCTGAAATGGTCCTCTGAGCAATGACTTGGTGAAGATATCAATAGTTTGATCTCCTGAACTGACATGAGTGATGGAAATCAAGCTCTTTTGGATCATATCTCTTGTATAATGGCAGTCTACTTCAATGTGTTTCGTTCTTTCATGAAATGCAGGATTGTTTGTATTTGGTTGTGCGCCACTTATATTGTAGATGGGTAAATGGATCAATCCAGGATCCATTTACCTCATCCGGAGTTTAGTCCCACATCTATCATCTGTGGGATGTAGAGACTCAGTGGGGCTATATATAGACCCCCCACATCCATTGTATCCAGTGAGAAAAAGCAATCGACTATCAACCCTTTGAGGCGTTCTCCCGTAGTTTCTTCCCGCTCCTTAGGGAGTAGGATTCCACGTTAAATCTCGTTCTTCATATTGTTTTAATATTTATTTCTCTGATACGCTTCCATGTTCCTATTTTCTAACATGGTATTAGAGCCATGTTTATTTTCTAACATGGTATAAGTGTGGATTCGATTCTCGATGAGATGTTGTTGAAGATTTATTTTGTTCTTGTTTTTGAGTTTTGATTTTGGCGTTATGTTCATGAAGATTCTTATATTTTGGAGAATATTCAAGTTTCAAATCGAGGGTTTCATTATGAAACCCTAGTTCCCCAGTCGTGGTGGCGGCGACCTCCTTCCATCCGGCGGCTCTCCCGATGCTCATGCAGCATCTCCAGGTTGGCGGCGCTGCTTGCTTGTGTGACTCTACACAATATGGAGGCGCCATGTCTCGCGTATTAGGACATCAAGACAACGGTATCAGGTTCCCAGGAGGGGAACCCTAACTCTAGAAAAAAAATAAGGGGTCGCGTCGCGCACCCTCCTTCCTGGAGGCGAGTCCTACTCCTCTCGCCTCGATCCAAGAAGCGGAGCCCCTCGCCCCTCTCCAGGCGAAGCCCCATGACGGCCCCAGGCGATGCTCTAGGTAGAGCCACCCGCGCGCTCCCTTTCCAGTACCAGCGGCTCTCCCTCCCTTCGTTCTCCTTTAACAGCAGCACTGGCAGGGATCCCGCTCCACCGTGCGCACCTCCTCCCTCCAGATCGCGCCTCCAGGCGGTGCGAAGCAACCCAGTTGGCGATGAAACCCGCCTCCTTCATACTCCAGGCGGCGCGCGATCTTCTCCAGCACGCCATGGCAGCGAGTCTCCTCCTCGCGTAATTCTGGATGGGGCTCGGTGAAGCCCTTCCTCCTTCAGTCACATTTAGGAGAAAAGCCCCAACAAGCTCTAGCAAATATCCAGTTGCTCCCCTTCGCGGCACTGGAGCTCTCCGCGTTTTGAATTTTGGGTTCCCACGAAGGGAACCCTAAATAGCAACAATGCCAATCTTTTCTTTTCCTGTCATTAATATTTTGTAAAGGCCTAAGTGGGGCTGCGAGCTATATTTTTTTAAAAAAGGGAAGGGTGCTACTTGGTTGGCCCATTGGGCCGAAAACATTAAAAAGTAAGTAAATAAATAAAAATGAACGTGATGGCTATAAAAAAGGAGAGAAAATAGCTGGAAAAAAAGGGATGAAAGAAAAGTTGTAAAAGAGGATACAGATTTAAAAAATATTTCAAAAAAATGATTGTTTAATGGCCACAAAAAATGAAATAGCTGAGAATAATAATGATTGAGAAAAGCCGAAAAAATGAAAAAATGAAGTCGACTTATTTTGTTCCTTATTCTCCCTATCTTTGTTGTCTTCTCCCAATCGATGTTTGTCATTCCGACTAGTATGGGAGAAAGGGGAATATAGTGTAGAGTCACAGGTCTGTTCCAAATTCAGATGTCAGATTTCAGACCGACCGGATTGTTCAGAGTCTATAGATCAGATATCCAGATTTTACGTTCAGATTCCGAGTCTTCAGTTTCAGACACACACATTTATGCGGTCGGTTCAGATGTGCACATGTTTGCCAATTTTTGTGTGGTCCCCATCTTTTATGTTTCGGCCAGAGTTTTCATGTGTTCCATAGGGACTCCAGAGTAGAGATAGCATTCCCTATGTCATGCGGGCTAGGATTTTTCATGTGATTTCATAGGGACTCCAGAGTAGAGTACCATTCTCTGTGCCAGATGGGAGAGACCCAGTTCTCCGACGAGGAGACTTTCGGACACCATTCTCAAGCGATCATGAACTCTCGTACGAGATGCTTCCGAGGTTCTTATGAGAGAGAACCCACTTCGAGGTCCCTTTGAGAGAGACCCGTCTTCAGAGATCTACGTATGAATATTTAGCGATGCTCTTTTCAACCCTTTTCAGAGATGGGGCAGGTGTGTACATGTTGTGGCCGAGCAGCATACTCCGACGAGGAAACTCATTTTAGTTGCAGTGACTTTGACAGACGCAGTATAGAGCACATTCTTTCCGACGTGGAGATTCAGTTGACTCACAATCCAGCCCGTTCGTCCTCCTTACCTGCACGACATGAGAAGCAACATCCTCGACAGCAGTCGACAGTTGTGCGCGTTGAGTTGATATTGTCTGTAGTATCTTGTAGCGTGAGTTGAGTTTTCTTTCTGTTTGTCCAAGCTGAGCATTGCATGCTACCGCTTGAGGGGGATTGGAGTATTTGGTTGTGCGCCACTTATATTTAGATGGGTAAATGGATCACTCCATGATCCACTTACCTCATCGAGAGTTTAGTCCCACATCTACCGTCTGTAGGATGTGGAGACTCAGTAGGGGCTATATATAGACCCCTACATCCATTGTATCCATTGAGAAAAAGCAATAGACTATCAGCCCTATGAGGCGTTCTCCCGTGGTTTCACCCTGCTCCTTAGGGAGAGGGTTCCATGTCAAAATCTCGTGTTCATATTTCTTATTATTTTATTCTGATACTTCCGCATTCCTATATTCTAACATTTTGCAATAAACAAGACAGCTTGGTTGTCACATTGTAACTGCATAGGAAGAGGTGCATCTATATGCAAATCTTTAAACTTTATGGATTGTGTATTTAAAAGTGCAGTATTAAGAATTTCTTGGTAAAATTAGACAAGAATTTCTTAAAATTCCAAGCATTCATCTTTTAAATATATATCCTAGACAAGTATACATTTATAAGCATCTAAAACTACCAATAATACAATTTAAATCCTTAAGAAATGCTTTAAATTTCAGAAAACGCATCACAGACTGCCTCGTCCCGCCTCGACTGCCTAACCGCCTTGGACCGCCTCGACCTTCTGAGGCGTACGCCTCATCAATTCCATCTTAGGCGCCTCGAGGCTAAAAAGCCCTGTGCCATTCCGCTTCGACCGCCTCGAGGCTAGCCTTTAATACCATGGCTAGCACTGCTCGAACCCACGTCATTTCTGTGCTTGCTTGCGCCATAGCCCTATATTTAAATTCGACACTTGACCTAGCAACAACAGTTTATTTCTTACTCTACCAAGAAACAAGAGAGCTGCCAATGAGCACACCAAAGCCCGAGGGTGACTTCCTATCTTTAGGATACCTGCATAATATGCGTCTGCACATGCTGAAACAGAGAGACTTGATCCTTTTCTGACTAGCAGTCTTGTACCTGGAGAAGACTTTAGGTACCTTAATATCATATATATATCATCCATGTATACCTGTTTGGGTTGCTCCATAAACTTACTCAACTGACTTACTGCAAAAGTGACGTCAGGTTCGGTGATTGTAACATACAAGAGTTTTCCCATCAACTCTCTGTATCTCCTCCTGTTAACCTTACATGCATCATCATCATATAATCTCATGCTGGGATCCATAGAAGTGGTAAAG
Organism: Ottelia alismoides; assembly: GCA_037367405.1. Lineage (NCBI taxonomy): Eukaryota > Viridiplantae > Streptophyta > Magnoliopsida > Alismatales > Hydrocharitaceae > Ottelia > Ottelia alismoides. Next base: position 1,871,496 of record JAZKJV010001355.1, on the reverse strand, counting down.
GGTCGACACCCACTCATGCATGTCTCGACTAGTATATCCGTAACATACTTCTTTTGGGTCATCACAAGACCCTGGGCATTCCTGGCAAACTCTAACACGAAGAAGGACCTTAGGGTGCCAAGATCTTTGGTGACAAATTGTCGACCCAAGAATTCCTTTGCCTTCTTTATCCCATGTACATCATCTCCTGTAACAAGTATATCATCAACATATACCATGATAACAGTTGTACCTTTGAATGTTCTTTGCATAAATAATGAATGATCTGCATTTGACCTTTTAAACCCCTGCTTTTCAATCCGATCCGAAAGCTTTTGAAGCCATGCCCTGGGATTCTACTTGAGACCATATAAGACTTCCTCCTGAAGATCACCATACAGAAAAGTATTTTTAACATCAAGCTGATATAAAGGCTAATCACGAAAAACAACAGAAAGTAGAGCACATAGAGTGGAGTAGCAAGCAGCGGGAGAGAAAGTATCTGGATAATTGATGCCATTGGTCTGTATAAATCCTCGTGCCATTAGCCTTGCCTTGTAACGATCAAGGCTCCTATCTGCATGGTGTTTGATAGTAAACACCCATTTGCAACTGATAACAGATGCTCCATTAGGAGCATTTACCATACTCCAGGTATCTCGTGACTGAAGAGCAACCATCTCGTCCTCCATGGCTAGACGCCAATGATTGTCCTTCATAGTCTCGTGATAATTCCATGGTATGTCCACGGCAGCTAGTGCATTAGCAAACCTTTGAAATTTCCCTGTAAGATGGTCAAACGTAGCCTGAGAGGCAACAAGATATGAGACACAACCACTCTTCGCCTTGCGAAGCGCAATGGGAACATCCAGATCATTGGGAACGTCTTCATCTGTAAATTATCCTGCAGAGGATCTTTTCTAGAAGCCTCGTCAGACCCATCATCAGACACAATATATTCAAACCATACCTTGGTCGTGTTGGATGACGAGCGTTGACCGCGAGAAGGAGGCCTACGTGTATAGAAGCGTCGTATGGATGGAATGACAACAATTGAAGATGTGAGAAGTAGTGAAGGCGGTAATGATGGTGAGTGTGGCAAAGAAGTAGGAGGCGACGGTTGAGGCGTGGTAGGAGATGGTGGAGGTGGTGGTATAATAGGCGCCGGTGGAGGTGGAGGCATATAAATTTCATCATCTGAATCAGAAGAAGTCATCTTGTCGCATGTAGGGGAAAAATACATTATAGATTCAAAGAATGTAACATCGAAATATTTTATGTTAAGTGGATCATAGCATCTATACCCCTTCTTCGTCCTAGAGTACCCAACAAAAACACACTTGACAACTCTAGGAGAGAGCTTGTCAAGACCTGGATACAATTGGTGAACAAACGCCACTGAAACAAAGACACGTGAAGTAATCGAGAATAACTCTTTATCTGGAAACACCATAGAGAAAGGATTTTTCTCACCTTGAACAGAAGAAGGCATGCGATTCACGAAATAGCATGCCGTAAGAATCGCATCACCCCAGAATGAATGTGGAGAATGACTCTGAATAAGAAACATATGAGTGATATCAAGTAAATGATGATGCTTTCTCTCAGCCACACCATTCTGCTAAGATGTATAGGCACAAGAGGTCTGATGAATGATACCACGAGAAACAAAGAATTGCGAGAGTGCACGAGTACAAAATTCCAATGCATTATCTGTCCTCTCAATTTTAACAGAAGAAAAAATATTCTGCACTTTATTTATAAATCATGTAATGATATTTCCAGCCTCGTTTATTCTTGATTATCAGGGACACGACTTGGACCACAAATATCAACATGAAACAACCCAAATGGAGAGCTACTACTGTGACTCTGACTACTGGGAAACATCTAGCGATGGTGCTTTCCCAACTAACATGTCTCACATTCAAAGGAGGAACAAGGTAAAATCTGAGGAAGAACTTGACGCAACTTTTGAAGGAGAAGATGACCGAAGCGTAGATGCTACATGAAAGGTGAAACAAATCTTGTGGAATGGGAGGAAAAGCCAGCACATGGGATTCAGACATGGCGGTAGAGACCTCCCTGCTCACGGTCACATCCAATCACCCTGCCCGTAAGGATATCCTGAGAAATAAGAGAAGATGGGCCAAAAATAGCTCTACAATGCAAGTCCTTCGTAATTTGACTAATGGAAAATAGATTCATAGAAAAATCTGGAGCTTGCAACACAATTTGTAGTCGTATTGAAGGCATCAAGTTATACACCCCTGTCCAGTGATTGGAGAGTGAGTCCCATCTGCAATGACTATTGTCTTCCCTGGAGGGATCTGTCTATAAGTTGTAAGCTGATCTCTATCCCCACACAAATAATGTATAGCTCCAGAGTTCATAATCCAATCTGTAATATCAGGCCCATGACAAGATGCAAAGGCAAAAATGCTACCTGAGGTACTGGCATTGGCAAATGCAGCAACATCTGGAGCAGATGAGGAGGCAGTAGATCCTCCTGAGGGCATAATGTCCCTCAATCGAGAAACTAGGTCATTATATCTCTGATATGAAGGAGCAAAGTAGATGAGTCAGCTTGCTTTGCGACACAAGCCAATGTAGGGAAGCCATGCTTAGGGCTCGTTTGGTTGCTGGGTTAGAGTGGGTTGGGGTAACCTGATTGGAATAGTAGTTGTTTGGGATGGTTATGAGGGTTGGAGAGGGTTAGAATAAAGAATATGATGTGATGTCACTATGATTTTTGATAGAATTCCATCCCATCAAAAGAGAGGGGTAAACCGGGTTACCCCGGGATAACCCGGGGGTAACCCGGTTACCAAACGAGCCCTTAGAGTAGCATGTATCCTCCATATGACCTTGACGATGACAACAAGTACATGGCTGACGAATGCGACCTTCTCTACCTCAAGGTCCACATTCACGGAAAAAAGAGGACACTCCTCTACCTCGGGAGGTTGCCATTGTCGAAGAAGACTGGCTAGTAGTAGTGGAAGGGACTATAATCTTGCTAAGTCTGCGGAAGACTTCCTCTATAGGAAGGATAGTAGCATCTGCGAGGATCTGGAAGCGAGCAGCATCATATTCAAGATCGAGGGCTGCTAGGAATACACAGACCTTGGTAGCATTCCTATATGTCTTCTGCTGCTCTGGAGTAGCCGTGAGAGGCATGAAGCTGTGGAGATTCTCAAACATCCTACGTAAGGGCGTATGCAACGAATGAAGAGGTCGTCTGTTCTGCTTGACAGTGAATATATCATGCTGGAGTTGGAGGATCTTGGTTTTCATTCCTTACCTGAGAATAAGTTGCTGTAAGGATATCCCACATCGCCTTAGCAGTGGGCTGATGTAATACACCATTGACGATTTCTATTGTCAGTGTACCTGAAAGCCAGACTTTAGCATAAGCATCATCCACCTCCCACGAGGCATTAACCCCATTTTTCTCCACCAGCTCCTCATCGATAAGAATATGCTTCTTGCCATTAGACTTTGTAAGGTTAATGTACTGCATAGCCCAGAGCTCATAATTCGTCCCGTCCATATTGACAATTGGCGATGGACTTCTGAACGCGCCTGTGGTGGGTATGTCGACTTTGTTTTTTGACATATCACCGGATGAGATCACTATGGTTTTGTAGACCACAGAATGAGTGTCTATACAAACATATAAGAATCTGATCGCATATGTAGACTTATACGATCAGATCCATCAACATGAGCGAGCCTTGGTACGGGCAAGAGATGCCGTAGAGGTCGGTGACGAAAGTGACCTAGCACACAGGTGACTGGCCCAGCGGTAGCCCAAGGGGCGAACGTGACTCAGTGACAGCGGAAGGGAGCGAGAGAGAGAGAGAGACGGCGTCGATGACAACGTCGAAGGAGAGAGGGGGGGGTGGGTGTGGTGGGGTTAGGGTTAGGGTACGAGAGCCCCAGTCTAGGACTGTCGCTCTGATACTATGTTGGGGAAATAGACGAGTTGTTTATTCCTTGGAACCCTACACTCTCTTGTATAGAGGAGAGATCCATGGGTAAATTACATAAGGGTACAAAACATAAAGAAAAATAAGAAAACGATACATAAATAAGAAATATTTCTACACCATCACCGTCGTCTGTGTTTTTTTGGAGGAGGCGACCATAAGGGTTGCACCATCGGGGTGTGTTACCAAGGGATCACGCAAGTGGCTGATCTTCGTGGATCAGCAAGGGCTTCTGGCATTCGGGGATGCTGGAGCTAGCGGCGGATAGGATTGACGCCTAGATCGAACTGGAGGCGCACAGAGGGATCTCGTGCCTGGAGGTCTACTTCGAGGGGATGCTGCCTCGAGTAGATAGCAACGATTGGACGATGCCTAGGAGCGGGATTGCTGCGAAGGGGATCCATCGCCTGGAGTACGTTGTTGTGGGGAATTCGGACCCCTTCTTCTTCGAATCTTTTCTTCTTCGAGCATAGCTGGAGGGTGACCTGGGGTATCGCTCGACTGAGAGTGACCTGATGTAGCGAATAGGATATGATGACCGACCTCCCGTCCGGAGATATGGATTCGACGCCACCAGAATTATGGTTTTGATTCACGTATGAATCTAGAACAAACCGCCATCTCTCTGGAGATCACCACAATGGTAGAATCATATGTCATGAAACCTTAAAACTCTTGAACAGATCTCAAATGAATTACAGAAAATCGAATCTCGAATAAATCATAAATATAAAATAATCCTCGAGAATCGAACCCGCTCCGATACCATGTTAGAAACTACGAATGCATAAGCGAATATCAAAGAAGTAGAATAAAACATTGAAGAACACCGGGATTTTTACGTCGAACCTTACTCCCTAAGGAGCGGGATGAAACCACGGGAGACCGTCTCAAAGGGCTGATGTGTTCATTGCACTTTCTCAACTGTTACAAGAGTGTGAGGGGCTTCTTATATAGCCCTCACTTAGTCTCCACATCCCACAGACGGTCGATGTGTTACTAAAGAACTGGATGTGGTAAATGGTATTGGATGGATCCATTTACCCATCTACCACATAAGTTACGCACAAGTTGTGGTAAATGGTAGATGGCACAACACATATACTCCAACAATCCCAACATGAACATTTGCATTCAGACCTTATAAATATTTAATATGAAGATGCACCTCACTAGTATAACGTTAAAGAATTTATATATGTATCCATATCCATCAAAAGTTTAAAATAATTATTTCCATATTTGTATCCATTTTTGGCAAAATTTCAAAAATACATCTCTAATCCCTAGAAAAACAGATGTAGTAGTGAATGGATTATGATATGTACCTATATACATCTTCTTCCCTAATTAGGTTCCTTCCTTTGTCATGATGCTAGGCAGTAGTAAAGATATATATATATATATATATATATATATATAGGATTTTTATCCAATGCGCACCGGGCTCATCAGCGTTTCGGAGAGCACCATTTGTAGGCCACACACGTGTATTACCAACTGAGTGGTTACCTATTTCGAATGATGTTGTTTTTGGAAGGAGATTAATATGCAAAACGATTTAACAATAAGTGGTATTCCAATTTTATCACGTCCTAAAAAATAGGAAGATCGTTTTGGAAAGAAAACATTCGAATCGATGATTTCTTGCATAAAATCGAGATCCAAATGCTCATGTCAGTAATATATACACAATGGACAAGTAAGTGCTTGTTGTGAAGTCAGTAATATCCAAAACAACGGTCAGTAATTTACATTCATTTTATTATATGGTGTAGAATTCAGTAATATATACACAATGGTCAAGTAAGTGCTTGTTGTGAAGTCAGTAAAACCATAACAAATGGTCAATAATTTCTATATGTATTATTACTTTGAATAGAATTCAGTAATTTAGAGACAATACTCACGTAAATGGTTGTTGCGAGATCAGTAATATCCAAACAACGGTTAGTAATTTACATTCATTTTATTACATGGTGCAGAATTCAGTAATATATACACAATGGACAAGTAACTGCTTATTGTGAAGTTAGTAATATCCAAACAACGGTCAGTAATTTATATTCATTTTATTACATGGTGCTGATTTCAGTAATATATACACAATGAACAAGTAAGTGCTTGTTGTGAAGTCAGTAAAACCATAACAAATGGTCAGTAATATGTGTACGATTCTCAAGTAATAGCTACTATGAGATCAGTAATAACAAAGTAATGGTCGGTAAGTTATGGGCATTGCTCAAGTAAGAAAGCAACTATTTGTTAATGCAATGGACATTACATAGACAATGGTATTACTAACCATTTGTTATGTTATTACTGATCTCACAACACATATTTACTTGACCATTTTATACATATTACTAAATTCTGTACAATGTAACTATTTGGATGTAAATTACTGATCGTTGTCTTGATATTACTGATCTCACAATAAGCATTTACTTGACCGAGTTATATTTATTACTATTATAGCGTTTGGATCCTTAATCATTCGTGTGGAATCATTTATTTGAATCGTTTCTTTCCAAAACCGTCTTCCAATTTTTAAGGACGTTGTATAATAGGAAATATAGATTTTTTTTAAATACGTGGTACCTATAATTAGAAATATAGTTATTGCTAATGCACGTGTACGACCCAGAATGGGTGCTCATTGGAACGTTAATGGGCACAAGTCTCATTGGATAAGCCCTCTATATATATATCATACATCTATCTTAGTATGACACAATCCAGCAATAATAATCACTTAACGGTTGTGATGAAATGATTCCAGCATCACTCGATAGATGGGTTACAAAGCTCCAAATGACCTGAAATTTTGATAGTCTTCATTTTATAGTATAGATCAAGATCATCGGGTTTGATTTATATTATTATTTAAAAATATTTATTTTTACTGATGGGAACACAACTGTGTGTGGTCATGGGTACATTTTCCTATTTCTCATATATTTATTTTCCTTTTTGGTTGTGTTGTGGTTGATGTTTTTTAACATGGGAATTCTTTTAAATTGATTTATGTCCTTGTTACAAAGATGTTTGTTTTCTAGTTACTGGCTAGTGGGAGCATGGGCACGGTATCCTCTCACCACTTTGATATGTTCTTTTGATGGAAGCACCATATTTGCCGCAGATGTTAATGACGTATATTTTATTCTTACTATTTTGTTACTCTAGTATTTTTGTAATTGTGTACTTACTACCAGGTTCCAACTGAAAATGGAAAGAAATCTGTTACAAAAGTAAAACGTTCTGTTCAAGTTATTCCTTCATCCAAACTAGCAAAATCGACAAAACAGTTGGAGCAGTCTTCTTCTAGTCCAGACCTTGGCAAAACGGCACTTAGTCTTGCCGAAATAGTGTCTCAAGTTTCTACAAGCACTGATCCTGGCATGCCTGCAGAAAGTAAGAGCAGACGCAAGAAGAATTTAAAAAAAGCATTGACGTTGAAGGACACGAAATCTTCTGAATCTTGCGGAGAAAATTGTGCTTGGGCGCAGGATAAGGTAAGAAACTCTATATTATAGAAGATTGTTCTGTTCCGATATTTTCCTTATCTCTTTATTTCTGAATGCAGGAAAAACTTTCTCATTGTTTACTGTCTCCCTTAGTACGACAATGGTGCATATTTGAGTGGTTCTACAGTGCAATTGACTATCCTTGGTTTTTCAAGAGTGAATTTGTGGACTATTTGAATCATGTTGGTTTAGGCCATGTTCCGAGATTGACCCGGGTGGAATGGGGTGTCATAAGAAGGTAATATCTGAATAAAGTTTGTTGTTATCTTAGGTGCATTTTTATAGGTTACATTTTTTGCATTATTTTTGGTACAGTTCTCTTGGCAAGCCCCGGCGTTTGTCTCAGCATTTCTTAGAGGAGGAGCGAAAGAAACTTGAACAATACCGTGAATCAGTTAGGACACATTATTCAGAACTAAGAGCTGGCATCAGGGATGGACTTCCAACTGATCTTGCCCGTCCTTTGTCTGTTGGGCAGCGTGTTATTGCATGCCATCCCAATACCAGAGAGATTCATGATGGAAGCATACTGACAGTTGATCGTAATCGATGCCGAGTTCAATTTGATCAACCTGAACTTGGTGTGGAATTTGTTAAGGTATCACAATTTTATTTTACTTCATTTATTTTGAGGATACTATCAGCATGGTTGCTGTTGTCTTGTGTAGTTTTAGAGACATGTTGTTCACCACTGCTCAACCACCAAATTGTTTGTGTAACTTTTGATTTCAAAACATTGTTTCTCAATCTGAACTAAGCGATTGTGTTTTATTTTGTAAACATGGTTCATTCTATATGATAATTGTTCTAATATTCTCTATTTTGTTTAGGACACTGATTGCATGCCCCTTAATCCTCTGGAAAATATGCCCGATGCACTGAAAGAACAAAGTTTAGTAGCTGAGAGATTATTTGAGCCTCTAAGTGGCATAAAACTGTATGATCAATCTAAGGAGTGGAAATTTGGGGGTTCGGCATTGCTCAGTTCAAATAATTGTGTGGAAAATGGAGAAGGACCGGCCCTTTCTACCAGTCATCCGATGAATACATTAATGAAACAAGCCAAGGTTTGCCATGTCAATGCAATTTCTTATCGTATATGATGAAACAATTTTAGTACTTACTGTTGTCTATCTAATTATTTGTCTCAGGGGGACACGATTGATGCTGTTGTACAAGCTAAAGCCGCAGCGAATGAAGTAGTTGTGGCAACAAGGCACGCGATGTATACTCAGCCATGTACATTGGCACAAATTCAAGCTAAAGAAGATGATATTAGGGCCCTTGCTGAATTGACACGTGCTCTTGACAAGAAGGTGATGTCATGGAATTTTTGTAGTTTATTGTCCTTAATTATATGCCTCACATGCCCTCTTTAAGTTCAGCATATTTGCTATACATTGGCAAATTCTTTTGTCATCAACAAGCTTGCATAAGTTGGCCGACTAGTCGATTGAGGGAGGGACCCGATCTGAATAGGTCTAGTTGGGTGATGCATTCAACTCCCTGTGGTTGGCCCAATTAGTCGGTCGATTAGCCGGTCAACTTTTTTTAGCAAGGAATTTATGATTTTTATTTTTATTTTTTGGAAGTAAACTAATAGTAGTATTTGTAATGTTTGGTTATAACTACTTTTATTTCATTATGGTAGATTTGAGATTTATCCAAATCTATACAAAAGGACATGCGTATTCAAAATAATTTATATATTTCAACTAATTAAAAAACACTTAATCAACTAAATTTGATTTGTCGTTCGATTGCGGATTAATCCTTGATGAGTGTTCTGACCGAGTGAATAGCTTGGTCATCATTGACGTGGAGTTAAAACTAGTAAATATACCTCATTTATATTTGGAGAGTTAATGTTTTTAACGATTATAAGTTAAATCCAAATCAGTCTTTTCCCACATATAATGGGATTGGGTACTTGCAGTCGTCGTCTCCACATACATTTTATAGGGTATGTTTAAACTTAAATTAGATCCAACCAAGCGAAGTATATTTGTACAGCTTCCTACATGCTTGTAAAAAGTTGACAGACTAGGCGTATTTAGATTGCCTTAACATATTAGGGAAACCCGATTTGAATAGACCTAATTGATTACTAGTATGTCCTCTTGCTTAGTGGGGAGACTTTTTTGGTAGTATTTTATGATTTTTTTCTGTAGAAAGCTTAATGTGGAAGCGAAATCAGAGATAATAGATAATAACAATGAAGAACATACGAATTTACGTGGAACCCTACTCCATAAGAAGTGAGATGAAACCACGGGAGAAGGGCCTCACAAGGTTGATGGTCTATTATGTTCTCTCTATGAGTATAGGGGATTTTGGGCTTCGTATATAGCCCCACCAATAGGACCAAGTCTTAATACTACACAAGGCCTCAAATGTCGGATTTTGGTTTCGTTTCGGTAAGCCCAGAAAAGGAATTTCGGTGGAATTTCGGTGAAATGGCCGGAAATTGGGAAAACGACTTGAAAACTCATTTTTTCAAAATTTAAGATTTGTAATGTTGTTTAATCAATAAAAGAGACATAAATACAAGTTTTTTTGCTTATAATAAGATGTTATAATGCTCAGTACCTTAAAATAATGATTTCGGTCATCATATCGATGACCGTCCAGAGTGAAATTTCATATTTCAGTGCACAGTTAAATTTTGGCATTCAATTTTTCTATCAATTCTCAAAAGAATAGTAATACTTTTATTTAAAAATAAAATAAGACACACACACAAACACGAATATTTTAACATGTATGCCAAAATAAATGCATAGTAGAGCTTGTGATCGTAAAATGTATGTTATACGAGACTTGGAATTAGGAAACTTGGCTCTCCAAGACTTAAGTTAGGTTGTGAATTGTGACTTGTGAAGTTGTGAGATGGAATGAGAACATATACATTATATTTAGTGGGTTTAAAGAGGACCCTTAATGGCCTTATTTATTACAATGGTGGTTGGAATAGTGGCTTATATTGCAATGGTGGTTGAAATGGTGACCTGTAAATTTCATTTAGTGACCAAATAGTACCTATGAATATCAATAAGTGGCCTAGGCATGACATATGGTGACATAGAACAATTTCAGTCGAAATGGACCGAAATTCCACCGAAATCCGAGAAATCTGTGAACAATTTCCACCGAAATGACCGAAATTCGGCCGAAATTTCGGCCGAAATCCTGGAAACTGATATTAGACATGGTTTCGATATCGGTATCGCCACGAAACCGAATTTCGACCGAATTTCGGTCGAAATTCGCTGAAATTTAAGGCCATGATACTACACGATGTGGGACTTACACTGGTGCATGTGGTAATTGGATCATAGAGAGATTCAATTACTTACGTTCACACTTTACGGACACACTCTCCAATACTTCCTCCCAAGCTAGAGCATGCAGTGCTCGGCTTGGACGGATAGAAAGAAGACACTCATTGAATAGAAAACACTGTTGACAATATCAACTCAATGCATATGCTTCCGATTGCCCGGTGCTTCTCGTGTCATGTTGGTGAGGAGGACCTGGAGGCCTGGAGTGCAAATGATGATTCGTACAGACATTTAGATTGATGACTAGCTCGTGTACTATATATATTCATATGTTGGCAATGTTGCAAAAGTCGGTAGTCGGTTCTTGGTCGATTGGGTCACTGACTAAGGATTAATCGGCAGTCGGACGATTAATCGGATTTAGTCGGACTTTAATCGACTTTGAATTTTATGATCATTTTAAATATATAACTCATTTTTATACATATATTTACATAGATTTTGTACATTTTTATAGTATCATAATAAAGTAAAAAAGTAATTGAATTTAAATAAAACATTGAACATATTATAATAAGTTTGCTTATGAAAAAAGCAATCCAAGTAAAAAATTGGTCGACTAGTGTACCTAGTCGGAATTAGTCGATATTCGGTCGGCCACCCCATTGACTAGACTAATCGGGCCAGTCGGACAACTTTTACAACCTTGTATGTTGGAATCATTGATAGTGGAATGAGTCTCCTCCACGAAGTACGCTAATGCACAATATGTTGGAAGTGTGCGCATCATGTGGAAAATTGCTCCATCTCACTGAAATAACAAACCAGTGTTCGGAAATATGGTTCATGTGATTGCATATGCGTATTCGGTCACTTAACAGAACCACATATGCCATATGCGGTCAAAATACATATGCGGTCCACATATGCGGCCGCATATCTGATAGGATTCATGTTAATTCATGACATGTTGATGACCCATAAACTCGATTTTTTTCGAGCAACTCTTATATCATCATTTACATTGATGCATCATTTCATTATTCTCGTATATGTTGCATTTGGAAATATAATCTAGGGTATTTTTTCTCATATCCATTTTTTCCCGTTGTTCTGAACACTAATGGACTGATTACTGCTTTTTGAATTTTCTATCTAATGAAATTCATTCTAATTCTTCAAATAAAACATGAAATAATTAACTTGACACTTTACATTTTTGTGCTTCTAATAAATTTTATATGTAAATACAATTTTCCCCTTTATTTTGTGTCAACATGTTTTGTCCCTTGGAGATACACATATGTGTATGATTTTGGGTGTATGATTTATATACCTATGATTGTTCTTGAGCTTTTGTAATCTATAGGATGTATATATACATTAAAGGTTTTCTTATAGAATTCATGTGTTCCCTGTTAAATACAAATATGTATATGTCCATATATATGTGCAATAAATTCAAATACACACTAAAAATATTCAATTTATAATATCATGCTTATATTTCTTATTGATTATATTATCTTATTTGAATTTTTTTTTGAATTTTGTTAGAACCTCCATATGATCTTTATTGATTTGGTGAAGGCTTATGATTCTGTCACACGAGATATATTGTGGAGAGTTTTGGAGAAGAGACAAGTGCCTATCCTATACATTGACTTCATAAAGGACATGTATGATAGGGCATTATCTTGTGTAAGGACACCGTCTGGGAAGACTGGCTATTTTGACATCAACATTGGTTTACATCAAGGTTCAGCTTTGAGTCCATTTCTTTTTACTTTGATTATGGATGAGTTGACAAGTCACATTCAGGATGAGTTACCGTGGTGTATGGTATTTGCTGATGATATTGTCTTGATTGACGAGACTAGAGATGGAGTAAATGAGAAGCTTGAGGTCTGGGGACATGAGTTGGAGAGTAAAGGATTTCGTATAAGTAGGGCTAAGACAGAATATATGGAGTGCACCTTTGATGGAAGCCATGGTGAAGGAATCATGGTGAAGATTGGTAATGATAACATTCAGAAGAGAGATTCTTTTAGATATCTGGGTTTTATCTTGCAACATGTTGGGGAAATTGATGGAGATGTTACTAACAGAATAAATGCAGGCTGGCTAAAGTGGAGAGGAGCCTCTGTTGTTCTATGTGATAAGAAAATTCCTTTAAAAATTAAAAGGAAAGTTTTATAAAGCAGCCGTGTGAGACCTACTATGCTCTATGGATCTGAATGTTGGCATGTGAACCATAGACATGTGCAGAGAATGGTTATAGCAAAAATGAAAATGCTAAGGTGGATGTGTGGACACACACACACACACACGTAAAGATCGGATTCAGAATGATGCAATCAGAAAGAAAGTTGGTGTTGCTCCGATCGAGGATAAGATGCGAGAAAACCGCTTAAGATGGTTTGGTCATTTCAAAGAAGATAAGCTGATGCACTAGTTAGGGGATGCGAGCGCTGGGATGTTGAGCCGGCTAAGAGTGGGCGGGGACGGCCCAAGAAGTGTTGGAAAGAGATCATACGAAGGGATCTTTGTTTTGTGGATATAAGCCCGGGATTGACCCAAGATAGATCTGAATGGATGCGAAGAATCCATGTAGCCGACCCTACTTAATTGTGGGAAAAGGCTTTGTTGTTGTTGTTGAATTTTGTTAGATCATAACTTTTTTATATAATCATATTTTTTTGTTTATTTTAGAATATTTTAAATTAAAATATTTTAAACTGCATAAACCGCATATACTTCCATATACTCCTCCACATATCTGCTTACTCGCTTTAGATTGCATGGCCGAACGAATATCACATACTGCATTTCTGAACCTTATGCCAAACAAATAGCATAGTGGAAATATCTATACGTAGGTTTGAGAAGTAGGTCGCTTTCATAGGGACCTTGAAAAAATCTCGTGATGGAGCTTACGATCGTTGGAGATGGAGGATGCGTTGTCTCTCTCTAGTGAACTTGAAGATAGAGTGCCTCGAATAGAATTTGAAATCTGAGTTGGTAGTCTAGATCTGAACCCTCTATATAATACCCCCCTCTCATACTTGTCGGAAAAAAATTGATGTGAACCAAGTTGGAGAAGAAATCAAGAGGGGAAAATGAAAAACCAAAATCTCTTCCTTTTTTTTTACAAAATGACCTTTTTTTCTCAGCTTTCCTTTTTAATCGAGATCCCTTTTCGCACAGTATTTTTTCTGCCGTCAACCTTTTTCCTCTCTTTTTTAGCCCCCCTCATCGAATTATTGCAACTTAATTGGGCTTAAAATATTTATCTACTCTCCCCTCTTTTTTTTTGCTCGGCCCTCCCTTTTTTCCTCTCATCCCATTTTCACCCCCACCTATTTTCAATTGTAGCGGAGAATCCGGACCTTTTTGGGCTTTTACAAAATTTTCAAAAATAGGGGAATGAGCCAACATTTGTTATTTAAGGTTCCCCCATTGGGAACCCATCTCATGATTACGTTACTTTCGAGAATGTTGCAGCTGGCTGTTGGAGTATATGCGTCAATGGTATTAAAAGGCGCGCCTCGAGGCGGTCGAGGCGTACGCCTCGAGGCGATGCAGGCCTTTTTAGCCTCGAGGCATGCGCCTCGGCCTTGTCTAGTGAGGCGTGCTCCTCGAGTGGCTGAGGCGTAGCCTCGAGGCGTTTTTATTTTTTTGAAGATTTTTTTATGATTTTAATAGTTTACATGGTGGCTTGAGAAGTTTATAAATATAGACTTGTTTAGGATAATGATTATACATGTTAAATGCCTAAATCTGATGTTTCTTTCGTACCCATAACTCCATATTTACTATTAATTATGTGTAACTATTTCAGCAAACTGCTTCATATTTACTATTAATTATGTCTAAATATTAATTTACGCAAGATGAATGCTTAAATTTGACCTCTTTCATATTCATATGCTTAAATTTGACCTCTTTCATATTCATATTTACCATTGACATGCCAAATTATTTTAGTGAACTCTTAGTATTACATCCTTAAACATATAAAAATGTGTATACGAATTCGAATACTCATATAAGAAAAAAATTTGGGTATGGTGGCACAGGGAGGGCATCAAACCGTTCTTCATCTGGGTATAGAAGAACATATAGTTAGGATTTAAATCATATGATTCATATCAACAACTTGGATATTTATAATGACAACTATAGTCAGTCCATTTTAGATAAATTTTTCGTGATAGTTATAACCAATGATTTTCTTTTGATTGCGTAGAAATTTAGAACGGTTTATGGCATTCAGTCATTGACATATCCTTTTTTCATGTTCTTATCTTCATAATATCATCATATATTACATTGTTATATACTATATGTTTGTTAGATTATATTATTTCACCAAGAAATATATTTTATAATTATTTTTCTATACAAAACTGAGGCTTACACCTCGACCGCCTCGAGGCTACGCCTCGCCTCGCTTCCAGGGAAAACGCCTCGTTCCGCCTTTCGTTTTTTCAAACCTTGTATGCGTCATGTGCAGATGGGTAATTAGATCCCTCAAGGGTCCAATTGCTACATCCAATGGTTTAGTCATACATCTACGAGTTGTGGGACTTGGAGAGTCATTGGAAAATATATAAGATGCCCACACCTATCATATCAAACGAGAAAAGTGAATAGAAAACACAAGTTCTTTGAGATGTTCTTCTGTGATTTCATCCAGCTCCTCACGGAGTAGGGTTTCACAAAAAATCTTGTTGTTCTTCATGTTTTATTCTATTTCTTTGATATTACGCTTCACATTCTCGATTTCTAACATGGTATCAGAGCGGGTCGATTTTTGATTGATTTTGAATATTTATTTTGATATTAGTCATACATCTACTAGTTGTGGGACTTGGAGAGTCAATGGAGACTATATAAGATGCCCACACCTGTCATATCAAATGAGAAAAGTGAATAGAAAACACAGGCTCTTTGAGACGTTCTCCTGTGATTTCATCCAGCTCCTCACGGAATAGGGTTTCACGAAAAATCTTGTTGTTCTTCATGTTTTATTCTATTTCTTTGATATTGCGCTTCACATTCTCGATTTCTATCATGGTATCAGAGCGGGTCGATTCTTGGTTGATTTTGAATATTTATTTTTGAAGATTATTTACCCATTGTTCAAGATCGTTCGAGATCGAGTTCAATTTTTTAGGGATTCTAAAATCCTAAATTTTCAACCGTCGCCAAATCCCAAAAGATCTGATTACCGTTCTTGGTTATCCTCAGAAATCGATTCTTGCAGATTTATTATTGTTCCCAATGCAGATTCTTGAATATTTATGTTTGTGATCAAGTTTAAAATTTATTTCTATGGTTTTCTTGAACCCCTAATTTTGCACGGGTTGACACCAAGTTTTGAAGATATATTCATTGTTCTCGCACGACGCACGGTGGTGCATTGTTCTCGCACAAACCCAGCGGTACATGCAACGGTGCATCTGCACATGGTGCTTCATCTTCTCTAGGATCGATGGGTTCTAATTTGAGAACCCGAGAAGATCGAAACAAGAATGACATGACCGTGATGAAAGACGTCATCAGCCAAGTACAGTTACGATATTCTCAAGACTTGATCAATATATGTTCTGTGCATGTGCGCATTCTGAAGGGTGCAACATCTACAATCGTTCTCCATGTACGGAAGCGCCATGTTGGAGGCAGCGCAAGAAGTAGAGAACTGTTGTGAATCTCCTTCCAGGGCTCCCAGGCGACTCCTAACGCCTCGTGCGAGGTGATTTCCTCCAGCAACTCTCTGCCTATGGATAGCACCAGCCTTCCTGGCGGCTCCGCCCTATCTCCAGGAGCTCCATCACAACTTCCATGCGCTCCTCTTCGCCTCTTACCATCATCTACAGACACCATCGGAGACTCCTTTTCGATATTTGAACAGATCATAGAAGATGAAGCTCCGTCGAGGGCAGCGCAAGGTATCTCTCCCGTCTTTCGCATGCAAGGTGCCTCTCCGAGGGGATCCACGTAGATGAACCCCTCTTCTCTGATCTACAGCACCCTTCAGGAATCAATGACCTCGCGTCTGGTGGCGTGCTATCTCCCTGAGCAGCAGCTCCGTCCAGTGATAGTGGTGAGCTGCTCCAAGCAAGCGGCGGCTCCATTGGAGGGTTCCTGGGACCCTAACTTCTTGCGTTGTGAAGAAAAGGGCCTGATGACCCTTTAATAACAAAATATAGGAGCGAAGCTGTATCTTCTTGGGGTCGTAAGTTCAACAAAAAATTGAAAGGGGGTGCTTTGTGTCCAGGCCAGTTGGGACGAAATATGTAGAAAAATGATAAGTTCTTTTGGGCTCAAGTTCGGCCATGAGTTTTTTTAAAAAAGGGGAATGCGTACATAAAAAGAATAAGTCATACGCAAAATAAAAAATTGAAAAAGGTGCATATAAAAAACCGTACATGGGAAAAACTGATTTGTAAAAATTACGAGAAGAAAAGTCAGGAAAAGAATTGATTGAGATTGGCTTATGTGATTTATTCATTTTTTTCTTCCCCATCTTCATGTTTTCTCCCAACTTTGTCGATATTATTGTTTTCCAACAAGTATGAGAGAAAGGGGGAGTATTGTGTAGAGTTCTACATGTCCGATTTTGATTTTAGACCCTACATATTGTCATATTCAAACTCAATAAATTGTTTGAGTTTTCAGTTTGATATGCACAAGTATGCGATCAATTGAGAGGTCCCCATCTTCGATTTGGTTGGCTCAGGATTTTCGTGTGATCCATAGGGACTTAAGAGTATAGATCTCATTCTTTATGCCATTGTGGACTAGGGTTTAATATGATTTCATAGGGACTCCAGAGTAGAGATCCCATTCTCCGAGCCAGTATGGGAGAGACCCAGTTCTCTGACGAGATAACTTTCAGACTCCATTCTCAAGTGACAGTGGACTCCGACAAGGACGTTTCCATCATGTCCGGCCCTTCAAAAAGATGGAGCAATTGCGTGACAGAGTTCTCTAGGTGGAGACTCATTTTAGTTTCAGTGACTCGACATCAACCGACAATAGAGTATGCATTGAGTTGATATTGTTTGTAGTGCCTTATATTATGAGTTTGAGATTTCTTTCTATGTATCCAAGCTGCGCATTGCATGCTCCAACTTGAGGGGAAGTGTTGGAGTATATGTATCATGTGTAGATGGATAATTGGATCCTTCCAAGGTCCGATTACCGTATTCAGTGGTTTTGTCCCACATCTACTAGTTGTGGGACTTGGAGAGTCAGTGGGGGCTATATAAGAAGCCCCACATCCATTGTATCAAATGAGAAAAGTGAATAGAAAACACAATTCCTTTGAGGTGTTCTCATGTGGTTTCATACCGCTCCTCACGGAGTACGATTCCATGTAAAATCCCGGTGTTCTTCATTTTTTATTTTATTTCTTTGATATTATGCTTCCGCATTCTCAATTTCTAGCATCGACGACCCTTGAAGGATAGAGGTGAAGGCCTTGCTCGTAGCCTGGAGATGCAACCCTTAAGGATCTTCGCAACACGTGTAGAGATGGAGATCGTTGAGGGAGGTGAGGTTGGCTCTTGTTGGCGCACACACATGTGCGGAGATAGAGGTGCTCGATGGCGGGGGCATTGTTGGGTGCTATTTTGCCCCCATCTACGTGTAGACAGGGGTCGACGCCTTCTAAAGAAGGAAGCAATGCCACGTGAGGTGTGCCCATCGCCTTTTCTTGTTCAAAATAGGTTTTGGAGTTATAGGAACCCAATGCTTTGTCCTCCATCGGGCATCACTTGGGTTCGTACAAGGTTGGGATTATCGAACAACATTTGAGACTTCGGGGATGGTTGTACTCGAATCTTCAGGTCGAGTTGGGAGAACCCTTAGAAATGCCATGTGCATGGAGAGTTGGACCATTGGGGGCAGGGGTCGATGCAAGAATGTGATTGATCAGAGTAGGCCTGGGGGTGCAATGAGAGCATTGGAGATGGGATGGAGTTTTGCCTCTGCGCATGGAGTTGCGCCTGGAATTATGATCTAGGGTTGCTTGGAGTTGCTATTAAAATGATCATGATCAACGAGATAGGGTTATGATGATATCGCTCCGCAGATCGTTGCAAGTGCAACAACATGGTGATGTGGTTTGCCACACATATCAAGGGTTCCATCATGAAGAACCCTAGTTGTTTTTGAACTCGGCAATGATTTTGAGAACATGAACAAGATGCTTGCAGACTGTTAGAAAATAGGAAGCGGAAGCGGAATGATAAACAGAGCATAAGAACAGAAATATAAACATGGAACACCATGATTTTTGGTGGAACCCATCTCCCTAAGAAGCGGGATGAAACCACGGGAGAAGCCCGCAAAGGGCGGATATTCTATTCCTTTTTCTCAATGGTTACAAGAGGTCTGGGGTTCCTTCTATAGCCTCCATAGAACCTCCAAGTCCCACCACTGGAAGATGTGGGACTAAACACTGGGATGGGGTAAATGAATCCTGGAGGTATCCATTTGCCCATCTACAACTCAATAGGCGCACAACCAAATACTCTAACACTCCCCCTCAAGCTGGAGTATGCAATGCTCAGCTTGGACAAACAGAAAGAAACTCAACTCACGCTACATGACACTACGGACAATATCAACTCAACGTACACAATTGTCAGTTGCTGTCGAGGATGTTGCTTCTCATGCCGTGCAGGTGAGGAGGACGAACGGGGTGGAGTGTGAGTCTGTTGAATCTCCTCGTCGGAGAGCATGTGCTCTGTACTACGTCTGTCAGAGTCACTGCAACTAAAAATGAGTCTCCTCGTCGGAGTACTCTGGCCCGCCACAATAACTGCTACATCTCTGAAAAAGGGCCGAATTGAAAAAGGTCGTGGAAGTGTAATCCTCGTCGGAGTCCAGGCCGTTGGAGAATGGAGTCTGAAACATCTCCACGTCGGAGAACTAGTCTCTCCCTATGGCTCACATGAAAACTATGGCCGACAAAACAAGAAGAATGATGGGGACCACAACAAAAGATGGCAAATATGTGCACATCTGAAAAGACCGCATACTAGTGCGTGTCTGAAACTGAAGACTCGGACACATTCTGACGTTGAGTCTGAAATCTGATAAACTCTATAGAGTCTGAACGAATAGCTTGTCTGAAATCTGTTGTCTGAATCTGGAATAGACCTATGACTCTACACATACTTCTCCTTTCTCCCATACTTGTCGGAAAACATGGACGTTGACTAAGTTGGGAGAAGACAAAGAAATTGGGGGAAATGAAACCAATAAGCTGATTTTTTTACATCGGCTTTTCAAAGCATCAATCATTTTTTTGAAACTATATTTTTTTAAAAACCGTTTCAAATTTTTATCGGCTATTCCTCTCTTTTTTAATCAAACATGCGCACGACTTTTCATTTTGTACGCTCCTTTTTCAATTTTTTTAAAACTTGACCCAAATAGGGTCCAAACAAATGCCGCCACCTCCTTTTTTAACTGACGTGTTCTCTCTCTATTTTTTCACGCAGGGCCTCCTTTTTCTTTCAATCTGATTTTTTTTAAAATAACCCTTGGCACCCATTTTAGGGTTCCCACGGGGGAAACCCTTCAATGTTTCCCGCCCCTTTTTTTATTTCACGATGCCCGCTGCCCCGAGGGGGTACTCGCCCTGCGCCGCATGCGCCTGGGCAGCCATTGCCTGGGCAACTAAGAGGAATGCCGCACCGCTTGATGGAGGAGGGGGGAGCCGGTCGCATGGGGCTTGAAGCCTTCGCCTGGATTCGAGAGGAGGGCACACAAGACCTCGCTGGAGACCAACATGAGTTCTTGAGCCCACCGGGGTCGCCGTTGCCTGGGAAAGTTGTGAGAAGATCGCCTAGGTCTTCCGCCTGAGAAGAGAGCGGGGGTGGGGCGGTTAAACGGCGCCGCCTGGAGCCCGATGGGGCCTTCAATATCAGCCCCCTTCGATGGGGCAATTGCTGGACTAGCGGGGGGTCGCGCTGGAAAGCTCCATCTTGCGCGCGCGCGCGAAGATCACCCGCCATCTGCGCCTGGAGGGTTGAGCGGCTTCTAGGTGGCGTCGCTCGTGAGCCTGGAGGAGAATGCGAAGATGCTCTGGATCGTTGCGGCTAGGGCTTGCCACGGAGATGTTGTTGTGCTGCCTGTGCGAAGCACAGCTTGGAGCCATGAAGATAGGGCTCGATGGGTCCGGCTGTTTACGTTTGGGTGCCGCCAGGAGGGTCGCGCACCATGGATGCTTCGGCTGTCTTCTTGGAACATGATGTGGCTTCGAACCCATCGTCGAGATCTGACATGAGAGATGTGGAGCAATACCTAGAAGGCATGCTCGCGGCCTGGAACTCGAGCAATAGAATCTTGGACTGTTGTTATAATCAGATCTCGAAGAATCACAGGAAAAAATTCTTCAAGAATGAATCTCCAGCAATAACTATGAACTGATTATCATCCGACGAATCTTCAAAATAATCTTCAGCAACAAAAATAGGGTTTCAATAGAAATCCTAGATCTGAATCTCGAATCTCAAACAAAAATAAAATATCATTAACTCTTCGAGAATTGAACCCGCTCTGATAGCATGTTAGAAAATAGGAAGCAGAATGATAAACAGAGTATAAGAACAAAAATATAAAAATGGAACGCCATGATTTTACGTGGAACCCTACTCCCTAAGGAGCGGGATGACACCACGGGAGAAGCCCTCAAAGGGGCGGATATTCTATTCCTTATTCTTAATGGTTATAGGAGGTCTGGGGCTCCTTATATAGCCTCCACAGAACCTCCAAATCCCATCACTGAAAGATGTGGGACTAAACACTGGGATGGGGTAAATGGATCTTGGAGGTATCCATTTACCCATCTACAACTCAATAGGTGCACAACCAAATACTTTAACACATACTTTACAAAATTAGGGTTTAATTAGAAACCCTAGTATTTTTTTTCAGGCATGGCGATGACGACAATGTGATCTTTAGAAGTTGCTTATGTGCGCAAAGCAATCCTCTTCTCGGATTTTGAACAGATCTTGAATATGAAAATAATCAAAAATAAATACATGGAGTCAAATTCGCTCGAATACCATGTAGAAAAAAATGCGGAAGCGAAATTAGATAACAATAATGAAGAGTGCACTGGATTTATGTGGAACCTTATTCCATAAGGAGCGGAATGAAAAAACGGAAGAACGCTTCCCAGGATTGATGATCTGTTATGTTTTCTCTCAATGAGTACACGGGATGTGGATCTTCATATATAGACCCACCAATATGACCAAGTCCCACTCCTAAAAGATATGGGACTAACATGGCCGCATGTGGTAATTGGATCATGAAAAGATCCAATTACTCACATACATAAACACACTAACATTTTATAATATTTAAAAAGTAAAATAAAAGTAAGGTGTTTAATGTGTAGTTGGAATACAAGTGTTACATTTATTTTTTTTACATTTATACAATTGTTGATTAGATCCCCCGTGTACCTCTTCAATTTTTCCTATCTTGCAATCTTCCAAGCTACAACCAATCTCAAAACAACATAGAAAAATCTCGGAATCTTCTCGTATATCTGTCTTTGCATAAATTATTGATTTCCATTTCTTCGCATGGCATGATTTAGCCTTTCTTGCACAAGGTCAATTTCAAGTGGGCCTAGTAAATTCCGTCACTTCTCTATCAACACGAATGTCTTCCAATTACTCCGGGCAGTATATTTTACAATCCCTTGATTGTGCAGATGGGCATTAAGTCTATGCAACCCAACCAAAACTGGTAAATGAGTTCTCAAATTTGATCTAAAATAGGGTGACCATCTACAGGTCTAACCCATTCATTCAAAAACTCCAAGCCACCCAAAACATATGCTTGCACTAAGTCCGTTTTCTTCTGCAAAATGAATAATGATATGCTTTTAATCCAATACGTCCCGAAAGAACTCACCATGGAATTTCTTTTTTTCATCTAAGGTCTTGAAACCAATCAGTTCTGCCCTTGAATTCTTAATTTTTGCAATAAGGCATGTGGCAAATGGCTTCTAGAGGACCCGACTTCATTCTTAGAGACCTCAATTGTAGATTCCCCTTCCACATAGATATGATCTCTGATCGGCAGTGGATCTCCAATGCCTGGAGCGGCATGTTTTTCTTTGAACACAGCAGCAGAAGAGCTTTTGCTTTTGTTCTCTCCAGAGTTTTTCTTCAAATTAACTGATATCTTTGTGAGTTGTCCTTTTATTGCCAAATGCAAACACAACAAGAGATAAATGAAGGAAAATCAAACTCATTAAGAAAACTGTTGGAGTATTTGTTGTATGCGCCATATGAGTTGTAGAGGGTAAATGGATCCTGGAGAAGATCCATTTACCCCATCCATATGTTTAGTCCCACATTGTCCAGTGGTGGGACTTGGAGGCTATGGAGAGGCTATATAAGGAGCCCTAGACCTCCTGTATCCATTGAGAAAGTCAATAGACAAACACGGCCCTTTGAGGCCTTCTCCCGTGATTTCATCCCGCTCCTCACGGAGTAGGGTTCCACGTAAAATCCCGTTGTTCTTATTGTTCTTTATTCCTTTTCCGTGTTTTTGCTTCCGCTTCCTATTTTCTAACATGGTATCAGAGCGGGTTCGATTCTCGAGGAGTTTATGATATTTTTTTGAGATTCAAGATCTAGGGTTTCTATTTAAACCCTAATTTTGTTCTTGAAGATTATTTTGAAGATTTGTTGTTCGTATTCGAGTGTGCACCCTCCAGATCGCAGGCACGAGTCCTCTACGGTGCACCCTCCAGATCTCCAGGTACTTCTGCGGTTCATGTTTCCAGGCGGTGCACCCCCGTGTGCTTCCAGCAACAGCAACATCATGCGCGCACGAGGCTGCGCATCTCCAGGTCCCAGCGCCGATCTCGCGCTTCTCCTGCAAGCTGCGCAACCCCAGCATCTCGACATCGCATCTCGGCGGCGCATCGCGTCCTTCTGCATCTCCAGACTCGCCCTTGGCGGCGCTATCCACAGGCCGCACACTTCCTGGCGGAGCCCCTCCCTCCAGGCTGCGTACTTCGGCGAGGCTCTAGCCTTCTCTCCAGGCTGCGTGTCCTAAACATGGGGGTAGCATCGCATGATTCGAAGGGTTCCCATCGTGGGAACCCTAAGGAGGGGTGGCGACTTTATTTTTAAGAAAAGGGTGAGAGCCCAATGGGCTGATTACCTTTTGTTAAAAAAAAGGAGATGTTTGTTAAAAAAAGGGGCGCGTACACGAAAAAAAACCGTACGCAAGTTGGAAAAAAAGATTTGCGAAAGCCGATTTTTTTTAACGGCTTAAAAAAATGTTTCAAAAAAATGACAAAAAAATGATGAAAAGCCGGAAAAAGGGGAAATGTCAACGGCTTAAGAAAATAAAAATATTCGGAAAAAAATGATGAATGTTTTGAAAAGTCGACAAAGTTGTGATCAGCTAGTGGTTTTGTTTTTCCCCATTTTATATTGTCTTCTCCCAACTTGGTCGACGTCCATGTTTTCCGACAAGTATGGGAGAAAGGGAGAGTATGGTGTAGAGTCACAGGTCTTGATCCAGATTCCAGATTCAGATGTCAGTCTCCAGACCAGCCAGTTGTTCAGACTTTACAGTTTTTCAGATGTAGAATCTCCATGCGCAAGATTTAGACTCGACGTTTAGATTCCGAGTCCACAGGTGTGATGCACAGTTGTTCAGACTCGACAAATTGGTCAGAGTCCAAGTTCGAGGCACTCCATGATGAGAGGCCCATTTTTCGAGTTCTCTAGAGAGAGACTCGGTTTCAGACACGCACATGGATGCGTTCATATTCAGATGAGCACGTGTATGCCATCAATTCAGAGGTTCCCATCCTTTCTTATTTTGTAGGCCAGAGTTTTCATGTGAGCCATAGGGACTCTAGAGTAGAGGACCATTCCCTATGCCATGTTGGCAAAGGTTTTCATGTGGTATCATAGGGACACCAGAGCAGTGCACCATTCTCTGAGCCAGATGGGAGAGACCCAGTTCTCCGATGAGGAGACTTTTTCAGACCCCATTCTCCAGCGACTGTGGACTCCGACGAGGATTGCACAGCCACGACTCTTTTCAGTTCGGCCCCTTTTCAGAGATGGAGCAGTTGTCCACATTATTGTGGTGGGCCAGAGTAATCCGACGAGGAGACTCATTTCAGTTGCAGTGACTCTGACAGGCGCAGTTCAGAGCACACGCTCTCCGACGAGGAGATTCAGCAGACTCACACTCCAGCTCGTTCGTCCTCCTCACCTGCACGGCATGAGAAGCAACATCCTCGACAGCAGCAGTTGTGCGCGTTGGGTTGATATTGTCCGTAGTGTCCTGTAGCGTTGAGTTGAGTTTCTTTCTTTTTGTCCAAGCTGAGCATTGCATGCTCCAGCTTGAGGGGGAGTGTTGGAGTATTCGTTGTATGCGCCATATAGGTTGCAGAGGGTAAATGAATCCTGGAGAAGATCCATTTACCCCATCTCTATGTTTAGTCCCACATTATCCAGTGGTGGGACTTGGAGGCTATGGAGAGATTATATAAGGAGCTCCAGACCTCCTGTATCCATTGAGAAAGTCAATAGACAAACACGACCCTTTAAGGCCTTCTCCCGTGGTTTCATCCCGCTCCTCACGGAGTAGGGTTCCACGTAAAATCCTGTTGTTCTTATTGTTCTTTATTCGTTTTTCATGTTTTCGCTTCTGCTTCCTATTTTCTAACAAAAACCCCCATCTTTGGCCTCCGCGTTCCCTTTGTGATTTTGCTCAAGCACTGTGTCCACCTTGTGTGATTATGCTACCTGCCACCAACATTTTTCAATGGAATTGTGTCAAACACATGTTATGCAATATTTCTGTCATTCCTCTTTGTTGAGATAATTGTACCTCTTTGTTGTTATTTATTATTTCATTTTTCTTTATGTGCCTCTCGTGTAATTAAGCCATGGCTTTTCTCCTATATTAGAGAGCCCTAGAGTCTCGTGAATAACAATTAATTTCATTTTCTCCAACATGGTATCAACGCAACGATCCTAGAATGTGGTTCACGTATCCCATCAAAACCCTAACCCTACCCGCCAGCCCCCAACGCTCCTCTCTGCCACTGGCCATGCAGCTATCCAGCCCGTCGCTGCCGATCTGTCGGGCATCCAACCAGTCGTCGTTGGCCAATAAAGCCCCCAGCCCCGCCGCCGTTGATCCGCCCGAGCTGCCTACTGGACCAACCCCAGCCCGCGGCTCCCTGTCGGACGCCATCGCCGCCCATTGCATGCCGCCACCTGTGCGCTTGTGGCCGCTTGTCGTTGCATCCCCGCGGCACAGGTTGCTGCTCAACAATCATAGGTAGGGATGCAAACGGACGGATACGGATATATGTATTACCATATCCTTATCAATTTTTTAATATGGATGCGGATGCGGATATTGACGGATATTAAAACTATTTTACCACATCCTTAAAAAACGGATATGGATGTAAAACAGATTCTAATCGCATATGAGTAATATTAGAAATACTCTATAGAATCGACTTAAATATATACAAATTGGATGGAAAACACATGATGTAAATTTTCTTAGTGTGTTAATATCATAAAAAATATCGAAAATGGTAAAAGAATGTATATAATTATATTATTTAGGGTTTAAAATAAATCTATGAATATATTTATATACGAAAACGGATATACAGATACGGATACTGATGTTTGCGGATATCAAATGATATCCATATTTGTATCCATTTTAAAACGGATACGGATACAGATGTCAAAATCTATATAAAACGGATACAGTGACGGATCGGATACGAATATATCCATAACTGTTTGCATCCCTAATCATAGGGCCACTGTTCGGCCATCGGTGAAGCCACATACAGTCTGAGTTTGACCGGGGATCGTGATTTTGCGCGCGTAAATCCCGTTTCCCGGACCTAGAGTTCATCAAGGATTGGCAAGGATGGTTGTATGAGTCTACACATAAAACCGCTCCTCCATATGATTGTGTAGACTCAATCAGAATAGTCTATTACCCAGTCTTGTTTCATATTTGATTTTATTGACATTCCTTTTATCATATCAGACAAGGGTGACGTTTTTCATCGTCCGGTGCCTTCAAGGGCCCGACTCCCATCATCAAGATGGATGGGACCAACTATGAGTTGTGGTCCATGCAGTTTCTCACCCTTATGCAGTGCCATAACAAGGAGCACATTCTGACGGATTTCGAGATAACGGACGAGACTGAGGCAAATGCTTCTCGGAAGCGAGATTCCTCTGCAAGGATTTGACTCTGTGGGACGCTCACCATGGAGATTGTCAATGACATAGTCAATCATCCAACAAATAAGGGCTTGTGGGACATCTTGGCTGCCACATATGGGCAAGCCAAAAATGAGAGAAGGATTTTACATGTACATTATGACATCTTCTCGACCAAGCAGAATGGTCGGCCCCTTCATGTTCATTTCTCGCATCTTTGAGGCATGTTTGACTGTTTGCATAGCTCTATGCCCATTACTACCAGTACTGAGCAGCAACAGGCATACCGAAATTCCACAATGATAGGTGTCTTCTTGTCATCACTTGACTCTGAGTACGATGCAACACGTACTCAACTACTTACTGGTGATATGATACCTCCATTTGAGGAGGTCTATAATAGGTTGAGCATGATTACTACATCATCTGCTATCACAGCCCAGACTCCTTAGCTATGACTGATTCTTTCGGCATAGGGGGTATTCACTATTTCGTGGACGAGGACCCTGTGGTCGAGGAGGAGGACGTCAGCGTGGCCCATGTTCACACAGCCACCGTCCAGTCATTCAGATGAGACATGCTACTTGAAGTATGGGTATCCTACGTCTGCTCGTGTAGCTGAGCAGACCAAGTCTTCTCCTGCCATGTCTCATGATGCGCGATTTGATGACATTGTTTCTAGACGGAGAGAGATGATGACTACACCAACCACTTCATCCGCAGGATCTTCTGATGTCGCAGCTGCTGCCAAAACTTCTACGAGTCCATCAGGTATTGTTTATGCAATTACCAGTTGTAGCAGTTCAGGTGAGACTGATTTGATCATGGAGTTCAGAGCTTCACATCATATGTGTGGAGATAGAGCTCAGTTTAGTTTTTACAGGTATATTGCTCCCGGTAGGTCAGCGATGTTTGTTAATGGGGTTCATCTACCCTTAGTTGGTCAGTGGGAGATTGTCCTAGCTCCCTCGATGTGTCTGCAAAATGTTTTACATGCTCCTGCATTTTAGATGAATCTTTTGTCTATTAGCCAGATTACAAAAGATTTACATAGCCGTGTCATATTTGATCCATCTTCTCTTGTGTTTCAGGACATACTCACGGGTTGGGTGATTAGATGTAGTCGTGAGCAAAGAGAACTCTACAGACTGGTCCATCCTCCTTGTGCTGGTGCTGCTATCATTCCTTCTGGATCAGTTTCTCCTTACATGTGGCATATTTGCTTTGGGTACCTTCCTTTTCAGAAGTTGTGTCCTGTTCTCCCACTGATCTCTACTCTCACGACCTTGGAGTGTGAGGCGTGCCAGCTTGGGAAGCACCATGGATCTTCTTTCTCAAGTCTTCAAAACTCCTTTAAGTTGTTTCATTTTATATCTGGGGTCCTAGTTGTGTTCCTGATCATCAAGGACACAGGTTCGATATGGTTGTTGTGGATGATTTTTCTAGATTATCTTGGGTCTTCTTGTTAAAGAATAAATCTGAAGCTGGTCATGTCATTCGATAGTTTCTTATTGCAATTAAGAATAATTTTTCTGTTGATGTGAAGTTTATTCGCACTGACAATGCCTTAGAATTTTCCACCTTAAAGTTATCTGAATTTCTGAGATCTCTTGGTATTGTTCATCAGTTGTGCTTAAACGTCTCAACAGACTGGTATTGCTGAACGCAAACACTGTCATCTTCCTAATGTCACGAGTACACTTTTGATTCAGAGTCCGAGCTCCTCATTCTTTCTGGGGTGATGCGGTTCTGACTGCTTGTTACCTTGTGAATCGCATGTCGTCCACAGTTCTTGGAGAAAGGGTTCCTTTCTTGATTGTGTTTCCCGAGAAGGACCTATTCCCCCTTACTCCCTGGATTTTTGGATATGTGGCCTTTATCCACAATTTTACTCCCGGTCGTGACAAGCTCTCTCCAAGAGCTATCAAATGTGTGTTTGTTGGCTATTGTTGTACCCAAAAAAGGCATATATTTTTGATCATGTAGGAAGAAAATAGGGATTTTATCACTTGTGCCCCTCTGAGATATCACAATATCAGTTATGCCCCTATCTTTTTGGTAATATCAGTTGTGCCCCTCACTTCTTGCTCCGTCATCAGTTGTGCCCTTCCGTCAGATTGACCGTCAAAAAATTAAAATAACCATGGTTTATTCAAACCATGATGTGGTTAAGAAGGGTATTATGGTCCATACATCTTCTTCATCTTCTTCCTCCTCCATTTGCTCTTCTTCCTTTTCTTCATAATTTCTCTCTCTTACTAACACATTCATGCATCCATCGAATCTCTAAAATTTTTACATTTCCACGGACATATCACTCGTTACGGATCAAACGATGAATTTTATTGAATTTTTGGATGACTTTTTATGAATCAATTAGTTCCAGGCAACACACTCTAAGCGATATTGGCAGCAGGTTTCATACGATACTCCATACGCCAAGAGTCTTCCCTGGCGCCGACGTTGTCTCCAGGCCACTCCGCATCTCGGGCAGCGCTCTCCAGCCACCCTCCTCTCGGCAGCCCAAGCGGTATGCAACTTCCCACAGAAAGCACCTTCTTCGAGCGACCACCTCCAGCCGCATACGGCAGCACAACAACATCACCTTCTTCAACCCCAGGAAGCTCCAGCCATCTCTTATCGCATACTGGTTCCATATTGCTCGAAGATCCCTTGTCTATTGAAGCTTCCATCCCTGGCATCGCTTCTCCAACGAGTCCACATCCCTGGCATCTCTTCTCCAACGAGTCCTGGAGCTCGAGCCCCACCCCTTCACACCTCAAGGCGGAGACATCTCTCCAGCACAGATCTCGGCCTCCGCAGTCTCCCATAGGATGCGGCACGAGAACTCAGGGGGAGATCCCCATCGCGCATGCCTCCTATTCTTCACCCTTACGACAATCCGACCGAACCCAACACCGCCACCTCTCCAATCGCCGCCCCCCTTTTGCTCTAATCGGTGCACCTCTAGGCTGCCTTGACCACGTTCTCGGGTGACGCGTTCAGGGGGAGGGGGAGGCGAGGGCAGGGGACGGGGGGAGATCGGGGCGGAGGGGCGGCATGGGTGGGGGAGGTCGGGGCGGCAGGGGGTGGGGGAGGTCGGGCTGGGAGGGGGGTGCGGGGTTGGGCGGTGCGGGGCAGGGGCGGGGGCTGCGGGCTGGGAGCTCGGGGCGGAGTTGGGCGGCGCGGGGCATGGGCGGGGGTAGAGAGGGAGGAGGAGGAGGTGGAGGAGGAGGAAGAAGAGGATGGGGAAGAGGAGGAAGAAGAAAAGGATGAGGAAGAAGGTGTAAAATGACCTCATAACTTTTTTTTAAATTAATTCCGACTATGTCCTCAAAGTTAACGTCCGTTTGCACTGTGGATGGACGGTAACTAACCCGAGGGGCACAAGTGAAAAAATAACAAGAAGTGAGGGCACAACGGATATTACCAATAAGATAGGGGCATAACTGATATTGCGATATCTCGGAGGGGCACAGGTGATAAAATTATGTGAATGCAGATGTCACATTTTTTCGGTCTAACTCCAACTCTAGAGACGATATTTTTGTTTCCCCACCTCCGTTATCTCCACCACCTCTACCTCAGGTTGTGTGCTAGTCATCTCCGCCACCACCTTCTCCACCACCTCTACCTCTGTCTACTCGAGCACTGTTCCTGCCATGGTTCTACATTCGCAGGTCCTCCACTCGTCCCTCTGCTCATGCGCCTTCCCCAACATCCAGCACACCTCAGGTATGTTATGAACACATTGTTTCTACTAATGGCACTGGTGATATGCTTGTACCTCAGGATGTTGGATAGGAGGAGGTGATAACAGAGGACGATGATCTTGATGTCCCTATTGCTTTGAGGAAGCCGCGTCGTAAATGTGCTACTTATCCACTAGTTGCTCATGTTTCTCGGATCATTTGTCAGAGGAGTACGCGAGGTTTGTCAGGGGAATATCAATTATTGTTATACCACGCACTTGCCAGGAAGCCATGCAGGATGGTTGTTGGCGTCTTGCCATGGAGGAGGAGATGGTCGCTTTGCAATCTCGTGGTACCCGGAGTGTTGTCTTTGCTCCTCCAGGTGCATCGGTTGTCGGGTGCAAATGAATCTTTACGGTGAAGTAGCGGGCATATGGCATTGTGGATCGCTAGGCAAGGCTTGTTGCAAGGGGGTTCTCCCAGACTTATGGGGCGGATTGTCATGATACATTTTCACTGGTGGCCAGACATTCGACATTGTGCATTCTTCTGTCAGTTGTTGTATCTAGAGATTGGCCTCTTTACCAACTGGATGTAAAGAATGCGTTTCTATATGGAGATCTACAAGAGGAAGCATATATGCAGCAACCACCTGGATTTGCTGCTGAGGGGGAGTCTCAGAAGGTTTGTAAGCTCCACAAAACGATTTATGGCCTGAAGCAGTCCGAGAGCTTGGTACCAGAAGCTGTCAGGATTGATTGAGAGCCATGGGTTCTTGAGATCCATTGCGGATCATTCGTTGTTTATCCAGAGGACACGGAGAGGTAGTATTGTTATTCTGGCTTATGTTGATATTATTGTCACTGATGATGATGAGTAGGGCATTCATGTTGCCAAGGAGTTTCTAGGTTAGCAGTTTGTGATCAAGGATCTTGGTAGTCTTTGTTATTTCCTTGGATTAGAGATCGCTAGGAACCAGCTTGTTCATGAAAGACGGGCAAGAAAGAGATCCAAGGAAAGTTCATGAAACCTCCAAGCTCAATCTAAGCCATGTTGACATTATACTTATGATAACACTTGAATCGGGGATAAGGGAGCG
The DNA here is from genome assembly GCA_037367405.1 of Ottelia alismoides. NCBI lineage: Eukaryota > Viridiplantae > Streptophyta > Magnoliopsida > Alismatales > Hydrocharitaceae > Ottelia > Ottelia alismoides. Next base: position 1,839,643 of record JAZKJV010001355.1, on the reverse strand, counting down.
TTGAGTTCGCCTCCCATTGGCTTTCCAAATAACCCTTTGGACGGGTGAATTGGGTTTAAGTTTTTATTGAAGCTTTCCACGTTGGTAATCCATTGGGAATATAAAAATGCATCAACAGAAACCTATATTGCTTTGAAGAAGCTAGAATTGAGTATGTTTGCTTGTAAATGGATTCACAACACAACAATCATTTAGCCTTTTCCCACTTTAACTGAGTTTATGTGGAGCTTTTGTCTCGAAGCATATCGAGTTTGGGTCATACGCATGCTAACATCTGAAAAGGTATATCCTTCTTACTCGTTGATTTTCTGTATTTCTTTAGTATTCCATGACTTTTTTTGCAAGGCTCTTCTTCATTTCTTGCACCTTCTAGTTGGAGTGGTTGATGGCCCTTTTTACGCACATCTAAATCATTTTAAATGAGTTTCCCTCATTTTACAGTCTGTTGGTGCTCTAACTTTTTTCTGATATTTTTATTGTGGTTCTGAACCCTCGGTGTGACTTGCATCTTTCGGAGCGTTAGTATTCTTTGCATATGGTTGCTCCCGAAAGCATTGCATGTGACGCTATAGTTTTATAGTATTTACAATTTTTACTTAGTATCAATAGGGATGTTTTTTTCAGAGGGCATTTGTAGCTCCTCTTAGCTTCAACCATCCCACATTAATTTTATTCGGTGATTCCTCGATATGAGTGGACTTTATCTTGTGTAAAGATCCAGTATGGGAAGACCGACTATTTTAATCTCAATATCAGTCTGCATCAAGGTTCTGATTTGCGTACAATCCTTTTTACTTTGGTTATGGATGAGTTGACTAGTGACATTCATGATGAGATACCTTGGTCTATGTTATTCGCTTATGGTACTGTATTAATTGATGAGACAAGAGATGAAGTAAATGAGAAGCTGGAAGTTTTGAGACATGCCTTAAAGACTAAAGGATTTCATATAAGTAGGGCTAAGACTGAATATATGGAGTGCACATTTGATGGAAACAATGTTGAAGGACTGAACGTGAAGATTGGAGACGATAACATTCAGAAGAAAGATTCTTTTAGATACTTGGGATCTATTTTGCAGTAGGATGGGGAAATTGATGGGGATGTTACTCATATAATAAATGCTGGTTGGCTGAAGAGAGGAGCCTCTACGGTTCTTTATGATAAGAAAATCCCTATGAAACTCAAAGGAAAGTATTATAAAGCCATCGTGAGACCTTTATGTTCTATGGATCAGAATATTAGTTTGTGAACCATAGACATGTGCAGAGAATAACGGTAGCAGAAATGAAAATGCTACGATGGGTGTGTTGTCATACACGAAAGATCAGATTCGGAATGATGTGATCAGAAAGAAAGTTGGTGTAGCTCTGATAGAGGATAAGATGGGAGAATTTTTTTTAAGATGGTTTCTCTGTTCATGAAAGCAGTCTGTGCGGCCGCATATGGGGCCGCATATGCCTAAACGGCCTCCTCAGCGCACTGATTACCCGAAGCCCCGCTTTATGCGCCATTTGCGCATATATGGCTCGCATATGCAGGTTGTGCTAGCGTATATATGCTCCGTGCGCCCGCTTAAGGTCTAGTTGGGTAATCGAATCCGGATCTTAAGATCTGGATCTTGTATTATTTTGATTCTATATATTAAATCAGATTATGTAATACAATCTTTGATGATTTTGATATTTAGTTGTACTATTTTAAGTTGACATGAAAATCATTTTTCTTAGATCTTCTGTTGGACCACATTTATTCATAAATTCAGGTTAGTTGTAGACACTTTTGTAGATATTTATTTATTTTTAGATAAAAAATAGAAACCACATAGAATCGCATATTTCCTCGCATACCGCTTAATCGCTATTCAGTAACCTGTCCAAACGCATACGCATACTGATTTCCTGAATCTTGGATGGTTTGGCCATTTGCAAAGGAGGTCGGTTGATGTATCCGTTAGAAGATGCGAGATTTGGGATGTTGAGCTGGTAAATAGATGGCGATGAAGGCCCCAGAAGTGTTGGAATAAGACTATCCGAAGGAATCTTAGTTATTTGGGGTTAAGCCCGAAAATGACCCAAAATAGGTCTGAATGTATTCAAAAAAATCCATGCAACCAACCCTACTTAATTGTTAGAAAAGGCTTTTTTGTTGTTGTTGTGATATTCATCAATTCCTCGTAAATTAATCGATTTGCAATTTATATGTTCCATGAGGTGATCGAGAAAATTAATGTGTACTGATTGATGAAGAAGCTAGACAACCTTTTCAAGAAAAGATGAATCTCAATATCGAAATTGAATGTATAGTCAACGTTTGAGTATGTTGGTATATGCATCATTCATGTATAGATGGGTAATTGGATCCTTCCGAGATCTAATTACCACATCCAATGTTTAGTCCCACATCTACCAGTGGTGGGTCTTGTCTGTGGAGGCTATATAAGAAGCACCAGATCTCATGTATCAGTTGAGAAAGTTCAATGAACGAATCAACTCTTTGAGGCATTCTCTGTGGTTTCATCTCGCTCCTTAGGGACGTAAATTATCGGTGTTCCTTAATGTTTTATCATTTATCTCTGATTCCGCTTCCGCATTCATATTTTCTAACATGGTATCATAGCGGGTTCGATTCTCGAGGTTTTTTTACATGATTTGTTCAAGAGTCAGTTCTTGATTATTATTGAAGATTTGTTCCTAAAGATTAGTTGTTGTGATTCATCCAAGGAGAGTTCTGCAGTTTGATTTTTAGGTTTTCTTTTGAAACCCTAATCATGCCCCGATTTCTGCATGCTAGGCTCGCAAGCCCAAGCGACGCTCCTGGTCGAAGGTCTTGTGACACGATTTCCATCCTCCAGGCGATCTAGTATTGGTCGAAGAAGAAGGGGGCACCGAAGAGCACCATCTCCATCAGGCTAGCATCTCCACCATGTGAAGAGGCCCCGGCGATCAGTGCCATGCCATCTCTGCCCATCTCACCGCAACAACAACCACAAGGTGTTGTTGCACCACAAAAAAATATATTGGCGATGGCGGTGTTGCCCTCCTCCCAGCAGGCGCAGGCGGCAACCAACCGCACCTCCTCCTCGCAAGCAGCGGCACCACCCTCCTCTCCAGACACCCTAGCACGCACCTCCAACGGTGTGAACCGCTCCCATGCAGCATCGCCTCCGGGCAGCGAGTGCGCAGCTTGCATCGCCAGCCGCTTCTAAATGGTATACTTGTCAGCACTGCAACCTCTCGCAGCAATAGGTCATCACCCTTCTCGATGACCTGGCGGCACCCTCGAGCTCCCAACGCGGAGCCCCACCACGGCACAGGCATCTCCATGCAACGACCCCCTTTTCCTCTCGATCGCATCTGCAGGCGGTGCAGCTTCGAGCTCCATCTCTCCCCCTCGACGACGGTGGGTTCCCAGATTGGGAACCCTCGAGTATGCGAGAGAGAGGGTACTGGCCCAACAGGGCCCCGTGATTATTTAAAAAAGGGGGGGATGCCCAAGTGGGTTGAAATATTGAAGAAAAATATGAAAAAAAGGAGAGGAAATCCAGTCGTTGTAGAAAAAAAGAAGATGGTCCCCGCTTATAAAAAAGGAAGAGAGCCCGGTTTGGGTTGCAACATTAAAAAAGGGGGGAGGGAGCTGCATTTTTGGCCCCAAAGTTGAGCCGTATCAAAAAAAAAGAGGAGAGAGAAAGAGCAAGCATTGGGCCCACTATTTGGGCCATGATATTTGGGCCCAAGTGGGCCAAGTTTCTTTGTTCAAGAAAAAAGCTGCGTACAAAAAACCGTACGCTTGAAAAAAAGAGGTGAGTCGGTTATAAAAAAATTGGAATGTTCGAGTAAATGACGATTTGAAAAAAATTGTTTGAGAAAGGTGAGAAAAAATGATCATAGGTTTATGTGGTTTGTTTTATTTTCCTCATTTTCTTGTCTTCTCCCAACTTGATCGACGTCGTTGTTTTTCGACTAGTCTGGGAGAAAGGGGGAGTTCGGACTCACCTCTTTGTGGGTTTGTGTAGAGTTCTACATGCTAGATTTCAAATTCCAGTTCAGATTCAGATTCTCCAATGCAGATGCATGGTCAGAATTCAGCTCTAGAGTTCTTCAGATGTTCAGACCCGACGATTGGTTCCGAGTCTTCATTTTATTGCGTACATGAATGCAATTTGTTCATCAGTTGTGTGGTCCCCATCTTTATTTTTAGTCGCAGAGTTTTGATGTAATTCGTAGGTACTCCAGAGTAGAGATTACATTCCCTATGCCTTGTGGGCTAGAGTTTTCATGTGGTTTTATATGGACTCCCAGAGTAGATATCCCATTCTCTGAGCCTGTATGGGAGAGACCCAATTCTCCGACGAGGAGACTTTTCAGGCTCCATTCTTTAGCGACCGTGGACTCTGACGAGGATGTTTTCCACGGCTTCTTCAGTTTGGTCTTTCAGAGATGGAGCAGTTGTCCTCATGGTTGTGGTGGGCCAGAGTACTCCGACGAGGAGACTCATTTCAGTTTTAGTGGCTCTGACAGGCGCAGTACAGAGCACCACTCAGTTTGACTCACACTCCAGCCCGTTTGTTCCTCCTCACCTACACGGCCTGAGAAGCAACATCCTCGACAACAACAGACAGTGTGTATGCGTTGAGTTGATATTGTCCATAATGTCTTGTAGCATGAGAAGCAGCGTCCTCGTAGCAACCGGCATGCATAGTGTTCAGTTTGTCCAAGTTGAGCATTGTATGCTCTAAGCTTGAGGGGGAGTGTTGGAGTATGTTGGTGTATGCGTCACTCATGTATAGATGGGTTACCACATCCAGTTTTTAGTCCCACATCTACCAGTAGTGGGACTTGGAGGGTCTGTGAAGGCTATGTAAGAAGCCCCAGATCTTCTGCATCAGATGAGGAAGTTCAATGAACGAATCAGCCCTTTGAGGTGTTCTCCCGTGGTTTCCTCCCGTTCCTTGGGAGTAGGGTTCCACGTAAAATCCCGGTGTTCCTTAATGTTTTATCATTTATATCGGATTCCGCTTCCGCATTTTTATTTTCTAACCATCACTGCATCCCATTTATATATTAAGTGAATAAATTTGATGATGCATGTTGTGAAAAATCTAATTTTTACTCCCATTCCTTAGTACTATAAATGTGAAGGCATTCTAGCATGTTTTTTTACCACATCCAGTAAACAACCCAAGTGGCATTATTTTACAAGATCGTGGGATAATTTTAGATTCTGATCAGGAGGCTTTGCTGGTGGAATTGAGGCACATGAATGAGGAAATATCGCTAAAGCAAACAGAGGGAGACTCAGTCGGGGACTTGGAACATTTTCGAAAGCAATATGCAATGGTTCTTCTACAGCTACGAGATGCCAATGATCTGGTGGGTTTCTCTTCTTGCCATTAGTTTGTATTTACAAAAATTGACTTCAATATTTTAACTTGCTGATAGACTTTATTTTTCTGCAAACCACACTGATAATAATTGCCATATGCTTTAGGTTGCTGCTGCCCTTCTTTATCTGCGGCAGAGAAATACATACATGGGAAATACAACACCTCCACGTACAAGACCCCTGCAGAATTCAACTGCCAATGCTGGACCTCCCGGTTCCTTTACTGAACCTGCTTTTTATGGTCAAGATTCAGGTTGCCATGTACTAGAGATAGTGGAGAGCTCTAGGTGGAGTGCAAGGGGCATGGTTAATATTGCGGTGCAGGTAATTAATTATGATATTAGATGGTATTCTTTCTTTGTTTTTGTTTCTTGTAAGTATCCCTTGGCCATAACTTTTTTTTCTCTCGTGAGCCCTGACACTGCCACTCGGGTAAATTTCATTGATATTAAAACATATGTACATGAAATCCTAAGAGAGGGCATACAACCATTGCAACTTGCAAGCGGCCAAGTTGGCCTTAAACCCAAGAAATGTTTGACTAAGCATATGACCATCATGAACTTGAGAAACGAAAAACTAAGTGTATGCTATGGCCCTTAAGCCTTGAAGTAAGCAAATGTATAAACTAGAGGAAAGTGAATGGTGGGCTTCAAAATGACCATCATCCATCCAAGCCCCACTAAAATTAAATGAACTTGCAATAGTTGGGGTGTTTCGAACCACCCCTTTATCACGCATGACTTCATTCATTTATAATACTTATGTAAATCAAGCTCTTTGTGTTTGAGTATCGTTGTACTTGTATCCCTTAGTCTTTTGGGGAAATCATCGTGCTCCTCTTTTGTCTTGTTCCATGGTTAATGCCGTTTTCCTTCACAGCAACCTCAATTAAGATGTCTTTCTTCCATTTAATTCTCTAATCCTCCCTTATCCAAAATTTATCAATCTTTTTGATAGGGAAGGCATACTCGAGTCTTTCAGAGTTGTAATGCCATTGCTTTTTCCTAACAATTTTTACCTCGCAATTGGAATAAGATGTTTTTTTCTCAAAAGCTTCAAACTCCTCCATCTCTTCTTTCATTTTTAGCATGGAGAATCCAATGGCCCATTCTTTAACTCTTTTTATAATTCAATGAACCCGTCATTCACCACTTTATTGCACACCATCTCATAGTTCAAATCACCAGTATCTTGTTGAGATATGTTTCTTTTCTTTCCTCTCATCAAAAGGAATTTAGATCGAGTAGAATCACCCCCGTTCGACATCTTCTTTGAACCCCTGGAGTGCTTCAAAGCCTTTCTCCCAACTTTCGTCAGACTCGTACCAAATCTTGCTTAAACTCAGACTACGTAGGAAGGGGTTCCCCTCTTTTTGGTCTTTCTGTTCTTCCCACTAGAACCAAAATGTTATTCTCTATAATTGTTTTCTGCATTTCTGTACTATTGTTTCCATGCTTTAGGGGAGCGTCAGCACTTATGAGTTATGAGTTGATTCATCTATTGCAACTGCTTGTTCTTTTTCATCATTCCTGCACATTTCAGCAACCAATTGTTGCTGCAGATCAGATGACTGTGGTGGTTGCTGTTACAGAGAGAAGATATTGAGTACATTTTTTTAAAACAAAAGGAAACACGTGAAGGTGCCTGGCCCAAATTTATTAGATTAGGGGAAATGGAAAAGCATTCCAAAATTACAGGGGAGTATTAGCACTTCAGATGACACTTTCTACACAATCCCCTAAAACAAACAAAATCACAGAGCAATCATTTCGGTACAATGATGTTCCCTGTGGTTAGATCCGCCCCTAATGCAAACCCCAAACTGTAACGAAGCAGCAGAGAGCCGCTTCCCTAGGTTCCTGAGACCTCTGAGATTCCAAGCATTCATTCTTAGCACTTGTTTTGCTTCCCGTGATTGGCAGAACACCGGCCATTTCTGTAATGGTCTTGTGAAGAGCGGCTTCCCTACGAACTTTTTCATCTTTTGTGTCTTGCTACCTAGCTTGAGCCTCCATCAGACTATCAGGCCTTAGAGCTGCCTGGGAGGATTTGCTTTTCTTCTTTCTGTGTCTGTTGTCCTCTTCCGAAGAACATCGTTGACCGGGTTCCCATCCGATTCCTCGGATTTTGTATGACCCTCAATAGGTACAGATGGCAGCTCCACAGCAATAACAGATGACAACCCATATCTAGATTCGGATCTAAACCCAGGAAGCAAAACGGGTGTTAGTCGAAACACATTATCACATGCCCCAAAAATAGGAGTTGCTTCCACTTCGATCATTGTGATGGTAATAGGTGGTAGCTCTGCCACAACATGCTTCCCTGAACTCTCGGTCCCACCACTCCAAACCCTTAACAGAGGAATAAAGGGGGTCTTCAGGGGCAAGGGGCCGACATGACTCCCCCCTAACAACAGGTGGTGTCTTCATTCTCAGACACAAGATGCTCTGGTGCTTCCAAAACTTCAACAGCCACCAACGCAGCAGAAGGGCAAGAGCTCTCTACCATCAAGAAAGTTGGGTACAACATCGTGGAAGCTATCGATTCTTTGAGACTCAAATCCTGAAGAAGAAGGCTTCTTGAAACACCACCCAAAGATGGATCCAGGACCTTGGCAGTAACTGGATCTTAAAATGGTTCACGAGGTAGATGATTTGGATGTCGACGCTCAATAGCAAACACACCCAAGCAGACCGAATCGAAGCTCCAAGTCGGATCTCTTACCCGAGCATGCAAAAAAGGGTCGGAATCATTATCAACCCAAGGTAATTCCAAAGCCCTGGCCAGCTCAGCAATGGGTGCGGGCGACGCCGACTCACCCCCGCTTTTTAGCGCCATCAACTCGTGGATGGCTCCTTCCGATGATCCCGTTGACATGCCTCAACCTACGGCTCTTTTATCCCCCTGGCCAATCTGGGGCATTCAAATTTAAACCCGCATCCCGTGGATTTTCCAAAAAAAAGGCAACCTGAAATCCGAAGGATGCACATTTGATGCTACGATTTAGTTCGATGTAATCGGACCCATTACCGTATTGACACCCATGTCAGCTCGCAACGTCAAGTTTTTTTTATCAACGTCAAGTTTAGTGAAGCATCTCCGGCAGTTTGACTTTTCTCAGGTTAGGGGTGGATGAACATATTCAGACACAGACAACCAAGGGGAGGCTTGATCGACCTTTTACGAACACTTGAAAGCTTGAGGTAGCCATCTCGGGCTCTCGAGGACAACGATGGCCGACTCCACGTGATAACTAGGGTTCCAACTGTTTAATAAGACATACCACTATACCACGATTCTCAAAGCCGATTCCAGGACTCCAAATTTTATGAGAGGAACATAACCACTTTCATGTTCAAGTTTCAACACCTTGTGGTGATGAACCATTCTTTCCCTATCAATAAACTGAGCCCTTCGGTAGTGGAAAAAATTATCATCGTGAACCTCTGACAAGATTCACCATGCTTCCAAAAATACCACGAACCAAAAATGTTCTCCCCAAGCCCAACTTCGCCTGAGAAAGAAAGCCCAACCTTTTTCCTAATCTTTATCGCTGCTTCGACGACACCCAGCCCCCGTATCAAGGTCGAGTTAATCAAAAGGATATCCTTTGGCACCGATTGTATGGACGACGAATCAACGACAACTTAAGCGAAGGAATTACGGGGCTTAAAAAGCGGGTGAAGCCATGGAGGGTGACCTTCTACCCTGACTCTCCCCCTGAATCTCATACTCGGTGGCCCGAATAGCCACGCGGAGATAAGCACAATGCTTTTCGATACCCCTTATCGTCGCAAGCGAAACAATGAATGTCGGATGAACAAACACCAATGCGATGTCCATGGGCCCGGCATCGGATGCACTGCACCCCCTCTTTCAGTGGCTCGCCACCCTCTAACTGTTCTCCTCAACCCCTACCAAGGTGGCTCTCCTCACCTCAAGCCCTTCTCCCCTCCCACTTGCTATAGCTACCAGTCGTACACCACCATATGTTAGCCATGTGAGCCCGAGGCAAACCATTCATTCAATAAATGTTATTGTAATATTTGATTTATCAATAAAAGTTATTGGTTACTTCACTCCATATATGAGAATAAATGAATGAATGCCCTATAAGGTCCCTCTGTACAATTAGGGTTATGTACTATGGGCCTATGGCCATCTTAATGACCATACTGTTATTGATTCAATAGTTGAATCATAGAGGCTGGTGCTTGGATGAATATCTAAGGAGTTAGATTGAAGACTCATCAAGCGCCGTCAAATGATTGTTAAGAGATGATCTCCAGCCTGAGTAGGAGATGGCAATCCTTTCTCATTAGGTTGATATCTGACCGACCTCATGATGCAGGTCCTCTGCATGGGAATAGAGATTCGGAGGTGTCAGATTAGTTAGGTCAAAGAGTTGACTTAACGAGATCGAGATAACTAACGTCCTATGTCGTATACTGTCACGATATAGGCACACATCCTCTAACCGAAGACAGATGTGTCACTATATTTCTAAGTATGTACATTTGGCAGACCAATAGTTTGATGACCTAACCAAAGTCTCTACACCGGTGAGCTGGTGTGCATATGAGGGCATATGAGTAATACGATCTCTCAAAGGGATCATACCGGTTCACTTGTGAACCAGACTACATGAGCTTTCTCATGAGGTATTGGGACCGATCAAATTCCATACGTGGTCGTCGTGCTTTAGAAGCATTACACAAAATTGATGGTATGATATATGCTTTTGGAAAGCACATGATCGATACCAACTCCAAATGACGAAGAATGAGAAACTTAATGATGAAACCCTAAAGATGACAGTGTAAAATTGATCTATATCTTCGGGTTTATCCCAAGTCTTCCAGTATGCAGGATGTACAGGTATTAGGAATACCTGATGGTGATGTGATCATAGACGATTGCATAACCATGACGCTTCCATTCCGAGGGAGTGATGAAACAAGTCTGGATTTTAGGGACTCCTCCCAGTAGAGAATTAATCTGATCTTGGTCCAAGTGCTAGACATTGATCTGAATGAGATTCAGATGCAAAGAGAAGATTAGATTTACGGCCTTGATTTAATCAAGCATCTATGAGAGGTCCATGAGATCTGGATTTGAGATGTGATCTCAATATCCAAGTCACTATACATGAAATGTACAATCGCCATGTCCTTATCTCCAAGTATCTGCGGAGAAGCGTATTACTTTTGAAAGAGTTCAAGAATAATTCCATTGTTGAATTATATCTAAGCATTGAGAAATGGATAATTAAATGTGATTTAATTATCACGAATATTGTGAATTTGATTCATATTATTTTGATGCATGAGAATGATGATCTAATATAATTAAATATGATTTAATTATTATGGATAAGAATAATGTGGATAGCATTATCCAAATTATTCATATATATTATAAATGTGATTTATAATGTATTAGAGAGAGCCTATTGTGATTTATATTTGTTGATTAATTATTGATTTGAATTGGATTCACATTGGATAATTAATTGAAAATATAATTTACATTTTATTTTGGGTTGTGAATGTGATTCGCAAATTTCCAATGTGGCATGATTATAATGTTCACAAAATAATTGTGAATTATTTTGTGGAATAATTTACAACAAGTGTTGTAAATATTGGAGATTTCCATGGAATAATGTGATCTCATGAGATTACACGGAGCTTGCCACCTTCCTTCTTGAGAGGGTGGATGGCCACCAACTCCTATTAGGAAAGGGTGGTCCTTCCACCCTCTTTATGGAAGGAGGCTAGCCTCCTTCCTATTATCTCCATGCTTGATTGATTTAATTTTGGAATTAATTTATATTGAGTTGTCAATATATATAATCTAAATTAAATTAATTGTTGTTGTGTTTTTACAACAAAATCACGGCCATTGAAAGAAGCACAAATCAATCTCATCCATTGATTTTGTGTTGTTTATGGATTGAGATCTATGGACTCCCAAATCTCTATATAAGAAGAGGCACCCCATGCCCTTCAAGTTACAACAACATCAATAGCTCTTTCTCTCTCTCTCATTCTCACACCGCCCTCTCTCGAGTGGCCGTCCACTCCAACCCTAGAGAGAAGGTTGCTGTCGTCTTCGCGTCATCGTTGTGTTGTCGCCTCGACTGCTCTTGGTTCTTCATCTTCTTTGGTGTGCTTCGCTCGTGAAGAAGGCATTCGATCTTGTGAGACGAGATCAGGAGATCCATTGCTTGAATCAACTACTTGGATTGCGAGAAGCACGCGACTCATCTCCGCGCTCGCAAGTGTCTCATCCGACAGATCGGACTTGAGACAGGAGGTATCTTTTCTTTAGAGACTCGATCACAACCACGATACAAGAGGTGTTCCTTTATCTAGTATGTGGTTTAGATGAAACGATTCGAGAAGTGTTCTTGGATCATGTGGTTTCATCGATTAAAAAAATCTTAATTCTGTTGTGTCGAGCAACTAGTACGACTAGTCTCTCTCGATCGTATATGATGCGATCCTCACGCTTTCCTGATGCGCTTAAGGATTCTCCCATATCCTTCACCATCTCCACATCGGAGACAGTTACGCCCTCTCTCCCTCTCCCTCATTTCCCATCCATGTACTCCGTTTGTCTATTGAGTACAAGGTTACAAAAATGCCTCCAACATCAAATCTTTCTCCCTTATTGTTTCTTTCAAAATTCAGCAAGTCCTCAATAGATTTTTGTCGCAATGATTCAGACTGAGTATGCTGCTTACTCTATCTGTACGGAAACCATAGCAATGCTATGATTTGGCCGCTCTAGTTGTTGCATTGGGTTAGCACTAGCACCCAATTGTTTCAATTGTTGCATATGTTTAATTGCTTTGAAACATAAAATACATCTCTTCAAAACAGTAAATCCCTTCTTCCACCTTAATAGGGACTAGTATTTGATCAAGGACATAGCTTACCCCTTGGTTAGATAGCATTTGTATTAGATTTGAAGAGGTGTGTTTTAAAAAGTTTTAAATTAATGAGACATAATTTGAGGCATTTTTTCTTGGGGAGGGACTGGGAAGCATTTGAATAAGAAGACATGTTAGGTAGCATTTGGACTAACAATTGCTTCTTTCATATTAAAACTCGGTAGATGTTAGACACTTTTTTGAGATGTAATCATGTAGGCAAGGGAATTTTATGTAGATGCATCTTTTTTTACTTGTATATCCCTATATTTTCATTATACACAAATGCTTCGTGAAATTATGATTTATGAATAATCCTCTAGTGATAAATAATCCAATGATTGCTAACTAATTTTCTCTAGATGAGTATATTGGAAGTGCTCCAAACTTTGCTTCAGACCTTATCCATGTATCATTAAACGTCCTTGCTTTGTGTTGGTCCATATATTTCCTCTCTTAGACTTCATACTTGAAAAAAAATTCTGAATGACAACCCTGGGAGGTTACATCTTGAGCTCATTGTGGTTTCCCTTAAAGAAATTGCATTCTTAATTGTTGGACTATATGCATCGCATGTCGTGATGGGTAATATGATCCATCCAGGGTCCAATTACCACATCAAATGGTATAGTTCCACAGCTACTATTTGTGGGACTTGGAGACTCAGCGGGGCTATATAAGAAGCCCCACTCCCATTGCATCAGATGAGAAAAATGAATAGAGAACATAAGTCCTTTGAGGCATTCTCAGTGGTTTTATCCCGCTCCTCACAGAGGAGGGTTCCACATATCCTGATCTTCTTCACGTTTATTCTATTTCTCTGATATTTACGCTTTCGTATTGTCGATTTCTAATACGGTATCAGAGCAAGTCGATTTTGGACAATCATTTTTCGAGTTCAGTTTATTATTTGATTATTCTCTGCGTTCTTCGGAGTTCATGATGTGATCAAAATTCCTATTCAAGTTATGAAGATTAGACGTAGTTTTTTCTTATCTTTGTTCGTCAAGTGGGTTCGTTCACGAAACCCTAGTCCTTCTTGTGAATCATGAGCAAACGTGAGTTCCTCAATGGAACCCTAATAACGGCTCCATGCGAGATCTTGCAGCAACACCTCGAGATGGTCTACCTCCAATCACGAAGCTGCAACCCCCTTTTCTTGAAGAAAAAAAGCAATGATCGCCCAACAACCCATCTCTCCTCTCACACGCAAGAAGGCACTCCCCCCATCTGGTCAAGGCCTCTAAATCGAATGCAAGCCAAAACCTCTAGGAGGGCTTCGCCTCCTCACACCGCCATCTTTTTGAGTTCCCAATGCGTGGGATCATCCGTTGCTCTCGTGCATGGTTAATTGCCAGGTACAACAACCGCCTGAAACTGCTCTTATCGCCAGATCCTTATGCATAGCTACCCCTCAGTGAAGCCTAACAACCGTTCACAAGAGCCCGTCGCAAGAGGTTCCCTTCCAAGCTGAGAATCTCGGGCGTCCATGCAGGTGATCCCCGCAGAAGCCCCCAGGCGTCGCTGGAGTCCCTCATCTCCAACTCCAGAAGCTGTCGCCTACAACACTTCATGCCTCACACAACCCCCTTGCACGATGGTGCAACCTGTAGCCACAGGCAGCGCCACGCGACGATTCTCCAACTGATGACGCGTGATCTGGAACATGTGTGTGGCGGCGACTCCCTCCAACAACAGCTCCATGCAACATCTCTTAGGGGCGGCAACGATGTGAACCCCCCCCTCCTTCCTCGATTCGGCGGAGGCACAAGAGAAGAAAAGCCCACAAGGGGGTGGCGTTCTTGAAAAGAGGGGTTCCCCAAGTGGAACCCTAAATGAGAAGTGTTGTGCCCAAGTGGGGCTACGTTTTTTTAGAAAAAAGAGGGGAGTTGCTTATTTGTGACCCAACGGGCCATGTATTTTAAAGAGAGAGGGGGGGGAGACCGAAAGAGAAGAGAAAAAGGTGGCCCGGTTTGCAAAATAAAAGAGAGAATAGATCAAAAGGGGGGAACATCTACAAAAATGGTGCGTGCAAAAAAATAGTATGCGGAAAAAATTAAGGAAAAAAGGGATGGGTATAAAAAGGGGGAAACAACAGCAAAAAATCATTTGGGATTGTTCCTCCTCATCTTTTGGTCTTCCCCCAAATTGGTCGACGTCATTGTTTTCCAACCAGTATGGGAGAACGGGGGAGTATTATATAGAGTTCTGCAGATTGTTCAAAATCAGAGTCTACAGATTCTCAGTTTCAGACTCTACATATTGGTTCAGAGTCTTCAGTTCAAGGCGCACAGGTGTCCGGTCTTTGTTTGAGAGTTCCCCATATTTGATCTGGTCGACTCAGGGTTTTCATGTGATCCATAGGGACTCCAGAGTTGAGATATCGTTCTTTATGTCATTGTGGGTTAGGGTTTTCATGTGGTTTCATAGGGACTCCATATTAGAGATCCCATTCTCTGAGTCAGTATGGGAGAGACCTAGTTCTCCGACAAAGAGACTTTCATACTCACATTCTCCAGCGACCGTGGACTCCGAGGAGGATGTTTCCACAGCTTTTTTCCAGATCGACCTTTTGAGAGAGATGGAGCAGTTGCAGGCCAGAGTTCTCCTGGTGGAGACCCATTCCCGTTTCTGTGACTCCGACAGACGCAGTACAGAGCACATGTTCTCCGACGAGGAGACCCAGTTCAATTCACACTCTAGCCCTTTAGTTCCTCCTCACCAGTACGACATGAGAAGCAACGTCCTCGACATCAACCGACTGTAGAGTATGCGTTGAGTTAATATTGTTTGTAGTGTCTTGTTTTGTGTGTTTGAGATTCCTTTCTATTTATCCAAGCTGGGCATTGCATGCTCCAGCTTGAGGGGGAGTGCTGGAGTTTTTGCGTCACATGTAGTGATGGGTAATTGGATCTCTCCAGGGTCCAATTACCAAATCTAGTAGTTTAGTCTCACATCAACTATTTGTGGGACTTGGAGACTCGATGGAGGCTATATAAGAAGTCTCATACCCATTGTATCAAATGGAAAAGTGAATAGAAAACACAAGCCCTTTGAGGCGTTCTCCCGTGGTTTCATCCTGCTCCACGTAAATCCCGATGTTCTTCTTGTTTATTCTATATCTCTGATATTTATGCTTCCACATTCTCAATTTCAACCTTAATATTTAGTTGCTATCGAAGTTGAGTATTGCCAAGTCCAAGAAAAGGCAAACAACGAAGGAAAAGTATGGCTTCTTGCTGTTTAGCTCGACTTCCTTCATATCGCGTTAACCGGCTTGCAACGTCAATCATGCAATCTCTTCGAAACTTTACTCACTAATGAAGTTCATGGATTGGAAGTTTTCGACTGATTTAATGGTTTTTTGAAAGGAAAAATGGCATGGTCCTAAGGTTGATAAACCCATAGGAATTTATTTACTCACAAGTGGTTTATAATAACCATGCCTTGAAGGGAGCTTTGGCATGTTGAATTACATTCTTTTACATAGAAGTGCTCCTATTTAAACATCACACTGTCACGGCCAACCCACATCACCCATAGAACATCAACGAGACGCAAGGAGCTAACCCTGATGATGGTGCACACATATTGATCATTGTATAGAAGCTTGTTACGGTAGTCACATCCATATTTAAGTGTCTATCTATTTCATAAAACCTAAGAGCGTATGTACTAGGGAAAGATATTTTCCGGGTCCTTTGGTTTCTCAGGATATCTTGAGCATGTAATGTCATTGAAGTGAATCAACTTGGCCCTATCCTCGTCAACCATAGATAGACCTTCACCTATGGTGGCAGGTTGGAAGCCTAGATAATGTTGTAGGCTTCATTCTAATCTCCATGTTTTGCTAGAAACGGGGTAGAAAGAGACTTATATTCCTTCTTAGACATTACAGATAATGCAAATAGATGGATACATGTATATGTATTACCATATCATTATGTTTTATAAAATTAGGATACGGATAACAAATATCATGTGATATTGAATATTTTTTTAAAGGAAGGGAAGGGGGAAACACGCACAGGCGGTCGTCCCAAATTTATTAAAAAGGGGGAAATAGAGAAGCATTATAGAACCCAATACTCCAGGGGAGTAGTGGCACGTCGAATGACACTAACTACTTAGTCCCCTAAACAAACAAAATCACACGTTGCTCATTCAAATCATGTCAAATTGACACTTTTCTCTCTCAATCTCGATTGCCACCAATTCCCTCTCATCTTCTAGATTATCGATCCTGCAAACCTTCGCATGAGCCTTCGCATAACGATCGTGTCATTGTTCACGAACCTCTTTGCTGAACTCTATAAGGAATCTTCGCAGCGCCAAACTCTTAGATGCCAGCTTAAAAGTTGTTGACCCCTCTATAGAACAGTTACTCCAAAAACTTTTCATAGCTTACCTGAAACCATCTTCCAGTAGCCAAGCTCACTCAAAACGGAAAAATCTTCGTGGCCTCTCTTCCCCTGTAGATCAAAGCAAAAATGTATTATCAAAATGAAATCACGGAAGGGCCGACACCCTAAATAGAGGGAAGATAAGCATAGCCTCGCTGGATAGAAGGAAAGGATCAATTCGCAATCTCGATCTCCAATTACGCCTATGGATGAGCATGGGTTGGGCCTTGAAGGGTCTATGCCCAAGCTCATTTAAAAAATTCAGGCCTTGGGTCGAGCCTAGGACTTTAAATTTTTTTGTTCGGCCCTAGCCCAGATCCAGCCCAATTCCTTTGGGTTGGGCCAGCCCATCTCCACTTGTGAGTATGTGGAGTAGTGTAGGGATGAGCATGGGTTGGGCCTAGGGGATGAGCATGGGTTGGGCCTTGAAGGGTCTATGCCCAAGCTCATTTAAAAAATTCAGGCCTTGGGTCGAGCCTAGGACTTTAAATTTTTTTGTTCGGCCCTAGCCCAGATCCAGCCCAATTCCTTTGGGTTGGGCCGGCCCATCTCCACTTGTGAGTATGTGGACTAGTGTAGACTGGAGTATGGACTTTTCCACTTCATCCATTTGCCCTGAAATTTACCTTAGTTTAAGAAGAGAAATCTGTTGTAAAATATTACTATCTGAAACTGATATTTGATTTATCCGAAGGCTCAGAAACTTAATCCAAGGAAATATTTTTTTGGAGATATTGTTAAATGTTGCAAGTACAAAGGTTGTCCGTGAAGGGACAATGGGAGAGCAATAGCAGTGGGATATTTGTTTTGGATACTCCATGTGGAGATTGATATAATGTTAAGTAAACCATGTGCTTTGAATGAGTTTGGACTATTACTACACAAGCACGATTTTTTAAGTACGGAAAGAGTGGTGGTGTACCGTAGATAATATATTCAGTGGGTTCCAATTTCAGTATCTCATCTTCTTAGTTTTAAATTTTTGTGGCTATAACATTTATGGGACCAAACTTCTCGTGGCTATAAAATTTTGGTGGTTGTAAAATGTAACGTGCTGCATTTTGCACATGAACATTGCAACAAATCGAATCTATATCAAGGAATAACAACATGACTGGGCTTAATATCAGGACAGGTAACGGGCCTAACAGCGGGTCGGGCCCTCAGGCCGGGTCGAGCTAGGCCCGAGTCTGGCCAAAAAAATTTTGGCCTTAATCTTTGGTCCAAGCCTGACCCAAAATGTTCATTTGGGCTTGAGACAAGTAGCTTTTTTAGGTTGGGCTTCAGGCCAGGCTGACCCGACCCAATGCTCATCCCTAATTATGCCATGTATATCTGCATCCCGTAGCATCCACCACAAAGAGACCCCAAATCAATAATCAAGGCAATAGCTCTGTAGAGCTGACATCATTCCCGCCACGCAACCGCAGCCTGTCTTCAGGATTGAGAGTTACATTGAAATCACCATCGATCGACAAGGATCCATGAAATAATTATCTTGTACGAGAAGGAGCTCATCCAGAAAACTCAAGACATCTACACTATTGCTCGGGCCATAAACATTAGTAACCACACATATTATGCTGTCCGTTATTCTTCTGATATGCATCGTCGGTGTATAACTACCTCTGATTTCGGCCCCAACCGAGCTAAACTTGCTATCATTCCAACCCACGACCAGACCTCCTGAAGCACCAATGGAGTCAATCGCCTTGAACATTGTTAGTGTCGAACCGCCAATTTCCTTCTAAATCAACTCCCCACCCTAGGATACCTTTGTTTCTTACAGCTTCACCACATCTGCTATGGCTTCTCTAAGGTCCCTCACACCTACATGCTTCTCTGACCTTCCCAACCCTTTAACAATCCAGCTTACAACTTTCACATAAAACCAGAAGCACCCACACCCCGCAACGGGACCACCCCTCTCCTTCACCAAGGGTGCACAATCCACAGCAGGAACCGCCTCCCATGATTATTGCCCCTACGTAATGCCTCACCCCAGCACCTCGACCGGCACCTCTACGCCAACCCTGGTCTCCAGTAGGTCAAGGAGCTTCATCCAACGACTGCTTACGCCACAACCTCGCCCCATGCCTCATGTAAAAACACCCAAATCTCCCCACCGCCAAATTGCGAACTCTCAGAGCATCGCCTACCTGGATAGGCTCCCCCTCCCGCATGCCCGAGCACCTTCTTATCTTCAGGGCCACCATCCCCAAACACCACTAGAGAGGGTGAAGAAAGAGAAGGCATCAAGTCTTCCAACACAGTGATGTTTGTGTTTGTGGAAAGATCCAGAGTTGTAGAGCAGCTCGGGTCAATAGCACCCTGATCCATCACAGCCTTCGAGCAACCCAAAATGAGGAGCCTAGGTCCATAGCTATCTTCGAGTCCTGCAAAATCGGGTACACCCCCGGGTCCATATTCATCTATGGGCCCTCATCCATTTTTTTGTCATGCGCAATCATATAAACCATCGGGTCTGTAATCGTTGTCGGGTCAAGCGCAATTCGGAACTTCAGATCTTGCATGTGTGCAATCGAGGAGAAGGCTCGATTTAGAGAGGGGCAAAACATCGAGTTACTGGGATATATTGAACCATGGTTCCCCGAGCTGTTCACAACCACCTCCGCAAAAGAAGGTGCAAAGACCTAGGGAGCCTTCACTGAATCTCTCGGGAAGGAAGAATCTCGAAAATCGTATATGTCATCATCTAAATCTTGATTCGAATCAACTGCGGGCTCTGGAGACGATTCGCCTTCCATCTTCAACAACCCTTCCTCATCCAACATCGCTTGCAACGGTCGTCGCACCACCTCCGGCTGCAACTCCAGCAACCCCATCGAAGCTCCCCACGCCTCTGCCAACCCATCATAGACATTGATCTCAAGCTGCATGTGGTGCTCCTTGATGGCAAAAAAAGACCTCGCGAGCGTCGAGAGGTTGAAATCATCCGCCAAGACAACCACCTTTGACCGGCAACATGAGCCAAGATTTCGACGACCTTATTCAAGGAGCGAAACAGCAACAGGATTCCACGAACCCACAAATGGTAGATAGGTCAAATGAATAGAACGCCATTACGAAACTTCAAAGACCTCCAACGCAACAAAGATTTCGCCCCATGGCCTAACGATAAAAGTTTCTTCGTGTCGGTTGAGCTTAAACCCCTGGTGAGCATCGTGGACCCTTCAAGCTTGATAACATCACTCGCAAAAGTGTGCCCAAGTGCCACGCCAATGTCTGACATCGCGCCCGATAAGCATGAAGCATCGCTCCTCCTGACTCTAACTAAACTCATATCTTTTCGCAATTCATGTTCTCCCTGAGTATGAAGCTTCAGGTGCCAAACCTTAACTTCAGAACAGGAGGCCCCTATTCCCTCA
Organism: Ottelia alismoides; assembly: GCA_037367405.1. NCBI lineage: Eukaryota > Viridiplantae > Streptophyta > Magnoliopsida > Alismatales > Hydrocharitaceae > Ottelia > Ottelia alismoides. The sequence continues at coordinate 1,819,523 of JAZKJV010001355.1, read as the reverse complement.
GCATGCCTTCTCATGTATGAGGCTTGACGTCACTGTTGAACGAGTGTCCAGCACACTAACCCTCCCAACCCCCCCCCCCCCCCTCCGGGTCTTCCCTTCCCTCTCTCACACCCTCCATTCTTTAGACCTAATGCATTGCAAAACCCAGTTTTGTGCCCCTCCATCATCAACCCTATTGTCTCAAAGAGGGTGTGCTTGTGTCAGAGGTCTATGGGAAGTAGGTGCCTCTTTGTGGGGGCTCGGTAGAAACACCTCCGAAACAGCATTTAGCATTTTGGGTCCTTTTTGTATTCGGCTTTGTGTATGCGACTACTTTAAAAGGTTCATTTGTAAAGGGATGTTGTATGAATCTCCTAGTAATACAATGAGAATCGCTTTGATGACCAGAGTGGTTGTAGATGATCACTAGAGAAGAGAATGTTAGAGGGAAAGCATGCATGTTCTTTTTTTTCGAAATAAAAGCATCCATATCATGATAGAGACGTTTACTAGGTTCCACCATCGAAGGTACATCTTACTAAGAGATGTGACTTTCCAACTCACTATACAAGGTACATGACTAATCTTCTCATGATCTCTTCTCGGAAAATCAAGGACTCTATGCTGGAAGTAGAATGAATAGTTTGCTCTCCTTTTTATGAAGGGCGCTCTTTATGCACTAGGATTCTTTGAAGGGTGGTCTGGCAATGGAGGAGATTGCTGATGTGACCGAACAATCTTGTATCTCGCTGATTGGCGATGGTGAAGAATTCAGGCCTTGGTGACGTGGCCGAGCAATCTCAGATCTTGCTAACTGGTGGTGGCAGAGATTGCAAACCTTGCTGTTATGATCAGGATCTCCCTAATTGGAGTTAGTGGAGTTTGCAGGCTTGATCACATGGCTAAGCAATCTCATATTGTCGACTATTAATTGAGAAGATCATGGCATTGTTGATGTGTGGTCAAGCAATCTTTCATCCCAACGGTGAAGAAGATTCACACATGTTCGGTTCTATTTTGGAAGTAGGTGTCAGGAACCCGGGGGGCTGTCTTTCGAATCTATCAGTAGGATATTTGGATTCGGGTTGATCAGTGTGGTATGTTGTGTAGTCTAACGGGTCAGCCTGATCTGATGTGGGTTTTTTGTGGTTGGCCCGTGACTCAGGGATTTTGTACCTCACTAATTAGAGTTAGGTCTCATTGATGTATTATTTGTACTCTCTTTTATTTCACTAAAGAACATCCACTACCGTCGCAGGGGACATACCAGTTGAGGTGAACCTTGCACGTCTAAGGGTTGTGTGATTGTCTTGCTTTCTCAATTGTCTTGTTTGCATTTGATTTCCCTAGGTTCAACATTAAGGCCTCCTTTATGTTGACAAAAAGACTTATCCAAACCTGGTACAGCTTGCATCTACAACCTGTTAACTTGTTTGTTGCAGCACATTTATTTTTTATACAACTCTTTATGCTTGAAAATGTATTCATAGCTTTATTGATATGCTCGTGAAGTCAATCCTATGTCAGAAATCTTTTGCATCCATGTTTACTCTGTTGATTTCTTCAGGCAATATCCTCTGTGAAGGAAGGGGAGGATGCTTACGCAAAAGTTGGAGAGGCGTTAGACTCCATGAAAAACATGTCTTCCGGAGTAGAATCCGGGGTTCACTTGGCCAGGGTTCCCATGCATGGAAACGATCAAGGACATGCAACTTTCACGTGTCCCGAACAGGCTACTACTACTTCCATGGAGCCCACAATATCTACTGATGGAACTGAGGTGAAACCAACTATTTGTTCCGAGAAGAATGGGTCGCAAATTCCTTCAGAACTCATTTCATCTTGCGTCTCAACGTTGCTTATGATTCAGGTGTTCTTTAATTCCACGTCTTTTTTCCCGATATTCTTTATTAGGCTATTTGCTGTGGCTCTTTGCACGTTGTGAGGCTCCTCAGCGGGATCATGTTAATGCAGATCATTGTTTTATTAAAATACGTTAATTAGCTGGAAGTGGTTTGGCATCGTTCAATCGCAAACTTACGCATTTCTTTATATTTGACAGCGGTGTACGGAAAAGCAATATCCCCCTGCTGAGGTTGCCCAAATTCTGGAATCGGCAGTTCAGAGCTTGATGCCATGTTGCCCGCAGAACATGTCGATTTATAGAGACATCGAGGATTGCATGGGTATCATAAAGAATCAGATGTTGGCACTCGTACCATCCCCTAGTGCACCGCTGCCTCTGGAACACACAGTTGCGTAAGGCGACCAAACTGAAGCCTTGCCTTTTCTGTTCAAGTTGACGCTCGTCCCTCTAACCAATAAGCAGTAGATGCTTGGCATCCTGTACACGGGGTTCCCATGGAGGAAGTAGCTTGAGTGCAACGACGGTCACTTGGTGGGAAGCACCACAGGTTGAAAGCTTCTCCCTCTGTGTATAGTAGTTTGATTGCGGAGCTCATAATGTTTTCTGCGGTACTCGATGATATCCATTCCCATATTGTCCCCAATTCATAAATTCTCAATTTGGATAGTATATAGCAAGGGTCTTCCCCTTCCATGCGTACCTTGTACCGTATAATACAGTTCTTGTACAGATGTTCATTTCTGCTATAAGCAGTTGCAAACCTGATCTTGTTGTGTTGGCGTAGTAATATTTAGTCTTGGCACGATACAGTATGATTATCAGGTGTTGCGATCATGATGCATTAATTTAACTTGCTTCCATCTCATCAGCTTAAGGTGTGGAGCGTGGTTGATTAGGGGCTTTGCTTTTTCCCAGAACTATCCCATGTAAATGATCTTTTTGACGTATTATTTGTCCTGAAGTTTTTAGGTTGAGTTTTGTGAGAGTTGTCGAGATACCACCAGTTCGATCGAGTGCCCAGCGCAAAACTCTAAACTTCTATTCCAGATTGATACCATGCTCACTTGAGCAAAAAAAATGTGCCAAAATTTATTTGAATTTTAGGAGTTAGGGAGGAAGAGACAATATTCCTTCTAAATTTTTTTCAAGCGTAGTTGTTCAAATCCACTTAAATGGTCTGATGGTAGTGCAATGTGTCTACCACCCAAAAGATCAGGGTTCAAATCTCTCTCTTGCAGGAGTTGGTTAGGTAGTCGACAGCTAGCGTAAAAAATAGTTGAATCTTTCAACATGGATTTGAGCTAAGAATCTGTGTAGCTGACCCTACTCATAGTCGGAGAAGGCTTAGAACTTTTGTAGTTGTTCAAAATAATCAGAACATGACTGATGGAAAAGGAAGTGTTTTTTATGTGTGTCCCTTTGTCATTCTGCAATTACAGCAATGCCCCTATCTTTTTTGCAATAACAATCGTATCCCTATATTCTTACAAAATTAACCGTTCTCTTCTATTATTACACTTATGCCTCTATTGTATTGAAGGACGGGCAGAATTGGAAATTTTGTAAGAATATAAGGGCAAAAGAGTTTTTGTGAAAAAGATAGGGACATAACTGCAATTGCAAATCTCGGAAGGGCACGAGTGTGAAAGACCCTAACGATGGATACAGTTCAAGTCTTCTGTAAACTTCATATCATGGTTTCAGATTTCGTGAAATTTCATCAAAATTTCAGTTTCGACAAGAAATCGAAATTTCATCAAAATTTCAGTTTCAACAAGAAACCGAAATTTTAAGCAAAATGGCGATATGAGGACAATTTACGATCATTTCTTCACAAATGGTGGTCAATATGGACGAAATGTCGTCAAAATTTAATGTATCAACATGGTATCGATACGATATCTGAAACATATATTTAAACCCTTGCTTCAGATTGCATAGTAATTAATAATCGCTCAAAATTGTGTTGTAGCTCAAATGAAGAGATGATATTTTGGACAGCTACTATGTATGATGTAATTATGATGTGATCACTTTGAGTATGTAATTATGATGTGACCACTTCATCTTGAGATGATCTGTTTATCCCATGATAAAAATATATCATCCCGCATCCAAAGAGTTCAGGCCGACTGATAAACGACATCATCCACACATCAAGGTGCAAAACTCGCCATAATCAAAACACCGATTGTCAAACAGCAAATACTGGTGATATCATCATAGTAAAGTTTGTACAATTCATGCCGGACAAATAACCAACCTTACATTTACATCACATTACAGAACTTATCTCATGATTTAGCTTTTTTTTAGAAAAAAATAATCAAAGAGACCACACGTCAAACAAACGGCAGTGTGTTTGAAATCCCATGCCTTGCAAAGAACCACTTCAAAGACGGCAGCAGAAACTGCATTCTACGGCTACAAATTTTATCAAAGAAATTCATGAATGGCATGGCAATGCCAATGAAAATATGTGGTAATGACAATCATGTATTGAACAGACGACGGACATGCGACGGGTATCAAATCAACTTCCCGCAGCTACATATTGGCTGAAGGAGAGGGCCGATCTCCCTCGTTCCTCTCCTTGAGATGTGGACCGTTGGAGGCCGGTTTGCGAGCAGCTGATGAGCGAGGGACTTGTGTTTGGAGGCCCTATACAAAAGGTATGGCAGCTCAGAGACCGGAATGACGAGGACCCTGTCGAAGGGATCCTGCTGCATTGGAACCCAGGGTTGCATGATAGCATGGACACCGATGAGTCAGATTCCGATGGTGGGGATGTACCAGCTGCACACAGCGACAACGAAAGGCTCGATCTTGGGAGCTCCTTGATTGGGGTGGCACTCGATAGCTTCTCGAACGAGACGATTGGGTGACGACAGAGAGGGCAGGCTATCGATCCAGGTGGGCAGCATGTTGTCATGGTCCTGGACGTTGCACATAAATAAAGCGCACACCTCGTGCAAAATTCATGGGCGCAACCTGCGATAAAAGGGTAACCATGAAAAAATCGTGTTTGGTTCTCTAACTTGATCTAAGCATGATCAAAAAGTTCGCATAAGCTGTGTGTCCAGCGTGCTATGATGTGTATGATCAGAATATTCTAAGGTACCAGATTCGCACCTTCGGCAAAGACTGTGCACTTCCTCTCTAGACAAACAGAACATGGATCAATACAGGCCGGCGATTGGTCGGTATTCCTCAATCCGCATTCCCTGCATGATATTAACAAACAGTCAGGCATCTTCGACTTACCATAAAACCATTTGTTCTTGTCGCAGCAGGCTTCGAGATATGGTGAAGGTATCTGGTGTTGCCTATATAGCAAGCACATGAATAAGTTCGAGGCTTCCATTTTCTATTTTCAAATTTCCCTCAACAAAGAAGTAAATAATAGTGATAAATGCAATAAAGACGCGCTATTTGAAGAATTGCATTCCCCATAAAAGATCATTCATCTGTAAAGATCACCAGATTCCCTTGGACCTGAAGGAACTGGAGCATCTCGCACTCGAACGTCTTAGAGTGCACGCAAAAATGGGAGGTCTCATGGAATACAAGTCCCTGTGATATAAAGTAATTATATCTAACCCTCGCAAGCATACTCCATCTTACACGCGTGTCCCGGCCTTTATTGTAACTCCAAACTTTAACTGTCATTGACTTAAGCGAACTATGTGTCTAACCCACGACAATCTGAATTTACATATGCATCCTCTCGTTTTCTCTCTACGCCCTTTCACTCTCTTTCCTGTGAAAGAAATCTTGGCATGTTGTACAACATTTTCTACATCAAATTTCTCTCCACAAAAACTAACCCCATTTTTGGCCAACCACAAGCACATAAAAAAACCACAACCGAAAAACCAATGCACAATCCATCGCAACCATGTCCAAATCTGTCGTCGCATAAACAGCCATGGAGGAGCTGCTACAGACTACATTGTTGGGAAAAAGATTCAATTCTATATTCCAAAGAACCGTAGGGCTCTCTTAGAGGAGAGACCCATGGGTAAATTATAAAAGATGGAAGAAGTAAATATAAACTGTGAAAACGGTACATAGGATTAATAATATCTCTACATTGGATTCAAAAATAATATCTCTGTACCCCCCCTCAAGATGGAGCATAGATGTCAATCATGCTCAGCTTGGATGTACACTTCTGGATGGGTCCTTTGAGTAAAGCCTTGGTGAAAATGTCTGCAGTTTGTTCCCCTAAGCTTACATGGAAGTAGAAATAAAGCATTTCTAAATCATGTCCCACGTATAGTGGCAATCTACTTCAATGTGTTTAGTTCTCTCATGAAAAACAGGATTACTTGCAATGAATAAGGTTGCATGATTATCACACTGTAATAGCATAGGAAATGGCATATCAATATATAAGTCAGCTAAAATAGCTCGGACCCACATCATCTATGTGCTCCCTTATGCCATAGCTTCATATTTTGATTCAGCACTAGACCTAGTGACCACGGTCTGCTTCTTGCTCTTCCATGACACTAAAGAGCCACCAACAAATACAACCAAACCTGAGGCAGACTTCCTATCCTTATAACAACATGCATAGTCTGCATCTGCGCAAGCTGTGATAGTGAGAGATGTCCATTTTCTGAACAACAATCATGCATCTGGGGATGACTTCAAGTACATCAAGATCATATAGATTGCATCCATATGTACCTGTCTGGGCTACACCATAAATTGACTGACCTGAATGACAACAAAAGAGATTTTTGGCCTAGAGATGATAACATACAGTACCTTTCCTACCAATTCTCTGTATCTTCTCCTATCCACCTTCCATCATCATCGTATATCCTCACGCTCGGATCCATAGGTGCAGTGGTAGGTCTGCACCCAATCATGCATGTCTCAACTAGCATGCATGTAACATATTTTCTTTGGGCCATCACAAGGCCCTGCTGATTTCTGACAAACTCTAACCCCAGAAAGTACCGTAGGGTGCCAAGATCCTTAGTGACAAACTGTTGACCGAAAAATTCTTTTGCCTTGTAACAAGGATATCATCAATATAGACCAAAATAGCAATTCTACCTATGTGGGTCCTCTGAACAAACAATGAATGGTCGACGTTTGATATCTTGAATCCCTGCTTCTCAATCAAGTCTGAGAGCTTTTGGAACCAGGCCCTTGGACTCTGTTTCAGGCCATAGATTGCCTTGTGAAGTCTACAAACATGTTGATGCTCCTCCTTAGCAGGCAAACCCAGGAGATGCTACATGTAGACTTCTTCCTGAAGATCTCCATATAGAAATGTGTTTTTGACATCAAGCTGAAATAAAGGCCAATGACATACCATAACTATTACAAGGAGAACTCGAAGTATAGAGTAGCGAGCAACGGGTGAGAATGTGTTAGGATAGTCCACACCACAAGTCTGAGCAAACCCACGTGCAACCAATCTGGCCATGTAACGATCAAGACTTCTATCTGCGTGGTGTTTAACAATAAATACCCACTTACAACTGACAATAGACGCTCCATAAGGAGCAGGGACCAAGCTTCAGGTACCACGCGACTGTAGCGCGACCATCTCTTCTTCCATGGCAAGTCGCCACGGACTATCTTTCTGGTAAGTCTGTGGAATTTCCACGGCAGATAGACCAACTGCAAACTTTCTGAAATCCCTTGCTAGGCGATGAAAAGAAACATGGGAAGCGAGAGGATATGATGCACGCGTACGCTTCCTGATCATTGTGGATCTCCTCAATCTGTATGCCAGCCTCTTGCAAAGGTTCCTACTCAGACGCATCTCCAGACCCATCGGTAGAAACAATGTATACAATAAACCTAAGTCATGCTGGATGACGGGCGAGGACCATGAGCAGAAGCCGGCTGACGAGTATAGTATCGTGGTAAGGGTGGAATAAGGGTAGTCGGTGGCGGTGGTATAGGAGGTGGTGGAGCAACGAGCGCAGCGGGAGGTGGTGATGGGCTTGCAAGAGGACGTGGCATGTAGACCTCATCATCTAAATCAGATGAAGTCAACCTATCACCTGCAGGGGAAAATACATCACCGACTAAAAAAATGTGACATCGGCACAAATATAATATTTCATGCGCAATGGATCATAGAAACTATCTCTTCTGTGTCCCGAAGTACCCAACAAAAATATATTTGACAACTCTAGGAGAGAGCTTGTTAGGACCAGGAGATAACTGATGTACAAAGGCAATGGAACCAAAAACACGAGTTTGTGAGAACAAATCTTTCTCGAGAAAGGCAAGGGAGAAAGGAACTTTCTCACCTAGTACAGACAAGGGCATGCGATTCACAGGATAACAAGCAATAAGAACTACATCACCTCAGAATGAATGTGTGGCACGACTCTAAATAAGAAGAGTTTGAATAACATCAAGTAAATGGCTATGCTTATGCTCTACAACACCATTCTGTTGAGACGTGTAGGCACATGAAGTTCGATGAACGATACCGCAAGATGAGAAGAATTGTAAGAGTGCAGGAGTATAAAATTCCAATGCACTGTCAGTTCGCACAAATTTGACTGTACATGAAAAGATATTCTTCACTTCATTAATACGAAAAACCATGACAAATGAGAGAAATCATCTACAGCCACTAGATAAAATCTGTCCCTGGTGATTGGGTACACAACTCAGAGTGGAAGTTACTACTTCGATCCTGACGAGTAGGAAAAGCATATCAGTGATGCTTTCCTAACCGACATGCCTCGCATTGGAAGGATGAACGATGTGAGATCTAAGGAAGTACGTGACACATCTTCTGGAGAGAGAGGTGACCAAAGCACAGGCGCTGTATAAATGGAGAGACTGATCCTGTAGGATGAGAAGATAGACGAACATATGGAGTATGGACCAGTCGATATATGCATGTCCCATCTTTGCTAAGACAACCGATCTGCCATGGGGAACCTGTCTGTATCTAGCAAACTGACTCCTATCTCCACACATTTGATGGGACGTCCCAGAATCCATAATCCACTATATAATATCGGTATTATGACAACGGGTAAGGGTGTATAGATACTATATGCGAGGTACTGGCAGAAGCAAAAGCTACAACATCTGAATGGCCTCCCAAAGCAGGCGGGGAAGCATGCGAACCAATCGGGGGCATAATCTCCTGTAATCGAGCCACAAAATCATCAAACCTCTGATCAGATGTAGGAGCATTAGGGGGCTCAGCCTGCTCGGCTACACGAGCAGATGCAGGAAAACCATGCTTGGAGTAGCATGTATCCTCTGAGTGTCCTAGACGGTGGCAATGTGCATGGCTGACGAATACGACCTCCTCTGCCACGAGGTCGACAACCACGAAACTGAAAAAATCATCCCCTATCGTGGGAAGCGGCCATCACAAAAGAGGTATGGCTAAAGACAGACGAAGGGACAGTGATCATGTTGAGTCTGCGGTAAGCCTCCTCCATGGGAGGAATAGTAGCATCTGTAAGAATCTGCGATCGAGCACCATCATACTATGCATCAAGTGCTGCAAGAAATACGCCAACCATAATAGTGTTCCTGTAGACCTTCTACTGCTCGTGGATAGCAGCTAGAGGCAAAAAATTGTGGAGCTTCTTGAACATGTCGCGGAGAGATGTGTATAGAGAATGAAGAGGACATCCATTCTGCTTGATTGTGAAAATGTCAAGCTATAGTTGCAAGATCTTCGTCTCATTCCTTGCTTGGGAATATGTGTTTGTGAGAATGTCCACATCGCCTTGGCGGTGGGATGATGTAAAACATCATCGGTGATCTCTATCGTCAATATACCAAACAACCAAACACATGCATAGGCATCGTCTGCCCCCCAGGATGCGTCCACCCTAGTTTCTAGTCGGCTCTTCCTCGGTAAGGATGTGTTTCTTACCAGTAGATTGCATCAAGGCCTTAAATGTCGGTTTCGGTCACCATTTCGGTATCGACCAAAACAGAATTTCGATGGAATTTCGGTGGAATTTCGACCGAAATTTCGGTCATTTCGGTCATTTTTTGTACTAGGACCCCTATATTTCGGTCATTTCGGTCATTTCGGTCGAATTTCGGTTTCGACTGGATATCGATATTCGACAGAAATTCGACCGAATTTCGCTGAAATTTGAGGCCATGGATTGCATGAGGCTCATGAACTGCATGGTCCATAGCTCATAATTTGTCCCGTCCATCTTTACTATCGACATTGGACCTTGCAAGATGCTATGTGGCGGGGATGTCGACCTTGTTTTCTGGCATATTGTCGAAATGAAAAAAACTAAGGTTTGTAAACCAAAAGAAGGTCCGTCTACACGGACATACGGGAAGTGGTTGCATGTGTAGACTCAAGATGCAACCATTCCCATCAATGATCGTTGCTACAAAACGGAGTCACATGCAGTAGTTGGTGACGGAACCTGTAGGGAGCAGCGACAGAAGCGTAAAAGCCGCAACAGGCAGTGGGGACATTTGGTGGCAACAACGGGAGTCGTCGGCAGTGGTTGCGACTGCCACAGGAGGCGGTAGCGGGGATCTGGAGGCGGCAACGGCGATGGGTGCCACTTGACGATGCATCAACAGGTGTTTGGTGGTGCCGGGGGCGGGGGGCGGCAGGTGGAGCTAGGTTTTTTTCTTGTGTATGAGAGCTCCGGTCTAGGACCACAATTCTGATACCATGTTGGAAAAAAGATTCAATTCTACATTCCAAAGAACCCTAGGGATCTCTTATATAGATGAGAGACCCATGGGTAAATTAAATAAGATGGAATAAGTGAATATAATCTATGAAAATGGTATATAGAATTAATAATATATCTACATACATCTTCAAGTTCCTCAACACCACTGACATGACCCTTCACACCTTGAAAGAACATGGCCCTCCGAGTATGTCATCACAAGGTCACGTCTTATCAACCAAAGAAACACCTTAACTCGCAACGGAATCTTCCATCTCAAATATGTTTGAACTTCATCGAGACAATTCCCAGATCAAAGAGCATGGTCACATACAAGATCATGTATGCCTTCTACACAAAAATTCAATAATATGCCTAAATCCAGTGGTTGCGCACAATAGCAGACACCCTACCACGAATAAGCCTCCAACAACATCAAAAACTCGGCTACCCTCTAATCCAACAACTCCCTGCGAAACCAAGGGCACCATCCTCCACCATCCCAAGCCGCGCCAAAAACATCACACCTTTCATCGTCGGAGCAAAGAAATGTGGGAACTGGCCACAAAGTCTGCCATGCTCAGTCTCATTATCAAGTCAGAAGCAAAATCCTTTCCCCCCATCTCCCAGATCAGAATGAAGAGATGGGAGACTGCACGTCCGCAGTAGAACCAAACAAACTCCCCTCCAAAAATTCGATGGCACTCCCATCATTCCCCCCCTTGTATTGACAGATCTATCAAAATCCTATAGATATTATGCAGCATATGATTCAACAAATCCAAATCCTCTTGGCCTCAAAAAAATCCAAATCCCCTCCCAAGATGCGAAACACCCACTACAAAGCAAGGTCATATTTCTCTCCAAACTTAGCACCCGAAGGTCAGCATTCTCCTTGGACAACACTATTGTCCTCTAGCTAACCAAAGGCATCCCTCAAACCTCACCCATGCTCACCTAGAAAAATCTATACCTCAATGTCTCCAGATGTCCCTGAACCCCATGTAGGAAGCATACCAGACATGAAAAAAAATCAGAATAACATACATCGCCACGTTAAGAAGCGCATGCCCCCCCCATCGATAAGCAAGATGCATGCCACTTTGCACGTCTATGTTCCATCTTCTCCACCACCGGCATCTAGTCGCACATGATCAACCTCCCACTCACTAGTGGGAAACCCAAGTACCTTATAGGGAGCGAATTACGCTGTCTTAAAAGCCACCACATATTCGCATCCTCCATCCCGAAAGGAACAAAAGCCTTCCTGTTGTTGATGCACTGCACCAAACCGATCCAAGACCATAGAGGTCCCGCTATCGCCTTAGCATCTCCCTCCACAAAGAAAATGGTGTCATCTACAAACTGCAACAACGGAAAAGAAATGTCCCCAAGCCTGACATTGATGTTGAAACCCCTATCAACTGCACAGAACTCATCATGGAGAGTGTGTATGCCATAATAACGTAGAACCTATTGAACCCCCCTCTGAGGTTGGAAAATCCTCCTACCTGCTTGTCAATCATCAGCATTGAGTATGAGGTCATCAAACACCTCTTCATTCAGTCAATCCATTCATTGGGGAACCCTCAATGAAAGGGGAATCCAAATTAACCTCCAGTCAATACATTTGTAAGCTTTAGAGAAACCAATTTCTCAAAGCCTCCCCTTCACTTTTCCCCGTTTCCAATAAGCAATAATCTCAGATATCATCACCACACCATCCATAATGTGCCTGCCAGATATGAAAGCAGTATGTACATGTGTACGAAAGCAGTGTGTGGGTACGACAAAACCTAAAATCTTGTGAAGTGTTTCATAAGCACCTTAGCCATAATAATATATATAGCATTGGATAGGGCAATAGGTCGCGGATCTTCAATAGGTTGCATAACTACCTTCATAGGCAAAAGGAATTAAAGAGAGTGATTCAACTACTCGAAGCCCTGGATCGTCAGTAGAAACTTCTCAACTAGGGTGGAGCATTGGGCCGGGTTGGCCCGGGCCCGATCCTGACCCGACCCGCAAAAGCCTGGACCCTGCCCGTACCCGATAAATACTTGGGCCGGGCCCGGGTTGTGATTTTTCAAATATTTCAAAGGCGGGCCGGGCCCGACCCGGACCTGCAAAAACCCGCTAAAATCCGGCCCGGCCCGCCATTTTTGAAAATTTAATTTTGCAAATCCCCACCCAAATAACGATTCACATGCCCATCCTAACAATTGTTTCCATCTTTTTTTGGAAACCCGCGATCTCCTCACCAAATCCCTACCTTAATAACTGTTCCCATCCTTCACCATTATCATCCAGGATTTTTGATTTGCGGCAGCCAATCCCCACATCTCCGTCTTCGAGAATTGTCCAAGGAGAGAGGAAGAAACTTACCTCTGCACTGGTACGCCTTCCTCATCCCACGATTTTATAATTTTGTGGTCTAGAAGATATTATCAATGATTTCCCTAGAATCAAAAGAATATCAACATCCTTTTTATTGAATATATAGTGAAACATCCAAACATATATTGTTTTCTTTACTCGTCAAAAGAGGATGATATTTTTTTATTTCTCTGGGATGTAGTGAATAAATATAGAATAACAGTTAACATCACATTATAAATATGTGGAAGGGAGTGAATGCTAGAGATAAACAAAGTCATTCTCAGCATTGATTGAAAACTAAGGTAGTAGCCTTGATTTCTTTTCTTTCTCACTTAATCAGAATTCATACGAGCAAAACCCTACTACGACGTTGATTGAAAACTGAGGTAGTAGCCTTGATTTCTTTTCCCAACTCAACTCTTCGGCAACTCTTGAAGCGGCGACAAGGACATATCCGCACAACACTTCATCCCCGACTCACCGACACTCTCGGTAACATCCATAATATACTTTATTATTTTAGAGTTGTGTTCTTAATTTATGTATTCGAAGGTAGATGTTGAACTTGTTAATAATATTAATATGTGTTGGGAAAAATGAACCACATGTTTATTCCATAAGCCCTAGGCTCTCTTATATAGGAGAGTAGATTATGGGTAAAATACATAAAGCATACAACTAAAAATAAAAATAACAGAGGGACACACTAAAACTACTATATGTGTTAACACTCCCCCCCAAGATGGAGCATAGATATCAATCATGCTCAGCTTGGATGCACACTTCTGGAATGGGCCTCGTAGTAATGCCTTGGTGAATATATCAGCATTTTGATTCTCTGAGGCAACATGAGATGTAGCAATGAACCCCTTCTGAATCATGTCACGTATGAAGTAACAGTCAACCTCAATATGCTTGGTCCGCTCATGGAATGCTGGGTTGTTTGCAATGAACAAGGCTGCCTGATTATCACATTCCAAGTTCATAGGAAGTGGTACATCTAGACATAGATCTGTAAGTACAACCTTCACCCACATCATCTCTGTGCTAGCCTGGGCCATAGACCTATATTCAGATTCAGCACTATATCGAGCTACCACCGTCTGTTTCTTGCTCCTCTATGAGACTAGAGCATCTCCAACATAGACTGCAAACCCTGAGGTGGACTTCCTGTCCTTGGGACATCCTGCATAGTCTGCATCCGCACATGCTGAGATAGAAATCCCCTTTCCCTTCTTGAATAGCAAACCTACACATGGAGATGATTTGAGATATCTAAGAATCATATGTATTGCATCCATATGAACCTGACGTGGTTGCTCCATGAACTGGCTCACACGACTCACTGCAAAGGATATATCAGGTCTAGTGATCGTGACATACAACAGTTTGCCTACCAGTTCTCTGTATCTTCTCCTATCCACCTCCTCTGTGTCATCATCATAGAGCTTCATGCTGGGATCCATTGGTGTCGTAGCAGGCCGACACCTAAGCATACATGTTTCACTCAACAGATCTGTAACATATTTCCTCTGCGACATTACTAATCCATAAGGATTTCTAGCAAATTCCAGCCCCAGAAAATATCTAAGGACTCAAAGATCCTTAGTGACAAATTCGCTCCCCAGCTTTTCTTTCGCCTGCTTTATGCCTTGCTCATCATCTCCTGTAATTAAGATGTCATCTACATAAACCATAATTGCAATAGTACCTCTAGAAGTCTTCTGTACAAACAAGGAATGATCAGCATTGGAGCGTTTGTATCCTTGTTTTTCAAAGAGGTCTGAGAGCTTCTGAAACCATGCTCTGGGGCTCTGCTTAAGGCCATATATAGCCTTATGAAGTCTGCACACATTGGAACACTCCCCCTCAACAGCAAAACCGGGTGGCTGTTGCATATAGACTTCCTCCTGCAAATCTCCATATAAGAACGCGTTCTTCACATCCAACTGATACAGCGGCCACTCTCGATTAACTGCGATTGACAGCAAGATCCGGAGAGTGGAATGACGGGCTACTGGCGAGAATGTATCAAGGTAATCCACCCCGTATGTCTGTGTAAAACCTCGTGCAACAAGGTGTGTCTTGTATCTGTCAATAGAACCATCTGCATTGTGCTTCACCGTAAACACCCACTTGCAGCTCACCGGGGTCACATCTGGAGGTATAGGAACTAGACTCCAAGTTCCTCTAGATTGAAGTGCCGCCATTTCTTCCTCCATTGCTAGCCGCCATCTACTGTCCTGCAGAGCATCTTGATAGTTTCGCGGAATATCTACAGCTGACAGAGCCACCACAAAGTTCCTGAAATCCCCAGATAGTCGTTCAAATGACACAGAAGCTGATAAGGGATATGTAACGCAACTCCTCTTCGATTTGCGTATAGCAATAGGAACGTCTAAATCAATTGTGTCCTCATCTGGCCCCTGCAACATATCATGCTCATAAATATCATTAGATCCATCAATAGAAGTATCTTCAGTACATACCATAGGCGAGCTAGGAGACGAGTCATGACCATGAGCGGGAGGATGCCTGCGGGTATAATGGAATGGTAGTGGTGGAACGGGGATTTGTGGTGGTGGTGGTGGTGGTGGTGGTGACGGTGGTGGTGGTGGTAACGATGCTGGAGGTGGTGGTGTCATGTATATGGCATCGGTAGGCAATGAAGGTAGCTGATGATCACCTGAGGCTGAAAAATACATTACAGATTCAAAAAATGTAACATCTGCACTGATCATATACCGCCGACGCAGAGGATCAAAACACTTGTACCCCTTTTGAGTTCTGGAGTTCCCAACGAAGACACACTTGACAGCCCTAGGAGAGAGCTTGTCAGTACCAGGAGACAATTGATGGACAAAGGCGGACTGAACCAAACACACGGGGAGTAAGAGAAAACAGATCTTTCCCAGGATAGATAAGGGAAAACGGAATCTGTTCATCCAAGACAGAGGACGGCATACGATTGATTAGGTAACATGCAGTGAGAACTGCATCACCCCAGTAAGAATAGGGAACATGACTCTGTATAAGAAGTGATCTTGTGACATCAAGTAGGTGGCGATGTTTCCTTTCAGCAATGCCATTTTGTTGAGAGGTATGAGCACAGGATGTTTGGTGAATAATCCCTTTTGAAAAGTAATAGTTGGCAAGGACATGAGTGCACAGTTCTAAGGCATTATCACTTCTCACAAGCTTCACAGATGTGGAGAAAACATTTTGAATTTCATTCAGAAAATGGATAATTATATTTCCTGCTTCAGATTTATTTTTCATCAAAAATACCCATGACACACGAGAGAAGTCATCCACAAAAACTATATAAAATCTGTGTCCCTGATGATCAGGTACACGACTCGGACCCCAGACATCAATATGAAATAACTCAAACTTGGAGGTACTACTCCGACCTGGACGACTGGGAAAGGTCGACCTGTGATGCTTTCCCAACTGACACGCCTCACATTGGATAGGTGTGTGAGGAAGACCCTGGGGTAACACATGACGCAACTTCTGAAGCGGTAGATGCCCAAAGCGCAGATGCCACAATAAGGGAGATACTGGTCTAGCGGGAAGGGATGAGGTTCCAGCGAATGGAGTCTGATTCAGGCGGTAGAGGTCCCCTTGCTCATAGCCACGACCAATCATGTTGCCCGTATGGATGTCCTGAAAAATAAGAGAAGATGGATCAAAAATTGCCCGACAATGTAGATCCTTCGTAATCTGACTAATTGACAACAAATTCATTGAAAAATCAAGTGCATGTAGCACATTCTTGAGCTGCATAGAAGATGTCAATCTAATCTCCCCTGACCAGTGATGGGAGAATGTGTACCATTTGCAATGACTACTGTTCGGCCTGGAGAAATCTGAGAATCCTGTAAGTAAACTCTGATCGCCACATAGGTGATGTGTAGCGCCCGAGTCCATAATCCACGGTAATGAATCTGAGCTACTACTGGTAGATGCAAGTATGCTACCTGAAGCACTGGTCGACGCAGAGGCAGAAGCAGCAGCATCAGATTGACTCTCAGTAGTAGGTGCTGGGCCAGTTGGGGGAATAATGCCACTTAGACGGGCAACGAGATCATCGAACCGCTGATCTAAAGTAGCAGCAGATGGAGGCTCAATCTGCTCAGCGACTCGTGCAGATGCAGGAAATCCATGCTTCGAGTAGCATGTGTCTTCACTGTGTCCAACGCGATGACAATAAGTACATGTTGGCCGAGTGCGGCCTCCTCTTCCACGGGGTCCACGTCCACGGGCCTGATGATGAAATCCGCGACCCCTGTTGGCTGCAATGGCTGAAGTATTCTGATTCGTGGTCGTAGAAGGAACTGTGATCCGACTCAGTCTATGGAAAGCTTCCTCCATGGGAGGAATAGTAGAGTCGGCCAAGATCTGGGATCGTGCCGCCTCATACTCTGGATCAAGCGCAGCAAGGAACACGCCTACCATAGTCGCATTCCGATATGTCTTTTGTTGTTCTGGCGTGGCTGTCAGGGGCATGAAGCTGTAGAGCTTCTCGAACATTCCTCTCAGTGATGTGTAGAGAGAATGTAGAGGGTGACCATTCTGCTTTATAGTGAACATATCATGCTGGAGTTGCAGAACTTTGTCTCGTCCTTCGCCTGCGAATATGTCGCCTCCAGAATGTCCCACATATCCTTGGCTGTGGGTTGATGTAGAATGTCATTGGCAATCTCAATTGCCAACGTACCAGATAGCCAAACTTTGGCATATGCGTCATCGGCCTCCCAAGAGGCATTGGCTCCTGTCTTCTCAGCAGGCTCTGGTTCGGTAAGAATATGTTTCTTACCCGTTGACTTCATCATGCTCATGAACTGCATTGCCCACAGTTCATAGTTTTGTACCGTCCATCTTTACAATAGGCGCTGGACCACGAAAGGCGCCAATGGATGGAATATCCGTCTTGCTTTCTGACATACTGGAGATTGAAGACTGGAGCGACCAACAGAAGATGAGATTCGTCTACAATGACATAGACGGGTTTAGTTGCACATGTAGACCTCAAGCAACTAATCCCATGTAGAAGATGGTGTGCGCTTTAGGGCTTAGCACACGTGCACGCGCACAGGGAGCACGCGCACACGCAAGGAGCCCGTTGTTGCTCGCACTGGCACGCGCTGTTGCGTGTGAAGGGGCCTACGCACGCCTGCTGGATCACGCGCAGGCACACGCAGTTGCCCGTGAAAGGATCACGCGAGAGCTACAGCGCGAAGGGCTGCGATGCACGAGGGTCTGCGATGCGCGGAGGGATGTGCACTCGCGCAGATGCACTGCGATGCGCGGAGGGCTGTGCACTAGCGCACTCGCGCAGATGCGCAGGGGCGGCAGCCAAGGTGCAGGTGCGCGGTGGGGCGGTTGTGCACTCGTGCTGCGCTGGAGGCGGCGTCGATGAGGAGAAGAGGCTGGCGGGTGGGGTAGGGTAGGGTTAGGGTTTCGAGAACTCCGGTCTAGGACCGTCGCTCTGATACCATGTTGGGAAAAATGAACCAGATGTTTATTCCATAAGCCCTAGGCTCTCTTATATAGGAGAGTAGCCTATGGGTAAATTACATAAAGCATACAACTGGAAATAAAAATAACAGAGGGACACACTAAAACTACTATATGCGTTAACAATATGCTATTAGTTTTTTGCCATATTCCCATTAATTGCAATAGGTAATTCGCATGAATAGATTTCATAAACATTATCGTGCATATTTCATTTTCATAATTATTCACATGTGATGTACAATTGTTTGCTTAGAATAGATTTTTCTTAGAATTGTAGTTACACAGTTTGTCAATAATCAAGTAGTAAAGTCATTTTTTATTTATGCACATAGATAATGGAAGCCAATAATGATATTAGTGGCGATGCGAATGAAACTTTTGTTGGCCATTGTGATGCTCCCATTGAGACTAACACTACCGTACGCAAGCGACCCAAACGTCTTATATCATATGTTTGGAAGAGTTTTAAAATCATTGATTCAAATGATAAAGGCGAAGAAAGATGCGAGTGTTTAAAATGTCACCAGATCTTATCATGTGGAACGCAAGGTGGGACCAGTCATCTGAAGAGACACGTAGAGAAGTATTGTATACACAGTAGAAGTAAGAATGAAGGTCAACAATTATTACATTTTTCTGCATCTGAAAATGCTAGTGTGTCACTCGCTAATTGGAAATTTGATCAAGAAAAAAGTCGAGAAGAATGGACTCGATTTTTCATTAAACACGAATTGCCTTTCCGGTTGCTTGAGAAAGATTATTTCAAGGCATTCTTGGTAAATCTACAACCACGGTTCAAGCATGTTTCTCGATTCACTTTGAGAAGGGATTGTCAAAAAATGTATGATACAGTATAGATCAAGTTGAAAGATGAGATTAAAAAAAACTCCCACGGAATTTGCATTACTACAGATTTATGGACATCAATACAAACTATATGCTATATTGCTATCACCGGCCACTACATTGATGAGCATTGGTCTCTTAAGAAAAAAATTTTGAATTTTTACGTGCTCCCCTCCCCGCACACTGGTGATAATATTTCTGATATGATTGTTCATCGATTATCTGAATGGGGTATTGACAATTTGTGCACTATTACAGTGGACAATGCATATGCTAATGATGTTGTAGTTGGAAATTTGATTGAGCATTTTGCTCCTAAGTCTAGTCTTATTCTCAATGGGAAGATTTTTCATGTTCGATGCTGCGCACATATTTAAAATTTAGTTGTTCAAGATGGACTACATGAAATTAAAGAAATTGTTGCTGAAATCAGAAATTTAGTGAAGTATGTTAAGTGTTCACATCGTCGAAAGGAGGAGTTTGAGGAGGTTGCTAAGCAAGAACGAGTTGCTACAGACAAGGGACTCGTCTTGGATGTAAGCACATGGTGGAATTCCACATTTTTAATGCTTCAGTCAGCACTGAAATTACTCGAAAGTTTT
This sequence comes from Ottelia alismoides, assembly GCA_037367405.1. Classification (NCBI taxonomy): domain Eukaryota; kingdom Viridiplantae; phylum Streptophyta; class Magnoliopsida; order Alismatales; family Hydrocharitaceae; genus Ottelia; species Ottelia alismoides. The sequence goes on along the minus strand of JAZKJV010001355.1, from coordinate 1,799,655 downwards.
TGTACGCATGAAGTCGTGTGATCCATACTTATTTGACATCCCATGCATTGGAGAGTGGAAGAAGGCAGAAAATATTTGTGGAGCTCTGGAAGTATTTTATCTGGCAACAAAAGTTTTTTCTGGGCATCGCTACTCTACCTCTAATTTATTTTTTAACCAAATCTTTGTAGTCAAAAGGGAGTTGAATCTTTTACTTGCAAGTGATGACTTCTCCATAAGAAATATGGCAGCCAAAATGAGTGTCAAATTCGAAAAGTACTAGAAGGAACGTGCATGCAATTTACCTTTGACGATTGCAGTCGCCCTTGATCCTCGTTAAAAGTTTGAGTATATTAGATTTTGTTTGTCAAAGGTCTATTCAGATTCTGAGGTTGATGATTTTATGTGCGAAGTAGAGACTACTATGTACAAAATATATGAGGAATATTCTATGCATTTTCAATCCACAATGGATGTCGAATGTCCACAATCTCAATCTCCTTCTCCGGTTGTTGCTAATGTTCCTGGATCCGCTACGGCACACAAGAGAGAAGATTTTATAGCTGAATTTCGTAAGAAGAAAAAAGAGATGGTGGGCTTGGAAATAGGAAAATAAGAGATCGATATGTATTTAGTTGACAGCTCTGCAGATTTTAATGATGAAAAAGATAATTATTTCGATATTCTACATTGGTGGAAATCAAATTCAAGTAAGTATAGAGTCCTTTCTAGGTTGGCTCGAGATTTTTTGGCGATTCTGGTGTCTACAGTTGCTTCCGAGTCTGCATTCAACACAGAAGGTAGAGTTTTGGATGCTTACCGTATTCGGTTGGATCCATCTACGGTGGAAGCTTTGATTTGCATCCAAGGTTGGTTATGTGGATCAGGAACATCAAAGGAAGAGGCTGATGACAATGAGGATTTGTTCTTTACAGGTTTGTTGAGTTTTTTTACGTAATTGAGTAATTATTTTATGATAATTGAATTTCAATTATTCACGATCTTTTTTTAATTTCAGTTGTTCGTCCAGATGAATAATAATAAAGCATTTATCGATTTATTATTGATTGGCATCGCAATGGTATGTTCATTTCACACATACCTAAGTTCCCACCTACATATTGATACAACTAACAAATATTCAGGTCGGGTGACAATGACGAAACCACACATGCTACTACAATTGGCTGAATTTTTTCACTGGATCGATTTTTATATTTGAAGCACTTATGGTGCTTAACCTTTTTTATTCACTACAATATTTTCTATTTAGGTTTTATAGATTTTGATTATTTGGACTATAGTGTCATTATCATGTTGTTTTAGGTTTATGCATGTATTATGAAAATGTGGTTCAAAAGTATACATCGGGTCTCGGGGCCACGCCCTTGACGCCCTCTTTTTGTGATATGCTCGATCAGGATGTTTCCTTGGAGGAGGTTAAGGTTGCGGTTTGGGATTTCAATGCAGATGGGGTTCTAGGCCCGGATGGCTTCCCAGTAGCTTTCTATAAAGACTTTTGGGATTTGGTCGGCTCTGAGGTGCTCGAGGTCATTTCTGAATTTTGTATGGGCAATGCAGGCTTCGAAAGGATTAACCGGTCTTTGATCATTCTGCTTCCCAAGTGTTCGGCAGCAGAAAATATAGACGACTTTCGTCCCATTGCAGTTTCTAACGCACTTTATCTGATTGTCGCGAAGGTGTTCGCAATAAGGCTGGGTCGTGCTCTTGATAGCATTATTTCCCCGCTGCAATCTGCGTTTATTCCGGGTAGACAGATATCGGATTGCCTCACTCTCTCCTCGGAGATCATTGCCGACTGGAGGAGAAGGGATAAGCGCGGTGTGTTGTGGAAAGTAAACTTTGCAAAGGCTTATGATAGCCTTGACTGGAGGTTCCTGTGGTCGGTTCTGAGGAGGGGGTTTCCGGTAAGATGGATCTCTTGGATGAGACGATGTGTGACGATGTCTTCTCTCTCGGTCATGGTGAATGGATGCCCGGAGGGCGGCTCTTTCCAACCTCGTCGAGGCGTGCGTCAGGGGTGCCCCCTTGCTCCTCTGTTGTTCTCGCCGCAGACGTCTTGACGCACATTGTTCTTCGCGTGGTTAATCGCGGGCTCTCAAATGGCTACGAGAGACGCGGATCGGTGATCCCGCTTTTACAATACACCGACGATACTATCTTCTTCATCGAGGGGGGAGCAGCGGAGGCCGATGGCATGGCCATGGCCTTGGATATCTTCAGTGAACTCTCCGGTCTGTTCAGGAATCATGTTAAGTCGAAGGTCGTCCCTCTTGGCCTTTCTGTGGATGAGGTTGGTGCTTGTGCAAAAGCATTGGGGTCGGATTGCGGCTCTTTGCCGATGGACTATCTGGGAATGCCATTGATGGTGGGAAGAACGAGGGTGCAGGATTGGCTCAGAGTCGTGGAGAAGGTGGAGGCGAGGCTAGCGAGATGGAAGCCGGCCGTTCTATCGGGGGGGCGTTTGGTCCTTCTAAAGGCGGTCATGTCCTCCATCCTTGTTTATTTCCTTTACAATCGCCGCTTGCCGAAGGGAATTCGTGATCGGCTTGAGAAGCTTATGCGTCGGTTCTTGTGGGGGAAGCATGGGGAGGAAACAAGGGGCATTCACCTTTTTAATGGGAAGAAATTACGCTCCCCAAGAATGAGGGGGGGCTAGGGGTCAAGCGGTTGGATCAAATGAACGAGGCCTTGCTTCTTAAGTGGACAAGCAGAATTTGAGGCCCTGGAGAGGATTTTAGTTCATCCGTGCTGCGCAAGATCTACGATGTTGGGGGGGCACTACCGGGGTCGGGTGCTCACTTGGACTCTCCCACTCCATTCTGGAGGGGGTGGTGGATGTTTTTTCCAAGCATATCTCTCTGTTCAGACCGATCCTTGGCAGTGGCGACTCCTTCGCTTTTTGGTCCGATGACTGGATGGGGGGTCCCCTTTGCGCGCGCTTCCCGCGCCTGTTTGCTCTTGCAGATGATAAAAATATGATGGTGGCGTCTTGCTGGTCGGATGGAAGTTGGTTTCCGACTTTTTCACCTAGCTTCTCCGACCAGAGACTCGAGGAATTCCTTGCGTTATTGGATTCTATCAAGGATGTGGGGCGTCCAACGGAGGGGAGGGACCATTGGGGTTGGCGTGCGGGTCCATTCTCGGTTAAGAAGGCTTTTGGGGCAATTTGCAGACCTCCGCCATCTCGCTCGGAGGTTGTGATTCGCGATTGCGCGTTCTTCTGGCTCTCAGACTACCGGAGCGAATTGGTTTCTTCTTGTGGCTGCTACGTAGATAAAGGTTGATGATGAGGGACAGGTGTGCTACTCTTTTGGGTACCATTTCTGATAGGTGCCTTCTTTGCGAGGAGGCGATTGAGACCGTGGAACATCTATTCTTTAAATGTCCCAAGGTAATCCAGATATGGGGGGGCAGATTACCTTGGTTATGCGTTGTGGATCTGGCGACTTTTTGCGGTGATGGTTGCTAATAAGAGCAGGGTGCGGAGGGAGCTAGCTAATCTATCCAATCGCCATCCTGTGGGCCGTTTGGCTGGGGAGGAATGTTGTACTCTTCTCGGGGCAACGCTTTTACAAAGAAAATGTGGGAGTCATGCAGCGAGACTAGTGGAGTGGGAACCGTAATTGGTCTTTTTGTTCTTGTCACTTGTGTATCTGTTTCTTTTATTTTCTTTTAATAAATAAGTTATGGGGCGAACACCATCGAGTGTCTCCCCCTGCTTCTAGCTTTCAAAAAAAGTATACATCGAGTTTGAATTATTGAGTTTATTTTCATTAGTTTTATTAGCTCCTGAATCTAAGTACAGAAAGTTTGCAAGAGCAATTTGCTTTGGTGTCCAATTATTTGATTCCGATTTGCAGGTATTTGTAAACCTTGGATTGAACAAGTGCATGTTCATCTGTACGAGTTCAATTTAAAAGAATCCCAAATTTTGATATTGAATTTTTGACTCCAATTATTACAATCATGTCACGTTAGAAATCCCCACATTAAAGTTTTAAAAAGAAAGCCTGCAATTATGAATGGGTAATGGACAGTAATTGGTCGAGTGGGCCAAGCCCGGCCCGAACCCGAACCCGCTCATGCGGGCCTTGGGCCGGGCCCGGGTCATCAAATTACCAAAAATCTCGGGCCTCGACCCGGCCCACAGCCCAAGAAAACTTGGCGGGCTCGGGCTGGGTTTTTCCGGGTTGGGTCGGGTTGAGCCCAATGCTCCACCCTATTCTCAACTACCTCCATATCCTGCTCAACCACATCTCAAAACTCCTAAAAAGGAAAATCATGAAGCCATTCGGAACAAGAGACCCATCTATATTCAAGGCAAAAAAATGTCGTATGTATCTCTCCATAAGTGAAAGGCCTCCCGAATTCAGCATTATGCACCTCAGACAATCTTGACACATCTAGCTAGCCAATCTAGCACTACCAAGGAAGCCCTCTAATTCAGCTCACAAAAGTGTCCAGCCACAACCATCCCAATCACATGATCACCCTACACCACCTCTCCTCCCACTTCAATCGCATTAAGTAGGTTTTGTATTCTCCTCTCATTAGCTGCTACATGAATGAATCAAGTATTGAATACCCTTTCTTCATCCAACCATGCCTAGACGGATGCAATCACTCCACCTCTCGTTTCTTGTCCTCCCCAAGCAAAATTATGTGTTGCCCCTCCTAATCAAAATGTCTTCCTCTAATAACTTCATGATGCCCTCAAGGGCATCGAGAATAGTATCTTCCTTCAGCACCCTCATCCTCCTCTCCTCACGATGAGCCTACACCTCCCGCTCAAACTCGAATCGCATCTAGCTTGTAGAGATATATGTTATGTTATTTTGTACCGTTTCATATTTTCCTTTTCTTCTGGACTCTTGATGTAATTTACCCATAGACTACTCTCCTATGTAAGAGAGCATAGGGCGTATGGAATAAACAAGTCTTTTATTTTTCCCAACATAGTATCAGAGCGACGGTCCTAGACCGGAGTTCTCAAATCAAACCCTAACCCTAACCCCACCTCCAAGCCCTCCGCGCGCCGCCTAAGCCGCTCAGGCCCCGCGCGCTCTTCCGCACACCGCCAGGCCCCGCGCTCCTCCGCAGCCCCGCGCTCCTCCGCAGCCCCGCGCTCCTCCGCGCGCCGCCAGGCCTCGCGCGATCCTCCGCGCTCTTCCGCGCGTCGCCAGGACCTCGTGCGCTCCTCTGCGCGTCGCCCAGGACCTCGGCCTCTTGCGCGCGTCTCCCGCGTGCTCCTGGCTCCGTGCACCACGTCTCCCGCGTGCTCCTCGGCGCTACTCCATCTCTCCACGCGCACCTCTGCTCCGTGTGCGCTGTGACTTGGTCGCATATCGCCTAGTGCACGCCGCCTCTCTCTAGGGTTAGGCCAACCCTAGGATATCTTCGTCAGCAAGGAGACCTTCGCCCGCGTCTCCATGTTAATGGGTTTGGTTGCTTGAGTCTACACATGCAACCGAACCCGTGAATGTCAGTGTAGACAATCATATTTTCAGTACACAACCCTAGTCTTACATTCTCATCATGTCAGAAAGCAAGGCAGATATCCCATCTACAGGCGCCTTCAGAGGTCCTACGCCTATTGTGAAGATGGACGGGTCAAACTACGAACTGTGGGCAATGCAGTTCATGAGTATGATTAAGTCGACCGGTAAGAAGCATATTCTTACTAAGGAAAGAGCCTGCTGAGAAGACTGGGGTCAACGTCTCATGGGAGGCAGATGATGCATATGTCAAGGTTTGGCTATCAGGAACTTTGGCAATTGAGATTGCAAATGATATTCTCCATCAGCCCACTGCAAAAGCAATGTGGGATATTCTGGCTGCTACATATTCACAGGCAAAGAATGAGACGAAGATTCTGCAACTCCAGCATGACATCTTCACAATCAAACAGAATGGCCGACCTCTACACTCATTATACACGTCTTTACGTGGAATGTTTGAGAAGCTCTACAGCTTCATGCCTCTCACAGCCACTCCTGAGCAACAGAAGACATATTGGAATGCCACTATGGTTGGTGTATTCCTGGCAACCCTGGATGCAGAGTACAAGGCAGCACGTTCTCAGATCTTGGCAGATTCCACTATTCCTCCGATGGAGGAAGCCTTTCACAGACTGAGTCGTATTACTGTTCCTTCATCTATAGCCAATCAGACCGCATCAACTATGGCAGCATCTTGAGGTCGTGGGGGCCATCATTAGTTTCGTGGTCGTAGACCTCGAGGCAGAGGAGGTCGTGTTCGACCATCATGCACCTTCTGCCACCGTTCTGGACATACTGAGGACACGTGCTATTCCAAACATGGATTTTCTGCTTCTGCACGAGTAGCTGAACAGATTGAACCTTCTTCTGCTTCCTCTTTGGATAAGCGATTTGATGATCTTGTAGCCCGTCTGAGGGGCATTATTCCTCAATTCGGTCCTTTTGCATTAGCGCCTGCCTCTGAGAGTCATTCTGACGTTGCTGCTTCTGCATCCACCAATACCTCAGGTAGCACTTATACTCACTAGCAGTAGTGGATCTGATACTTTAGAGTGGATTATGGACTCTGGTGCCACACATCACCTGTGTGGTGATCGAGGTCTACTTACAGCCTACCGACAGGTTCCTCCAGGCCGTACCGTGGTTATTGCTAATGGGACGCACTCCCCGATTACTGGTCAGGGGAGATTAGCCTGACATCTTTTATGCACCTCAAGAATGTGCTGCACGCACCTGATTCTTCTATGAATTTGTTGTTCATTAGCCAAGTTACGAAGGATTTACATTGTCGAGCAATTTTTTATCCATCTTATCTCATTTTTCAGGACATCCTTACGGGCAATGTGATTGGGTGTGGCTATGAACAGGGTTGTCTATATCGTCTCAGTCGGACTCCATATGCCGGAATCTCCTCTCTCCCTGCTGGACCTGTCTCTCCATTCATGTGGCACTTGCGCTTTGACCAACCGCTTCAGAAATTGTGTCGTGTTTTACCTCAGGTTTCACCTCACGCGTCCATCCAATGTAAGGCTTGTCAGTTGAGAAAGCATCATCGGTCTACCTTTCCCAGTCATCAGAGTCGGAGTAGTAACTCTAAGTTTGAGTTGTTTCACGTTGATATATGGGGTCCTAGTCATGTTCCTGATCATCAGGGACACAAGTTTTATATGGTCATTGTGGATGATTTTTCTCGTGTTTCTTGGATCTTTTTGTTAAAGAATAAATCTGAAGCTGGGAATGTTATCATAAATTTCATAAATGAAGTTCGTAATGTTTTTTCTGAGTCTGTAAAGATTGTGAGAAGCGATAATGCCTTAGAATTTTGTACTCATACTCTCTCAAATTACTTTTCAACACAAGGAATTATCCACCAAACATTTTGTGCCTATACTTCCCAACAAAATGGAGTTGCAGAAAGGAAACATCGTCATTTACTTGATGCCACCAGGGCGCTTCTCATACAGAGTCATGTTCCTCATTCTTTCTGGGGCAATGATGTTCTAACGGCGTGTTATCTCATTAATCGCATGCCGGCTTCTATCTTAGGTGAGAACATTCCTTTCTCCCTTGTTTTCCCTGAAAAAGAATTGTTCTCTCTTACCCCACGTGTGTTTGGCTTTGTTGCCTTTGTCCACCAGTTGTCTCCAGATATTGACAAGCTCTCTCCTAGGGTCGTCAAGTGTGTTTTCGTCAGGTACTCCAGGACACAAAAAGGGTACAAGTGTTATGATCCGTTGCGCAGGAAATACTTTGTTAGTGCTGATGTCACCTTTTTTGAGTCTGTTATGTACTTCTCTCCTACAGGAGATCGGTTGGTATCCTCAGACACTGATGAAGCCATATACATGCTACCATCACCTCCACTACTACCTACATCTCCTACACCTCTTGTTACAGTTCATGTTCCCCCATTGCCACTCCACTATACCCATCGGCCTGCTTCTGCTCATGATCACCGCTCATCATCTAGCTCGTCTGAGGTATGTTCTGAGAATATAATCAATAGTGATGGATCTAACGATTTACCTGAGCAGGATGTGTTACAGAGGCCAGATGAGGATGCAGGTGATTTGGATCTACCTATTGCACGTCGGAAACAGAAGCACAGTTGCGCGTCATATCCTATAGCATCCACAGTTTCTTTTGATCGTTTATCTGGGGAATTCAGGAGCTTTGTCATTGCACTATCTGCGGTGGATATTCCACGAAATTACCAAGATGCATTGAAGGACAGTAGGTGGCGTTTAGTCATGGAAGAAGAGATGGATGCTCTTCAGTCAAGGGGTACCTGGAGCCTTGTCCCTGCACCTACCGATGTGTCTACAATGAGCTGCAAGTGGGTCTTCACAGTTAAGCAGAATGCAAATCGCAGCATTGACAGATACAAGGCAAGCCTGGTTGCTCGTGGATTTATACAGACATATGTGGTGGATTATCTTGATACATTCTCGTCTGTTGCTCGCCATTCCACCCTACGGGTCCTTTCTGTTGCGGTTACTCGTGATTGTGTTAAGAATGCATTTTTATATGGTGACTGTAGGAGGAAATCTACATGCAACAACCATCTGGTTTTGATGTTGAGGGGGAGTGTTCTAAGGTGTGTAGACTTCATAAGGCCATCTATGACCTTAAGCAAAGCCCCAGAGCTTGGTTCCAGAAGCTCTCAAACTTGTTTGAAAAACAGGGGTACAGACGTTCCAATGCAGATCATTTCCTGTTCATACATAAGACATCCAGAGGTATTATTGCAATTATGGTGTATGTAGATGATATCTTGATTACAGCTGAAGAAGGACAAGGAATTCAGAGGGCGAAAGAAATGCTGGGTCGTGAATTTGTCACCAAGGATCTGGGAGTCCTTAGATATTTTCTGGGACTGGAGTTCGCCAGAAATCCTCATGGACTGGTAATGACCCAGAGGAAAAATGTCACTGACCTGTTGAGTGAAACAGGAATGCTTGGATACCGACCGGCCACTACACACATGGATCCGAGCATGAAATTATATGATGATGACACTGATGAGGTGGATAGGAGAAGATACAGAGAACTGGCTGGCAAACTTCTTTATGTTACTATTACCAGACCCGATATCTCTTTTGTTGTTAGTCAGGTGAGCCAGTTCATGGAGCAACCACGTCAGGTACATATGGATGCTATACATATGATACTCATGCATCTTAAATCATCTCCACGTGCAGGTTTCTTGTTCAAGAAAGACAAGGAGATTGCTATTTCAGCGTGTGCAGATGCAGATTACGCAGGATGCCCCAAGGATAGGAAGTCCACCACTGGATTTGTTGTATATGTTGGAAACTCTCTCATCTCATGGAGAAGCAAGAAGCAAACTGTTGTAGCCAGATCCAGTGCTGAGTCTGAATATAGGGCTATGGCCCAAGTCGGTACAGAAATGATGTGGGTGAAAGCTGTTTTTACATATCTATATATAAAAGTCCCACTTCCTATGGCTCTGGAATGTGAGAATCAAGCTGCTATATTTATTGCCAATAATCCAGCATTTCATGAGCGAACAAGCATATTGAGGTTGATTGTCACTTTATACGAGATATGATTCAGAAGAGGTTTAGTTCTACATCTCATGTTAGCTCAGGGGACCAAACTACAGATATCTTTACCAAGGCGTTACTTAGAGGGCCATTCCAGAAGTGCTCGTCCAAGCTGAGCATGATCGACATCTATGCTCCATCTTGAGGGGGAGTGTAGAGATATATGTTATGTTATTTTGTACCGTTTCATATTTTTCTTTTCTTCTGGACTCGATGTAATTTACCCAGCTACTCTCCTATATAAGAGAGCCTGCATATGGAATAAACAAGTCTCTTATTTTTCCCAACATAGCTCAATGCTTCTAGCTATGCTGCCATCACCTTCGACGCTAACCAAGACACAAAATGACTTTGTCAGCAAAGAGTCGCCCGCTCCTTGAAGCCATCCTCATGCACCCACAAAAGCTCAAAACAAAGCATGCCATCTACATGGCATCCCTCGCTAAAGTCCCAACAGCTTTGTGTGTGATTAGAATGTGATTGTGGCAAGGAGAGCACATATGTTAAGGGAACACCTCCAATAGCTCAACCAAACCAAGAAAATGATCCAAGGGATACCAGACGATGAAGACCATTAAGTGTAGTGGAAGTTCGACATACGAACCTCCATAACCATGTCCCCAGTAATCAACGAAAAAAGAAGGGCCATATGCCCTGTCACATGGGAGTGAACAATACAATATTGAAATCACCTCCAACCAATCACTACAACTCAAAAAAGCATGCACGCACCATCTACGGCTCATCCCACATATCCGCAGTGCCACATGCCCTAGTAGATCCGTACACCGCAAAGAACAAGAATCGACATTCATTTGACCATCAAAGAACCAAAGAAAGCGAGTCTCTCGTCTCCATTGAGTCAACCACTTCTAGGGACTCTCCACACCATCCGGCAAGAATCCCCCCCCCCCACCCCAACTGAAGGGACCGCGCAAAACTCTGAAAGATGAGAGCCAACAATTGATCTCCAAATGAGAGCATCCCAACTCTTACCAACTTCATCTCTTGCATGGAAATCACATCTACTAGTAACTAACCAAGCAAAGCACCAACCACCATCCTCTTGTCTGGTTATTCCGGACTCTGGATGTTCCACGTGACACACCTCATCACGCAACCATAACGGACACCCCTGCCAACTCAACCTCCACACATCTTGCAACGAAAGAATTCTCCACTTTCTCGCCCTACTCAAGCCCCACCCAACAATCTCCATGTCCCTCTCCCAAATAGTCCCCCCATGCCTCGTCCGCTTGAAAACGTACAAGGCTTACTCCTGACCCACTCATGTGGACCTCCCATTATTGACCACCTTCTTGCCCCCTTGACAAAATAACCCCTTGCTCTTCTTGAAATCAATCCCTTGCATAGTCTGGTCATTCTCTTCAGATAAGACACCGAAGAGAACATGTTGCGACTTCTGGGTAAGAACCTCGGCCCCTTCCTCTGCATGCCCAAAAAAAAAAACTAGACCATCCAGTTTAATTCCACCATATCCGTCAACAACATCATTTATATAGTTGTTGGCACAAAAAATGACATAGCACAACCCCATGAGTGACATGGTTCACAATTTTTAAAAAAAAAAAGAATGCAAAAGCAATAATCAGAGAAAGAACAACAAAATAAGAAAACTTTGGGTTTTACGTGGAACCGTACTCCCACGGGATAACGCCTTAAAGGGTTGGTTTTCATTATGAGCTTCTTAATGAGTAGAAGGGGTGTGGGGCTCTTTATATAGCCATGCATACAGACATGTTGAGATATTAGTTACCTTTTTATTCCTTATTCTTTTTGTCCTCTATATGTAATCTGCTCAACAGATACTAGTTACCTTTTTATTCCTTATTCTTTTCGTCCTCTATATGTAATTTGCTCAACAGGTTTCTCCTCTATATAAGAAAACCATAGGGCCTCATGAATAAGCAAGTCATTGCTTTCTTTTTTTTGAGATCAAAGTCATTATTTTCTCCCAATATGGTATTGGAGCGACGGTCCTAGACCGGAGTTCGAGTGCCCCACTCGTGCCATGGACCCCACCGCCAGCCCTCACGACCTCCTCGCACCCCCTAGTTCCTGCGCACTGCCGCAGCGAAACTACGTTGTTACGCGCCGCATCGCATCACCGTACAGAAACGCATGTTGTTATGTGCCACCGTGCACCTCAAAGGCTTCTCCTTGTGCCGAAAACGACCTCCCTGGCCGATTCGTCTCCTCTCCGATGCCGAACTGCGACCTAGAACAGCCTGATTTTGACTGAAAAAAGTGGTTTCAGACATATAAATCATCTTTTTCAGCCCTAGCACGGATCGAGGAGTGATGAGGATAGTTGTGTGAGTCTACACGTACAACCAATCCTCCATATGATCATGTAGACCCGCTCGAATCGGTCTACTTCCCCAGTCGAGTTCCATTTTCGGCCTCCTTTTTCATGTCAGAGAATAAGGCGATGCCTTCTCTTCGTCCAATGCCTTCAAGGGACCGGCTCCCATCGTGAAGATGGATGGGACCAACTGCGAGTTGTGGTCCATGCAGTTTTTGACCCTTTTTTTTTTAAGCTCAAAAACGGGGGACGCACTCGATGGTGCTCGCCCCAGATTTATTAATAGAAAACAAAGAAAAAAGAGAGACTTACAGCGGGAAAGCGGATGGAAAAAAGGGGAGAGAAAGAACACAAACAAGATCGGAAGGTATCACAAATCGATACCCCGACTACAATATGGAACAACTAAGCAACAGACCAGTCACAGACCAAGCGAGAAGCAGATATGAGGACGTTTTCCGAGTAGAATCTCTGGCCAGAAAACAGAGCCTCATTCCTAGCAGTCCAGATGCACCACAGCCGAGCGATAGAAGAGAGAATGTCGTTCTTATTCCTTGCCCGAGAATGAACCAAGCAGTCGCAGAAGGAAACGGAGTCCGAAACGTCAAGCCAAGCCAGATCCGCCCAAATGACACGCGTTAAACCACGGCGGAAGAAGAGGTGGTCAATAGACTCAACCTCCAGATTGCACAAACCACAGATAGGCGAAACCGCAGGGAAGAGAGCAGCACACCTGCTTCGAGAAAGGAGACGCCCGCGACGGAAAAGCCATAAGAAGATGCCAATCCGTTCGGGAACCCGGAGGCCCCAAAAGAATTGACAGTCCCGAAGCAACGAAACATCAGCCACCGCCAAGGGCGGAAGAAGGGCCCGGTAAGCATCACGAACAGAGAAGGAGCCATTCTTCCAGCAAAGGTGATCGCGACCCACCAAAGGCGAGGGCGAAACCGCATTGGCCCTTATACAGTGCAATAACAAGGAGCACATTCTGACAGATATGGTGGAGCATTGGGCTCGACCCGACCCGACCATGGCCTCAAATAGCGAATTTCGCTCAAATTTCTGTCGAATATCGATATCCAATCGAAATTCGACCAAAATAGTCGAAATGACTGAAATATGGGGGCCCTAGTACAAAAAATGACCGAAATGACCGAAATTTTGTTTTGTTTGGTCACTGAGATGGTGACCAAAACAGACACTTAGGGCCTTGGGCCCAACCCGGGAAAGCCCGACCCGAGCCCGTCAATTTTCCATGGGCCTTAGGCCGGTTCGAGGCTCGGTTTTTTAGCAAACCGAGGACTCGGCCTGATCCAAGCCCTACGGGATCGGGCTTAAGTTCGGGCTTGGGTTCAGGCCGGGTTCAACCTGCACCCATTTTGATTCCATGAAGTTGCACTTTGATTCCAATTTATTGTTGATATAATTCATCCATAACACATGAATATTGGATGTATTGTTATGATATAATATTACTATTTATGAATGAAGGAAATATTGGATGTATTGTGACTATAAATCCATGTCCCCTAATTTGATTCTAATATGGTATTTTGAAATATGAGGGCATGGGCCCGGTCCATTTGTACTTCGGGTTTGGGCTCGGCCCGGCCCGAGCATGATATTTTTGAAATATGAGGGCACGGGCACGTCCCATTTGTACATCAAGTTCAAGTCAGACCTGAGCTTTTGCAGGTTGGGTCAGGGTCAGGGTCGGATCCGGGCTGGCCCAGCCCAATGCTCCACCCTACTGACAGAGCCATTGCTGACGGATAAGACTAGGGACAATGCCTTGTGGAAGTAAGATGACGCATACACGCTTGTTTGGCTTTATAGGACCCTCACCACAGAGATCGCCAACGACATTGTGAACAAGCCCACCACCAAGGCGATGTGGGATGCCCAAGTGAAAAACGAGGTCAAGATTCTTCAGCTTCAATTTGATGTATACAAGGCCAAGCATAATGGTCGTCCTCAACATACTTTCTACTCTTTGTTTCGAGACATGTTTGAGAAGCTCCATACCTTCATGCCTATTACTACTTCCACTGAGCAGCAGATGGCCTACAGGAACTCCACGATGGTTGGAGTTTTCTTGGCAGCACTGGATCTGGAGTATGAGGCAGTAGGCGCACAGCTCCTTACAAGCGTGGTCATACCTCCCATGGAGGAGGCCTACAGTCACCTCAACAAGCTTCTTATCCCACTTGTTGCCACCACATAGACCGCATCTGCGATCGCCATATCTCGTGCCAAGGATGGTTCTAAACTGTTTAGAGGGTGTGGTCCCCGTGACAGGGGAGATAGACGTCAGCGTGGCCCCTGCACCTATCAAAGTTGCAGAAAGCGGTAGTCGGTACTCGGTCGGTGGGGTCACTGACTAAGGATAAATCGGCAATCGGGCGACTAGTCATATTTAGTCGGCTATTAGTCGGTTTTGAATTTTTTAATTATTTTAAATATATATAAATCATTTTTATACATAGATTTATACATTTTCTATACTTTCATAATGAAATAAAAGAAGTAATTGACTTTAAATATAACATTATTGCATATTAGAATAAGTTTGCTTATGTATTAGCATAGATTTGTACATTTTCTATACTTACATAATGAAACAAAGAAGTAATTGACATTAAATATAAAATTAAGCATATTAGAATAAGTCTGTTGTTAAAAAAAGCAAAAAAGAAAAAAATTATAAAAGCTTGATGTAAAAATCGCCCGATTAGTCGGCCCGACTAGTCGGGCTGACCGACTAATGGCCGACTAGGCCTAGTCGAGTCGGCTATCCCCCCGACTCGACTAGTCGGACCGACTAGTCGGCCTAGTCGGCCGATTTTTGCAAGCTTGGCACCTATTGTCGTCGTCCAGGTCACTCTTCAAACATGGATACCCCGCATCAAAAGCATGGATACGCCGCATATGCTCGTGTGGCCGAGCGGATTGAGCCTCCAGACAGTTCGATTCATGATGATATTGTCTCCCGTCTAAAGGAAATTGTGACTCATGTTGCCAACACCACTGCAGGTTCCTCAGATATAGCAGTCGTTGCTAAAGCCTCTTCGAGCTCCTCAGGTATAGCCTATGCTTTTACCAGTTGTCGCATGGCAGATATGATAGAGCGGATCATGGACTCTGTTGCTTCCCACCATCTGGGTGGAGACAAAGCACGGTTCAGTTCTTACAGGTCTATACCCCTTGGTAGATGGGTTGTCATTGCGAATGGAGTTTACTTACCCATCACAGGATAGGGAGAGGTGCATTTGACGCCATACATGCGCCTACAGAATGTATTATGCTCACAATTTTCCGATGAACTTGCTTTCTATTAGTCAGATCACGAAGGATCTGCAATGCCATGCCATTTTTGACCCCTCTTCTCTTGTATTTCCGGACATATTAACGCAGGGTGATTGGATGTGGCCATGAGCAGAGGGGTCTCTACAGACTGATCCGGCATCCTCATGTTGTTGCCTCTACTATTCCTACTGGACCAGTCTCACCATACTTGTGGCATTTTCATTTTGGCTACCTTCCTCTACATAAGTTGTTTCATGTCCTCCCACAAATTTCCATGTGATCTTCCTTCCAGTGCGAGGCTTGCCAGCTCGGGAAGCACGCTGGTCATCGCCTCTTCTTCGAAATAGGATCGGTGCTCGCGTGGGATACTGCTGGAGGGAGGAAAGCACACTAGCAGGAGGGGGACCAATCGGCCAGGAGCGGGGGGTTCCCCCTACGAAGAGGAGTTGTGGATCTACGGCACTATCTCGAACACAATGCCTTGGTTGAACGTGCATCCTTGGGTAGGAGAAAGCCATCTTAGTCGTTGTCAGGGTTTTTTACTGCTTCCAGACCACTGCTGCTCGCAGCGCTCTTCAGCGTCATTCTCCATCCCAGAACGAGAGTATGGTTCCCGTATAAGGAACTAATTACTGCAACGTACGAGAACCACAACAATCTGATCTTGTCATGCATGATCTTGAGACAGATCATCTTCAGGAAACAAAAAATAATCAAGAAAAAAAACACGGAATTCCAAGATTATATTAATACTCGAAATAGATTGATATCAAATATGAATCTCAAAAAATGAACCGCTCTGATACCATGTTGAAAATAAGAATGCGGAAGCGTTACTCAGAAAAAATAACAAAATAGGAACACTCGGAATTTTACGTGGAACTCTACTCCATAATGAACGAGATGAGACCAGTGGAGAACATGCCTCAAAGGGTCAGGTTTTCATAATGAATCTCTCAATGAGTACATAGGATGTGAGGTTGTTTATATAACCCCACATACATACCAAAATCTTGCTAATAGACGATGTGGGACTAAACATAAGGGTATGGTAATTGGATCCTGGAGAGATCTAATTACCCATCCAATACATATTCTAGCATTCCACTCTCCAAGCTCCTCCCTCCACTAGCACAAAAACAAAATCTAACTCCACCGGACCACACATCCGAACTACTAAACTCTCAAGTCAGGACAGATGGACTGCTTTGTCTCCACCTCCACCTATTCTGCTTATCCAATGCAGTGTTTCTTTCATTTCACCTTCAATTGTTGACGTCCCCATCACCGACGCCTACTCAGTGGCCGGAAGAACAAACACTCCTAGTGGGAACACAATGCATCCCACCCGAAACTCCACCAGCGACGGAACCTCCTGAACAAGACTCTTCAACTCTATTACAAGATAAAAAAGCTCCTATGGCAAAAGATCGTCATGCACCATAGCCACCACTTTTTCCAACTTAGAGAGTGCCTTCCTCACCATCGAGAACTCCAACAAGGGATTAGAAGACCTTTAGCCGCAACGCAGCGAACCTGCGTGTTCGTCCATAATGGAGACATAGTTTTTGTCTTTTTGAAGGTGTATTGTGTTGTGTCAAACCCTCATGAAGTTGCACGACTATCAAGAGGGCACACAGTCGAGGTGTTCAGGCTTGATCCATGCAAAATCAAGCTCTCTGCTTCCGTCATCCCACAAATACAAATAGTTCTTCCCAGTCGCCAACCCCACCACAATGTATCCCGATTGCTTCAAGATCATCGACGAGATCAACATATTTAGATGACTACTATTAAGGTATAACCAGTTCAAGCTCTTATGGCTCCCAATCTCTGACAATATCGACCACCCTGTCTTAAGCATAACAAGTTTCTCAAAGCATTCAATCCAAGGGGAATACTCATGGTAAGGAGATTGCTGAACCAGCTGGGATAGGTGCAGTTACTAGCCCATACAGAAAAGATTAATCGCCTCGAGGGTATGGATGAGCATCGGGCCAGGCCAATTTCTATTATCGAGCCATCGGGTCGGGCCCAAGCTCGCATAAATACTGGAATCGGGGCCCAAGCTCGAGCCCAAACTGCAAGGACATGGGCAGGGCCGGGTCGGGTCGGCCTGATATATTTTAAAAACTGCCAGCCCATTTATGTTTGCCCAGCCCATTTGTTTAATTCTGAAATTATAAATATGGTTATTATTAATCCGAATCGGATCATTCAACTAAGAAGATTGTTATGGATGGAATGTAAAAACATGCAAATATATTATTATATCAGAACATTGTTTTCACATTGAGATAGGAGATAAATGCAACAAAAATATATACAGGGAAAACAACTTGGCTTGAATTATAAGTCTCATGTTGGCCCCTTATACTTGAGAAAACAACTTAGCTTTAAAATCGATGTTCAAAAGCGATATTCAGCAAAGAAAAAATGCAAAGAAAGCAACCATACACTGGCCGGAGGTGGCGAGGGAGGCACGGAAGGATGGGGATGGGCGGGCGGTGCTTCACGACCAGCGAGAGCAATGCTAGGGCTATGGCGGTAGGGCCTTGAGGCCCTCGACTCACAAGGATAAGGTGGGGGTGGGCGGCGTCGCGTGAGAGGACGGGAGAGTGAGGAAGAGGGCCGAGCAGGAGAACGGGAGACCGGAGGGTGAGGAGGAGGGCTGAGGATGGGGGTAGGCCGTAGGCGGCGCTGTGGCAACTCGAGGAGGGGAAGGGAAGGGAGGGGAGAGGGGTGTGATACCATCGCCTATCGGGGTGTGATGGGTTGGGGATTCGGGGAAGGGGCCCTTGCTAGTGACTACTGAGCGCGCGTACACCCTTACGATTTAGATCGGGTCAGGTTTGGGCCGCCAATTGGGCCTAGAATCGGGCCTAAGCTCGGGTCGTCTCACGGGCTTCGGGCTCGGGCCCGAGCTAGCCTGAACCCAGCCCGAAAAGCGAAGCGTGCCAAAAACAAGTCCCATACCCACTCATTTATGTTGCGGGCTCGAGCTGGGGCCGAGCTTTTTCGAGCCCTGGGTCGGGCTAGCCCGATAATTTGCTCATCCATAATCGAGGGTAAATCAATACACGAGGCTAGTGAGACAAGATCGGAGAGGCTATTAAAGGAGAGGTCGACAAAGAGGAGGCTCCTGTAGCGCCCAAAGACATTGTTTGGAACAACATAAGAGATCGAATTGCCAAAGATGTAAAGAAGCTAAAAGTTTCCATAGGAGGAGGAATGAGATTCCCATGAGGTTGTTAGAGATGTCGACATGACAAGCAGTTAGAAGGATGAGTGATGTTTCCAGTGAAGTGGTCGTCAGAGAGGTGGTGTTGGAGAGTACTAGTAAGGTGGCTGCCTATATGGGTACTCGTGGAAGAAGTGGGTTAAGGGCGTACCTTCGTAAACTTAACATGACATAAAGGGTATATATGGAATTTTTTATAGTTTCCACAAAATTTTACAGCCAAATGGAAGGAGTTTAACCCACAATGGTTCTAGTGTAAGAGTTACAGACTTCAGTGGGTATGCATATAAAATATCCCTACTTAATATTAAGGGAGGCATGCCATTTCCAAATTAGTGTACAATCATCAAGCAAATCTGCAACGATCAACCTGAGAGATCCATAAGCTTTCTTAATAGGCAAGGCCAAAAAGTTCCACATAATACCTCAATAACCACTTCTAGTCTAAGACTACAACACTGAAAACATGTTATACAGATCCTTGAGCTTACATCCAAGAAAGGAAAATTGTGGCAATTGCCCTAATGGCAAACTCCATAAGCCTTCCTGCCAGAGAAGAACCCCAAGTTATGTTGAGAAATTAGTCATCTTTCATGTCTTTTATATATTATTTATTTCCTTTGTCTTGTAATTTGCCCAACAGGTTACTCACCTATATAAGAGAACCCTATGGCTTCATGAATAAACAATTTTCATCCTTTTGTCTCCACATGGTATCAGAGCGACGAGTCTAGATCGGAGTTCTTGAACCAACGCCCTAACCCTACCTGTCGCTCTCTCTCTTTCAAGCCGGCGATGCCGCAGTCGCACGCAGCAGCGGCAGTCGCCGCACGGAGACAGCCCAACGTCGTTGCGGCACCCTTGCGGTCCCTCGCGCCACCCGACGCCGTATCCGATCTTCGGAGTTTGATTTATTCCCTCTCTGACGCCGAATTGCAGTCTGAAACGGTCTAATTTTGACCGAAAAACATGATTTCAGACCTCTATATCACGTTTTCCAACCCTAGCACGGTTCGAGGAAAGATGATGATGGTTGTATGAGTCTACATGTACAACCAATCCTCCATATGATTGCGTAGACTCGCTCAAATCGGTTTACTTCCTCAGTCGAGTTCCATTTTCAGTCATTTTTTCTATCATGTCAGACAACAAGGGAGATATCTTTTCTTCGCCCGGTGCCTTCAAGAGGCCCGGCTCCCATCGCGAAGATGGCAGGGCCAACTATGAGTTGTGATCCATGCAGTTTCTGGACCTTATGCATCACAACAGTAAGGAGCACATTCTGACGAAGACAGAGCTGAGGACAAGATCGGGGACAATGCTTCGTGAAAGTAAGATGACACGTATGCGCGTATTTGGCTCTTTGGGACCCTCACCACAGAGATAGTTAATAATATTGTTAACCAGCCCACAGCCAAGGCAATGTGAAATATTTGGGCATCCACTTATGCCCAAGCGAAGAACGAGGCAATTCTTCAGTTTCAGTTTGACATATACAGGACAAAGCAGAATGGTTGTCCACTGCACACGTTATACTCCTCGCTTCGCGACATGTTCGAGAAGCTTCACAGCTTCATGTTAATTACGACCTCCACAGAGCAGCAGATGGCATATAGGAACTCCACGATGGTTGGAGCTTTCTTGATTGCGCTCGACCCAGAGTATGAGGCAGCACGAGCACAACTCCTTACTGGGGCGATCATACCTCCAATGGAAGAGGCTTACAGTCATCTCACCAGGCTTCTTATTCCACATGTTGCCACCACACAGTCTTCCTCAGCGATGGCTGATTCTCGCAGCAGAAAAGGTTCTACTCAGTTCAGAGGGTGTAGTCTCTGTGGCAGAGATGGTGGATGTCAACGTGGTCCATGCACCTATTATCATCATCCAGGACACTCTGAGGACACATGATATCAGACGCATGGATACCTCGCATCTGCTCACATGGTAGAGCAGATTGAGCCTTCAGACACTACAGCTCCTCAGGCAGATCCACGCCTTGATGACATTGTTTCTCCTATATGGGAGATCATGACTCCAGTGTCTAGCACTACCACTACATGATCCACAGATATTGTAGCTGCAACAAGAGCTTCTTCGAGCTCCTCATATATCGCATTCGCTTTTATTGGTTGTAGCAGTGCACTGCAGATATGACATAGTGGATCATGGACTCCGGTGCTTCTCACCGTCTGTGTGGAGATAGAGCCCAGTTCAGGTCTTACAGGTCTATACCTCCTAGTAGATAGGTCGTCATTGCAAATGGGGTTCACTTACCCATCACATGATAGAGGGAGGTGTATTTGACGCCATCCATGCACCTGCAGAATGTTTTATATGCTCCTGATTTTCAGAGGAACTTGCTTTCTATTAGTCAGATTACAAAGGATCTGCATTGTCGTGCCATTTTTTACCCCTCTTCTCTTGGGTTTCAGGACATACTCACAGGCAAGGTGATTAGATGTGGCCGTGAGCAGCAAGGGCTCTACAGACTGGTCCAGCCTCCTCAGGTTAGTGCATGTACTTTTCTTACTAGACCAGTCTCACCGTACATGTGGAACCTTTGTTTTGGCCACCTTCCTCTGTAAAAGGTGTGTTACGCCCTCCCACAGATCTCCACGTGATCTTCCTTCCAGTGCGAGGCTTGCCAGTTTGGGAAGCATCACCATTCTTCATTTCCATCTCGTTAGAGTCAGAGCAGTTCTCAGTTGTTTGAACTCCTTCACTTAGATATTTGGGGTCCGAGTCGTGTCCCTGATCATCAGGGACACCGTTTTTATCTAGTTATTGTTGATAACTGCTGGAGTATTTGGTTGTGCGCCATATGAGTTGTAAGAGGGTAAATGGATACCTCCAGGATCCATTTACCCCATCCACATGTTTAGTCTCGCATCTACCAGTGGTGGGATTTGGAGGCTCTGTGGGGGCTATATAAGGAGCCCTAGACCTCATGTATCAGATGAGAAAAAGCAATGCAAGATATGCCCCTTTGAGGGCTTCTCCCGTGGTTTCATCCCGCACGTAAAAAAAGTCCTTTGTTCTTCATATTTATCATTCTAGATTATGCTATGTTTATCAATTTCGCTTCTGCTTCCTATTTTCTAACATGGTATCAGAGCGGGTTCGATTCTCGAGGGGTTTATGTTTAATATTTTTTTTCAAGATTCGAGTATCAGATTCATTGTTCATTTGTCTTGAAGATTTCTATTCCGAGTTATGTTCGGGATCGTTCAAGTTCCAGATTTTGCTCTGGGGTTTCAAGAACCCTAACTTCTGCTTGTATGTCACGCGCACCAAGTTCCTCAGATGCAGATCTTGCATATCCAAACCCTAATAGGGTCTCTCGCAAGTTGCACCATCCGATCTCCAGTTTTCTTCCAGGCTTCCAGGCGGCAAGATCCAGGCCGCAACGGGCCGCGCTAGGGCACCATCCTGTTCGTTGCTGGCCTCCTGCCGCATAAGGCGACGCCACTTGCAAGGCCGACATCTCCATTTGCGGCGCATCCCAGCGATGTGCACCTCCAACAGAACCCCAGGCAATAGTTGTACGCGATAGTTGTGCGTCCCATAGTGAATGCATGCGCTGGAGGGCGACATGGCCACCGACAGCAACAGCGTCGTAACCCTCCCAGATGTCTTCAAGGTGCCCATCCATCCCGACCTCGACCGCACTGTGCGCAACCTCCAGGCCCCAGGCGTCCGCGCAACATCATCTGCGCCCTACGCGCCATGCGGCGGCAACCCCCAGATCTCCCGGCGGCACTTGAACTTGATCGCGCCTCACGACAGCACGATGCTACCCAGTTGGCGACGCACAACCGAAACAGGACCACCATGCGGCGACGCCCCTGGCGATGCATCCCCTCTTGTGCGCGCGTCCCTCCTTCGCGCATCCGCGCCTCCCTCCAGTTGGGGATGAAGCCCCATTGCCTACCCTCTCTCCTCCAACTGTGCCCGATCTCCATGCCTTTCCTTACGCGATGGCGGAACAGGGATATTTCTAGTATTGCCCCCATCGAGTGGGGCGGCGAGTCCATGTAAAACGGGGTTCCCACAGTAGGAACCCTAAGGTATAACGAGCAGAAAAGTCAGTGGGCCCTGGGTTTTAAAAAAATGGTTATTTGCTTGTGAAGAGCTCAAGTGGGGCCAAATTGTTTAAAAAAATATATGGAGAGAGGGGCATGCCGTCAGTAAAAAAATGAATGAGTTTTTTTAGGCCCAAATGGGCCAAGGTTTTTGTTTAGGAAAAAGGAAAGAAGAAAAATGAAGAGGCGCGTACAAAGAAAAGTCGTACGCAAAATGTTTGAGAAAAAAAATGATGATGAAAAGCCGATAAAAAAATGTCAATGGCTTATTTTAAAAAAATGATGATTTGAACAGCCGACAAATGTGTGAACGGCTTCTTTGATGTTTTCTTTCTCCCCATTATCTTGCCTTCTCCCAACATAGTCGATGTCATGTATTCCGACTAGTATGGGAGAAAGGGGGAGTATATGTAGAGTCACGGTCTTGTGTTCCATATTCAGAGGCCAGATGCATATTTCCAAGATTTCCAGACCATTTAGATTCCAGACTCTACAATTGTTCAGACTCGACGTCAGATGTTTCCGAGTCTCCAGTTTCAGACAAGCACATGTATGCGGTCTTTTCAGATGTGCACATGTTTGCCATCTTTTATCATGGTCCCCATCATCATTCTTGTTTTGTCGGCCAGAGTTTTCATGTGAGCCATAGGGACTCCATAGTAGAGGATCATTCCCTATGCTATGTTGGCAAGGGTTTTCATGTGGTATCATAGGTACACCAGAGTAGTGCACCATTCTCTGTGAAAGATGGGAGAGACCCAGTTCTCCAACGAGGAGACTTCTTTCAGACTCCATTCTCCAGCGACCGTAGACTCCGACGAGGATTGCACTTCCACGGCCTTTTCAGTTCGGCTCTTTTTAGAGATGGAGCAATTGTCCACATGTTGTGATGGGCCAGAGTACTCCGACGAGGAGACTCAATTCCAGTTACAGTGACTCTGACAGGCGCAGTACAGAGCACATGCTCTCCAACGAGGAGATTCAGCAAACTCACACTCCAGCCCGTTCGTCCTCCTCACTTGCAGGCATGAGAAGTAACGTCCTCGACAGTAGCAATTGTGCGCGTTATTCAGTAGTGTCATGTAGTGTGAGTTGAGTTTCTTTCTGTTTGTCCAAGCTGAGCATTACATGCTCCAGCTTGAGGGGAAGCGTTGGAGTATTTGGTTATGCGCCATATGAGTTGTAGGAGGGTAAATGGATACCTCCATGATCCATTTACCCCATCCACATGTTTAGTCCCACATCTACCAGTGGTGGGACTTGGAGGCTCTGTGGGGGCTATATAAGGAGCCCCAGACCTCCTGTATCAGATGAGAAAAAGCAATGTAAGATATGCCCCTTTGAGGGCTTCTCCGTGGTTTCATCACGCTCCTCACGGAGTAGGGTTCCACGTAAAAAAATCTTTTGTTCTTCATGTTTATCATTCTAGATTATGCTCTGTTTATCAATTTTGCTTCCGCTTCCTATTTTCTAACAATGATTATTCTAGGCTTTCTTGGGTTTTCTTGTTAAAGAATATGACTGAGGCTGGGTCTGTCAATAAATCACTTATTAATTAGATAAGAATATTGTTTCTGCTATTATCAAGTATTTGTGTTCTTATAATGCCTTAGAGTGTTGCACTTTACAGCTATCCGAGTTTCTCAGGTCACTTGGCATTGTACACTAGACCTCGTGTGCCTATACATCTCAACGGATTGGTGTTGCCAAGCACAAAGATCGTCATTTACTCGAAGTAATCAGAACCCTTTTGAATCAGAGTCATGCTCCTCACTCTTATTGGGGTGATGCGATTCTCACCGCCTGATAGTTGGTGAACGGTATGTCATCCTTTATTTTGGGAGAAAAGGCTCATTTCTCGATTATGTTTCCCGAGAAAGATTTGTTCTCCCTTACATCCTGTGTGTTTGGATATGTGGCCTTTGTTCACAATCTTTCGTCTGGTCGTAACAAACTCTCTCCCAGAGCTGTCAAGTATGTCTTTGTTGTCTACTCTCGTACTTAGAAAGCGTACCGTTGCTTTGATTTGCTTCGGCGAAAATACTTTGTCAGTGCTGATGTTATGTTTTTTGAGTCTGGAGAAAAATTCGCGTATACCCCTGATAAGGTATCTTTTTCGACCTATACGGTGGACGAACTTTTTTTTTGTTAAGTACCCCATGGAAGCCGCCTCTTGAATAGGCGGCTTCTGCCAGAGGAAGCCGCCTTTTCAAGACGCGGCTTCCAGCCAAAGCCGCAACTTGGAAATGCGGCTTCGGGGTAATATAACATCCAGCGCGCGGCCGAGCCCTCCACGCATCCAGAAGCTCGGCCATCGCCTCCCCACCCGCTGTATTTCTCTCCTACAGGTGACAGATTGGACCCGTTTGACTCTGATGATGAGGTCTGCATACCTCCACCTCCTACAGCTCTACCACCTCCCTCACCTCCCTCACCACCGCCAATAATATCGCCTCCACCACCACTTCCATTACCTACACCTGCTCATGTGGTTTCCCTTGGACCACCACCCACCTTGGCTCTACTTCTACCACGTGTATTTACTCACAGATCTCGCTTTGTTCCCCCTACTCACAAGTCTTTCCCAACATCCAGCACGCCTCGGGTATGTAATGAGCACATTGTTTCTACTGATGGCAGAAGGATTCCTTACCGGTTGAGCAGGTACCCTCTCAAGTTGGAAACTTATAGGTTCAGAAGATGGCAGATGATCTCGATGTGCCTATTGCTATGGGAAAACAGAGACGTACTTGTGCTTCATATCCTTTTGCATCCCCGGTTTCTTTGAGCGGACTTTGAGAGGATTTCAGGAGATTTATCGTGGCACTGTCAATAGTGGAGATACCACGGACGTATCAGTAGGCCATTCAGGATAGTCGGTGGCGTCTGGCTATGGAGGAGATGGTTGCGCTACAGTCGTGTGACACTTGGAGCCTTGTTTCAGCTCCAATTGGTGCATCCGTTGTTGGGTGCAAGTGGGTGTTCACGGTGAAGTCACCGAGCATATGGCGGTGTAGATCGCTACAAGGTGAGACTTGTGGCACGTGGGTTCACTCAGACATATGGGGTGGATATCATGATACAATCTTCAGTTGTCATGCATTATACTCTACGTATACTTCTATCTGTTACAGTGACACGGGATTAGCCCCTCTACCAGCTTGATGTAACGAATGCTTTTCTATATGGTGACCTACAGGAGGAGGTTTACAGGCATCAACCACCTGGGTTCGTTGTTGAGGGGGAGTGTCAAAAGGTTTGCATGCTTCACAAAGTGATCTATGGCCTTAAGCAGAGTCCAAGAGGATGGTTCCAGAAGCTCTCGGACTTGAGAGAGCAACATGGGTTTGTGAGATAGATTGTCGACTACTCATTGTTTGTTCAGAGGACTCAGAGAGGTGCAGCAGCCATACTTGTTTTTGTTGATGATATCATTGTTACAAGGGATGACGAGCAGAGCATCTAGGCTGCTAAGGATTTCCTAGACCAACAGTTTGTGACCAAGGACCTTGGTAGCCTACGTTACTTCCTTGGACTGGAGTTCGCCAGGAACCAGCGAGTTCTTGTGATGACCCAGAGGAAGTACGTTACAGATCTCTCTCTCTAAGACAAGCATGGCAGATTGCAAGCCCGCAACTACTCATATGGACCCGAGCATGAAGCTCTATAGTGATGATACTAATGAGATCGATAAGAGGAGGTACAAGGAGCTTGTTGGGAAGTTATTTTATGTGACTATCACCAGGTCAGATGTATTCTTTATAGTGAGCAAAGTGAGTCGGTTTATGGAGCAGACTAGATAGGCACATATGGATGCAGCCCATATGATTCTAAGGTATCTGAAGGCCTCACCTAGCACTAGTCTTATATTTAGCATAGGTGCATCTCTTGCAGTTACAGCTTGTGCAGATGCAGATTATGCGGGGTGTCCCAAGGACATGAAGTCTACTTCTAGCTTTACAGTGTTCATAGGAAATTCCTTGGTATCATGGAAGAGCAAGAAGCAGACTATGTTTGCCAGATCTCGTGTAGAATCAGACAAGGCCATGGCGCAGGCTAGTATAGAGATGATGTGGGTCGGATCTGTTCTTACCGAACTGACTGTTGAGGTGCCTCTTCCCATGCACCTCCAATGTGACAACCAGGTTGCTCTCTTCATTGCAAACAACACAATCTTCCATCAGAGGACCAAGCACATCTAGGTGGACTATCACTGCACTCATGACATGATACAAAAGGGTCTCATCTCCACTA
Source organism: Ottelia alismoides (assembly GCA_037367405.1). Classification (NCBI taxonomy): domain Eukaryota; kingdom Viridiplantae; phylum Streptophyta; class Magnoliopsida; order Alismatales; family Hydrocharitaceae; genus Ottelia; species Ottelia alismoides. The sequence goes on along the minus strand of JAZKJV010001355.1, from coordinate 1,772,875 downwards.
CTCGTGTCAGCTCTAGAGAGTGGAGACCAGACAACAGATGTACTTACCAAGGCCCTAGCTAGAGGGCCTTACCACAGATGTTGCTCCAAGCTGAGCCTGATAGATATCTACGCTCCAACTTGTGGGGGGTATTGACATATTAGTTATCTTTCATGTCTTTTATGTATTATTTATTTCTTTGTCTTCTTTATGTAATTTTTCCAACAAGTTACTCTCATATATAAGAGAACCCTAGGACTTCGTGAATAAACAATTTTCATTCTTTTCTCTCCACAAGTTCCACATTAGGCATTTGGACAAACTACTATCCATTTATGAGACTCCAAAACCAGCAAAAACATGTCCTTCAACTCCCTAATCTTGCATTTAATAGAGTATATGCAATTGTTTGTTCAGTTGCTAAATACAAGGCATTTTCCCAAAATGCCAGGCGAGGCATAAGCCTAGAGGTGGTCGAGGCGTAAGCCTAAATTTTTTTGGAAAGAAAAAATTAAAATTAATGCGAGTTATATTGGAATAAATCACAACAACACAAACTATTGCAACATATTGTCCAAAAGTGTAATACAAAGTACAAACTACAACTATGATTGTTCAAAGTTCAAATACGATTGCGGAATTATAAAAGAAAACAGAAAGTAGGAAAAAAGTTCAACATAAGCATAAATCTAATGTGATATATTGTCCATCGCATTCATGTGATCCATCAAAAATAACTAGTCATCAACATTGATTCAACGAATCAACATCAGTCGTCTCGCTCCTCAACTTTGTCGCCGCCATCATCATCAATGCTACTACTACTAAAATTAATGCGAGTTATATTGGAATAAATCATAACAACACAAACTATTGCAACATACTGTCCAAAAGTGTAATACAAAGTACAAACTACAACTATGATTGTTCAAAGTTCAAATACGATTGCGGAATTATAAAAGAAAACAGAAAGTAGGAAAAAAGTTCAACATAAGCATAAATCTAATGTGACATATTGTCCATTACATTCATGTGATCCATCAAAAATAACTAATCATCAACATTAATTCAACGAATCAACATCAGTCGTCTCGCTCCTCAACTTTGCCGCTGCCATCATCATCAATGCTACTACTACTAAATGGATCATCATCATAATCATCCATATAATTCAAATGCACATCATCACCGGTATCCTTGTTGCTTCCATCCTCAGAATTGGAAAACTCCTCATCCTTAACATTAATTGGAGTTTTTCCTTTACCTAGTCAAGAAAGTACTATGCATAGTCATTTGTTTGAAAATTGATCGTAACAAAGCATCAAACATTCTTTTAATTTGTATTGCACCTTTGTCATGTTTTTCCCCTTCTTTTTACATCGAACGACTCAAGCTCCTTCCTCCTCAATAGTATCATCCTCAAGGGATATGTTTGCATCAAGAGGCCGATAGGCCTCGACACCTTGGGCTTCTGAAATATATTCATCACCGGAGTCAATGTCTTTTAAACATAAAGGATCTTCTATTGTTTTCTTCCTAAATTCCCTATATTTCAATTTAAGATTGAACATTATGTAAACCATATCACTGAGATTCGCTTGTATTAAGTGATTCCTTCTTTTTGTATGGACCTATATAGAAATACGTAAGATTTAACATGAAACGGAAACATCATAAAAATATATAAGCTTTAACTACTTAATTGAACGAGCTCCAATTACGTTCACACCCGGAAGCACTACAAGTCAAGCTCAATACTCTAAGAGAAAATGCTGCCAGTTCAAGTTTTTCATCTCCAAACAACATCCATCAATCCGCTGAAATCATCAACACGTTCAAGCTTGCAAAAATCGGCCGACTAGACCGACTAGTCGGTCCGACTAGTCGAGTCGGCCCACTGACCGACCCGATTTAGGAGAGTCAGTCAGTAGTCGGGTGGACCGACTAGTCGGCCCGACTAGTCGGGCTAGTCGGCCGATTAGTCGGCCGCTTTTTGCAACAAAGATCCGGCACCCGAATATCAGGAGGATCCGAATGAATAGAAATTGGGAGTTTTAGGTTACTGTCCGACAGTAACCTAAACTCCCCACCCCCGACATTTCCCTCACGCGTTTCTCCTGGTTCACCCACGCCGCCTCCTCCCGACGCCGCTCGCCGCCCGGAGGTCGCGCATCGCTCGGTGGTCCCCGCACGACCACTCCTTCCTCGCCGTTCGGTCTCCCAGCTCTCCTCCACCTCGCCATCCAACCGCCAGTCCGGTTAGGGTTTTTTTTTTGCTATTTTTTTTTCGAAATTTATGCCCAAATATATTATAAATTCAAGTTGTGAGTTCATGTTATACATTCAAGAGCCTCCATTGATTGTTGTTCTATGTTCTAAGTTTATTGATTAAATTCAAAGGATTAGTCTAAGTTTATGATTGTTGTTGTTTGGTTATTGATTCAAAGGATTAGTCTAAGTTCTATAATTGTTGTTGTTTGGTTATAAATTCAAAGGATTAGTTTAAGTTCTATGATTGTTGTTGTTTGGTTATAAATTCAAAGGATTAGTCTAAGTTCTATGATTGTTGTTGTTTGGTTATAAATTCAAAGGATTAGTCTAAGTTCTATGATTGTTGTTGTTTTTGACAATGTAGATGGAAACACCTCCCACGAATGTCTCCTCTGGTGGTGACTCGTCCTTTTATGTGCCACCAGGATCAAGTGATCCTGCATGGCAATTTGGATATCTTTCAAACCGTGCAGATTCGAACACGGTTACTTGTAGGTTGTGCAAGAAGGTGGTGAAAGGAGGTATTTATAGGTTCAAGCAACATCTTGCGCACCGTAAAGGCAATGTGGCTGCATGTCCTAAGGTGGACGAAGAGACGAAGAAGATGATGATATCATACTTGGATGATGTTGCTAGAAAGAAGAGTCAAAAGGCCATTGAGGTTTCTGAGATGAGAGATGAGATTGATATTGGCATTGCTGGAGATGCTGGATCTGCTAAAAGACATCGATCTTCCGAATCTTTGGAACAGAATGTCGCCGTTCAAGGAACACGCCAGATGAGCATAAAAGACGCTTTATCCAAGGACCATCGTGAAAGGGTTGTATCCTATATATGCAATTGGGCATATACATCGGCAATCCCTTTCAATGCATTCACCACGAAACAATTCAAGCAGATGTTGGAGGCAATTGGAATGTATGGCCCAGGCTTGAAGACTCCTACGAGGTATGAGATAAGTGGTCCATTTTTGAAGAAGGCAGTCAAGAAAATATCTGATGACTTGCAATGTCATCGAATTACATGGAAGAAGACAGGGTGCTCTATAATGACTGATGCATGGACGGACATGCGAGGACGGAGCATCATGAACTTCTGTGTCAATTGCTCCTTGGGGACTTCATTTTTGAAGTCTATTGATGCTTCTGATGAGACACACACCGCCGACTATATCTTTCAGCTTGTGGATGAGTGCATAAATGAAGTAGGCGTGGATAGTGTTGTTCAAGTTGTTGCGGATAATGCTTCAGCAAATGTAGCAGCAGGGAGATTGCTACTCACAAAATATCCTCAAATATGATGGACTTCCTGTGCTGCTCATTCTATTGATCTTGCTTTGGAGGAGATCAGCAGAGATTCAAAAGTGAAGAGCGCGGTTAAAAAGGCGAGGACGCTCACAATCTTTATTTATGCTCACACTAAAACTTTGAGCTTGATGCGGAAGTTTACAAACAAGAGAGACATTGCTAGACCAGGGCAAACGAGGTTTGCTACTACTTTTCTCACTCTAGAAAGCATTCTAGAGAAAAAAGACAAGCTCAGGTTGATGTTTTCGTCAGATGAATGGAGGGCTTGCAAGTGGTACAAGACCAAAAAGGGAGAACAAGCATCATCCGTTGTCTTCAGCCCTACTTTTTGGAACCACACCGCATTTGCAATCAAAATTTTTACACCTTTGGTGCGTCTATTGCGTGTGGTTGATGCAGATTGCCGCTCATCCATGGGCTTTGTTTATGGAGGGCTTGAAGAGGCAAAGAGAGAGATAATTGCATCTTTAAATAGCGTGGAGTCATCTTACAAGTTTTTTGTGGATGCTATTATCTCCAAGACCAAAGGCAGGCTTGACACTCCATTGCATCTAGCGGCTTACTTTTTGAACCCATACTTCTTTTTCACGGAGTGTGGTGGTGATGTAGACATTGTGGTGAAGAGAGGTTTTATGGATTGCATGGAAAGATTTTATCCAGATTTGGATATACAAGATGCTATCACCACAAAGGAGCTTCTTGATTACAGACATGGTCGTGGGGCATTTGGGAAGCCATTAGCCGTGAGACAGAGGATGAGAAATGATGAAAATTTCGATCCAGGTATTTAAGGAATTATTTTCCATTAATGTCATTTTGATCATCGTTGATTTCATTGACTTAACCATTATATATTTTATTAGCTAATTGGTGGTACAATTATGGAGATGACGCACCACATTTGAAAGACATGGCCATCAAGATCTTGAGCTTGACTTCTGCATCATCTGGATGTGAGCGCAACTGGAGTACGTTTGACTCGGTAATGACTCTAGTGACCCACCAAATAGAAATACTAGTTGTAAATTAGTCATTAGTCTTAATGTTTTGTAATGTTGCTTACAGATCCATACCAAGAAGAGAGGCAGGTTGGAAACAAAGAGGCTAAATGATCTTGTATACGTTCGTTTCAATTCCAACCTGATGGAACGTCGTCTTGAGAAAGGAAAAGATCCTCTTTCCTCTCGTGATCATGCATATTTACGTGAATGGACTGGAGAGGTCAACGTACAAGCTCAAGATGAGGAGGTCTTTTCAGGTTCCGGATTAACTTGGGGTGCTGTAGCGCATGCAAGTGGTGCAGAAGAGAATTTGGAGCTGAGAAGAAGTCAACGAGGTGAACGTGGCAAGGGAGCTTCATCTTCGAGCTCAAATGTTGCACCTATAAATGAAGAAGAGGAGGAATTTCAACCTGAAGACATAGATGATGATGAAGAAGATGATGATGAAGATGAAGAAGAAGAAGAGATTGATTTGGATGATGACCTTGATGGAGATGAATGACTTTTAATTTGATGCTTCATGCTTGCAGGAATTATTCGTATTTTGACATGTTGTATCTGTTAGTGAACATTAGCTAATAGCCTAATATTATGTAGCAAACATTTATTCTTAACTTGGTACTTTTTTCCTTGAATTGCTTCTTTTTTTAGCTCTTATAAAATTGAAAATGGCTAAATCTATTCATATTTATGATTGAGTATATATATATATATTATATAATAATAAATTATATATTTAAAATAATAAAAAAATCAAAACCGACTAATGGCCGACTAAATCCGACTAGTCGCCCGACTGCCGACTACTCCTTAGTAGGTGACCCTGCCGACCGAGTACCGACTACCGCTTTCTGCAACCTTGAACACGTTTTAGTAATAACATTAAAGAATATGCAAAACTCTTTAAAATTATTTGCAATACTTATCAGGACTTCTTGTTTTCCTTGAATTGACTGCATTCGCCCATCCAAAAAATCCTTTGGCATGCATAAAAGAATCAAGTTGTGAATCCACTTTCACCCTCACGGTTTGATATCCAATTAGTCTCTCCATGCACGAAAACAATCCCATTTTGACCTCTATGCTTAGAGACTGTCGGTTCCTGATAAAAGTGGGGATTGAGGAAGTATGCAGCATGTAAAGTCATGTGCAGTTGACAATCCCAACGATTATACACAATATCCCAAATAATCATGTATTTGGTCTCGTCATTTTCTAGATTTTGAGCTATCTCTTCCTTGAACATGTACATGGCATCATAAATAAATCCCATCGGTGGATATTTTTCAGAATCCAATCTCAAAACAGTGACCAAGGGTTTCGGGGTGTTGAGAACATATGCAATGCCATGCCAGAAAGACTTGCTCTTCAGAACTATATTCAGCACATTCATTTGCCCAGCTGCTTTATAAGCTGATGCATTATCTATTACTACTTGGACAACATTCTTCTCTCCAACTACCTCAACAACGTCATCCAACACTTTAAAAAGCATTCCGACATCTTTAACTTGTCTGACGCATCAATCGACTTCAAGAAGTAAGTGTCTTTGGGATTATTCACCAAAAAAGTAACCAATGTGCATCCTTTCGTGTCAATCCAACCGTCAGACATGATACTGCAACCGGTGGCAATCCAAGAAGCCTTTGCTTCATTAAAAGGTGGTTATGGCATACTTCTGTTCTTTCAAAATCCAAGTTTGTAGTTCATGCATGGTTGGTGGTTTGAAACCTCTTCCATACCCATATGCATCAATCATCATCGTCAGATAGGAAGGACTATTAGCTATGTTGAATGACAGTGAATTCTCAATAAAAATCTCTTGATGCCCCTACAAATCTTCCTTCTATTGTCTTTTTTCCAACTTGCATTCAAAGTGAGTTGTTGTGTGGGAGGATCCAAAGTATTTGCACCCCTAACTCCATGTGCAATAAAAAATACACCGATCCTCAAGCTTGCTTGACACTGTTAGAATCTGTCAACGCTCTTTGTGATGGTTGATTTTCATCACCTCCCTATGGCCCTTACATCCCAACTCGGCAAACCTCTTCCATTTCTTTAAATCTTCTTCTCTTCACATTACCCTTGCTTTCCATGAACATCTTCATCTCTTGTGTGTCTTTGCAAGATTGGACATGCTCTCTATTCCCTTGTTGAACCTCAATGGGAATGCTTGGACATGCTCTCACATTCTTGTGTGTCTTTGCAAGATTGTCTTTTAGTCGCTTAACCCCACCAGTGATCTTCATCAAACACAAACTACATTCAACATATGCATAGCCTTTCCCTTTGTGATGTTCGTCCATTTCAAGTTTCAAGTTCTCGGCAATATCTCCACCCGGCATCCGATCGTCCCCGGCTTTGACCTTTCTTTCCCATATCTACAAGTTACAAAATAACATACTTATATACTTACATACACAATACCATACCAACATAATGCATGCACAAACACAATAATATAGGCCCTCGAAAAACACATCAAAGAACACATAAAAAATGAACCCCTAAAAAACAAAAATACTTGTTGTGGAGGCGGAGGCACTTCTGGCGGCGCTTGCGGTGGTTTTGGTCGCCGGAAAGGGAGCATGTGGTGGCTCTGGTCACCGATATAGCAGCTGTGATGGCACTGCCCAGCCTTCCTCGAGTTCCAGGGCAACTCCACGCAAGGGCGATGGGGTTTCTTTTTGTTCGAACAGAAGAAAACCCTTCGGTTTCTCTATTTTGGTGAATTAAGGGGGGTCACGTACTTTGCACGTGATCGAAAAAAGAGGCTCCAGCAAGGCTTACGCCTCCGCCTCACCTCGAGCGCCTCAAACAAAGCTGAGGCATATGCCCCACCAACCAGACCTGAAGCGTGCACCTCGGGGCACTTTTTGGCAAACCATGGAGAGACTACAACACTAAAAACATGTTATACAACTCCTTGATCTTACATCCAAGAAAGGAAATTGTGGCAATTGCCCTAATGGCAAACTCCATAAGCCTCCCTGCCAGAAAAGACCCCAAGTTCCACATTAGGACAACCTACTGTCCATTTATGAGACTCCAAAACCAGCAAAAGCATGTCCTGCAACTCCCCAATCTTGCATTTAATAGAGGACATGCAATTGTTTGGCCACTTGCTAAATACAACTCCTTGATCTTACATCCAAGAAAGAAAATCAGTTGCCCTGATGACAAACTTCATAAGCCTTCTCGCCAGAGAAAAACCCCAAATTCCACTTTAGGCATCTGGACAACCTATTATCAATCTATGGGACTCCAAAGTCGACAAAAACACGTCCTACAACTCCCCAATCCTGCACTAGAGCACGAACTTGGAGGCTAGAATTAGCCTTGAAAAAGGATGGACACATGTTTTTAACAAAGCTTTCTCATTTTTATGATCGTATAAAATATAGTTATAGACTATAGTTAATTTAGTTGTTATAAACTTTTTCCTATATAGAGTGAGGCTCGCATCTTAACTACCTCAAGGCTTATGTCTCGATTCCATAGCGCAGAAACAGAAACAATCGGATATGCCTCATGTTTTTTAAAACATTGTTCATGAGTGTATAAATATATCTACTGTTTGGTTAGAAACAAAGAAAACCTTGTTTATATCTATGAATTGCTCATATAATGCGCATAATCCAAAAATCAAGAACCAACCCAAATCAGAAAACCTAATAGAAAAATGGGTTTTCAATTGACAAAAACCTAAATGAAAAATGGGTTTTCAATTGACCGGTTCTGCTACCAGTTCAAAGGTTCACGTGAACCAAAAAAAAACAAATCAGTAGTTCACAGCTTTAAAAATTGTAAAAAGCTCAAACCATCATTTTATGGATATCTTATACACTTTCCTAAGCATTATTTTTTTAACCAATCCCCGCTAAGTTTCCTTAACATCACTAACCAAATTAATTTCCATTAGATTTGATGAAAGAAGATAAATGTTTGTGGTTAAATTCTTCTCCATTGTTATGCTCCATTACGGCATATTGTCTAATCCGCAGTAAGAAGTTGAACTGAATCTACTGAAACCAGTTATCTCATGAACAGAACCAATTTTAACATGTTCAAACCAAATCAAAATTTGGTTCTTGAGTGTAACCAGTTCGGTTCCAGTTAACAGCTGAGTTTACTCATCGGGGGAAAGAGAAAAAGGAACTATATCAATCATAAATTGCTCTTCTTAAGAACTGTAAGACTAGAAATTAACTTCAAATTAGGTAAAATAAGATAGTCTTCTCACCTTGCTATTATCATAATGCTCATTAAAGGAAGTGAAAGATAAGGTGAGGGATGAATGTGTGGGCGATCTTCTGATAACCTGCTTAAAAAACCTTCAAGATTGTTTCTACGCCAAAGGCGCGCCACCATCAACGGAGTCCAGCTTTGATCAAATAGCAAATAATGATAAAATGTCAGCATCAAACATTTGACCTAATAAATCAAAAGGAAATGAGGGACAAAATAACAAGGGAACAAAGGTATAATATGAAAGAGATCGAGACAAAAGTGGGGCATTTGCCTAGCTAATAGCATTTTTCAATCGTAATGTTGCAGCGCCAGATGTTTAAGTTAAAGTTGTTAAACAGTTCCAGAACATAGGTTCAAGGAAACAGGTTTTTATGAAATTCTACTATTCCATCGGTTCTTGATACATACCCATTTGCATTTATGGTAGTCAAGCTGGCTCCTCTTGCAGTCAGTAGCTAAAATTTGATAATGCAAAATTGTGTCAGATGCATCATATTTTCCATCAGGAGTGACTTAGGATGAGGTGGATAACCTTACTTGACAACATTGTATGTTTCCACCGCATGCAGCATAATGTAAAGGAGTGCTTCCAGAACCTTCATGCCATAAGAAACATGGTTAGAGAGATTCAAAAGATGAAAACAGATGATTTCCTAGTACCATCCTTTAAGAAATCCATTTAAATTCTAATAGGCATGCAGAAAAATAACCTCATCTATAAATTGGCTTTGATTCCATAAGCAAAATAACAATAAAAGGAGGAACAATAGACAGGAATGTCTAAAGTAATATCTCGCAGAGTTCAGAGCAAATGACAGTTGCAGCTTTGGTTTTAAGCTCAAAATAACAAATGAATCATCGGACTCTTCCTTTCAAAGTCATAATGTGCAGAGGTTGCATAAAGTAGCTTCAAAAAGAACCTTTCCAACAATAATAGTAGAAGTCTTTTCCCTCTTTAAGAGAAGTTGGCTATATGGATTTTACGCTTCCAAACAAATATAATTTCATTCACAGACCCCAGCTTAGATCCAAGAAAGTCATATCCTTTTTTTGAAGTCTAGAAAGTCATATCCTTATTTATCATCCTTCCGACGTTTCTTTGGTCTTCCCCAAGTACTTACAAGGTTCTTTTCTAACATTTCATATCTTTGATGTAGAGCGCTAAATGGCTTTCTTTGCATAACTATGTACCATTATAAAGGGATTTTTACACGTGTGCCCCTCCAAGTTTCTACAAATACACTTATGCCCTTACTTTTTTTGCAGTAAGACTTGTACCCCTACATTCTTGGGCTATTAACAGTTATGTCTGTTGAGTCAGTTGACGTCTATTCCACTCTCAAATGGACGTTAACTTATAGGAACAAGCGTAATTGGAAAAAAAGAGAGGGGTACAAGTGTATTTTTTTATTCTTCTTCCTCCTCATCTGCTTCTTTTTTTCTTTCTTTGGGTCTACACAACCTCCTCCACCCCCTCGCCCACCTTTGTCGTGCCCCCTGTACACCCCCCCCCAAACTTCAGCCCACCTCTCCCCCGACCTCCTCTTTCGTGCCTGCCCGCCCACCTCCGTCCTTGATCCTCCTCTCCACCTTAGCAAACTATGATAGTTGCTTCAAACAAGGGCGATGAGAGCAACCTCATGATGGCTACGTGAAGAGCGTCAGCGGCCAATGTTCGAGAAGCTCCCGTGAGGGGTCCACGCACAAGTGGAGATGGCTCTATGGCAGTGACCAGAGGATGACGTGATCCAATGACATCCCTGACTGGCAATGGTGCATAGGACGGCGTGCGAATCTGGAGAAAGCTACACCAAGGTGTGGAGCAGCGAAGAAGTGGTAGAGGAGTATAGGATCAAGTATATTGGGGCACAAGTATCATAGATTTTTTTTTCTTAACTAGACTTTGAATTGAATAAACCATGGTATAGTTTATTGAGTACACGTGGAAGGGCATAAATGTTAACAATGCACTAAGGTAGGGGCACAAGTGATACTGCAAAAAAAAGTAGAGATTTGTGAAAACTCGGAGGGGCAAAGTGTAGAAATCATTGGATAAAATTGCATCATTATGTATGCAAGTTCCTAACACCTAAGCCATCATCATATATACCATGATTAACATCTTCCAGGCTCCCAGCTAACTAAAGCAGTGCTCTTACTATTGGATCCATGCCATATATCTACCTCCTTCTAGCGCCAATTTTAATTCGCAATTTTTAAAATGGGCAAAAAATGGACATATACATCACTAACATAGTAATAAGGATCAAGTTTAACAACAACATGAGCCAAAGTAAACATGTTAAGAAGTGGGAAGCTATATTATTTATGACATACTATTAAAAATGTAAAATAAGCGCAAAGGAAAGAGGGCAGTTTCCAAGGAAATTAACCGGTTACCAACAATTCACAAGCTCCTCTAAAGCTTGGGCCCCTTTTTCAATGCATAAAAGAGAGATGAACGAAAGGTAGACGTCACAGCACTCCCTCCCAGGAGCTACAACAGCGAGTCACAGATAAAAGGACATTTAGAACATAAGATCTAGAAAATCTAAATATGGCATCATTCCTTTTTAACCAAAACACATATCTCTCCCCAAGCGGCCTAGAGCACAGTTCTAGGTGGAACAGCATGCCCACATATCCTGTCACGCCACTGACTTGTTAGATATCAATAAAAATCATTAACATTCCTAAATTTTATTTTTCATTTATTGTATACACAACTTTTTTAGGTCAGGCAATGAATCAAATACAAGTATCATCTATTTCAGGTCGGGGTATGAAGCTCGAGAGGTTGAAGATATAAAACTTCTCATTTTCACTATTGATAAGAAAAAACATGAGTGTTGATCCTCATCTTACTTGTTAGAAGCCGATTTTGACTGCTCCATTATTGACAATATCACCACATGATCTAAACGTCTACTATTTATTTCTCTCTAGAGTAGAAAATTAGAAATAGAATTTACAACCTGTTCTAAACCATTTTAACGATTGTCTATAACCTCTTTGGTGTCAAACATTCACAAGTTAATGTTATTTCATCTCGTCAAATTAAGGGACCATTAAGTTCCAGTAGTTTTATGTTTCCATATTTCTACAACTTTGGATATTAAATACAGTAACTTTGAGCACGGGTGATCATGGTAATCGAGAACTAGTACACGACTCAAAACTATGAATAACGACCCCGAAGTTTTGAACATCTATTAAAATTGTGGAAAGAGAATGATCGAATTCATATAATCAGAGGCCCTAGGATTCCCTTATATAGAGAGGAGAAATCTTATTGGACAAATTAGATAATTGAGATAAAAAAGATGTAAATTACAAAACAGGATAATAAGAACAACTCTCAACACTCCCCCTCAAGATGGAGCATAGATGTCAATCACGCTCAGCTTCGAACAACATCTCTGAAGTGGCCCTCTGGCTAGAGCCTTAGTGAATACATGTCTTGTTTGTTCCCTTGAGTTGATGTGGGATGTATAGATAAACCCCTTCTGAATCATGCCACTTGTAGTGACAATCTATCTCAATGTGTTTGGTCTTCTCATTGAAGGCAGGGGGCAATGGAAAGAGCTACATGGTTGTCGCATTGTAGATACATGGGAAGAGACAGGTCAATAGCTAGGTTGGTCAGAATTGATTTGACTCACATCATCTCAATACTCCCTATGTCATGGCTCTATACCCTGACTCTGCACTAGATCTGGCAACCACAGTTTGTTTCTTACTCTTCCATGACACCAAAGAGCTCCCTATGAACACTCCAAAGCAGGAGGTAGATTTATTGTCATTAGGGCATCCTGCATAATCCACATATGCACATGTCGTGATGGCAAGGGATATCATTCTGCGAAAAAGTAAATCAGTACTTACGACGGACTTCAGATATCTCAGTATCATGTGAACTGCATCCATGTGGGCATGTATTGGTTGCTTCACAAACTGGCTAACTCTTCTCACAATAAAAGAAATGTCTAACTTGATGATGGTCACATAGAGGAGCTTCCCAACTAGCTCCATGTATCACCTCTTGTTTGCCTCCTCTGTATCATCATCGTCTAGCTTCATGCTGGAGTCCATGGGAATAATAGCAATGTCATCATTGTCATGCATGTATCTAAGAGGAGATCAATAACATACTTCCTCTGGGTCATCACAAGATCACGCGGGTTCCTGGCGAACTCAAGTACTAGGAAGTATCATAACTTACCAAGGTTATTGGTGACAAACTGTTGTCGAAAGAACTCCTTGATCGGACTAGTACCCTGCACATCATCTCCTATAACAATGATATCATCAACATAGACCAGTATAATGACGATACCTCTGTAAATCCTCTGAAGGAACGATGAATAGTCTGCAGTAGATCTCATGAAGTCATGGTGTTCTATCAAGTTCGAGAGCTTCTAGAATTATGCTCTGAGACTCTTATTAAAGCCATAGATAGCTTTATGAAGTCTGCAAACTGTATGGCACTCCCCCTCGGCAGCAAACCCAGGTGGTTGTTACATGTAAACTTCCTCCTACAAGTTACCATATAGAAAGGAATTCTTCGCATCAAGCTGTGACAAGTACCAATCCCATACGAGGGAAATTCCTAAGTAACGTCCCTAGAAATAATTTTTCTTCGAATAAGCCACCAAAATTTTTTTTCTCTGTATAGTGTAGCGATATCGCATAAATTGTATGCGCTATAGAATAGCGCAGCTATTCTATGCGTTTTCTGTAGGTAACGCATACAGAGAGCATCTAAATACCCTTAAGAAGAAATAAATTACAGAGAGCGAACGAAGGGTTGCGTAAAGAGCGAACGAAGGGTCACTTACGCAACCCTTCGTTCGCTCGCTCTGTCTTCTGTCTGCCCGAGCCGCGAAGCCGCGAACACACCTTCACCGCCGAGCATCTCCTTCTCCGCTGCGGTTGCCACAAGCCGCGAAGAACGTCCCCGCACCTCCGCCCAGGCGTCCCCGTACCTCCGCCCAGGTGTCCCCGAACCGACGAGATGTCAACTCCTGACTTTGTTTTAGAGACACAGTTTGTCACACCGCCTGTTGAACCTCGAACCGGCGAGATGTCAACTCCACAAGCTCCTGCAAGGAACATTCGAGGTGAAGAAGCTCAACATGCGTATGCTACATTGACACCGCCACCTGCGCCCACCTTTGAAGAGGAAGAAGCCATTGGAAGTTCTCAACAACAAGATCTTGATCTCAGATTTGGAAGGACTGCATACCAAAGGAGGAGGAAGAGATAGATATGTAATGTAAACAATGTAGTCTTACTTTTTTGTATTGTACCCCTCATGTACTCATTTTGGAAGCAATGAAGACTATTTATGGACGTCTATTCAAACATTCTTCAAATTTTGTACATATCTTATGGATGAAGAAGTACAGTCATTACAATTCTTGGTGTTGTTGTTATGTTCTGTCCAAGCTTGTTCCTGACTTTATTTTTTTTGCCGCATAGCAGAGTATAACGCAGCATTTCTATGTGCTATAGGCTGCCTTCCTTTATTTTTTTGGGCCGGTAGCAGAGTATATCGCAGCTATTGTCTGCGCTATAGACAGAAAACGCACACAAAGTATGCGCTAACGTAAAGCGCATAGATTAAATGCGTCTTCCTATATCGCACAGATTCTCTGCGATATGCGTACACTATTCGAAGAAAAAAAAAAATTTGGCTTAGTTGGAGACTAATGTTTTCCAACTACGCCTCTTAGGAATTTTTTCTCAATCCCATACTACTGCAACAGAGAGATGAATCTAGAATGCAGAATGGTGTGCCACATGTGAGAAAATATCCCGATACTCCACCCCATAAGTCTGAGTGAAACCACGGGTCCACGAGCCACAAGCCTTGTAGCAATCAACACTGCCATTAGGATGGTGCTTCATTGTAAACACCCAATTACATCCAGCCATAGAAGCCCCTATAGGGGCAATAACTAGGCTACATTACCACGTGATTGTAGCTTGGCCATCTCCTCTTGCCATAGCTAGACGTTTGTGTCTGTCGTGCATAGCCTCCTAGTATGTCCGTGAGATCTCTACAGCAAACAGACCCATGACAAACCTCCTGAAACCCTTTGAAAGGCGACTCCATGGAAACATGAGTAGCGAGAGGATACGTAGGACATGTACGCCTCCGCTTCCTGAGAGTGATGGGCACATCAAGGGAGACCCCCGACGGCAGCCCCTGGGTAGCAAGGGAGACCCCCGGCTGCTGTGCGGCAGCCCCAAGAGCCCTTGTGTGGCCCGGCTGGGCTGCATGCGGGGGTACCTATGGCGGCGAAAGCAGGGGGTACCAACAGCGACGGGAGGGGGGCGCATGTTATGGTTAGGGTTGGTGGGATACGGGAACCCCGAGCTAGGATCCTTGCTCTGATACCATGTTAGGAGAAAAAGAAAGAAGAGATCCTTGCTCGGAGATTATGATTCGCGATTGTGCGTTCCTTTGGGCTCTCAAGCTACCTGAGCGAATTGGTTTCTTCTTATGCTTGTTTCGTAGACAAAGGTTGATGACGAGGGACCGGTGTGCCAGGCTTCTGGGATCCACCTCTAACAGGTGCCTTCTTTGCGAGGAGGCGATTGAATCCGTCGAACATTTGTTCTTCAATTTCCCCAAGGTGATTCAGGTATGGCAGGGGACCGGTTTGGCATGGTGTTGCGTTGATGATCTCGAGACGTTTTGCGGCTCGCTGGTGGCGAATAGGAGTAGATCTATGAGGGAGATGATTTATCCTCTGGTCATCCTGTGGGCTGTTTGGCTGGGAAGGAATGCCTTGCTTTTCTCGGGCCAGCGCTTTTATAAGGAAAACGTGGGGATTCATGCCAAGAGATTAGTGGATGAGTGGGTTTTGTAATTGGTCTCTCATTTTGTCATAGCTTTTGTATTTCCATCTTTTTTCTGTTTTTGCTTTTTGAATAAAAGATAGGGCGAACACCGGCGAGTGTCTCCCCTATTTCAGGCTTTCAAAAAAATGAATTAGATGAGACCCTAGGGCTCTCTTATATAGGATAAAAGCCCTAATTACATGAGAGGTACATAAAGAAAATAGAAATGAAAAAAAGATAATGCAAGATACAAATATCTTAACAGGAAGCGTATCAGAAATAAAGAGTAATGAACAATGAAGAACGCGGGATTTTACGTGGAACCATACTCCGTAAGGAGCGGAATGAAACTATGGGAGAATGCCTCAAAGGGTTGATGTGTCTATTGACTTTCTCATCTGATATATGAGGTCTTGGGCTTCT
The DNA here is from genome assembly GCA_037367405.1 of Ottelia alismoides. Taxonomy (NCBI): domain Eukaryota; kingdom Viridiplantae; phylum Streptophyta; class Magnoliopsida; order Alismatales; family Hydrocharitaceae; genus Ottelia; species Ottelia alismoides. Next base: position 1,756,794 of record JAZKJV010001355.1, on the reverse strand, counting down.
TATATAGCCTCCTCAGACCCTACAAGTCCCATCACTGGTAGATATGGGATTAAACTCTGGATGTGGTAAATGTGTCTTGGAATTATCCATTTACCCATCTTACATATGACGCATATACTTCAACAAGGACCCAAGAGGGAACCTGATTAAAAAGGTGCATGGCAGTAAGAACAACATCCCCATATAGGTTTTGTCAACCTTCATGTGAGTAAGAGCTAGAATGTGACAGTTTCTTTTTCGTCACCCCATTCTGTTGTGAGGTATACAGATAGGAGGTCTGCCGAAGAGTTTCCTGAGTACCAAACAAAAAGATCAAGTCCTACTGAATGAACTCAATAGCATTGTCACTCCTAAAAATTTGAATAGAACTATAGAATGGAGTCTTTATAAACTAAAAGGACTTGGCAATGTTACTAATATCTAACAGTTCCTTTATCAAATAGACCCAAAAAGTTTTGTTATAATCCAAAAAATAACAAAATATTTATGACCTACAGTTTAGACCAGATAAAGTCTCCAAATGTAGCAGTGGACTAAAGAAAAATATAATGACCGACGAGTCTCGATCCTCAAAGGAAAGAGTCCCGAAGATATTTGCTGAATTGACAGGCTTCGCCCTCAAAAGGCTTCAGAGATGATAGTTCGGAAAACATCTGAGAAAGAGCTCTAGCAGAGGGATGACCAAGATGCAGACGCCAAAAAGACATGTCAATTGACACAGAGACGGTGTCGGCAAAAGTGGAATCTGCAAGAATATCAAGATACTACAGGACATTCTTCTCATGTCCCATATCAAAAATCTGCATCGTTCGAATATCCTAACGTAGCAAATAGAACTCGTCAAGAATCACTTGACAATTTAGTTCCACGCATGATTTATGAAGAGATAGATGGAAAGTCAGGGGCATAGAAAACGTCAGAGAGCTTGAGTTTGGAGGAAAACCCTATAGTCTCAACGGTGGTAACATGTGAATGTGCATTGTTGGCTAGGAAAATTGACTTCACGGTGAAAGAGGGTTCAGAGGAGTCTAACAGACTACCTTCTCCAGTCAGGTGAGTAGATGCACAAGAGTTAATAATCCATGAGGGCACTATGGCAGAGGCAAAGTTAGCTATTGTACATGTTGAGATATTTCTCTCTTTATATGTTATCCTGTAATTTCATATTTCCTTTGGTTATCTATATAATTTTCCCTAGAGCTTTTCTCCTATATAAGAGAGCTCTAGGGTTACGAGTAATACAACTTTTCATTCCGCTTTTCCACATGGTATCAGAGCGACGGTCCTAGACCGGAGCATGTGCCCTAAATCTGTGTCCCCCACCAAAAACCTCACGTGTCGCTGCCGTCGCACGCCTTGCTTCTGTGGGCATGCACCGCCGCATGTCCGCCAGCACCACCGCGTGCGCAACACTGCACGCACGCGACCTGCACGCCTGGGTGCTCCAGCACGCGCGCATGTGCACCTCCGTGCATCTATGCGTGCATGCGCACTTGTGCACCTTCGCGCATCAGCTCTCCGGTGCAACTGTGATCCCGCGTACGCCCTGCAGTGCGCCCTAGTGTACCCCAGTGCACACATGCGCAACTGCGCACTCCAACGCGCCTGCGATCCCGCGCACGACCCTGCGTGCACTAGCATGCCCTAGCGTGCTTACGTTCTCGGAAGGCCCTGTTCAGATCTTCTAAGGTATGACGTGACCCTCTAAAAGATCATAGCCTTTCAAGGGAATCTTCAATGAATGGAAGTGGTTGTGGTATGAGTTTACACCCACAACCATCTTCCTATATGTCTGTGTAGACATTCTCTGTCCAAGTTTGCAACCCCAATCTTGAGAGATTGTCGTCATCATGTCGGACAACAAAGCAGATATTCCATCCTTGGGTGCCTTCAAAGGTCCAGTACCCATTGTGAAGATGGATGGAACCAATTATGAATTGTGGGTCATGTAGTTCACGAGTATAATGCAGTGTAATGGCAAGAAACATATCCTCACACAGGAGGAGCGTGTTGACAAGACTGGGGTCAATGCCTCATGGGAGGCAGATGATGTGTATGCACGAGTATGGCCTTCTGGAACAGTATCCATGGAGATAGCCAATGACATTTTGAGCCAGCCCACGGCAAAGGCAATGTGGGACATTCTTGCCGCTACATATTCTCCGACGAAGAATGAGTTAAAGATTATGCAACTTCAACACGATCTTCACTTCGAAGTAGAATGGTCGTCCTCTCCATGCCCTTTACACTTCATTAAGGGGTATGTTTGAGAAATTACATGGTTACATTCCCTTGACTGCTACACTAGAGAAACTCAAGGCATACAGGGATTCCGTGATGACAGGAGTCTTTCCAGCGGCACTGGATCCTGAGTATGATGTAGCTAGAGCACAGATTCTTATCGATGCCACTATTCCTCCGATGGAGGAAGCATATCTCCGGCTGAGCAGACTCTCCATATCTTTTGGCAGTTCTTCCTCGTCTCCGACTCCTTCAGTCATGGCAGCATCTCGTGGCAGGGGAAGCACTACACACTTCCATGGTTGAGGTGGTCGTGGAAGAGGGGGGGCAATAGACCCCCTCGTCAGCCATGCACTTATTGACATAGGTTAGGTCATTCAGAGGAAACATGCACGTGCGGCAGAACAGATCCAGCAGGGCAGCAGTTCGTCTGGCGCATCTGACCAGAGGTTTGATGAGTTAGTTGCACGACTTAGGGAGATTATGTCGTCTCCCGGGTCAACTAGCACACAGTCAGGACCTTCGGAGGTAGCAGCCTCAGTCACTACATCCACATCAGGTACAACATATGCTTTTACTAGTTGTTACAGGGCAGATTTGTCAGAGTGGATCATGGATTTAGGAGCATTACATCACCTTTGTGGTGACAGATGGCAATTCCGTACCTATAGCTCGACTCAGTCAAGTAGATTTGTGGTAATAGCTGATGGGACACATTCCCCCATTACTGGTCAGGAGGAGGTGCAGTTAACCCCTGAAATGCGACTTCAGAATGTTCTTTACGCTCCTGAATTCTCTATGAATTTATTATCTATTAGCCAAATCACCAAGGATTTGCATTGTCGTGCCATATTTGACTCCTCTGCTCTTGTGTTTCATGACATTCTAACGGGCAGGGTGATTGGAACTGGCCATGAGCAAGGAGGCCTATACAGACTGGTGCAATCTCCATATGTTGATGTCTCCTCTCTTCGCACTGGATATGTCTCTCCATATATGTGGCACATTCGCTTTGGTCATCTTCCTCTACAAAAGTTGCATCATGTTTTCCCTCATATTTCTCCTCGCTCTACTTTCCAGTGTGAGTCCTGGCAGCTTGGGAAGCATCATAGGTACACATTCCAGAGTCATCAGTGTCAAAGTAGTCATGGTCCTTTGAGTTGATTCATTTGGATATTTGTGGTCCCAGTCGTGTTCCTGATCCTCAGGGACATCGCTTCTTGTTGTTGATAATAAGTTTTCTAGATTATCATGGGTCTTTTTGCTTAAGAACAAGTCTGATGCTAGTCCTATCATTAAGTCTTTTATTAATAAAATAAGAAATATTTTTCTGCAAATATCAAGTATATACATTCTGAAAATACACTTGAATTATGTAGTACACAACTTTCTCAGTTTCTTAGATCTCATGGTATTGTGCATCAGACGTCATGTGCTTATACATCCCAACAGAATGGAGTGGCTGAGAGGAAACATCGTCATCTCTTGGATATCACCATGACTCCTCTAATTCAGAGTTGTGCTCCTCATCCTTACTGGGGAGACGTTGTTCTTACTGCATGTTACTTGGTGAATCGTATGCCTTCATCGATTCTGGGGGAGAAAATTCCGTTCTCGACTGTGTTTCCAGAGAAGGATCTTTTCTCTCTCACACCTCGTGTTTTTGGATGTGTTGCATTTGTTCATCAGATGTCTACATGTCTTGACAAGCTCTCTCCTAGAGCAGTTAGGTGTGTTTTTGTTGGGTATTCCAAGACCCAAAAGGGGTATCGTTGTTTTGATCCTGCTCGACGAAGGTACTATGTTAGTGTTGATGTCACCTTTTTTGAATTCATCATGTATTTTTCTCCTACAGGTGACAAGCTCATTCTGTTAGAACGTGGGGAAGAGGTTTATATGCCACTACCTCATGTCTCTCTTATTCTACCACCACCACCTCCTCCTCCACCACCACCACCATCTCCTTCACCACCACTGTCTCCACCTCCTGTCACACCTACTTTCTTTCCACAGGTTTATCAGCGCCGGCCTCGTGCTCATGTGCCTCCACAATCATCCAGCTCAACTAAGGTATGTCCTGAGCATTTGAGTTCCTCTGATGGCACTAGTAATTTGAGTGTGCAGGATGTTGTTGATACTGCTCCTTTTGAGGATACAGAGGACCTGGATGTCCCTATTGCTTTACGACGGAAGAGGCATGCATGTACGATGCATCCTCTTTCTTCTCATGTATCTTTGGCACAGCTATCTGGCGACTTTCGGAGGTTTGTTACTGCCTTATCCACAGTACAAATATCGAGATCCTATCAGGAGGCATTACAGAGTGGTCCTTGGCGTCTTTCTATGGAAGAAGAGATGGTCGCCTTACAGTCTCGAGGCACGTGGAGTGTTGTCTTCGCTCCCCAGGTGCTTCTGTTGTTGACAGTAAATGGGTGTTTAACACCGTGCAGACGGTCCTGAGGACAGATACAAAGCCCGTTTGATTGCGCGCGGATTCATCCAAACTTATGGGGTGAACTATCAAGACACTTTTTCTCATGTCGCGCGTTACTCTACACTTTGTATCCTTATTGTTGTTGATGTGGTGAAGGATTGGCCTCTTTTCCAATTAGATGTCAAGAATGCCTTTTTATATGGCGACCTCCAAGAAGAAGTTCATATGCATCGGCCACCAGGATTTACTGCTGAGGGGGAGTCTAGTATGATGTGTAAACTTCATAAGGCTATATATGGTCTTAAGCAGAGTCCGAAGGCGTGGTTTTAGAAGCTCTCAGAGTTGATTGAACTACAGGGCTTTGCCAGATCTACTGCAGACCATTCTCTTTTTGTTAGGAGAACTCAGAGAGGTATTGTTGCTATTATGGTTTATGTGGATGATATTGTTGTCACAGGTAGTGATAACGAAGGAATTCAGGCAGCCAAGGATTTTCTTGGACAACAGTTCGTGACCAAGGATCTTGGTAAGCTGAGGTATTTTCTTAGATTAGAATTAGCAAGAAACCAGCAGGGAATGGTAATGACTAGGGACGCAAACAGATGCGGTTATATTCGTATTCGTTCGTATTCCCATTCGTTTTTAAGAGGATATGGTTCTTGTTTTTCTATACAGACGAATACGAATACGAATATTCTAAATGAATTATTTACGGATACGAATACGAATCCTGAGTTAACGAATGCGAATACGAATACAAAAAAATTTACGGATATGGTTACGAATACGAATATTCGTATTATATTTTCTAAAAAATAAAATCAGGGTTAATATGCCCCCCACCCAAATCCCTCCCCAGTCCCCACCCCCGACGCCCTCTTCCCTCCGCCCCCCACCCCCAGGTCGCCGCCCTCGCCTCCCCCTAACCTCCTCCTCATGTTGGTTGCCGCCCACTGCCTCCCCCTGTGCTCTCTGCCTCCCTCGCCGCCTCCCCCTGTCGTCCCGCCTTCCTCTCCATCCTCCGTCGCCCGCCACCCCCCGTCTCCCCATGCACCCCCTGCCGCCCCCACGTCCCCCTGCTCCCGTCGTCCCCTCGCCCCTCACCTCCCCCTGCCCCCCCCCCCCCCGCCCCCTGCGCCCTTCGCCTCCCCACCTCCCCCTGCCGACCACCGCCTCCCCCTTGTAGCCCCCCAGTCGCCAGTCCTACCCCCGTGCCGACCATCTCTTCTCCCTCCGCTGTAGCCGCTACCTCGCCCGTCCTCTTCCCTCCATTGTAACCGACCACCCTCGCCTCCCCCAACCTCTACCGCAACCGCCCCCATCTCCCCTGCCATCCGTCGCAACTGCAACAACCCCCCCCCCCCCTGCAGCTGCAACCAACCTCCATCGTCTCCCTCGCCCTTCCTCGCAGTTGCATCCGCTCTCCTTCACAACCAGAGGCAGGCGCCTCCCTCGTCTCCCTCGCAACTACAGCCGATCTGGTATAGCATCTTAATCTTCCAATGTTCATTCCATTCTACAATTTTCTTATGTGATTACACAAGATGATCTCTTATATTATGGCATATAATGTAGATTTTGTACACCATATGTTGCTTGTTTGAATCATGGAATGTGGTTAAACAAAAGATGGAAGTTGTGCGGAAGTGGTCACCAAGTAATCTAGGTATATTTTTATTTATAATTTAATATTCATATTAAAGTTAACATTCGTTTGTATATTCGTATTCGTTTGTAAAAGATTCGTTTCGTATTTATATTCATATTTCGAGGATATGGATCTTGATTTTTGACATTCGTGTAACATTCGTATTCGTATTCATAAAATAATATGGATATGTTTATGATATGACCTAAATTCGCATCCGTATTCGTTCGTTTGCATACCTAGTAATGACGCAAAGGAAGTATGTCATTGACCTCCTATCTGAGACGGGTATGACAGGTTGTAGATCAGCTACTACTCCGATGGATCCCAATTGCTCGGCTATATGATGATGACTCTGTAGAGGTGGATAAGAGACAGTACAGAGAGCTGGTAGGGAAGCTATTGTATGTCACAATTACCAGGCATGATATATCATTTGCAGTCAGCAGAGTTAGTCAATTTATGGAGCAACCTAGCCAGTCTCATATGGATGCAGTCAACATGATCTTGAGGTATCTCAAGTCTTTTCCAGGTGCAGGACTTCTATTCAGAAGAGACATGACCCTGACAGTATCAGGTTGTGCGGATGCAGACTATGCTGGGTGTCCCAAGGACAGGAAATCAACTTCATGCTTCATTGTGTTTGTGGGCACTCATTAGTTTCATGGAGGAGCAAGAAGCAGACAGTTGTGGCCAGATCTAGCGTAGAATCAGAATATAGGGCAATGGCCCAAGGGCGCACAGAAATGATGTGGGTCAAGTCAGCCCTGACTGACCTAACTATGGAGGTGACTCTTCCTATGCATTTGCAATGTGATAACCAAGTTGCACTATTTATAGCAAATAATCAGCCTTTCATGAAAGGACAAAGCACATTGAGGTTGACTACCACTACACATGTGATTTGATTCAGAAAGGGTGTATATTCACTTCTCATGTTGCTTCAGGCGATCAGGTTACTGACATGTTCACCAAAGCACTTGCAAAGGGACTATTTCACCGTTGTTGTTCCAAGCTGAGCATGATAGATATTTATGCTCCAGCTTGAGGGGGAATGTTGAGATATTTCTATCTCTTTATATGTTATCCTGTAATTTCATATTTCCTCTGGTTATCTATATAATTTTCCCTAGAGCTTTTCTCCTATATAAGAGAGCTCGAAGGGTTACGAGTAATACAACTTTTCATTTCGTTTTTCCACAGTACCCGAGATGGTAGCCAAGTTGGCAGTAGGTAGGGATGTTATCATTGGTAGAAGAGTTATGCAGCAGTTGCATCAATCAGGAGTAGTTTGTGGTAGAGAGTTGGATTGTCTGTCCACTGGACTCCTAATCAGATGGTGTCTCTTTAACAGTTGCATCGTGGTCAGATGCAGATGTAGTGTCGGCTTGTAGTGGCATGCTAATAAATTTCAGGACGTAAAACTCCAACGAGAGATTTTATGACAGCATTTATCACCTTCATTAAGAAAATGAATGTGAAGAGCCCACGCAATCGAGGCTTGTTTGGATCAACATCTCCTCTTTTATGTAACTTAGAGTAGACATTGTTCATCTGTTTACGGCGCCTCGCTAAGTCACAATTTCAGATGTAGCTGAGCAAGGTATGTGTCCAAGCTCTGTCTTGAAAGTACTGGCTATAACACAGGCAAGTTATAATGGTAAAAGGACTCAATTAAAATTACTTAAATAAGGTATACATTCAGAAAATGATGCTAGTGATGATTAATTTAAACTCTTTATTCACCGCCAAAAAATATTGGATTTTTCCTTGCAAAGCTGATAATGGTTTCCAGGTAGAAAACACTTGAACTGTAAATTAATAATAAACCTTACCAACCAAATCAATTGTAGTTCCATCCTCTACCGTAGCTGCAGAAACAGACGCCCCCAAGTCCAAGAGTAGCTGCACAGACTCGGTGTGGCCATGCAGGGCAGCCATATGGAGAGCAGTTATGCCCCCATCAGCACGTTTGTTAATGACCTCGTAGAGATCACTGGTGAGTGCAGAAAGGGAAGTCCATAAGAACATGGAAAGCAAGGGAGAACGGGAATCGGAGTAAATGGAGGAATCATTAATACCTGCCATCAAATTCCACATCTGAATCCTGGTGATTAGATCTTCTTAACATGATATACCAGAAGTCACAAATGCTCGGAATATAATCTGCAAGCAGCAACCTGATGCAGCTTGTATGACCATTTATGGCAGCAAAATGTAAAGCAGTCCCACCATTGAGATAATCAGTTTTGTGAATCTAAAACATCAAATATTGTGGTTACCATCAGATAGTATATGCACCAAATGGGCAGAACCTAAGGTAATTCTAAATTAAAGTATTACATTAGCCCTAAAAAGCATCAGTATCTGCACAACCTCCCAGTGACCATAGTGGCAAGCTTGCATTAATGCTGTCTGCTCATTAAAAAATGAAATATAGCATATGACATCAGAAAACACTAGAAGTGTACCATACTTATAATCGATGATATTGCAGCTCACAGACTGGAACTCCAAACATCAAGATTTGTACCTCACCTGTCCACGAGTGTTTCTGAGGTTAATATCGACACCTGATTCCAGCAAGAGGAACACAATCTGAACAACACCAACCATGAATCAGCATCCAAAATGTGCACAGGCAAAGTAATGCAACTGAACTACAGAAGTATATTACCTTTCTAGAATTATATGATTTGTAATACAAAATCTAGGTGCATCGGAGGGAGCTATGATCAATATATGTGGTTTCAGTTCGTTTCAAAATCAACAAATAAGAATCGAACTATTAACGAACTAACTTAAATCGCATACAAACATGATTAATTCATTGGCAGCCTTATGAATAGAGAAAGGTAGAGTACCTCATGGTGACCCTGAGCTGCAGAGTAATGCAGCGGGGAATTCCGCACGCCAAACGTCGAATACCTCGCGAGCCGCGGGTTATACTCCAGAAGTGCCTTCGCCTCCTGAAAGTCGCCGTCCCTCGCCGCGGAAACCAGCCTCTCCCCGGAAGCAGAGCACCCGAAAGAATTGCCCACCATGCTCAGAAACCTCATCTTTCCTCTGATCACCGGCAACCAAGATCAAATCTTTCTGGCAAACCGATCAAAAACCTACCTCAGAAATCTCCATTTACCTCGAGAAAAAAATGGAATCTGGATACGAATCACGAACAGAGCCACGGCAGAAGGGTGGGATCCAGATCGGAATACAAAGCCCTAATCGTCCAAACGCCGACTACACACATCACAAGATCGCATCTTTTGGGAACCTGATCAATACCCACATCAGGAATCGGAGGAAAGACCGGTCCTCGTGCTATGATGTGGTCTGGGAGAGGTGGTGACGGAAGGTTGGAGGGGGAGGCGAAGGGCGATCGCGGGAGATGGGAAGAGTGGTAGCGAGGTAGGACTTGTCATGGGAGGGAATTGACGACGTGGCCTCGTCATCGATCGGGTAAAAGATGTCAACTTTTTCGCTGCGAAGATCTGAGAGAGGGGAGAATGTGTTCTTACATCCGACAGTAGTGCCCCTGCCCCACCACACAGAAGGGATTCCTCAAGACCTTTTGTTTTGGTTTTTTACACCTGTACCCTCTCAAGATTCTGCAATTATATATATACTGTTACTGGGTTTCCGAGATAACTTTTTTTGAAAAAAAAATAAAAGTTACATAGAAATTGACGTGAGACGGGCAACAAGCTGCACCGTCAATCTCTTTTGAATGACAAATCCAATCCTTTGAAATACAACATTCATAGACTTAGGAATCATAACATTGCTATGCATGATTTTTTGAATCCTCTTAAGGAACTCCACTGCTTCAAATTTGACAATAGTTCGCTTCTATTATTAATCTTACGTCCCAATATTATATCTATGAAAGAAGGACAGTAAGTATATTTTGTAAGAATAAAAGGGCACAAGTGTTATTGTAAAAACATTATGAGCATAACTGTAATTGTATATTCTTAGAGGCATACAAGTGTAAAAAATTGTTTTAATTTTTGGGATTCTTACACATGACTATCAAGTATTTTCTGCTAACACTTATATCCTTAGTGCCCATGTATTCTTACAAAATCCATAGTTTGCCCTTTCATATCAGAATGGCATTCTTGTGAATTTTGTAAGAACATCGTGGTATAAGTAATACTGAGAGAGAAAAAAGTTGGGAGCATAAGTGTTATTGAAAAAAATCAAAGGAGTACAGGTGTCAAAATCCATGATCATTTTAATGATGGGACCGTTTTGATAAATTGAAGAAATTACCAGTGAATGCATCTTGTGAGACTCAAGCTATTTTTCTCATCAGAGTAAGATTGGTTCGCGGCTGTCGGGTTATATATATGCAGTTTATCATTGAGTTTGTTCTTCGTGATGTGTGTATAATGATTATATAAATCCTTGATTTAACCCAAGCAAAAGATGTTGATTAGTTTGATTGCCTTATGAGACATGTCGGATTGGAATGGATTGAAATATTACCTAAACTTTGATCCTAATTTGTTCTTATGTTGTTTATCTTAGGAGTAAAAGTTTCGAATGCTCATGCAACGGTTCCTAAGCTGATTAGTCGAATCGACTATTAAAGGTGGTCGACTCCATAGTTATTAGCGTACCATTAGTCAGACAACTAGTCGATCGAATGGCACATCCCACTTTATGCATCTATTTATGGTGATCTTAATTTAGCATAAGTATTTTTTAATTGATAATCACATATCGATGACTGCTTAATATATTTTTGGATTACGTTAAATATGTGATCTATATATAAATCTTACTATCGTTTATTATAGGTTATTTTATGCGCATGTGATTTATATTTTTAGAGAAAATAATGTTAATTTTGTCAGTGATGAAATTGTTTCTTGTGTGCGTCATTTTTTAATTATATATATAATAATAAATTAACTTGAATAAAAACCAATAAAATCAACTTATATATGCTAATTTTTTGATTATTATTTAGTCTATCTGTCCGAGCATGGAACTAAAGAGTGAGTAAAAGAAGAATAAAAGGATGAAAAATAAATCTTGTATATTTTAGCGATTTTACACATGTGCTCTGTCGAGTTTTTCTAATAACCCTTACACTTCCAACTTTTTTGCAAATTACACATGTGCCCTATATTCTTACAAAATTCATCACTATTGTCAATATGGAACGCAATTGAAAGGCACACTCTAACAAAATTGACATAGGAATTAACTTAATTTTCATTGCCATATCTTTCATGGATAAATATATAACAATCAATATTACTCGTTACTTGATTCTTCAAATTCCCAATAAATATCGCATTCCTCGCTATATTCCTATAAAGAATCATGTAAAAATGGGTTATTCGTTGACTTTTTTCCTCTAATCATTGTTGAATTTAAAATGATTAGTACAAATTTAACGAACAGGTCAACCAATAAATCGTCGTTACATGAACCGATAGCATCAGCAAATATGACATTTTTATGCTATTTTTAGGAACGAATGCTAAGTTTGCAATGAGTACTATTCATTGTTATATATTTACTACAGGAAGATATGGCAAAGAATATTTAAAAGTATTCTTTACTATATGTCAATTTTGTTGTAGTGGCACTACTGTGAATTCATTAAGAATATCGAGTCATAGGCAGAATTCCAAAAAATGTTTAAGGCTATAAGTATTATTGGAAAATTTTGGTAAAGGGCATGTGTAAAAATCCCTACACCTTATACATTGTTCTGTAAAAAAAATATTCCTTTGATCATTATTTCATTAAGAACACATGGGTTACCAATAGGGCATAAGCGTTCATAGAAGTATCTTATAGGAATCCCTTTGTAATTATAAATCGATAAGGGTTTTTAGTACTTGTACTCCTTCAGGATTCGATAAGTGCAATTATGCTCCTACTTTTTTGCAATAATATTTGTGCCCACGTAATCTTACAAAATTCACTAAGTGTAAAGGACCCAATAGATAAAAATACAAGCGTTATTAACAAATTTTGGAATCCTTTGAAATTTCTTCCAACCACCATACATAACATGTCCTTTTCAAGGACAAACTTCCATTGATTGATTTATGATCGAATGCGGTAGAGTCCAAGTTAGGCAATCTACCAAATGGGCCATATTAAGTGCATGTCACTTTCACATGTCATCTGTATTTAATATATATATATATATATATATATATATATATATATAAAGAAATTAGAGTCGTTGGTTAAAAGAAAGGAAGTATATATTTGTATTATTAACACTAGAGGGGGAATCATTGGGCCAAGATGAGTGAGGACATATTTTTTACTATTACTTGAGCAACATGTATAATTAATACGTTCCATTTTATTTTATCCATCGTTTTTCAGCACTTGGTTTATCATATAACACATTTGTGGTCCAAAACAATTTGCTTTTTAGATCAACTAGGGGATCGTTCGGTTGAGGGTTACCCTCCAAAATCTATATTTCTATCCCTCATATGGGGCTCACACACACACGCGCTCTCTCTCTCTCTTTTAATACATTAAATAAATTATTTCTCTTTCAATCATTCTACAAAAAAATAATATATTATACCATCATATCATCTAGAAATTATAAAATACTCAACTTCTACTCACTCTTCCAAACTTCAATACAATCACATCACAACAACTACCTGCTTTTGAGAACTTCAATGCAATCATATTACAACAAACCCTTTCAACCCAAACCCTCAATCAAACACCAACATACAAAAATGGATTACCCTCCCCCGAATAATCCTCCAACCAAACGCGCCCTAAGTGATTGTGATCAATAGAACCATACCTAATGAGCGGTCGCATTCACTAAAACCTGTTGGTGATCGACCAAGCCCTGCAATCCTACCTTCCATGCTGTAAGGTTAAGTGAAACCGTGAAGAGGTTCATGATAGATTGTTCCATAAGATTCGCAATCATCTGATATGTCACAATCCCAGAATGCGAAAACAATGGACAAATAATTACACATAGATAAGATGTTAACTGACCTCCCGCGACTTCATACTCTTCACCCCTTCTCAATCAGTCCGCATCAGATGCCCCCATAGTCAAGATAGCTGTGGACTTCGTCGATAACTTTTCTCTTCCATACCTATCTGAGGCCGGTCTCGATCGAACAAGAAGTCCTCTTCTTCTCCTATACGCTCCGCTTCGAGTCATTGGATGAGGATTCGAACAAGAAACAGGGTGGAGAACACTGTCCTCAAGCAAGCAGTCTGTCTGTTATGCTGATTGATTAGGACTAGAACTTGTAAACGACTCCACCTCGACCAGCCAACAGTAACAAAGTCTCCAGCCACAGGGCCTCGGGAATGCATGAACTGCTTTCCTTTCCCTGTAGTGCAGTGGAAACACCTCCACATAGTCCCACATGAAGTACACACAGATACTGAGGGTGAGTTCTAAGAGTGAAGGTTTGCTGCTTAACTACTTAAATTTAAGCATTTTATATAGTTGTCAATGAAGTCTATCTGAGCTCGAATTCGAATCCAAGAGGTTGTCAGTGCCTTAGAGACTGGGACGTTACAATCTTCAAATTTTATTATTTCTGACAAGTATTATCTCAAATTAAGTATCCAATGCATGTATTATGTTTGACCATCAGTTCAAAAAATGCACAGACAAACACCAAGAATGCTTATATCCAAACAAATGACTAGAAAGTAGCATTAATGAACTAGCAGAAGTTTAATACAATGTCAGTGACACAAAAAGAACTGCTGATATAATTATGGGCAAAGTTAAAGTGATTAGAAAACCTTCAGTTTACTTGTAGACAGTAAACAACTGTCTTCACTGACTAATTCTCGAGCAGTTCTTCGCTTTTGATGCATCAAGCGGCTCAACTTTTGCTAGTTGAACAGTCATCCATTCTCATAAAATAGAACAGGCACAAACACGCATGTGCAGGCACATATCCATTACTATATATTAAAGAGGGGGGTATGGACCACATCTATTAATTTTTATCCCAAATATTCCAAATTTGCCCTTACTACTTATCTTTAATGTCGGTCATCTCCTTTCCACCAATTCTATGCACAACACGTATCATGTTTTTACATATTTTAGATTATTCTTAGAAAATGTATGCCATTGAATTGGGGTTAATAAAATAAGTTCTTGAATAGCACGCTAATCAAGGATACAAAATGTCATTTTTCCTACGGATACGTAATGCACTTTTTTAGTTTAAAAGTTAGCGATGATTAGTTAAAACTTTGAAAAATAAAAGGACAATCTATTATATGTACCTCGCTAATGATGTAGCGATGTATATGATATTTGTCACTAATTTTAAGTAGAAAAAATCTTTTTGCAGTAAGTAATATCATTGCTATATATTTAGCAATGACCGACTCAGTGATGGATTTTGAAAAAATTATCATTATTGCCGTAGTGTACGAATACAAATAAGGATATCGGTGTTTACTTTCTTCTAGATATAGATATAGATAAGAATACATATCTTACTTTTTGCTAGATTTGGATATATATATATATATATGATCATCTTATTGTTGGTGCCTTTGCATATGTAGAACAATATAAATTAAATCATTTTGAACAAAATCAGGATAAAATATGAAGTGGAACTTTTACAAATATATATGATGCAGTTTCCTCAAAGGAACACATTGGTAAGGAAATAGGAAACACGCCAAATGTCTTAATTTTTTTTCATGCATCAAAACATTTGCTTATCTCCTTCGAAGAATATGCTTAATAATAAGCTATACAAGATACCATACTTCATTGTTTACCAAAACCTAATTACAATTCCAATCAGCGTCATTCAGCTATTAAAAATGAGTTACCCTTCCCCACATAACCCTCCAATCAAACACACACTTAGTGTTGTGCATGTGATATAACAGGTATCTTAACATATATTATAAACCACGGAGCAGACATTGTTCAAGGTACTGTAGCTATTTTTTTACCAGCACTTTATCTAATTACAAAAAAGAGCATCAACCTTGTCTCAATTCCCAATTAAGGGACTTATTTTTCTATTGTAAGAAAGAAGGGCATTATGTATGTTTTTGTCTCGAATAGAGTCCTCCATAAGCTTCAATATCCCTTATATGTTGACGCTAAACCCTTAAGTTGAATGTTTAGGCCCCTATTTGTTACAACTGAAAAATGAAGCCCCTAATTGGGGATTGAGGTATAGTTGGGGTATTTTTATAATTTACCATATATATTAATGTATGTATTTGATGCAATTATGAAAATTTGTCGATATAAATAATATAAAACATATATAATAGCAGATTGAATATGGGTATTCTTCATATCTTTTGCATCCTTTGCGTATAAATATCTTATTACTTGATGTATATTGTTTCACGCAAAAGGGTCTAACGTTGTGTGTGTGAGCATGCATGTGTGATAGCTTTAGAAAATATATTTGATCAAGCTCTATGAAACGAATATTATTTTCTATAATGGTTATTTTTATGAGAAATCATTTTTTGTACTTATATTTTAGGAGAAATGCAACAATAAAAATATGTCAATAAATAGAACTTTAATTGATCTGAAAATCATATTTTATACTTTTATTTTAGGAAAAATGGAACTATAAAAGAATATCAATAAATAGAAATTTAATTTGCTTAATTATAGTTATAATGATTTTTTAGAAAATATTGAATCGATTATAATCTTTAGCACTTAAAAAATCTTATGAAGGTACTCGCTTTAAACTATCTATTTACATAATGCATGAGTATGTGGTACATACATATGAGGCTTTGAATATTGTTATATTAAATATATTTTTATCCGATTTCAATTGTTGAGTGAGATTTTTCTAATAGTTATTTTTTTAAAATAACTTTCAATATTATAGTTTTTATATTTTTAAATAATCATTTATTTAGAAAAATTAATTATAATATTTTTTCTCAAAAAAATTTAACCATGATTTTATTCTTTATCTTTTCTGAGATGCATCAAACGAAGTGATATTTTTAATAGAGGGTTTGATGTTTGGCAATAGAAATTTCATTAGCATATAGAGTTAGTATTGTTATATATGTAAATAACTGGATACTAATACAAAAGAACTATATCTATATGCATTTTAAAATATGAGTATAGTTACAAATTCAGATAAAAACTTAAAAAATATATAACTATATTATTAAATTTTGATAATGGTGCAAAAATAAATGACGAGTAAAATATTTTTAGCATATAACTCTCATATCAGCTATTGATGAGTCACCAATTCATCATCTTTATTCTTTAAATTTGGCTTAAAATCCTTAGTAAAATACTTGTAAATAACAACTAATTCTCATTAATAATCGTTCATTTATCATTTGTTAATATTTGTATTTAGCACTTATTTACACCAAAATAAAAGAATAAAAAAGAAAAGTAAAAGAAGGATGCATATATATAATAAATACAGACTGGCCTGAAACCCGAGACTAGGTCAAGCACTAACATGGGCCACAAGGAATAAAATAGGACAGACAAAGTCATTAACTTATAAAAAAATTCAGATAAACCAAGTTCATGTTGTACATATTCATCTCATTCATGAAGAAAATATTTTTATTTGAGATTGAATTAATAATAAATAAAATAGGAAGCCAAGTTCATGTAATACCATTGCTCAAACGTCTTTGAATTATTATTATTTCTAATGGTTATATGAAAAAGATATTCTCAAAATCTTGGATATATGCATGTATTCACTTGATTAACCATATTTACAAAAGTTCTCTATTAATAAATACTGATTAAACTTAATGGTAGGAAATTTGTATCACTTAATTAAATAACAACATATGGCTGGTTATCCCGTGCAAAGCACGGGTCTTATACTAGTAAATTGTTAAGAGTATAATGCTGCTCCGATACAACGATCGAAGACTGCAAGGAAGCATAGTGCAAGTGCTAGTGTATCATAGTAACGAGCAGCGAGAGTTTGAATGAGCTGCTAGGTTATAAGAAGTGAGGATGATCATGAAATGATGTCGATGCAATCCTTCTTACATAACATATGCTTTGAGACGTCCATTGTTACTGAAAAAGATTCCTCATCTGAGAAAAGACTTAAATTCCATGTTTTTTACATGGGTTTTTATCACTTGTGCCCCTCCGAGATCTCGCAATATCAGTTATGCCCCTATCTTTTTGGTAATATCAGTTGTGCCCCTCACTTCTTTCTCCGTCATCAGTTGTGCCCTTCCGTCAGATTGACCGTCAATGAATTGACTTAACCATGTTTTTTTCAAACCTTGGTGCAGTTAAGAGGGGTATTATTGTCCAGACTCCTCTTCTTCCTCCTCCAACCTCCTCCTCCTCCCCCTCCGCCCGGAGTTCGCCTGCGCCTGCACCGTGCACGACCACACCTCCCTCGAAGCCGCACGCGCGCCCCAGCGTGCCCCCTTCTTCCCACCAGTCGACGTCTCCAGCATGTTGCGCACGTCCAGCCCAACCGCCATGGACTGCCAACCGTCAGCAGGAGACTTCTGTCGCCGACGATCTCCCTCCGCAACAACTGCCGCGACCGCCCGCTTATATCAAGAATAAAATAACAATGAAACCAAGGAATGAAGCATTGCTTATCCGTAGTGCGGATGGAAACATAAGTTGTTATCAGAATCTTTAGCACATCTATTTGTGATGGTCACGGATAACAGAAAATATACTTCATCAAGCCATTGGTTGACTAACAGTCCACAAAAAAATAGGATTTTAACTTCGTACCACAACCAGCGAGAAGGGAGGGAGTGCAGCCTCTTAAACCCGGTCAATGGTAGCAACAACGGATGGAAACGGCAGCTGTTTTGGACATACGGCGGCGTCAGCAGCGCACGTGGGCGAAGAAGCGAGAGCTGAGCGTCGCAGGGGAGGGGAGGGGGCGGGGGCAGGGGCGAGGGCGGCGCGGTGTGGGGCTGGGCGGCACGGTGCGGGGTTGGGCGGCGCAGGGGAGAGGAGGGGGCGGCCCAGGGGAGCAGGGGATGGGCGGCGTGGGGGAGGGGCGGGGGCGGTAGGCTGGGAGGAGGTGCGTGGAGCTTGGGGCAGAGCTGGGCGGTGCGGGGTAGGGGCGGGGGCGGCGGGCTGGGAGGAGGTGTGGGAAGCTCGGGGCGGAGCTGGGAGGAGGTGCGGGCGGGGGAGGAGTTTCGGGCAGAGAGGGAGGAGGAGGAGGTTGGAGGGGGAGGAAGAGGATGGGGGAAGAGGAGGAAGAAGAAGAGGATGAGGAAGAGGGTATAAAATTACCATACAACCCTTTTTTCAAAATTAATACCGTTTATATCCTCAAAGTTAACGTTCGCTTGCACTGTGGATGGACGGTCACTAACCCGAGGGGCACAAGTGATAAAATAACAAGAAGTGAGGGGCATAACTGATATTACCAAAAAGATAGGGGCATAACTGATATTGTGAGATCTCGGAGGGGCACAAATGATAAAAACCCTTTTTACATATACCCCTCAGCTTCTGCAATATCAGTTATGCCCTTTAATTTTAAAATATTAGTTGTACCTTATCTTCTTGCAATTTTATCACGTGTGCCCCTCTGGTTAATTGCCATCCACCCACCTCTGAAACAGGCGTTACATTTTGGACATAATGGTAGTTGAAAAGAAGGGTTTTTATCAGTTGTACCCCTAGGAGATATTGTAATATCAGTTATGCCCCTCCCATTTTTGGAATATCACTTGTGTCCCCAACTTCTTGCACCTTTATCACTTGTGCCCATTGTGTCGTCCATCCATGTCCCAGACGGATGTTAACTTTGGAGATATAATAGTAATTAGATAAAAATGAAGGGTAAATGTTTTTTTGTCTCTTCTTCTCTATTCTTCTCTTCTTCCTCTTCCCCATCCGATTATTGGATGCTTGTGGGAAACCCCCTGAGATGCTCGAAGAATGAGGGCAAACCCCTCTCTATTAATGTAAACACAGATAGTGGGCAAGTACGAACTTCATCTAAGGTGGTTGAGGTGAAACCCAAATGATCCTCGGACAATGGTTCACGATAAAAGAACCAAGGCAGAAGCTGCTAGTGTTGCTTCAAGGAATCTGTGAGATCAACACGAGGGTGCTCGAGCTTTCGAAGCTCGGATCTAAGGTTTAGGCTCCAGCAATTCTTCAAGCAGAGGTGGGGGAAGGATAGCAAGGTGCTCTTCCATTTCCATTAGATGTCCATTAGCCAGAAGGATGAAAAACCTGCCTTGAGCAGCAACGTTCCTTCAACCTAAGAGGACACCATGGAGAGCTCCATGTTCGCACCACTCCGTTCGACTTCATCACAGCATATCTTATGCGGAGCATAAGCAGACCCAAGCATTGTTGTAAAGGTCGGTTGACTTGGTCGATTAGTCGGCCTGACTACTCGAGTGGGTGGGGTAGCCGACCCGACTAAGCCTAGTCAGCCATTAGTCAGTCAACCCGACTAATGGGCCCGACTACTAGGCTGACTTTTACTTAGAGATTTTTATATTTTTATTTTTTTGATTTTTTAAAGAAACTTATTCTAATATGATTAATGTTATATTAAAGACAATTACTTCTTTTATTTCATTCTGATAGTATAGAAAATGTATAAAACAATGTAAATATATAAGAATATATGTATAAAAATTGATTTATATATTTAAAATAATTGAAAAAATCAAAACCGACTAATGGCCGACTAAATCTGATTAATCACCTGACTTCTGATTAATCCTTAGTTAATGACCCCGCTGACCGAGTACCGACTACTGCTTTATGCAACCTTGGACCCAAGTCATCCATTTTCTTGATGTTTAATATGGTTGAATCCAATGACTGGAGGGAAAGGCCGGTAGTGGAGGGGGAAGGCGCTAGAGGGGGAAGTCGACGGAGGAGGAGGAGGGGTTGCACGATATTGGAGGAGAGATGGGCAGAGGACGGAGGAGGAGGAGGAGGGGTTGCGTGAGGTCAGAGGAGAAGTGGGCAGAGGAAGAGGCGGGAGGGGGGAGGTCTGGGGAGGAGGAGGAGTTGCATGAGGTCAGAGGAAAGGTGAGCGAAGGAAGAGGCTGGATGGGGAGGTTGGCGGTGGAGGATGAAGGCACTGGACGGGGGAGTCGGTAGAGGAGGAGGAAAGGTAAGCGAAGGAAGAGGCTGGAGGGGGAGGTTCGCAGCGGAGGACGAAGGCGTTGGAGGGGGGAGTCGGTAGAGGAGGAGGAAAGGGATGGAGGGGGAAGGGGTTGGTGTTGTTTTGACTATTATACCTCTCTTAGCCACACCATGGTTTAAATAAACCATGGTTTTCTCCAACCCATTGACAACTAAACTAATGGAAAGGGGGTGATAATGGTGCACGAAGTCAGGGCACAAATGATATTTCATAAAAAGGAGGAGCATAACTGATATTACAATATCACATAGGGGCATAACTAGTAAAAATCCTAAAAAGAAAACCCGAACTTCATTCTTCTTCCTTCCTACCCCCACGCAACTCCTAACCAGCGACCTCCCTCCCCACTACCAATCACCTCAATCCAGATGCTCCCCCCATCCTCTCGTGAAGGTATTCTGCACCTCCACCTCCCCTATCATCTCCCCACCACTCGAGGACTCATGTGTAGCGAGGTAGTCTCAATTGTTAGGGTTTTTTTTACGTGAGCAAAGTTGATGCTTTGGGAGGCTTTATGTATTGTTGAAACCCTTCATGTGTAGTTTGTTGGAGCTGCGAGTTTGGGGATCTTTTTCCCTTGGTGAGTTTTATTAGGGCTTTGATCGATGGTGAGGAACAACTGCATCTTCAATGGTGAGATGTGACTCAATTGTAATCTGACGATGGATATGTTACAAAGCCTCGATGGTGGATATTGGGACCTAAGAGCGATGGTAGGGTAATTATGCTTCTCCATTCCATTCTTCATTGTTTGCAGCGAGTCGATGGAGAGCTTCTCCGATGAAAATACCACGTGGGCACTACGATTGTAGCTAAACTCTCCCCCATTCCCATTTCTCTAGTCACGAGGTCACATAATTGAAGATAGGTTAGAGATGGTAGACTCCTCCTCGATCGCGTTGAAGGTACAACTAAGAAGGAAGATGTCATCAAGTTTCTGATGAAGGAGGTGGCACTACTCCAGCTATTGATTAAGTTCTGATGATGTACATGTATTGCATGTTGATGTTGCGCCCGAGGTAAATAGAAGATACTCTTATGATGGGTCAAGTCGACCTCTAATGGAGATTCCTCGAGCGATGGCATGAAAGGATGTTGGAAGTAATGAAATTGATGTTATACTAAGATGTTCGCTTGAGACCCAAGTAAAAGATGCAGTCACTTGAGCTTGAATGGGCTCGTCTAGTGGATCAGTGGAAGAGGAGGAGGTCGGGGTAGCGAGGCTGGGCGACAGAGGAGGATGTCAAGGGCGGAGGGGTTGGACGACATATGAGAAGGTCGGGGGGAGGGGTTGGGGAGGGGGTTGACAATTATGTTCCTCTTAACAACACCTTGGTTTGAGTAAATCGTGATTTAGTTCAACTCATTGATGGTCATACTAATGGAAGGCACAAGTGATAGCGTGCAAGAAGGTAGGGGCAAAGATGATATTCCAAAAAATTGTAGGGGCATATCATATATTGCAGAAGCTAGGAAGGCATAAATGTAAAAAAAACATTTTCTAACCTATGAACCACTAACACATCCTATGGAAAAGAGGTCTATGCCCTTATATATGTGAGAGATAAGGAAGATAGAGGAAGGGAGAATTTATACGCATATATTCACAACACATCTTAACATATTTAGGCTCGTAAATATTCCCCTCATCTCTCAAATTTGTTATCCCTCTAAATATAGTCAATGTTTGAGCACTGGAATCGAGATGAAGAATAAGGTTTGGTCTCCTATTCCCCCACCATCAACTTCTATTTCCATAAAAATACAAACAGCTACCACTTATCTAACAACTTTATCTAAGACAACTAACTTTTATCCCTTATCCCTTCTTATTCAATCAAATGAAGAATGGCAAAATATACCTCTTATCCCTCCTTATCCATGGAATCTTATCCCGCAAATGAAAAGAAATTAGAGATGCAACAATTTAATCACTCCTTATCTCATATCACGTATCTTGCTACCAAATGACCCTTAAAGCACATATTACCCATGGAGATTTGACATCTATGTAATATGATAACTATCTCTACCCAAAAACTTTAACTCTTGATGATAGATTGAGGAAAAGGGAGATGGTTGCCAAGCATACACATGAGCAACTTACTATGAAAATATCCCCTTATATTTAATCCCATGGTCTGAATGGATGGTTGTGTTAGAGTAATGTAACCTCTCTTTCTCCTAGATGCTTATGAAAAAGTTGTTTCTATAATGTGGTTGTTAGAAATGAAAAATCATTGCTCAATATTTTTTGAAATGGTGCACACTCTTAGTAAATGATCAACTGTAAGATCTTTTAGTTAAACAAATTAGTGAGATTTTACATTTATCCTCCTTTTCGATTATACAATATCACTTATATCCCTTCTTTTTTACAATATCGATTATGTTCCTACTTTCTTGGAAATTAACAGTTGTGCCTCTTGGGTTAGTTTTCGTCTATTTCCTTCTCAAATGGACATTATCTCAGGGGTACAAGTGTATTTTTTAGAAAATTGTAAAGGCGCAACTATAAGAAAATTTTACTAAATCAAGTTTTGATTTTGTTACAGCATGCATCAAAAAATGGGTGATTGGATCCCTTCAAAGGTCCAATGACTACATTCACAGGTTTAGTCCCACATCATCTATCAGTGGAACTTGGCCATTCTTGTGAGGCTATATAAGAAGCTCCACACCCATTGTAAAAGTGGAAAGAGAAAGAGAGAGAATTCAATGTACATTTACGGCCCTTGAGAGACCTTCTCCCGTGGTTGCATCCCTCTTCTTATGGAGTAGGAATGCACGTTAAATCCTAGTGTTCTTCTATTATTTAAATTTCTTTATCTCTGATAAGCTTTTGCATTCTTGTTTTCTACATGTTTGATAACTCGTCAAATACGTATCTTAATAAGCACTCATGTAGTACGGGTACTTTAGTGAATCATGCAGAACTGAATCTAAGGTCTTCGTGAGGAGGACTCGATTTTAAATTATAAATATGGGAATTCCATGATCGAACACAAGGACACAAGCCAAAATATGACTATTCAAATTTGACATATCGAGGATAAGCTATCACTAAGTTATCTAGGTCAAAAACAATCAATCCACAATACAAAAAATGCAGAAAACAAAATGCATTTTATAAACAATTTTATGCATGTTAGAAAATAAATAATCACATGCATATAGAGACTTAATTTATGCCCAAGAATAAATTGTTTAACTTAAACAATACTCAGAATAACAGTCTGATCCAATTAAGCACTTCAACTGGGAGCCAAGTTTTATTTCATATGACTTAATGCATTTATAACATCTCTTGTTTAATGATCACAAAATTAATGTCAAATTAAAGAGCAAATGCAACCATATGAAAGACAATTAAACGAGGATCAAAATGACACTGAAATCATTGGATAAAAGATGCTCAAGATATTCAAGTTTAAAGTCAGTGGCATAAATGTGATAAAACATGAGAAACATATAGCACAAATATAACATAAAAGGTCCCTAGAGGGACTATAATGTAAATAAAAAACCAGTAGCTAAATTATAAAATACCCCATACACAAGGGTATAATTGAAATTTAGGAAAGGTGACATGAGCTGGTTATAATTTGCCCCAGATCGCACACGTGAGGCGCACGCGGTCTTAGGCTCGGGTGGCAGCTCGTGGCTTGGGCCACGTGTCAGATTGCAGTGCTTCGATAGCTGGTTTGGATGCCTCCAAACATGAAGGCTCACAAGTGGCCGACGTGGCCTCCTGTCAGCCGCTAGATCATGTTGAATTAGGCGTGATCCGATGGTAAATGTACTCCGCAACTCTTCTTCTCTTCCTTGAGCGGTTGTGAAGAGGCGGGGCTCCGGTGAGAGCCCCATTTCTCCTCCGTCGTCCTGAAGCTTCTTTGAAGGTCGGTGAACATCAAAGGAAGCATCGCGAAGGCAAGAGGTGGTTGGTGAAGATCCACGAGCAGCTGGAAGATGGTGACGATGAAGACCCATCGAAGATGAAGCTCCATATCGGAGCCCCTTCAAGATTTCCGGCCATTGAAGAAGGTTTGACACCTATAGATGTTAGCAAAAGAATAACCAAAGTAATTGGAAGTGAGTGCGTGCAAGCGTGAGTGGAATGAAGGGTTGGATCAATGGTGAAGAAGGTGGAGCCCTATGAGTTGCTCCGCCTTACAGGTGGAGGAAATGGATCGATGACACTACAAAAAAAGACGAGATTGGCGTGCACATGATGGCGCGTAATGTGCACGCCATGTGCACGCTTGTACACTGGGCGAGCGCATGTGCTCGTTCCATGTGTGGTCGCCGATACGAGAGTCTCCCAGACAGGCGGGCGAGCACTTGGGGACGCTATGTCCTCGCCCGCTTGTAGGCGTGCGCATATATGCTCGCCAACATGATCACCCCTAAAAAAATGGCGATCATGTACGAAGCCCCTGGCGAGCACATGTGCTCGCCCATACTGAAGTGCAGGAAAAAAATATACAAGTTCAGCCGGGTTTATACGTCCCGTCGAACCTGTATAGCCTGCAAATAAACCACTGCAGGTGCTTAATAGAGTCGATAAGAGTATCTATAGTATACCAGTTCGTCAACTAAATTAACTAACATGACATGTCGAACTCACACAATATACAGGAACTTAGAAACTAAACATTCATATTTAAGAGCTAAATATTACAAATATATGTTCGAAAGGATCCCCAAGTAAAATTACAACAAATTATACTATCAAAGTTCATACAAATTGAAAGACGTGCTAAAAGTTCAATAACAAAATAAGCGAATGGCAACAAAAATCACTTCTTCTTTGATCTAAAAATTTTAGATATTAAATCCTGCTTTGCTTTCTTTTTTTCCTTCTCCTTCTCTTTGAACCTAGCATACATGCGCGCCTCTTCTTCAGGATCGTTCTCCTCCTCCTCTTCGTCATCCGATTCAATCTCCTCAGGTTGAGATGCACGCCCTTGTGACCTATATTATATATGGAGGACATATACATGTTATTTGCATTTTGTAGATATAGAAATATATAATTATTACTCATTTTAAGTAGAATACTTACAAGTACGCTGTGAAATCTTCTCGGAGCTTCGTCACCTGCTCCATCATCATTGCCATCTATGACTTCAATGGCAATGATGGTTGGGACGACTGTGGTTGTGTGTACGACAGTTGTGAGTACGTAAAATAGGAATGATGATGTTCCTCCACATAGTATGGAGGAAGACCACCAAGCGTCTGCTTCATGTTCGCCACAACGTCCCTCTCCTCCAACACCTTATAAAAATTTCATTGTTTTATATGAAATTATATATAAAAAATGAATATGGTAAATTAATATTTATCTATACCTGCTTCCAGATTGCTTTATCAGATGGTGGTTGCTCTCCAGTTGGATCACCACCCCATTTTTCTGCAGATAGTGCCAAATAACGATCTTGAAATACAAAATGAAATAGAGGAAAATAAGTTATAATATATCTTTCAATTGCAAATAAATTAAAAGACTTATCAACAATTCTCTTGCTTCAGGAGTGGCCATTGCGACTCTCCTTCTTTCCCACTCATGTGAGACCTAGACCATCACTCCTGAAATGAGAGTTCTCTTTCCAACCTAGATGTCTGAAAATTAATTTTAAAATGTAATAACAACATGGCATTATATTAAAATAGATTTGAAAAATTAATTTTTATATTGCAGTACCATCTCCGCTCTAATCTGATTGTGGCTTTTAGATACACTTGTCGATTTAATCCTTTATTTTGACGGTTTGTCCTTCCCGTCATGGATCTCCTTCCAGACTACACATCTATAATGAATGCATTACAGAAACCCACCCATCTGTAAGAAATATGTTATGAATATTGATTACTTTAAAAATTATAACATAAATTATTTAAAAAATACAATACCTATCCTACGTACACCATCATGGCAGGAACCTCTTCATCTCCTCAAAATTCATCTCCTCGCATCCCGTCTTCGCATGCGAGTCTCTCCTTGTCTTGAAAAATGTATCATTCATTCTCTTCACCAAATGAATAAAGGCTCGACGATAAGCCTCCTTCCTTAGACTCGGAACTAGGCGATACCTACTCTTAAGATTACTGCAAAATATCAGAAGAAAACCTAACAAAATTTATATATCATTTCTTAGAAATTATTCTTACCAGAAATATCTTAAACAGTCTCTCCTGTTCTGTAGCAGGGATGCGACACCATCTAAATTGCATGCTAGTCAATTGTGTTTTGATTATGGTGGTTATCTCCTTTGCCACCCTGTTGCTATTCAAAAAATCCCTGCATTTGGTAAAATGTGTAAACATTATACAATTTATTTGTTTGGTAAAATTAAAATGACAAAATTTATTAAAATCTTACTTCCCATCCGCCGTAACCTCCAACAAAGGGTAGGACGTCGAAGTCTGTCCAACTCCAGTAGGTAAAGGCACGGAGGTGCTCGGATATCCAGAAGAAGGAGAATCAGAACCCATCGATGTCCGTGCAGTATCGAGATCGGGACCGTGAATCCAGCAGGAGCGCTGAGTTAGATGGCTCTCCATAGCCGCCTACATAAAAGGGTGGAGGATGATAACCAAGGGACTCGTAGTAGGCTATAACCCGCAGGACTTTGAATCTAAAACAACATCCGGGGTTGGCTGCTTACTGGACGAAGATGTGTCTGAGAAGGATGGACGATTGGATCGATGTGATCCGTGAGACCCGCCACGTCCAAAACTTGCCATGACTGTAATGATGATGTAATAGTTAATTACATAGTTATTAATGAATATTTTAGCTAATTTGATTATAATAATGTAATAAAACAGCTAATCTTCATCATTTGTTTCGGTAGGATTAAAGGATATTTCTTCGATTTCTAAGTTTTCTGAATCATCATATATGGAGTCGGAATCATCTTGCATGTCAACACATAACACCTTATTATCAACCAATCGAATCGATTCGATGATTGGGACTTCTTTTGTTACATTTATTTGTTCATGTGTTGGTGTGAATGCTTCATCTATGTCATCTTCATGATGAGTATAAATATAGCCTCGAGAATTTATCTTCACAACAGTTAAAGTTCAACGCTCTTTCTCTTCTTTGACACTTGCGGGAGATAACAAACTTAGTCTGCTTGAAAAGCTAAAATGAAGGGTTCAAATTTGTTATAAATTTTCTTGGTACCACGTCGACAATTTTATTTCTCCTATCGAGTACTACACCTCCATTGGGTTCATACCAATCACACAAAAAGAGAACTACTTTATTAAAGCCTGGAATACTATATTCTACTTATAGTACCTCCTTTAAAATTCCATAATAATTCATATGATCTTCCTCATAACAAGATCCACGAATCATCACTCCGTGATTCTGAGTTGTTAAATATTTACTTGAATTGAAGGTATGAAAACGATAACCATTGCTGCAGCAGGAGTTGTAAGATCGGACCTTATAAATATGTCCTCCAAAATATTTTAAAATATGAGTATAATAATCACCACCTTCTAACTATTTTGAGCGGTCTTTAAACCAAGCTGGAAATTGATTCCTATAGATGCTCAGAACTTCATCATCTGAATACATAAGATTTTCCTCGATAATTTTCTTCCTAAATTCCCTAAAATTAGTAAAAGAAACATTAGAACTACTTGAAATTGAATTTGCATATATACATAAAGTAATACTGATACGTACTAAACATATGGTGTTATTTCCTCGTAATTGTCTAATACGTATAACTCTGCAACATCCTTCTCCTATTTTAATAAAAAAACGTTCAGTTGCCTCTCCTATGAGCTGAGTGGATTGACGAAAGATACTGATACAAGGTTCTTCCTTCGAGTAATTGTCTCATTCCTCCTAAATCTATTGTGAATTGTCTCCACATCTTCTGGAAGATACCTAGCGCAAAATGTTGCGACTTCCTCGTATATATATTGCGAACTTATTGATCCTTCAACTTTACTTTTACTTCGGACCTTTCTTTTGAGAAAGAATATAAACCTATATGGAAATAGGTAAACATTTTATACGTATATTAAAGAACACAAAAAGATTATAATATTTATAAATACCTTTCAAATGGATATAGCCAACGATATTTTACCGGTCCTCCAACTTTTGCTTCATAGAGAATATGAATCATCAGATGCTCCATTGAATCAAAAAATGACAGCGGAAATATCTTTTCCAAATTACACATAATCACAAGAATATTTTATGAAGATATTCCATCTTCGTGCGGTGTACGCGTGACGAGCATAGATACTAAAAAATCCACTGACATCTGATAGAACATCGACAACATTTTTTGGTAACAATCCTCTGAACACTAACGGTAGCAATCTTTTCATGAAAACATGACAGTCATGACTTTTCATTCCCTTAAATGAGAACTTCTTTAAATCGACCAAATTAGAAAAATTTGCTTCATATCCGTCTGGAAACTTTAACTTACTTGTCCATTCGTAGACAAGCTTCACTTGATTTCTGTCTAATGTATACTTCCTTTAGGAAGTTCAACCTTTCCATTATCATATTCCTTTATATGCAACTTTGATCGATTGCATATAATTTGTAAATTACAGTGAGACTTTACTGTATCTTTTGAGCGACAACTTACATTCATAATAGTATAGAATATGTTATCAAAGATATTTTTCTCTATATGCATAACATCTAAGTTGTGTTGTATCAGTAACTTGCTCCAATATAGTAATTCTCAAAACATACTCTTCTTAATCCAATTATGACTGTCATAAAAACCAGGAAGATTTTTTGTTTTATCTCCATTCTCTAAAGCTGATTTCTCTAATTCTTTCAAGCTTGATAATATCGTATCGCATGTCTTAAATGGTGACGGATACGTAAGATCAATTGTATTCTTTTCAAGTGACTGCTTTTGTCTTCGATATGGATGATTGTTTGGAAGAAAACGTTTGTGACAATAAAAAACATGGTTCCTGACCGTGTTGAAGATGGAATGATTTAGTACCCTCCATATAATATGGACAACTTTTACGTCCATACATACTCCATCCAGATAAATTCCATATGCCGGGAAGTCATTTATCATCCAAAGTAGATCTACTTTCATGTTAAATGTTTGACTTTTATTTGCATCATATGTATCAACTCCATCGACCCATAACATTTTCAACTCATCTATGAGAGGACGTAAATAAATGTTGATGTACTTTTCCGGATGTGTAGGTTCTGGTACCAACAACGATAGAAACATAAACTGTCTCTTATTACATAACCATGTGGTAGATTGTATGATGTTGTCATTACTGATCAGCAAGAGTACTTTGTACTTCTTCTATGAGGATTACACCTGTCTGTACATAAACATATAGCACAATTCCTCTTTTCTTCAGAAAATGTAGGAAAAGTTGACATCAATACTTTCCAATAATCAGAATCAGATAGATGCTCCATGTACTCATCGACTTTATGTTCCGCATGCCATGTCTTATGCTTCGCCGTTTCTTTGCAATAATATAGTCGTTTCAATGTTGGCGTCAATGGAAAATAATGTAAAATCTTTCTTGAGATTTTTGTCTCACTCTTACTGGCTTCCTGATATCTTGGCTCGTCATATTCAGGACACCGTTGTAAATGCCGGTGTTCACCGTAATATAAAATATGGTGATTTATACAAGAGTCTATTTTAACTTCTGCTAAACCCATCTTCCACATCATCTTTTTCATTTTGTAATAATTGTTAGGTAATTCTGTATCTTCTGGTAATATTTTCTTGATAATTTTAAGTATTGCATCAAAATTACGATCAGTCATATTATACTCCATGTTCATCGATAGAAGATCCGAAACCGCAAAGAGTTTTGAATATGTCTTGCATCCCAACCACAATGTCTCTTCTGCTTTTTTCAACAACTCGTAGAATTTTGCATACTCTTCATATGGTTCCTCATCATATAAAAAAGCAGCATTAAAATCTGAACCTGCAACGTCCATAACCATATGTACAAATGGATTAATATTGTCCACTTCTTTTTACTCATTCATCTTGCCCTCGTAATCCTCATCATGCCTCCACCAAATCTGATATCCTTTCATGAAACACATTTTATAAAGATGTAACTGAGTTTCATCCTTGGATCTCTTCCTCATTAAACGACATTTTTGACACGGACACAAGATAGTTCCGTCTGAATCCACGACACAGGAACCTTGTGCGTAAGCAAATTCTATAAATTCCTGAACACCTCTTTGAAAGGTATATGTAACACGTCCATCTACTACACGCCTGTACATCCACTCTCTATTAGTCATATTAAACATCCTGAATGAAACAATTCATATTGTCAAATGAGATGGGAAGATTAAACTTTGAGTTAATCTAGGAGAACGTGTAAAGAATACATAAACCTAACTCATTATTGACTTCAAAGATGAGAAGAGAAGTGTCTTGATTATGTTATCACTTAAGCCCGTCCGTAAGGATTCAAACTTACTAAAAGATGCTTGTTGTCACAAGCTATTTGTTTCTGAGGAAATTTCGGCAGCATAACCTTGCACCTCTCCTGTATAGCTCAAAAATCAATCGCAATCAATTTTCAAAATAATCATATTGGTGATTATTTCAATAGTAAATTATGATTGATTTGGTATACCGAAGAGGAAGGGGTTATGGAACCGAATTTCCATCAGAAACAAACAGCTTGTGACAACGATCACCTTTTAATAAGTTTGAATCCATACGGACCCTCTTAGTCTGGGATCTCCGAACTAAGGAAAGCTAACATAAATATAATACTTTAAGATCACTTTACTTCATACATTTGTACGTGCTACAAATAAGACTATAAAATAATCTTAAAATATTTATTCATTTATATTAGCCGGGCATTTACGTAAATTTGGTTGGTTAACGATGGGCATAGGGATAAGTGTAATACTAAATTAGTGCCTAATAAAGTGTTTGGCTCAATAGTATTGGATGGGTACCTGTAAAAACCGAATTTTACACCTGTAAACATCAAAATCCACGATCATTGGTCTGGGATAAGCCATCCCAAAGTAAGTCCAATAGTGCTGTGGAAAAAAATAACACGGGTGGAGGTGGTCAAATCCACCAATGTGTTGCACACGCCATCGGTGTGCAGGACCACACACCACTTGGTGTGGAGGGACGCACTATGTGTGAATGATTTTGTACGATTTAATGTGATAATTAGTGGTTAGTGTTTTAGCCTTATTATCAACCTAACTATAAGTTAATGTGATATACTTGGTCACATTAACTAGGATTTAATGTGATAATAAATTATCACATAAGAAATGTTGGTCTATATCATATCTCATATCCACACTATATGAAATTGCCTAACTAATATTAAGGATGTTTATCATATCTCATATCCACACTATATGAAATTGACTAACTAATGTTATTCACCAGTTATACCTAATGTTATTCACAAGTTATACCTAATGTCAATTATTTAAGCACAAATATACAATATCATGGCATGATATTCCTATATCATAATTTTAGTCATTATAAAAAAATTAACTATACTAACAAGTGTAAATGTTGTAATGGACTATCTATCCTTTATATTTTACAAAGTGTAGATCTAATGTTGATGAGTCATTTTATTGAACACCTACAACGCGTAAAATTCTACATGTAATTAGACATCCACAATTGAATATAACAAGAATATAATAATCCACTCCTATCCTGAACATGTAAAAAACATTGAAATACGTAAGTTGTATACACTATATCCAACAAGAAAACCAAAAAATTGAAACCTAAAACTATCAAAACAAGACTAATTTTCAATGAAATTTTAAAAAACAAGATAGAGGAGGAAGTATTATACTGAATGGTAGATGTGTATCTACTCGAAACACGCAAAGGGCGGGCGTCGATGGAGAAGAAGAAGGTTGGCGGGTCGCCAGAGAGGAAATTTGGAGAGGGTCACGTGTGAGAATGAAGAAGAAAGGGGCACCCGTCATTCTGTTTACAGACCTGGGCGAGCACACTTAAGTGCTCGCCCAACCGTCCACAGGTGCTCGCCCCGAAAATTCCAGGCGCTCGTGTTATCCACGCATAAAAAATCAAGTGGGCGAGCACATACGGGCGAGCACATGTGCAATAGAGGTGCTCGCCTAGATTGGCAAAAGCGCGCCATCCGACCGCTCATCAAGATTCAAACCGGCGAGCCACATGGGCGAGCACATGTGGTCTTCTCGTGCTCGCCCAGAGCGGACCGAGCACATGTGCTCACCTAAGGGCCGCGAGTCTGTGCACGTCAAATGCGCTTTTTTGTAGTGTGATGACTGAGGGTTATGATAGAAGGAAAGATAACGATCAGAACCTCCGGTGTATATCTCTTATGTACGACGAAGGTATATGCATGATCAAATTCAAGTGAATGATTTTACCTGCTACAAAAATCAAAGAACATCTACACTAGATCTGCTTGCCTGGATTTCTATCAGGTCACCGGGATGGACATGGCAGCTTGGGGCGATGCTTGAAACGCCTGGTCATTGCTTCATACCCGGGCAGCGACTCCAAGAAGTTATATGGTTGTGCTAGGGCCGTGACATGGCGGACTTCGCTGTGGGTCAACACCAAATCTCAAGGTCATCGTTGCATTGTCGATCAGCTGAGTTTCTATCACAACTGGATGAGAGACATTGGGCCTAAGCCTATTCAAGGGTGGACGACCATTTTCGATGGAGATGGAGGTGTATATGAAGATAATGGAGGTGGTTGTTGCAGATTCTGGGTGGTTGTTTCAACAACCGCCCGATACTAAGGGTTTAAGATTAAAGTTAAATCATCGGTTAGCGTGGATGACAGTTGATTGAAGAAAAAGGTGACGATGGAAGTTGGAGAAGATGATCAAATGAGGAGTTAAGTAAATTGGGAGAAGTTGAGGTGGTTTGGCGGTTCACATCAGTTAAAGAGGACGGTTGGAGGTTGAAGGCGAAGATCAGACCGCTCGATCTTAATCGAACGGCCCCCAATTGGGCACTAGTAAACGATCAAGATCCCTCTGATTGATTAGATCAGAGGGCTATGATGCAAGCGCACAGAATTGGTCTAGAGTCGTATATTCTGATGATCAAACAGCTCACAAGATGGGTGGGGATAAGAGTTGAGCTGGGCCGCGTGGCAGGTGGAGAATGTGCCACGTGACCCAATGATAATTTAGATAAGTGAATAAATTACGATAAAATGGAAAAAATTAAAAGGGAATTTAATTAGAAAATTGTGAATATGAAAGTTTTAGATCTCAGTAAGATCTACAACTTTCCTGTAGAAGTCAAAGAGAGATGATGTCATTTGTAAATAGATAAAAATTAAACAATTAATTAAACAATGAACACATTTTCCTTTAGTTTTTTTCTCATTTTTTGGATATTTATTATATATTTTAGGTTATATTAATTATGTACAATACTATTCTAATTTTTATTTGATTTTTGATAAGAAAGAAATACACAAAATAATAGCACAATAATAGGGTTATTAATTAGGGTCAAATATTTACAACACATAAATTATTAATTAGTGTTAATAGTCAATGAATCCTTTTTAATTACTTAAGCAAGAGAGATGAATATATTAAATTATGTTGATAAATATGGGATTTATCACCCTCCATACTTAAGATAAGCTCATCCTCGAGCTAATAAATAAAGAATTAGTTAGAGAGTTAGATTAGTTAGTGACATCCCTGACATACGCATGTCAGTATACAAGGCTCAAATTAAGTTAGTGAGATCCCTGACATGTGAGTATACAAGGCTCAAATTAACCTAGAACACTAGCTTTAGAAATCCTAAGACTCTAAGTTGATCCACGTGTTAATCAACAAGGAATTCAATTCCTCTAATTGTCACTCTCAATGTACATATAAATAATAAGTATGACTTAGTGTTGACTGGACTCATAAGAATAGATTCTCGATATCACCAAGAATTCCAATCTCAGAAGCTCTTCTTAGAACCCAACCCTCAACACTAGGGAATAAATCCAGTCTTGCTTCATTCCACTGTCTCTTTAGTTTGTCAGACTTCAAAGGTATAGATGGAAGGCCAGATAATGGAGGAAAATAGGATCGTGTCATTCTGTTTCTCTTCTTCTCATTGAACAAGGTTACTCTCAAGTTCATATACTCAACACAATTATATCTTTTAATGTCAATCAGTGTGCTCGTTAAAAGAGACTGAGTCGTCTGTATTTGTTTACTTGGGAGTACACTGGGATGCGCCTTTTTAAAGTATCTAGTATACTTTCATCCAGACTTGTAGTGCTAACGATGCAGAGCCCTTTTTGATATACTAGCCCGACTCATAAAAGCCAAATGATTTGGTCCAAGTGGACATTTAAAGGTTGGGAGCGCTCTTCATGGATGTAATCTTATATGATGTACCTTTGTAATGTAATGAGCTTTTCATTATTTCCATCATCATTTTTTGTGAGGGAACTTCCCTTCTTTTTGGCTAGCTCCACTGCTTTTACCAAGGATTGACGCACACTGATCAACTTATTAATTATGTGTCATCACACCCTGATACTTTAGGTCAAAGTCAAAAGAGAGTATAAGAACCATGTCCTATACGGGCTAAGATGCTAACACTCAGGTTTCATGAAGCCATCATTAATTTTATCCCATCCTCGAGTATCATATAGATCATGTCCAAATTCAAGCCTCAAATCCTAGTCTCTTTAGTGATACCTTGACTCATCTCAATCACGAATGCAGTCGTGCATGTGAGTAATAGTCAAATTCTTTTAAGGAAGATTGAGCACGCGATATAACACACATATCTTCTAACTAGGAGAGTGTGAATTTTTAAGTCTAAGACCCTAATGATTAAGACAGGACAACTCTAAATCTATGGATTCCTTAAACCCAGTGTTAAATATCATCTCAAGCCTTGAGTGCATAGTGAAAGTGTCAAGTAAGAACACTAATTAATAACTTAATATATTTGTGATTTTTATTTTTTTCATTATACTCAACACCCTTAGCTTTGAAAAAAAATTTGAAAACTGTTTACAAACATTGTCACATATGCATAGAAATTTTCCAAATATTTTATAAAGATTTTCAAAACAAGTAAACCCCCATTTTTCAAACCTCGGGAAAAAATATTTTTCAAAGCAATGTCACATAAATATAGATTTTCCTAATATTTTAAAAAATGATTTTCCAAAACATGTCAATCCGTATTTTCACAAACGGTGTAAAATATTTGAAATCCATGTCAAATATGTATATAATTTTCAAAATCATTTTCAAAATATTTTGCACATAAATCAGTTTCAAAAATATAATACTATACATGTAGCCCAAAAAGTTTGTAAAATTTTAAAAATACGAGCTATGGCTAAAGTATATATGTAATATACACGGTACACCCCCCTATACTTAGCTTTTGTTATGTCCTCATAGCACAAAGTGATATGAAGCCATAACTCATGCGAGATATAAAGAGATAAACAACATCTGAATCCAGCGGCATAGGTGGATGCTGAGTAAAAAGAATCAGTTGTAGGAAGATAAGGACTCGGGTCCCCTATACTTAAGTTAAGAAGTGAAAGAAAATAGGTAACCTGAGGGGAGGATCAGAACGAAATGGGACCCCCTATACTTAGGCTGAAATTAAGCTTAAGTAGAAATAATAAGAACCTAAGGGAGGGAGGGACCTGGTTTAGCTGAATCTCTAGATGAAAAAAATCTTAATAGATGGATATGGAGCCTAAGGTTTTTTTTGGAAGTTTTAGCAGAGTCAAACAAAATCGAACAAACCCAATTATTTCACCAACACACACAATGAAGATCATAAATATGATCTAATTATCTTGTCTCTTTTATTGGTGATAATCCAAAATTTGAATCCATTACGAGTAGGTTTAAGTAGGATTTGGGCACTATCCTATGTATGCGTCCTCATCTCTCGACATGTAAAATAATCCTACAAATAATGATGGGTTTTCTCTCCCAATACAGGGTTGATTTTTAGCACCATTTTAATAAGGTCAACTTGCATTAACAGTCCCATTTTTAGAGATTAGGTCATCACTTAATTTAATTAATCTAAGCTCATAAAGCATCGTCTACCGTCCAGTCCCATTTCCTTCTAGATCCTAATTGATAAAATATGAGGTAAGGATACGGGAAAAGCCATGCAAATGTAAATCTTATGATGTATGCTCAAGAGAAAAACTTATAGTGATGCCAACTCTCTCCATGCACATGCAGGACTGAATATATAAATATATCAAAAATGCATGCAAGTCGACGAAAAACCAACCTAATGTGTTCTATCAAAAAAAGAATCGAATTAATTTGAGCTAGGTTGAGCGTAGATTAAGTTTGTGTCATGAATCATAAGTGTAACAACCCTAATTTCTAATGGCCAACTAAATCCTAGATGATGAATGATTATGGATGGAAGTTGATGGGATTTGGAAAGTCATTAAGTGACTAAGTGGTGGTTTGTGGCCAAGATGTGATTAAGTGGTTAAGTGTGATTAGTGAAGAATCACTATTCATGGGTGGGCCTTGTTTGCAATATTAGAAAGTTGAGTGGATTTTGTTGCAAAATGACCAAGACCTATATAAACCCACTAACCCCCAATCTCGGCCACGTATAAGCCCAAATCCTTCTTCTTCCTCTTGAGACTTGGAGCCCTCTCCTCTTCATGGCCGAAACCTTCTTGGACCTCCACCTTCTTCCTTAGTTTTCTACCTCATCTCTCCACCAAATTTGAGTTTCTTGGGCTCAAATTAAAGCTGGGAAGGAGAGAAACAAAGATCAAGTGTTGCATGTAGGATCCAAGGCCAAGCTTGGATCGAAATTGGAGTTGGAGGGCTAAAGCTGCTGTTGTTCTTGAGCAGTTCTTGAGCACTGTTTAAGGTACAAATTATACCCTCTTTGCTGCCATTAAGATGGAATTTTCTCCACCCTATGAGCCTTGTGTTGAGATGTTATATCAAGGTTTTGATTGTGATTCTTGTTGGACTTTGATTTGGTTTTGGAGTGGCTTTTGATGGATGGTTTTGGGGATTTCCATATCTGTGTATGCTTGATAAATCTGAGTTTTTGGCATGGTTTGGGGGGAATTCGTGAGCTATTTCGTTAATATTTGATTGTTGTTAGATCCTCCATCATTTTGGCTTTAGATCCATGTGCAAATTTCGAATTTTTATGATGATTTTGGGGGATTATGACTGCTGTTCATATGGACCTGCAGCTGATATTTCAGATCTGTATTCTTGTGTTTTACATGCGTTGATGCATGATTTTTGTATGATATAAGGGCCACTTTCGAGTATCCTTGATTGTTGATCTTGTCTCCATTCTATTGGCTTTTAATCCATGGCTTAGATGTGGATTTAAGGATGATTTTGAGAGTGTTTTAACTGCTGTTATATTGCAGTTCAACAAGTTTCAGATTTTGTGATCTTATCCTTTGAGTGCTGCATGTTTTGAGGCATGTAAAGAACTCTTAATGAACCCTTATTGCTGGAATTTAAGGATTAATTGATGCTATAGTATATGAAGATGAATCGCACAAAATTGGATGAGTTTTGAAAGAACTTAAGTGCCTTGAACTGTGAAGTGTTTCTGTTATACTATACACTATAAGCATGATTTAGTTGTTGAACGTTGCATGTTTTGGAGGCATGTAATGGCCCTTAAAATGCTGAACTTTAAAGGTATTATGATGCTTTTATCTTGGATAGCGAACCCCATAATATTATGTAAGAAACTTGAGAATTTATAGGTGCTTGAACTGTTGAGAATATAGATGTGCACAAATCCAAATTCTATGTTGTCATAGGAATGAATTTGATTATGTAGAAACCCTTTTCAGAACATATATGAGTTGTGTCTTAGTCTTGTTTGACGATTAAAAATATGGACTGGAATCCCTTGTTATAAATTTTAGAACTAAGAACACACTGAGGATAAGCCTTGCCCATTTGGATGTGCACTCACATGACATTGTGGCTGAATTGTATATTGAACTTGGGAGTGTAATCACCCTTATAATAAACTTGATTTGTTCCTTACTTAAGTCCAGAATAAACACCTTAAGCCCCCCCTTACATTGATAAATATAAAGAGCTTTAGTGTGATGTTTGTATGAACTATGGACTGTGATATAAATAGGAAGTTTCACATATGAAAATAAGACTGTATATGGGACCTGTCATATGACCCTAAGTCAGCTAAGGAGTCTAACTCATCC
Source organism: Ottelia alismoides (assembly GCA_037367405.1). Classification (NCBI taxonomy): domain Eukaryota; kingdom Viridiplantae; phylum Streptophyta; class Magnoliopsida; order Alismatales; family Hydrocharitaceae; genus Ottelia; species Ottelia alismoides. Next base: position 1,718,040 of record JAZKJV010001355.1, on the reverse strand, counting down.
AAACTGTGAATTGACTTCTGATACGTTAAGACCTTGAAATCTCTAAGCAGTCAGATCTTGTATGTGTTGTGAATCTTGGGGAACATAGGAAAGAAAGATGTTACAAATCTGGTAGTCAATGATCCTAGGATAAGATGTTCATTAGTGAGAGATGAGAGAGAGACTAATAACAGGTCTGTATCCCTGACCTTGGATCAGTTGAGGTTCTTATAGAACAAGTTCGGGTCTAGGACCGATAACTTGTAGATGTGACATAAGTCACAGAAATCGTAGACACTTAGTGTGAAACATGAAAATAAAAAAAATGGTGATGTCAAATATGGCCAGTCATGGAGGTTTATACTCCAACTGTGCGAGGGCGTGGTGACCTTCACCTGAGCCGGAGATGAGGTCGCTCAGGCTTGGGTAGCGGACACTGAGAGCATGGGTCTAGGATCCCAGTCTTTTTCACGTGTTTTCTTCGAGCAGGCTCGGTATTTACACTTCTTTGGGCTCCACGAGTTGTCTAGACCATTCCGTTGACCCGTTGGTTTTTCTTAGAGAGCCTAGGTTGGGGGTTCTCCGCAGTTAGTTACGAGCTCGTTTGATTTTTACTTAACTCTTCTCCTCCGGGAGTTGAGCAACAAGAGAGGAAGTCGGGTCCGGCAGGCTTACCTCTTCTCTTTCCTGCCTCTAGTGGTGTAGTAGTCGTACTATCACTGCCTTTCCATTGGACCACACTTCCACTGGGGTTGGCGAGACAGACGAATTCCTTCGAGGGTTTCCTCACCGCAGAAATTAATTACCTTTCTGCCAGGCTTGTGACCTGGTGATGGGGTAGTGGTCGATAGACATGTGACAGTTCACCAATTGTCCAGTTAAGTTGTAGTTCCATCAGTAGACACTGACAACCCCATTATTACCTTTCTGCCAGGCTTGTGACCTGGTGATGGGATAGTGGTCAGTAGACACTGATGACCCCTCTAATTACCTTTCTGCCAGGCTTGTGACCTCGTGATGGGGTAAAAGACGGATGACTTTCCGCTATCTGCCTAGTGATGCCTTTTTCCACTAAGAGACTAGTGACGACAGTACCGTTAGTAGAGACTAATGAGGGTTGGGTGTTGAGAGAGTTATGAGTACGTTTCCTCTTGTACACCTTCGTGAGCGAGCTATCACACGTGTCGACCGAGGATCAATGAGAGTTGAGAGAAAAAGCTAGAAAGAGTGTTGGGAACTTAGTTAGGATGCAAGACACCATCGCATGCCTACGGAGGCACCCCAACTCTGAGGTGTACATCATACCTCAGAGTCATAGTGTGAGGTTCAACCTGGACTTTGAAGTCCTACCCGGATATCGAGGTCCTAACCGGACCAAGACCACATACTTACTTCTAGGCTTGAGTTGTTGTTTGGTTGTTTCCATTGATCGAGTGAGACACGGTGTGGTAGTGAGAGAGTTTGTTCTTCTTGTTAGCCTTCCAAAAGCAAGTAAATAACTTAAAAAGAATCAATTAACCCATTTTTGCTTGCTAGTTTTCTTTTGTCCACTACAGTTACCTTACTGTTTTTCTAGTTGTTCTAGTCTTTTCTTACTACTTTCCTTAGTAGAACTGTGTAAAACTTGTACTTGACAATTTTGTGACAGATACTTGCTTGTCCCCTTTCTACTTGTGGCAGGCAACGGTCTGGCGACCGAGTAGCCGACGTAATCTGGGCTGCAGTTGTTTCTTTTTGGAGGTTACACTTTCAGAGCAGGTATATCTTTTGGAGTTCATTTGTACAGTTGTTTGTTGTGCTCTCCTCTGTAGCCTTATTTTTGGGATATATATGTATATTGGGTGTTGTGAAAACCCAACATGTTTATATGAATGAAATGAAAAAGAATGGATATCTTGTTATTCAGTTCTGGTGCACTGTTTACTTCCGCTTTAGTCTCCTTGTGGTTGCTTGTTTAGCTAAAATAAATCTTGTGAATGTCATGGTAAAAAGCGAAAAATTTCCCCAGGTTTTCATAACATCAGATTAACTCTAAGCTAATTAAGTAGGCGAATGACGTGTTTGACGGGTAGCCTAAGGTCCTCGGGAGGACGGTCGTTACAATAAGTGAATCTCTTAAGATGAAGTTAGTCTGTATTATACTATGGATTAAACACAAAAAGATATAATCTAAGGAAGTCGCTGCCTATACCCTAAAATTGAGCATTCAAGTTGAGTCCCACCCACAAGAGGGTGAAACAAACTCAAACAAATATATACAACAAAACAAAGATAAAACCTTTGAAATGCTTGAAGACATCTTCCGTGAATTCTCTCGGCAGGAACTTTCCTTAGAACTTTCAACCTCCATTCTCCATGAGCATCCTCGATGAACGGGCCCTACCATAAAAGAGAATATATAAGATATCAAAGATTATGAAACAGGTAAATAATGCACAAAACATCACATCAAATGACCTAAATAAAATATTAATCAACTTAACAAAAATATAAAAAACTAAATAATCATATTAATGAAGTCGTGTCCCCGACAATGACACCATTTGATAACTCTCTAAATACGTATCTTAATAAGCACTCATTATAGTACGAGTACATAGTGAATCATGAAGAACCGAATCTAAGGTCTCCTTGAGGCAGGCAACGGTCTGGCGACCGAGTAGCCGACGTAGTTTGGGCTGCAGTTGTTTCTTTTTGGAGGTTACACTTTCAGAGCAGGTATATCTTTTGGAGTTCATTTGTACTTGCTTGTCCCCTTTCTACTTGTGGCAGGCAACGGTCTGGCGACCGAGTAGCCGACGTAGTTTGGGCTGTAGTTGTTTCTTTTTGGAGGTTACACTTTCAGAGCAGGTATATCTTTTGGAGTTCATTTGTACAGTTGTTTGTTGTGCTCTCCTCTGTAGCCTTATTTTTGGGATATATATGTATATTGGGTGTTGTGAAAACCCAACATGTTTATATGAATGAAATGAAAAAGAATGGATATCTTGTTGTTCAGTTCTGGTGCACTGTTTACTTCCGCTTTAGTCTCCTTGTGGTTGCTTGTTTAGCTAAAATAAATCTTGTGAATGTCATGGTAAAAAGCGAAAAATTTCCCCAGGTTTTCATAACATCGGATTAACTCTAAGCTAATTAAGTAGGCGAATGACGTGTTTGACGGGTAGCCTAAGGTCCTCGGGAGGACGGTCGTTACAATAAGTGAATCTCTTAAGATGAAGTTAGTCTGTATTATACTATGGGTTAAGCACAAAAAGATATAATCTAAGGAAGTCGCTGCCTATACCCTAAAATCGAGCATTCAAGTTGAGTCCCACCCACATGAGGGTGAAACAAACTCAAACAAATATATACAACAAAAGAAAGATAAAACCTTTGAAATGCTTGCAGACATCTTCTGTGAATTCTCTCGGCAGGAACTTTCCTTAGAACTTTCAACCTCCATTCTCCATGAGCATCCTCGATGAACGGGACCTACCACAAAAGAGAATATATAAGATATCAAAGATTATGAAACAGGTAAATAATGCACAAAACATCACATCAAATGACCTAAATAAAATATTAATCAACTTAACAAAAATATAAAAAACTAAATAATCATATTAATGAAGTCGTGTCCCCGACAACGACACCATTTGATAACTCTCTAAATACGTATCTTAATAAGCACTCATTGTAGTACGAGTACATAGTGAATCATGAAGAACCGAATCTAAGGTCTCCTTGAGGAGGACTTGATTTTATTTTAAAACCTAGGAAGTCCAGGTTCGAACACAAGGACACAAGCCAAAATACGACTATTCAGATTTGACATATAAAGGATAAACAATCACTAAGTTATCTAGGCCAAAAACAATCAATGCACAATAGAAAAGAATGTAGAAAACAAAATGCATTTTATAAACAATTCTATGCATGTTGAAAAATAAACAGAATGATGCTAAATAATCACATGCATATAGAGACTTAATTTATGCCCGCGAATAAATTGTTTAACTTAAACAATACTCAGAATAACAGTTTTATCCAATTAAGCACTTCAATCAAGAGCCAAGTTTTATTTCATATGAGTTAATGCATTTGTACCATCTATTATTTAATGATCACAAATTAACGTCAAATTAAAGAGCAAATAAAGCCATATGGAAGACAATTAAACGAGGATCAAAATGATTTGAAATCATCTCAATCGGACAAAACATGAGAAATATATGGCACAAATATAACATAAAGGTCCCTTGAGGGACTAGAATGTGAATAAGAAAAACTGACTGCTAAATTTATAAAATAGCCCTGCACGGGGATATAATTGAAATTTAGTAAAGGCGGCAGGAGTTGGTTGCAATTTTCCTCAGATCGCAAGCATAAGGCACGCGCGGTCTTATGCTCGAATGGCGACTCGTGGCTTGGGCCACTTGTTGGATTGCGATGATTTGGTAGCTGGTTTGGATGCCTCCGAAACTGAAGGCTCAGAAGTGGTCGACGTGGCCTCCTGTCAGCCGTTAGATCACCCCCAATTAGGCATGATCCAATGACAACTGTACTTCGCAACTCTTCTTCTCTGCTACTGCGAATAGGCGGGGTTCCAGCGAGAGCCCCGTTACTCCTCAGTCATCCTGAAGCTCCTCTGAAGGTCGGCGAACATCAAAGGAAGTGTCGCGAAGGAAAGAGGTGCTTGGTGAAGATCTGTGAGCATCTAGAATATGGTCACGATGAAGACACATCAAAGACGAAGCTCCAGATCGGAGCCCCTTCAAGATTCCAGTATATTGAAAAAGGTTTGACACCTGCAGATGTTAGCAAAAGAATAACCGAAGCAATTAGAAGTGAGAGCATACGAGCGTGAGTGGAATTAAGGGATGGATCAGTGGTGAAGAAGGTGGAGCCCTATGGGTTGCTCTGCCTTACAGGTGGAGGAAATGGATCGATGATGGCTGAGGGTTATGATAGAAGGAAAGATGACGATCGGAACCTCCGATGTATATCTTTTATGTACGGTGAAGGTATATGCATGATCAAATTCAAGTGAAGGTGATTTTACCTGCTAAGAAAATCAAAGAACAACTACACTAGACCTATTTGCCCAGATTTTTACCAGGTCACCGAGATGTAGGTGGAGGATTGGGGGCGATGCTTGAAGTATCTGGTGATCGCTTCATACCTGGGCAGCAACTCCAAGAAGCTATACGATCATGCTATGCCTGTGACATGATGGACTTCGTTGTGGGTCAACACCAAAGCTCAAGGTCGTCGTTGCATCGCCGATCGACCGAGTTTCTATCACAAACTGGACGAGAGACACTGGGCCTAAGCCTATTCAAGGGTGGACGGTTGTTTTCGCTGGAGATGGAGGTGTATATGAAGATAATGGTGGTGGTTATAGATTCTTGAACCACCGCTCGTTACTAAGGGGGTTAAGATTAGAGTTTTGCTTGGATGGCAGTTGATTGATTAAGAAGGTGACGATGGAAGTTGGAGAAGATGATCGTCTGAGGAGTTAAGGAAATTGGGAGAAGATGAGGTGGTTTGGCAGTTCGCATCAGTTAGAGAGGACGGCTGGAGGTTGAAGGTGAAGATCGACCGCTCGATCTTAATCGAAAGAACCCCAATTGGGCATTGTTGAATGATCGAGATCCCTCTCATCGATTAGATCATAGGGCTATGATGCGAGTAGACAAGATTGGTCTACAGCAAATCAGATGACTCACAAGATGGGTGGGGATATGAGTAGAGCCGAGTTGTGTGGCAGGTGGAGAATGCACCACGTGGCCCAATTAATTCAGATAAGTGAATAAAATACAATAAAGTGGAAAAGAATTAAAAGGGAATTGAATTAGAAAAGGTTGTGAATATGGAAGTTGTAGATCTCCATAAAGAAGTCAAAGAGAGATGAAGTCATTTGTACATAGATAAAAATTAAACAATTAATTAAACAATGAAAGCAATTCTCCTTTAGTTTCTTTTCTCATTTTTTGGATATTTATTTTATATTTTAGGTTATATTAATTATGTACATTGCTGTTCTAATTTTTATTTGATTTTAGATAAGAAAGAAATACATAAAATAATAGCACAATAATGGGGTTATTAATTAGGGTAAATTATTTATAACACGTAAATTATTAATTAGTATTAATAGTCAATGAATCTTATTGAATTACTTAAGCAAGAGATATAAATATATTAAATTATGTTGATAAATATGAGATTTATCAATGTTATCAAAGCGAGTTCAATTCTTGATTGATTCTTGAAGATATATTCTAATTATCACTCTTATGTTTGAGATTTATTCATGTTCAAGAAGTGGAGAATTTTTCCCCAAATTTGATTTTGAGTTTGCAACTGAAGATTATTATTATTTATTTTTATTCATGTTCAGTGATCAAGTTTGAGAAGAACTATTGGTTTTTTGAAACTCCAAATCTTGGGTAACCATCTTTAAACCCAATCTGATTAGTTGTACTATTTTGACATCCTAATTCTACGAGATTGTTATTGCCATATTCTTGTTATTCAATACTCTGGAAAATTATGCACAATTCAATTCTACTCATGATGTTTTGGGTTTTCATCACGACATCGTAGATTTTCAGGTCGTGGCACTCCTGCAAACATGCGATCATTTCCACTGAGATCCAGAACCCTAGATTTCACATGTACATGTACAAATCGAAGAATAAAAGAAGAGGTAGCAACAGAGAGTGCCATTCTACAAATAAACTCCAATACATATGGGTTCGTTTATGTGAACCCTAAAGGATCGAAGCAAGAAGAAAAAGAACACAGCACGAGCTACAGGCCCTTGCGCGTGCAAGGCATGAACACTCCAAGCGTGACTCCTTTTCCCCATCCAGCAATGCCCCAAAAACATCTGTGGTAACCATACCCCTAGGTTCTGGGTATTCGGCAAACCAATTCCACACATATGCATTTCCACATTCATAACACGCAATATAGTTGTAAGCAAGAGAAAATAGCATAAAAGAAGACTGGAACTAAACATTTCTTTCCATTCAGAACATGCCCATCATTCATTTCATTACAACCCTTGTCCACCAAAATATTACATATATGCATAAAAATGTGTTCATACATACAATGTACATCTCATATCTCTCAAAATGATACAAGTAAAGCAAGCATGAAAACTACAAGCAAGAACTAGCTACAAGTATTGTACCACAAGTAGAATGTGTAGCTACACAAAAAGAAGTAGCTCCAAGCCGCTCACTACTGCGGCTGCTTCTGAGAACATACGAATCCAACATATAAATACGTTATGAACAATGTTTCCTAGTATGATATAAAAATTTCAACAATTAAAGTATACGAAGTGTGCAAAAGAAACAACTGGGGTAAATCATCTTCACAAAGGAATAAATAAGGAACACTATTGCAGTCACCATGTATGCAACCCATCTCTTTTGAGAAATGAAGAGTTTGATCCATGTGAACTTGTATTCTAGATTCATAGCTATGCATGAGAGTCTCCAAAAATACAATTCATGGTGAAGGAATCCTTCACATTGATAGAGACCATGTACGTTATCATATGACTTTCCATATCATGTCTAAATTAATGATTAATAACTTTGAATCATATTTTCATGATTAATCATTCAAGAAAAATTTAGGCATGTTATTAATCAATATTAGCATAATCCAATTAAATTAATAGTAATTCAAGTAATATGCTAATAAGGATGCAATCAAGGATTGCATCCTTATACAAAAAGAATGCAACAATCAAACAGTACATGCAAATAAGAACAATTTTTCCTTTTAGAAGAATACATATGACTCATTCATATGTCGCCTTTATAAGGGTATCTCTGGCCAGGTCATGCGGAATGCGGGTGGGAGCATTTATGTGCTCGCAAGGCAATTGTTAAGTAACAATCACAATAATCCATGCCTAGTGATTGGTCTGAGAATACCCTCGTTAATTAATGGGAATTGATGTGCTAAAATATCGGTGTCGTTCGTTGTAGGCGGGTAATCGAAAACAATCAAGAAATAACCACTTTTAATTAATTCATTTTTTAATCGAAGCGATGTTATGTTTATTTAGCATGGGAAACCCCAGGGTCGAACTCGAGGAGGCAAAAGAACAACCTAGATTAATATTAATCAAAGTTCTTGCATGATTTTCGAGGTAGAATATTTTTGATATTTTTAATGTTTTTCTTGAATGCAATTGAAAATGTGGCCAATTTTTAAAGACTAGAAAATTAATATCAACCAAACGTTGTCCAAAAATTATGAAACTTGGTCGAGATGTGAAATATGATAAATTGAATGCATTGCATTTTTTCAGAATTTTCTGATGTAATATGAATAATTAATTAATGCACGGAAGGTGAATTTCAATGATTAATTATAATAAATATTAAACCTATTTATTTCTAAGAAATAAAATTATTTAAAATAGATCATTATATGAGATATCTTAGAAAAATTCTAAATCTTAAAAATATCGAGTTTAATACCTATGAAAAATTAATTATTGAAATACACAAAATAATTTTTATAGAGCAACATATGCATGCAAATGCAATTATTATTGGACATAATGTGAACAACAATTGATTCTACTATTAGTGATTTTTTGGCAATTTTTGAATTATGGTTAATTAATTATGAATTTCTAAGCAAAGATTGGATAAAATATGAAATTTTCCACAAACATATTAGTTATTAATTAACCAAGAGTATAAAAATATTACAAGCATGCCATAATGTATAGAATTAATTGAGAAACAAAGTGTAATTTTTAAGTAAAAAATAGATGTAAAAAATATTTTAATAATGGATAGAAGTCAGGGGTCTGTCTGCAATATTACAATAATGAAATAAAATAAAGCAAAGGACTGGAAAGAGAATACTGACCCCTAGAAGGGGGATTTCTGCAACATTCCAAGCAATCACTTGACGCATACGTGCTCCTTGGCAGGGGGCGTTGGCGTGAATTGCGCGGAGCTCCAGGAGTTGCTTTGCAAAATCTCCACCCCACTTGTGTATCACGTGCGAGGGTCTTCTGGGATAAGGTTGAAGGACAGTGTTGTCTATGCAAAAGACCCCTTCAAGAATGCGGAGCACGTGAGGGGTTCTTGGGAACCATGTCTCAACCTTGTTGCCTTCGCGGTGGCTGGAGCAAGGCAGAGCACCAGCGAGGATGAAGGCGAAGGACAGTCTCTTCCAGGCGACGATGGGCGGAGGAGAGCACGACAGAGAGTGCTGCTGATGGCGACGCGAGTCGGTGATGCGAGAGGGTGTAGATGGCGAGGTCCTCAACGGTTGCTAAAATCGATGAAGAGAAAATAAATAAGATCAAAGAAAAATATTTACACATTACTATAGTTTTTTATTTTTATTAGTTAAGAAAATGAAGAAATAAAATAAAGTATGAAAAAGACGACTTTTGTACAGACAGTTTGTGAACACTAAGACTCGATCAATTTCTTTGATTTTGGTTTTTATTTTAGGTTTGGATTTTTACGCATTTTAGTAAAACTTTTGTCAAAGAAAATAAATGAAAAGGAAAAGAAATAATAAGAGTCAAATATGTACATAAAATAATAGGTCAAAATCAGGTAAAATACATAATGTACAAAAGAGGTTCAAAACTCAACTTTCACATATGAGCTCTGATTCACTTGAACTTGGCCTTGTTTTAAAGATAATTGAATGTATATTAGTTCAAAAGTGAGTAGATCAAATCAGACATTGTATGAGGAAGATATCTGTGTTTTAGTCTGACGGATCCGAAATTGAGGTTTGAGTTTATTTCTCAATTATTTCAGTTGGTGATTTTTTTTAAAATTTTCTTTTATTCTGTTAGTAATATGTACACAATAAAGGTGGTTTCATGTGATTTGGAGTTAGCATGAATTAGTTAAAAACCAGAGAAGTTAGCTTATTTTACATGTCAATCGGGCTGGGATTTTTGGCTTCTTATTTTATGCAATTATGAATGATAAAATACAATTATTATTTATACATGCATGAATGCTAATTATTCAAGATAATGGATAAAATACAAATGAATTATGGGGAACTGAGCTTAATTAATCTCTTTTAGAGTGATGAATCACATATTCATCACCTAGTTACCCAATCAATACCGATTGAACTTGATACCAACAGATCGAATTGTAATCGAGCAATTAAATCAATATTCAACTACTATTGATTCACAACCAAACATGCCCACGTAAATGAAATATAGAATAATAAAGATATTCTAATTATTGCATACATCTAAACAAAAAAAAACAATGATTCCATGTTCCAAATTTGCAAGCTGCGACCATCACACTTCGAAAAGATATTCTAAGATCAAGTTATCAAGTAGTTCTCCACCTCTCGTTTCTTCAAAGGGGTGGCTCAATCTTTTGAGAAGTTCTTTCTACTATTAGAGGAAACCTGCTCGTATACCCATTGTTATGTTTTAGACTTAGGCCTGAGTTATTATCAAGGAGAATTTACCATGGCAACTTATTAGGTTTGGATCCAATTGTATCTGTCGACAACTATCTAAAATGTTTAATTGAAGTTGTAAAGTACCAATCACCCACTATTACAACCTATCCTCACGCTTCTGAGTATGGATATGTGACTACGATTACGACGTTACAGTTGTAGGGCAACATAAATTTCACTTTCAAAATCTTCAAATTCACAAGCATATTCTAAACAAGTCACAATTCATAGAAAAATTTTTGGTAAGTAGAATAGCATGTAAATGACTTGGTCAAAGGTTATTTGTACAATAAGATGGTATTATCAAGCTTGTTATTAACATGCCTATCTATATTTCTGGATTGTATACCTAGTGAAGCCTACGTGCAATTTTTGAATAAATTGCTATAATGGGGCAAATAGCATTTCAATTTTAATTCCACATATTTGTGATAATTTTTTATATCTGTAATGGAGAAAATTTCAAATAAAAAAATAATTACAAGGAATTTTATTAGAATTTTATCAAAGGCAACATTCTAGCGTTGACAATGTCGACCTTGATGCTATTAATTAAGAGCAAATTTTATGTAAACATCATAGAATTGCATCTTTTGTCGACATGCACATTTTATTGTCGAAGAATGTGGAATATTTCTCTCTATTCTTCAAGGATCTTAAGTATTCTTACATAGATTTGAAGTTTCAAGAGATGCTCTCCTCTAGATATCTCAAAGTCAGCTTTCGATTACCTCCAAGTTCCGAAGCTCCTCTACTACTGATCATAGGTACTTTTTATTCATGCAACTACACTAGTAGTGATATTTTTCAAAGTGTTGCTTTTGTATTATTATTGCTTGTGCTTTATATGATATACATGCTTAGCAATCTACCTTTGTTGCTGACATAACAAAAGATACTAGAGCTTTTCAAGATAACCCTTTTTGCATGAAATCTTGGTGTTAGATCCAAGTGTGCAAGTTTCTTGAACTGTTGGAGTCTGCCCATACAATACGGTCAAAGGATAGTCAAAGTCTGCCCATCATTAACACTGCCATGGTATATGATATGCTTGTGTTGATTTTGCTGAGGTGATCAAGGTTGCAAAGTGTATTGATGTTGGATCCAAGAGCTTTATAAAATGATTGAGTTGGCCCTACAATAACTTAGAATAATGAAACATATTGATTGGTTAGGCTGGTCTAAAGACCGGGGTCATAGTTTTCACCTGCTTGGGTTTCTGCATAAACATCTCTGTGTATTGTGGTTGAATATCTGCATGCTCATTCACACTTCTTATATATGCGAAATTGTTTTAAACTGATGTAAAAACTAGATAATACTATCCACCCTTCTCTAGTAGTGTTGCGATTTACATGCACTATCATTTCATATCGAGTTATCCGCATGCAAAGAGGCTATAGTGACATTACTGTATCGATGTTATGTAACATCGCGATTGTAAAGGATGACATTAGATGGAATAGAACATGATAACAAATATTAGCCAATGTGCATATTCTTATAGTGAATGTTATATCTTACTATTTTCTACAAAGAAATCAATTACATAGGCACAAATAATTTTTACCAACAATCTAGTTAATCCTGCAAAAGGAGCTTCATACAAATGAAAAAGATGAAGGGGGAAAATAACCTCTACACAAGGAAGTACTAGTCGGGGCTAAACCTTTTAATGCAACATGATTGTGCAAAATCATTCCATTGGAATATCTCGAACCCTGCATAACTGATGACCATGATAGTTCAAATATCGTAGGAGATGCAATAATAACATATTGTAAAGGAGCATATCCAACATGAGGATACGATGCATCATCCATCTCACAAGGAGGATGGCAATCCATTCTATAAAGAGGACCATGATGATTTAAAGGCATTATAGAAGCAATAGGCTACCTATGTCGCCTACGTGGGACTCAATATGCCCTAATTCTAATGGCACCACAATAGCGACTGATGCAAAAAAATTGTGGATGGATAATGTGTCCAATGGGTTCAACACGATTCACACTAGAAGGTATTTGGTTGACCTTTATAGAGTATATCCTAGTCAGTTATTCCCTACATTAGTCTTCATCAACAAGAAGCACGTGTCTTATCCAATCTCTTGGGATTCTTTGCATTGTAGCAATCGTAGTCTTTGTGTTAAAGATCTTGTGACATTACTTGTGTACATGATTAAATTTGAGATTTTTTAAATATCGTTAGAGCCTCAAGTACATCTCTTGACAAACACGAGCTGAACATGAGGCAAAGAGAATGGATGGAGCTGCTAAAGGACTAAAGACTATAAAATATCTTATCATCTTGGTAAGGGGATGTTGTGGAAACTGCCTTGAGAGGGAGAGTGTGTGAGGTGGGTACCACAACGTGGCTACAGATCTCGGATACATTTATGACATATATTGAGTGTCATCCATTTAGCAACATCTCATACATTGTGACTGTATCAACCAATTAAAATGGATGATGGGAGTGGATTGTCCATGGGTATCACACAGACCAAACGACATTACTTGCACCATTATCGCCTAAAGACAAGTTTGATGGATTTATAATCCATAAATTCATTTTTTGGAAGGGGCCCTATGTTTATATCCACGAGGATGAGGAATTAAGGAGAGAAGTCTTGCATGAGGTACATAGTTTCAAACCATCCATTCATCCATGTAGCACCAAGATGTATAGAGATCTTTGCCAACACTTTTAGCAGGAGAAAATAAACGGGGATGTCATGTAATATGTTAGTCATCATCTAACCTGTCAGGTGTTGACGGTGGGGCAACCCCTCACCCCCATCCCCAACCCACACATGTTACACTCTTCCTATCGCATTGTAGAAATGGGAGAGTATCTCCATGAATTTTATGACGTCAATACCCCATGATGTGGGTGATTATGATGCTAGTTGGATAATTGTGGATTGATCGACCAAGTCAAACCATTTTATCCCAGTCAACATGACTTGCACATCGATAGACCTAGCCAAGTTGTATATCCAACATCTCATTTGTCTGCATGGAGTTCCTAGAGAGGTTGTATCTGATAGAAACCCATGGTTTACTTCGTGCAACTAGGGAGAATTCATGAAGGTACCGGAGATCGAGTCGTGTCTTATTTCAATCTACGACCTGCATACATATGGGCAGTCGAAGAACACGATACAGACACTAAATGACCTACTCCGAACATGTGCCATTAAGCGAATATAGTCTTGTAAGGATCTTCCTCCTACAATGTAGTTCGTATATAACAATTATTGTAATAATGTGTTGTGTTGTAAGAGGAAGGTAGTAATTTTTTAATGGTAAAGTGGTATGGTAACAAGGCAATTATTTTAGAGATGAGGGTTCGAATCTTACCTCCATCCAACTCTAATTTCTTTTATTTATTTATCTAATCATTTTCAGAGTATTAAAATTACACGTATAATTTGATATTAAATTATATTCAAGTTCATTTATCTTTCCAATTATTTTTAGCACTCCTTATAAATGAAATAAAATTTATTTGTTTCCTTCTAACCATGAATATTATTTCAAAATTTTACTTGATAATTTAGCTGTTTGAGATGTATTTAGAGAGGCTTAAATTATTAGATTCATTAAAATTTAAAAATTACCATGGGAAATAAACTATTTAAAAATATAATCTTAATAAAGGATTTAAATGGTAAGCATGTCAAAATTGAAAGAGGTTCATTTTAGAAAATTAACTATCATTTTAGGTACAATATTTTTTTTATTTTGAGCATACACGATAATTGTATGCTTGACCCCTCGATAAAATTCTTGATTCTTCCCATGTATGTGCACATGTCATGGGCTATGACTACATAATAATTATGCATTCATTATTAATCCTCAAGAGACATTTTTAACCAATTATAGAATCAATGACTGCTTAGATTCCAAAACAATTATCATTTCCAAAACAACAATCATTTCTGTTTCTCCCAGAAAGCATAATCATCCGAGCACCATTGTTTGTATATAAATGAAGAGACAAATAATATTACAAACACATATCGATCTATGATCTCCTGCTTCTATTTTCCTTACATGTTAGGTTTTTTATGTGAGATACCGTTTCATCTATGATATGGTTTTTTAGGATGGCTGCTAAAATGTGCATTTCTACAAAAAGAGAACCTTGGACCCTAAGATCAATGCATTGGAACCTTGTACGTCGATATTGTAGGGGCGACATTTCTTCGATATAAGTTCCTTTGTATGAGTGCTCCGATGAGTATTCTCTAACTCAATTTTTCAAATTATTTATCACGCCCATCTACATGCATGGTTAGATCATGATTATATTATTTTAGTAATTTCTATTCATTTTCATGTTATCATTTTATGGGCAAATGTTAATCTAGCATGGATATGTAATATAATGGGCATGTATATGATGCACGTTTCCCATCTTATTATGTATATTCATTGCTAATTTAGTGTTAATTAAGAATGACTAATAAAAGAGATTTTGAAATATTATGAACAAAAAAGATTTTTTTAGAGCACTTCCACCAAGCACAAGTGTAGTATCCGGACTTAGGTTCCCGGTCTGTTATCAAGGAAAACTGATCCTGATAACTTGTTGGGTTTAGGCACAATTGTATCTGTTGACAACCACCTAAAATGTTTAAGTTCAAGTTGTCAAGTAGTAATCCCCATCACTTATAACCCACTCTCACACTTTGTGAGTTTTAGATATGAGACTATCTTTGGGGGTATGGGTGTTACAACCTCCCCCAACTTATATTTGTAACGTCCTCGTTGCGATATGACCCATCACTTATTTCCAGTGACAGTGACGATTGCATGCTCTGACCTTTCCACCATTAGAAGGAAATTGGCTATGATACCTTTTGTAACGTTTCGGGCTTAGGTCCTCGGTCCGTTATCGAGGAAAACTGTCTCCGACAACTTGTTGGGTTCGAGTCCAAATGAATCCGTTGACAACGACCCAATGTGAAGTAATAATCCCCACCACTTATAACCCACTCTCACACTTTGTGAGCTTCAGATGTGGGACTATGTTTGGGGTATGGGTGTTACAACCTCATCCACTTATATTCACGAGGTCCTCGTCGTGATATGACCCATCGCTTATTCCCAGTGACAGTAACGGCTGCATGCTCCCAGCTTAGGTCCCTTCGGGTAGCGCTTTCCACTATTAGAGGGAACCTGCTCTGATACCATTTGTAACGTCCCGGACTTAGGTCCCCAGTCCGTTATCAAGGAAAATTGGCCCTTCAATTTGTTGGGTTCGAACCCAATTGGATCTGTTGACAACCACCAAAATGCTTAAAGCCCAAGTTGTCAAGTAGTAATCCCCATCATTTATAATCCACTCTCACACTTTGTGAGTTTCATATGTGGGTATGTCACTCAGACACAATGTTGTAACACACATACCCTCAAAGATAGTCCCACATCTAAAACTCACAAAGTGTGAGAGTGTGTTATAAGTGATGGGGATTACTACTTGACAAGTTGGACTTAAGCATTTTGGATGGTTGTTAATAGATCCGATTGGTCCCGAACCCAACAAGTTGTCAGGGCCAGTTTCCCTTGATAACGGACCAGGTACCTAAGCCCGGGACGTTACAAATGGTATCAGAACGGGTTCCCTCTGATAGTGGAAAGGGCTACCCGAAGGGACTTAAGCCGGGAGCGTGCAACCGCCACTGTCACTGGAAATAAGTGATGAGCCATGTTGCAACGAGGATGTTGTGAATATAAGTGGGGGATGTTGTAACACCCATACCCTCAAACATAGTCCCACATCTGAAACTCACAAAGTGTGAGAGTGTGTTATAAGTGATGGGAATTATTACTTGACAACTCGAACTTAAGCATTTTGGGTGATTGTCAACGGATTTATTTGGACCCGAACGCAACAAGTTGTCAGAGTCAATTTTCCTCGATAACGAACCGGATACCTAAATCCGGGACGTTAGAACAAGTGTTTTCTCTACCAAACTTTTTGAAATGATTAGAAAATTAAATGGGTTTTACAAGCAACCTATGACTTCTCCTAAAAATAAAAGCTATCCAAAAATTGCCTTGATTGTGTTTTCCATTCTTATTATTTTTATAGTATTTTTTGGTGGGCATAGTATTCCCATGTGTAGTAGTAGCCCTGAAGGGATTTTTACACAACGGTCATTAAAATCTTGTCCAATTACATCATAAACCTTGAAACCTTTGCACACACCCCCCTGTAATTTTACTTTATTTGACACAAGTGACCACGTTCAATGATTGTAGTGTTAGATTTGTCATGGAAAATGAAGCCAAAGGACGATATTTAGAAATTCTAAATATCCTAATCGAGTATCTCCTCATTTTTTTCTTTAGCTTCCTTTGATTCTTCAATGTTTTAATAGTCAAGATTTTTACATAGTGGTCATTAAAATCTTATCCAGTTATATCATAAACCATGCAATCTTTGCAAACAACTCCTTGTAATTTTACGTTATGGTTGGAGCGTAAGATTTTTCATGAAAAATGAAGCCAAAGATGATATTTAGAAATTCTAAATAGGATTTAATGGGGCTACCCCTAGTGCATCCTAATTTTTCTCAATTTTAAGGTATTTTCTGAAAATATCAACAGGGATTTAGTCCACTTGATGATAATATGTTGTCATTCAAATTTTGTGAAAAACAAACATTGTTAACCCATCAGTCTATAAGAGGTCAATTTCAACAATTTTGATACTGTTAAAATTTGACAAGCTTGATGGATAGGATGAGAGTCTTGAGCTGAGTCGAAATTTGAATGAGAACTTATTGTCATATAGTGATCTAAATTCCCCAAAGTGTTTGTCAGAAAATAACTTAAAAATTAACAAAAATAAGAGTGGATAGTCAAGTTAGCTCCCTTGGAGGTGGTCCCATTAAACTCTTCTAAATAGCCTAGTCGAGTAACATTTTTCTTTAACTTTCTTTGATTCTTCTTCGATGTTTTAATAATCAATTTACTAATCAACACTTCCATTGGAATCTTCCCAATGGAATCTTTCCAAAAAAGAATTATCTTCCAGACGCCTAAAAAGTGGCAATTCCACTCCAAAGATCCCGTAGGACCCACCTAAAAATTTTCATTTGTCATGGACCAAAATGCTAAAATAATCAAGACCACATTCGAATATTCCCCGGTTATTCTTCTCCACAATTATTCAAAATTCCAGTGGATTTAAATATAAAATTTCCAGATACCCTTTTCTGCCTATGCTCCTTAACTCTCCCCTCTTGGACGTCTAGATCAATATGGGAGGAAATTAGATATGCAATCGGTTACCGATGTATCCGTGTATCTGTTTTATATAGATTTTGACATTCATATCCGTATTCGTTTTAAAATGGATACGGATATGGATATCATTTTGATATCCGTAAATATCGGTATCTGTATCTGTATATATGTTTTCATATATAAATATAATAATATATTTATTTGTAACCTTATATAACATAATTCTGTACCTTCTTTTACCATATTTGTGTAATTTTTATGATACAAACATATTTAATAAATTTACATCATGTGTTTTCCATCTAATTTGTATATATTTAAGTCGATTCTATAGAGTATTTCTAACATTACTCGTATGCGATCAGTATCCGTTTTTTAAGGATGTGGTAAGACAATTTTAATATCCGTCAATATCTGCATCCGTATTCGTATTCAAAAACGAATAAGGATACATTAATACCTATATATATCCCTCCTTTTGCATCCCTGGAGGAAATTGCTCTCTCGATCACCGCATCGTCCTCTCAGTCATTTTGACAATCTCTTGGGACATCAAGCAATGTACATGCACACGTACTTGTGTGCAATATAGCTTGCAAGGAATGGTATTTTAATTCGAAGAGAGATGTTTTATGTTGAGAATATTGTAAAACATGATAAAATCCTTTGAGATTCTCGATTCTTATAACTGTGAAATTTAACAAGCGAATATAACATTTTTGGATGCTTGCCTCTACACCTTTGCACTCTTTTTCTTTTTTAAAAACTCTCCCCTCTCGCTCAGGTCCCAAATTTCATTTTTTTGTGATAATCTTTGTGTAATTAGTAAAAAGCCCAACATTATTACTTTTTACATTTAAAATCCGTTGAGAGATCCCGCACCAAAATAGTTAAACTTTGTTACACATATATGCACCTTAGTTCTTTGTTCTTTATACTTTTGTAGATATATGTGTTGATTCTCCTTTCCTACGTATCAACGCAGGGATGAAGATGGATTGGATACATGACTATTTCCATATCTATATTCGTTCCATCTACATTCAATACGAATACTAATATGAACCATATATGGATTTAATGAATCATATCTTAACACATTCAAACACGAATTCAGATTGAATATTCATCGAATACGGATAAAGATCGAAGAAAGATAGAATAGAATTATTGTTTGGCTCAGGATCATTACGAATATGATCGAATAAAGACAATTACGAATTTGAATCGAATTATTATCATCTATAGAGTGAGTTTTTTTTAAAAAGATCGCATTAAAATGACTAACGAAAGATTATAATAAACATATTTATCCAGTACGATTCCTATAAAGTTATCGAGGCAAAGATGCCGTCAGTTGATGGAGGTCGATGGCTGCATGGACTTGGGTAGAGGAAATAAGTTTTCCTTAGTTGTTTACTAAAAAATATTTTACTAGATTATATATATTAATTGATTTTCACATATTCAAATCTGAATCAAGATTTTTTTGTTGTTATAATATCCATATCCATATTTTGGATTTTTCTATAAACTGATATCCATATTTGATCCATTTTCGATTAATATTCGAATAGAAAAATCTGTATTCGGTAATTTTTCGAATACGATAAGATAATCGGATATTTGAACAAATCCAAATCTACTTTCAAGCGATGATACTATTAGATTATCATTGATATCACAAGAAATTTTGTTTGTGTAGGAATGCCAGATTAGAGTTTAAGTTGATCATCTATTGAAAACTATACATTGGAAGGAATTGCAAAAAGACTAGCCCAGAATTTATGCACGTGAAGAATAACCAATTTTATGACACATTCAATTATTCTTTGTCGGGAGATTTTACAGTTGTTTACTAAAATAATATTGCCATCACATTTTAACTCCTACTTATTTTTACTCTTACTAACTTCATTTTAACTCCTAGGTTATTATAACAAAGGATTTTATCACTTGTGCCCCTCCGAGATATCGCAATATCAGTTATGCCCCTATCTTTTTGGTAATATCAGTTGTGCCCCTCACTTCTTGCTAATTTTTCACTTGTGCCCTTCCGTCAGATTGACCGTCAAAAAATTAAAACAACCATGGTTTATTCAAATCATGGTGTGGTTAAGAAGGGTATTATGGTCAGAATAAAATCAGAGGAATTGAGGAGGAGGGGTAGAGCATGGGGATGGAGAGGTTGGGCCGCGGGAAGTGTTGCGGGAGGAAGTGCGGGCTGGGGTGGGGGCGGCGGGGGCCGGGGGAGGTGCTGCGGGAGGAGTTGTGGGCTGGGGCAGGGGCGGCGGGGGCCGGGTGAAGTGCTGCGGGAGGAGGTGTGGGCTGGGGCGGGGGAGGTGCGCGGCTATGACGTGGCTAGCAGGCGGTCGGGGAGGGGGGGGGGGCAAGGTCGGGGGTTTGGGGTGCAGAAGCTCAGGGGAGGGCTGCGGGACAGGGGCCGGGGGCCGGAGGGTTGGGTGCGAGAAGCTCGGGGGGTGTGGGACAGAGGCCGGGGGAGGGGGGTGTGGGACAGGGGCCCGGGGAGGGGGGTTGGGTGCGGGACAGGGGCCGGGGGTTGGGAGATGGGGGAGGGGAGTTGGGTGCGTGCAGACGGCGTGGGGTGCAGGACAGGGGCCGGGGAGGGGGGTTGGGTGCGGGACAGGGGCCGGGGGTTGGTGGCCGGGGGAGGGGAGTTGGGTGCGTGCAGGCGGCGTGGGGTGCAGGACAGGGGCCAGGGAGGGGGGTTGGGTGTGGGACAAGGGCCGGGGGAAGGGAGTTGGGTGCGTGCATGCGGCGTGGGGTGCAGGACAGGGGCCGGGGAGGGGGGTTGGGTGCGGCACAGGGGACGGGGGTTGGGGGCCGGGGGAGGGGAGTTGGGTGCGTGCAGGCGGCGGTGGGTGCGAGATAGAGGCTGGGGGAGGGGGGTTGGGTGCGGGAAGCTCGGAGCAGTGGTGAGCTTGAGGACAGGTGGAGGCACGGGGGCGGCAGGGGGCGCGGGAAGCTCGGGGCAGGGGCAGGGGGCGGAGGGGGAGGAGCTCGAGGCGGGGGGCAGGGGCGGAGGAGGGGGCAAGCTGAGGCGAAGGAAGAGGGCAGGCCGGGGTGGGGGAGGAGTTCCGGGCGGAGAGGGAGGAGGAGGAGGAAGAGGATGGGGAAGAGGAGGAAGAAGAAGAGGATGAAGAAGGGGGTGTCAAATGACCATTTAACCTTTTTTTAAAAAAATAATTCCGCTTATGTCCTCAAAGTTAACGTCCGTTTGCACTGTGGATGGACGGCCACTAACCCCAGGGGCATAAGTGAAAAATTAGTAAGAAGTGAGGGGCATAACTGATATTACCAAAAAGATAGGGGCATAACTGATATTGCGATATCCCGGAGGGGCACAAGTAATAAAATCCCTTATAACAATCATATAAATAATACCATTAAAGGAAGTTAGCCTAATATGATAGGTCCTAAAATTATCTTAAAAAAATGAAAGTGGGTGATTGATTCTTGACAAATTTGAGGGTAGTTTACTTCATTTATAGGATATATACTATTTTGAAGAGCTTTTGAGAAGCAACAATCATTACAAGCTTAGCTAATGAAAATAGATAGGACACGATCAGATATAGCTATTTCCATATCCATATTTGTTTTGTCTATATCGAAAACGAACATGGATACATATATAAATCAAATATAGATTTAGAAAAGCGTATCCTTAAATAATCTAATACAATATCGAATAGAATATTCATTGAATACATATCCAAATCGAATAAAGAGTGCATATGAATATCGATTCGATTAGGACTCAGATAAAGATAATGATTGAATACACATAATTATGATTGAAAAGAGATACTATAGTAGCCATACATGTAATAGGATATACAATATTGACTTGACCTTGAGATGATTTCTTCAATGACAGTGCCACCTTAAATTATTTTTTTATTCGAGTAAACTACACAAAAGTCCCTGAATTATACACCCAATTTCAATGTCGTACTCGAACTTTGAAAGGAAAAATATGGCACATGATCTTTAAGATTTGTCTCAATGTGATCCTTGGCTGTTAAAATATAGTTGATTATTTGATCTTTCAAACATTAAATTACAACAGATGAAAATCACATTGAGACAAATAATTAAGACATGTTATCACATTGTTACCTTTTAAAGTTTAGGTACGCCATTGAAATCAAGTGTATAGTTCATGAGCTTTTGGGTAATTTACACTTTTTATTTTTATTATTTGCTCTCCTTTATTTTAGTGGGTGTTGGTCTTCTTCATTTGACCATATGGCATAAATATAGATAACAAGATGAAGGACGACTACTCAATCCCATTACCATATGCCCTCCCCCCCTCCCCCCCCCCTCTATATGTAATGAGGAGTGAACCTGTGAGAGCAAAAAATTGTGAGAGAATGAGAGCTGTGATTATGGACAACTAGATTCCATCTTTTCTCTCCTGATTGAATCTAGTGGTCCAGAATCAATGCTCTCATGCTTTCACAGTTTTTTGCTCTCATAGAATCACTCCTCTCTCTCTCTATATATATATGTATATATATATTCCCATCCTAACTGACTTCGACTAAGCTAGAGTCAACGATTCTATGCATAAATATATTTTAACCTACGAATTATTCTTTTCTTCACTCTACACGTTGTGAGCATCCGATTTCCTTTATTTCAATATCATTATGCTTGTAGATCCTTATTCTTCTTATTCTTACTTGTTTATATGCGAATATTGTACTCAATCCCTTCAAGACTTATAAAATAATTATGACATAAATATAAACACAATGAAAGGTGATAATATTTACTAAAAAAATATGCCTAGCAACAATACATATTTTGATGAAGAAATATTAATAGCAACATATTAGAATATATCTTAAGAATCTTATATCCAATGAAGTGCATCTTTGTCATTAGGACTCATGTGATTGTGGCTTCATGAGGCGCATATGCTCGTAAGCTCCATCGATCGGAACAAGATCTCGTAAACGACAAACAATAAAACTAACGGTCGAGATCAATTAATGTGGAGAATATAATAGGAGATGGAATGGATAATTTAGATGACTTGACTTGATATCAAATCTACATTCCACTACATGGATACATGGTCAAACATATCACATAAAACGATAATGAGAAGCCATAAATAAGCAGCTACAACAACAATAATCAAGAAACTAACACTAATTGATTATATTCAAAATCAAGCAATTGTGAATAATTGAACAATTTCACTCACGTGGTAAGTTAGAACGGATAATTTGACATATCATCTAAAGCTTTATTGAATCCATCGACTACTTCAAAGGCAAACTAAATTATTACATCATCTTATATTTATGCAATTAGTTTCGAACTATCTTGCAATTAGTTCAGAATAGAAGGGCATGAATACAATTTCATTTGCTACTATATCACTGGACAACAATAAAAATATGCACAACATTTTTCACAAATCTTCTGCAAAATAAAAATTACAAACCAATTGCTCTCTGCTTCTCCTCCTCTCTACCCACCTCCGGCTGATCTCCGCCGCGCACCGCCCCTGATTCCGGCGGCTCCGCTGCCTACGCTTGCCCTCCGCCTCCCTCACTGTACACCTCCGCCGTACCCCCGTGGACTCCTCGATCGTCGAGGTCCGTTCCTCCTTCCTGCATTTCGTGGGAGGAGAGGGGTGGATCCGGTCACGAGGACGATGGGGCGATCCTGAGGCGTCTAGGGCATCGAGAGTTATCCCTACTCCGCTATCTAATCGGGATTCGGGACCGCACGGGAGGAGATTCGCGATAATTCGGTGTCGATTTGGCAATCTGACGGTTATTTCCTGCATTGTATGTGGAGATTCAGGTAAAATTTCCGAGGTGAGCGCGCGAGAAGGTTCGATCTTGGGTGGTTTTTCGAGGAGGGAAGCGTTTTGAGTATCCTCAGATTCGCCTGTGAAACCGCAAAATCTGCTATCTTGGCCGGGTTTCGGTGGAGAAGATAAGGTGTTTTTGATATTCAGCTGTCTCCTTCAGGGTTTTGATTCTATGTTGGAATTTGAATTAGTTCTGCTCTTGATCCCATGAAAGATCCGATCTTGGGTGGTTTAAAGAGGTGAGAATTCGTGGGGAAGCTGTTAAGAGAAACACTGGGATTCTTCATGAGAGGCCTAAGGGTTCCCTTATATAGGAGAAGAACCCTTGGGCAAATTACAAAAGGATGAAATAGAAAACAAAAAATTGCATAACGATACATACTAAAGATAGCGACTATCCTAAATTATCTCAACACTCCCCCTCAAGCTGGAGCGTAGATATTAATGAGACTCAGCTTGGAACAACATTTCTGATAAGGTCCTCTTGCTAGAGCCTTTGTGAGTATATCTGCTGTCTGATCTCCAGAGCTGACATGAATAGTGGTGATAATACCCTTTTGTATCATGTCACGTGTGTAGTGGCAATCCACCTCTATGTGCTTTGTCCTTTCATGGAAGGCTGGATTATTTGCAATGAAGAGAGCTGCTTGATTATCACATTGGAGGTGCATGGGAAGAGGTACTTCTATGGTCAGGTCAATAAGAACGGATTTGACCCACATCATCTCCGTACTAGCTTGTGCCATGGCCCTGTATTCCGATTCAACACTTGATCTAGCAACCACAGTCTGCTTTTTACTCTTCCATGAGACCAAAGAATTCCCTATGAACACAGCAAATCCAGACGTAGACTTTCTATCCTTTGAACACCCAGCATAGTCTGCATCTGCATATGCTGTTACTGAAAGAGATGTGCCTTTGCTAAACAAAAGTCCAGTACCAGGTGAAGTCTTCAAGTATCTCAAAATCATATGGACTGCATCCATATGTGCTTGTCTGGGCTGCTCCATGAACTGACTCACTTTGCTAACTGCAAAAGCTATGTCGGGCCTGGTAATAGTTACATATAGAAGTTTGCCAACAAGCTCTCTGTATCTTCTCTTGTCGACCTCCTCAGTATCATCATCATAGAACTTCATGCTTGGGTCAAGTGGAGTAGTGGCTGGTCTACAATCTGCCATGCCAGTTTCTGAAAGAAGATCTATAACATATTTTCTTTGGGTCATTACAAGACCCCGTTGATTCCTGGCAAACTCTATTCCGAGGAAGTAACGTAAATGTCCAAGATCCTTGGTCACAAACTGTTGACCTAGAAAATCCTTGGCATCCTGAATACCCTGCTCATTATCCCCTGTAATAATGATGTCATCAACATAAACAAGAATGACTGTAATACCTCTGTTGGTCTTCTGTATGAACAAGGAGTGATCAGCAGTTGATCTCGCAAACCCTTGCTGCTCTATCAAGTCCGAGAGCTTTTGGAACCATGCTCTTGGACTTTGCTTGAGGCCATAGATGGCCTTGTGCAATCTGCAAACCTTCTGACACTCCCCCTCAACAGCAAACCCAGGTGGCTGCTGCATGTAGACTTCCTCTTGTAGGTCACCATAGAGAAATGCATTTTTGACATCAAGCTGGAAAAGAGGCCAATCTCGTGTCACAGCAACAGCAAGGAGAATGCGCAGAGTAGAATGTCTGGCAACTGGTGAAAAAGTATCATGATAATCTACCCCATATGTTTGAGTAAATCCTCGTGCCACAAGTCTCGCCTTATAGCGATCCACACTGCCATCTGCGCGGTGTTTCACAGTAAACACCCATTTGCATCCCACGACTGATGCATCTATAGGAGCAGAAACAAGGCTCCACGTACCGCGTGATTGTAGTGCAGCCATCTCTTCCTCCATGGCTAACCTCCACTGACTATCTTTGAGAGCCTCCTGATATGTCTGCGGTATCCGTACGGCTGATAGTGCTACCGTAAATCTCCTGAAATCATCTGACAACCTGCTCAAAGATGTTTGGGCTGCAATAGGGTAAGTAGCACATGCCCGTTTCTGCTTTCGCAGAGCAATTGGTACGTCAAGATCATCTGCAACATCCTGGACCTGTATATTTCCCTCTTGAGAGGGTGCCTGCTCCTCCTGTTGTACAGTTAACTCAGTAGTGCCATCAGTAGAGATAATATGCTCATTACATACCTGAGGCGTGCTGGATGATGGGCAAGGCCTGTGAGCATGGCGAATAGAGCGAGGTCGACGAGGAACAACATGAGGTAAGAACTGAACCAATGAAGGTGGTGGTGACGGAGGTGGTGGTGGTGGTGGTGATGGCGGAGGAGGTGGTGGTGGTGGAGGAAGGAGAGGTGAAGGTGAAGAGTCAACTGTAGGAGGAGGTGGCATGTATATCTCATCATCAGAGTCAGATGGAGTAAGTCGATCACCTGTAGGAGAAAAATACATGATCGATTCAAAAAACGTAACGTCAGCACTAACATAATATTTTTGGCTTAGTGGATCAAAGCAACGATACCCCTTTTGGGTACGAGAGTAGCCGACAAATACACACTTGACAGCTCTAGGAGAGAGCTTGTCACGACCTGGAGAGACATCATGAACAAATGCAACAGATCCAAACACACGAGGTGTAAGAGAGAAGAGATCCTTCTCGGGAAACGCAATCGAGTAAGGAATCTTTTCTCCTAACACGGATGAGGGCATACGATTTACCAGATAGCAAGCAGTAAGGACAGCATCACCCCAATAAGAATGAGGAGCACGGCTCTGTATCAATAATGTTCTGGTGACATCAAGTAAGTGACGGTGTTTGCGCTCAGCAACACCATTCTGTTGGGAAGTGTAGACACATGAGGTCTGGTGTACAATGCCATGGGATCTAAGGAACTCGGAAAGATGTAAGGTGCAAAATTCTAAGGCATTGTCCGAACGAATATACTTGACATTGGCAGAAAAGATATTCTTTATTTCATTAATAAAATACTTGATAGTTGATCCAGCCTCAGACTTATTTTTCAATAAGAAGACCCAAGATAGCCTAGAAAAATCATCGACAGCTACAAGATAGAAACGGTGTCCTTGGAGATCAGGGACACGACTAGGACCCCAAATGTCTAAATGAAGGAGCTCAAATAACTTAGAGCTGCTCCGACTCTGACGGGATTGAAAGGATGAACGGTGATGCTTCCCAAGTTGGCATGCTTCACACTGAAAGGAGGATCGTGTAGAAATCTGAGGCAAAACATGACATAACTTCTGCAGAGGAAGATGTCCAAACCTAAGGTGCCACAAGTAAGGAGAGACAGGTCCAGTAGGTATAACAGAAACACTAGCATGAGGAGGTTGGACCAGTCTATAGAGTCCCCGCTGCTCACGGCCACTTCCAATCATCCTGCCTGTAAGTATGTCCTGAAATACAAGAGATGAAGGGTCAAAGATGGCACGACAATGCAGATCCTTGGTAAGCTGACTAATAGACAGTAAATTCATTTGAAATGCAGGAGCATATAAAACATTTCTCAGACGCATGGATGGTGTCAACTACACCTCCCCCTGTCCTGTAACAGGTAAGTGGTCGCCGTTAGCAATAACGACCCATCTGCCGGGTGGTATGGTCCTAAAGGACTTCAGTTGCGTTTTGTCTCCACACAGGTGGTGAGAAGCACCAGAGTCCATAATCCATTCTGTCATATCTGTATTCGTACTACCAGTAAATGCATAGGTGATACCTGAGGAGCTGGCCGCTGTAGCGGTATCTGTCTTGGTGTTAGCACTAGGAGTCATGATCTCTCGAATGCGAGAGACAATATCATCCAGGCGTGGATCAGCCTGTGCAGTTGAAGTCTCTGAAGCCATAATCTGCTCTGCTGCTCGACCGGAAACAGGATATCCATGCTTCTGATAGCATGTATCCTCTGCATGTCCAGGCTTGCGGCAGTAGGTGCAGGGGCCACAATGTCGTCCACCGCCTCTTCCTCGAGGTGTACGTCCTCTGGACTGGATCACCCCACCTCGACCACGAGAAGCAACCATTGCTGAAGAGTGTGAAGATGTGGATGTCGCCGGGATAGTGAGCCGGCTGAGACGGCTATAGGCCTCCTCGATAGGAGGAATATCTGCTCCAGTAAGAAGATGAGTACGCGCAGCATCATATTCTTTATCAAGTCCAGCCATGAAAACTCCAACCATCGTGGAGTTCCTATACGTCTTCTGCTGCTCAATAGATGTTGTGATGGGCATGTAGCTATGGAGTTTTTCAAACATGCCACGTAGCGAGGAATAGTAAACATGCAAGGGGCGACCATTCTGCTTGGTGTTGTAGATATCAAACTGGAGTTGAAGTATTTTGGCTTCATTCTTTGCATGTGCATAGGTGGAAGCCAAAGTATCCCACATTGCCTTAGCAGTGGGCTGATTTAGTATATCGTTGGCTATCTCGGTACAAAGGGTCCCACAAAGCCAAACACGTGCGTATGCATCATCTTGCTTCCAAGAAGCATTTGCTCCGGTCTTGTCCTCTGGCTCTGGATCTGTCAGGATGTGCTCCTTATTGTTGCACTGCATGAGGGTGAGGAACTGCATGGACCACAACTCATAGTTGGTCCCATCCATCTTAACGATGGGAGCCGGACCCTTGAAGGTTCCGGACGAGAAGATATCACCTTTGTTGTCTGACATATTGATAGCCAAATAACGAAACTCGACCGGAGGATAAACCAATATAAACGAGTCTTATAGATTCATACGAAGGATAGGTTGAATGTGAACACTCATACAACCATCCTTCCTACTTCTTGTTGCTTGTCGAAAACCGAACTTACAGATAGAGGTCCTTTATCTGGTGGAACGCCTGAGAGTCGAAGCAGAGACAAGGGCCGTGGTGCGCAAGACTAATGGCTGTGGCGGCGCCAGGCAAGTGTTTCAGGGGCTGTGGGGCAGGAGTATGGGCCTGATGTATAGCCTGGAAGTCGCCACATGCGCTGCAGATGAAGGCACGGTGGAAGGCGCCTTAGAAGATGTCGCAGGCGTGCTGCGGATGAAGGCGTGAGGCGCCAGGCGGATGAAGGCGTGAGGCGCCAGGCGCGGGACAAGGCGCCAGGCGTGGGACAAGACTTCCACAGGGGGGGTGTGGCGACGAAGACTCTGAACTCGCGGGCGGAGGGGCGCTGGAAGAAGCCGAAGTGGCTCACGTCCGAGGCGTTCGCGAGGACGATCGGGTCGCCGGGGGGGGCGGAGGCGATGGTAGGCGCGGTGGTAGGCGCGGGGGGTGGAGTCGATGGTAGGCGGGGGGGGGGCCTGGGAAGAGGCGGCGATGGGGGGGGGGGCTGGGAAGGGGCGGCGATGGGGGGGGGGGGGCAAGGGCGATGGCGATGGGGCGATGGGCGAGGTCAGGGGCGATGGGGGCCGAGGGTGAAGGGGCTGGGCCGGAGGCGATGGGGGCGGGGCCGAGGGCTACGGGGGTCGGGGGCGATGGGTTGGGCGACGGTTTTTTTTTTTTTAAGGGAACAGGTGTCGAGTTTGGAAGGGACTAGGGTTAGGGATGTTACATGGCTCTGATACCATGTTAAGAGAAACACTGGGATTCTTCATGAGAGGCCTAAGGGTTCCCTTATATAGGAGAAGAACCCTTGGGCAAATTACAAAAGGATGAAATAGAAAACAAAAAATTGCATAACGATACATACTAAAGATAGCGACTATCCTAAATTATCTCAACAGAAGCTGATCGGGAATGGCCAGTGCGGGGCAGGCGGTGGGGCAGCATGTCGGCTTCCCGAAGCCGGCTACTGCTGCTACTGCTGCAGGATGCTGCAACCCGGTGAAGAAGTCGGGGCCGGTAACCTTGGATCATGTGCTGCTTGCTCTGAGAGAGACCAGAGAAGAGAGGGACCTCAGGATCAGAAGCCTCTTCAGCTACTTCGATGCCAAAAACGTGGGGCACCTTGATTATGCACAGATAGAAGCGGGATTGTCGGCTCTTAACATCCCTGCGGAGTATAAGTATGCGAGGGATCTGTTGAGTGTCTGTGATTCTAACCGTGACGGGCACGTGGATTACCAGGAATTCCGACGGTATATGGATGATAAGGAGTTGGAATTGTACCGCATCTTCCAGGCGATTGATGTGGAGCACAATGGGTGCATTTTGCCTGAGGAACTCTGGGATGCGCTTGTGAAAGCTGGTATGCAGATCACCTGAACATTGTTATAGTTGGTGTTAAGTTGCCTCGTTTCATTCGAGAGATATCGTTAGTATTCTTGTCTGGATTTAGTTGTTATAGAGCTGTCAGGGCTTTGCACAACTGGGATAAGTGGCTTGATCTTGCATGTTTGAATATTTGTGAATGTGGTTTTTTTGGTAAACTTCCAGCATGGTCTCAGAAATGTGCTAAATAATATAGTGGGCACTTTCCTTTTTTTTCCGTGAATACACAAGAAGATAACCGATACAAAAATTATTGGTATAAATTGATTAATTTAATTTTTCATCGAATAACTTTTTTGAGTATTTACTCTAATGGGATTATTGTAGAATTTGTTTATAAAAGAGAATACACCATTGGAAGTTGCCAATTCTGATTCGCTTCTCCGTAGTCTAACCTTCCCACGGATTGTTCTCGAGTTTTGAAATGAAATAAAGCTTGAATTTTGGACCCTTAGGTCAAGTGAACTCACTTAATTGATAGTTATAAGAGTTTGACTAACTTGAAGTTTGGTTTAGTGATTGAGGACCACTAGCATCCGCTTGTGCTCATCTTCTTTCTTTTTTCTTTTTTCTAGTGTTCTCCTAAAACAGCTTTGGCTTTTCAGGTTTTGATTCTTTTCTCGCAAAACTTCACAAGTAAAAACTAGTTCATGGATCCATTTGTGAGCCTCCCAAATTAATTTGTGACATCATCATGCCCTTCTTTAGGAGCTTGCACACATGTTTTTGAAGCCACCCTTCGAGCTACTGCCTTGGGCACAGTTCTCCAATGTTCTTATAGAGTTTCCCCATCAAACTATAGCAGAAATCATCTCCCGATGGTATTGATCGAGGCATGCGTATGTGAAATAATCTTGTTAAGTGAAGCAAATGCCAAATGTCAATACCTCGTGAACTGAAGTCACCACATGGACTTGACGTCCAATATCAAGTGAAGAAAATACCATGACTTTGATCCTCGTTGATGTTATTGTTCATAGTAAATCAACAAAGCTGAGCGCCATCTCATATTAACCTTCTCGTATACCCAATATGGTGTAGTGAATGTCTACTCCAGGTAAGACTGTTTAAATTTTAGAATTTTATAGTCCCTCAAACCACTGGAAGCAGCTAAGTGACTGCTATCTTATCTACATATGACGAAAAGCCTGTCCTTCCGATTTAGTATTTTTTAACGGCATTATTTAAGTCACTTCTCTAATCGGGAGATGTCAGCCTCGTTTTTCTTTCATCTTTTGGGATAAGTCGGGCTCACCTTTATCTTTGGTTTGCATGTAGCACCCCAAATATAGTACCATATCTAGTAATAACAAAGTGTGGTACCGGGTTATAAGTAGTAAGAGTCACTACTAGACAACTTGGGCTTAGGTATTTTGAACTGTGGTCAAGGGCTCTAGTTGGGCCCAGGCTCAATAAGTTGTATGGGCTAGTAATCCCAATAACAGATTGGGCCCAGGACGTTGCAAATGGTATTAGAGTAAGGTTCCCTCTAATAGTGGAAAAGACTACCCAAGAGATGGAATCACCCATACCAAAGAGATAGGAGGAAAGGATCACCCAAGAGAGTGAAACTGCTACAATTAATGGAAATAAGTGACGGTCCGTATGTCAATGAGGACATTGTATATATAAGCGGCGGAGATTATAGCATCCCAAATATAATGTTACACCTAGTAATCACAAAGTGTGGTAGTGGATTATAAGTTGTGAGGGCCACTACTAGACAACCTGGGCTTAAGTATTTTGGGCAATGGTCAGTGGCTTCAGATGGGCTCAAACCTTGCAAGTTGTGTGGGCTAGTAATCTTGGATAATGGACCGGGTCTAGGGTCCAGGACGTTACATTGCAGGTGACTGAAAACTGTGCCAAAACCACATGCATACATGCAAGCTTGAAACATTCAATTGCCTTTATCATTGCAGACTTCCCCGTGCAAACAGATTGGAAAATCACTTGATCTAATCTTCTATCTTGATATTCCTAGGAATGCAATGTCTCCTACTTCAGTCCTCATGTGGAATCTTTTTTTGTTGGAGGATCATGCTGGCTATTAACTTTGTTATTTATACCTACTGGTTTGCATCTTTTTTCAACGAACTGTTTTGTGTTTTTCTTATACTTTAAACTCAGGCCCTCTAATATAAAATGCAGGAATGCACACAATATGTTTGTAAACATACTTAATGTCATGCAGTATTAGCCTATCATTGTCTCCTATTGACCTATTTTTTAAAAAAATAGTCACGAAGAACCATATTTTCAGTCATGTTTTTTAGCCATTCGAGTCCATAAAGTTTCGATTCTGCCAATGTTGTCAATTTCGTTGGCCTTTGCTTTACCAAAGTGATTAGTTCACTATGAGTTTTATTTTTAAGAATGTCATGTTTGATGCAAATTTCTTATTTCCTTTATCCAGGAATAGAAATAGATGACGAAGAACTTGCTCATTTTGTCGAGCATGTAGACAAAGATAATGATGGAATAATTACATTTGAAGAATGGCGGGATTTCCTTCTATTATGTCCCCATGAGGCAACCATCGAGAACATCTATCAGTATTGGGAAAGGGTTTGCTTAGTAGATATTGGTGAGCAGGCTGTCATACCTGAGGGGATTAGCAAGCATGTAAATGCAAGTAAATATTTGATTGCGGGAGGTGTAGCTGGGGCCATTTCACGTACTGTGACTGCCCCTCTCGATCGCCTCAAAGTTGTAATGCAAGTACAAACAACACGAGCGCCCCTTGGTTCTGCAATAAAACAAATATGGAAAGAAGGGCATTTCTTGGGTTTCTTCAGAGGTAATGGCTTGAATGTGATGAAAGTTGCCCCAGAAAGTGCTATCAAATTTTATACATATGAGATGTTGAAAGATGTTATTGTTACTTGGAAAGGAGAAGAGAAGAAAGACATCGGTGCTTCTGGTCGCCTTATTGCAGGTGGCTTGGCAGGTGCTGTTGCACAGACCTGCATATATCCCATGGACCTCGTAAAAACACGGTTGCAAACTTATTCTTGTGAGGGGGGAAAGGTTCCCAAACTTACTACATTGTCTCGTGATATATGGGTTCATGAAGGACCTCGGGCATTTTATAGAGGTGTTGTACCCTCCCTTCTTGGCATCATTCCGTATGCAGGCATAGATCTTGCAGCATACGAAACATTAAAAGATTGGTCGAAGAAATATATTCTTCAAGATAGTGGTAGAGTCTGACTTAAAATATGTGTATCTTTTTGTAATTTATCAGTTATAATCCTAGCATTTTTTTCTATTATATAGAATTCATATTTACTTCTTTTGAATGTGCAGAACCTGGTCCCCTTGTGCAGTTGGGTTGTGGCACCGTCTCTGGAGCTCTTGGAGCAACTTGTGTTTATCCATTGCAAGTAGTTCGAACAAGGTAACTTGTTCATCTTTCCAAACATCTCAGATCTTTATCTTCAGGAAGACCAAGAATGATTCTCATTAATTATGTTATCCCTAGAGTTTGATTCTGGATATCTTTATTTTTTCCAGAATGCAAGCCCAGAATACCAAGACCTCTGATGCGTACAAGGGAATGTTTGATGTATTTCGACGAACATTTAAAGATGAAAGATTTTACGGATTCTACAAGGGACTTTTTCCAAATCTGCTCAAAGTCATCCCTTCTGCAAGCATTACTTATCTAGTTTATGAGGCCATGAAGAAAAGTCTTAACCTTGATTAAATGGTGGTATCTAGTAGGTCTTACATCTAACATGGCTAACTTATTTTGGTTGATTATAGAGTAATAAGAACACTAAATGAATGGTATGGCGCGATTGTTTCAATCACACAGCTTTAGTTTTCCTTCAGGGTTGATAACCAAGGTTGTCTGTTCATTAAAACACTCCGAAAGTTGCCCTGTATTCTAACGTCAAATTGCCAGGTATTTTTGCTGTTTTATTGTATCTTTCTTCATTTAATTTACAATGTCTTCACTTATTTATCTCCCTTTAATTGCCATAGGTGCCGTGCTTTGGATGGTTATGTACTTGGTTTTATTCATTTTATTCACGTTTATTTGTTTAAAAATCCTGGTTTGATGTGACTGGATGGATAAATTTGTAGTTGGTTATTGATATTAGACAACAGTGGCACCGATTTTATTTAATAGAACCGATTTACGTCTTTTATAGTTCAATGCAATTTCTGTTATAAACTCTTTAATAATTTTGTGCAAGGTATATGCAATTTGAGATAACCGAGCAGTGAAATTGGTCAGATATGTTCATGTAATTAATTCATGAATGTAAACATATCTATGCCCCGCGACAAAAAGATAATAGATTTGTGCTTTGTGCCATATGATTCAACTTTTAAAGGATATCTACTAGATGTTTAAATGGAAAATACACTTTAGATGTTTAAATGGAAAATACACCATCTTTGAAAGTCATTAGGGGAGTTGTTTCCCTAATGTAGCAGAAATTGGTGTTTGGAGACTCAAATCTGACCTAGGCCAATCTAAGTATGCATTTCAGTTTTGGAAGTTTAAAATGTTTAATCCTCCGAATCTTTGATGGCATTTCACTTTGGGAAGTTTAAAATGTTTAATCCTCTCAATATTTATTGTATAATGTATATGAGTGGAAACAAAATTGGTACGCCTCACCAAAATAACCGACTTGTTGCTAGAGCACCTGACTGACGAGAACCTGCGTGCCCTGCATTACTACCAATCATGCCGTTGAGTTGACATTGCCTTTTGATGCAATCAATCAAATCGATGTCATTTATTGATTATGGGCTAATCTTGTTCATTTTTCTCTATCGTTTCAAGTATGTTTGAGTTGGAGCTTCTGGAAGACCAACTATCTAAATAATTCTTACCAGCCAGTACTCGAGCATCTGACTCACAACTGAACTGACTGGTCTTGAGTGGATGCACCCAACTTTTTTTCAAGCACCTTAACCTTCGTATTTTTATAGTAGAATTATTCGTATAACCTCCACAGTTGTAGTCTTTTTGTCCTTGTGTTTCCACTTGTTTCTTCACCCACACTCGTCACGGCACATTGCCCTTGTGCTTGATTTTTATCTATTTTTGACATTCTATATGGAACCAAAGTACATTTGTTATGGCCATCGTTCCATAGAGTTTTCTTTAGTGTATCATTATCATGTATTTTTTTCTTATCATCTGAAGTTTATAATGCCTCAATTTCAATCAGTGTCTGGGTTCTGTCGAAAGACCTGGGTTTGACTTTTGTAGCGAATTCAATTTCTATTATCCCACTTAAATCTATTAGAGATGTCCTCCTAGAATGTCGTTAATCGCACTTCCAATTACTCAAGGCAACGGAAAAAATAAGCTTGTTGATTTATGGCAAAAATGGTTGTGTAAGGTTTCTTGATATACTCCATAGTTACAAATTTTACGTCATTATTCGGGACTCATGATTATTTTAAACACAATTTTTTGCCGTGCCTTCCAAATAATAAATTGGATTGTTGCTAATCTCTGGTACCCTTCCTTTGGCTCCTCAAATGGAAAACTATACCTTCCAGAGAACCTGCCAAAAAAATTTTTTAGGGGAGAAAAAGAGATTCTTCTTCCATAATTTTTCTCGCAACTGAGTTATTTTAAGTCATACTTCTCTTCGCATCACTGTATCCAAGTCTCCTGTTCTAAACTAACAGTTAATCTTCGATAATCAACAGCTGGCATACTGGAGACTGTTTAATACCCCAATCTACTGTCAAGGCAAAAAGAGAAGCCTTTGAGCATCATTATGGCTCAAAGTAACTTGATTATTCCACCATCAACCGTGTGTGATAGCAATTGCATTTTATCATGATTTTGCGAATATTGATAGCAATTTTGTGAAGAAATGAATTATCATGAGTCATCTCTATTCCTTTATTACGAGGATCTCCTATAAAATTTTAACCGAATGTTTAAGTAAATAAAGTTCACAGCAGTCAACAACTTTGGATTCAGATATATTTACCCATCAGCACGTGGTCAAATATATCCTCAATATATTTCTAAGCAACCTTTTGAAGCAACTTCAGAAATGCTCCCCTAATCTTGCTAGAAACGCTATGTAGACCTAGGACATGTTCTCCCTTTTACCTTATGTAGAGCCCACCTTCTGGTATTCATTAAGTAAGAACTCCATGCCACGATCTTAACAACATTTCCTTCCCATAACCTTATGGGAGATTGTGTCAACTCATTAATGTTAGAGTATGCATTCATAGTCCACATCCATATGTTTAGACCCACATTGTCTATTAATGGGACTTGATCTTGATGGCTGGTTATATAAGAAGCCCTACACCACCTGTAACCTTTGAGAGAGATTAATGGAAACATCATTCCTTTGAGGCAGTTCTCCCATGGTTTATTCCCATTCCTTATGGAGTAGGATTTTATGTAAAATTCTGATGTTCTTCAGTTTTTTGTTTCTTTATTTCTGATTATTACGTTTCCGCATTGTCGTTTTCTACATGGTGTCGGAGTATGTTCAATTTTGTGGATTTATTCTTGAAGATTATTCCTTTTTTATCCAAATGAGGGGGACACATACTATGATGTCCTCCCCAAATACATTAAAGGTGAAAGTGGAGAAAAAACTTACAATAGCCATGACTCAAGGAGATTCCTGGCATGAAATATTACATTATCAAGGTAGAACATCCGAGAGACAAAGAGTGCGTCATTTCTAGCTAGCCAAATTGCCTAAATAATTGCTATCGGGAGAAGAAGCTCATCTTTGGGGCGATGTTTCGGAGCATGTAAAGAATCTCAAAATGTATATAGACTAAGAAGATTCAACCAGTCTAAGCCAAACTCTAACCATATTAGGGAAGGCTTCCCACTGTGAAAGAAGAGATGCTTCGTCATTTCTATCTGCATGTCAGAGGGGCACGAAGGAGAGACACCTGCAAAGAGTCTTGGATATTAGTCCCTCGTCGAAATTCTCTTTTCGTCTCAACAACTACATAAAAATGTCAATCCTACTTGGCAACTTTAAATCCTATATAAGTTTGCAGTCACGAATCAAATTATCTGCAACCGAAGGTTGTGATATGTCCACTACTTTGTAGGCACGCTTTGTTGAAAACATGTTCTCTTTCTACACCAATGGTCTCTACCATCGATCGGGCCATCTACATGGCTTAAGGTATCCAAAAGATGAAAAAAAACTCTCTAAGCGCTGGTTTGTCCAACTATCCTCAATCGAACAATCCGCCACCCATGCCTCTCGGTCCGCAGGCAAAGCAAAGAGGTGTAGAAATCGGGTTGAAAAAGGGCCACCACCCATCCAAATGTCTATCCAAAAAGCAAAAAAGCTTCCCTTGCCAATAAGTGACGAAAAAGATCCAAAAATCGTGACATCACATATTTGATGCCTTTCCAAAAGGTCATGGGAAAAAGGTCGGGTGATTGGTTAAATTATCTTGAGCCTGGATGTCATAAACACTACGGACAAGTATGCAACATAGGTCCTTAATTCTGTCCCAAATCTCGCTAACCCACTTGAGAAGAAGTGCCTCATTCGTGGTCTCCGAATTGAAATAACCAAGGTCTCCTGCCGGGTTTGGGAGCGTGACAGTCTCCCAATTTGATAAATGAACTCTCGACCTATCGTGGCCCAACTTGCACCATATAAATCTTTGCATGATCATTTCCAACCAACGATGAATACCGATAGGGAGGAGACACGTTGACATAAAGAAAACGTGAATAGCCGAGCACAAGCTTTTCAAGCTCCAGACGGCCTCCATGCGATAAGATGGTCGCTCTTGAACATGACTGTTTTCTCTCCATCTTTTGAATGATAGGCAGCCAATCAACCATTCTAAGTTTGCCAGTAGTCAAAGGTAAGTAGTGGATCGACAAAGACTCGCACTTCGTACCCAACTTCTCATTACAATCATGTGCATATGTTTCTAATAAACCAAAAGGAGTAACAGTTGATTTGTTGCGATTAAGAACAAGGCTAGAAAGTTTTCCAAAGATCTCAAGGGTTGTAGCCATCCTTATAGCCTCATCTCTACCACCTTTAATGAAGAAGATGGTGTCATCTGCATATTGTAGAAGAGGCACACATGTATCTTCAAGGGAATAGCCTGCAATGGCTCCTTGTTGTGACACCTAATCAACCACACAAGCCAAGACATCTGGGGCGACAACAAAAAGCATAAGATCAAGGGGGTAGCCCTGTCTCAGGACCCACAGTGGTTTAAAGAAACCCCCCTCAAGACTGCTAGTGACTCACACCGAATAAGACGTCGTGGTGATGCAACTAGGGATGCAAACAGACATATACAAATACAGATATAGGTATTACCATATCCTTATCCGTTTTAAAATATGGATACAGATACAGAAACGGATATCATACGGATATCGAAAATTGAATACTGTATCCTTAAATACAGATACGGATTCGGAATCGGATAATCATGATTCGGATACAGATATTTGAGAAATGGATACGGATTATCCTATAAATATTAAGTGCCTCCTCATACTCATCCTTTTAATTAGAAATGATGTCTTTACAAACTTGTAATTGATGGATGAATAATCTTAAATTCAATAAACTTACAATGTTACATAATAAATAAGAAAATAAATGAAAATATTGAATGAAATAAATTGAATAGCATATAATAAAATTATACGATGACGTACCTTTGATTATGGACGAGTTGACAAGTCACATTCAGGATGAGTTACCTTGGTGTATGTTATTTGCTGATGATATTGTGTTGATTGACGAGACTAGAGATGGAGTAAATGAGAAGTTTGAGGTTTGGAGACATGCATTGGAGACTAAAGGCTTTCGTATAAGTAGGGCTAAGACGGAATATATGGAATGCACCTTTGATGGAAGCAATGGTGAAGGAATCGAGGTGAAGATTGGTGACGATAACATTCAGAAGAGAGATTCTTTTAGATATCTGGGATCTATTTTGCAACATGATGGGGAAATTGATGGAGATGTTACTAATAGAATAAATGCAGGCTGGCTAAAGTGGAGAGGAGCCTCCGCTGTTCTTTGTGATAAGAAAATTCCTTTAAAAATTAAAGGAAAGTTTTACAAAGCAGCCGTGAGACCTGCTATGCTTTATGGTTCTGAATGTTGGCCTGTGAACCATAGACATGTGCAGAGAATGGCTGTAGCAGAAATGAAAATGCTAAGATGGATGTGTGGACATACACGTAAAGATCGGATTCGGAATGATGCAATTAGAAAGAAAGTTGGTGTAGCTCCGATCGAGGATAAGATGCGAGAAAACCGCTTAAGATGGTTTGGTCATTTGCAAAGAAGGTCAACTGATGCACCGGTTAGGAGATGCGAGTGTTGGGATGTTGAGCCAGCTAAGAGAGGGCGAGGACGGCCCAAGAAGTGTTGGAAAGAGACTATACGAAGGGATCTTAGCTTTTTGGATATAAGTCCGAGATTGACCCAAGATAGATCTGAATGGAGGCGAAGAATCCATGTAGCCGACCCTACTTAATTGTGGGAAAAGGCTTTGTTGTTGTTGTTGTATACGATGACGTTCCTCTGTCTTCCTTCATTTGAAATGTTTCGAAAATGTAGGTAATACTGGAACATTGTAACCAACTAATAAGATAAAGGTGATATGGTATATTTCGTGAAACAACAATATGATAAATTATAAAAGTTTATTACCTTTTTTTGACATTTCATGATGAGGTACAATTTCGTGTCAATGCTACATTGAGGCATGCAAACCATTTGTGAAGCTGAAATATTGCATATCTTGTTGACCCAAAATATAAACAGACAACTATAAACTAAAGTTTTTCATGAGTAGATAGTCTAACAACAAAGTTTCATAAAAGAAAAAAGATGATTTAAAGTAGTTCCACAACAGTTTAAAAACCAAATTCTACAAACTCAAAATAAAATTTTACATATATGCCCATCAGGAGATCTATATTAGCACATAGATGTGCTTGTCATAAGTGACTCGATCATACGGATATCCTTATCCGTATCCACGAAAAATATATACATCCGTATGCGCATCCGTATCCGAAAAAAATCTATAATGGTATCCGTATCCGAATTCGTATCCGCAAAAAACAATTAAAACTAGTATATGTATCCGCTAAAATCCGAAAATGTATATCTGTATCCGCTTAAAAGCGGATACGGTAGCAGACAGATACGGATATATCCGCATCCGGTTGCATCCCTAGATGCAATGCTTCATCCATGAAATCTAAGTATTTGGGAATCCTCCTCTAGCCAAGGCCGCCTAAAGAATTCAATATATTGGGGTGAACACCGTCGAGTGTCTCCCCCTATTTTGAGCGTCAAAAAAAAAAGGCCGCCTAAAGAAAATGTCAGTCAACTGTGTCATAGGCCTTGGAAAAGTCTACCTTCCATAAAATGCCTTTCACATGTTGTTTCTTCCAATTTGTTTGTGGCCACAGTGAAGCTATCACCAATTTGTCTTCCTGGTATAAAGGTTGGCTGGATTGGCGAGATAATGTGATCCATAATCTTGCTCAAGTCATCCACGAGGACTTTCGCTATGACGAAGAAAATCACATTGGAAAGGATAATAGGACAGAAGTCCCTCGCCTGCTCAGACGCCTCCTTTGGGAGGAGAAAAATGAGAGCCTTGTTGATCCTCTCAAAACAAGTATTACCTCATGCAAACTCTTCTACAACCTCTACAACCTCCCTCCCAACCAAAGTCCAAAATTCCCAAAAATAAATAAATTGGGGAACCCATCAAGTCTTGGCGCGCCATCATCATTCACATTCCAAACATCGACTTTAACCTCCTATATAGTAAAACTTCGAACCAAATGATTCACATGTTGTTCGAGATGTTGTGTAGCCCCTAAGCCAATCCACCTCCACGGCCTACCAACAGATCTCCATGAGAAATCATGGAAATACTCTGCAATCACTCACCCCATTTCACGATCACCCTCCGCCCTCCTTCCATTCACCACACGATTAGATTGTAACGATGTCTTCTGCTGGCAACCCTATGAACTTTGTATTCACATCACCTTCTTTGAGTTACGTTTGCCGTGACCTCTGTTTCCATTCAACAACTCGCTTTTTATCTTCAATCATGATTATCTTTTGCACCTTCACTCTCTCTAAGCTCATCTGTACAAGATCTCTATCGTCTTCTAATCCATCGAGTCTGCATACCTTTGCTTCTGCCTCTGCTCGGTGTGCTCTTTCAGCCTCTCTAACCTCCTTCTTGAATAAACAAAGTATGATGTGTAGAGAAGTCAACTTCTGGGATATACACACGGTCGCGGATCCTGAACTCTCCATAGAGGTCCAATGGCCTGGGACCAAATCTCTGGAGTTTTCCTCCTGGAGCCATGCATACTCAAACATGAAGAAACTCCAAGGCACTAAATCATTGTCAGAGTCCCGGACCAAAGGAATTTGGTCAGACCTGAAACTTGGTCTAGCAGAAGAGGCAGACAGAGGGAACAAGTCTAGAAGCTCTGTTGATCATAAATAGATCAATTTAAGAGTGGGAACTGGAGTTCCTCCAAGTAAATCTAGTATCAGATGCATCAATCACCTCAAGATATAGGTCATCTATCGGCTTAGCAAACTCGGTAGAACTTGGGTCTTGACCACCTCATAGCTAAGAAGGATTAGAAGAAAGCAATGAAACATTAAAGTCTCCCCTGACAAGCAAAACCGGGATACATTCTTCTGGTGTCACGAAGATCCATCCATCCTCGACCCCTCCCTCCAATGCCCTCTGTCCACCATGTCCATCCTTATAATTGACCCCCTTCGCATAATACCCTCCACCACTTCCCCTTACGGTGTCCTTTGCCTTCACCTTCTCCATCCCAAGCCATGACACTCTCTACCCAGCACTCTCCACCTTCTTCACCCTCAAACCTTAATCCCCTTTGCCCAGTTCGCTTCACCTTCTTCGCCTTTGGCGATGATGAGTGAGAAACTGACAAATGGGCAATAATGACGAGTTGATGGCAATGAAGATCGTCCTAGAGCATGTCGATGTTCTCCCCTCCTGGCAATGGATTATTGATACACTGGATAAATCCATGATAGAGTTGGATGAATCTTTCTTAGCCATATCTTGATTTGAAGGAACCATGATCCAATTTACCTCATAGACGGTTACATTGATGGACGGACACACTTGTTAACTATGCGAGAAGCTAGAGGCATGGGTGTTATTTCAAAAAGGTAGGGATACAATTATAAAACTCAAAATAACACAAGTGTAAAAGTCTATTTTTATTTTGATGGGTGGCAATCGAGAGGTTTGAAGGGACGCTCAAGATTTATGAAGGTGGCATTTTTTTATTGTCACATTATTAAGGTCGGTTTGTCAGGAACGCAAAGGTGGTTGAGGGCCCATGGTCGAAACTTGAAAGCACGGAACTCAACTATGTGTCATCTATTATCAATGTAGTTGCTTAATTGGGTATTTTAGTGATAATATTTATTTCATATAAAACATCTCCTTTCTTGCATAGATACGTTGATTATTGCGCTTGGTAAGGGCCTTTATCTTCCATGTTAGCGGCAAGCTTGGGAGGAATAAAGTGTTCTATGGTATTTTATCTTCTATTTGGCGGCCCTTTCAGGAGTGTGACTGGGGCCTTTGGTCGTAACACTGAGATATTGAAAATGGAATTCATGATATATCGACGATACATCATACGATATATTGTATTGATGGGCATTGGATACCGATATCACCATTGATGGCCCTTTTCATTTTTACCATCCGATATATCATGTCATATTCTTTGATAGTGACAAATTTTGAAGTTTTCACCATGAAATTTTCACAGTTTTGACTGATATCGGTGCCCTCTCATCAATAACTCCTCTGTTGTGTATTGCTGTGAAGAAAGAAACTTGATAGCTAGCTTTTGATTCTTAAAGATTTTAAAGGTTGATTTGATTTGGTAGGGACTTGTATAGTCACTCCTAGTATTATCACAATTAGAGTTGATGCCCCTGGGGTCCAATACGAGGGAGGGGACACATGCACACGTGGGTCGTTGATGGTCAATGATACCCCCTTTTTCAGAGAAGGGACAAGATCAAACAACTCGACAACTTGTCAAGGAATATCTAAATGCATATTTTACACATATCAGTATATTACTAGCTTCTGCTTAATAAGTATTAAGTCTAGTAATATGGATCCAACAAGAGATTCCAGATAATATTGAGTGTTTTTGGTTCAACTAGAAATTTTAGTTTCTAATTTGTTTTAATGCATCTTCTTTTCTTTTGAGTTTGTGATTATTAGGATTGATGTACTCTATAATCTATATGTTATTATACTTGCTTATTTGTTTGCTTTCCGATATCATTCAGGAAATTGTGTATGTGTATTATGTGATGTAGTGCATTATTAATGTGCTAAGTACACCTCATTCTTGCATGCATGTAAGATTGTATTTGTTTTTTTACATATCGATCTAAGAATTAAGATGGCCTTAATTCGCGAGGAAGTTGCTTTGGGCCATTTTTGATATTTCCAGCAATATATAAAAAAAATCCACCTCCAGTTAAGGTGTGATTTGTATGCCTTTGAGACAG
Organism: Ottelia alismoides; assembly: GCA_037367405.1. Lineage (NCBI taxonomy): Eukaryota > Viridiplantae > Streptophyta > Magnoliopsida > Alismatales > Hydrocharitaceae > Ottelia > Ottelia alismoides. The sequence continues at coordinate 1,674,634 of JAZKJV010001355.1, read as the reverse complement.
GTGACATCCGTTTGCCTCAAGACTTGTACATTGAACACGTCCAACGAGGATTTTTGTGTGAAGAGACTTCCAATGAGGTATTCACCTTCCATTCTTGGAAATCCCGAGCGGAGAAGAGTTAGCCTCTGGGAAAAAGGTTTAATACTTAAAATTAGTTCAAGGTAGTTTCTCAGCGTATTGAGACACACCTCAAAAAAGATGGTCCGGGTGAGGCATTCCTCCCAGTAAAAGGCATGTTCATGCACCCCACTCCATTAGGCTTGCATAAGAAGACGATTAACATGAGGTTTCCAATTCATTTCCGAATACTGACTCAAGTAAGACTTAGGACTGGTGATAGGACCTCCCAAGCTCACATGTAATTATTCATTCTTTTATTATCTGTTTTTTCGGGACATTTACAATAATAAAAGCGCTTCTTCTGAAACCAGCAAATATGATATTATTGGGTTTTCAGATGTATTGAATTGTTTGTTGACAGCGTTGTTATAAGTTTATAACAATATTTTTTGGGATTTTTACCCGGCAGACTCGATAATCTTTGTCAATTACTTCCACGACCTTTGAAACAACGTAATTCCCCCCTCGACCCCGTAAACTTGCTCTGTCTTACTCCACAAACCCGTCAATTTTAACTTTATTTGAGTCAATTGCTTGGGTTAATCTTGAGTTAATCTAACCAATGGAAATCCAACCGTCCAAAAGTCATCCTCTCCACCTTCCTCTCCAAGCACACGACGGAACCGGCCTTTCCGGGGACGTCGTCATACCCGCGGGAGACGAGGCAGTAGGAGAAGCGACAGTGGTGGAGCTGCAGTCCGTCGATGAAGTTCAACAGCCCCTACAGTGTGACATTGCTGTCCTCCTTGTCCTGCGGTGGCTGCGACATCTCGGGTTCCGCTCCTTCCTGCGGTGGCAGCAACCATGGAGGACTTACCCGTGCTTGGGGGACCGTAAAGCAGGTACCCACGTTTCCACTCCTTGCCAATCCTTGCGTAGTAGTCCTTGCTCTTGGTGAAGGTGTAAAGGTCTTCTGTGATCTCCTTCTTCGTAGCGGGATCCATGGCTATGGTGTCAAACGTGGCCCGGTGCTCGAAAGGGACGTGGCTCCACACACGCAGCGAGATCCACAGCTGAGGTCGAGCTTGTCATTGTTCTTGCTGACCTCGGCCCTGAGCTTCCTGGCGGTGGAAGAGCATGTGGCGGCTAGATAGGACTGGACAGCGGAGGGCGGGAAGGGCGAGGGGCGGAGGGCAGGGAGCGCGAGGGGCGGAGGGCGGGAGGGCGGGGAGCGCGAGGGGCGGAGGGCGGGGGGGGGGGGTCGGGAGGGCGGGGAGGGCGAGGGGCGGAGGGGGAGGGTGTGGGAAAGGGAGATGAGGAGGAGGTAAGGGGAAGTGGCACCCAATGTAAATTTGATAAACAAAATGGGTATAATGTAAAAGAACATAATGGAATCCGGTTAGTTTTAACGGGTAAATGGATGGAGGTTAACCACAGGGTCTATAGGGCAAGGATTAGCAAGTTTACGGGGTCGAGGGGGGGATTAGGTTGTTTCAAAAGTCGTGGAGGTAATTGACAAAGATTATAAGGTCTGTCGGGTAAAAATCCCTATTTTTTATGTTAATCGTCTTTGTGTGGGACATTCACATGTTTTATGAAAAAATGCACCATTGTGAGTACATTACTCACCTACCATCCGCTTCTCTGTATGCGGGGCTTATGACTAAAAACATAAAAAAATGATTCAACACGTCCATTTATAATTGTGTTGTGATAGGAGTAAACAGTACTAATGATCATGTTTTACTCCTTATAATTTGGTTGTCATGCATGTGAAGTTATTATACCTTGAAATATGATGTCCTTCTGAATGTGCCCATACGTTATGCCGGGCCTCCCATTGGTCTAATTAAATTGTGCTATTTACTATGCACGATAGCGATGCAATTTCCTTTAAACCACCAATCTTTGCATTAAAGATGATCATCTCTTGTTCTTCTTCAGTCCCTTCAATGTTGGCAGCTTGACAAGAATTTGGGGACACCTTCTGAAGGTCAGCAGACAGCATTGGTTCACCTTGATATTATCTGCCTAGTGTCAAATTATGTTTGACAAACACCTGTGGTTTCTCTCTTGTATACAAATACAAAGCTGGCCCGACTAGGCCTCATTTTTTGTTATTATCTGAAGCTCTATTCATTACTCGAAAAAAAATCCCAACTTTCCCGTCATGTGGCGGGGTTCATTGCTTTATTATTGTAACTCTTTCCAAGAAAGCCAGGTTTCGGAACCGATGAGACTGTTAAAACACGGAAGCATAGGAGATGGAACTCTCAAGAATGGTAAGGATTTTTCTTGTTTATAGAGGTCACTATACATGAAAGGTAGCTATCTAGTTGATATCATTTTTCGGGATACGACTGTTGTTCGTCACTGTTATTGTAGTCTCGGCAAAAGCAAAGTGTTTTTTCTTTTCTTTTTGCAATTTTTTACTATACTTATGGCATAACAATGTAAGAGGTTCCTTCCTGTTATCATTCTACTTGACTTTATCTGGTAATTGACTATCTGATTACCACACGAAGCTTATTCTGATGTTCCTCTTTTGAAAAGACCAAAGCCAAGTCAGTTTCAAGGATATGGGAAGACATTGTTTTAGATAACCATTTCTCTGTTACCAACATATCTCGACCACCACATTCTTGTTTGGTGTATAGCCTCATTCCTGGATGGATTATGCGCTCAATTTCCTTAACCGAAGCTGTTGCTTTCCCAAATGTGGCTCTGTCTAAAATCTCCTTCACAGTCTTTCTTTTGGCATCATAGAAAGACCCCAGCAGGGCATTGCTAACATGGTCTTTTCTGAATGTCTGATCATATTTTGGATGTGCTGTAGTGCTTAGGAGGAAACTGGCCTTGCATGTAGTTTTTTTTGGGTGCGCAGCATGCACATCAACTAGTTATGGGATGTGTTTCTTCCCTTTTAGGGCTGGTCCCTTTCTGCTTGAAACTTCCAAGCTGTCTGCAGCTAACTCCTCATCAACCCAAAGCCGCTCGATCAAGATCAAGCGGTTCAACACGAAATCCGGGTTTTTCAAAGTCCTTACCGTATGAACCGCTCGATCAAGATCGAGCTGTTCTGGGTTGGTGAGGAGGTACAGCAGACCTCTGCAGTACTGTAGAGAATCCACTCCCCATGTTCTATATGTTATGTTCCTGCTCTATCGAAAAGATATGCATTTTATGTGTGCTGCACATCACACGCAGCTGTATTAATTTGTACATGTATATTTATCTAATATCTATTTTACTTACTGACCTCATAGTAAATTATATAAAGTAGGATCTGGCTCTGCAGTAAATTGATTTTAATCCCAAGACAGGACGGGAAGAACAGCTTAAATGAGAGAGTTCTCATTAGCTTCAGGTGCTGGCTCAGGTGGTTTATTGCTTCAGTATGAATATTTTGTTTAGCTTCATTCCATTCATAGTGGGTAGCTCTGGGCCGACCCGGTTTTGGTGAGCATAGTGGGTAGCTCTGGGCCGACCCGGTTCGTGACGAGCGAGGATATCACAGCGGCGGTGCTGGCGGAGAGTGCGCTCGGGCAGTACGCACATGAGGGCTGAAGGCCGGTACTCAGATTCGATCTCAGGGGCTTTGCTCTCTTCCGTGCCAATCTCAAGGGCGTCGTCCTCTTCCGCGCCAGCCCCTCCTCTGTGCAAGCCATTGTTCCAGTTTAGAAGCACCAAGGAGTTGAAGGGGATTGGCGTTTGATTGGTAGAGTAATCAGGAGGCGATTGAAGATCTGTAATTGGATTGGAGATGGAATCTAGGTGTAACCAAATCACAAGGGGAAGAAGATGGGTGCTGGACAAATTTGATTGGGATTGCAGGTGATAGGAAGATGTGATTTTGTTTGCAAGAGATCGAAGACGAAGGTTCTGGTGACCGAAGATCTGGGAGTAGCTTGGATCGAAGGGTTCGACTCTATGGCCTTGAATCGAAGTTGTGGAGTTGATTGATTCCCAGTAGCTGTTAATGGTGGGGTTCGACAAGAATAGAGGGACGCGATTAGGGGGTTCGATGGTTTCCAGATTGGAAATCAAGAATGAATATCTGATCGTGATTAACTGAGAGTTGAAGAAGATGATTTGGGCGTCGACTAGGTATAGATATGGTGGTTGTCCGCCCACTGCTCCTCCGCCTCAAGCTCCTTCGTCACCCCCTCTAGCTCAAGCCCCTTCCGCCCTCCTCCACCTCCTCCTTTGAGGATCCTGGGGACATTTTTTGGAAATGTGATTTTGTTCGAGGGGTAAAATTGTCCAAAATTGATGGAATTCATCATAGTTAACAACAATAATGGATGGAACTTGACACATGGTTATGTCAGGTAAGGGTTAAGCATTATTCGGGGTTCTGGATGTAATTCGCGATCATGCATGGTTTTGGGTGTAATTATGAAATTACTCAGGATTATGGGTGTAAATACCCATAAATGTATATAAGTATTTATGATGTACTTAGGTTAAATCATATATTTCGAAAATATTAGGATAAACCCCAATTCCCAACGATTTGCAGCATGGGTACTTGTCTAAGAACTTGATCTAAGCATCCACTGAGCATCTGAGGGGTCTAGGGATCTCACTTTGGAGGCAGAGTTGTGGAAGGTGGATGGATGGTTTCACATTGAACTTACATATCCACAAGTGTATTAATAGAAGGCACTATATAGGAGTGTGAACGGATCGAACATGAGCAAACCTACATTTTTTAGGTTCGATTCATTTATTATTCGAAACTAAACTTGTGTTCATGTTCGATTTATTTATTTTTAAATCGAACTTGAATAGAACATCTATTTAATCGAATCTAAGCAAATATCGAAGTTTGAAATTGTTTGATGAGAGGTAATGCAAAAAAATAAATGGATATATATAATTAGAATAAGCATTCATTCAATTTTTTTATCTAAATCGTCATGGTTAAAAAATAGATTAATAAGGATTCTTCTCTTTGAATAAAAAATGATTGTAATATAATTTTATTTCATTCAGATGAGGTATAAAGAATAAGTTTGAGATAAAGGATTAATAAGGTTTATAAACGTTTTATTGATTTGAGATATAAGGAAGGGAAAAAATACTAAACATATGAATGTTGTAACCATAATGTAACCATTTATCTTGGAATAATTTATACCAAGATAAAGTCTACTTGTCATGTAAAAATTCACTTATCTCCAGACAAAGTTCTTTTATTTCGGGACAAAAACCGCCGTTTCCTAGTCTGCTCAACATCTCAAATTTCGCATCTTCTAGCATTAATTGACCTTCTTTACAAATGAACGGAGCACCTTACGTGGTTCTCTCCTATCTTATCCTCAATCAAATCATACATTCATCTCTACAATAAAAAAATGTAGATTTCATAACTATCAGTCACAACAATCCCATGTTTAGAATCCCCCATTTTTGTTATATTTTGTAGTTGAAATTATATCCATTTCTACGTCACTAACTATGGTTCATCTATAGCAATAATTATATGTTGCATTTGAAATTAAAATTTGCACTAATCATTGCTAAAATTTGACATTATATTACATTTAAAAAATATTTTGTTAATTCAAACCTTATGGATACACATGTTATTGCACAATGGTTAGTACGAAATTTACGTGTACAGGGAAAAATGAAAAGGTAAAAACAAAACTTTATATCAAATAAAATAACTACGGAAAGTTCAAGTTATAAGGTTGGATTTCAAAGTAAACTACATTTAGAAAAAGCCATAAGGTTTCTATATCTATCAATTTTGATACCTTTTTTGACATGTTTCATTACTATTTATAACTGTTTTAAATCTATTTATAAAACTTTTATGAATTAAAAAAAGTTAGTCTTTAGGTTAATAATAACATGTACACACACTTTACATTGTATAAACGAATTAAAATTAGACCTATGATATGTATTTAAGATAGTTTTTTATATAAAATAATCGATATTAATAGATAATTCAACTCACAATTAGATTTTCAAAATCAAATAATCGACTATTACTAACTAATTCAGCTCACTGTTAGATTTTCAAAATATATGGATACCCCCACTTTCCATCCATATATTTCATACAATTATTTAATTTTTATTTCTTTTTGGAAATCCTATTGTAGAAATCTTACGTTATTTTTTAAAAAATATTAGTAAAATAATAAGACGTATATCATGAGGGATACTTATATACATATCCGTATAATAAATCGGATAACATCTAAACTCCTAGATACTTTATATTTACATCCTAAACCCTTATAATGTTCTTTAACTCATACATTGGATATGTGTATCTAATACATCGTCTTTAAAAGTAAATTGGAGAATATGTAAATCAAGGGACATTTATTTTGTATAAGGGTTATCAGATGATAGATCAGAGGCATGCAAATCACAAATTTGTTGGACATGCAAGCCCACGGCGAGTCATTACGCAATAAATGTTATTGCAAATATCATTCCCTGATCTGAAATGAAGAATAACTAATTTATATAATAGGTCCCGTTAGTACAATTACGGTTATGTACCACGGCCATCTTGATGATCATACAAATGTTAATTCAATTATTGAATCATAGAGGTTGGTGCTGGGATGAATATCTAAAGAGTTAGATTGAGGACATCAAGCACCGTCAAATGATTATTAAGAGAGGATCTCCAACCCAAGAAGGAGATGCCAATCCTTTCCCTAAAGACTGATATCTAACCGACCTGTTGATATAGGCCATCTGCATAGGAATAGAGATTCAGAGGTGTTAGATAAGTTAGGTCAAAGAATTGACTTAACGAGATCGAGATAACCAAAGACCTATGTCGTATGCTGTCATGATATAGGCACACATCCTCTGACCAGAGACAGATGCGTTATTATATGTTTGAGTATGTACTTTTGGTAGACCAATAGGTTGATGACCTAATCAAGGTCTATACACCAACGCGCTGGTGTGCATGCAAGGGCATATGAGTAACAAAGGGATCATACATGTTCGTTTGCTGAACCGAAAGACATGAGCTCACTCATGAGATATTGGGAAGAATCAAATTCCGTGCACAGTCGTCTCGCTGTGGAAGCTTGACTTAATTGATATATGCTTTTGGAAAGTATATGATCAACACCTGGGTATGATATATGCTTTTAGAAAGTATATGATCGATACCAACTCCCAATAGTAAAATGAGAAACTTAATGGTAAAACCCTGAACGAGATGGTCTGAAAGAGATCTAAAACTTCAGGTTTGTTCTGAGTTTTCCAGTACGCATGATGTACAGGTATTAGGAATACTTGTGGGTGATGTGATCATAAACGATTGTATAACCATGACGCTTCCATTCCTAGGGAGTGATGAAATGGGTCTGGATTTTAGTGACTCCTCTCAGTAGAGAAATGATCTAATCTTGGTCCAAGTGTTGGACAGTGATCTGAATGCGATTCAGATGCAATGAGAAGATTAGATCTACGGCCTTGATTTAATCAAGCATCTATGAGAGGTCCGCAAGATCTGGATTTGAGAACTGATCTCAATATCCAAGTCACTATACTTGAACAATACAATCACTCTATCCTTATCTCCAAGTATCCGTGGAGAAAGTGCGTTATCCTTGAAAGATTTCATGAATAATTTCATTGTTGATATATGTATCCGAGCATTAAGAAAATTGATAATTAAATGTGATTTGATTATCATAAATAATATGAATTTGATTCATATTATAAGGAGAGTTATCTGAGATAATTAAATGTGATTTAATTATCAAAGATATGAATAATGTGAATGTGATTTATATTATTTGAGCACATGAGAATAAAGATCCAAGATAATTAAATGTGATTCAATTATCATGGATATGAATAATGTGGATAGCATTATCCATATTAATCATATATATTATAAATGTGATTTATAATATATAAGAGAGAGCTATTTGTAATATACATTTGTTAATTAAATGTTGATGTGAATTGGATTCACAATGGACAATTAATTGAAAATGTAATTTACATTTTATTTTGGGCTGCGAATGTGATTCACAATTTTCCAATAACAAGATTGCAATATTCACAAAATAATTATGATTATTTTTGTAGAATAATTTACAAGAAGTGTTGTTGTAAATATTGGAGATTTTCATGGAATAATGTAATCTCATGAGATTACATGAGATTACCTCCTTCCTAATTGGGAGGGTGGATGACCACCAACTCTTATTAGGAAAGGGTGGCCGTCCACTCCTCTTTAATGGAAGGAGGCAACCTCCATTCCATAATCTCCATGTATGATTGATTTAATTTGGTATTAGTTATATTGATATATATATTTAATCTAAATCAAATTAATTGTTGTGTTTTTACAACAAAATCTTGGTCATTGAAAGAAGCACAAATCAATCTCATCCATTGATTTTGTGTAGTCCATGGATTGTGATCAATTGACTCCCAAAATACTTTATAAGAAGTGGCACCCCTTGCTCTTCAAAGTTACAACACAAGTACAACAACATATTCTCTCTCTCTCATTCTCTACATGCCCTCTCTCTCTCTCTCATTATGGCAGTTCACCATGGAGTCCTAGAGAGAGTCGTCATCGCCGCAGCATCACCGTTATGCTGTCAGATTGTTTGCTCGTGGATCTCTGTCTCCTTCGGTGTGCTTCACTCGTGAAGAAGACATCAGATCTCGTTTGACGAGATCAGGAGACTCACTGCTTGGATTATCAACATGGATTGCGAGGAGCATGTGTTTCATCAACATGCTCGCAAGCGTCTCCTCCGTCGGATTGGACTCGAGACAGGAGGTCTCTTCGTTTAGAGACTCGATTGCAACCATGCTTCAGAGGTAATCCTAATACTTGTTTGTGGTTCCGATGAAATGATTCGAGAAGTATTCTTGGATCATGTGGTTTCATCACATGAAAATTTTTAAATTCCGCTTCCTCGAGCAATTAGTGTAACTAGTCGCTCGCGATAGCATACGATGCGATCCTCACGCTTCCGTGATATGCTTAAGGATCTTACCATATTCTTTAAGTGGTATCAAAGCCATAGGTCGGAGGTTTCAGATATGATCCATAAACCTAGAACGACTTAGGCTCATTAGGGTTTGTAAATTTTTAATTGCATTTCATTCTCGCAGCTCTGTTTTGTGATTATTTTCGGCCATGTTTAAAATGTGTAAACACAAAAATGAATTATGTTCCCCATTAAATAAGGAAATCGTGGGACTTGTGTTTGCGTAATTTGGAATCCGATTTCTCAAGTTATAATCATTTTAGTGAACATGTATCTATTGTTTTGGGGATTGCGAATCTTGACGTAATTAAAGAATTAATTACTGTTTTGAAACACCTAGAAATGCATTCAAATCACTTGGATTCTGTTAGTAAATCAAATTAGAAAACTATGGAATTTTATTTTGCATGATTTGGATTTAAATTGATAGAGATATGTTAATTTTAGTAAGTGAGGATCACTGCGGGAAGTTATAATCCTAATCAAGAACCATGTGATTGCCATTTAATCAATTAGTGAAATTAATGGTTAATTTTCTGGAATAATTGTGGATAAATATTTGAGAAATATTTCATGATAATTATTTCCTTAAATGGCATTGCTTTAACCAATAATTGTTAGATATGATCTAGATCACAATTGGTTACATCATCCACTTTCCAACAAACAATATTGTTTGAATAGGATTGGGAATTTGTTTAGCAAATTTCCTTATAATGAAAATCAAAATTGTTTGGATTATTGTTATATGGCATAAATTCGATTGAAAAACCGATTATCATCTCAAGTACAAAGTGATCAATTTGGCATTATCCTTTCTCGAGGCAGATATGGTGTTTAGTCGGGGAGCGTTGGGGTAGCAGGTTGCTCCGTGAGCAGTCTGTCCCACTCCGTCGGTACTTGCCATGATAGCGGGAGGGAGGGAAGGAATAATGTTTGAGAGATCATGATGTATTTTTCTAATTATTAAAATTCGAAATAACTATTTAAGATAATACCATATTCAAGTAACAATAAAGAATGTTTGTTGGATATTAATTGGATCATTGATTTAATGTGATTAGATTAATTGAAATCTAATTTAAATTAAAATTAAAACACTCTATTATGAATAGAGTTGTTATTTTCCTTGGAAGAATTAATCGTAATGAATATGATTCATAATGATTAATTAGAATTTAAAAAAGATATGAAGGATCACATAAGTGACATCCATGGTTTCCCGTCAAGGCGAAGGGTTCCGTCGTCAGGGATTGTATGTAGGAGATGTCTGCCCGAAGTGACAGCTCCTTTATACAAGGGTATCTGGATCGGGCTCTTTGCTTTCGAAAGAGTAATGACGCATGCGTAGTGACCTCAATATGGAGTTCCCATATTATTGAGGTCATATTGGATTGCACATAGCGAGTTTTATTCCTGTTGACGGTTAGTTCAATTAATGACAGGTCAACGTCACCTTAAGGGTGGTGGGCCAGGGTGTTAAAGACCGAATTGGGAATGCAAGTTGGACTTGCAAGGCGGAATGAGTTTCCGCTTCTTTTTATCTGAGTTGCAAGTTCTCATATTATTGGGATGTGACAAAGATAAGGAAGAAGATCTCATATCTTGCTTGAGATATAATGGGAAGTATATCTCTTACACTGAAAGTGATTAAGGGAATGAACTTTCAGTGTTGACAAGGGAAAACAACTTTGATATAAAATTTCTAAATCAAAGTAAAATATGCATATATATTTATATTAATATGTATATTTATGCAAATTTCTTATTTTAGATAATCCTTCATTAAACACACTCAATACTATACTCAATAATAACCGAAAAATTATCATGGATTAGATCCATGATCAAGATATTGTACTTGTAGTTGGACACATATTGTATGTGGTTGCAATATGTAAGTTTTCTCATAATAATGAAGAATGGCAATTAAATAGACAATAGGTCTACAACCCTAGGGTTTGTATATCTCTATAGTCTTGATGTCTCATCGAATGTACTTTGGAAGTAACATGTCGATTATGATCGTAATTGTCAAACAATCTTTATAAAATCGGAAGAAGATATTCCGGCATACATATGTGCTCTCGATATTTAATCATGAATGACATGGTTCACTGCATCATACAGAATGGTGGCTCTATAAGAGATGATGTATTCAAAATATTTGAATACCTACCTGAACCTAAGTCTTTAAGAGTTAAGATATATGTAGATATGATGAGAGTCATCATTCTATTGTCTATACTTAAATCATTCATAAACCTTCATAATATTCATATTGTATGAATTGAATGAAGCATGTATAAATGTTGAAATACTCTTATATTGAAATATTTTGAATTCAATATAAGAGAACCTTTGTCTTAAGCAATGGTTGTTTATAGATGAAAGGAGCACAGTGGAAGCATGGGTTGCACCCAAGTAAGAAGGAAAGTCAAAGAGTTGACTGTACTTCTGTGACTTCCATATGACATCCAAAAAGTTGGATGAATGTCAATACTGCAATAAACCGATGTATTGATAGTGTGACTATCTAATCTATCTAGGATCCTTAGAGAAGACTCGGATAGTGCATCGGAAGAATGTACATCTACATATAATCATTGAAATTGACTTTCTTATTTGATAAGATCAAAGTCTAATAATTGTATCTCATTATTCTAATAACACTTGCAATTGGTTACATATGTTTCAGAAGACTAGAAAGTTTGATCTTAAAGTTTAAAAGTCATCCACATGGATATTGATGCAATTGTTGCAATAATCTCCATTGAATAGATAAACTCTTTTTTTAAGTGGGAGAGCCACTAGTCTTAGAGAATGTCTCCATGACCTAGATATTAGAATACACTCATTGTTTATTTCTAAACGTTGGAAGTAAACGTGAATTTTGGAATAGAGCTATCATAAAGAGTTATGATGGATATATTTCTGAAAGTAATCTAACATCTAGAGGACACTATTAAATTAGAAAATTAATGAATGGTTCACTAACATCTGTAATACTGAAAATCAAACCTTATAAGATCAATAGGAGGATAAAGATTATTTGATAATGATCTAACATCAAGCCTTGGACATATGTCTGTTGATGAGATCAACAGACTAGTAAGAGATGAAACTTTAGATTATCTGAAATTTTAAATCTTACATACTTGTGAATATTGTATTCAAAGTAAAATGTCCAATACACATTTCTTTAAGAATGGTGCAAGATGTCAAGGTATTCAAGATCTCATACATATTTATGTATGTGGATCATCATAATAAACATTAATGATATGTGATATCTATTGATGATTATTTCTGATATGAGATTTCTTCCCTTCACCTTAGAAACCTTTGAAATGTTCAAAGATTTCACAATTTTGATTTAAACCCAAAATATTAAAGGAAGATGGAATGGATTTGATCTAATCAAGGTAGCATGTATCTATTAGATGAATTCAAGGAATAACTTATGGAGAAAGGAATATCCTTCCTATCTCAATCCTCCTAAAGTAACTTAATTCAATAGAGTTGTAAGAAGATACAATTGAATCATGTGTGATATGATTTGATCAATGATGAATATTAGCATAATTACCTCTTAGTTTCCAAGGTATATATGTAGTAGAGACTACATTGTACATCCTTAATAAGGTTTCATGCAAGTTAGCTGGAATCAAGCACTAAAAAATGTTACTTCATTAGGAAAATAAAGGATGATATTGGATACCTACTTTATGACCTTGAAATTCTTAAAATATCTCACCTCTAAGGATATGATTCTTAGAGGATGACTCTCTTGAGAATCAAAATGAAATTGAAGTCAGGGAACTCATTTAATCTTGAGAAGATAATGAGGCTCATGAAATCGAAAATTAAAATGACAATTAAAGATGAAACACGCATACCTCTTCAAATGAGTTTGAGGATGGATTACATGTATCAGTTAAGTATGACAATGATCTTACTTCATGTGATGAAGCTTGTGAAGATCATGACATGGAAAGATGAATGTTAGCAATAAAGTCTAAAGCAGACTTCATATACAAGTGTTTTATATGGACCCTCGAGGATCCACCTATAAGGGTAAGACCCATTAAGGTGTATATGGATCTTCAAGCGAAAGAGGAGACCTGATGAGAAGGTAGGGACCTTCAAAGCACAGCTCGTATCCTCAAGATACACACAAAAAGAAGACATTGCTTACGACGAGACTTGCTTTCTAGTGATCATGCTTAAACTCATCAGAATATTGCTAACTATAGCTACACAACTTGACTATGACATCTTCAAGATGTGGGTCAAGATTGCATTCCGCTATGAATAACTTTGTGAGGGTATTCATATGAAGTAGCCCCAGGGCTTCATGGTTGAGGAAAGCAAGGTGTGCAAGTTGAAGAACTCCATCTATGGACTCAAATATGCTTCTTATAGTTGGAACATTGGATTTGATGAAATTATAAATGTTATGATTTCAGATAGAATCTTGATGAGCCATGTGAAGCTTAGTGGGAGTGCCATTGTATTCATCGTGCTAAATGTAGATAATATCCTAATCATTTGAAATGATATAAAGATGATAAAAGTGTTTTATAATCTGGTTGTTCCATACCTTGAGATGTGATCTCAAGGACACCTATTAGAACTTAGTTCTGAAAGTGTTCAGAAGTAAAGAGAAGAGGATTTTGAGACCTCACATTAGTGGTACACCTTGGACATTTCTATTTTCTGAAAAATTCCAAGAAGGGTTTCTTTCCTTTAAGATATGGTATTGACCCATCTAAAAGGATAGCACCTCAAGAAGGTGAGAAAATGAATGCTAGAACTGCTTGTCCTTGTGCATCAGTTACGAGAAACTGAGTGTATGCTAGATGTGTGCAAAAATCAGATGTCTTTCATACAGTGGGAGTAGTAAACTTTTACTAATCCTACTATGGAAATAAAACACTTTATTGCAGTAATAATAATATCTTCAAAAAAGACAAGACTTAGAGATAGTGATATCAAGGTATTATCTTCAAGAACTTAAGACTTAATAGATAGTGATCTAAAAGGTCTTAACAACGGGTACCTTAGGAGATAGAGATCTCCAGGAATAAGGGTATTCTGATAAGGATACTGGAAATGCTGGTTATAATAATTATTGAGCTAGTATCAAGGACACCATAACTGATAAAATTGAGTATTGGTAGCATAAGATGCAACATTCTCAATGGATGCGATCACTATTACTAGGAGATATGCAAGTGCCGTAAAAGGGATTGGCGTAGTCTCTTGGGAACAGAGTTACTGATCAGCTTACCTAGCTATTTTTTCAAATATCTATGATTGTCACATGAGTGCGGGTTTAAAGATTAGCCCATTAATGGTTCTCTAGGCTAGTGGGAGATTGTTGGAGAAGCGAGCCCGCGACGAGCCATCATGTAATAAATGTTATTGCAAATATCATCCCCTGATCTGAAATGAAGAATAACTAATTTTCATAATAGGCCCCTTAGTACAATTAAGGTTATATACCATGACCATCTTGATGATCATACAACTATTGATTCATTTATTGAATCATAGAAGTTGTTGCTTGGATAAATATTTAAAGCATTAGATTGAGGACTCATCGAGCACCATCAAATGATTATTAAGAGAGGATCTTCAGCCCAAGAAGGAGATGACAATCCTTTCTCTAAAGGCTGATATCTAACCAACCTCTTGATGTAGGTCCTCTTCATAGGAATAGAGATTCAGAGGTATTAGATAAGTTAGGTCAAAGAGTTGACTTAACGAGATCGAAATAACTAAAGACCTATGTCGTATGCTGTCATGATATAGGTACGCATCCTCTGACAAGAGATAGATGTGTTACTATATGTCTGAGTATGTACATTTGATAAAACAATGGGTTGATGACCTAATCAAGATCAATACACCGACGCGCTGGTGTGCATGCAAGGGCATATGAGTAACAAAGGGATCATACAAGTTCAGTTGCTGAACCGGAAGACATGAACTCACTCATGAGATATTGGGAAGAATCAAATTTTGTGAACGATCGTCTCGCTTTGGAAGCTTGACTGAATTTGTAGGTTTGATATATGATTTTGGAAAGTATATGATCAACACCTGGGTATGATATATGCTTTTGGAAAGTATATGATCGATACCAACTCCCAATAGTCAAATGAGAAACCTGATGATAAAACCCTGAAGGAAACAGTCTAAAAGAGATCTAAAACTTCGGTTTTTTTCTAGGTTTTCCAGTATGCAGGATGTACAGGTATTAGGAATACCTGAGGGTGATTTGATCATAAATGATTGTATAACCATGACGCTTCCATTCCTATTGAGTGATGAAATGGGTCTGGATTTTAGTGACTCCTCTCAGTAGAGAAGTGATATAATCTTGGTCCAAATATTGGACAATGATCTGAATGCGATTCAGATGCAATGAGAAGATTGGATCTACGGCCTTGATTTAATCAAGCATTTATGGAAGGTCCGCAAGATCTGGATTTGAGAACTGATCTCAATATCCAAGTCACTATACGTGGAACAATACAATCACCATGTCCTTATCTTCAAGTATCCGCGGAGAAAGCGCATTATCCTTGAAAGATTTCATGGATAATTTCATTGTTGATATGTATAGAGCATTAAGAAAATTGATAATTAAATGTGATTTGATTATCATGAATAATATGAATTTGATTCATATTATAAGGAGAGTTATCTGAGATAAATTAAATGTGATTTAATTATCAAAGATGTGAATAATGTGAATGTGATTCATATTATTTGGGTACATGAGAATAGAGATCCAAGATAATTAAATGTGATTCAATTATCTTGGATATGAATAATGTGGATAGCATTATCCATATTAATCATATATATTATAAATGTGATTTATAATATATAAGAGAGAGCTATTTGTAATACATATTTGTTAATTAAATGTTGATGTGAATTGGATTCACATTGGACAATTGATTGAAAATGTAATTTACATTTTATTTTGGGTTGTGAATGTGATTCACAATTTTCCAATGGCAAGATTGCAATATTCACAAAATAATTATGATTATTTTTGTAGAATAATTTACAACAAGTGTTGTTGTAAATATTGG
Organism: Ottelia alismoides; assembly: GCA_037367405.1. NCBI lineage: Eukaryota > Viridiplantae > Streptophyta > Magnoliopsida > Alismatales > Hydrocharitaceae > Ottelia > Ottelia alismoides. The sequence continues at coordinate 1,658,454 of JAZKJV010001355.1, read as the reverse complement.
AGATTTCCATAAAATAATGTAATCTCATGAGATTACCTCCTTCCTAATTGGGAGGGTGGATGGCCACCAACTCCTATTAGGAAAGGGTGGCCATCCACTCCTCTTTAATGGAAGGAGGCAATCTTCATTCCATAATCTCCATGCTTGATTGATTTAATTTGGCATTAATTATATTGATATATATATATAATCTGAATTAAATTAATTGTTATTGTGTTTTTACAACAAAACCTTGGCCATTGAAAGAAACACAAATCAATTACATCCATTGATTTTGTGTAATCGATGGATTGTGATCCATTGACTCCCAAAATACTATATAAGAAGAGGCACCCCTTGCTCTTCAAAGTTACAACACAACTACAACAACATATACTCTCTCTCTCTCTCATTACGGTCGTCCACCATGGAGCCATAGAGAGAGTCACCATCGCCGCAGCATCAGCGTTATGCTGTCGGATTATTTACTCATAGATCTATGTCTCATTCGGTGTGCTTCGCTCGTGAAGAAAACATCGGATCTCGTGTGACAAGATCAGAAGATTCGTCGCTTGGATCATCAACATGGATTGCGAGGAGCACGTGTTTCATCAACACGGTCGCAAGCCTCTCCTCCGTCAGATCGGACTTGAGACAGGAGGTCTCTTCATTTAGAGACTCGATCGCAACCACGCTTCAAGAGGTAACCCTAATACTTGTTTGTGGTTTAGATGAAACGATCCGAGAAGTGTTCTCGGATCATGTGGTTTCATCACATGAAAATTTTTAAATTCCGCTGCCTCGAGCAACTAGTGAGACTAGTTGCTCGCGGCCGCATACGATGCAATCCTCACGCTTACGTGATGCGCTTAAGAATCTTACCATATCCTTCAAAATTGCCCTATTTGAGAATCGATGAACTATATGCATCATCAGTCGATACATAATCAAGAACAACAATAATAACAAAGCCTTCTCTCACATTAAGTAGGGTCGGCTACTTAGATTCTTTGCCTCCATTCGGATTATTTTAGCTCATTCTCAGATTTAGATCCAAGTAATTATTACCCCTTCAGATAGTCTCCTTTCGATACTTCTTGAGCCTTTCTCACCTCCTCTTAGCCGACTCAACATCCCAAAACCTGCACCTTATATCTGACGCATCATCGGACCTCCTTTGCAAAATGCCTAAATCATCTTAAGCGATTCTCTTTCATCCTATTCTCTATAAGTAATAAGAACATTTATTATAAATTAATCTTAACATATTCTTATATAATAATTTCATCAATCTCTTTTAATAAGCTATAGATCCAACCTACCTTTGCTTAGACTTATCATTGATATATTGCCTAAAAATGTAACGAAGTGACAACTAACAAGACAACTGATACGACTTAATTATCAAATTATGACTATTCTAAATTGTAAACTGACAATGGTAATGAGCCTTCGGTAACACTATATGAATTACTATTTCAATCAAAATAACCATTTGGGCAGCTTGCTACAATCAGTATGTTCATGTGTACAAATCTGCATATTTTGAAATGAAAGTTGCCATATCTTTCATTATTTGCATCCTATTGTATCGTAAAAAGTTGTGATTTCCAATTTAAGCATATCAATATGCCATCATATATAGATAGATTCTTTGCACGTAGACCGCAACGAAGCGCGCATGTAGGGTTTTCGTAGTACGTTTTCAAAATGCAGTGCACCTTTCCCTTGAGTTTTTACTATCGCCCTCGATCGCAAGGACTTCTAACATCTAGTTGATAACAAGTACCCAGAAAATCCTATGGCTATAGGGTGTTCATGGATATGTGCAAGACCCTACTCGATTCATTCCAATCAAAATGGTTATTCATTGGATGGAAAATGGAATACGCTTGAAGGTGAATAGGTTATCTCCATGATTAATGGGTTATCTTCGAATGACAGCCAACATTTACAGCGTGCGCCCTATTTAAATATGACCAATTTAACATATAAATAATATCGCATCACATTCACCGTTCCGACCCTTCCAACCATCAAAATATCTTTCATTCACAAAAGGATTATACTTCTTACTATCCCATTTCAATTCTACTCCAAATAAACTTAGCCATGTAGCCAAAGGAGAGTCAGTTTAGTACTAACAACTACAACTACCCATATCCATTGGAATGGAAAATATTGATTCCCAATTATTTATGTAATGCTTGTCAAAGAAGGGAAAATCAGTACAAGTTTATCACCAAGCATGTTGATAAAGGGATTTTTTTCACCGTGACTATAGATATATAGATATATTCATATACGATCCTCTATCCTATTTGTTTTATATAGAATTTGACATTCATATTCATTTCCTTTTAAAATGTATAAACATATGGATATCAATCAAATATTCGTATTATATCCATTTTAAGGTATAAACATAATTGTATATTTATTTATAACTACGCAACAAAAATTTATAGCTTACTTAAGTATTTCTATTCTATAAATTATGAAATGAATATATTTAACACATTTGTTTTATGTATAAACGATCCTAACCATGTACTTTTTAATTAATTCACAAAGTAATTATGTGATTATTTTTATTCGATTCATATTTATTTTATATTCGTATCCGTTCTTCAAGAATATGGTAAAACATTACCAAATTCCATCAATATTCGCATCCGCATAGGTATTCCCATTTTTGGATCCAATCATTTCCTTCCAAGCACGAGCCTTAAAAACCTTCGAATTACACTACTACCATCGTAATCTTTATAATTACATCACAATCTTTATAATTTTACTCTAACTACCAACATAATCTTTATAATTACACCACAATCTTTATAATTTTACTCTATTTAACACACATACTCATATCCAAAGGTTGTACTGTAAGAGCTGCTAAGATTACAGGGGTGGCATTGTAATTTTAAGAGCTTGTGATGTAATTACAAAGATAATAAGAGCTGTGGTGTAGTTGGACAATATTTTAGGGATTGTGGTGTATGCCCCTTTTTGTCAAACCACTTTACAAGAAGCATGAGCACACTTCATATGGAGCATTATGGAACAAAGACAAACTATCAAGGAAAACAAACCATGATTCCAAGAAGGTGCCTCCAAAGGAGTCAACAAGGAGACGAGCGGTAGTGACGACAACAAGGATCACCAAGGGATTGGCGATCGAGAAGTTAGAACGAAAGCCAGGGCTAGGATTTTGCAGATATCTTGGGAGGAAGATGATACTAGATCTCAATAGAATTATTGGATATCCATGTGTTACAGGTTTTACCACGTGACTCGGATTAGATATCCATCCGATCCAAATACCAAGAACACCCCTGATAACAGGGATGATGGGGTTTACGGTGAAGCGAAGAATTGAGATGTGTGACCTCAATCATATTCGTCGTTTTATATCTATAACCATGTTCTTTAAACTTCCATTCCTAGCAGTGGGGGAAAGAACACGAGGAAACTATTAGACTGAGAAATCCAAACCTGATGAACAAAAAACATCCTTGTAATGGACTGGAATTACAGTCTGTAGCTTGATCTCTAAACCTGGATAAAAAGCTCTTAACTGCCAAGTAGCATGAAGTTCCGAGTAGCGTGAAGGCCAACATGCCCTTGGGTTCAAGAAACATTGCGATGAACTCTTATTGAAAGAAAAAAAAAACCAACATCAGGAAAACTGTTTACTGGTTCAAGAATTAATACAATATGTAACCTACACAGAGGCCAGGTGTGAGATCTGAAACAGCACATTCCGGTCTTTTTTTCGAACAAAGATTTTACATATGTAAACGAGTACTCGAAATGACAAGCAGTAGAAACAAACTGCAAAAATAAGGACCACTAGAAGGGAGATTCTGAATTGGAGATTCCCACCTCGTTTCCCTGCTGATTGGTAATGGTTAAAGTAAGCAAAGTGCATCCTGTGTTTAGCATATCAGCCACCTCCAGATTTAAGCGTGTTGCTCAGCCTGCCAACGGATCAAGTTACAGATCAACAAGTTTCATGAAATGGCAAAAACTAATCAACAGGATACGAGCGGATTTGGATCATAGTTTATTTGTGCAAAAAAGAACATACTTTTAGTGTTTTCTTGCATATTGTGCACCGCATGTTAGTTAACATAGAACACAATAGCTAAGGGTGTGCTTGGCTCTCATTTATATGATAGATTCAGCAAAATGTTTAGAAGGTGTTTTGCTGCAGAGCGACTATTGTTTCTAAATGGATATACAGATAAGGCTCACTTTGATATCTGCAAATATGAAACATCCGAATCCATATATCCATCTTAAATATAAATGTACTCAGAACATTCGGTCAAATGGACCTTCATCCGATATGCATCTGTAGTAATTTAAAAGAAAATGCAGCAAATGTGTATTTACAATTATGTTATAAAAGATATCGCAATGCACATAAGTACCGCCTATTTGCAATTCCTACTACTGACTACAAACCCCACCCAACCAACACAGAAATAAGGAAAATGGATTAGAACAAAGCTTGCAATTTTTTTAGAAGAAAACATTGTTTTATCAAAGGCAATATTTTTAAGGATTTCAAACCTAATAACGTTTTGTACTAGTTTTCGATATTTTAAAATCTAGACCTCAAAAATTGCACTTACGTGTTTGGCATAATAAATAAAATGTTTCAATATGCAGGCAGAACAGCCATGTGAACTTACCAATCTAAGCCCTCAAAGAGCCCTTCTCCTTTAATGGCAGATGTTTTGAAGATTGCCCACTGGCGGTTCTTAATCTTGTGAAGTTCCAAAGATTCTGTTATGGCCGCATCATCAAGTGCGCCTGGAAGATCCTGTGCCAAAATTTATAAATCAGCTGAAATGAAAATAAGCACTTGAACAAAAGGATGCAACCCATAAATTTTCCTACAAAGAAGCGTTTGTAGTTTGAAAAGAAAGTGAACGCTATCACCTTTTGAGAACCAAGATTACCAAACTCCTGTTTCTGTGAGGGATCGTCAGAGATTAGTACAGCCGGTAAAATTAACCAAAAAAGGAAGTTTACACATTGCACATAAACACATCAACCATCTCTATCCACTACCCTAGTGATCGACAGGTTTTTACAGGAACATAACACATTCTCAGCATATGGATGTACAGCCCTAAACTATGCATCGTTCCTTTGCATCCATGACTCCCATTGGTAAGATCCAACACCTGAAAGCCTGCCCTCTCTGAAAGACATCCAAAGGTCAGCCACGAGGGATCCAACTGAGATATAGCTGTTGCTGATACTGAATACATTTCCCCTCTTGATCACTTTATATGGCCCCTAGTTTTTCATGTTCGTTTCAAGTTCTTATTCTCTTCTGTTTTTTTTAGGACCACTCATTCTGGAATTTGTGTAGATTGTTTCCGTGGCGGTGGCGAGTCGAAGAGGTGTGAGGGTCAGGATAGGGACAGAAAGGGGATTCCATAAAAAGAAATGACTACAAGAATTCTGCTGAAATTACAAAGATCCGATCTCGGTTAAAAGATTGCAACGATTTCATATATTCACAGAATTTTCTAGTTGCTTAGGAGATTGCTGCCTTTTGATGCCGTGTACGTGCTAATGGGTTGACATGAATATCTGCTGTTCGAATTCCAGTCTTCGTTACCTGGGCCTTCACCACAGGAGAACAAGACCAAAAACATGGGCAACAAGACTTGCTGTTAGCGCTTTTTAGCAGTTTTCATTTTCATTTGCCATCATGACATTAATTTCCTTTTTTGGACAAAAACAAGAGATGATCTCCTTCTCTCCTGCCCTCAGAGTTGAGAGACGTGCATTCTAAAGTTAAGATAACTGCACGCACGCACGAACACACACATAGACACCCATGCAGCACGTACAAACACACGAATCCACACACATGCACACCCATGCACATGCACATGAACCCACACGCACCCACATCCACACGTGCCTGCACACAATTTAATAACCAAGGTATGGAAGATTATTAATACTCTTAATACATCTGTAAATTGATTCCACATTAGGCATTTACTGAATAGGATTGTGACGGAAAGTAATCGCTGAAAAGAAGGTTCCAGAAAAGGAACATGTGATGTCACCAACACCAGGGAGGTAAGCTTGTGTGATCAAAAGGTCCCCAACATAAACTCTTCATAAATGGGCCATTACTGATACCATTTCTTATACAAGTGAAGAACTCCTCAAGTACTGCTATAGGGGGAATCGAAATGCCTATCCTTTGTTCTTTTGGATTTCAAGTTGCTCCATGCTAATCTACATGCATGCAAACAGACGGATACGGATTTTAAATACGAATACGGATGCGAATACAGATATTACCCGAAATGAAAACTACATTACCATATCCTTAAAAAAACGGATATGGATGTAAAACGGATATTGATTGCATACGAATAATATTAGAAACACTATACATTAGTTTAAATATGCATGTATTGGATGGTATTCACATGATATAGATATACTAAACGTGCTCATATCATAATAATTATACCAAATATGGTAAATGAAGGTATAAAATTATGTTACGCATAGTTAAAAATAAATCTACAATTATATTTATATATGAGCACAGATATATGGATACAGATGTTAGAGGATATTGAAGTGATATACATATCCTTACCCTCTTTAAAACGGATTGATGCAAATGTTAAAATACGTATAAAACAGATACAATGGCGGATCGGATATAGTTATATCCGTTTCCGTTTGCATCCCTACTAATCTATGAAACACTAAGGACATGCTTTACCGGGTATTTTGGGGTTCTAGGTTTGTAAGGGTTTTCTTTGCCGGTTGTACATTTTTCCCTCTTGAAGTGGACAGTGGGTAAAGCTTGGTTGCGGTATATGTTCTTTTCTCTGAATAAAAGATGGGCCGTTTAATATCGAGGCATCCATACTTCCCAGTTCCCATTTCAAAGAAAAAGGTTGGGCAGTTGTGGTAGGCTTGAGATTGCAGAAGGGTGCAAAGTGATGGTAGTTCTGAGAGGCAGCTATTAAGGCAAGCGGATGGAACTAGCATGGGGGTTTTGGTAAGAGGAAATAGGAGAGAAGTAAAAAGGTGGCAACCGTGATTTTGTGCACTACGAAAGTAACAAAATACGAAGAGGAAAAAGTTACTTGACAACTACCTACTTTGGCCTTTTTTAACTTCGTAGTAACAATGTCATATTACAAGGGATATATTATCTATGGTCATACAGGCCTAAAAGAAAGGTTACAATGACATTTTGTAAGAAGCCAAAACCTTTCACTTCTATGGACCATGACATGATCTTCATTTTTAAAAAATAAAAAATAACATATGCTTAAAGAACAAATTGATCTGACCTGTTTATTGGCATACACGAGAACAACAGCACCTTTTAACTCATCCTCCTGGAATATTTCAAAGTAAACTATTATTACCAGAGTAACCCTAGTAAACAGCAGTGTCAAGTTTGTAAAAAGCAGCAGTTTTTTTGCGTTTAAGTGGCAGTAGAACAGCAAAGGAAGTGGACTAATTGACATAGAAAAGATCCCATAAGCTGCATACAACCATGTAATTCCATTCACTCTCTGTTAGCTTGGCATCCTCAAACCTTTGGTGGCATATAAAAATGATAGCTAATGTTCTCACATTTCAAGAGATTCTTGCTGTTCAAGTGTTGCTAAACTGTAATAAGAAGAAAAGACATGGGCCAACAAAAACTTCGTAAAACATAAATAAAATTGTTCCTTCTCACCACTTTAATAAAGTAGGTGGCACTAAAATTTTCATGTGATGATTAAAGCTTGAGCATTGCTTGAATGAAAATAATAAAAGAAGTGAGTGACAGATTTTTGTAAAATCAGAAAGCAGATTAAAAATACCAACTGAACTATCTCCAAACCCTTGGTGGCATATAAAAATGAAAGGTAAGTTTCTCGCATTTCAAGAGATCCTTGCTGTTCAAGCGTTGCTAGAGTAAACTGTAATAAGAAAAAAAGACATGGGCCAACAAAAGATTTCGTAAAACATAAATAAAATGTTCCTGCTCACCACTTCAACAAAGTAGGCGGCACTGAAATTTTCATGCGATGCTTAAAGCTTGAGCATTGCTCGAATGAAACTAATAAGAGAAGTGGGTGACAGGGACTTTTCTAAAATCAGAAAGCAGATTAAAAATACCAACTGAACTGTTCCAATTAACTACCTCAATAACGTTGCAATTTCATAACTAAACCAGCGACCCAACAAAAAATCAGGACTTTTGCAACACAAATGTCATAATCATTTTATTTAGGGTTTTTGTCACTTGTGCCCTTCTTAACTTCAATAATATCAGTTATGCCCCTCCCTTTTTTGGAATATCTTTTGTGTCCCTACCTTCCTACAAAATTCATGTTTTGCCCTTCCATAGGGTAAAGTAGAAGCATAACTGATATTACAAAAGGGAAGAATTGTGAATTTTGTAAGAAAATAGGAGCATAAATGATATTCCACAAAAGGGAGGGGCATAATTGATATTGCAGAAGTTAAGGGCACAAGTGATAAAAACCATTTTATTTACCTTTAATCAGTGATGCAACTAGTAAGAAATATGTTCTCTTTTATTTTTAAGAAGGGATAATTGTAGAACTTGGACCCTGGTCTTTAAAATAGGATACCATGTGCTTAGTTATATTAATATTCTGCAAAATTACCTCCAAGATGGCATGAAATTCATCCTTGGCTGTTACCAATCTGTCTGTATCACTTGAATCAACAACATATATTATAGCTTGAGTGTTTGGAAAATAGCATCGCCAATAAGGTCTGAAGAAGAAACCATGAATAGTTTCAAATCAAAACCTAAAAAAGACTATCCAGGAAAACAATTATGCTCATTGCTACAATCTTTCTAAAAATATACAAGCATACACATGTACATTATATAGCTTGAGTTTTCTTTCTGTTTTTCTTTTTGAATCGATAGCTAGAGTTTTTGTTTGAAAATAGAATCTCCAATAAGGAAACTCCGATGCAGTAGTGTTGATGGTCCCTTTGTATTGCCAATTCCATTCCCGGACAATGGAGAGTTGGATTAGTTAACTACCAAGCAGCGTTGTTGAAATCCTTTTAACATGGATCAATGCTTATTAGAATTTCTAGAGCCGTCCCTAGAAAACAGTGCATTACATTGCGAATGCAAGCGCCGTGCATTTCATTGCGAATGCAAGTGAAATTTGGCAAGGGCTGCTGCACTATAGCGTCACCCATCTGTAATGCAAAGTTTTCATGGGTTCTAGCACTGGGGACACATGCGACTAAAGAAACTTTCTCGCTACATCAATGCCTGTATGCAACTCAAATAATGAAAGGGTATCCGTATCCTGGTTGACAGATGTGGGGAAAAAAGAAGTTAATCCATGAAAACAAGTTACAGATTGCAACTTGGGATATTGGCACGCATCGGTAAGCTAATTGATGGAGCGAAAACAATGATTCGGATGAAGGTAAGTATCTTATACCTACAAGAGAGTAAATAGTGTGGGGAGGAGCTAAAGAAATCAAAAGAACTCATTTCAAGTTGTGGTATTCAAGAACAGAGAAAGCTCAGAATGGGATTTCCATTATTGTGTATAAAGACTAATGGGAGACTGTGATAGAAGTAAAGAGGTTTGAAAATCGAATTATGATGATTAGAGCAATCTTGCGAATAAAGATTCTGCCTACCCTTTGCACATATGCACCCCCAAGTAAGCTAGACGAAATAGAAAAAATAAAATTTTGTTAGTAGTTTGGTTAAAATTTTCCAAAGAATTGAGATATATAATTTGATTAAATGAAGATTCTTAAAAAGAAAAACAAAACAAACATTTGAGGAGAATGCGCTACAAAATGCTGACTAGAATGTTGCTGCAAAAAACAAAATATGAAATTCAATTGTTTATTTGAAAAGTTGGAAAAGATTTCTTAGGCATACCCAAGGGAGGTGCACCAACACAGAAGTAGCTTGGTGGAGGGTGAAGTACAAGAGAAACTTAAAATGGAAATAATAAGGTCTAGGTTTTCTCTCTGAATAGAACAAACAAAAACTCGGCAGAGTACAAAAAAGCAGAGAAAGAAGTGAAGAAGGCAGTTAGTGGCGAAAAACAAAATCTTATGACAAGAATTATCTTTATAAGCTTTTTAATGAAAAGAGATGTAAAAATGACGAAGTCAGGGAAAGCAGTAGGATCTAATGAACATATATGGAAGATATTGGGTATTATTTTAAGAAGCGAGAAAATACCAAATGAAAGGAGAAAAGTTATTGTGATATATATGAGAATAAAGAAGATACATAAACTTGTGCGAACTAAGGGTATTAAATTAATGAGTCATAATGAAGTTAAATGAGAAGGTAATTTAAACATTCTCAGAAAACCAGTGTACTTTCATCTCTAGTTCATCTAAATTCGAGGCTATACAACTTCTTTGGTGCTTAATGGAAGTTTTCAAAATAAAAAGGAACCTTCATATAGACTTTATTGATTTGAAAATTCATTGGATCCCTATTAAATTGGAAAATTTATTGGATCCATTTCTTGCGCCAAGTACTTCCAAGCTCAGCTCCCCTATCAAATTGAAAATACATCGGATCCCTGATTTTGACCAACAACCCCCCCCCCCCACCGGTCAATCCTCATTAAAAAGGGTAACATTAAAATCGCCTTGACATGTCGTTCTTCCCTCCATAAATTTATCACGAGGGACCCATCACTGAGAAAACATAGCGCCCCACGATCCCTTAAATCAGATCCCAGAGATTGCTGCTCCAGCCAATGAGCTGGCCTCGGAGCTTCCGTTAGATCCAATCACGCAAAAAAATGATAAGGATTGGTCCGCTCAAAGAATTCCAGATCTGCTCGTTCCATTCCTGAATTTTAGTTTCCTGAATCAATAGTATCCTCAGGTGTCTCATTAGATGGTTTAGCACGGTTTGCAACGTCAGGACCACTGATCTCCGTCTCAGCCCAATCGAACACAGGAGCAGTGACTTAGAAAAACGCACCTGATGTAGGCGCCATGGTTTATGCATTTTTCCCGGATATAGAACTTTCCCCCATTTTCTTGTGGGGGAGTGCGAGGTGCTGAGAAGATGTCTAAAACCCATCTGTTTTGACACTAATCATTGTTCAGATTTATAAAACCCCACACCGAGGTTGATCGTTGTTCTCCACAGTGCGTCAAAGATCTCGATGGTGAAATATTCAGTGAATCAGCACCACGATCCTTACCCGGTGGAGATAAGGCTATTGGGGAGGTCACATCCAATAGAGATACAGCCATTGAGTACATGGCACCACACTGCTCATCAACATCAAGGTCTACCTTCGACTCCACGAAGCAGATCACATTGGTGTGTCATGGCGAAATTGGCAGCAGACGTTTCCAAAGGGTCAAACCGTCCTTCAAGTATTGGGTCCTCATCAGAGGTATCACTGCAGCCCAAGTTCGAATCATCCTTAATAATAATCGGAGCCTATTGTCGGTCCAGCAACTAGCGGTATCCGTTTACCAGATCTAACCCGATCTGAAGAAACAATATCCTCATAAGTGGGGGCGCCTACCACTGACGACACTTTTACTGGGGCATCAAATAAACCATTTCCAAGAGATACTCTGGGGTATGCGAAGAGACTGGTGGGACCATCTCTCGAAAAACTTCCGATCGAAGCTGCATCTGCGACCATTCGGCTTCCAAGCTTGGCGGCTTCATACCCGAAGGTATTGCCGGCGCTCTTAGCTGAAGGCCTCCGTGGCTGATTGGGGCAACAAACCTCATAGCTTGAGGGAGGAAATGGATGAGGTCAGATTCCGCAGAAAATAAAAGAAGGGAATATGGGAGTCCAACTCAAATTTTCTTTTCAGTGTCACTCCTTTCATACAAAGTATACCATTTATATACGAGAGGTGAACTTTTAGAAGGAAAGAACAATCAAATCCAAATCAAATCAAATTGATTGGTTCATGGTTAATTAAACTATCTAGATCTAGAATCAAAACTAAAGACTTGTAAATTTATTTATAAAATAAAATGCTAATGGACTCAAATAAAAGATCAAAACCAACTTCTCAAAAAAAATCAAAACCATCAAATTCCAAATAGGGCAAAAATCCCTAATTTGGGATTGCATAAACTTTTCGATAAGTTGTCTAAATTCCTAAACCGGTGATCTTCCAAAATGTTACATACCTGCATATTACTTTTTGAAGATTCCAATTTTTTCAGCTAATTTTAAAATCGAAGGGTATCAAATTGATGAGTCATACTATGAAAATTTGAGAACGTGTGATTGAAAGAAGGTTGAAGCAAGTTTCCAAAGTAACTGCAAATCAATTCGGATTCATGACAGGTCGCTCAACTATTAAAGCTATCCACTTGTTGAGGAGAACAATGGAGATTTATAGAGATAAAAAGAAGAGCCTCCATATGATTTTGTTAGAAAACGAGAATGTGGAAGCGTAATATCAGAGATAAAGAATAAACATGAAGGAACACCTGGATTTTTATGTGGAACCCTATTCCCCTAAGGAGCGGGATGAAACCACAGGAGAACACCTCAAAGAGCTGATGTGTTCATTCACATTTCTAATCTGATACAATGGGTGTGGGACTTCTTATATAGCCCACACTGACTCTCCAAGTCCCACAAACAGTAGATGTGGGATTAAACCACTGGATGTGGTAATTGAACCCTGGAGGGATCCAATTACCCATCTACACAATTGACACACATATTCCAACACTTTCCCTCAAGCTGGAACATGTATATTCAACTTGGACAAACAGAAAGAAATCTCAAATTCACAATACAATGCACTACAGACAATATCAACTCAACGCATACTATTGTCAGTTTCTTCGAAGATGTTGCTTCTCATGCCATGCAGGTGAGGAATAATAATGCTGGAGTGTGAGTTGAACCGGGTCTACTTGTCAGAGAACATGTGCTCTGTACTACGTTTGTCAGACTCACTGAAACGGGAGCGAGTCTCCTCGTCGGAGTACTATGGACCGTCACATGTAGAAGATTGTGCATCATGTGGACAATCGCTCCATCTCTGAAGGGTCGAACTGAAAAGGTCGTGGAAACATCCTCATCGGAGTCCGTGGTCGCTGGAGAATGGAGTCTGAAAGTCTCCTCATCGGAGAACTGGATCTCTCCCATACTGACTCAGAGAATGGGATATCTACTCTGGAGTCCCTATGAAACCACATGAAAACCCTAACCCACAATGGCATAGAGAATGGGATCTCTCATCTGAAGTCCTTATAGATCACATGAAAACTCTGAGACCAAAAACAAAGATGGAGACCAAACAAAAATGATCGCAGACACGTGCGCATCATACTAAAGACTTGTAACCAATCTGAACATCGAGTCTAAATCTGAACTCTAGAGTCTGAAATCTAACCTGGAATCTGAATCTGAAGCCATAGAACTCTACACAACTTTACCCCTTCTCCCATACTTGTCGGAAAATAATGACATCGACAAAGTAGGGAGACGACATGAAAAGATGGGGGAAATGAATAAATGACATAGGCCTTTCTCAAAAAAATGTCGGCTTTTCTTCTCGCAATTTTTTTCATATGATTTTTTTACGATCCCTTTTTTTCTTTTGCGTACGGGTTTTTTTGTATGCACTTTTTTTTGAAAACTCTCGACTCACTTGGGCCCAAAAATGTCATTTTTTTGAAAATCAGGCCACTCCTTTTTTCTCTTTTGGCACCTTTCTCTTCTCTATCTCTTTCTTTCCTTTTTTTAATACAAGGCCCAGTTGCCCTTAATTTTCCTTTCTCTCTCTCTCTCTCTATCTCTCTCTCTTTTACATATAAGAAGCAGCATCCGTGCCCAATATAAGGCCCAACAAGAAATACCAGGGAGCCCTAGGGTTCCCCATCGGGAAACCCTTTGCAGGAGCCACCACCGGGAGAAGAATCGCACAAGGGATTCCATCGCGTTGGGCTTCTTCTCGCACTGAGGAGATGGGTCGCGCCACTTGGTGGTTGCGAGATCAAGGGTGGCATGGGAGCCGCCTCTGCCAGGGCATAAGAGAGGAGGTGCGGTCACCTTGTGCATGAGAACTTGGAGCTTCATCGCTAGGAGAAGAACCCATGGAACTCCAGCTTTGATGTGTGACCCTACATGCTGCTTCTCCTCATGGAGAACCCATCTGCGTCGTCATCACAATGGAGAGGAGGGGCCATTACCTCGTCATCGCCGCCTGAGGGAGGGGGTCTTCGCCTCAGATCGATGTTGTTGTTGTTGATGGCTGCATGTTGCCGTCGCAGAGAGAAAGCATCCCCATCTGAGATCTGATATCATTGAAGAAGAGTTGCTTGAAGAATGGTTGTGCATAAGGGTATGGCTTGGTAGGATCAGCCGTCTGGAGCCCTCAACAAAGGAGATGCCTTCTTCTTCTTCCTTGAACGATGAAGGGTGGCATCGGGCCCTACCTCCTTGTTCTTCGAACTTCATGGCCAAGCAAGGAATCACGAGCCTCTTGGAGATGCTATCGTTGTTGCTTGGGGCACGGGATTCATGCGACGCGAAGATGATAGCATGCAGCTTACTAGAGATGGATGCTTGGGGTTGCAACGTCCCAGATCTAGGGTTATACAGATGAAACCAGGAACACAATCATAATCTTTGATTCACACACCTGGACATCTTGCATGATGGCATGATCTAGGGTTCAGAAACCTTGGAATTTCTAGAACACGAACAAATCTTCGAACAATATATGAACATGAATAGATCTTCAGAATAATCTTTCAAGAATAATGAAGAATCGAGCCTTGACTAAATCGTGAATTAGGGTTTCAACAGAAAACCTTAGAACCGAATCTCGAATCGCGAACATAAATAAAGAACATAAAATCCTTGAGAATCGAACCCGCTCCGATACCATGTTAGAAAATGAGAATGCGGAAGCGTAATATCAAAGAGAAAGAATAAAACATGAAGGAACACCGAGATTTCTACATGGAACCCTACTCCCTAAGGAGCGGGATGAAACCACGGGAGAACGTCTCAAAGGACTGATGTGTTCATTCACTTTTCTCATCTAATACAATGGGTGTGGAGCTTCTTATATAGCCCCAATTGACTCTCCAAGTCCCACAAATAGTAGATGTGGGACTAAACAACTAAATGTGGTAATTGGACCCTAGAGGGATCCAATTACCCATCAATACAAGTGATGCACATATTCCAACAGATTTTATTGATTTGGAGAGGGCTTATGATTCAGTCTCAATGGAGATATTGTAGAGAGTTTTGGAGAAGAAACAAGTATATGTCCTAAACATTAACCTTATAAAGGATTTGCATGATAGGTCTTCATCTTGTGTAAGGATCCAGTCTGGGAAGACTGACTATTTTAACATCAACATTGCTATGCATCAAAGTTCAGCTTTGAGTCCATTCCTTTTTACTTTGATTATGGACGAGTTGACTAATCACATTCAGGATGAAATACCTTGATGTATGTTGTTCGCCGATGATATTGTATTTATTAATGAGACAAGAGATGGAGTAAATGAGAAGCTGGAGATTTGGAGACATGCCTAAGAAACTAAAGGATTTCATATAAATAGGGATAAGACTAAATATATGGAGTGCACATTTGATGAAAACAATAGTGAATGACTCGAGGTGAATATTGAAGACGATAACATTCAAAAAAATATTATTTTAGATAAATGGGATCTATTTTGCAACATGATAGGGAAACTGATGGAGATGTTACCCATAGAATATATAGTAAATACAGGTAGGCTAAAGTGGAGAAGATCCTCTAATGTTCTTTGTGATAAGAAAATCCTTTGAAAGTCAACAAAAAGTATTACAAAGCAGCCGTGAGACCTGCTATGCTCTATGGATCAGAATATTGGTATATGAACCATAGACATGTGCAGAGAATGACGGTAGCAGAAAAGAAAATGCTAATGTGGATAATTGGTCCTACACAAAAAGATTAGATTCGAAATGATGCGATCAGAAGGAAAGTTAGTGTAGCTCCGATAGAGGATAAAATGAGAGAAAACCGCTTAAGATGGTTTGGCCATTTGCAAAGGAGGTCGGTTGATGTACCTGTTAGAAGATGTGAGATTTGGGATGTTGAGCCGGTTAAGAGGGCGAGGAAGGCTCAAGAAGTGTTGGAATGAGACCATCCGAAGAGATCTTAGTTATTTGGATTTATGCTTGAGAATGACCCAAATAGATCTGAATGGAGGCAAAAATCCATGTAGTCCCTACTTTTTTTTGAGAAGTGAAACGAGTGAAGTCTCAGAAATTGAGACTCGCTACTAAGTATATTTCATTAATTAAAAAGTATAAAAGAGTACATATTCTCACAGACTCCACAAAGTATACAATGCTTTGCTATACTCTAGTATATTTTCAGAATAACAAGATTGCCCCCCCCCCAAAATGACTTTGTTCCTTGCGCACCAAATAGCCCACAGAGTTGCATAAGGTCGCGCACTATCCTCATGTCGAAAGCCGCACACCAAACAGATGCTCCTCCAAAAGCTCGCACCGTCATGCCAGTCACACCATGAGATTCTTGACATGCTCCCAACTTGAACAGAAGACGGACACACGAAGAATAAGTGATCCGCGTCCTCTGGCACCAAACCACATCTAGCGCAAACCTCACTAGCCAGACCAAGCAAGTGGCACCGACGAACCTGCGAGAGTATCTGATCCTGACGAAGCAACCAAAGAAAAACTTTTATCCGATTTGCCACCCTGCTTCTCCAAACCATCCTCAAATCCGTCACCATATCCGGCTCCGCCTCGTCCCCATCCTCAACTAGAAATTGGTATGCCTTTTTCACAGAAAATCTGTCATTTACCCACGCAAAATGATCTCGCCTCGCCGAGAGACCCTCACATTCATCCAGAAGTGCCTGTAAAGCCACAAACTCCCCCATCATCTGGTCTGACAACTAAGAAATAAAAGTGGGGACCCAAGACCCATTCACCTACGTCTCCTGCACCGAAGTTGTTCTATTAGTCGTGTGTCGGTATAAACGCAGGAATAACTCATATAGAACTCCCTCGCCCGTCCAGTTATCCGTCCAGAAGCAGACGAAGCTCCATCCCCAAGAACCGGCCGCAACTCCCCAGCAATGTCCGACATCACCTTAGTAATTCCCTTCTAAAAGGGATGATGGAAATCGACCCTACTTAATTGTGGGAAAAGACTTTGTTATTGTCGTTTTCCTTCCTCCAATGTTATATTACTATGAGAAGTATTCGAAGGGCTCCACTATAATATTTCTCGAAGAAATTAACTCTTTAACCCCTTTTAAAATGACTCCAATATCCTATTGCTTTAATTTGTAATTAGAGCTTCAGGAAGCA
The DNA here is from genome assembly GCA_037367405.1 of Ottelia alismoides. Lineage (NCBI taxonomy): Eukaryota > Viridiplantae > Streptophyta > Magnoliopsida > Alismatales > Hydrocharitaceae > Ottelia > Ottelia alismoides. The sequence goes on along the minus strand of JAZKJV010001355.1, from coordinate 1,641,076 downwards.
ACAGAAGATGGTGGAAGTGATTGTACCCCATTGTGCAATATTGATGTTCCAGCTGATAAGAAGTAAAAGGTAAACGCCTCGTTCCACCTTTTGTTTTTTCAGACATTGGTTGTGTAGCAGATGGCATGCTACCTTGAAATGGCATGGATAATTCGAATCAAGGATGCATTGATGGTTGCGCATGGGTAGTGAGCGCATGGGGGGGAGGGGGCGCAAGCGGGGAGAGATAGTGGCCGAGGTTGCACAAGTTCACGGGCGTAGGCATCAAGGCCATAAATATCGCTTTCAATCACTATATCGGTGATTGGATGAAATGGAAATTCGACCAAAATTGGTCAAATTTTGATCGAAATTTCGATCACCAAAGCTTCTATCGGCAGCCCTGAAGGCTGAACTTTCAGCCATTTCAATCAAATTTCAGTCACACGTTGAAACTAAAATTCAACTGAAATTCGATCAAGTTTCAGCGAAATTCGATGCCATGGTAGGCATACATGCGTGGGAACATGAATGTGGATCGGCGCCTATCAAGCAAGTGTGGCCTAGCTACACATGCACGTTGGGGTGGCTCGTGACAAGAATGACAACAAATTGGTAGCGACAGAGAGTTGCAACAACCACATGCATTAACCACCATCGAGGGACTTCTTGGCAGTGGGCACCAATGACACTAGAGTTGGCCCCATGTATGGGCATAGGGAAAAACGTGAGGCATACTACTTGCTCGTATAGAGAAGAATCTATAATTTCACGACTCATAATAGGACATCTGGATGTAGCAGGGATCTACTTCATTTTCAAAATCAAATGAACTTATTATAACATAATAACTTAACGTACCTTCGAGCAAGAATTCTGAAGCTGTAAACAAGTGTTGCAACTCCCTAAATTGGAGTTCGAGATTTCATTCAATTCGTGGTGATAAGATGATGATCGACTGACTCTTCTATTCTCTTCGATCTTCTTTGTCGTATGCTTATGAAAACAGTAAATTATGACAACGATTTGGATGTCATGACCTAATACCACTTAATGCAAATGAATGAGTGGCAAATAGAGAAGAGTGCGAGTAGTGTCATAGGTTGAGAGAGGAGCTGGGGTGAGGAGTTGGATTCTACAAAAAACAAGCAGGGGATATCAGAGTTAAACTCCAATTTTCTATAATTCTTAAAAAACTTGCCACATCTTTCGAAATTTCTTCATCGTTGCTTACTTTATTACATACAATACGTTGGTAGTGATTCTAAAAAAAAATCAGTCCATTGGTACTTCTATGTGATTTTGTGAATTTTCTGACAAGTTTGTCTCTCAAACTGCTTAGAATAGTCTAAAGTAGTTTTTTTAAAGAAAAAAAGCGTACACCATATAGGTGCAAGCCCAAAAACTTCACCATTTATTCACCAAAGAAAAAGAAAGAAAAATAAAAAATACACCTAATACAACCTCGAGTCACAGATTACGCATTACAAAGTTCAGCTCTCATACATTACATTTGCATGCGCCACAACATTATCACTCAGAAATCGAGCTTGTCGAAAGATCAACCCATTCCAAGCCAGCCAGATAGCCCAAAGGACCGCAATAATTTTTTATCTCCCCTCCTCCGTGCCCCTCCAATCTGAGCCAACTGATTCCCAAAATCCCAATGCGTCGCCCATCCTCACCTCCTAATTGCCAACACGATTCCATATTTCCATCGAGCCAGAGCAAGAGAAGAACAAATGTTCAATATCTTCCACTGCCTCCTAACATCTGGGACAAACCTGGCTTGCCCCAGGTACGAAGCGCCTGAGCCTCTCTCGTCAGTAGTCTACCCCTCCTGAGAATCCAAAGGAAAACATTTACTCGAGTTGGAATCTTCCAGTTCCAAAAACGCCACAAACCCACTAGGATCAAAGACTGCTAACCCCCTGAGTGCTCTGTAAGCCTTCCCTACAGAATACGACCCATCACGCCACGTCCAACAATCATGACCGTCAGTAGGCCCGGCCACCCATCTAGTTCCCCGAGCAAAGTCATGAGTTCCTTCAGTCGTTGATCTGAGAGATCAGATCTAAATTGCAGGAAGAAAGAATGGCCATCCCACGTTTCCGCCACCGAGAACTCCGGGGTGCAATGCTAATGATCTTAGCCGTGAAAATCTTGCTACTAAAACATCTTCCTCACTCCAGTCATCGGTCCAAAGCCGAAAGCCCATACCATCACCAACCACCGGTCTCAAAAAAAGTCTGAGTTCCTATGCCACCATGCTTATTCCCCGCCAGAAATATGAAGGTGTCACACCAAGATCCGCATTAGTAGGGAAAGAAGTACCGGATCCATAGATTTTTCTAATTAGATTGCATATGAGGCTATCACAATCATCCCAGATTCTAGCAACCCATTTGCCGAGCAGCACCTTGCTCATCTCTTCCAAGCCGCGCACTCCAAGTCCACCTTCCTCCTTTGGACACGACATTGAGTTCCAACCCACCAAATGAAAGCCACCCGATTGCCCGAATGACGACCTTGCCTCATTATGGATTCCATCCTTTGCCTCAACCCCACAGGCAGCATATTTGACGAGAGGAAGAAATCGGGATCGCTGAAAGCACCGATTTCAGCATATCCAACATGCCTCCCCTAGACAGGAAGACCGATTTCCACCTTACAAGCCTCCGCCCCAATTTCTCAATCACATGTACCCAATCCGCAGCGCATAAACGATTTGCCACCTACAGGATGCCTAGGTACCGCATCGAAAGATCCCCCTAAGGAGACCTCAACCATCTCGCACACAAAAATCAATCTCCCCCTCCATCAAACCCAACGGGACAAAAGTTGATTTATCTTTGTTCAACCTCAGTCTCGAGACCTACCCAAAGATATCCAACACCGTTGAGAAGACCTTGCAGTTATCCGCTCCTCCCTCCATGAAGAGAATCGTGTCATCAGCATACTGCAAGATGGGAATGGAAATCCTCTCCCTCGAATATCCTCAACACAAATCCCTTGAGACAACACGATCTCCATAATCGTCAGAGCGTCTACCACCAGCATAAAGAGCAAAGGAGCCAATGGGCACCCTTGTCGAACTCCCTATTGAGGCTGGAAAGAGCCTCCCTTTGGCTGCCCAATTATCAACGCTGCCCACAATGATGTCATGACACACCTCTTCATCCAACCTATCCACTTTTCCGTGAAACCCCTTCTGTAAAGCGAGGCCTAGATGAATCGTCAACCCACATCGTCGTAAGCCTTTGAAAATCGACCTTCCGAATCACCCCTTCCACCCTCCTCCTCCGCCAATCCGCATGGATCTCTGACCAAGGCCTTAAATGTCGGTTTCGGTCACCATTTCTGATGCAGCGTGACCCCAAATTATGGGGCCACATTTATTCAATTAAATAATTATCATTTTTATTTACGTTTTTTAGCGGTCGTAGTGGTCTAATTTAATAATTGAGATCGCATGTGATCTCAACGTTGATTTCGTAGATTTTAATTACAATTGTTGGTCAATTAAATAATTAGAGTCTAATTAAGTTAGTTAGAGGTCAATTAGGATTTATTGGAGTCCAATTAGGCAAGTCGGTTGTCAGTTTGAATTTATTTACTATTTTTGTAAACCCCTCTCTCCTATATAAAGAGAGGGTAGTCCATTGTTTTATTCAGTCAGTTATGAATTGAAATTTGAGTTGATCTCATTTTATCCCCTCTCCTTCTCTCTCTCCCTCCACGTGATCTCCGCGGTCTCCTTCCTCCATCCCTCGTTACACACGAGTATTTCTTCTTCTCAATCTCTCTCTTTCTCCACCGATATTCCACCGCCTACTTATTTTATTTTTATCGTCGACGCCGGAATCTATTTGCATCAAGTGGTATCAGAGCATGGATTTCGAATCGTACCTACGATTCGACGATCCGATCGACTATTGGTGTGCAAAGTTCGGTCTCCGCCGCCCATCTCGTGGTTCGCGTCGCTCAAAAAAGTTCCATCAACGTCTTATCGCATGCATTAAGGTGCATGAATGGTTGGGCACACAAATCGACGACGATTCCGCCGCCAACGACCAAAATCAGATCGATGCAATCGCTGTTCAAACCGAGTTCGAGGCAAAAAATGAAGGTACTTTCATTATAGATGAAGATTTATTTCCTGTGCAACCAAACAATGAAGACAAAGGGCCGATTTTCGACACAAGCACGGAAGAAGAATCTGAGTTCGACGTCGAAGTTGCTGTCCGGGAGTTTACAGATCAGCCCCCATCACCGGCGGCATCCCCAATGGCAACCGCAACCTCGCCGCCATCCCCTGCGGCAAACCCGACCCCCCCGGCAAACCCCCTAGCCGTTTCAACCCCTCCCGCGCCTCCAGCGGCCTCGCCACCAACTCCTACGGCAAACCCGACCCCCCCGACAACAGGGCCCTCCTCCGCTGTACCCTCTTCCCCAACCCCACCCGCGGCACCTGCACCCCCTCCCACAACCCCGGCGATTTCCCCTGTTCCACCACCACCCGCCAACATTACAACCCCGAGGTTGTCCCCCGCACGCCAACCACAGCACTGCAAGCCCCCCACCGCACCACGCGAAACCCCGGTTGGCAGAAGCCCGAACCCCCGACGCCACAAAGCACAAACCGACCCCGATCGACCCCGCTGCGACCAACGCCAAGCCCGCCACCAACACTGCCTCGGCCCAGCACCTCGTCACCGCTGCGTCCAGGCGCTTTGCGCGCGCCATCGCAGCCACCTCAGCTCGCCTCTGCTGCCGCGGAGCGCCGCCCTGCGGAACGCCTTCCACCGTCTCTCCCGGCTGACTCCAGCTCCAAGGCCCCGAGTTACTACCGCCGCCGACCTGTCGGGTATTCCCTGCCGCCCCCCCACGCCTAAAAAAGGGGTTCGAACCCTAACAGGGCCGAGAATGGGGGCACACGACTTCCTGAGATTGGGGGAACTGATTTGGAAAATTTACGAAGAACCCCCCCTGACTTGAGCTTTTATTTAAAGGGAGAAGATAAAAGCCACTCTCTCAATATGGGCTCAATTGGAGGGGTACGAAAACTGTACCCACGCCCCTGGTGGCGAAAATTTTTAAGGAAAAGGGCTGAGAACCAAAATTATGGGGATCCTCCTAATCCAAATAGGACTAGGGCATTGATTTTTCCCTATATAAGGACCCCATGGCTCCAATTCGTAGACACATCTCCCCTTCTCATCTCTTTGTGCCATTGCTTCATCATGGATCATTCAGGGGCCATATTCTCCATGCCGCATCAATTCTTTGAGCACCATGGGAAGAAGACGACAATCGAGACGACGCCACCGTACGCCCCGCATATGTTTTTCGACCACGGTGGCCACGCCTCCCCCGCCCGCATATGGATTCCGCCGTTCACGCCCCACATGTTCTTCCTGAAGATAATTAAAGCCGCCGAACCTGCAGTTCACGCAATTCGTCAGGAGCCGAATTTTTGAAAGCGGTGGAGAGTTGATGCAGCGTGACCCCAAATTATGGGGCCACATTTATTCAATTAAATAATTATCATTTTTATTTACGTTTTTTAGCGGTCGTAGTGGTCTAATTTAATAATTGAGATCGCCTGTGATCTCAACGTTGATTTCGTAGATTTTAATTACAATTGTTGGTCAATTAAATAATTAGAGTCTAATTAAGTTAGTTAGAGGTCAATTAGGATTTATTGGAGTCCAATTAGGCAAGTCGGTTGTCAGTTTGAATTTATTTACTATTTTTGTAAACCCCTCTCTCCTATATAAAGAGAGGGTAGTCCATTGTTTTAATCAGTCAGTTATGAATTGAAATTTGAGTTGATCTCATTTTATCCCCTCTCCTTCTCTCTCTCCCTCCACGCGATCTCCGCGGTCTCCTTCCTCCATCCCTCGTTACCGACGAGTATTTCTTCTTCTCAATCTCTCTCTTTCTCCACCGATATTCCACCGCCTACTTATTTTATTTTTATCGTCGACGCCGGAATCTATTTGCATCAATTTCGGTATCGACCAAAACAGAATTTCGATGGAATTTCGGTGGAATTTCGACCGAAATTTCGGTCATTTCGGTCATTTTTTGTACTAGGACCCCCATATTTCAGTCATTTCGGTCATTTCGGTCAAATTTCGGTTTCGACTGGATATCGATATTCGACAGAAATTCGATCGAATTTCGCTGAAATTTGAGGCCATGTCTCTGACGCCACCACAACGTTATCCATGAGTTGCCGGCGAGGTAGAAAAGTGTTCTGTGTCGGTGAGGTTATCTTTGCCACGACTCCCCTCAATCAGTCTGTCAGAGTCTTAGCCACAATAAGATAGGTCGCGTTAGGTAAAGCGATAGGCACGTAGTCCTCAATCTTGGTTGCCACCTCCTTCAGGAGCAGAAAAGTGAAAGAGCGGTTAAGTCTGTCAAAACCAAAGTCACCCTTAAATTCCTCCATGATCTCCATGAAATCTACAGCAATCACATCGCAAAATTCTCTGTAGAGAAAAACCGGAAACCCATTCAGCCTCGGGCTTCCGTCATGGTTAAGATCGAGAATGGACTCCTGGACCTCCATCAAGTCAAAGTGCCTCGTCAAATCCAACAAATCCAACTCCTGAACTTGACACACACCCAGGCCAAGCAATCGCGACCTGCCGTGTGGGGCACGCCAGCTCATGCCCTTAAAATATCTTGTGACAGCCCTCGCGATCTCCCTCTCACCCTCAAAATCCTCTTCCTCCACCTTCATTGACTGAATCATGTTTCTTCCCCTTCGTCCACTAGCCACCATGTGATCATAAGTGTTGTGGCAACGACAACAGAATAGGATTGTATTCTATCTGCAACAACAACAACAACAAAGCCTTTTCCCACAATTAAGTAGGGTCGGCTACATGGATTTTTCGCCTCCATTCAGATCTATCTTGGGTCAATCTCGGACTTATATCCAAAAAACTAAGATCCCTTCGTATAGTCTCTTTCCAACACTTCTTGGGTCGTCCTCGCCCTCTCTTAGCCGGCTCAACATCCCAACACTCGCATCTCCTAACCGATGCATCAGTTGACCTTCTTTGCAAATGACCAAACCATCTTAAGCGGTTTTCTCGCATCTTATCCTCGATCGGAGCTACACCAACTTTCTTTCTGATTGCATCATTCCGAATCCGATCTTTACGTGTATGTCCACACATCCATCTTAGCATTTTCATTTCTGCTACAGCCATTCTCTGCACATGTCTATGGTTCACAGGCCAACATTCAGAACCATAAAGCATAGCATGTCTCACAGCTGCTTTGTAAAACTTTCCTTTAATTTTTAAAGGAATTTTCTTATCACAGAGAACAGTGGAGACTCCTCTCCACTTTAGCCAGCCTGTATTTATTCCATTAGTAACATCTCCATCAATTTCCCCATCATGTTGCAAAATATATCAAAGATATCTAAAAGAATCTCTCTTCTGAATGTAATCGTCACCAATCTTCACCTCGATTCCTTCACCATTGCTTCCATCAAAGGTGCATTCCATATATTCCGTCTTAGCCCTACTTATACGAAAACCTTTAGTCTCCAATGCACGTCTCCAAGCCTCAAGCTTCTCATTTACTCCATCTCTAGTCTCGTCAATCAACACAATATCATCAGCAAATAACATACACCAAGGTAACTCATCCTGAATGTGACTTGTCAACTCGTCCATAATCAAAGTAAAAAGAAATGGACTCAAAGTTGAACCTTGATGTAAACCAATGTTGATATCAAAATAGTCAGTCTTCCCCGTCGGGGTCCTTACACAAGATAAAGCCCTATCATACATATCCTTTATGAGATTAATGTATAGGACAGGCACTTGTCTCTTCTCCAAAACTCTCCACAGTATCTCTCGTGGGACGGAATCATAAGCCTTCTCCAAATCAATAAAGATCATATGGAGATTCTTCCTTTTAGCTCTATAAATCTCCATTGTTCTCCTCAGCAAATGGATGGCTTCAATAGTTGAGCGACCTGGCATGAATCCGAATTGGTTTTCTTTTACTTAAAAACTTGCCTCAACCTTCTTTCGATCACACGTTCCCAAATTTTCATAGTGTAACTCGTCAGCTTGATACCTTTGTAATTTGAACAATTTTGAATGTCTCCTTTGTTCTTATAAAGAGGCACCACGATACTCCTCCAATCTTCAAGCATTTTCTTGCTTCGCCAAATAACATTGAATAGATTCGTAAGCCAAGTCAAACCACGCTCACCTAAAACTTTCCATACTTCTACAGGGATGTCATCCGGTCCAACACCTTTCCCATGTCTCATAATCTTCAAAGCCTCCTCTACTTCTTTTCTTTGTATTCGTCTATAGCATGCACGATTCAAGTAACTTTCACTACTAGCTAGATCACCCAAAATGATCTCTCTATTTCCTTCTCCAATGAAAAGTTTATGGAAGTACTGCTCCCATCTAGTCTCTATATCCTTCTGAGTAACAAGCACGTGACCTTCCTCGTCCTTAATGCATCTCACTTGAGAAAGGTCTTTGGTCTTTCTTTTTCTTGCTTTGGCTAACCTGAATATATCCTTCTGACCCTCCTTAGAGTTGAGATTTTTATACAAAACTTCATAAGCTTTTGACTTAGCATCGCTTACAGCCTTCTTTGCTTCCTTCTTCGCTATTTTATAGTCTGTGACAGTTTCCTCTGTTCTATCTTTAGACATAGCTTTAAAGCAAGCTCTTTTAATTTTTAGCTTCTCTTGCACCCCTTCGCTCGACCACCAAGCCTCCTTTTGACCCGGAGCTCCTCCTTTTGACTCGCCTAGCATCTCTTTGGCTACCTTTCGGATACAAGATGCTACTGCCTCCCACATCTCGTTTACACTACCGCTACAATCCCAAGATAAGTCTTCTAAAACCTTCTCCCTGAAGCTTGATTGCTTCAGCGGAAGATTCCACCACCTAGTTCTAGTGATCTTAGAAACCTTCCTTTTCTTTACCAGCCCTTTTATTTGTAAATTCAAGACTAACAAGCGATGTTGGGTTGTCAAACTTTCTCCAGGGATTACTTTGCAATCTTTGCAGCACAACCGATCTCTTCTCCTCAACGCAAAGTAATCTATCTGTGTTCTAGTTGAGCCACTCTTATAAGTAATTAAATGTTCCTCCCTCTTCTTGAAAAGAGTGTTTGCTATGAAAAGATCATATGCAGTTACAAAATCCAAAATGACTTTTCCCTCTTCGTTTCTATCCCCAAAACCATGTCCTCCATGCACACTTGCATACCCTGAAACATCTTTTCCCACATGTCCATTAAGATCTCCACCTATGCAAACCATCTCTCTTTGTGAGATCCCTTGTAAAATCTTATCCAGTTCCTCCCAAAAAGCTTGTTTAGTCCTTTCATCTAAACCAATTTGCGGTGCATAAACTGAGATGATATTCAGAATTTCTTCTTCAAGCACCAACTTTAGTAAAATAATCCGATCCCCAAATCTTTGCACCTCAACCACACAATCCTTCAAATCTTTATGAACAACCACTCCAACACCGTTTTTGCCCTTATCTTTACCTGAATACCAAAGTTTAAAGCATGTCTTCTCGATTTCTCTTGCTTTCTCTCCAACCCATTTAGTCTCTTGAAGACATAATATATGAATCTTCCTTCTTTCCATTGTATCCACTATCTCCATCAATTTTCCAGTTAAAGTACCGATATTCCAACTACCAATCCGTAACTTCCTTTGCAATCTCTTTTGGACTAACTTCTTTACTCGCATGCATCCATTATGCGAGAACCCTTGCAAATTTTGGACTGCATCCGGGCGGTGATGCAGCGGAACTAGCTTATTTACCCGCATGCGTTCCTCATGCGAGAACCCTTGCAAATTTTGAACTACATCCAGGCTGCGATGTAGCGGCCCTTGCCAATTTTTCATTGCATTCGGGCGATGCAACGCGTCGCAAGTAGGGAACGCCCCAACGAAATCTGTATGTTTGCTTAAATCCATGTTTAAAATACTTGCACAAAAACCCTTATCTGCAACTTATACGTACTCTAAAGTGAATTCAAAATCCTAACAAATCTATAATAAAATTAACGGAAACAAAGTTAAATCTCTTCAAATGTTATCCTAGTTATTTTCCAAAACAATTATAGACCCCACTAGAGAGGGAAGAAACTGGATATTAATTTTGGTGGTATTTACCCAATTATAATTTGAAAATCAATAATATACAGAAAGTTCATATGGCAACAGCAGCGAGTTCTTAAATCTCATTTTTGCATTATTTGGAAATTTGCATCTTGAACTTTGTGCCTTTTAAATAAATCAATTCAATTCAACTCATTTGTCATCAATCAGAACATTCATCAATTTTTAAATACTTCAATAAACCATATTTTTTAAGTACTTCCAATAGGATGTTTTTTAAGAGATCTTTAAATAAGAACATGGACATACCAGAGATTTAGGACATAATAAAGAATGTGAGACCCATCAAGCAAAATAAAAAATGTTGCAAGGACATAAAAGCTCATTGTGCGACAAAGTGAGCCGGCAAAACATTCTCACCTGATGCTAGTCTGACCACCTGTTAAGAATGAAAAAGAGATCAAATGTTAATGGACAGACCAAAACCCATTAGTAAACAGAATGTGGCACATACATAAGCATCAAAATACATGTATTACTCCTACATCAAGGATAGTAAACTAGCTAATCAAGGTAAAATGTGTATAACATCTTATCGATTGATAGATTAAATTATTGAATCGGAGTTCTTTGTTCAGTAAATTCAGAGTATTTTAAAGATCTAAATAAAAAAACTAAAGATAGCTTCACTCCCAATTAAATAGCTCCGGCTAGTAAAACCATGTCTAATAATATTTCTGTCCTTCAACAATAGTTTTATTATTAGTGCTGGGAATTATTTGGATAAATTCATTTAACGGACTCAAATAATTAGAAATTCGTCAAATCAATTGGATAATAAGGGCAGGTTGGATGGGACTCGAATAATATTATTTATCAAGGTATTGAGTTGGTTGGCGGGCTTGAAAGCCTCCACGCAACCTGTCCAAACAATCCAATTGTAGCCCATGGTTGAAACCCACCCAACCCATAATATATATAATGTTACACTACTAGTGATATAGCATTTGATGGCATAAGGTAACGAGAGAAGCCAGCAGAACGGTTGGGTTATACATTTGCTAATGATTCCACTGTACATAAATGATAGGCCATCTAATATATGAATACGGGTTTGAAGAACTTGTTAGCGATAGTAAATATCAGGAAGTAACAATCTCCTTCTCTGCTCTTTTTCACCCCTTCCTGTCAAATCCTCAATCATCACCTCCATTGTCCCTTTGCCGACCTCTCGTACTCTGAGCTCCACCAACTACACTGTGTCGATCAAATAATTACGAGTATTATTTTAATATCACAGGTCACTTGGAGGGGGCGGGGAGGGAGAAATGGGTGAAAAGGGAGAAGCGAGGAGAATGAAGGTCTCAGACGAGGAAGGGGGGACTCGAGAGTGGGTCGTGGTGGCAACGCAAGAAAAGAAGGTGGTGGAGGGTGAAGGAGGATGGGTGGCAGAGGTGGTCATCAAGGAAAGAAAGGGACAGAAAAGGGTGTTGGAGAGTAGAGAGCATGACCATGTGGGGGAGGTCAAACGATGGTGGACAAGGTAGGGGGATAAACATGGCCAGCCAATGGAGGAGCTGGAGCGGAACAAGGGGATTGTGAAGATGGGTTCTTGCATTAGTATTGATGGCGCTAGCAGTAGTGCAAGAAGAAGAAGGCCATGATGGTGTTAGAAGTGGTGGTGATGAAGGGAGTGGGAGGACAAGGAGGAGGTGTTAATCAAATGAGGTCACGGTTAAACGATGTTGATAGCAATCTGCGTGGGTGATCTTGTTGTCACATAATGGTGTCATCTTCCGTAGGAACAGATTTCATATAGACAATGTGGTTTATCTTGCTAGATTGCATCTCGAGACATGATTTTCGAAGATGTCCCTTTTTAATATTATAATATATTATGGGGCTGACACCTCCTGAGTGTCCCTCATTTTTTGACTCAAAAAATAATAGGGATTTTTACCTAGCAGCCTCTATAAACTTTTTAAATTACCTCTACGATCTTTTGCACAACGTAATTACCCCATCGACACTGTAAATTACCCCAAGAACCCCCACGGGCTTCAAACAGATTACCCGGAGGGTTCATGGGGTAAGAGTTGGCAAGTTTACGGGGTCGATGGGGGAATTAAGTTGTTTCAAAGGTCGTGGAGGTAATTGAGAAAGTTTATAGGGTCTGTCGGGTAAAAATCCCAAAATAATAACATTGATACATGGTTGAACATCACTTGTAAACGCAATCGATGTCTACTTGAAGGTGATCTCTTGTAGATGAATTGCAAAAGCTGCAGTATGAGGGTGTTCATACAGATAGTAGAGAAGAGAATGAATCGTTATGTTTATTTTGAGTGTAGGGTCTCTTATAGAGAGAGACCCTAGAAAGCGAAAAAGGGGGAAATACATATATGATCCTGAAGGGTTACAATACTCAAATAAAATAGAAAATACAATAACTCTAACACTCCCCCTCAATTTGGAGCATAATCGATCGATCATGCCCAACTTGAAAATCAAATACGAGATGCCCTTCTTCGGGTAGCGACTTCATGGAGATATCCACAAGTTGAAGTTCAGCGGAGATGTGTGGAGTGGTGATCTTTCCTTCTCGTACTACACCACGAATGAAGTGATAGTCAACCTCAATGTGTTTGGTCCACTCATGGAAAACAGGATTGGTGGCGATTGTTGGGAAAAATGAAAGCGTTGTTTATTCCAGGGAACCCTAGGCTCTCTTATATAGAGGAGAGACCTATGGGTAAATTACATAAGACATATATAAGAAAAGATAAACATACGAATACAAAAGGATCTCTACACTCCCCCTCAAGATGGAGCATAGATGTCGATCATGCTCAGCTTGGATGAACACTTCTGGAAAGATCCTCTAAACGGGACCTTGGTAAAGATGTCTGCAGTTTGATCTCCTGAGCTGACATGAGAGGTAGAGAGAACCTTTCCGGATCGTATCCCGTGTATAGTGGCAGTCCACTTCAATATGTTTTGTTCTCTCATGAAACGCAAGGTTGTTGGCGATGAATAGTGCATCCCGGTTATCACAATGTAACTGCATAGGAAGAGGAACACATATGTGTAAATATGCAAGAACTACTCGAACCCACATCATTTACGCGCTTGATTGTGTCGTAGCCCTATATTCAGATTCAACACTTGACCTGGCAACCACAGTTTGCTTCTTACTCTTCCAAATTACAAGAGAGCTGCCAAGGAGTACAACAAACCATGTAATGGACTTTCTGTCCTTGGGACACCCTAGATAGTATGCATCTGCGCATGCTGAAATGGGAAGATCTGCCCCTAACCTGAATAACAATCCTGCACTTGGAGATGACTTTAGGTATCTCAGTATCATATGAACATCATCCATATGTACCTGTCAGGGTTGCTCCATGAACTGACTTGCCCGACTAACTGCAAAGGAGATATCAGGCCTAGTGATAGTAACATAGAGAAGCTTTCCGACCAATTCTCTATATCTTCTCTTGTCTACTTCATATGTATCATCATCATATAATCTCATACTGGGATCCATAGGAGTAGTGGCAGGTCTACACCCAATCATTCTTGTCTCAACAAGCATATCTGTGACATTTCCTATGAGTCATGACAAGACCCTGATGATTTCTGACAAACTCTAATCCCAATAAATACCCTAGAGTTCCAAGATCCTTGGTGATGAATTGGCATCCCAGGAACTCCTTTTCTCTTTTTATCCCTTGCACATCATCTCATGTAACGAGTATGTCATCAACATAGACCATAACAATGGCAGTACTGTAGGTGTTTTCTGAACAAACAGTGAATGATCTGCATTTGACCTTCTAAATCCATGCTTCTCAAATAAATCTGAGAGCTTCTGAAACCAAACTCTCAAGGTTCATTTGGTTGCAGGGTTGGGCAGGGTTGGGTTGGCCCAACCCGGGTTACCCCTCCAACCAAACGGTCCAATCCTCCTCACAGTTTACTATTCACAGGGGTACCCCTGCCCACCCAACCCTGCCCAACCCTGCAACCAAACGAACCCTCAGGCTTTGCTTCGGGCCATAAATTGCCTTGTGAAGTCTACAAACATGTTGGCACTCCCCCTCAGCAGCAAACCTCAGAAGTTGCTGCATGTAGACTTCTTCCTGAAGATCACCATACAAGAAGGCATTCTTAACATCAAGCTGAAATAAAGACCAATCGCGTACCACTACAACGGAAAGAAGAATCCGTAGAGTAGACTGGCGAGCAACAAGAGAAAAAGTGCCTCTATAATCCACGTCATACGTCTAAGTAAAGCCCCGTGCAACCAATCAAGCCTTGTAACGATCAATGGTACCATCTGTATTGTGTTTTACTATAAACACCCATTTGCAACTGACAATTGATGCCTCAATGGAAGCAGGGACCAGGTTTTAAGTACCACAAGACTGTAGGACAGCCATCTCCTCTTCCATAGCTAGACACCACTGACTGTCTCTCAATGCCTCCTGATAATTCCATGGTATAGCCACAACAGATAAAACAGCAGCAAACTTCTTGAAATCACATGTTAAGTGATCAAATGAAACATGTGAAGCTAATGGATATGAGGCACATGTATGCTTTTGCTTTATAATAGCAATAGGAACATCTAGGTCAACATATAACTCCTCAGATGGAGTAACATTCTCCTGCAAAGATGCCTGCTCAGACACATCTCCAGAACCATTGTTAGAAACCTTGTAATCAATACATACATGAGGTGGATGATGGGCGTTGACCATGAGCAGAAGATGGGCCGACGAGTATAGAAATGTGAGAATGGTGGAACAACAGGCACCGGCTGTGGAGGAGAGGGTGACGTAGGTGGAGGTGGTGGCGGTGGTTGGGTTGGAATAACCGAGACAGGCTAGGCTGGTGGTGGGCTCATAAGAGGAGGTGACATGTAAACCTCATCATCTGAAGCTGATGAAGTTAACCTAACACATGTAGGAGAAAAGTACATAACCGACTCAAAAAATGTAACATCGGCACTCACATAATATTTCCTGCTCAATGGATCATAGCAAAGATATCCCTTCTGTGTCATGGAGTACCCAACAAAAACACATGTAACAGTTGTAGGAGAGCTTGTTTATACCTGGAGACAGCTGGTGGACAAACGTAACTGAGCCCAATACACGGGGAGTGAGGGAGAACAATTCCTTCTCTGGAAATGCTAGAGAGAAAGGAATTTTCACACCAAGAACAGAAGAAGGCAAGTGGTTCACAAGATAACATGCCGTAAGAACGGCATTACCCTAGAACGAATGTGGGCACTACTTTGAATCAAAAGAGTACAGGTGACATCGAGTAAGTGGTGATGCTTCATTTCTACAACACCATTCTGTTGAGAAATATAGGCACACGATGTTTGACGAACAATACCATGGGATGAGAAAATTTTTGAGAGAGTGAGTACATAATTCCAAAGCATTGCAGACAAAGAAAAAATAATATGCACTTCATTAATAAAAGTTTTGATAACATCCACTGCTTCAGATTTATTCTTCAACAGAAACACCCATGACAAACGAGAGAAATCATTAACTGCGACAAGATAAAACATGCGTCCCTAGTGATCAAGAACACGACTTGGACCCCAAATATGAAACAACTCAAAAAGAGAGCGATTGCTCCAACTCTGACGACTAGAAAAGACAGATCGGTGATGCTTTCCCAAATGACAGGCTTCACACTGGAAGGAAGAACGAGGAGAGATCTGAGGCAAGACATGACACATCTTCTGGAGTGGAAGATGACCAAAGCGTAGGTGCCACGTAAAAGGAGAGACAGGACCAGGAGACTGAGAAGATAGGCTAGCATAGGGTGTTCGGACCAGATGATAGAGGCCGCCCTGCTCAAGGCCACAGCCAATCACCCTGCCCATGAGTATTTCCTGAAAAACAAGAGAAGATGGATCAAAAATAGCTCGACAATGTAAATCCTTCATAATCTGATTAATAGAGAATAAATTCATAAAAAAAGTCAGGTGCATGCAACACGTTATGTAAACGCCTTGACGGTGTCAAACGGATCTCATGTGTCCTGTGATGGGGGAATATGTCTCATCTGCTATGACAACAGTCCTCCCTGGAGGTACTTGTTTGTAAACCGCAAGTTGATCTTCTATCGCTACATATGTGATGTGTCGCTCCAGAGTCTATTATCCATTCAGTAAGATCAGAACCATGATAAGTAGTGAAAATGTGCTACCTGAGGTAGGTACTGGAGGAGGTAGAAACTGCAATATATGAATGACATCCTGAAGTAGGCGAGGAGTCAATGGAACTCCCCGAAGGCATAATGTCCCTTAGTCGAGCAACAAGGTCATCATATGTAAAGCCTTGAACTTGGCATATCTCGGATCCTATATAATAAGATCCGGCTCGTCAAGAGAAAACCAACGAAATTTATTTCGTGTGAATCGGACTTCGTTTCGAATTGTTATGATTTTCCGAAGAAAGAGAAGTCATTAATCCATAATGACTGTTATTAAGACTAATTAAACATGACTAAAGAAATTAATGACGATTGAAAGCCGCTAATGATCATTAGTAAACACTAATCAATAGTTAACAAAAGATAAGCGTAAGCCGCGAAAGTTAAATCGCGATTAGTGAAAGTTAATCACGATTAGTGTTAATTAAGCGTCATTAGCAAATCTAGAATCCTCTAGAATGTTCTAACTTAAGCTCTAAGTTTGGGATAAGTTTTGGCTAAAACCATGGGCCAAAACCATGGGCCGCTAAACCATGGTTAAGGTCTAAACCATAGTTTTCTAACCATGGTTAGTGGTTTTCTGGGGCCTATAAATAGACCTCCCTACCCATTCATTCTCTACAACTTCCACTACCACCACCACCCCAAGGGCTAGGGTCGAGAGGTTGGGAGGAGGAGTGGGAGGCGAGGGAGGAGCGCTAGCGAAGCGCTGCCGGGAGAACGAGGAGGAGAAAGGTATGATCCTCTCTTAGTTGCTTCGTAAGATAGGCTTTCAATTCATACTCTTGTTCTTCCAAGTTTTGTTCCTGATTCATCTTTCTTTCCGATTCGTTTTCCTGTTGTGGTTCGAGGAGAAATCTGTGTAACACCCTACTTAGGTGCGGGCGGCTATGCACGTCAGTGACCCTGTGATTCGTCACACGTTCACTCATCTAAGACGCGTGGTGTCTACCGATTCTCCATCGTTTATGTTTCTATTCTTCGCTTTATGCTTTTATAGTTATTTTGATGAGAAATCTGTGTAATACCCTACTTAGGTGCAGACGGCTATGCACGTCAGTGACCCTGTGATTCGTCACACGTTCACTCACCTAAGATGTGTGGTGTCTACCGGTTCTTCATCTCTTGTTGTTGAGTATATTCTTTCAGTTTCGTTGTTATTTTCCTCTCGATTGATTTTATAGAGGAAACTCTTTTCATTTTTATTTTGAAATATGTCCCGATATAAGAGGAAACTCTGCCAAAATTTTCCGAGAAATATGTCCCGATATAAGGGGAAACTCTGCCGAAATTTTTCAAGAAATATGTCCCGATATAAGGGGAAATTCTGCCGAAATTTTAAGAGAAAATATGTTCTTGACGTTCTTCGTGTTCTTCGCGTTCTTTGTTCGTTCTTCGCGTTCTTAACATGTTCTTAGCGTTTTGATACGAAAAATGAAATTCGATCTTTTCAGGAGCCTTAAAATAGCCTTTCTAAAAACGAAACTCGATAAAGCCTTGCATACACGAGAGAGAGCTCGATTAGGTAACGAAATCCTTCCTTTTGCTGTTGGGTTTTCATTCGAAATTATTGAAATTCTTGATTTTATATTCTTTGCTATGAAGAACCCTAATTTTGGTTATTTTTGAAAAAGTCTGAAGAATTGCTTTGTGATTCCCACTAAAATAAGATTTACGCATCAAATTGATGCGTTGGCTCTGAAAGTTAGGGTTTGGGAGTTAAAATAGGCATAAATAGGAGTATACATATGGTTATGAATAATATATATGTGAGTCGATACTAAGTATTGCGGTTTATGCAAATCAAAGACTTAACGAAAGAATTACATCATGTGAATTGGTGTGATTTGAGTTGGATCCTGAAAAGGATTATGTGTCACGATAAGGATGACTGGGAGTAGTACTACAAGTCGGGCATGCAACCTGTAGGTTGTCGGAAGGAACCCGTATTGGCGTTTCCCTACCTAGGTGGTACACGGTTGCCCTGTTATGATAAGTGCGCACAAATTGAATATTTTGCAACGCGTGGTACCGGGAGCCAATATATTCGGGTTGGAACGACGGAAGATGTGGTCGTGCCATGTGGAGGCACGGGTGGTTCAATAGCGGCTGGGTCACGATAACATGTATTTAAAGCCGCTAGGTTATATGATTAAATGTTAGCCTGAGGTTTTAAGCAACCGAGTCCTCGAGGACGGTGTGCTCTTTTGTTTTTCCAAGCTGAGGGTTGAGACCCTGTTTAATAAAAGAAAAAGAAATTGTCAGGGTAGTATTGGAGGATTGGTTGAGGCGACGTGCGGCGGCATAAGCTTACCAAGATCAACACAATCTCCAATCCCGAAGTGTCCACAGCTTCGGAGTCCAAGAATGGTGGGGTTCCCCTGGACTAATCCCTGATGTGGAATAGAAAGGAATAGGACTTAAATTAATGAAAAGGAATGAAATTTTTGTGATATCAAGTTTTGAAAAATTACACAATTTGTTTGCTTTTCCTCTTCTTCGTTACTTAGCATTCGCTTATTTTATCCTATGATTTATGGAAAACCCAACAGGTATCGGTGAGCCATCGCAAGGACTTTAAAAATTCATCCGGCTTACATACTAGACATCCAGCCAGTCACAGTAGCTTTACTCTTCAAGGTAGTTAGTAATCTTTTGAATATTTTCCTTTCAAAGCTGATGTACATGTAATGGTTATAGTGGGATAGTGTATCATCTGAACTTTATTTTGTGAATGGAAAAGTGTTGAAATACTTCCTTCCGAGTATTTTTATTTGCAGTATGTTTCTGAATGTTAGTTGTGATTGCTGAATAAATTATTGCTAAGTAACCAGATCCAGATATGGGAGGATCCGACAGCCCGGGAAACGGGGTCGTTACAAAATGGTATCAGAGCCGAACACCCTCTGACAGTGGAAAGGGCTACCCGAGAGGTGGAGCCGCCCCTACAAGAGGTTGGAGGAAATGGCTACCCGGAGCGTGCAGCCACCACTGTCACTGGGAAGAAGTGATGTGCCATGTCGCAACGTCCTCGTTGCGTTACGAATATAAGTGGGGGAGATTGTAAAACCCCATAAAAAGTCCCATACCGTGGAAACAAGGAATTTGCGGGTGGGATAAAAAGTTAGGAGGTTACTACCTATCAACCCGGCTTAAGCATTTTGGGGGTGGTTAATCGGGTCAGTATGGGCCCGATCCCAAGAGGTTGTCAGGGCAAGTAATGCTCTGTTAACGGACCGGGGACCTAAGTCCGGGACGTTACATCATACCTCTGATCCGACAAAGCAATAGTACGAGAATCTGTTTGCTCTGCTACACGAGCCGAAGCAGGAAAACCATGCTTGGAATAGCATGTATCTCTGTGTCACCAGTACGATGACAATAAGTGCATTGCTAGTGAATATGACCTCCTCTACCACGAGGTCCACGTCCACAAAATTGAGAAGAGTCCCCCTATCACGGGAGGCTGCCATTGCAGAGGAAGTATGACTCGAGGTAGTAGATGGGACAATGATTCTACTGAGTCTTCTGAAAGCTTCCTCCATAGGAGGAATAGTAGCATCTGCTAGAATCTGTGAATGAGCTGCCTCATATTCAAGGTTAGTGCCGCAAGGAAGACACCAACCATAATAGCATTCCTATATGTCTTCTGCTGCTCAGGAGTAGTAGATGTGAGGGGCATGAATCTGTGTAATCTCTCAAGCATTCCACAAAGGGATGTGTATAGCGAATGGAGGGGTTGTCCATTCTGCTTAATGGCGAATATATCATGTTGCAGTTGCATTGGTCTCATTCCTCGTCAGGGAATAAGATGAGGCGAGGATATCCCACATCACCTTGGTGGTGGGCTGATGTAACACATCATTAGCAATCTCAATTGCCAATGTACCAGACAGTCAGACTTTGGCATATGCATCATCTGCCTCCCAGGAGGAATTGATCCTTGTTCTCTTAACCGGCTCCTCGTCAGTAAGAATATGCTTCTTACCAGTAGATTTCATGAGGCTCGTGAACTAAATAGCCCAAAGCTCATAGTTCATCCCATCCATCTTGACAATCGGCATTGGGCCTCCGAAAAAGCCAGTGGCGGGAACATCGACCTTGCTCTCTGATATAATGCCGGATGAAGAAAACTAAGGTTTTGTATACCAATGAATATGTGTGTACACAAACATATGAGGATTTGATTGCATATGTAGACTTATGCAACCAAATCCATCAACCCAAACGAAACCTCGATACAAGCAGAAGGGGTCGTGAACTGGCCGCAGCGGGGGCCGACGACGAGAAAGAGAGAGGTCGGCCCGACGTCGGCGGCTCGGTGAAAGGGAGAGACCGGCGGCGGCCGCTTGGAAAAGGAAGAGAGAGAGAGAGGCAACATGTGTGGTTTAGGTTAGTGTACGAAAGCTCCGGTCTAGGACCATCGCTCTGATACCATGTTGGGAAAAATGAAAGCGTTGTTTACTCCTGGGAACCCTAGACTCTCTTATATAGATGAGAGACATATGGGTAAATTACATAAGACATACACAATAAAAGATAAATAGAGAAACAATACATAAGATATAAAAAAATCTCTACAGTGATATATGTAGCAGACTTGTTGTCAAAGTATAAAGGTACGGGAGTAGCAACTGAAAGTCCAAGTTCTTATAGAAAGGAGACAAACCATGTGATCTCACAGGTGGCTTGGGCTATCGCCATGTATTATGCTTCTGTACTCGATCTGGAGACCATTGTCTGCTTCTCGCTTCGTCAAGCAACTAGGTTGCCCCCAACGAGCATGGTGTAGCTTGTAATGGATCGATGGTCCTCACGCGAACTGGCATAGTCAACATCTTAACCCCATAGCAGAGTCAACGTCCTAGAGATTCATTCAAGTATCGAAAGATCAGAACAACATCGTGCTAATGATTGTAAAGGGAGTCTCTCCATGTGTTGGTTGGCTCTGCTCACAACATATGACATATATGGCCTAGTAAAACTGAGATAGAGAAGTTTACCAATTAAGCTTCTATACCGTGTAGTATCCTCAAACGCAGGATCAGTAGATGTGGAATGTCTCCTCACTTCTGTAGGGATGCCAGATAACTTGCATCCAAGAAGTACAGTCTCAGCTAAAATGTCACGAAAAAACTTCATTTATGAGAGATTGAGCACATTTGTAGTATGTATCACCTCAATGCCAAGAAAGTAGCGTATAGTTGGCTAAGATAGTTCGTGATTGATGCAGCGCGAGACAGATAAATAAGGCTTTATCTTTCGTCTGTTAATTAAATTTGGGTCGAGTAATTTTATTTAGTCCGTTGCAATTTTATTTTAAATAAAGAGATCGCATGTGATCTCAAATCAAATTAGTTGGTCGATTATATTTAGCATTTAATTGGTTAGAGATATTTAGAGTTCAAATTAGGATTTTATTTTATTTTATCTTTTTTTCTATTTTTGTAACCCCACCCCTCCTATATAAAGGGGATGGTAGTCCAAGGGTTTATTCATTCAATTCAAGAGTTGATCAAAATTGAGATTTATCTCACATCTCTCCTCTTTTCTCTTCTTCCTCTACGCGATCTCCGCATTTTTTCCTCAAATCCCTCGCATCCAACGAGCATTCTCTCATTTCCCCTCTGTTTTCTTCCACCAAATATTTCCTCCAAAAATATTCTTTCACCAATGGAATTTTCTGATTTGCATAATTTCGTATCAGAGCATTACATTCAGATCGTCCTCACGATCTGACGATCTATACAATAGTTCAGGCCGATGTACAATCAACGAATTTCGTTCAACAGAATGCAAACGTTAGGCCAAAGAAACCTACAACAAAGAGTTGATGTCCATATTGCTCGAATTTCAATCGAATCTACGGGATTTG
Source organism: Ottelia alismoides (assembly GCA_037367405.1). NCBI lineage: Eukaryota > Viridiplantae > Streptophyta > Magnoliopsida > Alismatales > Hydrocharitaceae > Ottelia > Ottelia alismoides. Next base: position 1,618,844 of record JAZKJV010001355.1, on the reverse strand, counting down.
GTTGTTGATGTAAGTGCCGCCGGATCGATATCTCCCGTCCTCGAAGCTATTGTCCAGGTTTCCTAGGAAGAGAAACAAGAAAAAATCAACGTCAACAACTTCCTGCTTGATGTTCATACCGCTTCAGATCAGCCACAGTCGAAGGAACCAACTCCAACAATGCCTCCAGGCCCCCATCAGTTCCCCAACGCCTCCCCTGCACCTTTGGCGACCCCTTCAACCTCGCCGCAGCCTCCCCTGCACCTTTGGCAACCCCTTCAACCTCGTCGCAGCCTCCCTCCGCCACCAAATCAGTCCCACCTCCTCCCTTGCAGCACCTCTAACTAATTTGGGAATATTGCAAGAAACTTCCCACACTAAAATCTCTGTACTAGAAGACTATATGATTGGGACACATATGGGTAGGGTTTCATTTAAGTGAAGGGATACAGAATTTACATAAACACCATCCCAAAAATGGAAACAGTATGCTGAAATAAGGAAGTGGCAGTTCAACCCTAATTCTATTAGGATTTTTATTGGGATTAGGAATAGCGGACCTCCCTATATAAGAACATGGATACAAGACATTTTAGTCACATCTTCCCTCACCATTATCCTGAGGTTACTATTTCCCATGACCTCTCCAAACTCCAAGATTCCACCTATGAAGATGCCACATCAATTTTTCCTACACATCTTGGTGAGAATCTCTAACACGACATGGAGGCCTTCATATGCGCCACATCAGTTCTTCGATCAGCATCCTCTCCGACTTGAAAATGGCTCCGTGAAGGCCGCGACAACGGCTTGGATTCCGCTACATGCACCTCATCTCTTCTTTCTGCAAGAAACCCGGATGTTGCAATTCAAAGCCAAGCAACTCATCAGGAGATGAGTTTTTGAAGCGACGGAGAGTTGATACAATGCGAGACAAATAAATAGGGCGTTATTTTTCATCTGTTAATTAAATTTGGGTCGAATAATTTTATTTAGTCCGTTGTAATTTTATTTTGAATATTATGTGATATTTAGCAGTTAATCGGCTAAAGATATTTAGAGTCTAAATTAGGATTTTATTTTATTTAAAGTTATCCTTTTTCTATTCTTGTAACCCCACCCTCCCATATAAAGGGGATAGTAGTCCAATGTTTTATTCATTCAATTCAAGTGTTAATCAAAATTAAGATTTATCTCATATCTATTCTCTTCTTTCTTCACCCTCCATGCAATCTTTGCGTTTCTTTCTTCCCCAAATCCCTTGCATCCGACGAGCTTTTCTCCTTTCCCCTTCGTTTTCTTCCACCAAATATTTTCCTCCAAAAAATATTCTTTCACCGTAGGAATTTTTCGATTTGCATCAGTGATAAAGACCTTCTAGAGGAAGGTCTTGGTCTCTGAAATGTTGTCTTCATCATCTCCAGTGATGATCATATTATCAACATAAATAGGAAGAATGGAGGGGTTTCGAGCTTGGAGGCGAAGGAGCTTCCCTTAGGCTCGGAGGCAGAGCAGCGGTGCTCAAAGGTGGAGAAACATTGATCGGAGGTGGAGAGATGGGTCGATCGGAAGCGGAAATGCTTCCAAGCGGCGGTGGAGGTGGAGGTTGAAGGAGAGAATTTGTGTTATATCTAGATTCTCTGCCCGCTGGAGAAACTTCGCAAGGGTTGGAATCAGGTTTCCTCTAAACTCAGTCGTATCTGAATATTAGGATCCTGATACGATTAACACTCCTTCGACTTAAGCGGTCGCATTGAGGGCATATGCAGCTCGTATAATCATAATGGGCGCATAATTGAGGGCTTCATGAAAGCGATGCGTTGAAGGTGTCATACATGCATATGTGGCCGCATAGGCCGATTTTATGAGTGTTGATCAGATTTTTTTCATAATATAGCAAACAGGAGAAGAAGAAGAAGAAGAAGGAATTTGATTCACTCAATCAAGGTGGGGTGTGGAGCATCACGGAGAGGCAAAGGCGGTAAGGTCTGTGACGACATATTTCAAGAGCATGAGTAGGAGGGTTGTGCACAATGGCTCGAGGTGGCTTGGTGTGGGAGTAAATAGAATCTCTGCTTCCAACGGAGATGATTTAACGAGGCATTTTGTAAAGCAAGAGATTCGAGATGCTTTGTTCACGCTCAACCCAAACGGATGTCCTGGTCCAGACGGATTTCTGGTTTTCTTTTATCGAGAATTCTAGAAGCTCGTTGCTGATGAGGTTGTGGGAGAGTGGCTGAATTTGCAGACGAGAACTTTGATTTCAGTAGGCTCAACTGATCTTTTATCTTTTTGCTTCCTAAGAAAGAGGTGGCTACAAGTGTGGAGGAGTACATGCCCATTGCACTCTCAAACAACATATACTTGATCGTGGAGAGAGTTTTAGCTAATAGATTAAGGGGTGTTCTGAACCAAATTGTGTCGTCGGCACAAAGTGTGATTATACCAGACAGACAGCTGATGGATAGTGTGATTTTGGCTTTTGAGATCATGGTAGACTGGCGTAGGTGAAAAACGAAGGGAATTATGTAAAAGGCGTATTCTTCAAGGCTTACGACTGCGTTGACCGGTGCTTCATCTGGGCTTCTTTGCACAGACATGGCTTCCCAGACAGATGGATCTCTTGGATGAAAGATGTATCATGAGATTCATGACTGTGTCTTGTGCGGTGCTGGTTAATGGTCATCACAGGGATGATTATTTCCAACCATAGAGAGGAGTCCGCCAGGGATGTACTCTAGCACCCTTAATTTTCGTCCTTGTTACTGGCACGTTGTCAATTATGGCGGAACATGTAGTCGTGGGGGTTTATACACTGGCTATTTGGAGGAGAAGTTTTCGATCCCTATCTTGCAGTATGCAGATGATACTATCCAGTGTTGTAAAAGTCCCCCGACTGGCCCGACTAGTAGGTCTGACTAGTCTAGTCATGATTATGTCTTGTGCGATGATGGTTAATGGACAATGCAGGGATGATTATTTCCAACTATAGAGAGGAGTCTGCCAGGGATGTACTCTAGCACCCTTACTACTTTTCGTCCTTGCTATCGGCACGCTGTCAATTATGGTGGAAACATGTAGTTGTGGGGGGGGTTATACAATGACTATTCGAAGGAGGAGTTTTCGATCCCTATCTTGCAGTATGCAGATGATACTATCGAGTGTTGTAAAAGTCCCCCGACTGGCCCGACTAGTCTAGTCAGTGGGATGGTCGACTGAGGACCGACTAATTCCAGCTGGGTACACTAGTCGATCAATTTTTGCTTGGAGATACCATAATTTTTTATGTTTTACTTTTTTAATAAGCAAACTTAATATAATATGCTTAATGTTTTATTTAAACTCAATTACTTCTTTTATTTTAGGGATATTTACCAGGCAGACCCTATAATCTTTGCTAATTACCTCTACGACCTTTGAAACATCGATATTCCTCCCTCGACCCCGTAATCTTGCTAACTCTTACCATATAAACCCTATGGTTAACCTCCATCTATTTACCTGTTAAAAGTAACCGGATTCTGTTACATTCTTTGATGTTATGCCCATTTTATTTATCGAATTTACATTAACTGCCATTCACTCTCACCATCCTCCATTTCTCCACCACCCACCATCAACCATCTCCTCCACCTCCATCGTCGGTGCTACACCCTCCTCCGGCACTCAATTCATTGCTCCGAGCCGACCAGCCCAGGCCCCCAGCTCGCAGCCTCCCCGCTCGACCCCTCTGTCTCCCGCAACCCCCTCCTGCTCCGAGCAGCCTCCCTCTCCGAGCAACCTCCCTGTTCGTAGCCCTCCCCCTCCCCACAGCCCCTCCCGCACCCCCCAGCTCGCAGCCCTCCCCTCCCCACCGCCCCCTCCCGCACCCTCCCTGCTCGCTGCCCTCCCCCTCCCAGCTCGCAGCCCCCTCCCGCACCCCCCCTGCTCGCTGCCCTCCCCCTCCCAGCTCGCAGCCCCCTCCCGCACCCCCCCTGCTCGCTGCCCTCCCCCTCCCAGCTCGCAGCCCCCTCCCGCACCCCCCCAGCTCGCAGCCCTCCCCCTCCCCGTAGCCCCCTCCCGCACCCCCCAGCTCGCAGCCCTCCCCTCCCCGCCGCCCCCTCCCGCACCCTCCCTGCTCGCAACCCTCCCCCTCCCAGCTCGCTGCTCCCGCACCCCCTGTTCGCAGTCTTCCCCCTCCCGCAACCCCACCGTTGGAAGCCAACCCTCACCGCCGCAGCCCCGCCGCCAATCCAGCCCAGGTGCAGCGCCACGTCCTTCAACTAGGCCAATACCCTCTTCCAGGAAGGAGAGATCGTACAGGAGGGTGCAGAGGGATTTTTTCTCTTCTCTTTATTAATTCTAACCGTCCGATGACGGATTGGTTAGATTAACTCGTTTTTAACCCAAGAAACTTAATTCTACATGTGTAAATTTAACGGCAAGGTTCATGGGGTAAAAACGGAGCAAGATTACGGGGTCGAGGGAGGAATATCGATGTTTCAAAGGTCGTAGAGGTAATTAGCAGAGATTATAGGGTCTGCCTGGTAAAAATCCCTTTATTTTATTATGATAGTATAAAAATGTACAAAAACTATGTATAAAAATGAGTTATATATTTAAAATAATCATAAAATTCAAAGCCGAAAAAGTCCGATTAAATATGATTAGTCACTCGACTGCCGATTAATCCTTAATCAGTGACCCGGTCGACCGAGTACTGACTACCGACTTTTGCAACATTGATACTATCCTCTTTGCGGAAGGGGGTCACTTATACTGCAAAGGCATGCCAATGGCCCTTGACCTATTTGACGCAGTCTCGGGGCTCAAAATCAATAGAGCTAAATCAGAGCTTGTCCTTTTAGTTTGGATGAGGAAGAGATCGCCAGATGCTCGGAGTGGTTACAATCGCCAAGGAGCAGCCTACCGATGTGCTACCTAGGAGTTCCTCTAGTTGTCGGGAAGATGAAGGCAACATACTAGCTGCTAGTGATTAAGAAATAAGAACAGAGGCTGGCAGGGTGAAAGTCAGCATGTTTATTTAGAGGGGGCAGACCGATCCTCCTGAAATCAGTCATGCCAACGATTCCAATTTTCTTTCTCTCCTCAAGGTTGTTTCCTGTGGATGTAATGAAGAGACTCCAAAGCATCATGAGGAGGTTTTTCCGATCCTCATCCGGCCAGACAAGGGGCTTCTCTTTGGTGGACTGGAAGACGATCATTAATTCAAAGAATGATGGGGGCCTACGGGTTCACAGAATCGTAGCTTAGAAGAAATGAACAAGGCTCTGCTTACCAAGTGAGTTACATGAATCTGGGGCAACTGTGATAGTTTGGTTTACAACTTCATTCGCAAGATCTATGGACCAGGGTGTTATTTTCCTTGCTCAGGTGATCTCAGTCAGGCACCATCGTTTTTCTAGAGAGGCATATGCGGGGTGGCTCAAGAGATTCATCCCTTTCTGAGACCAGTGCTGGGGAATGGTGATGACTTTAAATTCTGGACTGATGATTGGCATGAAGGTGAGATTCTGTGTGCCTGGTTCCCTTGATTGATGGCTTTGGCTACTAATAAGGACACCCCGGTGGCAGAGGTTCGGGATGAACAAAATTTCTCCCCCTCTTCAGGTCTGAGATTTCGGAGCAACATCTAGAGGAGTCGATGATGTTACTTGTGGAATTAGAGAATGTGGTAGGGCCCACTGACGGGAGAGATTCTTAGTGTTGGCATGATGGATCTTTCTCTGTTGGGAAGGTATACAAAGTTATTAAGGGAACTACAACTTTTGATCTTGGTGGTTGTGAAGCAGACTGCAAAATAATTTGGAATTGGAAAATCCAAACCCATGTGAAAATTTTCCTTTGGCTTCTCAGGAGGGGCAGCCTTCTGACGGGGGATTGATTCGCTCATTTCGTCCAGGGTACTGATCCGACTTGCTTACATTGTTGGGCGGAGGTGGAGGATGCAAATCATCTATTTTTCAAGTGTAGGTGCTCTCAGGAGGCATGGACCCTGTTTGGGGGTAGCGAGGTGATCTTTGATGGTGAATTGAACTTCCGTGCGTCCAACGAGGAAGGTTGGAATGGTACGGAAAAGGAGAGAACTGAATCCGTGGCAATGATCTGGGCGTTGTGGACAGCAAGAAACGATATGGTGTTCTGTAATGAAAGGGTGTATAATGAAAATGTGGTGGCGTGCGCTAGGGTGCTTACTGAGTTTTGGTCAATGTAACTTATGTATTTGCTTTTGCCTATCTTATACTTGTAATATTTTGAGGTGATAAATGGTAAAGTTTTTGGGCACACACCTATATGGTGGATGCCTTTTTTTCTTTCAAAAAAATCGGAATGACCCACAATCTTGTCGAAAGAGATTGAGCTATTGATTTAGAAGAGTCAAGAGTAACTTATCCCTGTAACTAAAGTTAGTCAAGAGTCTTTGTACTCTAGCAATTGCTAATGGATTTCTTTCCCTTACATAGCTGAGTTTTCGAAAAAAAAGCTTCTATGTCCAGAAAATAATGGATGCCACATGGTTTTTAGTATAAAAGTTGGCATCCTTGTTCATGGCCTCAAACTCAAGATTTTAATTTTGTTTTGCCAAGCTTTAAAAGAGAAATTTAAGAGAATTCCATTGATATTTTGCCGATATCACCGAAAACATGGAAGTTATTTTTTAAAAGAGTAAATTACATAATAGGTCTTCAAATATGAGCATATATAAAATAAGGTTTCAAAAAATTAAATGTATTGTAATAGGTCCCCAAATATGGAGTGAGTATCAAATAAGGTCCCCAAAATGAAATGTACCATAATAGGTCCCCAAATTGGGGTTGGTATCAAATAAGGTCCCAAGTATTTCCATTCTCATTGATATCTACCCCATATTCGGGACCTTATTTGATACCATCTCCAAATCAACCCCATATTTGGGGACTTATTATGATAATGTTTTCCTTTTGGGACCTTATTTGATGTCTACTCCTTATTTGGGGACCTATTATGATACATTTCATTTTTTGGGACTTTATTTGATACATGCCCCATATTTAAGGACATATTATGTAACTTACTCTTTTTAAAATATAGCATCCCTTCTGCAACGACCTCCTCCCATGTCAGCAACACGGGTTTTCGTGTGCACAGATCGAGGGAGAGATGTAATAACAAATATTCTTTAATCAATAAATAATATAGAATTACACACATGGTAAGTTAAAAATGTAAATAGGAGAATTGATGTTTACCACATCATATACGACATGTTGAAATATGGATATTTTATAAATTATAATACGTAACTGCTTATATAAGAGTACATAATGTTATATTCAATTTCAAATGTATATGTATGATCAATCAAATATGTACATGTATGCCACGAGGGGGGGGGGGTAATGCAATAATAACTATAACTACACGCATTCTTAGGCCAGATTTGTGATTGATGAGAAAACTTGAATCCCACCTTGTCAATTAGCTCAACGCAGTTGTAGTTGGGTTCATATTAATGACCTTCCTTATAATGGAGGATGAAGTTCCACAAGTGGAACCTTCGCTATATCAATTAGAGCACTCTCTCTACGAGATTGGATGTGAACCTTCGTGATCATACCTTTTGGAATCTGATAGAGCCTTTCATATATATTTAGATCATGTTAGTCGTTTTTTAGGCAATAAAAGAGGGAACTCGCAAAGGAGTCTGTCCCAAGATCTCGATCATCATGACTCCAATTTAAGAGCTTATGTGGTCCCTTGTTGATCATGCCTCTCGAAATAGGCCTAGTCGGTGGCCTTGGCCCTTTGGTATGTGCATTTGCATATGAGTATGGATCCAAGTCTCTCGTTCATGGCTAAGGCATGTGTTTATCTCATGAGGTGATTCTGACCCTCATGATTGATTACCTCATTTGAGATGCTTATGATACATGCGCATGCTCACATTTACCTCCACATCCATCATGAGAAACCATGGTCATATCCAACAACTTAAAATACAATTTACCCACATTTAGTGAAGCGGAATGGTTATAGAAATATCAAAATTTCGCATAAACATCATCCGAGCGCACCCCCTACTCCCAATGCATATCATGATCTATGTTCTTGCAACCATCTCATTCATATTCATTGATGTAGGGAATGGCATACCTTTGGACCGATACTCATAGATCGCAACAACAATAAAAGATGGTCTTAGATCTTTCATTCACTATCCATAAAAAGCCTTTTTTCCACGGTCAAATACCTCTCCCTTCCCGGTAACTATGCACCCAAGCAATACTGGAACGAGGTAATGATATGTCCAAAAGATTATGCTATAGTGACACCACCTTGCAACCCAAGGAGGGCTTTGACTACTTAATGACAACAAGGCCACTTTTCAACTAAAGAATATCTTGCTGCAGTTACACATCACTTGAAATGAAAGGCAATTCACCACTTCCTCACATACTGTAACATCATAAAACAAGGGGACGAAGGTGTTGACATCATAGAAAATGATCCAAATATAGGAACCTCCTCTCAGCCATCTCCTTCCCACTCCATGGCAATCTTCAATCACCACCGCCCTATTCCCAGGTATAGACTGCAACAACTTCAATCTTCACTGCCCTATTTCTACACAGTTTTTTAGATTGTTAACTAACTTCAGGAAATATCGTTCTTAATCTGTACTGTGCATTAAATTTTGAACTCGCCATTAAAAAACTTGAATTGATCCGACTAAAAACAATAATGCATTTTCTCCTGAAGATAAGTTACAAATAACAAAAAATTTAATCCGCTCAAGGAAAAATACTCAGAGGATGAGTCATCTGAACATATTAAAATGATAATATGATTCACGGTTTTTTATCTACAAGGACGAAATCATGTTTTTTATGAGAACAGTTCAAAGCTTTTTTCTGCCCGGTTCTTTCCTAAGAGATTTTTAAGATAAAACAACAAAGGTAATCCAAACCATACCTTATTTTCATTAAAAAGATATGAGCAACAATCATATCAAATTCTCATGTCGTGCACATACTTCTCATGTCAGTAAAATATTCAGTGTTTTAATATCAATATTCATGTGATATATCTGATTCATCAGCCTCAAACAACTCAGATTCCGAAAACCTAAGTACTGGAGATTGCAATTTCCACAATCCACATTATGAACCTTCTTTAGGCCAGACTGGCTAAATTGAGAAAGGCATCACCCAGTCATTGGCAATCCTCATTACCGGGTCTAAATTCCAGCCCAGATGCACCCGTTATGGGTTGAAATGATGACTCCCAAATCATTTGTTGCTATTTAATTGACTCATTAACCGAGCACGCCTTAGTCGAACCGAGCTCAACTAAAGTCCCTCACTCCGTTGTGCTTAACACAAACGCTAATATATCTACTAAAAATTGAGCAGAACACAACTCCTAACTTGGCTAGCGTGTCACCAAAGAAGCAACATGCATCAGATCCATCGCAGAATGCAGGATTCACGTACCCAGATCCCACACTTGGAATTTGATGTTGTTGTACTGCACTGTCTCCACATTGAAACCGATAGCTGCATACGCACCAAAAAGCAGACAGAATCACGTCAACACCATCCGCGGAGCCAAACAGCAATCGTGATTCATCAAAAAAAATACCAACTTGGGATCGTCGATACGACCTCCCCCATCTGGAGCCGATCTGCACCACGAAAACAACAAACTAATCACCAAAGAAACGATCAAGTGAAACACTAAAAAGGATGATTGTTCAAACGGAAATTTACAGAGGATCGTGGTTTTCCCGGCGTTGTCGAGGCCGAGAACAAGGATCCGTGCCTCTCGATCGCCGAATAGGGAGGAGAACAGCCGGGAGAAGAGGATCCCCATCAGATCTGCGATCAGCGACGCGGAAATGGGGGTTCGTGGATCTGAGGCGCTGTAGGGTTTCCCGATGGATCAGGTTTCTAGGGTTTTAAGATCCCTCCGCCGCGAGGGCGCGGCGGGCGGAGTGGGGAAATGGCGTGGGATCTGTGCTCCGTTTAGTTTGGTGGGAAGGAGAGGAGCGGAGAAGAGCTGCGGCGGTCAGTGGGAAGAAACGGCTTCTGTCTCTTTCTCTCTCTTCGGCCTTTCATGGGAATAAACGGGTAATTGAGATTAAAGTAAGGGGGATTAGAGTTAATAGGGTTAAGTTAATGAGGTAACATAAGTGTTAGGGCTTAGTTGAAAAGATACAATTTGAGATGATTGTTTTTTATAGAGGCAAATGTCTGATAACATTGATGGCAATGAGAGGGGAATTCGTGTATATTGTAATCGCTTTTATCACATGTACTTCTTCTTAATTTCTGCAATATTAGTGATGTCCTCTTTTTTGTAATATCAGTTGTGCTCCTGTTTTCTTACAGAACTCGTAGTTTTGTCCTTTTATAATATCGGTTATGTTCCTATTTTACCTTGATGGAAGAATAGAATTGTAAATTTTGTAAGAAGTAAGGGGCACAACTGATATTACAAAAAGGACTGAAATTCCTATGTAGTATCTTGGATTTGCTTAAATCCCTAGGTAATACGAAAACTTTTTGAGATATTTACACCCATAACCCTGAGTAATTGTGTAATTACTCCAAAATCCCTCGATGAAGACGAATTACATCCAGAACCCTGAATAATGTTTAACCTTTACATGGCATAACCCTGTGTCAAGGTCCGTCTTAATTGTCCGTTAAGTCTGACGGAAAAAATTATATATTGACCATTTTACCCTTCGAAAGACATCATATTTATAGCATGATGCCATTTATAGATCAAACAAAAATGATGGCTCTCCTCCCCCTGCAAAGCTCATGCCCTCCCACTCGTCTCCGGCAAGTTGCCCCTCCGCCCCGTGCCTCCACCACCTGACGGCCAGCTGCACCCCCCGGCCTGGAGCACCGCCGCCGAGGAGCGAGCTGCAGTCATCAGCAGCAGCACCAATTCCAACAAACCATCTGCTGCTGCAGCATCTCTCTTTCCCTGGATGCGCTCAGTTATGATACGGTAACCCTAGGGAGAATAATGCATGTTATATAGAAGGTATGCTCGAAGACTTCTCGGTGTTTTCAAGCAACTTATTGCAGCCTGCAATCGCATGATCTCATGTGTTTCTCGCTCTTCCTTGGATGTAAATAATTCGGCACTCATCATCATCACGATAGACAGAGGATGGCCCGAGTAGTTACAGCGGTCATCTTCACGACAGAGAAAGGATGTCCCATGAAGCTTCCTTTGTACATGTTGCCAAGTCATCGTCTTCGGGTAGAACCACAGGAGCAGATGATCATCAACTGTAGTTTTAACTAATAACAACAACAGGGACTCTAATCACACGGATTGAATCTATACATTTAACAGTTCTACAAACCTGTCAATTATCGTTCAAATCCGATAATTCTAACTATTTTATCATAAAAGTCATCTTTAAATGTTTGCTTTTCATCGGTCGTTACCATAAATCTGCACCCAGTCCTGGAGCCTCACCATCGAGGAGCCACCCCCCCTCCTCCCTGGTCCCGCTCCTGGAACCCCCCCCCTCCCTTCTCCTCGGCCTTGCCCGCCTGCCCCGCACCCGACGTCGAGCCCCACCACCGCCCGCCCCGACTTCCTCATGGAAGCCCCCCCACCCCCCTCACCGCCGCCCCTGCCTCCTCCCCTCCCGCGCCGCCCCCCGTCCCTCCCCCCCAACCCCTGATAAATCTGCGATTCGTCATCTTTATTCATTTATTTTAGCTTAAAATCCCTTATAAAATACCTGCATATAACGTTAACTCCATATTCTTACTAACTTGCATCTGTGTGTAAATATTGTACATTTCTGACTATTTTTAACCTAAAATAAATAAAGAAATAAAGAAAGGAAAAATAAAGAAAAGAAAATAAAAAATAATAATAAATAAAGAAAAGAAAATAAAAAAAGGAAGGAAGACTGTATACAGGCTGACCCGAAACCCGAGAGAAGGTCAAGACTTGACGTGATCGACCAGGAATAAAGTAGGGGGAGATAGGGTCCTTAACCAGAAAATCCAAAAAAAATGTGTTCTCAATTATTTTGTATATATTTGTATAAAACTTACACTAATTTATTTGTACCTTAATTGATCTCAAATCAAATAACATCCAAAACCAAAGTTGTAAATAAAAATGTGTTCTAACTAACTACTAAAATTAATTGCACAATTAAATCTTGTACAGAATTAAAGTAGCCACGCTTGGAAAAGACCACTAAGCACTAATTGAAAGACCAATTTCGGCTCCATATGAGCTCAAATTGAATCAACCTCACTTCCATTGGATTCCAAATTAAATTATCTTTAAAATGGCTATATTTTCATAATTTTTAGAGTTATGGTTGAAAAGTCAGTTTTCTGGGTGGTTTGTGCAATCTTCCCATGCATTTTGTGCATATTGTATTTGTATATATTTTTACTAATTTTTAAAAATAAAAATAAAAATAAAAATAAAATAATTAATATTCTTTAAAAAACAAAAAAGGGGCTATTTTCGTCATTTACCCTTGTGTATAATATCATATATGTACGTATTATATGTATATAATTGCTATTTTTAATTAACCTTCATAAAAAAATAAAAAAATAACATTTTTTAATTCAAATAATTAAAGTGACAAAAATTCAAAAAATTAGATAATTTTGTAATTAATTTTATTTCTCCTTTATTTTCATTTCAAATTTCATCTCCCTTCCATCAAAAAAAATTCAAAAATTCATTTTAATTTTCATCTCTTATCTCTTTATCTCAATTCAAAAATTCAAATTTTATCCCCTCTCTATTTATTTGGCTCATTCTCCGTCATTCCAACTTGATCAATCTTTAAAGAGAGGAGCCCGATCTCCAAGAGAAATTTCGTCGAGGAAGTTGCCTAGCATCCGAGCCGTCCGATGACAGCGAGTCGGCCTTGTCGAGGCGATCACGATCCATTTTCCGCTTCTAAGGTGCGATCCACATTTTTCTTCCTTTTATCTAGTTTAATCGTAGTTTAGATCGTCGTTTTTTTTAATTTTATTCTCATCATCATTTTTATTTTCTCTAGAACTAAAAAAATCATCATCACGATTTGATCCACCAACGATTCGATTTTTTTCATCTCATTTTCTCGATCTCTCCGCCTTCAATTTCTATCTCCCACGATCTATCAACTCCGATCACTCACGGTGGTCGGAGATCGGATTCGAATCCCTCATCTTCGCCGAATCCCCATTCACTTTCCGATTTTGTAGATAAATAAAAAAATGTCCTTTATCTCTAACACTGATTTTGCAGGACCATTAATAAAAAATAAAAAAATCTCTATTTTATCTAATGTTTGTTTTACAGGGAAACAAAATAAAAAAAATAAAAAATGTTCTTTATCCTTTCTTTTCTTATTTTCGGATTTAAAAAAACAAAAAAAATCTATTCATTTTTATTCCTATTTTCGGATTTCAAAAAAAATATTAAAAAAAAGATTTTTTTTATTTCTTCTGTTTACAATAAAAAACGCTCCCCACGCGCAGCCGCGAACGGCGGCCAACCGCCCAAGCCGCGCCTTCCATCCACCTCCTGTCGTACAACTCCAGGCTCCCACAGCGGAGCACAGACGCAGCCGCCCCACTGCGAAGACCACCACCGCGGCGCCGCATGCAGCGCGACGCCAGCCGAGCTCCTCCGCCACTGCCACGCCCACCGCCGACTCGCCGTGAGTTTCCAGCGTCGCAGTCGCCTCTCCTCCGCGAGGGCCGCGCGTTCCCAACCGCCTCCGACCAACGCGCGGTCAACGCCCTTCCAGACCGCTCGCCGCCAACAGTGTCCCCCGCGCGACACCAGCCCCTTCGCGCGTGGAGCCACTGCGTGAGGCGGCGCCACCCCGCGCCCTTTCGTGCGTCCTCCCGCTCATTGACGGTGGCCAGCCGCCTGCCCGCTCTTCCACCGCCGACCCGTGCGCCGCCCCCTTGGGTGGAGAAGAAGCAAGGGGCGGCGGCCTATCTCTGATTGCCTCCCCTTTGGTTGAAACGAAGAAGTACTTTTGATTAAAAAAAGGAGAAATTGCGGACTTAGCCTCCAAGGTTTTGAATACTACAGAAATGTCCCCTGCCAGAGCCTCAAGTCACATGTTTTGCATGCTCCTTACTGGGTAAATTGCGACATTCCTCTTGATTTTATTTATTATTCTAATTCTGCAAAAACTTTGAACAATTTACATTTTAGTCCAAAACTTTTGCAGTATTTACATTTTAGTCCCTAAACTGTAGAACATTAATCTACTTTGTCTTTTCATTGAAATAAATATTATTCATGACCAAAAAATTCTGAGAAAATTATGCTATATCCTGATGTGATTATTTTCTTAGCATAATTTTTCATTGCATTTCTCCTTCATTTATTATTATTTAAAAATAAAAAATAGTGTCTTTTTGTCTTCTTGAAATTCAAAAATTCATAAAAATTCAAATATTGTTCCAAAAATTCCAAAAAAAATTAAAGTAATTGTATTTCATTGTCTTTTAATTTCTCACCAATTTTCACGCATTGGTCATTTATAAAACTCAAAAAAATTGAAAAACATCAAAAATCTTCTAAAAATCATAAAAAAAATCTACAAAAATCCAAAAAATTGAGATTTCAGTTCCTTTTGTAGATATTGGGTTCTAGTTTGTCTTAAAAATAAATTCCAGGAGTTTTAGGCACTTAAAATATTTTTAAGTTGCAAATTACTCCAGGTTGTGCACATTTTCTTATTTTCTCACTGTTTGATTTTTAGAAAAATACAAAAACATCCAAAAAATCTACAAAAATTCTCAAAAACATTTTAAAACTTTTAAAACCCAAAAACATTTTCTTTGGATTTTTCTGAGCATTATTGATTAATTGAAAAATTGCAAAAAGAGTTGGTGTGCGTATATTCTTGATCTTGTGAATTATTGCTTCGATTTATTTTTGAAAAAAATTTGCAAAATCAAAATCATTAAAAAATTGAAAATCTGAAAATACAAAAAATAGAAATAAAAAAATAAAAAAATTAAAAAGATAAAAAACACAAAAAAAACAAGGATAGTTGTCCTTTGAGATTCTTATTTTCTTTTAATTAGTTTCTGATTAATTGAATAATCCTCGGGAATTGTAGCCTCCCTGAGTTCGGTCTTGTCCGCTATACATGTTAATAAGTAGCAAAAAAATTAAAAAAAAAATTTTTTTTGTTGACGCGGGATTTTGGGGATCAAAGCAACGACCGATCAACTTATTTATCATTAATAATTTCCGTCCTCGAATTTCACGCTCAATAAAATGGCGTCGTTGCCGGGGAGGCACGGCGAGAGTAGTTAGGTTTCTCTTTTGACCCGCTATTCTTGGTTGTATATTTTTCCACTCACTTCATTGTTTTATATCCATTGCATTCATTTCATTTTTTCTCATATTTGATAATTGTATTTCTTACACATTTTCTTCCTTTTTTCTTATGAGGGTCCGCGAAGCGAAAGAGGCGATCCTAGAAGAGCCGAAGCACCCAAGTGACGTGGAGGTGGCTTGATTCTTCACCAAGCCGCAGGATAACGTGAGAAGAAGAGAAAAAGAAGAAAGAGAGAGATAGAGTTTCTTTTCCATTTGAACTTTGTAACAGGACATTCATTTGTTGCGGGGTCTGTTTCGCCAAGTGCCAGTGCACTTGGGGGACCTCACCGGTTTTGTTTTCATCGCCTTTATTTTTCTTTGTTTCCCGCAGATTTCGTGAGCTACCTCTTGATTGCTTTAATTAATGCTTGAGCCAGGTAATTAATTAGGTCCAAACACCCTAAAAAAGATATTTCTGTGCCTATAGAGTAGAGCGTAATTTGGACTTAGTCAAATTAACTTGTTCTTGCCCGTTAATAGAAGCTATCATCTAGGACGGTTCACTTGCATTGCATATAGGATAGTTTATTTAAATTCTGCGCGGATCACTTGCATGTAGAGTGTTGGCGACAAGGTACGCATCTCTAACCCCTGCATGCATCATTGTTTTTTATCGTGCATTGGCATTTCTGATCTCCTTCCTTGTTTTCACTCACATAAATTAAAAAGGAAATTGGATACTCGATAGGCTATTCTTTGAAAATATCTTTAACCAAATGATAAATGTTAAAACCGGGACTGCTAAAGAAAACTCGACCCTAAATAAATACAAGGAAAAAGATTGTTTTGGGGAGAGTAATCCCCTCATTGTTTGGTTTGCTTGAGCGAGAGAGCGACCCGCACATTAGGATAGAGCTACGCCCGAACTCTTTTCAGACTACTATCTTGAGTTAGTCATTCGCCAGTGAGGATCTCTCCGGTAGCCAGTAAAGCGGCCCGTGGCATCCTTAACAGATTGAATTGATCGGATAGCCGGTAAACGGTCCGCAATTCATACTGGCTGGGAAAGATCTAATTTGAGATTAGGCCAGTCTCCTGAGAGCATTGGGTTCCTAACAGCTCGCTTTAAACGTTCTGATAGATTGTATTGTCACCAAACTCTAAAATTGACAAGATAGTTGACCGAACCTTCACGGTCTTCACATTGAGTTGAGTTGGTGAACTGGGGGTTTGTATTGTGTTTGCTTGCTAGCAGTAAAGATCCTTCTGCGCAATTTGCACCTTCATTCACTTTCACTCTTGCATGACCCTCGTGTTCTCGCATCCTGCCTATTGTTTTCGAAGATGTCGGACCGGAGTATTTCTCGTTTGGACTCTGCGAACTCATTCTACACTCCGAGCCATTCACCTTCTATTCGAGGAGACTCACTTCCCGAATATTCCTCTTCCTCCACTTCACCGTTCACAACATCCATCAATCCACTTTTTGAGATTGGCTTTAATCTCGAATTAATATCTGAGACTCCATCAATTTTGAGCACTAATCGAGTATCATGCACATTTTCAGAGTCAGACACTGAACACTTGATGTCAACAAAGGGAAAGGGAATCATGTCGGAGCAGAGCGAGATCAACAGCACCATGTTAGCCTACATTCAGACGATTCAAGCCCAGATAGCAGAGTTGGCTAATTTTCAGAATGCATTGAGAGACATGATTCTCGAGCTGAGACATGAAAGAGAAGATAGGAGAGGGGGGGATAACAGAAACCCTGAAGGTGGGAATGGAGAAGAACCTCATACAAAGCCTAAGCCTACACTAAAAGATGCCTTATAATCCAGGGGCAGGACAGACAAATTCGTGGATACAAATCCCTGCAATTCATGGGCATTTTGAGCTTAAGCCTACTATTTTGCCTCTTCTCCCAATATTCCATGGAAATATTAGTGAAGAATCTTATATACACCTCCAGCAATTCGATCGCATTTGTAGAACAGTACACTACCCGAATGTCCCATTAGAAGTAGTACAGATGACCGCCTTTTCATTCAGCCTGATGGGCAAAGCGTTGTATTGGCTAAATCACTTCGGGAAGGTTGTCACCACTTGGGAAAAGTTGAGGTCCGCATTTCTGAACAAGTATTATCCACTTGGATGACTCAACCAAATGCGATCCTTAATTGCCAATTTTCCCAGATGCCCCAAGAGCCTATTCACGAGGCATGGGAACGATTCAAAGATCTGACGGAGAAATGCTCCCATCATGATATTCCAAAGACCAGCCTGGTACAAAATTTCTTTGGGGGATTAAGCGTTGAGAATCAGA
Organism: Ottelia alismoides; assembly: GCA_037367405.1. Classification (NCBI taxonomy): domain Eukaryota; kingdom Viridiplantae; phylum Streptophyta; class Magnoliopsida; order Alismatales; family Hydrocharitaceae; genus Ottelia; species Ottelia alismoides. Next base: position 1,601,212 of record JAZKJV010001355.1, on the reverse strand, counting down.
AGCTGGTAGATGCCGCCTGTGGGGGAAGTCACTTCAATAAGGACGAGGATGTCATGTACCAAATTTTCAAGGAGATGGCGGAAAGTTCAGCAGCTGTTTCTTCTTCACGTGCTTTTCAGAAGCAACCCGTCACCACCCCTGCAGTACCCCACAAGGATGTCAACATGACAGCAACAAAAGAAGTGGATAAGGTGGTTAGCATTGACCTGGCCATCATTGGAAACCACCTATCCAAAGTGGAAATTATTGAAAAGCGATCCCAGGAACCTGATAAGCTTCATGTGATCGAGCAGAGAACAAAAAACCTGGATAAGCTGGATGAGATAACAAAGCATCTTGAACTTCTTGTCAATTCGATCAGCGCAGTCCACAGTACGAATGCAACAACCAATACCTCTACTAGGGAGCAGACTTCTTCCACCAAGCAGAGTAGCGGAGGACCATCCACAGTTCAGCATGTCTACTACGTGCAGACACCTGATCAGGTTCAGTAGCATACACATCAGATAGTTCTGTATCAACAAGAAGTTTCCTACATTCCTGGGCAGCAGCCTCCACCTCCACCTGGTATTCAGGAGGTGAATGGCATCTGGTTCGACCGTGAGCAAAACTAGCCCCGTCCGTCAGGGCAAGGTCAGTTGGGTTCACAACAGGGTCAGAGACCCATCCACCAGTTTCAGGGAGGCAGACAACAGCAGTACCAGCACCAGCAATTCCACCATCAGTATCAGTCTCCATCTCAGTTTCAAAACTGGAGACAAGGCCAACCTCAGCAGCAGCCTATGTATTTCCCTCACCCTAACCAGCAGCAGGCTGCATATTATGGACAGTATTCCCCCGCTCCTCCTCCTTATTATCAGAATCCGTATGGGTACCAATAGCCTCCGTACTATCAGCCTCAGTGACATCCAGTCAATGAGCAACCTGAGGCCCCTTCAGTCAATCCAGCTCTGAACCAACTTACACTGCTTATGAAGAACATGAATGAACTGACTCAGCGGATTGATGACCTGACCACCACCAAGACATTGATTCCAGCACAAGTTGAAGCCAACCCCAACAACTTCAGATGCAAGGAGCAGGTAGCCAATGGCCCACCCACCCCTGATACAGGTATGTCCCTTGATTTTACATGTTTATCTGACGCCATTCATCTCAGGAGCGGTAGGAGTTTGCAGCCGCCTACGCAGCAGTTGGGGTTGGGAGATCGATCCACTGAGAGAGCATCATCTTCTACATCATCTCCTTCACCAACAGTAGAGAGGCCTAGTATAGCAGCACCCACATCTGGAGTTTCACCGCCTTCACCACCACTGTCACCAGGCAGATGCAGATCACCATCAGCAAGGGAGGATCTACCAGTCGCAGATTCTTCCTCTTCACCAGCAGCAGCATCCCGTTCTATTTTAGATTATATTTTTCCTTCACCTATATTGGAAAACACTATACAGACGGATTCTAGTTGTCCTCTTGTACATGATGATTCCACTTTGAATAAAGGAAATGAACGTTTGCATGTTTATTTTGATTCTGTGCCATTTTCTTCTGCTCTCAAAGCTAAAAAAATTCAAAAACTAAAAACAACACTATCTGATCCTAGAGTGGTTGAGATCTTACAGAACATCTTTTTAAAGATGCCACTCCTTAAGGCCATGGAATACATGCCTACAGTAAAAAAGGGAATGAAAGAGGCATGTACCCAAAAGCGTCAATCAAGGAAGAACAGACGAAAGGAAACAACGAAACACATCCTGACCATGGCCACAGTTCACGCCATCAGTAACCTTCCGCCTAAAAAGAAAGACAAGGGAGCACCTCACATCCGTTGCCATATCTTTGATCAAGAATTTGATCGCACTCTTCTCAATAGCGGTTCCTCCATTAATCTCATGCCTTCCTCTTTATTAACTGAATTCCAGTTAGGACCTCTTAAAATAACCAGAATGATCCTTCAGTTTGCTGATTGATCGATTAAGAGGCCAAGACGTATTTTAGAGGACGTTATTGTAACGGTGCAGGGAATGAAATTCCCTGTTGATTTTGTTGTCGTGGATATGGACACACCTGCACCGTTACTCCATATCCCGATCATACTAGGTCGACCGTTCCTCCGAACGGCCGAAGCAGCAGTTGATTATGGTACTGAAGATATCATCTTTCACTCTCGTAGTGACAAGGTGAAAATTGAGACGATCTCTGATCCTAGACCATCACCTTCACCAGCAGCAGATGATACGGAGAAATGATATCAGAGATAGATGACTGTGATTTTCTTGCTGAATTTAGAGAGACAGATCTTTTCACGGACTTTATAGATACCCAGGAGTTCCTTTCCTAAAAGGACTCTCTGGAAAGCACAATCGACATGAGTTCCCTTGGTGGTCCAGTTGAGATAGTTACTGATGAGCAGTTTGAGCAGAGTTCTGAGATCTAGATATCTGAGCCATTTGTTGAATTTCCTGATTTATGCACAGATGAGAGACATCTTTCTGAGATTATTGCTGAGATATCTGAGCCATTCATTGATAAGAGTATTGAACATCCTGATAAACCATTCCTTGCTGAGCAGAGATCATTCCTTACAGATTTATCAGATATTCTACTTACCGAGCCGTCAATAGCCAAGGTGGATAGTCTACAGAGCACAGATCACATACCGTCTACCAGTACAGTAGCAGAGGTTATCACAGAGTTGATTCAGACCCCACCTGAGCTCAAGGTTTTACCATCAACGTTGAAATATGCCTTCCTCACGCCCCCCCCAAATGTTTCCAGTCATCCTCAGCTCGCAGTTGACCGTTGAACAAGAATATCACGTGCTAGAGGCTCTTGAGAGAAACCGCAAGGCCATAGAATGGAATATCTCGTATCTCCGTAGGATCAATCCAGCATTGTGCTCGCATCATATCTACCTAGAGGATGACTGTAAACCCTCCCATGAATGTCAGCGCCGTCTAAATCCAAATCTAAGAGAGGTTGTCATGAAGGAGATCAAGAAATGGTGTGATGCTGGATTTATATATCCCATTTCAGATTCCAAATGGGTCAGCCCTTTACATGTGGTCCCAAAGAAATCTGGGATTACGATCGTGAAGAATGACCGCGGTGAGGAGATTCCGACATGGGTACCTACTTCATGGCGTGCCTGTGTAGATTACCGATGCCTGAACTCAGCTACCAAAAAGGATCACTTTCCACTGCCCTTTATTGATCAAATTACTGAGAGGTTGGCAGGGAAAGAGTTCTTTTGCTTCTTGGATGGGTACTCGGGATACAACCAAGTTGCTATCGCTCTTGAGGATCAAGAGAAAACTACTTTCACTTGTCCGTTTGGCACTTACGCCTTTAGACGGATGCCCTTTGGATTGTGTAACGCCCCCGCTACATTTCAAAGGTGTATGTTGGCCATTTTTGCCGACATGGTGGGTAATTTTCTTGAAGTCTTCATGGACGATTTCTTGGTCTACGGGGATGGTTTTGACACATGTCTTGTTCGTTTAGACCGAGTTCTTCAACGTTGCTGCAAGGTAAACCTAGTGCTCTCGTGGGAGAAGAGTCACTTTATGGTGACTAATGGGATTATATTGGGCCATGTCATCTCCAAACATGGTATGGAGGTTGACCCGGCTAAGATTGATGTGATTTTCAAGTTAGAGCCACCACAGAATTTGAAGCAGTTAAGATCATTTTTGGGACACGTAGGATTCTATAGGCGATTCATAAAGGACTTCAGCAAAATCGCCAGACCTTTGACTGAGCTTCTGTGTAACGAGACTAATTTTGTTGTCGATGAGAAAGTTCTCCTTGCATTCAATCAGATGAAAGAAATGGTTACTAGCGCTCCCGTCTTACAGCCACCTGATTGGTCTCTTCCCTTTGAGATCATGATGGATGCATCAGACTTCGCAGTTGGAGCAGTTCCAGGACAGAGAAGGGATGGGATACCATTTGCTATACACTATGCTAGCAAGACTCTGTATGAAGCACAGCGGAATTATACAGTTACAGAGAAGGAGATGTTAGCAGTTGTGTTTGGGCTAGAAAAGTTCAGATCTTACCTCATCGGTTCACACGTTATTGTGTACACGGATCACACGGCCATACGATACTTACAGGCAAAGAAGGATGCCAAACCACGCCTTGTCAGATGTATCCTTCTTCTCAAAGAATTTGATTTAGAGATTAGACCAGGAGTGAAAAACATTGTGGCAGATCACCTTTCCCGTATCACAGACACAGAGACATCTGAACAGAACATGATTCCTATTTCCGAAACCTTTCCAGATTAGACCATTTTGTCTGTGTAATCACTTCCATAGTATGCTGATATTGTGAACTATCTTGTCTCCAAGAAAGTTCCACAAGATTGGCCAAAGTACAAGGTAGACAAATTTTTGTCAGAGATTCATTATTACAAGTGGGAGGATCCGTACCTATTTCGAGAAGGTACGGATTGTATCTGGAGAAGGTGCATTCCTCAGGAGGAACACACCAGTGTACTTGAGCACTGTCACAAACTAGAATCTGGTGGGCATCATTCAGGAAAACGCATGGCAGCAAAGGTTTTACAGAGTGGCCTATGGTGGCCCACATTGTTTAAGGATGCTACAGAGTATGTTCGAGGTTGTACTGATTGTCAGAAAATGGGAGGAACTGTTGGTTCCAAAGATACCATGCCCCTAAGATATATACAGATTTCTGATGTTTTTGATGCTTGGGGCATAGACTTCATGGGCCCATTTCCTGTCAGTCAGGGATTTCAGTACATCCTGCTCTCCGTGGATTATGTTAGTCGATGGGTGTAAGCTATCCCCACCCGAGCCGCGGATAGTCGTACTGTGTGTTCCTTTCTCAAGGACCATATTATTGCGCGGTTCGGTATACCCAAAATACTGATTTCAGATGGGGGAAGCCATTTCATTAATAGAGAAGTAAAGAAGCTTGTGAAGGAGTACGCCATTGAGCACAAAGTTGCGTCTCCTTACCACCCTCAGACTAATGGCTTGGCAGAAATTTCAAATAGGGAAATCAAGACGATATTGCAGAAACTTGTACGCCCAGATAGGAAGAACTGGTCCCAGATGCTTGATTCGGTTCTATGGGCTTATCGGATGGCGTACAAATCTCCTTTAGGTATGTCTCCCTACAGATTGGTATATGGAAAGCCTTACCACCTGCTAGTGGAATTAATTCACAAATCTTTATGGCCACTCAGTGTGTGTAATTTAGATTATGAGAAGGGAGGAAAGAACATGAAGTTAGATTTGAACAAATTACTGGAATTCTAAGACTTGGCATATGATAACTCACTTATGTATAAGAAGAAAGTCAAGAGCTGGCATGATAAACACATTCGAAGAAAGACTTTCTTCCCTGATCAGAAAGTTTGGTTATTTGATGCTAAGTTGAAGTTGTTTCCAGAAAAATTGAAAAGCAAGTGGTCAGGACCGTTCATCGTGAGAGTTGTGCGTGATAATGGGAGTATTGTCATATCTGGGTTGTCATCTGACGCACAACCATTTGTTGTGAACGGACAGTTGCTGAAGCCATGTCTAGACCATGATACAATCCTGTCCGTTGTTGATTCGATATCCGTGGTATCAGATGATGATCTTTTGATTCCATCTTCTGCGTCTGATACATGATCATCCACTCCTCTTGTATACCCTTTCGTTTTACTCTATCTTCTCCCGTTTTATCATTCACCCCTTTTCCGTGTGTGTGTGTATATGTTATACTTAGGATGTGCTTTATCCCAAGTATAGGGGGTCAATGATTTGTGTTGTTCATAGTCATCCTGTTCATCGCTCTCGTTGTTGCTTATACTTAGGGATACTCTACCCTAAGTATAGGGGGGGTGATGTTGTTCATATCATGTCTTTTTATTTTTGAGTCTGTACATTCTCGTCATCGGTTTTCCCCTTTTGTACACTCTACTATACTTAGGATTACTTGATCCTAAGTATAGGGGAGGATCACCATCTTCTCTTCTTTTTATCTTGTCTTTTCACTTTTCTATACTTAGCACGAGTTATGTCTTCCTTTTTCGCTCTCTGATCACTATGAGAACATAGTTTGAGCTAAGTATAGGGGGGTGTCGTATATATTGTATATATACTTTAGACATAACTCGTACTTTTAAATACGTTTATTCAGGGGGGTATGTGTATAGTTTGTAAAATCCACGTGCGTAAAAAAGAAATCAAAACAAAAAAAACACAAAAAGAAAAACAAAAAAAAAGAAAACAAAAAAGAAAACAAAAAAAATCAACAAAAACACAAAAAAAACTTGCATATACTTGTATATATTTTACTAACCCTTTTTCCTTAAAAAAACTACAAAACCAAAAATCTATAAAAATTCGCAAATTTAAAAAAAAAACTTTCTTTTCACATGTGCATCATTCCTTTTAAAAAAACACTCTCTGCATTGTTGATATTTTGCATTTGCTTGTGCATTTTTTTAGGATAGTATTGACATTTAAATTATGTCTGGAATAAAATTGAAGAATGGAGCTTAGTTGGACCTTAATCCACCTAATTCTCAGAGGAACTTCACAGAGAAATAGGATTTAGAAGCTTCAGGTCCTTGACTTAATTCTTTGAGTTCCACATGACAATGTGCAATGTTTGACTCTTAGTGTCTAACCTGGTCTCTTCATTCTGGGTATAACTCTAGAATAGGGAATCAATTTGTACTCTCGCACTATGCACTTAGCTCAACTTAGACGAGATGTTGAAAGACTGCGTGAGTTTCTTTTCTGGTAGCGTGGAAATCTAAAGACCGGAGTACGTGTTGAAATAAAGCTTTGGAAAAGGGATGGACGGTTGGGCACAATTTTTTCTAAGACCCTGATGAATCCACGATTCATCATCTTAATATCTTAATCTTAGCAAAATCCATGAGTAAATTTCCAAATAAATGTCCATAAAATCAATAAATTAACAAAATAACTCTTGTAAATAAAACTCACTAATTACTGTATATAAGATTGTACAAAATAAATTAACAATAAAAAAAGCCGTAAAATCAAAGGAGTTTTATACTTGTAAATAGCCCAAAACTTCATGGATTTTTAATAATTTCATTTCAACTCCTTTTTGGCTAATTCTTTCTCTAACTTGTTCATAATAATGTATATAAAAATACAAAAATACAAAACAAATTTTACCTTAAATAAATGCTCCTAGATCCCAAAGAGAAAAAGCCGTAAAGTCCAACTTCCAAGCTAAATTCCCGCTCCGTATGAACTCCAAATTCACCAAACTCACTTTTAAAGTTCAAGTTAGAAAATTATCTATCCAACGGAAGTGGTTTCATTAAAATCGGAGCTCATTTGCAAAAGTTGGGTTTTGGGACCTAGATGTACATTGTACATTATGTATATATTCATTCTTTAGTCAATTTTTATTTTATCTTTCTCAATTACTAAAAATACAAAAAAATTATGATTGTGTTGTATTTTTATTATTGTATTTTACTGTATTTTTTCGTTGTAAATATCTCTTATTAAAAAGATAAAAAAATACATATTAGAAAAAGTAAAAAAAATGTACATGGTGTTTTGTCTTCTTTTGTAAATTCTCCACTATTTCTCTTCTCTTTTTATTTTATTGTATTTAAAGTAGACAACTTTATTTACTTATTTATTTATTATTTAATTTCCATTCTCTACAATAACCACCAATTCAACTCCATTATTCCACCATTTTTTCCCAACTTCCCATTCAACTCCATTAATAAATCAACCTCCCATTCAACTCCACCACTTTAATAACCTCTCCTTCCATTCTCTTTATATACCTCTCATTCTCCTCAATTTTGCCTTTGATCCATCTTTATGTGAGGAGAGCCTAGTTCCCTGAGTTGAATCGGTGACAGCGACGCAACCGCGGTCGAGCGACGACGGCCCTCTCTCCGGTGTGATCCGTTGGTTTTTTGGCCAACATCGCAGCCGCAACCGCGCGCTGCTCGAGCTCATCGCACGCCGGCGATTCGAGCGAAGACCGTGCTCACGAGAGCACTTCATAGGCGTCCGCGTTCATCGTAGGTAATTTTATCATCTTGTCATTTTTTGCAATTTTTTTAGCACATCATATCGCCCCCATCCTCCATTTGTTTCTACTCCATCTTATTACCATCATGATTTTTTTTTCTCCCTTTCTCATCATGTTCATTCCCTGTTTTAAACAAAATTAAAAAAAATAAAAAAATTTAAAACAAAAAAAAAGTCCTTTTATTATAGCACCATCATCATAGCACTTTTCCATTTATTTATTCCACCACCACCATCATACCACCACCTTTCATCACTTGTTTAGTTTATCATCACTATCATTTCCCCCCCTTCTTTTTGTGTACATAGTTCCTGTATAAAGAAAATATAAAAAAAATTAAACAAAAATTTACAAAAAGAAAACCTTTTCTTTTTATTATAACAGTAAAAAGAAGTTAAAAAAAAATTTAAAAAAAAACTAACGGAGGAGCAGCGGCCCCAGCCCGCCGCCGCCGCCCCCCCGTTCCTTCTCTCCACGGCCACCAACCGGCGGCCTCCTCGCCGCCCCCTGCTCCAAGCGAGCGGCGCCGCCGCCCCTCCTCCCGCGGTTCCGCGCCGCCCGGGCCATCCCTCCAGGACTCGCCGGTGCCCCCTTCCTCCTAGCGCTCCGCCTCGCCAATCTCCTCCACCTGCGACCAGCGCGCCTCCGCTGCACCGCCCCTCCGCCGCGGCCGTGCGCGCGTGGGAGGCGCCACGTCCAAGCCCCCGCGCGTGGCCTCACTGACCGCCAGCCGCCGCCACAGATTTGGGTTCTTCTTTCCCCGGCAACGGCGCCATCTGACGAGTCGCTAGATACTAGATTTAATTCGGCTTCGTTGTAGCACGTGTACTTAGCGATTCGGTCAGAACCGAGAGAAGATCTCCGTGAGGAGTTTCTCGGCTTAATTTATATCCCGGGCAAGTCCGGGGTCGAACTCAGGGAGGCAAAGGAACAACTTGGGGGTTAATTCGCAAATTAGGTTTTAGATTTCCAAGTGGTATTTTTTTAGAATTTTTTATGCAAAAACCAAAGCAAATGCAAAATGCGGTTGGATTACAACACTAAGAAAACATACAACAAGGCCAAATTAATTTTAATAGAAAAGAAGTCCAAATTAGCCAATTCGTATTTTTCCTAGAATCCTAATCCAGTGATGAAAACAAAACACATTTTTTTGGAATTTTATGGATTAAAATGCAATAACTAAAAATGCACACTTTTTATGGGTTTTTTCGCAATTTCTCAAACAAATAGTAAGTAAAAACTATGAAAAATTTACTGGAACTAAAACATCATGCAAGGAGACTACAGTAATTTTTTTAGAATTGTTTGACAAAAAAATGAATTTTTTATGAATTTTTTAGTGGTAACAGAGTGACAGTGAGTAAATAATTCCTATTAAATCCACGTTGTCAAATTAATCAGAGTGTGATTTATCTCAAGTAGATATTTAGATGAGAAATCCAGAAGACTTGAAATTTCGTGAAAAGGATATCTGTGGATTTAATTAAAAATCAAATACTAAATACACTCTATAATTTATTGTAGGCACAAGACAAGTCCAATAGATGTGAAATTTGGACAGTAATTACATCACATATCAAGGCAGAACATATAATTTTTGTGGAATTTTTAGAGCAACCGTTTGTGAGATATTAATTTCATGGCACAGAATGGGTAAACTATGCAAAATTTCAGTTAAACAATTATAATTAATTACCCATGAGTCACAAAAATACCAATAAATAGTCAAATTGTAGACAATTAGTTACTCTTCACAAAGACATTTTTCATTGAACAAAATGATGCATAACAGGTGTCCAAATCAACATACAAACAGAGGGGTATCGGTGCAAATTCAGAAAACAATATATACAATGCAACTTATACAAGGACCATTACGTAATTACAAAAACTATAAATATAAAAAATGTAATTTTCACAATAAAATAATCTAAAGACAAAGCACCTTCTTCTTCCCTGGTCGGCTGGAGAAGAACCCAAATGGGTGTGGGCGGTGGCGGCTCCACGGCCGCGCGCGGCCGCGAGGGGGGGCGGCGCACCGCGCGCAGGCGGCGTGCGTCGGGGAGGCGGCGGTCGGCAAAGGCTGAAGGCGGCGGCGAGATGCCTGTGGAGGCCGGTGGCTGCTGGCGGTTGTGGAAGCGGGCGGAGGGGCGGCGCGGTGTCGGGGCGCCGCTGCTGGAGGCCGTCACGCGGCGGAGAGGGCCGCGCGGTCCTGGAGAGAAGGTCGCCGGCTGGCGGTGGCTGTGGGGAGGTGGGGCGGCGGCGTTGGAGCTGCTGCTCCACCTTCGTTTTTTTTAAATTTTTTTTTATTTTTTTTATTTTGCTGCTGTAATGTTAAAAAAACTTTTTTTTGTTGTTTTAATTTTTTTATTTTTTTTTAAATTTTCTTTATACAGGAACTATGTACACAAAAAGAAGGGGGGGGGGAATGATAGTGATGATAAACTAAACAAGTGATGAAAGGTGGTGGTATGATGGTGGTGGTGGAATAAATAAATGGAAAAGTGCTATGATGATGGTGCTATAATAAAAGGACTTTTTTTTTGTTTTAAATTTTTTTATTTTTTTTTAATTTTGTTTAAAACAGGGAATGAACATGATGAGAAAGGGAGAAAAAAAATTATGATGGTAATAAGATGGAGTAGAAACAAATGGAGGATGGGGGCGATACAGTGTCAGATCTCGTGGGCATCAACCCCGCTCTCTGCTCGCACCACATTTTTACTGAGGATAATGTGAGACCTTCCCGTGAATTCCAGAGGAGACTTAACCCCAATCTACGGGAAGTGGTGAAGAAAGAAATTGAGAAATGGTGCAAAGCAGGATTCATATACCCTATTTCTGACTCCAAGTGGGTGGCCCCACTTCATGTTGTCCCGAAGAAGTCGGGAATTCAGATGGTCACCAACGAGGAGGGGGTAGAGATCGCGACACGAGTACCCACGTCGTGGCGTGTCTGTGTTGACTACAGACGCCTGAATGCTGCGACCAAGAAAGATCACTTTCCCTTGCCTTTTATTGATCAGATCTTGGAGAGACTCGCAGGGAAAGAGTTCTTCTGTTTTCTTGACGGGTACTCAGGCTACAACCAGGTGGCCATAGCCCCTGAGGACCAGGAAAAGACCACATTCACATGTCCATTCGGCACTTATGCTTTCAGGCGCATGCCATTCGGGCTCTGCAATGCCCCGGGCACATTTCAGCGGTGCATGATAGCCATATTTGCCGAGATGGTGGGAGATTTCCTGGAAGTGTTCATGGATGACTTCTCGGTCCATGGTGATTCTTTTGATACATGTTTAGCGCACTTGGACCGAGTCCTCACGAGGTGTAGAGAGGTGAATCTGGTACTCTCCTGGGAGAAGAGTCACTTTATGGTGACGGAGGGTATCGTGTTGGGGCATGTCATCTCACAAAGGGGAATGGAGGTTGACCCTGCCAAGGTGGAGGTGATCAAGAAACTCGATCCACCTACCAACGTGAAGTCAATGCGGTCATTCTTAGGGCATGTTGGATTCTATAGGAGATTCATTCAAGATTTTTCAAAGATCGCCCGCCCACTGACTGAGCTCTTAGGGAAAGACATAGAGTTCATTGTAGATCACAGGTGTCTGGAGGCCTTTGAGCTCTTGAAAAGGAAGATTTGTACCTCGCCTATCCTACAAGCTCCTGACTGGTCTCTCCCCTTTGAGATCATGACTGACGCTTCAAATTTCACTATAGGAGCTGTGTTAGGACAACGACGAGAGGGGATTCCGTTTGCGATTCACTATGCGAGCAAAATTTTAGATCCTACACAGAAAAATTATACAGTGACTGAAAAGGAAATGCTCGCGGTAGTATGGGCCCTCGAGAAGTTCAGATCATATATTTTGGGCTCTAAGGTGATAATTTATACTGATCACACAGCCATTCGATACTTAATGGAAAAGAAGGACGCGAAGGCGCGTCTTCTTAGGTGGATTTTACTCCTCCAGGAATTTGATTTGGAGATAAAAGATAAACCTGGAGTGAAGAATGTTGTGGCTGATCACCTTTCTCGGATTGAACTTAAGGATTCTCCTGATCATGAGCGGATTAGAGAGACCTTTCCAGATGAGTCAATTTGTGTTATTGACTCCCTCCCGTGGTATGCCAACATGGTGAACTATCTTGTCTCCAAGCAGGTTCCCCATGGTTGGACTAGGAGCAGCATTGATCGACTGAAGTCGGATTCGAGGAGATACCACTGGGACGATCCTTTCCTTTTCTTCGAAGGACCGGATTGTATTTGGAGAAGGTGTATTCCTCAGGAGGAATACCATAGTGTCCTCACATATTGTCATTCACTTGAGGCTGGAGGACACCATTCGGGAAAGAGAACCGCTCACAAAGTACTTCAATGTGGATTGTATTGGCCGACCTTGTTTAGAGATGCCATTGATTTTGTACGGTCGTGCCCGATCTGTCAAAGGATGGGAGGGACAGTTGGACAGAGAGATGAGATGCCCATGCAACCGATGATTATTTGTGATGTTTTTGATGCATGGGGCATAGATTTTATGGGTCCCTTTCCCAACAGCAATGGACATGAGTACATATTGTTGGCGGTTGATTATTTATCCAGGTGGGTGGAGGCTATCCCAACCCGAACCGCAGACAGCAAGACTGTCTGTAAGTTTGTGAAAGACCATATTATTGCTAGGTTCGGGGTGCCAAAAGTTTTGATATCTGATGGGGGTAGCCACTTTGTGAATCGAGATATGAGATCTTTAGCTAAGGACTATGGATTTGATCATAGAGTTACTAGTCCTTACCACCCACAGTCTAACGGCATGGCAGAGGTTTCGAATAGAGAGGTGAAGAGTATTTTGCAGAAATTGGTTCGTCCCGATAGGAAGAATTGGTCTCAACTCTTGGACCAAGTTCTGTGGGCCTATAGGACAGCCTACAAGACACCATTGGGTACTTCACCATTTAGAATGATCTATGGAAAGCCATGTCATTTACCCGCAGAGTTGATTCATAAATTCGAATGGGCAATTAAGAAGATTAATTGGAGTTGTCACCTAGGAAAACTTAGCCGAGACTTGAACTTGAACGAGCTCGTGGAAATCCGAAACCGGGCATATGACAACAGTTTGATTTATAAGGACAAAGTAAAGAGATGGCATGATCAGCACATTAGGTGCAAAGACTTTGTCCCTGGACAAAAGGTATGGTTGTTCAATGCCAGGTTGAAGATGTTCCATGGGAAGCTCAAATCTAAATGGACGGGTCCCTTTGTGGTTAAGAAAGTGCACGAGAATGGAAGTGTAGAGATAGCTGATCTCACAGATGGTGCACAATCTCATGTGGTGAATGGACAACTGTTGAAGCATTTTTTTGATTCCAAAGAGCAGTTAGTCCAAGTCGAGGTCATCAACTTCATACAGAGTGAGCACAGAGCAGATACATCTTATTACTCTTCATGAAGATGCAGCATCAAGATTCAACATCTTAGAAGATTCCATCACTCTTGTACATATTCTCCCTTCTTTGTATATTCTCGAAATCACGTCGGTTCTCACACTTACTCTTGTCCTATACTTAGGCTGACCAAAGCCTAAGTATAGGGGGGACCGATGCCCGCCATGTATTTTTACTCATCATTTCTCCTCTTGACCTCGTCCACCCCATTTTTGCTCTTCTTCTACACTTAGGCTGTCCAGAGCCTAAGTATAGGGGGGGCGGATCGACTTATATACTTTCTATTATTTTAGCTTTCCTACGCTTAGTACGAGCTATGTCTTTTTGTCACCTAGTGCCATGAGGACATAGCACAAACTAAGTATAGGGGGGCGTGTATATATTACATATATACTTTACCCATACCTCGTACTTTCACGTATTTTTGTATATACTATATAATAATTATGGGGTGGGTTAAAAAAAACAAAAGTAAAAAAAAAAACTTTTTCCTAAAAAAAAAACTCTTTTTCTTTATTTGCTTAAAAAAAACTTTTCAAAAAAAAATCCTCTTTTGCTAAAAAAAAAACTTTTTCAAAAAAAAAGTCTTCTCTTATTCACCTATCTTTGTCAAAAAAAAAAACTTCTTTGCCTTTGTTTGTCAAAAAAAAAAACCTTTTTGAAAAAATTTTCTTTAAAAAAACCTTTTTCTAAAACAACAAAAAACATTCATAAAAAAAAACTTAAAAAAAAATCTAAAACTAAAACTAAAAAAAAACTAACTAATAAGTTGGTTTAATCCCTGACACAATTCACTTTCACACAAGACTAGTGATGTTCAAGAACACTTGGTTTATGAGGTCTTGAGATTTTGAGTTAACCAGCCTTAGTCATTAGGGTCCTTGACTTAATTATTCACATTTCCCTAGTTTGAAAGATGTGTGTGCTATATTGCATGCTTAGTCTCTACCTTAAGAATATGATCAGCACCTCACATACACGACTGCAGTTATGATGAGATGAGTTGTAATTTCACTTGAGGAACTAGGATGAGGGATTTGAGTTTGGACTTGATTTGATGATGCTCGAGGATGGGATAAAATCAATGAAGGCTTCATCTTCATGAAACCTGAGTGTCAGCATCTTTAGCCAGTATGAGAACATGGTTCTTGTACTATCTCTTGATATTTACCTATGTGCCAGGGTGTGATAAAATAAAAAAAATGTTGATCAGTGTGCGCCAACTCTTGGTAAAAGCAGTGGAGCTAGCCAAAAATACTACCAAGCAATGAAATGTCAAAGAAAAGCTCTCATTCCACAAAGTCAATTATCAAAAGAGCTTCCACCAAAGGCGAGCGCTCCCAACCATTTCAAAGTGTCCACTTGGACCACCGCTATTAGGACCAGGAGTCGGGCTTGCACCAAAAAAGGGCTCTGCATCGTAAATGCTACAAGTCTGGGTGTTGAAGGTACGATAGGTACTCAAAAAAGGCACACCCCGGTGTACTCCCAGGAAAACAAGTGCAGACGGCTCCAACTTCTCTTGACGGACGCACTGATCAACACCAAAAAAAAAATGTGTTGCGTAATAAGGCACTTGAGAGGATCCTTGTTCCAATGAGAGGGAGAGAAGAAATGACACAATCCTATGCCCTCCATCAACTGGCCTTCCATCTACACTTTCAAGTCTGACAACTAAAGAGACGGTGGATTGGATGCAAGAAATGATTCATTCCCTAGTGTTGAGGATCGGGTCCATAGGAGAGTCTCTTGGACTGGAACCTTAAGTGACGTTGTGACTCTACTCTTGTAACTGCAGTCAACACTTAAAGTAATATCCCTTATACATACGTATACAAAGAGAGTCTGATGATTAGGGGAATTGGGTACCTTTTGACTAGAGCTTGGTTCAGCTTAGAATTTTAGGATCTCTAAAACTGAGAGTTCTTGAACGGATCAAGTCTTGTATTCACACGCACAGTCAGGGGTTAACCCAACTTATTCATTCTTTATTTGCTCGAGGACTAGCAAAGTTTAAGTATAGGGGGGTGATGAATCCACGATTCATCATCTTAATATCTTAATCTTAGCAAAATCCATGAGTAAATTTCCAAATAAATGTCCATAAAATCAATAAATTAACAAAATAACTCTTGTAAATAAAACTCACTAATTACTGTATATAAGATTGTACAAAATAAATTAACAATAAAAAAGCCGTAAAATCAAAGGAGTTTTATACTTGTAAATAGCCCAAAACTTCATGGATTTTTAATAATTTCATTTCAACTCCTTTTTGGCTAATTCTTTCTCTAACTTGTTCATAATAATGTATATAAAAATACAAAAATACAAAACAAATTTTACCTTAAATAAATGCTCCTAGATCCCAAAGAGAAAAAGCCGTAAAGTCCAACTTCCAAGCTAAATTCCCGCTCCGTATGAACTCCAAATTCACCAAACTCACTTTTAAAGTTCAAGTTAGAAAATTATCTATCCAACGGAAGTGGTTTCATTAAAATCGGAGCTCATTTGCAAAAGTTGGGTTTTGGGACCTAGATGTACATTGTACATTATGTATATATTCATTCTTTAGTCAATTTTTATTTTATCTTTCTCAATTACTAAAAATACAAAAAAATTATGATTGTGTTGTATTTTTATTATTGTATTTTACTGTATTTTTTCGTTGTAAATATCTCTTATTAAAAAGATAAAAAAATACATATTAGAAAAAGTAAAAAAAATGTACATGGTGTTTTGTCTTCTTTTGTAAATTCTCCACTATTTCTCTTCTCTTTTTATTTTATTGTATTTAAAGTAGACAACTTTATTTACTTATTTATTTATTATTTAATTTCCATTCTCTACAATAACCACCAATTCAACTCCATTATTCCACCATTTTTTCCCAACTTCCCATTCAACTCCATTAATAAATCAACCTCCCATTCAACTCCACCACTTTAATAACCTCTCCTTCCATTCTCTTTATATACCTCTCATTCTCCTCAATTTTGCCTTTGATCCATCTTTATTTGAGGAAAGCCTAGTTCCCTGAGTTGAATCGGTGACAGCGACGCAACCGCGGTCGAGCGACGACGGCCCTCTCTCCGGTGTGATCCGTTGGTTTTTTGGCCAACATCGCAGCCGCAACCGCGCGTTGCTCGAGCTCATCGCACGCCGGCGATTCGAGCGAAGACCGTGCTCACGAGAGCACTTCATAGGCGTCCGCGTTCATCGTAGGTAATTTTATCATCTTGTCATTTTTTGCAATTTTTTTTAGCACATCATATCGCCCCCATCCTCCATTTGTTTCTACTCCATCTTATTACCATCATAATTTTTTTTCTCCCTTTCTCATCATGTTCATTCCCTGTTTTAAACAAAATTAAAAAAAATAAAAAAATTTAAAACAAAAAAAGTCCTTTAGTATAGCACCATCATCATAGCACTTTTCCATTTATTTATTCCACCACCACCATCATACCACCACCTTTCATCACTTGTTTAGTTTATCATCACTATCATTTCCCCCCCTTCTTTTTGTGTACATAGTTCCTGTATAAAGAAAATTTAAAAAAAATAAAAAAATTAAAACAACAAAAAAAAGTTTTTTTTAACATTACAGCAGCAAAATAAAAAAAAAATTAAAAAAAATTAAAAAAAAAACGAAGGTGGAGCAGCAGCTCCAACGCCGCCGCCCCACCTCCCCACAGCCACCGCCAACCGGCGGCCTTCTCTCCAGGACCACGCGGCCCTCTCCGCCGCGTGACGGCCTCCAGCAGCGGCGCCCCGACACCGCGCCGCCCCTCCGCCCGCTTCCACAACCGCCAGCAGCCACCGGCCTCCACAGGCGTCTCGCCGCCGCCTTCAGCCTTTGCCGACCGCCGCCTCCCCGACGCACGCCGCCTGCGCGCGGTGCGCCGCCCCCCCTCGCGGCCGCGCGCGGCCGTGGAGCCGCCACCGCCCACACCCATTTGGGTTCTTCTCCAGCCGACCAGGGAAGAAGAAGGTGCTTTGTCTTTAGATTATTTTATTGTGAAAATTACATTTTTTATATTTATAGTTTTTGTAATTACGTAATGGTCCTTGTATAAGTTGCATTGTATATATTGTTTTCTGAATTTGCACCGATACCCCTCTGTCTGTATGTTGATTTGGACACCTGTTATGCATCATTTTGTTCAATGAAAAATGTCTTTGTGAAGAGTAACTAATTGTCTACAATTTGACTATTTATTGGTATTTTTGTGACTCATGGGTAATTAATTATAATTGTTTAACTGAAATTTTGCATAGTTTACCCATTCTGTGCCATTAAATTAATATCTCACAAACGGTTGCTCTAAAAATTCCACAAAAATTATATGTTCTGCCTTGATATGTGATGTAATTACTGTCCAAATTTCACATCTATTGGACTTGTCTTGTGCCTACAATAAATTATAGAGTGTATTTAGTATTTGATTTTTAATTAAATCCACAGATATCCTTTTCACGAAATTTCAAGTCTCCTGGATTTCTCATCTAAATATCTACTTGAGATAAATCACACTCTGATTAATTTGACAACGTGGATTTAATAGGAATTATTTACTCACTGTCACTCTGTTACCACTAAAAAATTCATAAAAAATTCATTTTTTCGTCAAACAATTCTAAAAAAATTACTGTAGTCTCCTTGCATGATGTTTTAGTTCCAGTAAATTTTTCATAGTTTTTACTTACTGTTTGTTTGAGAAATTGCGAAAAAACCCATAAAAAGTGTGCATTTTTAGTTATTGCATTTTAATCCATAAAATTCCAAAAAAATGTGTTTTGTTTTCATCACTGGATTAGGATTCTAGGAAAAATACGAATTGGCTAATTTGGACTTCTTTTCTATTAAAATTAATTTGGCCTTGTTGTATGTTCTCTTAGTGTTGTAATCCAACCGCATTTTGCATTTGCTTTGGTTTTTGCATAAAAAATTCTAAAAAAATACCACTTGGAAATCTAAAACCTAATTTGCGAATTAACCCCCAAGTTGTTCCTTTGCCTCCCTGAGTTCGACCCCGGACTTGCCCGGGATATAAATTAAGCCGAGAAACTCCTCACGGAGATCTTCTCTCGGTTCTGACCGAATCGCTAAGTACACGTGCTACAACGAAGCCGAATTAAATCTAGTATCTAGCGACTCGTCAGACCCCAAAAAATGTACGGAAACAAAAGATTCTATATCTGTAGGGGCACAACAAGATCCAAGCAGAACCACCAAAAATTCAAATACAAATAAGCCACTACCAAATAAATATCTGACCAAAAAGGTCCAAGCTTCAAGAAAACCTGTAGATCTTGGTGGAGACTCGGCTACACTGGCCAGCTTCACAAGGAGAGGTGACTACACTGGCCACCCTCCAGTTCTTTTCTCCTTCTTCTATCTTCTCCCCTAATTCGATTGTGAACACATCGCGACAGACCTTAGAAGGAAATACCTGACTCCCCGATGACGAGTTACTGGAGAGGAGATTTACATGGTAGTCCGGCATTCTGGATGGGAAGAGCTAAAACTTTTCACACACATGAGTTGATTGTTCAATGTTCATAGGGTGTGCTTTAGGAAGAGGATTGATCTAAGATGACTTCTGAGCCGAAACTGTGACAATGATGTGTAGAACTTGAAGGCTGTCGTTTTTTTAAATTCTAAGTCTCATCGAAGTTCCGACACACTAATAATCCAAAGGTTCGACAGAGCTCCAAACTACAGTTTTATGAAGATAAGTTCAATACTCAATGTTGTCCTACTTTCTTTATTTTCCCTTTCTTTTTCTTTTTCTTTTTCTTCACTTATTCTTTCAAATAAGTGTTTGCTAAGGGACTAGCAAAGGTAAAGCATAGGGGGATGATGAATCTGCGATTTGTCATCTTTATTCATTTATTTTAGCTTAAAATCCCTTATAAAACACCTGCATATAACGCTAACTCCATATTCTTACTAACTTGCATATGTGTGTAAATATTGTACATTTCTGACTATTTTTAATCTAAAATAAATAAAGAAAGAAAGAAAGGAAAAATAAAGAAAAAAATAATAATAAATAAAGAAAAGAAAATAAAAAGGAAGGTAGACTATATACAGGCTGACCCGAACCCTGAGAGAAGGTCAAGACTTGACCTGATCGACCAGGAATAAAATAGGGGGAGATAGGGTCCTTAACCAGAAAATCCAAAAAATGTGTTCTCAATTATTTTGTATATATCTGTATAAAACTGACACTAATTTATTTGTACCTTAATCGACCTTAAATCAAATAACATTCAAAACCAAAGTTGTCAATAAAAATGTGTTCTAACTACTAAAATTAATTGCATAATTAAATCTTGTACAGAATAAAAGTAGCCACACTTGGAAAAAGCCACTAAGCACTAATTGAAAGACCAATTTCAGCTCCATATGAGCTCAAATTGAATCAATCTCACTTCCATTGGATTCCAAATTAAATTATCTTTAAAATGGCTGTATTTTCATAATTTTTGGAGTTACGATTGAAAAGTTGATTTTCTGGGGTGGTTTGTGCAATTTTCTCATGTATTTTGTGTATATTATATTTGTAAATATTTTTACTAATTTTTAAAAATAAAAATTAAAATAAAAAATTAAAATTCTTTAAAAAACAAAAAAGGGCTAATTTCGTCATTTACCCTTGTGTATAATGCCATATATGTATGTATTATATGTATATAATTGCTATTTTTAATTAACCTTCATAAAAAAATAAAAAAATAACATTTTTTTAATTCAAATAATTACAGTGATGAAAATTCAAAAAAATTATACAATTTTGTAATTAGTTTTATTTCTCTTTTATTTCATTTCAAATTTCATCTCCCTTCCATAAAAAAATTCAAAAATTCATTTTAATTTTCATCTCTTATCTCTTTATCTCAATTCAAAAATTCAAATTTTATCTCCTCTCTGTTTATTTGGCTCCTTCTCCCTCATTCTAACTTGACCAAGCTTTAGAGAGAGGAGCTCGATCTCTGAGAGAAAGTTCATCGAGGAAGTTGCCTAGCCTCCGAGCCGTCCGGTGACAGCGAGTCGGCCTTGTCGAGGCGATCACGGTCCATTTTTCGCTCCTAAGGTAAGATCCGCATTTTTCTTCCTTTTATCTAGTTTAATCGTAGTTTAGATCGTCGTTTTTTTTAATTTTATTCTCATCATCATTTTTATTTTCTCTAGAACTAAAAAAATCATCATCACGATTTGATCCACCAACGATTCGATTTTTTTTCATCTCATTTTCTAGATCTCTCTGCCTTCGATTTCTATCTCCCACGATCTATCAACTCCGACCACACATGGTGGTCGGAGATCGGATTCGAATCCCTCATCTTCACCGAATCCCCAGGGTGTGATGAAATTTAAAGGAACTTGTTGATCAGTGTGCGCCAATCTCTTGGTAAAAGCAGTGGAGCTAGCCAACAAAAGAAATGAAATGTCAAAGAAAAGCTCTAAATCCAAAGTCAAATTCCAAATGAGCTTCCACCAATGGCGAGCGCTCCCAAACATTTTCAAAGTGTCCACTTGGACCAAGCGCTAATTAGGACCAAGGAGTCGGGCTAACACCACAAAAAGGGCCCTGCATCGTAAGCGATACAAGTCTGGGTGTCGAAGGTATCTTAGATACTCAGAAAAGACACACCCCGGTGTATTCCCAGAAAAACAAGTGCAGACGACTCCAACTCTCTTGACGGACACATTGATCAACAAATTAATAATTTACATGTGTTGAGTAAAAGGCACTCGAGAGGCCCCTTTTTCCAATGTGAGGGTGAGAAAATTAGACACAATCCCATGTCCCTCCATCATCTGGCCGTCCATCTACACTTTCAAGTCTGACAAACTATAGAGACGGTTGACTGAAGCAAGAGTAGACTTCTTCCCTAGTATTGAGGATTAGGTCTAGAGGAGAGTCTTCGGGACTGGAACTTTGGGTGATGCATCGACTCGGCTCTCATGAAATGCAGTACACTAAATGTCATATCCTTATATTATGTACAAAAAGAGAGTCTGATAATCAGAGAAGTTGGATTCCTTCTGACTAAGGCTTGGATAAACCCGAAATTTTAGGATTACTTAGGTCAAGAGTCTTTAAAAGATCAAGCCTTGTAAATTTCACGCGCACTGTCAGGAATTAATCCGACTCTTTCATTCTTTAGATGCTCGAGGACGAGCATAGTTTAAGTATAGTGGTATGATGAATCTCGTATTCATCATGCTAAAAACTCTCTATTAAAACCCCTGTCTTAATTAATCCAATAAAATCACCTTTAATTCTTTGATTTTATCATGTACTATATTGTGTATAATTAACCCTTAATTATTTGTATTTAATTGCCCTTATTTTTCTGTAATTATTTTATCACTCAAAAACCCCTAAAAATTAGGTAGATAAGTTGTCTATAATTCACTGACCCTTAAAAAGATAAAAATACAAAAAGATCTCAAAACCACAAACTTGGTGTTTTTATCCCCTAAAAAATACCTCCAAAAATAGCTTTTGTACAGATGACCTCTTTTGGCTTTTTGCCCAACATTAAAGTTGTAGTCTCGTCGAGACGAGCAACTTTCATGTTTTGACTTTTTCCTAATTCGACCCCTAACTATTTCTTTTCTATTTTTCTTTGTTTTTATTTTTTGAATTAATCTGATTGGGCCACGTGGCGCCCTCTGGGCCGCCCACGTGGCCCGCTCTCCTTCCCGCCACCTGGCCCTCTTCGGGGCCGTTGGATCACTCCTGATACACCCTCATCTGAGCCGTTCGTCCCGCTCCACTCCTCAGCCGTTGATCTGACTCCCAGATCTAATCAAGACCATCCGCTCCCGCTTAAACCACAGCCATCCGATCCTCCCTCCATCCTACGCCCCTCAAGCCTCCACGTCACCTCATTCCGATCCACCGCACGATCAATCCCACCATCTCATCATCACCGCATACACCTCGTCTACCCTAAGCCATTGGATCTAGCGCCAGATCTAAATCTCGTCCATCCACTCCCGCCCTCATCTCAGCCATCCAAACCCTTTGCATCCTACGTTTCCCATCTCTCCACGTCGCCCAATCATTCCTGACCATTCGATCTATCCCATCTTCCAATCACAGCCGCTCCCTTGTGCTATTCTCTCAACCGCCCGATCAGCCCGATGGATCTAATCTGAACCATCCCTTCGCGCCATCATTCCAGCCGTTGGATCGTCAGATCCAACGGTCCTCCGTCGTCTCCTTCCTTCGGCCGGGTCCCTCTCCAGACGTTACGATACGCGAGCCCATCACCCCCTTCCATTTCTAGCCGACGCCTCAACCACCACCCCCTCGACGTAACGCCACCAATCCCTTCCCCGTTCGTCCGCCATCCTCGCGCGGCACCCACCATGCACAGACATAACCTCCATCGCCATTAAACCCCCACTCGAAACCCCCCTCCTACCCACGTAACCGTCAACCTCTTCCACCTATAAATCGCCATCTCCGTCACCGCTGCACCGAGTCCACCATTTTGGGCTATGCTCTAGCCTCCTCCGCCCCTCCGGTGACAGCGGGGGGGCTGAATGTCGAGGCCAAGATGAGCCTAGCCCGGTGTTGAGCCACGGCGGTCTTCCGCCGTGCTCCGGTGATCTTCAATCGCCAATCAAGCTCCGAGGAGGCAGCTGGCCTCGTGGGCGACGACCGGAGGTTCCTAAGGAACCTCAGCCCAAGCTGCTCCGCCCGCCATCAAACCTTGCTCCGGCAAGGTGCCTTACCCCCCTACTTCTCCTCATTATCACAATACCCCCCCCCCCCCCATCGTTCACCCCCATCCGACAAGTCCTACACCTTCGCAATCTCATCAGCACCCTCGCGCACCATTCTCCTTCCTCCAAAACCCCCTCGCACCCCGACTCCGCTCCTTCGTCCCCACGGCGGAGGACTCTCCTGAGCCATCATCTTCTCCACCTCCGCCGGCTCCCATTCCGCCTCCCGCATGTCGCAACATACCTCCGCACGCTTCGGCTATCGCTAACCCCTGCAGATATCTTCAATAGCTGGACTTCCTGTCGGAGCACCTTCAAGATCTCATCCTCCGACGACCGTGCCTCGCCGAGCAGCTCCAGACAACATCGGAGCGCCGCCTCGGCTCCAGGACCTTCGTCGTGCCTCCAGTGAACTTCCTCGACCATCATTCGACCTCGGGAGGCAAGGCGGAGCTAGCTGCAGGTCGCCGGATCCCCGCCTCCTCCGGTGACCTGCGGAGGAGCACGAGGAGCAGGCACCGTCCGATCATCAGGATCGGACGGTCACGATGAAGACACGTGGCAGACCCGAGCCTCATCCCAGACCTACAGGCTCGGGTCCTCCGACCCTCTAGTCAAACCTCCTGTTGACGCCACGTGTCCCGAAGCTGCGGCTGTGACCCGACCCTAGCCCTCACGTGCAGCGCACGTGAGATTGTTGGGTAAATTGCAAGAAAAGACCCGAAGTTTTGAAGAATTACATTTTGGTCCCCAGGCACGTGCCTCACGTGCGTGCCTGGGTATTTTACAGGGAAGCCCCGCAACGTTTTCAAAATTACGGAAATGCCCATGCGCGCTAATGGACAAATTACAACCGGGCCCAGGCGGTTTTTCATATTTGCATTTAGGTCCCTCTAGGGACCTAAATGCAATATTTATCCCTTTATTTTATTGCATTTTTTATTACCATTATGCCCTTGCACTGTTTTTAGCATAACTTGAGCATCGTAGGTCCAAATTGCATGATTTTAGTGTCGTTTTGATCCTTATTTTGTCCTCTACATTCTAGCATACTTATTTGTTCCATTTGACACTGTTTTAATTTAAGTGATTTTTTATGTGAAAAATGGGACCATGCTCTACTTGTCTTGCTTGATTTGATGACCGATTTTTAATGATGTGTTCAAAATGACTCTAACTTCATTCTATATTGCGTTGCTCAAATTTTAGGGTATAATTATGGCATTTTATTCATCATGCATGTTCCTTTGCATTATTTGCCCATGCATCACTTTAACTTGCATAAAA
The DNA here is from genome assembly GCA_037367405.1 of Ottelia alismoides. Lineage (NCBI taxonomy): Eukaryota > Viridiplantae > Streptophyta > Magnoliopsida > Alismatales > Hydrocharitaceae > Ottelia > Ottelia alismoides. Next base: position 1,576,662 of record JAZKJV010001355.1, on the reverse strand, counting down.
ACAAGATAAAAAAATTGCATGCATCATGGCATCGCCTTGTAAATAGCATAGTGCTTCATAATTTGCATATGGATCTGAAATTGAGATTAAATCACTATGTGCTTCATGAATCAAAATTCAATACTCAGATTAGGCTGCCGTATCCCTGTGTTCGACCTTGGTACACTTACCAAGCTTAAATATTCCACAGCATTCAAAGTCTGTGGTTTTTGCTGAACCAAATTCGCCTCCTGTACTACAACATAATTCCACATTATTATAGAGACGAATTTGACGTTCATCAAATGGCACTGTTGTCGGGGATACGGCTTTGCTTAATTTTTGGATTTGATTTTTTTTATTAATTTAAAAAATTTTCAGGTCTTCATTTCATGCATCATTTCTTGGCATATTAATTGCTGATTTATTGTCTCCAGGTTTTCTAACGTTTATCTTTTGTGGCAGGGCCCATGGTGATCGAGGACGCTTGATCCTCATGGAGGCGTGAAGTCAAGAACTTTCACTGAAGAGGCCGCAAGAGACCCTGTGAAGGATTTAAGAGATTGTAGCAGTTAAATTGCATTGCATTTTGTAAAAAAAATCTTGCATCTGCATATTTATTTCCAGTATTGCATATTGTACACAAAAAAATCCCCCCCTCACACACACAGACTTACATACTCACCCCCACCCGCCCCCTGTATATTTCTCTCTCTCTCTCTCTCTATGTATATCTATTCTTCACGAACCCCCTCTCCCTCACCCTTGTATCATAGAACCCCCCCCCTAACGCAGACCTTACTTAGGCTATTTGTAGCCTAAGTATAGGGGGGACCTGCCTGCTCGTCCATCCCTCGTCCCGTCTTCTTGTACTTAGGCCAACTTTGGCCTAAGTATAGGGGGACTCTCCTCCTCAGTTCTGCTATATCACCCTATACTTGAACCGAGCCTTGGCTTCATGGCACTTATGCTATGAGGACATAGCAAATTTTAAGTATAGGGGGGTATACCGTATATTATTGTATATTACTTTAGCCTTATCTCGCATTTTTAAAACTTTTTAAATTTTTATTTTTCGGGCTGGGTTTTGGTAAACTGGTGAATTGAGCAAAAACCTGTAAAAATTAAAAATTGAGGGATTAATTTTTGTAAATATTCCTGTATAAAAAAATCTGAAAATCTTTCTTGTGAGGTTGACTCTGACTACTAGGTTTAGTAGGCATTTTCAGTGAGGGAACCTCGGTCTCCCTTAGCAGAGTGGGTGGTTTAGAGGACATCGCATACGGCCCCGTCCTCAAGTAACACGGGCCTCGGCCCGTACTTACACCCATACTGGCTGAAAGTGTATACTTTTATTTGAGCCTGGGCCAGTCATTGTCTCTCCGAGGAATTAAAAAAAATTGAAAATTAAAACCCATAAAAAATTGCAAAAGATAAAAATCACACAAAAATTCACTAACCCAAGGAGTTGGTATATTCCTGACACATTCACACTCACGCAAGGCTTGAGGATTTTGAGGACACTGGATCTCTGGAATCTTGAGAGTCTGAGTTAACATGCCTTAGTCATTAGGGTTTTCATGACTTAAATATCCACACTCCTCTGGTTTGAAAGATTTGAGCGCTATTGCACTCTTCATCTCTACTTTCAAGAAAATATGATCAGCACAGTCACTTCCACAACTGCATGATTGATGAGCTGAGATGAGATATCACTTGAGGAACTAGGATAAGAGATTTAAGTTTAGACTCGATCTTATGATATTCTAGGATGGGATAAAGTTAATGAAGGCTTCAGAAAACCTGAGTGTCAGCAAAACCCTAGCCAGTATGTGAACAAGATTCATATGCTTTCTCTTGGATATTTACCTAAAAGTGCCAGGGTGTGATGAAATTTAAAGGAACTTGTTGATCAGTGTGCGCCAATCTCTTGGTAAAAGCAGTGGAGATAGCCAACAAAAGAAATGAAATGTCAAAGAAAAAGTCAAATTCCAAATGAGCTTCCACCAATGGCGAGCGCTCCCAAACATTTTCAAAGTGTCCACTTGGATCAAGCGCTAATTAGGACCAAGGAATCGGGCTAACACCACAAAAAGGGCCCTGCATCGTAAGCGATACAAGTCTGGGTGTCGAAGGTATCTTAGATACTCGAAAAAAACACAACCCGGTGTATTCCCAGAAAAACAAGTGCAGACGACTCCAACTCTCTTGACGGACACATTGATCAACAAATTAATAATTTACATGTATTGAGTAAAAGGCACTCGAGAGGTCCCTTGTTCCAATGTGAGGGTGAGAAAATTAGACACATCCCATGTCCCTCCATCATCTGGCCGTCCATCTACACTTTCAAGTCTGACAAACTATAGAGACGGTTGACTGAAGCAAGAGTAGACTTCTTCCCTAGTATTGAGGATTAGATCTAGAGGAGAGTCTTCGGGACTGGAACTTTGGGTGATGCATCGACTCAGCTCTCATGATATGCAGTACACTAAATGTCATATCCTTATATTATGTACAAAAAGAGAGTCTGATAATCAGAGAAGTTGGATTCCTTCTGACTAAGGCTTGGATAAACCCGGAATTTTAGGATTACTTAGATCAAGAGTCTTTGAAAGATCAAGCCTTGTAAATTTCACGCGCACTGTCAGGAATTAATCCGACTCCTTCATTCTTTAGATGCTCAAGGACGAGCATAGTTTAAGTATAGGGGTATGATCAATCTCGTATTCATCATGCTAAAAACTCTCTATTAAAACCCTTGTCTTAATTAATCCAATAAAATCACCTTTAATTCTTTGATTTTATCATGTACTATATTGTGTATAATTAACCCTTAATTATTTGTATTTAATTGCCCTTATTTTTCTGTAATTATTTTATCACTCAAAAACCCCTAAAAATTAGGTAGATAAGTTGTCTATAATTCACTGACCCTTAAAAAGATAAAAAAAAACAAAAAGATCTCAAAACCACAAACTTGGTGTTTTTATCCCCTTAAAAATACCTCCAAAAATAGCTTTTGTACAGATGACCTCTTTTGGCTTTTTGCCCAACATGAAAGTTGTAGATCTCGTCGAGACGAGCAACTTTTATGTTTTGACTTTTTCCTAATTCGACCCCTAACTATTTCTTTTCTATTTTTCTTTGTTTTTATTTTTTGAATTAATCTGATTGGGCCACGTGGCGCCCTCTGGGCCGCCCACGTGGCCCGCTCTCCTTCCCGCCACCTGGCCCTCTTCTGGGCCGTTGGATCACTCCTGATACAGCCTCATCTGAGCTGTTCGTCCCGCTCCACTCCTCAGCCATTGATCTGACTCCCAGATCTAATCAAGACCATCCGCTCCCGCTTAAACCACAGCCATCCGATCCTCCCTCCATCCTATGCCCCTCAAGCCTCCACGTCACCTCATTCCAATCCACCGCACGATCAATCCCACCATCTCATCATCACCGCATACACCTCGTCTACCCTAAGCCATTGGATCTAGCGCCAGATCTAAATCTCGTCCATCCACTCCCGCCCTCATCTCAGCCATCCAAACCCTTTGCATCCTACGTGTCCCATCTCTCCACGTCGCCCAATCATTCCTGACCATTCGATCTATCCCATCTTCCAATCACATCCGCTCCCTCGTGCTATTCTCTCAACCGCCCGATCAACCCGATGGATCTAATCTGAACCATCCCTTCGCGCCATCATTCCAGCCATTGGATCGTCAGATCCAACGGTCCTCCGTCGTCTCCTTCCTCCGGCCGGGTCCCTCTCCAGACGTTACGATACGCGAGCCCATTACCCCCTTCCATTTCTAGCCGACGCCTCAACCACCACCCCCTCGACGTAACGCCACCAATCCCTTCCCCGTTCGTCCGCCATCCTCGCGCAGCACCCACCATGCACAGACATAACCTCCATCGCCATTAAACCCCCACTCAAAACCCCCTCCTACCCACGTAACCGTCAACCTCTTCCACCTATAAATCGCCATCTCCGTCACCGCTGCACCGGGTCCACAGTTTGGGCTATGCTCTAGCCTCCTCCGCCCCTCCGGTGACAGCGGGGTGGCTGAATGTCGAGGCCAAGATGAGCCTAGCCCGGTGTTGACCCACGGCGGTCTTCCGCCGTGCTCCGGTGATCGTCAATCGCCAATCAAGCTCCGAGGAGGCAGCTGGCCTCGTGGGCGACGACCGGAGGTTCCTAAGGAGCCTCAGCCCAAGCTGCTCCGCCCGCCATCAAACCTTGCTCCGGCAAGGTGCCTTACACCCCTACTTCTCCTCATTATCACAGTACCCCCCCCATCGTTCACCCCCATCCGACAAGTCCTACACCTTCGCAATCTCATCAGCACCCTCGCGCACCATTCCCCTTCCTCCAGAACCCCCTCGCGCCCCGACTCCGCTCCTCCATCCCCACGGCGGAGGACTCGCCTGAGCCATCATCTTCTCCACCTCCGCCGGCTCCCATTTCGCCTCCCACACGTCGCAACATACCTCTGCACGCTTCGGCTATCACTAACCCCTGCAGATATCTTCAAGAGCCGGACTTTCCGTCGGAGCACCTTCAAGATCTCCTCCTCCGACGACCGTTCCTCGCCGAGCAGCTCCAGACAACATCGGAGCGCCGCCTCGGCTCCAAGACCTTCGCTGTGCCTCCAGTGAACTTCCTCGACCATCATTCGACCTCGGGAGGCAAGGCGGAGCCAGATGCAGGTCGCCGGATCCCCACCTCCTCCGGTGACCTGCGGAGGAGCACGAGGAGCAGGCACCGTCCGATCATCAGGATCGGACGGTTACGATGAAGACACGTGGCGGACCCGAGCCTCATCCCAGACCTACAGGCTCGGGTCCTCCGACCCTCTAGTCAAACCTCTTGTTGACGCCACGTGTCCCGAAGCTGCGGCTGTGACCCGACCCTAGCCCTCACGTGCAGCGTACGTGAGGTTGTTGGGTAAATTGCAAGAAAAGACCCGAAGTTTTAAAGAATTACATTTTGGTCCCCAGGCACGTGCCTCACGTGCGTGCCTGGGTATTTTACAGGGAAGCCCCGCAACGTTTTCAAAATTACGGAAATGCCCCTGCGCGCTAATGGACAAATTACAATCGGGCCCAGGCGGTTTTTCATATTTGCATTTAGGTCCCTCTAGGGGCCTAAATGCAATATTTATCCCTTTATTTTATTTTATTTTTTATTACCATTATGCCCTTGCACTATTTTTAGCATAACTTGAGCATCGTAGGTCCAAATTACATGATTTTAGTGTCGTTTTGATCCTTATTTTGTCCTCTACATTCTAGCATACTTATTTGTTCCATTTGACACTGTTTTAATTTAAGTGATTTTTTATGTGAAAAATGGGACCATGCTCTACTTGTCTTGCTTGATTTGATGACCGATTTTTAATGATGTGTTCAAAATGACTATAACTTCATTCTATATTGCGTTGCTCACATTTTAGGGTATAATTCTGGCATTTTACTCATCATGCATGTTCCTTTGCATTATTTGCCCATGCATCACTTTAACTTGCATAAAAACAAGATAAAAAAATTACATGCATCATGGCATCGCCTTGTAAATAACATAGTGCTTCATAATTTGCATATGGATCTGAAATTGAGATTAAATCACTATGTGCTTCATGAATCAAAATTCAATACTCAGATTAGGCTGCCGTATCCCTGTGTTCGACCTTGGTACACTTACCAAGCTTAAATATTCCACAGCATTCAAAGTCTGTGGTTTTTGCTGAACCAAATTCGCCTCCTGTACTACAGCATAATTCCACATTATTATAGAGGCGAATTTGACGTTCATCATCCAGCTCATTCATTTTCTTTGATGCTCAAGGACGAGCATAGTTTAAGTATAGGGGGTGATGAAACCCAATTTCATCATCTTAATTGTCCATTATTAACCCCCTTGCTTAAACATATGTCAATAAAACCCAGATAATGTCCTGTAATTATCAGAGTCTTCAATAAATTAAAAACCACAAAAAATCACAAAACTAAAATCCGTGGTATTTTTAGCCCTAAAAATGCCCTTAAAAAAATTTGGTATCTTCAGATGATCTCATCTCCAGTTTTAGTCAACATGAACTCTCATCAAGATCTACAACTTTCATGTTTTGAGTTTTCTCAAATTCGGCCATCTTGACCCTCAAAAATCATTTTTTCTTTTCGAATAATCTGATTGGGCCACGTGGCCCGTTCTGGGTGAGCCACGTGGCCCGCTCCCCTTTGCATAATCTGCCCGCGCCTCAGCCGTTGGATCTCCTTCTGATCCAACGGCCCCACCTTCTCTACGGGCGCCTTTCTTTTTTAGCCACCCGATCCATTCCCGCCTCTGATCTGCACCGTTCGATCACGCCTCTCCCACCGTTCCCCATGTGGCGCATTGTGTGCCCTCCGATCTCGTCTTCGCTTCTTTAATCACCACTGACCATCACCATTGCGATCCCTACCGTTCGATCTACCCCAAATCAATCACCACCGCTCGCCAGCGCTGCGGCCAGATCACGACACGTGGAGCACCACTCGCCTTTGATCGCATCGCCCCCAGATCTAATCGCACCCGTCCTTTCGCGCCCAATCGTCAGCCGTTGGATCTCAAGATCCAACGGCTATAGGTCTTCATCAACCTCACGACGCCCCTTCTTTCCCACGATCTCCACCTCGCACACGCGCTTGCCCCTTCCTATTTCCCCCGCCGTTCCTGACGACTCCATCACTCTCTAACTACCCCACGATCGAGCCCACTCAACCACGGTCCTCGCGAGATGTCCATTAACCCACGAGGACCTCTCCAGTCACTCCACTTTCTCCTTGAACTCCACGATGTCACCAGCTGAACCCGTCACCTTCTCACTTCAAATACGTCCTCCTCTCCGCCTTAGACCGCCGTCCACCTTTACGCGGGAGGGGGCCCAGCCCTCCTCCGCCTCCCTGTGATAGGGGGGAGGCGATTGGATTGAGCGATAACGACCCCTATTCCCCGGTGAGACCCACCTCCGATCACGGTGGTGCTGCGGCGCCATCGCGTCCGTTCGAGCTGCTCCGAATCGCTACCCCGAATCGCTGCCGGAGTCCAGCGAAGACCCGGGCATCATCCCCGATGCCCAGCCCAAGCTCCCGCTCTACCCAACCTCCGGTAAGTCTCCTCTTCCTCCTTCGCATTATCTTCTTATTTCTCGAAATTAATTAGGTCGCTACACCTTGGTTCGACCTTCACCGTCCGCCTCCTAAGCTTCGCTGCACATCCCCCTTCCACGCATATCGCTTCGATCATCTTCTTCTTCTTCACAACCCCATAGCACCCCATCCACCTCCTCCGCCCTCCATGGCGGAGGAGCTCAGAGCTTCCACTCTCTTCGCCCATCGAAAGCTCACATTCCACTCACGCACATATGCCTTCTTGCTTCGGATATGATTTACCAACACTGCAGGGCCTTGAGACCTCAATGGTCGGAATTCTCATCGGACCCTTCTAGCTCAGCCTCGCTTTCAGCATCGGAGCGACGAGGTGCTTCATTGAGTATCGTCGCAGCTTGCCCAGCTTCCGAGCTTCATCGACACCCTTTCAAAAGCTGCGGGCGAGCTTCACTGGCATCCAAAAGGAGTGGTGGAGCTCGGGCGCCTTCGTCGGAGCTCGAACGCCGCCGCCACCTGCAACAGATGAAGAAGGAGCAGTCACCGTTGGATGCTCCTCCCCGGAGCTCATCCAACGGTGAAGGCACAACCACGTCACCCAGGAGTACCATATCCAGTAACCGTTGGATCCTCTCGATCCAACGGCCTTCACGCAGCCACGCTTCATCTCCAGGAGCCACCCGATCTCCGAGATCGGATGGCCTCCAATCGACCATGCATCATCAACTGTGCGTCCCCGAGCCTAGCGTCCAAGTCATGAGGTCTGGAGCTCTGAACCTACTCTAAGCCGCCTCAGAGCTTCGTGTCATCCGAGCCACTACCCAAAGCCGCATCGAAGCTACCCCGAGCCTCAATGAGCTCCGAGCCTGGAATAGCGCGTGCCTTGCACGTGCTTTCTGGGGTATTCTCACAGAGGTCTTTCAGGTGCTTCCAATTCGCAGACAGGTCCTGCCTACACGTGCAGCCCACGTGCACTGTGGGTAATTTGCAATTATGCCCCTGTTGGTTTTAATAATTGCAAAAATGCCCCTGTGCGTGTGGGTATTTTACAAGGAAGGCCTCGTACTTATTTTTATTGCATTTTAGTCCCTCCCAGGGACTTGTTTGTATTTATCCTTTCATGTTTTATTGCATTTATGCCCTTATCTTCATTGTTGCATAACTTGAGCATCATGTTTCCGTTTCAGTTGATTTCAGTCTCATTTTAAAGCTTGTTTGATGTACTTTCTAATGGCATGATCATTTCTCATTTTTAGACACATTAATTTTGATGTATTATTTTATTCACCATGTGTCTCTTATTATTCACTTATGCCTTGTTCACCTTGTCGATCAAGTTTGACACTTTAAGTAAATCTGAAATTGACTCATATTTAATTTGCTCATCATATTTATTCTGTTCTAGGGCATATTTTAATTGCATCTCATGGCATTTACTTGCATGATTAAAATATAAAAAAATGCATGTTTATTTCTTTAATGCATTGCCTTGTCCTCTTGCATACGTTGACCTATAGGTCTCTAACTCAACACTTAATTAAATAGATAAAAATACGAATAATTCAAGAAAGGCTCATGTCCCTGAGTTTGACCTTGGTATCTTGCCAAGTAAAAAAAATTACGACCATCTTATTCTTATTGAAATATCAATGAGATGGTCCTTTGATGTCCTAAATTGGCCCGACTACGATGACGATTTCAAGTGTTAACTGGACACTTTTAAAGGGCCGATTTAGCGGCTCATCACAGATGCACTCACTATACACGGGGAGCATGCTGACCAGGTGATGAACGTCAAATTTGCCTCTACAGTAATGTGGAATTGTCGTAGTATAGGAGGCAAATTTGGTTTAGCAAAAACCACAGACCTTTGAATGCTGTGGAATATTTTTACTTGGCAAATCTACCTAAGTCGAACACAGGGACACGACTACCTAATATATTTATCGAATTTTGATTCATGACATCTGACGAATGCGTAGATCGTCGAGTTAAGAAGTTGTTTTTATCTTATTTGTGCCAAAAATTAATGTGTCGTTCGTTGTAGGCGGCGATCAGAATCGGTCAAAAAATAACCATAAAAATTATTCAATTTTGAATCGAGTGGTTTTATGTTTATTTTACATGGGCAAGTCTCAAGGTCAATCACAAGGAGGCAAAGGAATAACCTAGATTCATGTCTATCAAAATTCATGCACGATTTTCGAGGCGATCGTTTTTTGGAATTTTTAATGCAAATAAGGGACGCAGGATGCAATTTTGGCCTATTTTAGGGACTAAAATGCAAATTTCGATCAAATGATGTTCGAAAAATACAAAACTTAGCCACAATGCAAAATATGATGAAATAAATGCAATATAATTTTTTTTGGAATTTTTGGATGCACTATGAATTTTTTTATGAATTTTTAAATGCAAACATAATGATTTTCTATATTTAATTATAATAAATATTAAACCTACTTATTTTCAAGATGTAAAATTATCTAAGATCTTTCACTAGGTGATGGATCTTAGAAAAATCCTAAACCTCGAAAATGTGGGGTTTAATACGTATTAAAAATTAAATACTGAAATATGCAAAATAATTTTTACGATGCAACATATGCATGCAAATGCAAATCTTTTTGGGCACCATGTTAAGCACAATAATCTCTAAAATGTATGATTTTTCGGGGATTTTTAGAGCAATGGTTAATCAAATAAAAATTTAAGAGCACAAGATGGGCAAAATTCACAATTTTTCACAGAATAATTGATTAATAATTAACCATCAATCATAAAAATAATCACAAGGTGTCCATATGTAGAGAATTAAATGACAAACATCATGCTATTTTTTGATGATAAAATAATATAGAGAAGAGGTTCAAAGCTAGAGTGAAAGACATGGGTACAGATGCAAATAGCAATAAATAAAATGAATATAAAAATGCAGTGGGGGACCTACTGTCAATTACCAAGAACTGGAGGGTACTCTTGCAATTTTCCAGAGGGTCATGTGCGAAGCACGTGACCTCTGGATGGCGGGGCTGAGGTGCAGAAAGTGGAGTCTCTTGGGGGTCCTTTGGAAATAACCCAAGGTCACGTGCCAGGCACGCGACCCTTGGACTTTGATTTGAATTGGAGAGTCTCCAGGGGCCTGGGCGCAAGACGTCCCCTCGCTCATGTACGTAGCACGTGAGGAGGGTCTCGGGCTTTGAGCCCGGTTGTAAGTGGCGATGGCGAGGCGGGGGAGGGTCGACCGAGGCGAGGCGCGGTGGTTGTCGGTGACGTAGGAGCGGAGACCTTATGGTGAGCCTCCCGGCGTGAAGACTACGGCGAAGACGGCGATGAAGCGGCGGGAGCGTAGGGATCTTGCGGCGGTCGGAGGAGTAGCGGTGGAGGAGTCGTAGGCAGTGCAGCGTAGATGCGCTGGAGGACCTCCGCTACTGGAGGTGGCGCATCAGGTTGGAGGAGATGTTGGTGATGAACGATGGCAGTGGCGGAAGTTGTAGATGATGACTCGGAGGTGTTGACTGAAGATGTACGTCGTTGGCTCAACGCAGGAGGCGGAGCAGGGGCAGATTCGCGGCGGAGGCGCGCTACAACGAGGATCGGAGGGTCCCCGGATCTCGCCGGAGACGGGAGCGAGGGGGCGCTGTCACCGCCCTTCTCAGACCTTACGCTGTCGGTGGATGATAGTCGTCGTCGAGGCGAGGGTCTTTAAATAGGGCATGAGGAAGAGGTGGAGCGGCCGACGGAAGACGCAGAGATGGTTAGCGGAGGGACCGACGATGGTTGCGAAGGTGGTTGGCGGCGGGGCGGAGATAACGGAGAAGTGGTTGGCGACGGCGAGGGAGGGGGGCGAGGCACGTGTGGATCACGTGCGTCCCCTTTAATTATTATTTTTTTATAAAAACAAAATAAAGAAAAGCCCAAAAAACACTGACACGTGGCGGCCTCTGGGACTGCCACGTGTCAGCACCAGAAAAATAAAAAATAAAATCTTTTGTAAAATAAAAAAGAAATAACAAATGACCTCGGATCGAAAAGGTTCCTTCGTGAAAAATGCTCGTCTCGAAGAGATCTACAACTTTCATGAAGATCAAAACCAAAATCGATCAAATGCAAAAAGTGAATTTTTGGGGTATCCCATGTACATAGAATACCTTGATTTTTGAGTTTTCTATTTTTTTTTTATTTTTAAGCAAGATAAAAATTCAGAAAAAATATGGAAAAATCAAAGACAAACAAAGACATCTAAATCTAATTTTTGGATTTTTATTAATAAAGAAAATATGTACAAAAATAACGGGTTAAAAACTGCTAAAATACACAATGTACAAAAGAGGCCCAAAACCCAACTTTCACATACGAGCTCCGATTCACTTGAACTTGGTCTTGTTTTGAAGGTAATTGAATGTGCATTAGTTCAAAAGTGAGTAGGATCAAATCAGGCATTGGATGGGGAAGATATGTGGTTTTTAGTCCGAGAATCCTGAAACTAGGGTTTGGGTTTTTGGTCCACTTAACAGGGTTAGTGTTTTTTTTATTTTTTATTTATTCTTGTTAGTGATATGTACACAGTGGAGTCGTTTTGTGTCATTCGGAGTTAGCATGGAGGAGTTAAAAATCCGGGAAATTTGGCTATTTACAGGTCAACTCTAGCTTGGATTTTTGGCTTCTTATTTTGTGCAGAAATGATGGATAAAATACCATTCTTATGCAAACATGTATGAATGCTAATTATGCAGAATTAAATGCAGAAATGTTGATGATTTTGAGGGAATGGAGCTTAATTAATGAGACTTAGAATGATGAATCTGAGATTCATCATCCCCCTATACTTAAACCATGCTCGTCCCTGAGCATCAAAAAGAAATGCCATGAGGTGAAATGAGATTGGGTTCCATACCAAGACCATGAGCTGAAGGTGAAAATAAAACTAGACTCGACCTTTGGATTATTAATGTGTCGGAACTTCTGTGAGACTTAGAATTTTAAAATCAACAACCCTCAAGTTCTACACATCATTGTCACAGTTTCGGCTCAGAAGTCATCTTAGATCAATCCTCTTCCCAAAGTATACCCTATGAATATTGAACAACCGACTCATGTGTGTGAAGGTTTTATCTCTTCCCATCCAGAATGCCAGACTACCATGCTCCTCTCCTCCCCAGGAACTCGTCCTCGGGGAGTCAGGTATTTCCTTCTAAGGTCTGTCGCATTGTGTTCACAATCGAATTGGAGGAGAAGATAAAAGAAGGGGAAAAGAACTGGAGGGTGGCCAATGTAGTCACCTCTCCTTGTGAAGATGGCCAATGTAGCCGAGTCTCCACCAAGATCTGCAGGTTTCTTGAAGCTTGGACCTTTTTGGTCGGAATTTATTTGGTAGTTGCTTCTTTGTATTTGGAATTTTTGATGGTTCTGCTTGGATCTTGTTGTGCCCTACGGATATAGAATCTTTTTGTTCCGTACATTTTTTGGGGTCTTAGAAAAAATTGTGCCCAGCCGTCCATCCCTTTTCCGAAGCTTTATTTCAACCCGTACTCCGGTCTTTAGATTTCCACGCTATCAGAAAAGAGACTCACACAGTCTTCCAACATCCCGTCTGAGTTGAGCTAAGTGCATAGTGCGAGAGTACAAATTAATTCCCTATTCCAGAGTTGTACCCAGAATGAAGAGACCAGGTTAGACACTAAGAGTCGAACGCTGCACAGTCATGTGGAACTTACAGAATTAAGTCAAAGACCCTGAAGCTCTTAAAATCCTATTTCTGGGTGAAGTTCCTCTTAAAATTAGGTTGATTAAGGTCAAGTCCAGACCACTCTCGGTTTCTACTCATAACTCGGTTCAGAACCCAATGACTTTTCACAGATGTAAATGCATGTGATGTTGGATGAAGTGCAGGTGTGTGAAATGCAGACACAATTTTTTTGCAAGGGATTTTTTTTGGTTTTTTATGCAAAAATGAAATAAGAAGCCATTTTTTTTTCAATTTTTTTTGGGTACGGTTAGTGTTAGTAGCAAAACTATTCTCTTTCTTTTTTTTCAAGTTAGTTACCCACCCCGTAAATACATATAGACTTACGCGGAAGTACGAGATATGTGTAAAATATATACGAAGTATATATACAGACCTCCCTATACTTAGCGAGTGCTGTGTCCTCAAAGCACAAGAAGCGTAAAGAAGACATAGCTCGGTCTAAGCGTAAGGGAGTGAATGAAAAAGAAAAATGAAGCGGTCGGGATATGTGAATGAGGAGAGTATATACAGATGGGTGTCGGTTCCCCCTATACTTAGGCTCTGGTCAGCCTAAGTATGGAAGAAGGGTGGAAATGGAGCTTGGGAGAAGGAGAAGGATGGTATATACAGATGGCATCGGTCCCCCCCTATACTTAAGCCTTGGCCTAAGTAGAGTAAGAAGCTGTATAAGGAGACCGATGTGGTCGGGAGGGAGGGTGGGTAGCCGATGATTAAGGCGGTTTTCGGCTGATCTTCTTATGAGCCTGCGATGGGAGATCGTATATGATTCCCAACTATGATCAGTGTCATCCTCAGAAAAATCATGATGGATAATAGATGAAGTGTTTGAGTCAGATGAAAGATATCCATCATCATAGTTATCCTCAGAGGAATAGTATTTGAAAGTGGACATACTCAAGAATTCATGTCTTTTTATTTCTTCAGTTGTTTCCTCAGAATTCATTCCTTCTTAGGGTCAATTGTTTTGTCCTCGGATGAATGCTCAGAAGCACCAGTCTCAGTCAGCTCATATGAAATAATTCCAGTGTACTTGAAGAGGGCAGGAGCATCAGCTTTGGATGAGTAGTAGTTCGGAACGGGAGTTGTCCAACGAGAATTGAATTTTGGATCCTTGCGAAGATATGGTTTTAGAGCTGCCGAACAGACTTCACTCATGTAGACTACCTTTTCCGGACCTGATGAGGGATCATCAGCTGATTCCTCTTCTGAAAGGTCAAAGGTGACTTTCTTTTTCTTGTTTCATGAAGGTGTCGGTTCACTTGAGTATCCAGATGAATAGCCATTGGAATTTTCCTTAGTCGGTTTTCGTTTGTTCTTGGTCTTCTGAATGTTGGTGCACTCTCGATTTGGGATGATTTGGTCCAGGTATTCAGAGAATGTTGCTATAGGGTGCAACCATGCATATATCTCAGGATCGTAGTAGAAGGATTTGTCTATTTTGAGATCAGCAGAAATTGAAATACTGGGGGGAGTCTCTAAACCAATAGTCTCATCAACAACCGCTATCTCAGGTGTAGCATCGGGGTAGGGCTCTTCTACCGCTTCATGGTTGCGGTTGTCGGGGACTTCGTGGGTTTCCTCAAAAGATCGTGGTTCCTCAAAGACATGATCAGATCTAAGTGCTTCGAATGCTGTGAAATTGATTTCCCGAGTCTCACAATCAATAATTGCCTTGGCCAATGCCAAGAATGGCTTTCTGAGAATGATTGGAGACTGGGTGAATTCTCCTTGATGCTCAATATCAATGATCGTGAATTCTACTTTGAGCGGAGCACCTTGGAATTTCATGATGACAGAAATGATTCCTCTCGGCCACTTTATAGATCGGTCCGCCAAATAAAAAATCTCTCGTAATTTCCTGATCGGTCCGAGTTTGAGTTCGTGAAATACAGAAGTTGGGAGGATATTGATCGGTGAATCGTCATCAATCCGAGCATGGGTGAAAATTGTATCTTTGATTTCACAGTCAAATCTGGGCAACCGCTTCACTATGCGGCTCTTGGTTTTTCTCCTCAACACCAAGGAGGAGGCCATTGACAAGATATGCCTTTCGGTCTTTATTCTAATCCTGCCCGAATTTTTTCATAATTAATTTTTCCATTAAAAATCTTTTAAGGTTGGGGAAGTGTTCAATGGCTTGTAGAAAGGGAAGTTCAAAAATCAATTTCTTTCCTAGTGCTTCCCGTAAAGCAGGATCCAAATTCTTCATATCTTCTTCAGTTTCAATTTTTATGTATTTTTCGAGATTTTCGATTTTTCTTGATTTTCGAATATTCCTATTTTTTGGTATTTTATGTGTGATGTGGTGATGTGGTTTCTTCCATCGATGAGTATGGGCTTTGATATTCTGACTCAAAATTGTCGAAATGAGATCCAATCATTTCCTCATTCATTTTTACGTCCGAGCTCCCATAGAGTGAAATTAATCGGTCAGTAAATTTTTGAAATCTGTCCTCTATTGAATTGAATATCTTATTTATCCTCGAAATATCATCCTCAAAATTCAGTTCATGATCAATCATGGTAGCAGTCGGTGTGTGTTCGATAATTTCATCTTCCATTTTCTCTTTATGCTGAGAGGAGAATTTCTTGGAATATTCGACATATGATCATTATTTTCTGAAAATTTATCCTAAAAAATAATGGAAGGAGGCTGCTCATATGGTCCAGGGATGTGTATTTGATCTGAGTGGAGTTCAATCCTTTGATTATGATTGGTCAGACCTTGATATTGTGGAGTCATCATACATGGTTTATGTATTTCTAGGAGGTCAGTCCAGTTCTCTGTATGAGTATCATGTCTGACGAGGGGTCTATCATGGTCAATCCAACGATGATGATCATTAAGTGTTGGTCTTTCCATCTGGGTTAGGTTTCTCTGCCAGTCATGAGGCTCAAAGGGATTTTAATTTTGAAATGTTTCATTGGAGAGAAACTGAGAATAAGGCGGTTCAGTCCAAGATGGTAGGTGGTTATGTGTGGTTGGATGATTTGAGTAAGAATTCAATGAGGAGATCGAATTCATCTGCGGGTGAAAGTCTCCCGCAAATGTTGGAGGATTATTGAAAGAAGAGGATTTAGTTGATTTGGGCCTAACCGAAACAAATTCATTTTCATAATATAGCTCTGATGGATTTTCATATAGATGTTCGATCATTTTTGAAAGGAATGGGGGGTTGGATCTGCAAGAGTTTTTGGACAAGAGTTCCATTATCAAGAAAAGAAGAGAGATGATTGCAAGGGATAGTCAAGAGAAATTTTATCAAATATGCGGCTATTGATCTTAAAATCGGTTCATGCACACCAATGCAAACACAATTCAAACCCCATGTTCACCAACACACACAATGAAGCCGTAAGAGTTCGGCTATTATCTTTTCAATTTTAGTTGGTGATAAATCAATCTTGGCAAAAATTTAGCGAGCTGTTAGGCGCCGAATTTTCGGATTTGGGTTCTAGCCTTAAGCGTCGTCTCTCGCTCACTCAGAAAAATAGCAACATCCAAGGTTGGGGTTGCTCTCCCGCAGAAATTCTTGATTTTATGGGTTAATTTGAAATCGGCTATATTTAGCAATCCCAATTTTAATTAGGTGATCACTGAAGAATTTAGATGAGCACAAATACACGTCTACCGTCCAGTCCCAATTTCCTTTAGAATTATGTGATAAAACAAGAGGGAGAAGTTCGGGAAAAGTCGATGCACGCGGAAAACCATGATGAATGCTCAGTTAGAAGACTTACAATGAATCCTCGCAATCTTCATGTGGGATGCAATACAAGAATTGAAAATTATTCTATATGAAATGCAAGCCGATGAAAAACCGCACATAAGCAGAAAGTTCTATTAGCGGGGAAGAATTGAGTTAAATTTGGCTAAGTTGAACGATCTATGTGCGTCTCAGTTAATAGTGCAGTGTGGCTTAATATCCTACGAGCACAATCAAAAATATAAATGCTCTGAGAGCCGTATGTGCAGGTCTATCCTATTCGCCACTCAAGTCGGGCCCCACCCTCACCGGAGAGTGAAACAAGTCACGACCCACCACAGAAAAGTTCAGAGTCTTTTTACACACGAGAGAGTCCGAACGGACACCGCTGTAAATGAGCACTTAATTACAAAAAATAAAATTGTAGAAATTAAAAACCTAGACTCTACACTCTCTCACGACTCGACTCGATCTTAAATTAATTGCGGCTTCTTCGGATGTTGGTGAAGATGCGTCGGTTTCTTGAAAAACCGCTCCACGTACGCTGAGTACCTCGCAAGAAAAATAAGAGAGAAAATGTAAGAGAGTGACTCAGAAAATAATCAAAAATAAAATAAGCAAAATAAATGCTGAAAAATAAAGGCAGGAAATAAAACGAGATTTACAATGACAAATTCGGGGGTCAGACTACCCGAATGCGGAAAACCGAACGAAAAATGTCAAAACACAAAACTACGCCGTTTGCCTCCTCAGGACAGCGCCATCTGACGAATGCGTAGATCGCCGAGTTAAGAAGTTGTCTTTATCTTGTTCGTGCCAAAAATTAATGTGTCGTTCGTTGTAGGCGGCGATCGGAATCAGTCAAAAAAAATAACCACAAAATTATTCATTTTTTTATCGAGTGGTTTTATGTTTATTTTACTTGGACAAGTCCCAAGGTCGATCACAAGAAGGCAAAGGAACAACCTAGATTCATGTCTATCAAAATTTGTGCACGGTTTTCGAGGCGGTCTTTTTTTGGAATTTTTAATGCAAATAAGGGATGCAGAATGCAATTTTGGCATATTTTAGGGACTAAAATGTAAATTTCGATCAAACGATGTCCGAAAAATACAAAACTTAGCCAAAATGGAAAATATAATGAAGTAAATGCAATGTATTTTTTTTTGGAATTTTTGGATGCACTATGAATTTTTTTATGAATTTTTAAATGCAAACAGAATGATTTTCTATATTTAATTAAAATAAATACTAAACCTATTTATTTTCAAGATATAAAATTATCTAAGATCTTTCAATAGGTGATGGATCTCAGAAAAATCCTAAACCTCGAAAATGTGGGGTTTAATACGTATTAAAAATTAAATACTGAAATATGCAAAATAATTTTTACGATGCAACATATGCATGCAAATGCAAATCTTTTTAGGCACCATGTTAAGCACAATAATCTCTACAATGTGTGATTTTTTGGGGATTTTTAGAGCAATGGTTAATCAAATATAAATTTAAGAGCACAAGATGGGCAAAATTCACAAATTTTCACAGAATAATTGATTAATAATTAACCATCAATCATAAAAATAATCACAAGGTGTCCAGATGTAGAGAATTAAATGACAAACATCATGTTATTTTTTGATGATAAAATAATATAGAGAAGAGGTTCAAAGCTAGAGTGAAAGACAGGGGTACAGATGATAATTGCAATAAATAAAATGAATATAAAAATGCAGTGGGGGACCTACTGTCAATTACCAAGAACTGAAGGGTACTCTTGCAATTTTCTCTGGATGGCGGGGCTGAGGCACAGAAAGTGGAGTCTCCAGGAGGTCCTTTGGAAATAACCCAAGGTCACGTGACCCTTGGACTTTGATTTGAATTGGCGAGTCTCCAGGGGCTTGGGCGCAAGACGTCCCCTCGCTCACGTGCGTAGCACGTGAGGAGGGTCTCGGGCTTTGAGCCCGACTGTAAGTGGCGATGGCGAGGCAGGGGAGGGTCAGCCGAGGCGAGGCGCGGTGGTTGTCGGCGACGTAGGAGCGGAGACCTTCTGGCGAGCCTCCCGATGTGAAGACTACGGCGAAGACGACGATGAAGTGGCTGGAGCGTAGGAAGCTTGCGGCGGTCGGAGGAGTAGCGGTGGAGGAGTCGTAGGCGATGCAACGTAGATGCGCTGGAGGACCTCTGCTACTGGAGGTGGCGCAACGGGCTGGAGGAGATGTTGGTGATGAACGATGGCGGTGGCGGAAGTTGTCGATGATGACTCGGAGGTGTTGACTGAAGATGACGTCGTTGGCTCAATGCAGGAGGCGGAGCAGGGGCAGATTCGCGACGGAGGCGCGCTGCAACGAGGACCGGAGGGTCCTAGGATCTTGTCGGAGACGGGAGCGAGGGGGTGTTGTCACCGCCCTTCTCAGACCTTGCGCTGTCGGCGGATGATAGTCGTCGTCGAGGCGAGGGTCTTTAAATAGGGCACGAGGAAGAGGTGGAGCGGCCGACGTAAGATGCGGAGATGGTTAGCGGAGGGACTGGCGATGGTTGCGAAGGTGGTTGGCGGCAGGGCGGAGATAATGGAGAAGTGGTTGGCAGCGGTAAGGGAGGGGGGCGAGGCACGTGCCGCGCACATGCGTCCCCTTTAATTATTTTTTTTTATAAAAACGAAATAAAGAAAAGCCCAAAAATGCTGACACGTGGCGACCTCTGGGGCTGCCACGTGTCAGCACCAGAAAAACCAAAAATAAAATCTTTTGTAAAATCAAAAAGAAATAACAAATGACCTCGAATCAAAAAGGTCCTTCGCGAAAAATGCTCGTCTCAAAGAGATCTACAACTTTCATGAAGACATCAAAACCAAAATCGATCAAATGCAAAAAGTGAATTTTTGGGGTATCCCATGTACATAGAATACCTTGATTTTTGAGTTTTCTATTTTTTGTCATTTTTAAACAAGATTAAAATCCGAAAAAAATATGGAAAAACCAAAGACAACTAAAGACATCTAAATCTATTTTTTTGGATTTTTATTAATATGGAAAATATGTACAAAAATAACGGGTTAAAAACCGCTAAGATACACAATGTACAAAAGAGGCCCAAAACCCAACTTTCACATACGAGCTCCGATTCACTTGAACTTGGTATTGTTTTGAAGGTAATTGAATGTGCATTAGTTCAAAAGTGAGTAGAATCAAATCGGACATTGGATGGGGAAGATATGGGATTTTTAGTCCAAAAATCCTGAAACTAGGGTTTGGGTTTTTGGTCCACTTAACAGGGTTAGTGATTTTTTTGTATTTTTTATTTATTCTTGTTTGTGATATGTACACAGTTGAGGTGGTTTTGTGTCATTCAGATTAGCATGGAGGAGTTAAAAATCTGGAAATATGGCTATTTATAGGTCAACTTTGGCTTGGATTTTTGGCTTCTTATTTTGTGCAAAAATGATGAATAAAATGCCATTCTTATGCAAACATGTATAAATGCTAATTATGCAGAATAAATGCAGAAATGTTTATGATTTTGAGGGAATGGAACTTAATTAATGAGATTTAGAATGATGAATCTGAGATTCATCAGAAGCACAATGTGAGTTAATTTCAGTTTCAGGTCCATATGAAGAACTATGCTATTTACAAAGCAAAGTCATGATGCATGCAATTTTTTTATTTATTTTTATGCAATTTAAAATGATGCATGAGAAAATATGCAAAAGAATTTATGTACAGATTAAAGACTACAATTATACCCTAAAAATTATGAGCAACATAATAGAAATGAAATCAGTGTCAATTTAATCACAACAATAAAAAGTGGTCATCAAATCAAAGCAAGACAAGGAGAGCAGGGTCCCATTTTTCACATAAAAATTCACTTCAATTAAAACAGTGGCAAATGAGACAATTAAACATGCTAAGATGTAGAGGACAAAATAAGGATTAAAACGACACTAAAATCATGCAATTTGGACCTACGATGCTCAAGTTATGCTAAAAACAATGCAGGGGCATAAATGTAATAAAAATGCAAGAAAAATAAATGATAAATATTACATTTAGGTCCCTGGAGGGACCTAAATGCAAATACCAAAAACCGCCTGGGCCCGAATGTAATTTATCCAATGAGTGCGGGGGCAGTTCTGCAATTTCAGAAAAGTTTGAGGGCCTCCCTGTAAAATACCCAGGCACACACGTGAGGCACGTGCCTGGGGACCATTTTGCAAATACCAAAAGTGTCAGGGTCTTTCTTGCAATTTTCCCAACACCATACGTCCCATGCACGTGCAATGCTAGGCTCGGGAGGAAACGCCAGCTTCGGGACACGTGGCTGCTTCTGGAGGTTCAGCTCGAGGTTCGGATGACCCGAGCCTGTAGGTTGGGCTGGAGGCTCGGGTCCACCACGCATCATCATCTGCGTCGTCCGATCCCGATGATCGGACGGAACCTGTGTCTTCATTCTCCTCCGCAGGTCACCGGAGAAGGCGGGGCTCCGACGACCTGCTTTTAGCTCTGCCGTGCCCCAAGGAGTCGTCTGAAAGTCGCGGAAGATAGCTGGGCTTCTAACGGAGATGCTGGAGGGGTGACGAGGCTCGGGTGCTGACCAGAGTATGAGTTCGACGTCGCCTCGCTGGAGGAGAGAAGCTCAAAGAAGCTCCGACGCCAACTCCGACTATTGGGGGTCCTGCAAGTTCAGTTGATAGCCGAAGCGTGCACAAAGGGAGTGTGAAGTGAATGGAGAGTGAGCGGAGGTCGCGGAGGTGACGTGAGGTGGTGGCCGTAAGCCTCTTCTCCGCGGAGGAGGGGAAGAGGGGAGTCGGAGCGGGGAAGGCTCTGGAGAAAGGAAAGGGGGTCGGTGAGGATGTGGGTGTTCATGCGGAGTTGGTCGAGTGATCGATGGATTGGTAAGTAACTGGAGGTGGTGCGATAATTAGGAAAAGTCGAGGGATAAATTACCTTGCTGGAGCAAGGTTTAGGTGGCGGAGGAAGTGGCTTGGGCTGAGGCTTGGTCGAGCCTCGGGGTCTTCGCCCGGCGAGGTCAGCCGGGCCTCGGAGCTCGGCAGTGGCACAACCAGCCGCAGCACGACCAAAATGACCGTGGGTCGACACCGGGCAGGAGTCGTCTTCGCCTCGACGCCCCGCCCTCTCCGCTGTCACCGGAGGGGAGGGGGAGACTAGGCTAAAGCCACGGAATGGTGGACAAGGGCGACGGAGTGGAGGGGTGTGCTTTATAGATGGAGGAGACTGGACGTTACAGTGAGGGCTGATGGAGGTTTCGAACGGCTGGGGGCTTGATTGAGAAGTGAAGATGGGTGGTGAAGTTGGCGCGAGGAATGCGGAGGATCGGGCTACGTGGAGAAGCGTTTCAATGTGGGCGAGGTGAACGGGGGAGACGACTAAAAATGGAAGGGGGTGGGGGTCTCATGAGGTGAAACGGCTGGAGTTGGGTGAGCTGGAGGTTGAAGACGGGTTTTGGACCGTTGGATCATGCGATCCAACGGTCCTAACGAGGGCGCTGGCGGAGAGACGAGATCAGATCATGGATCTGATCCAACGGATGAGATCGAGGCGCTATCAAATGGCTAGGATGTGATCTGTGGGTATTATCCTACGGTGGTGGAAAGTTGATGATGTGGAGTACGGTGGATCGTAGGATATAAGTGGATCGGGTGGCTGTAGAGAGGAGGCGACGTGGAGTAATGATAGGCGTAGGATGAGGGTTGTTTTGGGCGGCTGTGATGGAGGCATAAGTGGGTGGCTCCGATCTGATCTGGGAGTCATATCCAATGGCTGGGAAAAAGCGACGATGACGGCGGAGATGGGGGCGCAGGTGAGTGGATCTGACGGCCCAAGAGGCCACCGGGTGGCGGAAGGAAAGGCGACCACGTGGGCTGCCCAGAGGGCGCCATGTGGCCCAATTAGAAAATTCGAGACTGAAAATACAAAGATAAATACAAAATAAATAGTTAGAGGTAAAATTAGGAAAAAGTCAAACATGAAAGTTGCTCGTCTTGACGAGTTCTATAACTTTCATGTTGGCCAAAAAGCCAAAAGAGGTCATTTGTACAAAAAATATTTTTGGGGGTATTTTTAAGGGGATAAAAATACCAATTTTGTGGTTTTGAGATGTTTTTGTATTTTTTTATCTTTTTAGTGATCAATGATTTATGGACAATTATTCTACCTAATTTTTAGGGGTTTTTGAGGATAAAATAAATACAAGAAATATAAGGAAAATTAAATACAATAATTTAATGGTAAATTATACACTATATAATACATGATAAAAATAAAGAATTAAAGGTGATTTTATTGGATTAATTAAGACATGGGTTTTAATTAGCGACTTTTAGCATGATGAATACGAGATTCATCATACCCCTATACTTAAACCATGCTCGTCCTCGAGCATCTAAAGAATGAAGGAGTTGGATTAATTCCTGACAGTGCACGTGAAATTTTCAAGGCTCGATCTTTCGAAGACCTTTGACCTAAGTGATCCTAAAATTCTGGGTTTATCCAAGTCTTAGTCAGAAGGAATCCAACTTCTCTGATTATTAGACTCTCTTTTTGTACATATAATATAAGGATATGACATTTAGTGTACTGCATTTCATGAGAGCCGAGTCGATGCATCACTCAAAGTTCAAGTCCCAAAGACTCTCCTCTAGACCTAATCCTCAATACTAGGGAATAAGTCTATTCTTGCTTCAGTCCACTGTCTCATTAGTTTGTCAGACTTGAAATGTTGATGGACGGCCAGATGATGGAGGTAATGGGATTGTGTCTATTTTTCTCACCCTCACATTGGAACAAGGGGCTCTCGAGTGCCTTTTACTCAACACTTGTAAAATTTTTATACTGTTGATCAATGTGTCCGTCAAGAGAGTTGGAGTCATCTGCACTTGTTTTTCTGGGAGTACACCGGGGTGTGTCTTTTCTGAGTATCTAAGATACCTTCGACACCCAGACTTGTATCGCTTACGATGCAAGGCCCTTTTGTGGTGTCAGCCCGACTCCTTGGTCCTAATTAGCGCTTGGTCAAAGTGGACACTTTGAAAATATTTGGGAGCGCTCGCCATTGGTGGAAGCTCATTTGTAATTTGACTTGGTATTAAGAGCTTTTTCTTTGACATTTCTTTTCTTTTGTTGGCTAGCTCCACTGCTTTTACCAAAAGTTGGCGCACACCGATCAACAAATTCCTTTAAGTTTCGTCACACCCTAGCATATAGGTAAATATCAAAGAGATAGCATATGAATCTTGTTCACATACTAGCTAGGATTTTGCTGACACTCAGGTTTTCTGAAGCCTTCATTAACTTTATCCCATCCTTGAATATCATAAGATCGGGTCTAAACTTAAATCTCTGGTCCTAGTTCCTCAAGTGATATCTTAATTCAACTCATCAATCATGCAGTTGTGGAAGTGACTGTGCTGATTATATTTTTCTTGAAGGTAGAGATGAAGAGTGCAATACAACACTCAAATCTTTCAAACCAGGGAAGTGTGGATATTTAAGTCTTAGAAACCCTAATGACTACGACATGTTAACTCAGACTCTCAAACACAGAAATCAAGTATCCTCAAAATCCTCAAGCCTTGAGTGGGTGTTGATGTTTCAGGAATATACCAACTCCTTAGGTTAGTGAATTTTTTGTGTGATTTTTGTCTTTTGCAGATTTTATGGGTTTTAATTATTATTTTTTGATTCCTCGGAGAGACAATGACTGACCCAGGCTCAAATAAAAGTATCCACTCTCAGCCAGTATGGGCGTAAGTACGGGCCGAGACCCGTGTTACTTGAGGACGGGGCCAAATGCGATGTCCTCTAAACCACCCACTCTGCTAAGGCAGACCGAGGTTCCCTCACTGAAAATGTCTACTAAGCCTAGTAGTCAGAGTCAAATTCCAAGAAAGATTTTTTAGGAATATTTACAAAAATTAATCCCTCAATTTTAATAAATAATTTTTTACAAGGTTTGTACTCAGTTCATAAGTTTACCAAAACCCGGCCCGAAAATAAATTTAAAAAGTTTTAAAAACACGAGCTAAGGCTAAAGTAAATATACATTAATATACGATATACCCCCCATACTTAAATTTTGATATGTCCTCATAGCACAAGTGCCATGAAGCCAAGGCTCGGTTCAAATATAGGGTGATATAGTGAAACTGAGGAGGAGGGTCCCCCTATACTTAAGCCAAAATCAACCTAAGTACAGAAGACAGAATGAGGGAGGGATGAGCAGGCCGGTCCCCCCTATACTTGGGCTACAAATAGCCTAAGTAAGGTCCGAATTAGGGGGGGTGTTCCATGATACAAGGGTGAGGGGAAGGGGGTTCGTGAAATATACATAGAGATAGAGAGAGAGTGAGTGAAATATACAGGGGGACGGTGGGAGTGAGTGTGTATGTGCAAGTGTAGGTGTGTGGGGGGGGGGGAGGGGGGTAGATCATCAAGTGATCTACTCTTTTTTATGTACAACATGCAACACTATAAATACATATGCAGATGCAGTTTTATTTACAAGATGCAATGCAAGCTGTTTAATCTAAGACTCCTAAAATTTCTTCCCGAATTCTTTTGCGGCCTCTTCAACGGAAGCTCCCGACTTCCACCTCCATGAAGATCAAGCGTCCTCGATGATCATGGGCCCTGTCACAAAAGACAAAAGTTAGACACATCGAGAAATTAAATCAGCAGATATGATGCAAAAAATGATGCATGAAATGAGGACCTAAAACTTTTGAAATGATTCAACAAATAAAATCAGAATTCAATAATTAAGTTAAGCCGTGTCCCCAGCAATGACGCCATTTGATGAACGTCAAATTTGCCTCTACAATAATGTGGAATTGTCGTAGTATAGGGGGCAAATTTGGTTCAGCAAAAACCACAGACCTTTGAATGATGTGGAATATTTTTACTTGGCAAGTCTACCCAGGTTGAACACAGGGACACTGCTACCTAATATATTTATCGAATTTTGATTCATGAAGCATAATGTGAGTTAATTTCAGTTTCAGGTCCATATGAAGAACTGTGCTATTTACAAAGCAAAGTCATGATGCATGCAATTTTTTTATTTATTTTTATGCAATTTAAAATGATACATGAGCAAATATGCAAAAGAATTTATATACAGATTAAAGACTACAATTATACCCTAAAAATTATGAGCAACATAATAGAAATGAAATCAGTGTCGATTTAATCACAACAATAAAAAGTGGTCATCAAATCAAAGTAAGACAAAGAGAGCAGGGTCCCATTTTTCACATAAAAATTCACTTCAATTAAAACAATGGCAAATGAGACAATTAAACATGCTAAGATGTAGAGGACAAAATGAGGATCAAAACGACACTAAAATCATGCAATTTGGACCTACGATGCTCAAGTTATGCTAAAAACAATGCTGGGGCATAAATGTAATAAAAATGCAAGAAAAATAAATGATAAATATTACATTTAGGTCCCTGGAGGGACCTAAATGCAAATACCAAAAACTGCCTAGGCCCGAATGTAATTTATCCAATGCGTGCGGGGCATTTCAACAATTTCAGAAATGTTTGAGGGGCTCCCTGTAAAATACCCAGGCACGCACGTGAGGCACGTGCGTGCCTGGGTACCATTTTGCTAGGCTCGGGAGGAAACGTCAGCTTCGGGACACGTGGCTGCTTCTGGAGGTTCGGATGACCCGAGCCTGTAGGTTGGGCTAGAGGCTCGGGTCCACCACGCGTCATCATCTGCGCCGTCCGATCCCGATGATCGGACGTCACTTGTGTCTTCATTCTCCTCTGCAGGTCATCGGAGAAGGCGGGGCTCCGGCGACCTACTTTTAGCTCATCTGTGCCCCAAGGAGTTGTCTGAAGGTCGAGGAAGATAGCTGGGCTTCTGGCGGAGATGCTGGAGGGGTGGCGAGGCTCGGGTGCTGACCAGAGTATGAGTTCGACGTCGCCTCGCTGGAGGAGAGAAGCTCGAAGAAGCTCCGATGCCAACTCCGACTATTGAGGGTCATGCAAGTTCAGTTGATAGCCGAAGCCTGCGCAAAGGGAGTGTGAAGTGAGTGGAGAGTGAGCGGAGGCCACGGAGGTGACGAGAGGTGGTGGCCGTAAGCCTCTTCTCCGGCGGAGGAGGGGAAGAGGGGAGTCGGAGCGGGGAAGGCTCTGGAGAAAGGAAAGGGGGTCGGTGAGGATGTGGGTGTTCATGCGGAGTTGGTCGAGTGTTCGGTGGAGGGTGTAAGTAACTGGAGGTGGTGCGATAATTAGGAAAAGTCGAGGGATAAATTGCCTTGCCAGAGCAAGGTTTAGGTGGAGGAGGAAGTGGCTTGGGCTGAGGCTCAGTCGAGCCTCGGGGTCTTCGCCCGGCGAGGTCAGCCGGGCCTCGGAGCTCGACGGTGGCACAACCAACCGCAACACGGCCAAAATGACCGTAGGTCAACACCGGGCAGGAGCCGTCTTCGCCTCGACGCCCCGCCCTCTCCGCTATCACCTTAGGGGCAGGGGAGACTGGGCTTAAGCCTAGGAATGGTGGACAAGGGTGATAGAGCGGAGGGGTGTGCTTTATAGATGGAGGAGACTGGACGTTACAGTGAGGGGCTGATGGAGGTTTCCAACGGCTGGGGGCTTGATTGAGAAGTGAAGATAGGGTGGTGAAGGTGGCTCGAGGAAGGCGGAGGATCGGGCTACGTGGAGAAGTGTTTCAATGTGGGCGAGGTGAACGAGGGAGACGGCTAAAAATGGAAGGGGGTGGGGGTCTCACGAGGTGAAACAGCTGGAGTTGGGTGAGCTGGAGGTTGAAGACGGGTTTTGGACCATTGGATCATGCGATCCAACGGTCCTAACAAGGGAGCTGGCGGAGAGACGAGATCAGATCATGGATCTGATCCAACGGATGAGATCGAGGCGCTATCGAATGGCTAGGATGTGATATGTGGGTTTTATCCTACGGTGGTGGAAAGTTGATGACGTGGAGTACGGTGGATCGTAGGATATAAGTGGATCGGGTGGCTGTAGAGAGGAGGCGATGTGGAGTAATGATAGGCGTAGGATGATGGTTGTTTTGGGCGGCTGTAATGGAGGCATAAGTGGGTGGCTCCGATCTGATCTGGAGTCAGATCCAATGGCTGGGAATAAAGCGACGATGGACGACCAGCCGTACCTGTGGACGATGAGAAAGTCGTGGGGGCAGATGAAGATCTTGCATCCACAAAAATAGAGAACCAGTTCGTCACACCGGCTGTCGAGTGACCACGTGATGACATGCCAACACCATGGACCCCGATGAGGCAAGGGTAGACGCTAGAGAAACGCAACCCATTTACTGCACATTGACACCGCCATCAATGCCAACCTTTGACGAAAACGGTGCATGACCCTCGTAAATAAGTATGATAGATGAGACAAGTCGCCTGTTACTCTTTGATCTGCGTGATACAACGATGACATATCAATGTATAAGAAGGCGTGAGTTGTAAACTTCTATGTTGTACTAATTGTACAGTTGTTCATGTGAGACAATTATGATAATATATATCATTGCGGACAATTTGATTTATGTAATTTATGAGAATATGTCTGTGCATCAATATATAATTTATGTGAATGTGAATGACTGTGAATCAGTATGTCAATTATGTGAATGCGGAGATCAGAATTCCATGGGGATATTGTGTATGCAGGTTAAAATACGAGTTAGGCGAAGTTCACTTCCTGGAAATATTGGATAACCAGGGTTTAGCTTAAATAGCACATGTTAAACATGCGAGTTTGATGAGACTTTCTATAATATTACAGGAGTATGCTCATATAGCGCATGTTTAACATGCGTTATATGTGAAACTTCCTGGATTTGTTTCGGGAATGTTACAGGAAGTTGCTCATATAACACATGTTCAACATGCGTTATACGTGAAACTTCCTGTTAATGTTCTTGGAATATTACAGGAAGATCCTCATATAGTGCATGTTCGGCATGCTTTATACGCGAAACTTACTGGAAATGGAGATTCCTCATATAGGGCATGCCATTATAGAAAACGCATATCGAAGATGCATTACGCTTGTGGTTCCCAGGTAAAAAACATTACGGGTGTCACATGTTAAACATGCGACACTTCTGTAGCTACCAGATTAAAAAAAATTCGTAGTACATGGAGATTTAAGTAAATCCAAAGTACTACTTAGGAATTTCTCTCTTACAAAAAGGTGAGGAGAGCTAATATTTCAGAAGATAAGAAAAGCACAACGATAAAAATCTAAAATAAAATTTATCATATACATGAGAAATTTTTTTAAAAAAATATTGCAAGGTAAGCTATCTCTAAGATATGACTTTATTTGCAATAAAACTCATAACTTACCTCTGAACATGGGCTTTTTTGTTTTTTTAAAGAAAAGCCACCTACTCCTCGTAAGGAAAGGATGGATGGTGATGCTGATAGATCTCGTCATTCTCCAATATCAGTAACGAACTTAGATGGCTTAAATGATGAAGGATATCCATATGTTTTGCATATCGGCTAGGCGAGTTGAATATCAAGTATTCCATGCATGTCAACTTATGTTTTGTTTTCATTAGAAAGATCCTATCCTCTAGGATGTAATATCATCATAAGGACAAAAAAATATTATGTGTAAATGCGGATGCATAAATGTAAATTATAAATAAACATTAACTATGAAAATGCAATAAATCATATCATTTCTAACCTTTACATGGTTAAAGTAAAATGTACGAAATAAAAAAATACAAGGCATAGATAGAATGAACTGCACCTTATTATTTGGAGTCCCTTGAAAGGTGCATCTTTAATAGGCGGCTTTTGTAGGTTGCTTTACTTGAAAAAGTGAAAGTTATATATTCAAGAAACGACTTCCGTTGTAAAGCAGCATCATCTCCCAAGGTTCAATGCGGTACCTAGGCAAAAAAGGTTCATTCATGTATATAACTAATTTAATTCTACTACTACAATATATGTGAACTTCCCTTCTCTTTTGATGCACATCTAGTTTGCACATCTAGTTGTATCATTTGTTGATATAGTATTTTCTTACTTATTGTATGTAATTAAGAATGTGATAACACATCCCACTACTCACATGTTAAAGCTTGGACTAAACAGGAGGGTGATCTTTTTAAATGAGAGTCTTTTTATGCAACACAAATACATATATGTTTTTGGACTTATTAGTAATTCTCACACACATACACACACATATATAACTTATATGTCCACTTCATTACCTTCCTCCTATTGTATTGGACAGATTTCTTCATCATCTTCCATGTCACATCTCCCCAACTTTTTGGTCCTCGCCTTCCCCTATTCCCCTTCCATTTCCATCCCTTTTCTCCTCCAAGTCCATTACTGTCCTAGACCCTCATCTCATACTATTTGGTCATGTCCACAATTCGTCATCCCCACGCACCGATCCTATCCCTCTAACTTTATCTTCTGTTAGACACAAAGATGGAGGGTGTAAGATTTATCATTCAGCCATCATTAATCACTGTGTTATCACATTATATGCTTCTAATTTACAACGACGGATAAAAGTGATCTTTAAAGATAAAATACCATTGTCACAATTAGTGTAAGGTCGAAAACATGTATAGATGCTCAATAATTTGCATATTCTTTGATAGACAAGATTGCAAATTTTCAATTCAGTTACCAGTGTTTGAGTGGGGTTGTGGTCCCTAAGGTTCAAGAGATGACAATTTTCCATCTTTTCTTTGTATTCTTCCATCCAAACAGAGAGAGAAGTGAGGTTGAGGTTTTTGCTTTTGGATCCTAAGATAGCACGAGGAGGGCTTCCTTTTGGAACCTTGAAGATCATTCTCCTACAACATTTATCCAAACAGATAAAAGTATTCTTTTCTAGTTTGATCATTGATCTTGACAAAATCGTATGGTTTAGGATTTGATTTTTTCAAATAGTATTAGAGACATGTTTTGTCAAATCATTGATTTATATGATTTCTAGATTTGTTATCTATGATGTTTTGGTACAATGTGTATATCCTTGGAGATATTTATGGTTTCTTTTAAATAGCTAAAAAGTAATAAACTAAAGTAATTTTTTAATCGTCTACACATTTAGGGAGGACGCTTTGGTCCCCCTTATTTACTTATAAATGTAGTATTTTGTGAAAAAAGAGAAAAGGAGAGGAACTATATCCTTTCAAATTAAGTATGCCTTTTTAAGGAGAGAAATATAAGTTTTTCCCCTACCAATGTAGAGCCATCTATGTTTTCCAAAAGCAAACTTTTGAATTATTGGATTTCTTGATGTAGATTCATTATGTTATTTAGGATTCACATATTCATTAATTGGTATTCCGTATTACATATGTTGGAATTATATAGTTGTATTTGAATGCAATTGAATATGTTGTCATCTTAACTCTTTTTTATATGTCTATTCTTATGCATAATTATTATATGAAGTTGATACCTCAGTTGTAAAAATTTAAATACATTTTGACAATGCTTTGAGATTATAAATTGTTGATATATGTAATAAATTACCAAGTACTCATTGTTAGGTGTATTAACATATTAGGTTTGTTGAAATATTTGCACTCTTAAAAAATATGAAACTAAGAAATTAACTCAAAGGGAATTTTCCAATTGACCAGACATTTATTTAATCTATCACTCGTGTGAATTATGGACCAATTTAACGATCGATTCATTTAATTGGCATGATTAAATGTTGATGTATAATGTTTGCTTAAGATGCCTGCAAAAAGTTTTGATATTTCATCCAGAGATAATATATCAATGTTGTACTTGGTATTTAACATTAAAATTTGTCATAATTTGGATTTATTGGCATTTTGAACAGACTTTTGCAAGGGTGAAGGTCGCGTGAAGATGGATTGTACCAAGTATCATGCGTGGCATGGTAAGAAAGGTATATCTTTTGCTTTAGTTTGTTCTGAGGTTAACTAAGCTTTTGTACTTAAACACATTTGGTAGATGGATTCTGGCACCACTATCCATATAAGTGTTTCAATGCAGGACTTCCAAAGTTGTTGAATGCCAAGTGACGCTGAAAGATTCATCTATATGGATGATGCTAAAACTGTGGAAGTGGAGGCGTTGCAGATTTTAGATTATCGTTAAGTACCAATTGTTATTTTGAATTTAAAACATACTTTCGTTATTATATCTTTTAGGAGGAACTTGATTCCTTGTTACTTGTTGGACAAATTAGGTCATGAATGTTCATTTGGGAAAAGAACGTTTAGGATGTTTCTTCATTCAAGTTTGGTTGCAATTGGTTCATGATACAATAATGATAATCTTTATTTGCTTCATACATCTAATTCACATAATGAAACTTTGCATGTCATCATGTGGTAAAAAGCACAAAAAAGCTAATGAGAATTCCGGTGTGTTGTAGCACAAGCGCGTATGCCATATATATATATATTTATATACACACATATAAAGAATAGATTGACTAGTGTCAATGTTCTTGACTCCATTGATTATACAAACTAGGATTTGTATGTTGATTGTTAAAAAGGGAAACAAATTTCGGACAAAAGAAGGTTAGGTATTGTTGGAGCCTCAAAAGTCTGAGAACTAATCCATAAGAATATTTGTGGCTCATTCCCCTTGGCCTCTTGGAATGTACGACAATATTTCATTGCATTCATAGATGACTACTCAAGATATGGTTACCTATATCGGATACATGAAAAGTCTCAATATTTGGAAGTGTTCAAATCATTTAAGACTGAAGGTGAAAATCAACTTAGCAAAAAGATCAAGGTCATCTGATCTGACCACGATAGAGAATACTAATGTAGATATGATGGTTTAGGTGAACAAGATCCACGACCTTTTGCTTCTTTCCTTATGCATTGACATTGTCCCTCAATATACCATGTTAGGTATTCTTAGAATGAATGGTATGGCTGAGAGATGAAAAACATTATAGGATATGGTGGTAGAAGCGTTAAAGACTGTAGCTTACATACTTAATAGATTGTGACACCCCAAGGATAAGGATACTCAACAATCCACTTCCACATACATAGGTTCCACATTTGTGTTACACAAAGAGCAGAAGAAATAGCATAAAATATAGAAATTTAAAAATTTTCCCTTTTCATTCATCGTATCACAACGCATCCATGTCCACAAAATGTAAAAACATGTAGAAATAGAAATGTTCATACATCAATATATATGTCTCTCAAAAGAACAAAGCTACAAGTAAAATCAGTAAAATGTGCAAGTCTGTAAGTACCACAAAAAATGTAGTTGCTCTAAAAGTAATTCCATTTACAAGACACTCACTACTTATGCTTCTCCTGCGCACTTGTCAGATTCACACAGAAGGGGTAAGCTATGAACAATTGCTCAATACTACACTACAAAACTACAACAAGGCAAGGTACTAAATTAAAGTGTGCAAAAGGAAACAATAGGTAACCCGCTCGTGTTACTCACAACTCTTCGATCTTTTAATTGATTGGTATTTTCAACCATCATGAATAGTTTGTGGTCTTGATTCATGTAGAATCTCACGCTGTGCCTCTAAGACAATTACTAATTTGGCGTTGGGGTGCTTCCATAAGCATGTGATGGGGAATAAGTTAGCAATTCACTAACTAAGTTAGCAATTCACTAATTTCCTAGTTTCCATATTGTAATCAAGTGTTTAACTCTTTCTTAAGTTCATATATATCCCATAATTTTACCAATGTTTCACTCATCAAATCGTATTCACAATCACAAGATGTAACCATTCATGCCAGAATGTCATAAACCATATCATGAATTCATTTTTTATTTCAACCATTTATTTTTGAGATAAATCGTATGATTCTACAACAGTCAACTCTAAGATAGGATATGACACAAGTATTATATAATTTGATCATGGAAATCAGCCAAGTCCACTACTCATCGGTAAGGATCTATGAGGTAGGGCACGGGTAGCAATACAAGATATGATTCAAAGTATTTGATTTACCACTCACTCACTATAGTCAGAAACTAACAACTACCTTCCATTTTTCTCCGGACACGTGGGAAATCAGTAAACACCTCCTTTGTTAATGACAAGCACTGGAACTCCCCTCTTAGTGCTCCTACCCATAGAACTAACTAATGTACACTATATTAGTTAGCATCTAAGTATTATCCTTAAGTGAAAAGACAAAATATATACTACCAAGAATGTAATTTAGTAAGGGCTACGTCGAGCATCCCCGAAAAGTCATCGGACACTAAGTACTACGCGTTATACAATCAACGCAACCGGGGTCGTATCCGTCTATACTTCTACTTGAGGCCTCAAGAGTGCTAGCCCGTTCCTTGGGGCATCTACTCCTCTACCCAAGATGACACATGAAACTACACCGTGTTTGCCATCCTCAACACCAGAGAAGAACCACAACCGTGGAAACCACCAAAACACCAAGCATGCGGGAAAAGGACTCCTGTTGCAGCAAATATCAGATATCATATAATGATCATAGATACAAGCATCCAGATCTGAAGATAGATACAAGATTGATCATGGATTTCATGTCAATACTCATCTTATTTTCCTTGTGAGTTATAATATAGATTATCCAACCTTGATTTTTAACTAATTAAACTTTAGTTAGAGAGGATCGTGCTACAATTATGTTACTAACTAACGAGGATGATCATGTACTCACAGTAGGAAATTATCTCATCCGTCCATCCTTCCATCAAATTTAGACTATTACTCTATTCAACAGAACAATATTGATCGAACATCGTCGATCATTACAAATGGTGTGATCGATCATGGCAGATCCATCAGACCATTTGTATGATATTCGGTCCTCATTTATCCCTTTTATTTTCCATCGTTGATACAATTACTAACACTGTGATTTTCCCAAGTGTCTTACATAGTGGTTGATTGCTATCATTTGTTTCTCATTTCTATTTTCACTTAAGCAACATTCGCATAATCTCGTACTAATTGTGGTTTTCAGATGCCTCTTACTCATTGTGAACTCATTGTATCATTTTAATCATTAAATTCCCACTTCTGAACCCATTTATTCATTTACCAACTCATTATAATAACTCGTAAGTATTTACCATATATAATAATATTCTACATTTTTTATGTCTTTTCATGATCAGATTCCATCACTTTTAATGTCCTTCATAGTTCCAGGATGATCGATCATCTAACTTTATTGATTGATCAGAGAGAAACATTGGTCGATCATTTTAGGCCAATATGATCGATCGTCCCTAAAGTCATGATCGATCATGTCTAATCAATTAGCACCTACTTCCTGATTGATCAACCCTAGGATAGTAGTCGGAATGTCTCCGACGATGTCCCGTAAAATCGCTCTGATCGACGATCTAGTTATACCATATTGTTCAAGTTATTACCCACATCCGAGATATATATTTGTTGTTTACATGTAAGCTATAAATTGATGAGAATTTGTAAAAGGGTCATGCGTTACGATTTGATAAATATCCAAAATTCAAAATCTCGCAAGGAAAACAAACCCCAATGGTAGATCATCATGCCCAAACTAGTGGTACGAAAATTGCGAGAATCTGACAGCGAGGAAGGCTTAAAACTGTACTTGTTGGGATATTTCACCGCAATCTTCATTCGCCCAGAATGGGAGTTCCGCGACATCACGTGCAATTTTCGCATGCACCACGACGATCCATGCATCATGATCTTCAAAATGCCACTTTCATACTGCGATTGGCCGTTGAAATTTTCTCTGGCGGTGCGTTGGAGCTCCAGTGAGGGCTAGGCTCAGGTCTAGTTAGACAAGTCCGATTTATATAAGAAAATCATAAACCGCCTTCAAATGTGCATAACTTACTTAATCGATGTCGGATGCCTGTGTTCTTGAGCTTGTTGGAAAGGTCTTAACGAGTAATATATGTTAGAGTATTGACTCCTCCAAATTGTATATTGAATAAGTCCATGAATTGAGTTTTAGTGAAATTGAATACTTTGAGGTCTCACATAGAGTCCCAGCAAAAGTACTACTAAAAACTCCATGTGAATTGTGGACTAGTAAAATACTTAGTTGATACATTTTTCATCTTTGGGATGTCCACCTGAGGTGAGGACATATATGTCAAATGAGAGGAAATTAGACTCAATAATCATCGATTTCTATTTTGTTGGATAATCCAAACGGTCTAAGGCATATAAACTGTTATGATCCTAAGATCAGATCCATTTTTTAAACAAGAAATGATCATTTCTTTGAGGATGCTGGTTTGGATCGAGGAGATAAGGTCAAAGACATTGCATTTGAGGAACATGATTCTTCTTTAAATGATCATATCATTAGTGATCAAGTTATTATTCTTAATACCGTTCAAGCAATGGACACATAAGAAAGTAATGTTGACCCTTCTATTATTCAAACTCAACAACCCTAAGAAAATCAAGAACAAGTATCTCTCAGACAATCCACTAGGGAGAGGAGAAGCATAATTTCACAATATTA
The DNA here is from genome assembly GCA_037367405.1 of Ottelia alismoides. NCBI lineage: Eukaryota > Viridiplantae > Streptophyta > Magnoliopsida > Alismatales > Hydrocharitaceae > Ottelia > Ottelia alismoides. Next base: position 1,540,573 of record JAZKJV010001355.1, on the reverse strand, counting down.
TATTATTGTTCTCCAAGAACACAAGGTTTACTTATTACATGATCATCCAATCGCATTCCAACAAGTTATACATAGTTCTAATTCTCAAGAGTGGATCAATGCAATGAATAAGGAAATGAGATCAATGAGCGGTAATGGCAAATGGGAGATTGTCCAATTACTTGAAGGTGGGAATTCCATTGGTTGTAAATGGATTTATAAGATCAAAAGTGATTCAAAGGAAAATTTGAAAAAAATACAAGGCACGCCTTGTTGAAAAAGGTTTTACCCAAAAGAAAGGTGTTGATTATACAGAAACATTTTATCCATTTTCTTCTAAACGATCATTTAGAACTATAATGGCATTAGTGGCTCATTACGATCTTAAGTTACATCAAATGGATGTTAAGAAATGTTTTATAATGATGATATCAATGAAACGATATGCATGTTGCAACCAAAAACTATGCATTAGGAAATGCAGAGGATTTTGTGTGCAAATTAAATAAATATATTTGTGAGCTTGACGTCAATGGTATCATAAGTTACAGAAAGTTGTTGTCTTATTTGAATTTAAGAAAAACGTAGTTGATGAATGTGGATATCGAAAAATTTCTAAGGGCAAATTCATTTTTTGGTTCTGTATGTCGATGACATATTACTTGGTTTTAATTGAATTGGTATGTTGCATGGAATCAAGAAAATTCTTTTAAATAAATTTGAAACGAAAGATATCATGTGTTTTTTTAGGAATCCAAATATATCGTGATTGCTCTCGATGTATTCGTGCATTATTACAAAAGAACTACACTGAAAAGATTCTTCAAAGGTTCAATATTATACCAATTTTAAGGAGAAACAATTAGTCTCATTCAGTACACTGAGAATAAAGTTCAAGTTAAAGAGATGGATGATATTATCTATGCATCGGTTGTAGGATGTTTGATGTATGTCCAAGTCTATACACTTCCAGATATTGCATACATCGCTGGAATATTAGGCAGATATTTGAGAAATCTCAGGCTAGATAATTGGAAAACAACCCTAAGTAGGTGATGCGATATCTCCAAAGAACAAAGGACTTTATGCTTATATACAAGAAGTTGGAGAAGTTGGAGGTCATTAGCTATTCAGATTCCAACATTACTGGATGTTACACTAGGCAATATTTATCTGCTAGCTGGATGAGCTATATCATGGAGGAATGCTAAACAATCTATAATTGCCAATTCTACAATGTCAGTAGAACTTATATCTTTTTATGGGGTAATGAATCATGGAATATGAATATGGAATTGTGTTTACAGGTCTACGAATTTATATGATATTGGAAGATCATTGAAGATTTTCTATGATAGTCAATCAATGTTATTATATTCCAACAATAATAGAAATTCCTCAAAGTCAAAGCACATCGACATCAAGTTCCTAATTGTTAGAGAAGGAGTTCAAAATGATCAAGTTTCTATTGAGCATGTTACACACAGGGAACTAATTTTATAATTGCTAATCCACTCACTAAGGATTAGTTCCTAAGGTTTTTCATGAGCATGTTATATACATGGGTATTGTACCAAGTGATGCTTTGGTTTAGTATGAGATGTTCTTAGTGCTCTTTTATCATGAACATATGTATTATTTCTATAGAACATAGTTTAAGTTTTAATTTGAACTCTTAGCTAAGTTTTTAGATAGACTAATTGAAAATAGGCATGTTTTGATCACATTTACATGCAATTTCATGCTACGCAATCGTACTTGATAAATGTCATTGATAATATCAATATGTGTAGTCATTGTTAGTCTATTCATAAAAGAATGACTAAGGCCCTTTTTGAGGATTAGAGATATCTAATTATGTACAACTCTACAATAAACCTTGTTATGGACTTTGGAGGCCATTCAGTCACGTGATCGGATAGTCCTGATTAAGCTGCATTGATCTAGACAATTTGATTGTGGTCGAACGACCTTAAGGCACACAACAAGGTCCACTACATCGTTGCTCCAAACAAAGAATCTGACCTCATTGGAGTATTATCTTGGCAACTTGTCAATAAATTGTCAAAAGAAACCCTTTTCATTTGAAATTCAAATCAAGAGTTTTTCATGAGCAACAACCGTCACTTTTGCCTACCTCCCATATATTTATGAGAGTTTTGTACTTATGCCATTTTAAACTTTGTCAATAATAGTTGAGACTCTATCTATATCATAACCACATGGTGACCCATACAAAATATCTATATTAACACACACTCTCTCTCATTAACCATATGATTCAAACATTAAAAGACAGAAAAACAAAATTGAAAAGAATTTTTTAATTAATCTCAATATTATATTGATTCATTTTTTTCTTCTTATTTTTTTATTTTCTTCATTCATCTGATCCCTTACTCATCCTCTATCCCCATCAAATATCTACTTACCCTATGTAATAATCACCACTCCCATCATGGAGATCAGTCGACCCCCCTCCACTTCATAACATGCTCAAAAAATTACCCCTGATGATTACTAATTGTGCTTCATGAAAAATGGATTTTAGTATTGTTGATTACAAGGGCAACACTATATACAAGAGTAACACTAATAGGATCAATTGATAACTTATACTTTAAAATGTGAAATAAAATGATGAAAACTAGGTATCGTGACAAACATGGGTCAATCAAATGGAGATTTTAGGGGACTTATTTTGAATTTCTCGTATTGCAGGTTTTATTTCTAATTTTTGAGGATTTTTATTTTAAGGATTTTTTCGAGATTTTTTACTATTTTAGGGAATTTATATATAGTAAATTGGAAGTAAAATAGTTTCTTGAAGTACATGAAAAGATGAAGTAAATGATAATTTATTTTAACACGTCCAATTTGAGAAATACAGAACGTGCACAAAAATGAATGTAAATATTTTACCTTCCTGAGTCTAACTAAAAATAAGTAAAAACTTAAATACAATTGATAAAAATACAACAGATTAACTATTGGTTCTATAAGAATTAAACAACTAATTGAAATTTAAAATGTAATTAAAATGATATTACATACTAATAAATGAAATGATTACCTTGCAATTAATAAGAGGATATATTGCAAAATAAAAATTTGCTAAAATAATATAATTATGAAAAATAAAAAATACAAATAAAAAATCATTGATCAATCTCACCTTCCTAAGTTTTTGAATGTCCACTTTAACTAAAGAGAGTAGGAAGCAATGAATGGAACTTTTAACAATGTATTAATTGCGAGACAATGGATTATATTGAAAATAAAACATAAGAGGTTGAGGACCTTGCACTATGGTGTGTGTAACTTTACATGCACCGATGCCACAAACACTCGTTTTTTTGAAATGAAACATGCGGGGATTTACTTAGAATTATTAATATAATACGTGTTTCAAATTTCATGGGAAACAAACATTCCTAACGTGTCGATCTGGAAGGGCTAAATTTCAACAATTCTGAGATCATTAAAATTCCACAGTCTTGATGGATGGGTTGAAGTCTTGAATTAAGTTGATTTTTGAATGACATCATGGTGGTTTAAATCCTATATGATTTCATTTCAAAAATTAACAAAAAATGGCATTTATAGCACTGATGCATGTAAAGTTACATGCACCTTGGTGCATGCTCCCCAATCTCAAAACAAAAATTCATTTTTGTGAACATGTCCTCACTAGTAAGGATATGTTTGACTTCTTCTAGAAGTTTTTAAATATCTTCTCGAAGTCACGCTAAGAAGAAAAGTTCAACCCATTGAAGATGATCCAAGAATAGGGTTTGAATTGTCTAGTGATAAATTTAGCCAAGATTGCAAAAATAAATCAAATATCCGCATTGTTTTTAGGAGGGAATAACTATTTGGAAAACCTCTACCCATAACTCTTATCCAGGATTCCCTCTTTCATCACAAACTATAGATTTTCATGGTCATTGTTAATTCCAACTATAAAGAATTTAGTTCATAAAATCAACCCATGATTCCAATAATACTTTAAATGTCCAATCCAAGTATTTTGATTTTTTTCTTAATTTTAAAATATCATAATCATATCATAATTTTTTATGTGCATTTATGGGTGTAACACATATTCAAAGGATTGATTAGATGTACATCAATTTACTTGAATTCAGGAAATATTATTTCAATTTCACTCAAACACTCGATTTTTTAGAGCTTGATACTATGTAAATTGAGTGAACTATCTTGGAAAATATGTAGACATATTTATATGCCTAGATGTGGCAATTGAAGAAAGTAGATATTTAAATCATGGTATTTTACTCCACAAAATCTATAAAATTTGTAAATTATATTCTTGACTTTTAAAATGATGTAATTTCCCCCTTGACCCTGTAAACTCAGTAAGTCTTACCCTTCGAACCGTGCCGTTAATATATTTAAAACTCATGGGGTTCTTGGGGTAATTTATGGAGTCGATATAATAATTACGTTGTGTAAAAGGTTGTAGAGGTAATTTAACAAGTTTCTAAGGTTCATGGAGTAAAAATCCCTTAAATCATACATAAGTGACATCCCTTGAAGTGACAAACATATATAATCAATGTGATAATTCTATTCAAAATTTAATTAATTGAGGCAAAAGATTAGTAATCTAAATTCACATTATTTGACTTAAGAATAAATTAATTGATTACCAAATTTGATTGTATGAATAGTCATGAATGTGATTTAATAAATATAATATATGGTTAAATAGGTTATATAATGAATAAAAGTTTAGTTCATCTACCAAAAATTGAGTGGAGTCAACTGAACAATTTTTGTTAGTCCCTTTTTTGAAAATATGACTTGGCTGACTACAATAGGACTTGGTCAATTGGTTATTTTCTTTACTTTGGCTGAAAAATTCGTTCAATCACTGAAAAATCTAGAAACTAGTTACTAGATAATAATCTAATAAAAAGATATTTAAATAGCTTACGAGGTTCTTAGTCTATCATTAGGTTTTGGCTAACCACATTGTTAGCCAACAAAAAAGTAGATAACCTTCTTTATAGTGAGCTAATTTTAAGGTATTTTATCTCTTGTCCAAATTATAAAATGATGTCCAAATTATACCTAACTGAAAATTGATCCTTCGATATGTCTCAAACTTAAATTCCTAACTAGTAGGAACCCGTGCTTTGCACGGGATACCTAGTTATGAAAACTTCTTTAATCTTATGTACGAAGCAAGAAGTGTTCAAGACGATGGGCCTTGTTTCCCATCAAATTGAACAGTATCCCATCGGAATCAAACAACAAAAGTCAAAGTTGAAATTAGTGGTAAAAAATAAGAATCAATTTCCCTTTTTAAAAAATGATTGTCTGGATGGAGGAAGTAGGAGTCTCTGTTTCTGACGAAATTTGAATGATATATTAGAAGGATACAGTTATGAAAATCCATGGAAGCGTTTTAAAAAAAATAAAATTTTTGGAAAAAAGATAGTGGAGTAGGTAAGTTGCCTACGACTAATAAGTTGATCTTAGTTTTTCGAATTTCATCGTATTAATTAAAATGGAAAAAACTTTGTTTATCCACAACTATGTATGATTAAGTCGAAACAAAGATTATCAATAGAGCATATGCACAAATATAATTAATCAACTGAATACTTCCACATATTCGTGATTGTTAAATGTCATCTCGATATAACAGAGGCGTTAGAATTATAGTAATTCTAAGTCTTGTGAGCAATGATATTTCATAATAACTAAATGACTTTTTACATTTTGTATGATAGATGATAGGATATTGTGCAATGAACTTATCTACCCAACGTGTCGTCGCATTCTATTAAGGGAATCTAACTTTCTTTTATCATATGCACAAAATTAATAATTTCACATTGTTCTACAGATGCAATAGTTTCACTGCATATGTTATCCTAATTTTGTCGAAATCAATTTAGTTGATATTTTTAATGCATTGAAAATAAGTTGTTGCAGTAATCTACCACCTTTAAGTAATACAACTCCATACTCAAGAAGCTGAAAATTAAGACGTAGGTGCAGAAGGCTGGTCATAAAAACCGACATCATAGTGTGTATATCATGTATTTGCATACTTAATAGTCATATCCTCCATCCATATTCATCTTAAGGGAAAAAGAATAGGATATTATAAAGGTATATAAGCATGATGTAATTCGCTAACTCTTTAGAAACCATCCGATCTTTTGTAAACTAATATTGGCAAAGTACCAAGAAAAGCAAAATGAACATGATGATACGAAATGTAATCATGTTAAGGTAAACGATGTGCTGATATGTTATCATGTTAAGGTAAACGATGTGGTGATGTGTCATGCTTTGAATTCTTATTCTAACATGAAACAATCAGCTTTCATGATTCAAAAATTCAATCATTATATTCAAAACCATGAATGATTATCTACATCATTAGAATTAGAATCTCCGCATGAATTGAAAATCAATAAGAAATCATTAAGAGGAAACATGCATAGTTGTAGTAGGCGAGAAATGAATACATCTCACTAACTTTGCATTCTGTCCAATAGGAGCGGGAGGGCGGAGTTGGGGTGTCTTGGTTTGCAGCAAAAATAATTGACATGTCAAATTAATATATTCTCTTTAATGCCATGATGCGATCCATATACTTTTCTTGTAAAGGGGGATTTTAACATAGTTTATTCAATTGCATTTACCTAGAATTTTTATAACCTTCGACAATGTCTATAATTTCCTTCTATCCAAGTTTGCACATGATCGATGATAGAAAATTTTAAATTAACTATATGTCAGACCTTTGCATGGTCGAATAATAGTTTCCTTCACATGAATACAAATCTCATTATTTTTAATCATTGATTCTATCAATATTCCAAATATTTTCTTCTATTATATCTGTATTGTAATGTATACGTGCTAACTTTAAGCAAATTCCAAAGTATCGACCATTCTATGAGAAACCCATAAACCATCCATCACAATTCCAAGATCTGACATGTTCCCTCAGAAGCGATCCATAAAAATGAATGAATTTGATAGCACGAAGAAGCAAAATATCGAACACCTTGCAGGCATGACAATGTAATACCTCCGTAATCAAATCAAGTGTCAACCATATATAGAAGTCATTCATTTCCTTCATATTACTCTATAATACGGTGTGGAAGTTTTTTTTTTAAAAAAAGAAAAATCATTGTAAAATCAGATCAGAATCGTCAATGAGAGAGGGAGAAAGAAAAAGAACTGAATCTGCATACTTATAGTGCAACTACGCGCGACCAACCATCAGATTTTGCATCTGTGAACCATCAACTACCTCGCTTTCTGGTACATCCAGAGGATCCTCTTCATGGCCTATTTTCCTTGGGGAAAGGAATCTACGTGCAGAAAATTACCTCTTATCAGAGAAATGATGGAAGATCGGGGGCATCAGCGGAGCAAAAGCTGGGGAGAAGAGAGTCACTGAGTCGATGGAAGAGGAAACGACAAAAACGTGAGGAGATCATGATATAAACGAAGTCCTCTCATCAATCTGCTTTTTGGTGGAGCGCATAAAGCGGACTGAGGGGTGGTGGGGCGAAGGACATAAATGGAATTTTTAAACGACAAATTAATAGGTGGGGATCCTTCTCCCCTCCTTAATATATAGTAATGGAAATACTGAGAAGAATACTATTGCGAAATATGTCTCAATTCTGGATGAACATTCGAAGAAAGAAGATAGTTAATAATGAATACAGTTGGCCCCACTTCCTAATTACAAATCTCATTTTTTTATGGCTACATTGTACACGAAAGAGGAGGCGACAAGGTACTCCTATTGGTATTGCCGGTTGCCTTGTTAAGTAAGAAACTTTGGAGAAGACCGAATGCTCCCAAGTGGTGGTGGTGGAGAGCAGGGGCGGACCCATATAGAAGATATGGGGGGCACGTGCCCCCCCCTAAATTTTGGAAATTTCATATAATCCCATTCTTCTTTCATTATTTTAAAATAAAATACAACCATCGTGCCCCCCGTCCATCCCTCGTTGCCTCCTCTCTCGCATTCTCTGTCGACACTCAACTCGAGTCGTTGTTGTTGTGCCTCCCCTCTCCACGATGTCGGCTCCATGCCCGATGACATCCTCAGATCCCAACTATCTTGCACAGTGATAGTACGTGCCCACCCTCTCTTGAATAACATCATCTCCTCTCTCGCATTACCTTTGTATGTTTAACTCGAGTTGCTGCACCTTCCTTCCCCATGGTAATGCCTCCCCTGCCCGGTGGCATCCCATGCTCCCTTGCACAGTGGCATCATGTGTATATATATAGGTGCGCCATGTGTTCGTGTTGGCTCCCCCACCTGCTCAATGGGTCACTCTGCTTCCCTCTTATACATGTCGGACTGTCGAGCCGTGGCTTCTTATTTACTTATCATTATTATAATTGTTTATAAGTGTGCCCTCCTTAGTCTGTAATCCTGGGTCCGCCACTGGTGGAGAGGACATGCCAAGGAGCATTGAAAAGAATTAATATATAGTAATGGATTAGCAATCCATATATGTAAAAACAATGTTCTATTTACCAATTATCATTACTATAACTACACCTTTTTAGCCATTTTCCTAATTTATTAACTTCTAATTTGTAATTAAGCTCTTATATTCAATGTTAAGCTTTAAGTTTATGTACCCTATGTTGCTATGAGATTCCCTTAATAAATAAATTTTTATATTAATTCTTTTCAATGCTTTGTCTCTATTTTTTATCATTGTCGGGTAAGAAACAAATAGATTGAGAATTAGAAGTTAGATACTATATTACATACATGAAAGAGTACCATACAAAACATAGAAAACAAAAAAGGTATAAGTAAGCAAAGAAATAATAATAAAACACAAAGTTAATAAAAATACAATACCAAAAAGGACAACAAAAAGTTCTGATGCTTCTTTTTATGTTTGGAGCTGTCAACATTGAATTTGTCAATTCTTCATTTTAATTGATCAAGTTGGACATGAGTAAAGTTGTAAAATCTTGAAAGAGGAAATGATTTTCTTATTAGTGTTTGATAAGCATCTCTAATCCATAAAACATGATTGGTTTTGTCATTTGTAGTCCCCCAAAACATATTTATACTTATAATCCCAATTGATAGTTGAGATTAGAGAAAGAGACAAACAATGGTTGAGAATAGTTGTGCATGTTTTTATCATGTCCACTTAATTCTTCATCTTCATGGTCGTCATCTTTAGCTTGATCTTCGCCGCAAGCTCTAATGCCCATGTGTTGGAATGTGTCCTTATCAAAGTATTGGACTTTGATAACGATGGATTCATGAGTGGTGTCGATTTATATAGAAGAGCAGTGAGGACACAACCAAGCACAGGTGAGGAATGCGGATTTGCAAACATCAAACGATACATGACACCTTTTAAATCATCGATGTGAAATGACAACATAAATTAGGAGTATGAGAAACATGATTAAAGCTTCTGTCTCACTATGATAACTTCAACCAAGAATGTGAGATGGCTAAATATGACTTATAGAGCACATGAATCAATCGATTTTTGCATGAGTTGGTTGAAATAATGCTTACTATAAGTTGAGAAAAAATTAAGTTGGCGAAACATAGAGTTGAGAAATTTAATTCTAAATATGTGAAGCATAAATGAGTTGTTTAGTGAATAATTAAAAGATTTGGAGGACTTCACAATATGCTAGAAGTTGATGCCCCTTGTATAAAGAGGATGGAAGCAAAGTGATTACATGGTGAAAATATTCATCGAAAGTAATTATGTAACGACAACAGATTAAAAATTAGTTAAATAATCGAACAAGATAATCGAATGAATTAACGTATGACATGAAAAGTATAAGCTAATAGTAGCTACAAAATCTATCTACTCAAGTGCATGGCTAGTTGATTGACGAGAATTTTAGTTGACTATGATAAACAATGAGTCAGCTATAAGTTTAGATAGTAAATGATAAAGATTTGAGATGAGAGAAAAAGTTGACTACTGATGAATCCACATCTCATCATCTTTATTCTATCATTTTGGCCTCAAAAACCCTAGCAAATGCGTGTAAATACCATTAATTCCAGCATTTTAGCATTTATGCATGAGCATGTAAATAATGTATAAAATACTGTATTTAAAGCCAAAATTATAGAATAAATAAAAGAAAAGAAAAAGAATAAAATATTGTAAATATTTTATGACCCGAAACCCAAGACCTAGGCATCTAGATGACTAGGTCGATAAGGAATAAAGTAGGGGGAGATAATGGCCAAAAATACAATAAAAATCCTTTTGTTTAATTCATTCTTTAATTATTTTGAGACCTATTTTAAGTCCCACCTTTTATACTTCAAATAAAAAAACTTTGTACATAAAAGTTGTATATAATTAAATAAAGAAAGATACAAAATTGATTTCACTCAAAAATAATGCACCGATAAAAAGTTATGATCTGAATAAGATTCCAGAATCCCAATTTACCAGACCCGTATCTCTCAAATAAAAACTCAAAATCTATCAAATTCACCTTTAATTGTATATAATTTTCAATAATCTATTTAATGCAGGTAGTTTCATATTTTTCGGAGTTACGGTTTGAAAGTTGAGTTTTGGACCCCAATTGTATACTATACCGATTAAAATATTAATTTTATTTGTAATTCATTATTTTTATTATTTCATATATTATTATATATGTACATATTAAAACTGAAATAAAATGATAAATAAAACATTAAAAAAATAATAAAATTCTTGTGTAAAATACATAGATGAATTACCAATGTACTGTGTTAGAATCACATTTTTGGCCGTTTTCGCCGATTTTTGGAGGACGCATCGTGCATCTTTTCATGATGAATCCTTCTTGACTTTTTCTCCCCATATATCCATTATACACGCCCAAGGTATATATGGAGGAATGGATTATGGATTCGTCCTATTATCGTCGATCTTTGGAGCACGTTCATCATGTTGTCTGACCACCCCTCTGTTGTGCGTCAGAATATTAGTTTTTGTCTGACTTCGCGGATTTTTCAAGGCCGACCCTTTCACCTAATGGCTAAGCTTCCTTCATGATTTTTTCTCCTTGATATACCCTCATACATGGTCAGAGGTTTCTTGAATGATTGGATCCACGATACACTCAATATTCATCGATCCATGGAGCATTTCATCACATTGTAAAAAAAAAAACCCTCTGCTGCTGTCAGAACAACTTTTTCGCATTGGTTCTCCTAATTTTAGGGCTCACACCTTTCAATTTTTGGCGTCAACTTCTTCTTGGATTTTTCTTTTTGTACATCTGGGATACACGCCCGGTGCTTGGATTTTCCAAGATTGCCCTCGTTCGCCCGTGATCATTCATTGAAGGGCACACCATCACCACATGTACATAAACCACCTCCATTCTTCCCTCTCGTTTTGGAACCGCTTTTAACCAAGTTTAGACATCCAAGTTGCAACCATGGGTCTCCTGTGACAGAGGATAGATCCCAGCTCCTTGTTGAGGTACGACGGTGGCTTGAGGCGCGTTCCACCACCATCTCCGGCCACCTTAGCCGTGAGCTCCATCTCGCCATTCTTGGCTTGAGGTTTCGCATTTTCTTTCATTTTTTTGCTTGTTTTCTTGCTCTTTATTCACTTGTAGATCATAAATTTATTCTAGCATTTTGTTTACTTGCTTTTTAGTCACCTAATCACCCATTTCACCCCTCGCCGGAGCAAGCTCCGGCGAGCTTCCATTCCACTTATCCTCACGGTACACCCCGCTTCATCCTCCTCGATGCGGCTCACATCTCAACGTCGCCATCCTCCGCTATTCTACGTATCCTCATACACAACCTCCTCCATCTTCAGCCACATATGGTGATCGGAGCACATCCTTCTTCCCTCACCAAATCGAAGGAAAACACATTCATATCCCATTTTTTTGTGTACCTAACATCTTGGCCGAGTTTTGTACTCGAGCCCTTCTTCTAATTGCAGGTACATCGGAGCACCTTCACGCACATCCCCTTATTGTCCAAGAGAAGCTTGACGCCACCTGGATTAGTGGGACATTTGCAATCATGTCCCCGCGTTTTTGGCATATTTCGGAAAGTTTTCGAGTACATTTTTGAACTGCAGTTTCGTATTTACTTTTTCATCTGTACCCCTGCGCTCAAATGGCTATAACTCATTCGTCTAAACTCATTTTTTTGTGAGATTTTTTTTAGAAAGTTGTTTAAGAGTTCTACATCATATCCAAATTTCAGAATTTTCTGGTGTACGAACTATTTATGGCGAATTTATGAAGTCAGAGTACTAATTGGGCTTGTTTTATTGATAACGCTTTGAATACTCAATATCTTTTGCTCATTTTTTGATATGTTGTAGGAATTTGTAGGGCCGAATTTGTATGCAAATTTCAACAAAAGATATTGTGATTTGCATCCTGTAGAATTTCTACAATATTTCGAGTTATTGATTTATTTCTAGAGCATCATTTATCTATTTGAAAATCTAAAAATATGTCCGTGTGCAACCAGTGACTTTTGTTGTATTTTTATCCTCTTGTTTGATTAGTCAAAAAAATCAAAAACATCATTTCTACCTTTCTGCAATCTTTTATTTTTAATATATTCATTCCTTTTTGAAAAATTCCAAAAATATTATATTTTGTTTGTTTCTTTGTGTTTTAACTTCAGACTAAAAATCATTAGAAATTTCAAAAGGAAACCCCTAAAAATAGCAAAACACCAAAAACCTTGATAAAAATCTTTGGACAGAATTGAAAAATTACTCTAAATGTATGTAAGCTGATGAAAAACCGCACCTAAGCAGAAAGTTCTATTAGCGGGGAAGAATTGAGTTAAATTTGGCTAAGTTGAACGATCTATGTGCGTCTTGATTAATGTGAAGTGTGGCTTAAGATCCTACGAGCACAATCAAAAATATAAAAATGCTATAAGAGCCGTATGTGCATGCCTATCCTAATCGCCACTTAAGTCGGGCCCCACCGTCACCGGAGAGTGAAACAGGCCACGAAACACCACAAATAGAGTTCAAAGTCTTTGTACACACGCGAGAGTCCAAACGGACACCGCTATAAATGAGCAGAAATTTAAATTTGCAGAAATTTAAAACCTAAACTCTACGCTCTCTCACGACTCGACTCGATCTTAATTTTATTGCGGTTTCTTCGGATGTCGGTGAAGATGCGTCGGTTTCTTGAAAAACCTCTCCACGTGCGCCGGGTACCTCGCAAAAAAATAAGAGAGAGAATGCCAGAGAGTGACTCAAAAAAAAATAAAATAAGAAAATAAATGCTGGAAAAAAATTATGGGATTTACAATGAAAAATTCGGGGGTTCAGACTACCCGAATTCGGAAGACCGAACAAAAATTATCAAATTAAAAATCTAAGCCGTTTGCCTCCCCGTCAATGGCGCTATCTGACGGTCCGAAATCACGCGTGTAAAAGATTGTTTTTATCTTCCTATGTGAAAAATTATAAATGTCGGTCGTTGTAGGCGGTGTTCGGAAACAGTCAAGAAAATAACCACAAATTTTTGATCAATTTTAATCCGGTGGTTTTATGTTTATTTTACTTAGGCAAGTCCCAAGGTCGATCACAAGGAGGCAAAGGAACAACCTAGAGATATGTCTATCCAATTTTGTGTTCGGTTTTCAAGGCGGTCTTTTTTTGGAATTTTCAATGCAATAAAGGGATGCAAAATGCAAATTCGGCCTATTTTAGGGACTAAAATGTAAACTTCGATCAAACAATGTCCGAAAAATACGAAACTTGGCCGAGATGATAATTATGACAAAATTAGTACACTATAATTTTTTTGGAATTTTCTGATGCAATGTGAATTTTTTTATGAATTTTTAAATGCTAACAGAATGATTTTCAATTTTTATTTATAATAAATATTAAACCTACTTATTTTCAAGATATAAAATTATCTAAGATCTATCACTAGGTGATGGATCTCAGAAAAATCCTAAATCTCGAAAATGTGGGGTCTAATACCTATTAAAAATTAAATAATGAAATATACAAACTGATTTTTACAGAGCAATTATGCATGCAAATGCAAAGATTTTTGGGCACAATGCCAAGCACAATAATCTCTACAATATATGATTTTTCGGAGATTTTTAGAGCAACAGTTAATTAATGGCAAATTTAAGAGCACAGATTGGGCAAAATATTCCAATTTCCACAAAACAATTATTTATTAATTAATCGTCAATCACAAAAATATCCACAGTATCTCAAAATGTAGAGACTTAAGCGATGAACATCATGCAATTTTTAGATAAATAAAATAATGTCTATAAGAGGTTCAAAAACTAAGGGGAATACAGGGGTATGAATGCAAATGTAATAAATAAAATATATAAGAAAAGTGCAGACGGGGACCTAGTAGTAATTACCGAAATTTGTGGGGCCCTTCTTGCAAAATTCCCAGAGAGGCACGTGCCTGGCACGTGCCCTCTGGAGGCGGGGCTGATATGCAATATAAGGGACTTCTGAGGGCTTTTCTGTAATTAACCTAGGCAGTCACGTGCATAGCACGTGACCCCTGGGTGGCGTGCTGCGGAAGTTTCCTCCGCACATGGGAGGACCTCGGGCTGGTCCCGGCGAGGCTTCTGGTGGAGGGGCTTCAGCGGCGAGGCATAACGCTGGTGCTCCGAGCTCTGGAGACCGGCCAATGGCGGAGGCGGTGACTGGCTGAGGAGGCCTCAACGGGAGGAGGCTTCTGGCGTAGTCGACGTCGTGGTTGTCGAAGCAGGTGGCGGAGAAGGCTCGAGGGCTCGGAGGAGCCGAGAGCACGGAGCGACGCAGATGATGAACGCATGCGGTGGTGTCGATGGCAGTCCCTCCCGCACGTACAGGTCGCGTGAGAGGGTCTCGGGCCTCTGTGCCCAGTGGCGTAGGCGCTGAAGTGGTTAGCGAGGTCAGTGGAGCGCCGGTGGTGTCGTTGAAGACGAAGTCGTAGGGGGTCTTTCGTTGTCGGAGAAGACGATTGTTGAAGGCGGAGAAGTAGCGAAGGGGGATGGAGGAGTCGTAGTAGGGCCCCGGTGGTTGCCGTAGCCAATGAAGATGGTTGCTGAGGCGCAGCAGTTGTCGACGGTGGCCGGTGAAGAAGGTCGTGGCGGAGACTAAGGCGTTGAAGCGGTGGTCGTAGGCTCGACGCAGCAGCGGAGCTGGGGCAGAATCGCGGCGGAGGCGCCGCTGCGACGAGGACCAGAGGGTCCCCGAATCTCACCGGAGATGGGAGCGAGGGGGCGCTGTCACCGCCCTTCTCAACCCTTGTGTTCGGCGGATAAGGAGATTGGGGGTCGACGAGGGTTTTAGATAGGACATGAGGGAGGCGGCCGGTGAGGGGATAAGGGCGGAGGAATCTGG
Organism: Ottelia alismoides; assembly: GCA_037367405.1. Taxonomy (NCBI): domain Eukaryota; kingdom Viridiplantae; phylum Streptophyta; class Magnoliopsida; order Alismatales; family Hydrocharitaceae; genus Ottelia; species Ottelia alismoides. The sequence goes on along the minus strand of JAZKJV010001355.1, from coordinate 1,525,193 downwards.
GATCGTTGGCGGCGGCCGTTGCGGAAGGTGCGGAGGGGCGGAGCGGTCAAAGGGGCACAGGAGGACGATGGTCAAGGGTCGTCCGATCGGCCGAGATCGGACGGCCCAGAACGTGACACGTGGCTAGGGCGGTTTAGGAAACGGTGAGGGGTACGGCACGTGCGGAGCACGTGCCAGGGGGCACGTGCGACGCACATGCGGTTGGTTTTTATTTATTTATTATTTTTATTTTTTTATAACAAATAATATAATAAAAACCCCAAAAACCGCTGACACGTGGCGGCCTCTGGGGCTGCCACGTGTCAGCACCAGAAAAATTGAAACTAAAATCTCTTGTAAAATAAAAAAGAAATAGCAAATGACCTCAGATCGAAAAAGTTACTCACGAAAAATGCTCGTCTCGACGAGATCTACAACTTTCATGAAGACGTCAAAGCCAAAATAGGTCAAATGTAAAAAGTGAATTTTTGGGGTATCCCATGTACATAGAATACCTAGATTTTTGGGTTTTCTAATTTTTTTTGTTATTTTTAAACAAGATAAAAATCTGAAAAAATATGGAAAAATCAAAGATAAATAAAAGACACCTAATTCTATTTTTTTGGATTTTTATTAATAAAGAAAATATATGCATAAAATACAAGGTCAAAAATCACGAAAATATACAGTGTACAAAAGAGGCCCAAAACCCAACTTTCACATACGAGCTCTGATTCACTTGAACTTGGTCTTGTTTTGAAGGTAATTGAACGTACAGTAGTTCAAAAGTGAGTAGGATCAAAGCGGACACTGGATGGAGAAGATATGGGGCTTTTAGTCCGAAAATCCTGAAACTAGGGTTTGGGTTGTTGGTCCACTTACCTGGGTTAATGATTTTTTTGTATTTTTTATTTATTCTTATTAGTGATGTGCACACAGTGGAGGTGGTTTTGTGTCATTCGGAGTTAGCATGGAGGAGTTAAAAATATGGGAAGTTAGGCTATTTACAGGTCATTTTTGGCTTGGATTTTTGGCTTCTTATTTTATGCAGAAATTTATGCTAAAATGCAATTCTTATGAAATCATGCATAAATACTAATTATGCAAAATAAATGCAGAAATGCAGTTGATTTTGAGGGACTTGAGCTTAATTAATGAGACTTAGAGTGGTGAATCCGAGATTCATCAGTCATCTCCAAGAGAGGAATGGAGGTTGACCCTGCCAAGGTGGATGTGATCAGACGACTCCACCCACCAACCAACGTCAAGCAGTTGCGGTCATTCCTCGGGCATGTTAGATTTTATCGAAGATTCATTAAGGATTTTTCTAAGATTGCCCGACCACTAACTGAGCTTTTAGGCAAAGACATGGAGATTATTGTTGATCACAAATGTCTTGAGGTCTTTAAGCTATTACAAGGAATGATCATGGACGCATGATAAACACGAAATTCAAGAGAGCCTAAATGGTGTCTCACACAAGGCGGAGACGACCGTCACTGTGGCGACCCTCAAATGAATCTCGTATTTAATCAACAATTAACCCACACTACAGATCAAGGAAATAGAAATAAATGTGGAGTTAAAATTTATTTTTAACTCTACACAAAATGTATAGCAAGCAAGTATGCAGAGAGTTCAAACACAGGGAGCAAACATGGTAATTCAAATAAATGTGTGTGAGTGAAAGTGTGTGGTGTCTACACTAAGCAAGCAAGCAAAGATTTTTGTGGGTTTTTTACTTTTAATTTTTTATTATTTTTTATTTAATTTTTAATTTTATATTTTGGTTTTTAATTTTCTGATTTTTATAATTTATGTTTTATATATATTTTTTCTTTTTCAATATTGGAAGATAAAAACAATGTAATAAAAGGAAAGATCAAATATTTATAAAAATGTGCAAAAATAACCAAAAATTCAGAAATAAGATATTTTTGGTATTTTTATAATTTTCTGCTATTTTTGTGATTTTTGGGTATTTTTCAAAGTGTTTTTAGTATTTTTAAACACTGAAATAAATCAAAACAGTGCAAAAGCTACTGGCTGGGGGTAAAATGGAAATTAAAAATATCAGATAGCCACAAAATTTTTTCACACTATTTTTCAAATAAAGATAATAAAATATAGAACAAATAGGAACTGAGTTTGTATTTTTCTGAGTTTTCTTGGATTTTATAGATTTTTTTGAAGTTTTTAAGTATTTTTGAATTTTTAAGGTTTTTCTTTAAGTTTTTTAGTGATTTTTGGATTGACACTAAAATAGGTCAAAATAGACCCTAGGGAGTTTTTTTGGAATTTTTTAAGATCTTTTAATATTTTTTTGGTATTTTCTAAGCTAGACAGTGCAAAAAATGGCTATTTTTTATTTTTAATAAATATTAAAATGCAATAATTATGGAAAATAAAAATATGCCATTAATCTATTATGCAACAAAGACTTAAATTAATTTTTATAGATTTTTTTGGGTTTAATAGCACATGCAATAAATACTAGAAGCAAAAAGAAATTACATGTTCGCAGGGGTATTTTGGTAATATTCAAGAAGTGCGAGGGCCTGCGTGCAATATGTCAATGAAATATATAACTTAACAGAAATAATTCATGACCAAAAAGGAATACCCAAAGCAGCGGGGTTAAGTTTGCAAAAACGCTAGGGCGCACATGACTGGCACGCGCGCCTGGCAGGGGTGTAAACGTTATTCACGAAAGCTGCGGGGCCCAAAACGCAAAATATTCAAATAAAAGATATTGCAGAGGAATGTTTGAAGAGTATTAATTAAATACAAAAATGTTGGGCCTATGTTTGCAAAATACCCAGACAATAGGCGGCTACGGACGGCAGATCACGCGCCACTTAAGCCACGTGTCGCAGCGAGGACGGCCGATACCCCTTCGTTTTGAGCGGCCCAGATTAGAAGGCTATGCCCGATCGAACGGCTGGACTCAGATGTTGATCCAAGGGCTGCTGCTCGTCAGGAAGAACAGGTCTGATCTAACGGTGGCGAGACGCACAGGATGAACGGGGAAGCTGCTCCGGCTGGGCGAGCTTCTCCACCTCCGATGCGCCTCCTCCGCGGCTTGAGGCGGCTTCAAAATGACCTGGAAGCTAACTGGGAGGCTCCTCAAGATATTGGTGGAGGCAAAAGGGCTGGAGACCAGCCGGAGTGCCACCACGGCGAGGACGACATGGAGCGGCTCTGAGAAGCTCGGTAGCGTCAAAAACGGCCCCAGATGGGGGCCCTTCTGCGCCTGGGACCTGCAATAAAAAAAACGCAAACAACAGGAGGAAGGTCCCAGAGCAATCATGAGTCGATTGAGTGGTGTATGGCGTAAACATGAGATCGCCGGAGCAAGCTCCAGCGAGGGGTAGATGGTGGCGATTTAATCGGTTAAACGGCTAGTTAAGGACACGAAATAAAAGCTAAACGTAACAGCGAGCTAAACACTAAAAAAAATAAGAAAAACACGACCTCAAGGGTGTATAACCCAAGGAAGAACCTCGACGGCCAAATGGCCGGAGGTGGCTTGGAACGCAGCTCTAGGTGCTTCGTCGCACCTCGCCTGAGATGGGGGAGAACTCCCCTGTCACCGGAGATCGACCCTCGACCCCACCTGGAGGTTTTTGGTGCCCATAACTGGTTCCAAGTCAAATGGGGGTTGAGGGCTCGGTTTTGAAACTTGGTTGAGTGGGCTCCTTCAACGAGGTGTATCGAGCGACGTGATGATCCGCAGTCCAAGACAAGCATTGGGCGTGATTCATAGGTCTTCGAGCAACAATATTGCAGAAGACTTCAACCTCAAATAGCGAAAGATACAGCCTCGAAAAAATCGTGAAAGTGGACAAAAACTTGTTGCTGACACAGCCCAGGCAGGGGTCAGAGAGTTGACCCGAGGTCAACTTCTCCTGCCCACCTGGTTGGTCCACGTGGACTAACCGGGAAAAAGCCTGGAAAAATATTAAAAAAATCAAAATAAAATAGTAATCTAACTTATTTAGTTATGGTTAAAAAATAAAAAATGTTTATAATTTTATAAATTATTTTATTATAATTTTTATTTATTTTTTAGAGGTATATTTTTACAAGTTGCCTATTATAATATTATTCTATATACTTTATTACTTTATTTTTATTTTGTGTATTTTAACTTTATTATCTTTATTTCTTATTTTATAAAATTATAAAATACATTTATATACACAAATATATTTTATTTTAATTTTCTGATGTATTTTGTATATTTAATAAAATAGAAGTATGTATGGTATAAGTATGTATATAGGTATTGTATCTATGTGTTTTATGCATGTTTATTTTATTTTAAGTTTTATTTAGGCTTTTATTCTAGTTTTAATACACAAGTATATTATAAATAATATTTACAAGATTATAAAAATGTAAAAATACAAAAATAATGAATAAAGAATAAATTGAATATTTTAATCAGTACAACTATACAAGGTGGGTCCAAAACTCAACTTTCAAACCGTAGCTCCGCCAAATGCGAAACCACCGCCATTAAATAGCTTATTTTATTCTATATGCAATTAAAGGTGAGTATGCTGCATTTGGAGTTTTTATTTATGAGATACGGGTCTGGGAAGTTGGCTTTCTGGAATTTTATTCATACCATAACTTTTTATCTATACATTATTTTTCAGTGAAATCAATTTTGTATTTTTCTTTATAAAATTATATACAACTTTCATGTACAAAGTTTCTTTATTTGATGTATAAAAAGTGGAACCAAAAATAGGTCCCAAAATAGATAAAGAATGAATGAAAGGTATCAGTATTTACACTGTATTTATGACCTTATCTCCCCCTACTTTATTCCTGGTCGACCTATTCATAAAGATGCCTAGGTCTCGGGGTTTTGGGTCATAAAATATTTACAATATTTTATTCTTTTTCTTTTCTTTTATTTATTCTATAATTTTGGCTTTAATTACAGTATTTTATACACTATTTAGATGCACATGCATGGATGCTAAGATGATGAAATTACTGCTATTTACAGGCATTTTCTAGGGTTTTTGATTCCAAAATGATAGAATAAAGATGATGAAATGTGGATTCATCATCCCCCTATACTTTACCTTTGCTAGTCCCTAGCAAACACTTATGCAATAAGTGCAAAAAGAAAAGAAAGAAAAGAAAAAGAAGAACTTGAATTCAGTTTAATTATCAATCTTGTCTTCACAAAATCAAAGTTTGGAGCTTAAGTTGGACCTTTGGAATTTTAGTACGGGCGGAACCTTAGTGAGAACCGAATTTGAAATCCAACAGTCCTTGAGAATCCCAAAACTCTGTCCAAGTCTCCTCAATAGCCATGTCAGAAATACCTCAACTCATACGCAAACTCTTACGACTATGAGTCTGACTCGTACAGTGTAAGTGATGGTGGCTCTTCCCAACTAGAATGACAAAGAGACTGACTTCTCCAGCATGACAACCCAATGATTCTCCAATCCAATAACTCCATCCTCGAGGAGAGGGGTATTCCCTTCTAAGTTCAAGTGGCAACCGGCTCAAGAGGAGGGGGTGAAGAGAAGAATGGACGGTAGCCAGTGTAGCTACCTATCCTGGGATGCAAGACCAGTGTAGTCAAGTCATCCTGCTGCAGGCTCACATATTTGACTTTGGAACTCAAACTTGCTTATTGACTTTGTACATACTTGCAGGCTTTTTATTTTTGTACATGCCTGAATGTTTTTTTCGAATACTATATACAACAGCATTTACATAAGGAGTTTTTCCTCTTGAGCCAGTAGACTATCCCTCTTTTGAAGCTTTATCGCAACCCACAGCCTCCTGTCTTTAGACTTCCTAATCACTGGACGGGTTGGGGTGCACTTCCCTCCCTAGAGGAGGACAAATGTTTCCACTTATGTGCGTCTCATACCGGCAAATCCAATCCCCTCACCACTCCAACTGAGTTGAGCCATGTGAAAGGTGCAGGTGTCCAAGTTAGGTCATTATCAACAAGAGTCGTGCGTGTACTCCGAAATACTCTACTTAGGCAGTCAAGAATCCATTGAACCAAGTCTCGTGATCCTCAAAGAATTAAGTCAACTAGACCTGAAGTACCTCAAACCCAATTCCTATAAGTCTCATGTTATTAGGTAGATTATAAGGTCCAATCAAGCTCCAATCTCCGGATTTTACTTAGACTTGTTCAACTATCAAACTCAATCCGAAAAATGCTAATGCTTTGTAATGCAATGCAGAAAATATTTTTGTGATGCAATTTTCAAAATTTTGAACTTTTTATGGATTTTTGAAAAGATGATGATGCATATGCAGATGCAATTTTTTTGTATTTTTCAAAGAAATTTTCAAATGTTTTTGGATTTTTAATTTTGCAAATGTTTTTGGGAGTTTTGAAAACAAAAAGATTTTGGCTAAAAACTAGGTTAAAATATGTACACGGGAGTGCTTCTTATATCTACAAGAAGTGGATTTTAAGAATTTACAAGGGTAAGTGGTCAGTTTTATACATACATATATATAGTGGATTTTGGTGAGATGTAAGTATTCCTCAAACTTATTTGACACAAGCTTTTCACACAATTTTTGAAAACTATAGTCCAAAATAATTTTTACAAACATGTACACACATTTGAAAATCATTTTGCAAAGGCTTTCAAAACAGTATAGATAGATTGTTCAAAACATTTTTGCAACCATTTTTCAAACCATTTGCAAATCATTTTTCAAACATTTTATTTCACACAAAGAAAAGAAATTTTACAAACCACACATTTTTACAAAGGTTGAAAACATGTAACAAAATATTTTCAAAATAGTTTTCAATAAATGTTCACAAAGGTTTTCAAACTATTTTTCAAACATTTTGCAAAAAACATTTTCACCTGATTTATTAATCAGTAAATACAAAAAGAATTTGAGGAACAAGACATCTTTTTATTAAGAATTTTTAATGAATTTTAAAGAATTATTAGCCATATTATTAGGAAAATACGAAAGTACGAGTTATGGCTAAAGTATATACGCGGTATATACGACCCCTTTATACTTAGCTTGAGCTATGTCCTCGTAGATCGGAGAGAAAAGAGAAGACATAACTCATACTAAGTATAGACAAGTCTAAAGAATAAATACAGAATGAATGAATCAATGAATGAGAAGTTGACCGTCCCCCTATACTTAGGATCAAATAATCCTAAGTATAGCACACTGTACACAAAGCAGGGAGGGTCAAGGATGGGAATGAACAGATCGTACTCAGATTGTCTCCTCCTATACTTAGGGTAAGATATCCCTAAGTATAGACAAGAAGAGGAGACAATGGAGAGGATAAAAGAATAGAGAAAGTCGAGGTGCACGCCCCCCTATACTTAAGACTAAGCACGTCCTAAGTATGGAAAACTGTCTACAAGGGTGGCACCTTTTTGATAGAGAAAGAAGATAGAAAAGGAAAAGAAGAAAAGAAGAAAAGAAGAAAAGAAGAAAATAAATCAACAAATGAAAGAGTGATATGGCCAGATGATCTATACAACGGAAGATGGAAGTGATCACCATGTATGAGATGCAGATGATATGAGTCAAAGAACACATCTCATACCAGAAGAATGGGGGCATCATCAATGGTCGGCGGATCATGATCTAGATATAATTTCAGGTGTTGACCATTGATACGGAAGGTAGAGGAAGATGACGATTCGGATATGTCGATGCTGCCATTGTCACGTACCTTCCTGACCACATAAGGACCTTTCCACTTGCTCTGTAATTTCCCTGAGAATAATTTCAGCCTGGAATCAAACAACCATACTCTTTGATCTGGCTCAAACTGTTTATGGCTGATATGGGAATCGTGCCATGTCTTCACTTTCTCCTTGTATTGTAGGCTGTTGGAAAAGGCTGTATCTCGCAGTTCTTCCAGGGCTGCCAATTCTGCTCTTCTCTGGTCTCCTATACTCTCGGGATCTAAAAGTAACTCAGTGACTGCCCAAAAAGATTTGTGCTTGATTTCCACTGGCAGATGGCACGTCTTGCCATAGACGAGTCGAAAGGGAGAAGTCCCCAATGGATTTTTGAAAGAAGTCCGATAGGCCCACAAGACCGAGTCCAAAAGCTATGACCAATCCTTTCGGTCTGGGCGGACAACTTTCTGCAAGATTGTTTTTATCTCCCGGTTCGATGCTTCGGTAAGACCATTAGTCTGAGGGTGATACGGTGTGGCAACCCGTTGGTCGATGCCGAACTTGTCTGCAAGGGCCCTAACCTTGTCATTGATGAAGTGAGACCCCCCGTCTGAAATCAGGACTCTAGGTACCCCGAACCGTGAAATGATATTTTTTCCTCAAAAATTTGCACACGGTTTTAGCGTCTGCGGCTCGGGCGGGGATGGCCTCAACCCATCGACTGACATAATCCACAGCGAGCAGGATGTGCTCGAATCCCTGACTCTTAGGAAATGTGCCCATGAAATCAATCCCCCATGCATCAAAAACCTCACAGAAGTGAATGGGTTGCATGGGCATCATGTCTCTCTGTCCGCAGGTTCCCATTTTCTGACAGTCAGTACATCTCTTCACGAACTCATCAGAATCCTTGAAGAGAGTAGGCCACCATAGGCCGGATTGAAGCACCTTCTGTGTTGTCCTTTTTCCAGAATGATGTCCTCCTGCCTCAAGCTTGTGGCAGTATGTGAGGACATTGTGATGCTCTTCTTGAGGAATGCACCTCCTCCAGATATTGTCCCCTCCTTCATGATAAAGGACGGGATCCTCCCAATGGTAAAACTTGGCCTTCGCCAGGAAGGTCTCGAGTTTCTGCCTGGGCCAACCTTGTGGGACCGTCTTGGCTACAAGATAGTTCACAATGTCGGCGTACCACGGGAGCGAGGTGACAGCCAAAATCGCCTCATCTGGAAAAGTCTCTGTGATAGGTGCGCTGGGCTCAGATTCCTCAAGATTCTCCAATCTGGAGAGATGATCCGCCACCACATTCTTGACTCCAGGTTTATCCTTAATCTTAATATTAAATTCCTGGAGCAGAAGGATCCATCTGGTAAGACGTGCTTTGGCATCCTTCTTATCCATTAAGTACCGGATGGCGGTGTGATCAGTGTAAATTGTGACTCTAGATCCGAGAATGTAAGATTGATACTTATCCAGAGCAAAAACTACGGCCAGCATCTCTTTCTCAGTCACATTGTAATTCCGCTGAGCGGCATCCAAAGTCCGGCTGGCGTAGTGAATGGCAAAAGGTAATCCATCCCTCCTCTGTCCAAGCACAGCCCCAACGGCAAAATTTGAAGCGTCCGTCATGATCTCGAATGGAAGAGACCAATCAGGTGGCTGAAGGACAGGAGCTGAAACAACCATATTTTTGAGAGTTTCAAAAGATTCAAGACACTTATCATTGACAATAAACTCGGTGTCTTTTGTCAGCAAGTCAGTAAGCGGTCGGGCAATCCGACTGAAGTCCTGAATGAACCGTCGGTAGAAACAGACATGCCCCAGAAAAGACCGCAACTGACGCAAGTTGGACGGTGGATTGAGTTTTCTGATGATATCCACCTTGGTCGGATCGACCTCCATGCCCTTGTTGGAGACGATATGACCAAGGACCGTCCCTTGAGTCACCATAAAGTGGCTCTTCTCCCAAGATAAAACAAGATTGACCTCAATGCAGCGCTGAAGCACACGGTCTAGGCAGTCAAGACATGTATCGAACCCATCGCCGTAGACCGAGAAGTCATCCATGAAGACCTCTAAACAGTCACCCACCATGTCTGAAAATATGGACAACATGCACCTTTGGAAGGTCGCTGGAGCGTTACATAGACCAAAGGGCATCCGTCTGAAAGCATAAGTCCCAAACGGACAGGTGAATGTCGTTTTCTCCTGGTCTTCGGGCGCAATGGCCACCTGATTGTATCCAGAGTACCCATCAAGAAAACAATAATGACTCTTCCTGGCTAGCCGCTCGATAATCTGATCAATGAAGGGTAGTGGGAAGTGATCCTTCTTGGTGGCCTCATTCAATCGTCTGTAGTCCACACATACCCTCCAAGAAGTGGGCACTCTGGTAGCGATCTCCTCTCCAGACTCGTTGACAACTGTAGTGATACCCGTCTTCTTGGGTACCACATGTAAAGGACTTACCCATTTGGAGTCGGAGATGGGATAGATGAAATCGGCGCTCCACCACCTTGAAATTTCTTTCATGACTACGTCTCAAAGATTCGGGTTCAGCCGTCGTTGGAACTCACGCGACGGCCTAGCGTTATCCTCAAGATAAATGTGGTGGGAGCAAAGATTTGGGCTCAGCCCCTGGAGATCAGCTATACTCCAACCTATTGCCTTGCAGTTTCTTTCAAGAACCTCCATCAGACGAGATTCTTGTTCTCCAGTCAAATCTGCTGAGATAATGACTGGGTGCATTTTTGGCTCACCCGCAAGGAATCTATATGTCATCGACTGCGGTAGAGGTTTCCGTTCTGGACAACTGGGAGGTGGCAGATCTGGCTTCTGATATGTCTGTGTAAATGCTACCAGGTCTGCATGGGAGAACTCTCGCTCTTCATGAATCTCTGACGAAGGGCGGCCTGCTGAATTATCAATAAACTGCATTGGCTCACACTCTGTCATGGTTGTCGGCTCAGAAGGAATCAGACAAGGTAAATAATCATCAAAATCATCCCAGTCAATGTCTGAATCCGAGGGATCAGAAGAAGATGAGCAAGAATGAAAATCATCGGCACCACTCATCACGATACTGTCAGCCTCAGGTATATCCTCATCCAGGGGTGTGCTCTCCCGGCTCTCGATTGCCATGAGCTTGAGATATAGTGAATCTGTAGGCAAGGCGAGGGTCGGTGCTATAGATCTGTCCCGTTGGATTCATCATCAGTCATCACGAAATCACACACCTGATAGATGTCTAGCTCGTCCTCTGTCATTTGCTCGGCTTCACTGGATTGCTCTGAGCATGCCAACTCTCTGGCTCTGGTCTTGTTGATCGTATCTATTTGTATGCTTTCGCCCTCTACGCGAAAACATATCGTCCCACTGTCATGGTCGGATACCGCCTTGGCAGTGGCCAAGAATGGGCGTCCAAGTATGATGGGGGCATCGGTTATCGATTCAGGGATCTCCATGTCCAGTACCACAAAGTCCACGAGGAATTTCAAGCCCTAAATGGTAATGACCACGTCCTTCAACAACCCCCTTCGGCCTCTTGATCGACCTATCAGCAAACTGAAGGACTGTCCTGCTCCGAAGAAGAGGGCCAAACTCGAATCGTTTGAGTAAGGCTGCCGGAAGGAGGTTGATCGAAGACCCGCTGTCTAATAGAGTACGATCGAACCGCTGCTCCTGGATCTTGCATCTGACATAGGAGGCTCCTGTATCAGGTCTCTTGGCTGGCAATGTGGTCTGAATGGCGCAGCAAGTGTCATGAGTGAGCATATGGATTTGATCTCTGTGCCTCTTCTTCCTTCGGACAGTAGTTGTCTCTTTCATGTTCTTTTTGAAGAAGGGGATATGCTCAAATGCTTCCCGTAGAGTCAGCTGAATGTGGAACCTGTCAATCATTTGGTTGCCGAACTCTACCTACTGGTTTTTTTTTGGGTTTTCTTTTTTGTTCCCCTTCGCCCGGCGGAGTGCCTCAGAGAAGGGGATGGTAGGGGCCTCCACAGATGGAGGGCTAGGAATAGGTCCCTGTGCCTGTGAAGGAGGAGAATCCATACAATCATCATCATTCAACACATATGGATCCGCAATGTGAACAGAAACCTTTCCTTTATTCATATTTTTGTTTTTCTTTTTATTTCCACAGTCCCTAGGTACAAAATGTGGGAACATCACAGAGGGGGGCTCAACAAAAGTAGAAGTGGTGGCATCAGTACCACCACCAGCACCTGTCCCTGCGGCATCAGCACCGCGCTCTGGTTCAGCATCCAAAATAGGGGCATCAGCACCACCGTCTGCATCTGGTATCACGACTGCCTCAGTACCGTCGTCTGGATCTCCATCATTGGTGGCCTCAGCACCACCGTCTTCAACATCATCATTAGCGGCATCAGCACCGCTACTCTGCTCCTCTGGCGCTCCTGGTTCTGTATCTGGTTGTCGCTCAGAAGAGGCGCCGCCTGCGAGCATCCTACCGCTCCTAGTAGTCACAAAATCAGCATCATAGAAAGAATAAGACATATCACTCAAATAGTCACTAGGAGAGGTGTCCTCTGTAAACTCTACCTGCTCAGACTTCCTTTTTAAATTGTTTGGGTTAGGTTCAATCTGAGCGGGTATGGCGGCCTTGCCTTTTATTTTGTCCCTCATCTCCTGCCAGAATTCATCCATTTCTTGCCTGAAGGATGCTCGCTGTTCGGAGAGCAAGCGGGCAAGATCATCTAATGCTGGGTTCTCAAAGGTGGGACCCTGAGAACCGGATGGTTGTCCCTGCTGGAAATGGGGCTGCTGTTGCTACTGCGGTTGATACTGGGGATGATGGGGGTAAGATTGCTGAGGCTGTTGTCGCTGCCTCCACTGCTGTCCCTGATAGGAGAGACGAGGACCACTCTGATACTGTTGTGGCTGGGCGTACTGGGGTTGCTGGTGTTGCTGTTGCTGCTGGCTGCTCTGATGTCCTTGAGCGGGATTCTGCTGCTGGGATGAGGAGCCACCGTTGCCCCAACGGAATCCTGGATGATCACGATGGATCCCAGGCTGAGGGTACCGATCGTACCAAATCCCATTGACTTCCATCAATGGTTCCTGCTCGAAGGAGGGTGGAGGAAGAACTGCCAGTGGCTGCTCCGGCTGATACAGCACCATCTGAGTGTCTGGAGATGGCGGTTGTGCCGGGTAGTACTGTAGCAGTGGAACCGGCTCTGCCTGGATATGGTTCACCTGGCGGTACGAGGTAGAGGCTTGGTTAGAACTGCTACTGCTGGGGTCAGCCCGTGACCTAGGAGGCTGCTGGGAGTGAGTTTGTGCCTCCTGGACGCAAAGGATCTGCGTCTTCAGGTCACTCATGGTCTTGGCGATCTGGTCCATCTGGGCCATGCCTTGCATCCGCTTCTTCTCGAGGATCTCGAGGCGGTCCAGCTTCTCACTGATTATGCCCATGTCGGCTGCTGCTGATTCAGCTTGGGCTGCGGCTGCCGACACTGTGTTGGGACCGGCATCGATGCGGACGATCCTCTGGAATGATCCCGCTCCTTGCGGGGGCTTCTGCTGTGTGTAGACTCGGGCTTGGGCCATCACAGTTGAGTTTTCTGCCATGCCCTCGTAAATGGCCCAGACGTCATCTTCACCCTTGGAAAAGTACGATCCACCGCAAGAGGCGTTGACAAGCCCCTGCAGCTCCGGTGTCAGCCCACAGAAGAAACTTTGAACCAGATTGGGCTTGGATATATCATGATGTGGACACCGGTCGACGAGCTCTCGAAATCGATCCCAAGCTTCATGGAATTGTTCATTCAGGATCATGACAAAGTTACTGATCATGGCTCTGGCTGCATTGGTCCGGCCGAGAGGGTAGTATTTCTTCAGGTATGCGGTCCGGAGATCTGCCCATGTATCGATGAATCGCCCCAGGTGTTTGAGCCAATATGCGGCTCTGTCAACCAATGAGAACGGGAAGGCGATCATCTTGATCGTGTCCTCAGTCATCAACCTGTCATGGATGGTGCTGCATATCATCTCGAATTCTTGGAGGTGGAGGTGTGGCTCTTCGGTCGGCAACCCATGGAATTTGGGTAGAAGCTGAATGGTATGGGGCCGCAACTCGAAGTCCCCATGGATAGGGGGGAGTCTGATCCACCGATGTGTAAGGGACGCTGCTGGGTTATGCAATTCTCTCATAATGGTCTGCGGCGGTCTCTCAGCGTCGGGATCACCTCCTCCTGCATCTGGTCCTCCTCCTCCTCCACCGCCACCGCCCCCAGGTCGATTTTCTCTCATCTAAGCTATCTCTCTCATAAGATCACCCATGAAGGTTCCCTGGTCACGGATCTGCCTCTGCATAGTCTCCAGGGATGCTAACAAGGAATTGTTGATGGCCGCCTGATCAAATATGAACGGAGGGTGATCATGGTCATCTGGTTGCTCGCCTCTGTCTGCCATCATTGGATTCTCTGAAAAAGCAAAAGAGGCCATCTCAGGTGCTGTCGAATGATCTGAACTCTGTGATGCACTGAATTCTGAAACTATTGGACTGAGAGAAGGAGAATGGGAAGGGTGGTCGAGGGGGAACATGGTGGATGTAAACTTAGGCTCGGAGAGCGGACTCTCCGAGGTAGTCCTAGATGAATAAGGAGGAGTGCTGGATAGCGGTGCCGACAAGGTCGGCCTAAGAGATCTCCATCCCATAATCTTGATTATTAGGAAGAGCAGAGGGAATGCAGAAGAAGAGGAATGAGAGAAAAGCAAAATTGCGCACAATTGTGCTGTGTTTTTGATCTTGACCTAAATAAATCTAGAAATCAAACACAAAACAGGGGTGAGTTCACCAACTCAACACATGAAGCCGTGAAGGTCCAGCTTTTATCTTGTCAATTTTAGCTTGATTCAGGAATTAATCTTTTCACGAGTCCTTAGAGCGCTACGCCTAAAGGAGAGAGAGTACTGCCGGAAAAGTATTCCCGTACTTGTCCTCCTCCTGTGTAACCTGTAACTTGCACTTTTTAAGGTCCTTGTAACCCTTCCTGGATCCCTACTCAGCCAAAGAAATAGAGGGAGGAAGCCGATAGGCGAAACCGATACTTCAGACCTCGCTCGCAATGGAATCACCCGTGAGCGTGCAAGATCCTACTCGGACGTAGCCGGTGAGACAGACACACCCGTGAAGGTGTGGCCTATGCTCGGTACTTCGGACAAGGTCGATGCTCACACAATTGTGAGTCACCAATGGCGACCAAGCCCTACTCGACTACGTACGATAGTAGCACCAATACTTCGGAAATCCAGGCGATACACAAGGCAGCCACAAGTTGGGTTTTGGGCTCTAATCCTTACGAAGCGCTCACCTCACTTGGAAGGAGACCTTCCCATGCAACATGAATACAAGTGAGGGTGTTACTCTCCCCAAACAATGAATCCAATTACCGATTTTATTTTTGGTCAAGGTTTTCTTAGCAGTCCCTTTTTTTAATTTTTTGGTGTTATTGCTTCTTTTGAGTGAATTAAAACAAGTGCCTAACGATTTTTGTATTTTCTTTGATCCTACTTTGTCCAAAAACAGAGGGAGAATAGAGTCGGAAAAGCCGATGCAAGTCGACACCAAGGTGGAAATCTCACCTTTGTGCCTAGATGATGGATGCAAAGTGAGAAGACTTACAGCGAATCCCAGCTCTCTCCATGCGGGATGCAAAGCAGAATTTATAACTCTAGCTACATGGCGATATGCAAAGCGGAAATCGTCTAGGGTAGGCAACTGCTAGCGTGAAGAACCACAAGCTAACCACTAACCCTCAATCCTAATGTCCGGTCTAGGCTCACCCCTCCTCTGCTCAACGCACTTGAGTAAGGAGAAAGCACTTGTGTGGGATGAGCTCGCGGCGCGCGGATCGAAAGCTAATGACCAACTGTTTAATTAGTCTAAGACCAAATACGAACTATAGGAGCATGCAAAAGTGATTAGTGTGTTTGGACCTATTCTAATCGAATCAAGCAAGGCCTACAACTAAGGGCTCAATCCACAAAAGAAATGAAAAAGGAAAACAAAACCGGAAAATGACAACGGAAAAATGCGAGAAAAACAGCGGTGAGCCCCCGGGTGAACAAACACCCGGAAATTAGGCCTGAAGTGTCCAAGAGTCCAAGTACCTGTATTATTACAAATTATCAAGTCACTCTCTCACAAAATAAAAATGTAACTAATCTACCACTCTCTCTCTCACTCCTCCTGCTCTCTCCTGCCGGCTTGGCTAAAGAATAGCCAGCTCCGCTTCCCAAGGAAGCTTCGGGTCACCTAGGCGATCCGCCTCGCTCCGCGGTCCCTCGCAAGAAGATAAGAAAAGAATGGTCAGACATCTCAATCAATGTATATCAAAAATGCCAGAGAGATAAAATAAAGCTATGGTAAACAACAAACACAAATAGACAAAAGTGTGAACTACTCGATGTTGCTCCCTAGCAACGGCGCCATTTGATAAATGCAGATTATCGTAGGTCTAAAGAGTATGCCTAAATGGTGTCTCACACAAGGCGGAGACGACCGTCGCTGTGGCGACCCTCAAATGAATCTCGTATTTAATCAACAATTAACCCACACTATAGATCAAGGAAATAGAAATAAATGTGGAGTTAAAATTTATTTTTAACTCTGCATAAAATGTATAGCAAGCAAGTATGCAGAGAGTTCGAACACATGGAGCAAACATGGTAATTCAAATAAATGTGTGTGAGTGAAAGTGTGTGGTGTCTACACTAAGCAAGCAAGCAAAGATTTTTGTGGATTTTTAATTTTTTATTTTTTTATTATTTTTTATTTAATTTTTAATTTTGTATTTTGGTTTTTAATTTTCTGATTTTTATAATTTATATTTTATATATATTTTTCTTTTTCAATATTGGAAGATAAAAACAATGTAATAAAAGGAAAGATCAAATATTTATTAAAATGTGCAAAAATAACCAAAAATTCAGAAATAAGATATTTTTGGTATTTTTATAATTTTCTGCTATTTTTGTGATTTTTGGGTATTTTTCAAAGTATTTTTGGTATTTTTAAACATTGAAATAAATCAAAACAGTGCAAAAGCTACTAACTGGGGGTAAAATGGAAAATAAAAATATCAGCTAGCCACAAAATTTTTCCACACTATTTTTCAAATAAATACAATAAAATATAGAACAAACAAGAATCGAGTTTATATTTTTCTGAGTTTTCTTGGATTTTATAGTTTTTTTGAAGTTTTTACGTATTTTTGAATTTTTAAGGTTTTTCTTTTGAGTTTTTTAGTGATTTTTGGACTGACACTAAAATAGGTCAAAATAGACCCTAGGGATTTTTTTTGGAATTTTTCGATATCTTTTAATATTTTTTTGGTATTTTCTAAGCTAGACAGTGCACAAAATGGCTATTTTTGATTTTTAATAGATATTAAAATGTAATAATTATGGAAAATAAAAATATCCATTAATCTACTATGCAATAGGGACTTAAATTAATTTTTGTAGATTTTTTGGGTTTAATAGCACATGCAATAAATACTAGAAGCAAAAAGAAATTACATGTTCGCAGGGGTATTTTGGTAATATTCAAGAAGTGTGAGGGCCTGCGTGCAATATGTCAACGAAATATATAACTTGACAGAAATAATTCAGGACCAAAAAGGAATACCCAAAGCAGCGGGGTTAAGTTTGCTAAAATGCTAGGGCGCACGTGACTGGCACGCGTGCCTGACAGGGGTGTAAACGTTATTCACGAAAGCTGCGGGGCCCAAAACGCAAAATATTCAAATAAAAGATACTGCAGAGGAATGTTTGAAGAGTATTAATTAAATACAAAAATGCTGGGCCTATGTTTGCAAAATACCCAGACAATAGGCGGTTACGGACGGCAGATCACGCGCCACTTAAGCCACGTGTCGCAGCGAGGACGGCCGATACCCCTTCGTTTTGAGCGGCCCAGATTAGAAGGCTATGCCCGATCGAACGGCTGGGCTCAGATGTTGATCCAAGGGTTGCTGCTCGTCAGGAAGAACAAGTCTGATCTAACGGCAGCGAGACGCACATGATGAACGGGGAAGCTGCTCCGACTGGGCGAGCTTCTCCACCTCCGATGCGCCTCCTCTGCGGCTTGAGGCGGCTTCAAAATGACCTGGAAACTAACTGGGAGGCTCCTCAAGAGATTGGTGGAGGCAAAAGGGCTGGAGACCAGTCGGAGTGCCACCACGGCGAGGACAACCTGGTGCGGCTCCGAGAAGCTCGGTAGCATCAAAAACGGCCCCAGATGGGGGCCCTTCTGCGCCTGGGACCTGCAATAAAAAAACGCAAACAACAGGAGGAAGGTACCAGAGCAATCATGAGTCGATTGAGTGGTGTATGGCGTAAACATGAGCTCACCGGAGCAAGCTCCGGCGAGGGGTAGATGGTGGCGATTTAATCGGTTAAACGGCTAGTTAAGGACACGAAATAAAAGCTAAACATAACAGCGAGCTAAACACTAAAAAAAATAAGAAAAACACGACCTCAAGGGTGTATAACCCAAGGAAGAACCTCGACGGCCAAATGGCCGGAGGTGGCTTGGAACGCAGCTCTAGGTGCTTCGCCGCACCTCGTCTGAGATGGGGGAGAACTCCCCTGTCACCGGAGATCGACCCTCGACCCCACCTGGAGGTTTTTGGTGCCCAGAACTGGTTCCAAGTCAAATGGGGATTGAGGGCTCGGTTTTGAAACTTGGTTGAGTGGGCTCCTTCAATGAGGCGTATCGAGCGGCGTGATGATCCGCAGTCCAAGACAAGCATTGGGCGTGATTCATAGGTCTTCGAGCAACAATATTGCAGAAGACTTCAACCTCAAATAGCGAAAGATACAGCCTCGAAAAAATCGCGAAAGTGGACAAAAACTTGCTGCTGACACAGTCCAGGCAGGGGTCAGAGAGTTGACCCGAGGTTAACTTCTCCTGCCCACCTGGTTGCTCCACGTGGACCAACCAGGAAAAAGCCTGGAAAAATATTAAAAAAATCAAAATAAAATAGTAAACTAACTTATTTAGTTATGGTTAAAAAATAAAAAATGTTTATAATTTTATAAATTATTTTATTGTAATTTTTTTATTTTTTAGAGGTATATTTTTACAAGTTGCCTATTATACCCTTTATAGGTATATTATTCTATATACGTTATTACTTTATTTTTATTTTGTGTATTTTAATTTTATTATTTTTATTTCTTATTTTATAAAATTATAAAATACTTTTATATACACAAATATGTTTTTATTTTAATTTTCTGATGTATTTTGTATATTTAATAAAATAGAAGTATGTCTGGTATAGGTTTGTATATAGGTATTGTATCTATGTGTTTTATGCATGTTTATTTTATTTTAAGTTTTATTTAGGCTTTTATTCTATTTTTAATATACAAGTATATTATAAGTAATATTTACAAGATTATAAAAATGTAAAAATACAAAAATAATGAATAAAGAATAAATTGAATATTTTAATCAGTACAACTATATAAGGTGGGTCCAAAACTCAACTTTCAAACCATAGCTCCGCCAAATGCGAAACCACCGCCATTTAATAGCTTATTTTATTCTATATACAATTAAAGGTGAGTATGCTGCATTTGGAGTTTTTATTTATGAGATACGGGTCTGGGAAGTTGGCATTCTGGAATTTTATTCAGACCATAACTTTTTATCTGTACATTATTTTTCAGTGAAATCAATTTTGTATTTTTATTTATAAAATTATCTACAACTTTCATGTACAAAGTTTCCTTATTTGATGTATAAAAAGTGGAACCAAAAATAGGTCCCAAAATAGATAAAGAATGAATGAAAGGTATAGGTATTTACACTGTATTTATGACCTTATCTCCCCCTACTTTATTCGTGGTCGACCTATTCATCAAGATGCCTAGGTCTCGAGATTTTGGGTCATAAAATATTTACAATATTTTATTCTTTTTCTTTTCTTTTATTTATTCTATAATTTTGGCTTTAATTACAGTATTTTATACAGTATGTAGATGCACATGCATGGATGCTAAGATGATGAAATTACTGCTATTTACAGGCATTTGCTAGGGTTTTTGATGCCAAAATGATAGAATAAAGATGATGAAATGTGGATTCATCAACGCACCCATCCTACAAGCCCCATATTGGTCTCTACCTTTTGAGATCATGACGGATGCCTCAAATCATGTTGTTGGGGCTGTGTTAGGACAAAGAAGATATGGCGTCCCTTTCGCAATCCACTACGCAAGCAAAGTGCTTGACACCGCTCAGCGTAACTATACAGTTACAGAAAAGGAAATGCTTGCGGTAGTGTTTGCCTTGGACAAGTTCAGATCTCATTTAATTGGATCCAAGGTAATTGTGTTCACTGACCACACGACACTACAATATTTGATGGAGAAGAAGGACGCGAAGGCGCGTCTTCTTCGGTGGATTTTGCTTATCCAGGAGTTTGATTTGGACATCCGTGATAAACCTGGAAAGAAAAACGTAGTAGCCGATTATCTTTCTCGTCTCGAAGATCTTAATACTTCCGAGGATTCACCAATTCAAGATTCCTTCCCAGATGAGTCGATTTTTGTTGTCGACTCACTCCCATGGTACCCCAATATCGTGAATTATCTTGTCTCCAAGAAAGTTCTCGAAGATTGGCCCAAGAGCCAAATTGACCGACTGAAGTCGGACGCTAGACACTACCATTGGGAGGATCCGATCCTTTTCTTTGAAGGATTGGATTACGTCTGGAGACGGTGTATTCCTCAGGAGGAATACTAGAGTGTCCTTTCTTTATGCCACAGCTTAGAGGCAAAAGGACACCACTCCGGGAAGAGGACCGCATGGAAGGTACTTCAATGTGGCTTTTACTGACCGTCCCTGTTTCGCGATGCCATCGCCTTCACGAAGTCGTGTCCAGTATGCCAGAGAATGGGAGGAACCGTTGGTTCCAAGGATGAGATGCCGATGCAGCCTGTCATCATTTGTGATGTCTTTAACGCCTGGGGCATCGATTTCATGGGCCCATTCCCTGTTAGCCATGGATTTGAGTACATCCTTCTTGTAGTGGACTATCTATCCAGATGGGTGGAGGCTATCCCGACCCGAGCCGCAGACAGCAGGACTGTCTGTAAATTCATCAGAGAACACATAATCTCTAGGTTCAGGATCCCCAAAATGATGATATCATACGGGGGTAGCCACTTTGTGAATTGGGAGGTGAAGAAACTCCTGAAGGACTACGGCATCGAACACGTATCGCTAGCCCTTACCACCCACAGACCAATGGTATGGCTGAGGTGTCAAATAGGGAGGTGAAGACTATATTGCAAAAGCTTGTCCGCCCGAACAGGAAGGACTGGTCTCAGATCCTGGATCAAGTCCTCTGGGCGTATAGGATAGCTTACAAGACACCGTTAGGCACCTCCCCATTCCGAATGGTATTTGGAAAGCCGTTCCATTTGCCCGCAAAGTTAGTGCACAAATCAGAATGGGCAATCAAGAAGGTCAATTGGAACACACACCTTGGGCAGAAGCAGAGAGAATTGGATCTGAATGAGCTTGTGGAAATCAGAAACCGCGCATATGACAATAGTTTGGTGTACAAGGACAAGGTGAAGCGTTGGCATGATAGATATATCAGACGAAATACCTTTGTTCCTAGACAGAAGGTATGGTTTTTTAATGCTAGGCTGAAGATCTTCCAAGGCAAGTTGAAGTCCAAGTGGACGGGCCCATTTGTCATCCGTACGGTGCGTGATAGTGGATGTGTCGAGATCTCAGATCTCGCAGATGACGCAGCGACATTCCTAGTGAATGGACAACTGTTGAAGCACTTCGTCGAATTCAATGAGCAGTTAGTCCATGTTGAGGAGATTGTATTCATGCGCAAGACAGATTCAGCAGATACACCTCGAGCCGCGTATGAAACCTTGCAGCAGTGAGCTCCAACCATCCGCAACATCTCGAAAGATTCAGACTGACTCATTTGTATATATCATCATTCTTGTACATCCTATCCTTTCTCCCCTGCGACTCTAGTAACCCATCCCCACCTCATCGAATCACTATCTTGGACTATACCTAGGATGACCATATCCTAAGTATAGGGGGGATGAGTCACTTGAGTCGGTTCATTGTACATTCTCCAGATCACATTGGTCCTCATACTCAGTTTCGTCCTATACTTAGGCTGACCTGAGCCTGAGTATAGGGGGGACCGATGCCCGCATTGTATATTCATCCACTTCTCTTCTTGACCTCGTCCGCCCCACTTTTTGACTTTCTTCTACACTTAGGTTGCCAGAGCCTAAGTATAGGGGGGCCGGTCGATTTCTATACATTTTTCAGTCTCTTTGCTCTCCTACGCTTAGCACGGGCTATGTCTTTTTCCTCGCTTTTCATGCTCTGAGGACATAGCACACGCCAAGTATAGGGGGGCATGTATATATTACATATATACTTTACCCATAGCTCGTACTTTCACGTATTTTTGTATATATTTTGCAATAATTACGGGTGGGTAAAAATTGAAAAAAAATCTGTATACTTGTATATTTTATAACACTTATAAACTCTTGTAAATTGTTGTAAAATAGGAGGTATACCCAAAAAAATGAAAATAAAAAATAGGCTTCTTATTTACCCTTGCATATCATCTCTGCATCTGAAAAAGAAAAGAAAAAGAGTTGCATTTTCATTCATCTACATAGCATGACATCTGCATCTCATCTGCATATCTTGCATATGCAAGGTGGAAAGCTAGTGGGTTCTGAACCAAGTTATGAGTAGATATTGAGGATGGACTTGATTTGACCTTAATCCACCTAATTTCAGAGGAACCTTATAGGAACTGGTGTTAAGATTTCTCAGGTCAAGTGACTTACTTCTTTGAGTCCGCAAGTCTATGTTCACATGTCATCTTGATTAGTCTAAGCAGAATATCTCGTGCATACGCATGATTCTTATAGACAGTGACCTAACTTGGACAAGCACAACGCACGTAGCTCTTCATTGATGAGGTGGTGAGGAGGTAGAATCCTTTAGCTTGGAGTAGCACACGGGTGGAAACATCCGTCCTCCTCTAGGGAGGGTAGTGCGTCTCAACCTAGTCTGGTAGTGTTGATGTCTAAGGACGGGATGCTGTGGGTTGCAATAATGCTTCAAAAGAGGGATAGTCTAATGGCTCAAGAGGAAAAACTCCTGATGTACATGCTGCACCTTGTATGAGTTTGAAAAAAAATGCAAAAACTCCAAAAAAATCAGACAGGTCCAAGTGAAAATAAAATACCTGTCGGAGTCTGTATATTAGCAAAGAAATGCAGCTGGATGACTTGGCTACACTGGTCAGGCATCCGGGATAGGTAGCTACACTGGCTACCGTCCATTCTTTTCTCTACCCCCTCCTCTTGAGTTGGTCGCACTTGAACTTAGAAGGGAATACCCCGCTCCTCGAGGAAAGAGTTACTGGACCAGGTTATTAAGCTATCTTGTTAGAGGAGGCTGGTTCCGAGTCATTTTTTATGTGGAGAGCTATATCTCACTTACACAGTACAAGTAAGAATCATAGTCATCAGAAATTTGCGTTTGAGGATTTGTTCTGACCTGACTGTTGAGGCATCTTGAATAGAAGACTTGTGGAACTTGAAGTCTGATAGGTCTTAAGTTCAGGTCCCAAGAAGGTTCTGCCACACAATTAATCTAAAGGTCGAGTCAAGCTCCATTTTTAACTTTTATTCATGACCTTGGTATGGAACCCAAAATCATTTCACTTTTGCATTTCATTTAGTTGCTCGGGGATGAGCAAGGTTTAAGTATAGGGGGTTGATGAATCTGTGATTCATCACTCTAAAAGTTAAAAATAGAGCCTTGTTCCCGAGTAAATAGAGGCATATTTCCCTTTATAATGCATAAATAACATTCATACATGCATTCATAATACATGCATTTTAGCACTCCATTTGCATTAAATAAGAAGCCAAAATCACTTGTAAAATATCCACTCATAAAAATAACCTCTCCCTTATATTTTGTACACCTTAGTTAATAATATAAGGAAGATAGCCAAGAAATCTCCTGTGTAAAATATCCAATAAAGACCTAGAGCCTTGATCCATAAAATGCCCATAGCTCCCTCATACAAACTCCAAAATAGGTCTACTCACTCTTAGATTAATACACATTAAAATACCTTTAAAATGAGACTGATTTCATCCAATTTGGAGTTCATATGAAAAAGTTGGGGTTTTGGGCCTCTATGTACACTATGTATACTATATTTGTGTATATTTGTATTTTTGTATCATACTTGACCTCATCTCCATCTTTGGTCAACATGAAACTTGTAGATCTCATCAAGATTTACAACTTTCATGTTTCGAGTTTTTCCAAATTCGGCCTTCTCTTCTCTCTACACTCATTTTTTCTCACAGCCAATCATAGCTGGCCACGTGGCGCCCTCTGGTCGCGCCATGCAGCCCGCTCCCCTTGCCCTAGCCGCCGCGCCTCTCAGCCGTTGGATATACTTCTTGATCCAACGGCCAGCAGCGCTCCACGTACACCTTTCTTCTCCACCGTCAGATCATCTCCCCCTTCTCATCTGATCCGCTCATTAGCGCCTTCACCACAGCGCGCCACGCGTCGCATGCTGCGCCTTTTGATCATGCTCGCCGTCTCTCCATCGAAGCCGCTCATCCCGCCTTGCACCTCAGCCCTCCGATCTAAGCCCTAATCACATCTAAGCCGCCCGCTCGCGCTTCGCCCCCATCGTGCCACGTGTTGGCCTCCTGACCCTTAGATCGCGTCGCCTTGCCCTCATCTCAACCGCCCGTTCGCGCCTCTCCTACAGCGCGCCACGCGTCACATCTTGAGCCCTTCGATCGCGTTCTCAGCCCTCCCATCTGAGCCGTTAGCTCCCCAAATAATCTCAACTGACCGATCGATCGCCAATCTCTGATCTGGGCCGTCCGCTGGCGCCTCGCCTTCGACGCACCACGTGGTACAATCGCACCCCTCCGATCACCTCGCCCCAGATCTAATCCTACCCGATCCATTCCGCCTTCTTCTCCGCCGTTGGATCACAAGATCCAACGGTGGGGACTTCGTCTCCTACCTCTAGCACCACTCTCTCCCAAAGATCTCCCACGTCTCCTACCCGAACCAGTTCATTGACCGGAAGCTCATCGAAGCACTTTTTGAGCTTCGCCGCCACGGAGCTCCGACGCCCCTCTCTGGCTCCTGAAGTCACCTGAAGCTTCACCGCACTCCCGCGCATCTTCCGAGCTACATCAGGCCAGCCATCGAGCATCACCGACGCCTGGAGGGATGGGCGGATCCAAGCCCACCTCGCCGGAGTCCCGCCAACTCCTCCGCAGGAGGAGGAGGACCGTTGAAGACGACGCTACAGCCACCGTTCGATCATCTTGATCGAGCGGTCCCGAGCCGACCACGTCGCCAGTCAACCGGAGCCTCACAGAACCGTTGGATCCTTCTAGATCCAATGGTGTTCAGCGCGCCACGTCGTCCACATCTGGAGTAGCACATCACTGTTGGATCGATCAGCGATCCAATGGCCCGCAGCCAGCCACGTCGCCCCCTTCCTCGGTTTCCTAGCACCGTTGGATCGATCCAGATCTGACGGCCTCTGATCACGCCACGAGCAGCCACGACAACCTTTGGATCGATCTTGATCCAAAGGTCCAGAGCACGCCACGTAGACGGGTCCGAGCCTCTTCCCCGACCTCTAGGCTTGGACCACCCGAGGCTAGCCGAGCCTCCCTCCAGACCTCCAGGAGCTCCTGAGCCAAGACCCGAGCCTCCGACGTCGCCCGAGCCTAGGCCACCCCACGTGAGGAGCACGTGCGGCCTGGGTAATTTACATAGATGCCCTGGGAACTTTTCAAAATTGCAAATAGGTCCCTGTAAAGCGCCCCCACGTGAGGAGCACGTGCCCAGTGGAGAAATTGCATTCCATCCCCAATATTCTAGGTAATTGCATTTAAGTCCTTGTCAGCATGTTTATTTTTATGTAATTTTATTTTCTGTATTGCAAATACACCCCTGTCTTTGCACGCATCCCTAGGTGTCATTTTGCATCATTTTGAAATTCTAAAAATTGCATTTGTAGCTTAGCTTATCCTCTATCTGTTGTGACACTTGTCAAATTTTGTGATATCAGTAGATTTTTACATGAATTAATTGGTTGATTTCTGTGTTATTTTGCCAAATTGGACCTTTTAATTGATAATTGATTCTCTGTAACTCCAAAAATTCTCAAAAAATCACAGTAGCTCTAGGATAGTTAACTTAACATTGCATAAAATTTTCATCTCATTTGCACACATATCGAGGCTAAATAAATTCTTTAGTGATTTCCTTGGTTTATTTTTAATAGGTTCATTTCATAGTAAAATTAAGGTTTGACAATTTTCCTAGATTCCTTATCATCAAATCTATCTAGGATAATTTTAGTTCCTGAAAATATTGTGATTTGTTATTTATTAAAATTAAATTAGTGAAAATCACCCTGCTGTCATTTTAAATTCACAGTAAATTTATTTAGTGTCGAAAAATTCCAAAAAAATTAGGGTGGTTCATTTTCACCATATTTCATCATCTGGCCAATTTTTATAATTTTTGGACTTCATTTGATATCTTAACCGATTTAACTTTAAATTGGCTTGATTGTTGCATGTGTCTTGCATAGAAATAGAAAAAAAAGACCAAAAAATAATTCCCTGAAAATCGAACATTGGACTTTGCTACTAATTCATCTAAGGAGACAGATGCATCCCTGAGTTCAATCTTGGACTTCACCATGCAAAAAAATTGCCGCTTGAAATTAACTCGATTAAATTAAAAGTGGTTTTTGATTAGCCCTCTCGTTATCCGACTGCAACGAACACTTATAATTAATTTAGACATTAATCTGACCGAATTAACCAAGGGTGCGGGGGCGGTTATCAAAAAGTTAAATCACGGTTAGTGAAAGCTAATCATGATTAGCGTTAATTAAATGTCATTAGTGGATCTAGAAGCTTTTGGAAGGTTCTAACTTAAGCCTTAAGTTTCAGATAAGCTTTGACCAAAATCATTGGCCAAAATTATGGACCGCTAACCACAGTTAAAGGTTAAATCATGGTTACTAATGGCTAGAAGTAGAACTACAGGTCGGGCATGCAACGTGTATGTTTGTTAGAGGGAACCTGTATTGGCGTGGCTCTACCTACGTGGTATACAGTTACCCTGTTATGATAAGTGTATATGAAATGAATGAATGATTTGCAACACGTGATATCGAGTACAAATATATTCGGGTTGAACGATGAAAGATGAGGTTGTTCCATGTGGAGGTATAGGTGGTTAAATAGCGATTGTGTTACGATAACATGCACTTAAAGCCTCTAATAGTGGGTGATTAAAGGTTAGTATGTGGTTTTAAGATACCGGGTCCTCGAGGATGGTGTGCTTCCTTGTTTGTCAAGCCTAAGGTTTAGAACCCTGGATAATTAAAAAAGGAATTTATCAGAGTAGTATTGGAGGATTGGTTAAGACGACATGCGGTGGCATAAGCTCACCAAATCAATGAAATCTCCAATCTCGGAGTGTCCACAGCTTCAGGGTCAGCGGAGGGGAGAGGACTAATCTCTGATGTGGATTAGAATGAATAGGAACTAAAATAAAAAATGGAATAATGGAATAACTACATAATTTGGTTTGTTGAACCTTTCAAATTTCATGCTTGGTCCACATTTCTTTTCTTCATTATTGAGCACTGGCTCATTTCGTTCCTATGTTTTCGGAAATGGGATCGTGTTATGAGCAGTACTCAGAAACTAATGTTATATTAAGATTCTTTGATCTTAATAATTGATTGCAGTGTCTTTCACAAGTCACTGTCCCTTATGTACATCATTACAAGATGTATAGGGTCTAACCTTTGGCCATGATTCATCCAAAGGTCATGACAAACTAAGACATGTATAGGAAATTAGCAGCTATTATGATAATGCTCCAAGAGATGGAGCTAAGGCAATTGGCATTATAGTAGAGACTCATTGTCAGGCAGAGAAACCCAAGGCATCCAGACCTGTGAATGCTAGAGCTAAGGGTTATGTTCACCCTTCTAAGGAAGAATCTAGCCATATAACTCCATGGAGTAGGTGATGAATCTCCATCTCATCACCTTTATTCTTTCATTTCACCTTTAAACCCTAGCTAAATGCATGTAAATATCATTGCTTTGTACAAATTAGCATCCATTATTTATTATATAATTATTATAAAAATTACATTATTTAAAGCAAGAATAAAAGAATAAAGAAAGAAAAAAGGAAATAAAATGCCAAATGTATTTTGTGACCCTAAACCCTGAGATCAAGGCAAGAGTTGATTTGGTCAACGAGGAATAAAGTAGGAGGAGATAAGGGCCAAAGATACACTAAAAATTCCATTTATTCATTCATTAATAAAGCATTTTTGGAATCTATTTTATTCTTTGTTATTTATATCTTAAATCAATAAACTACATAAAGTTGTAGATAAAAATGTATAGAAAAATACAAAATTGAGTTTGCACCGAAATAACATACAACGTACATTTTACACTCAAATTTAATAGCCAAAACCCAAACTTCCCATACTCATATCTCCTAAATGAAAATTCAAAATGCCTCAAAATCACTTTAACGGTATATAACTTTTAATCAGCTACTTAATGAAGGAGGTTTCATTTAATTTGAAATTAAGGTGTAAAAGTTAGATTTTGGACCCTTATTGTACAATATACTTGAATAAAATATTTATTTTATTTATTCTTTATTATTTTTACAATTTATATGTTTATAATTTTTGTAAATATTATTTATAATATATGCACATATTTAGAATGGAATACAATCATAAAGAAAATAGTAAAATAAAATAACATGTAGAAATACATAGATGAAATAATTATACTTATACCTATATAAAGCATACCCCTGTTTATTTAAGTGTATATAATACATCAGAAAAATACAATAAAAATATATTTTTGTACCTAAAATAAGTTGTAAATATATAAAATATTAAAATAAAATGATAAAATGAAAAATTCAAAATAAAAATAAAATGTGCAAAATATAGGTCAATATACTTATCAATATACTTACAAAAAGTAACTTATAATCAATTGACTCATCAAAATGATACTTAAATACTATATAAAATAGTAAATCCTTTTTATTTTATAACTAAAATTTAATAAAATCATTTACTATTTTTAAATAATTTATTTGTGAATAAGGCTTCTATTTTGTCTTGTAGCGTCCTACATGGAGCGATTAGGAGGCAAGGACTGTTGACCTCAGTCAACAACCTCCTCTCTCTTCCTCAAGTCGCCAGACTGTTAGGACCCCTGATTTCGCCTTTTTTTCTGCTGGCACTCATGATGCTCTGGCTTGACGTGATGCATGATTCATAGAGACTGAACATCTTGGAATCACGCCCTAGCCAAAGATCCAATCAACAATCCTCGATTTGGTCGCACTTCCTTGATCAATAAGGGTCGAACCACCTATTTATAAATAAGTACACCTCCCTCTGATCTCTGTTTTTTCTCATTTCTTCCCCTAAAACCCGCTACCCTTGGCGTAGTGCGCATCCTTGTGACAGGGGGAGGTTCCTTAAGGTGTTGGCGTGGCCGTAGGAGGAGGGAGGTGTACCCAAGGCGGCTCTTCGATGGTCATCCTGCTCCCTGGTCCACCACCAAGTTAGAGCTGTGCTCTTTGCCATTTCTAGGTAGACGTTAGTCTTAGTTTTCGATTCTGCCTTTTTATTTCATGTTTAATCATCTGCATTAGCGTAATCTATAGATCTTAGTTCGTTGAAGCTTTAGAGCTCCATTATGGTTCATCGTTACTCTCTGTCTCCGACCACCACGACCATCTCATCACCTAGCCTCATCGTTTCTCCACATCCTCGACTCATCAACCCCCTTTGAATCCTTCTGGATCGAAGATCTGTGCTCCATCCGCCACTATCGCCGGAGAACACCCATATCCCCTCCATTTCGCCTTGAATCTACCCCAGTAACAGTTGAGATCCTTCTCCTCCATCGTAGCGTGCTTTTGCATGTTTTTGCAGGACTCGAAGAGCCCATCTGAGGGCAGAAGGCATTCAAGAAGCATCTATAGGCGCATCATGCTCCAGTGCTCCACCAATGAGCCTCGAATCATTTTGAGGATACCTTCAGCTGCGGAACACCTCCAGGGAGCGATTGGGAAGCTTGGCAGCATCCGAAGAGCTCGAAGGAGGGGAAATCGAAGGATCGAGACTCAGGGAAGGCAACCTTCTTCCAAGTTCTTCGTTACGAGTAGCAGCCAGGGGAGGAGCCCCAGATTTATCGTCAGCCATCGGATCTAGCATGCCTCAGCCGCTCGATACCAGCCTCAGATCTAATCTCGTACATCCACGATGGAACCAACATCAAGCTTCTAGGACGTGACAAGTGTCAAGTGGATTACCTACAACCGTCCGATGAAGCACTGTTAAAGGTGACTTACACATCTAGTCCCCCAACCTTTTTGCTTTATTTATTAATCATGTAAATAATGTTTACAATGTAAATGAAATTGGAAATATTGTGTAGAGACCACTGTAGTTATTTGATGTTTCATAAGGGTCCAGTCAAGCTCAGCTCACGTGTCGTCTTACAATGTAAATAAATTTGAAAATATTATGTAGAGACCCCTATCGTTATTTAATATTTCATATGGGTCCAACCCAGCTCCGCTCACGTGTCATACCACGTGAGTTGGGAAAATTGCATATACGTCCTGGCAGCTTTGTGAATCCTAAAAATAGTCCATTAATTTTAAATATATGTTCTATATTTCTAGGAAATTTGCACACATGCCCTTGATTTTAATTTTAATTGCAAATATGCCTTCGCTAGTACATGTTATTTTTGTGTTTGTATTCCAGTTATTAAAAATAGTGCTTGTGCTCCAAAATGATTCAAAAATAGGATTAGATGCATGCTAGCATGTAAATTCATGCCATATTTTTATTTTTCCACTTTAGGTATTTTAACTATTTATTAAAAATCAAATAAGCACGATTTTTCCCATGTTAGACTTAAAAATTATAAAAAAAATATAGAACTTTTTTGAAAAATTCCAAAAAAATATTTTATTTGTTTTAGTATATTGT
Source organism: Ottelia alismoides (assembly GCA_037367405.1). Classification (NCBI taxonomy): domain Eukaryota; kingdom Viridiplantae; phylum Streptophyta; class Magnoliopsida; order Alismatales; family Hydrocharitaceae; genus Ottelia; species Ottelia alismoides. The sequence goes on along the minus strand of JAZKJV010001355.1, from coordinate 1,494,347 downwards.
ATCTCCAGACCAAAAACCCCATAAAAATAGAACATAAAGAGCATAAAAACTAGTAGCTCCAAAATATAGTAAAAAATATGAAAAATCACTAAAAATCTCAAAAATATCTTTATTTCTGAATTTTCTTTATACTATTATCCATCTATTAAAATTAATTTGGAGAATTTCAGACCTTATTTGCTATTTTTAATCTTCAAATCTATTCTGTCTATTTATTTAATCCCTATTTTAGGATTTTTTACTGAAAAATACCTAAAATATGAAAAAACTCCAGAAAAAATCCTAAAAATGAGATAAATATAAAAATCTTAAAAAATATTTTCCTATATTTCTGAACTATGTATATATGTATTTATTACATACCACCTACATGTATAAATATATATATATATAATATTATTTGTATACTTATATTATGTATTAATATATTTTATATAAATATATTTTATTCTTATTCTTAAAAATCCAAAATGAAATTAAAATTTATAAAGATCAGAAAATCTAAATATATATACCTTATGTGTATATCTCTACCAATATGTATGTGTATATTTCCATAGATATTCATCTAATATACCTTATTATTTTTATTGAATTAAATATCTATATAAATATTTATTATCATTCAACATAAAAAAAAGTTCAAAAACTCACATAAAAGACTTATAGACAAGAACGTACATAATACACATTGATTAGCAATAATCAAAAACTCACATAAAAAATTTCAAAAACTCGCATGCTTACATGTTATACATTTCTATTTGTAGAGTATAATAAATTGTGCCTCACATTTTTGGATATTTATTACTTATTTTTATATCGTGGGTACTTGTTGATTGACCTAGGGGATTTCTTGAGGGTCGCCTCAGCGACAATTTATCTTCGCATTCTGTGAGGATACTTTTAGACTCGCGTGGAAAAGCTCAGTCATCAAATGGCGTCGTTGTCAAGCCTGCTATGCGAGGACAACCTCTTAGGAGGATGATGCAGCCAAGCAAGGTGGAGACTGGTCCTTCTATAATGATCGGTTGGAGAGGCGACATGCATAGCAAGGAGACCACTCAACCTAGATTTGTAGTTTAGATTTTTCTTTATTTTGTTGAGAGAGAGTATTTGATTTATTCATTAGTAATTGTAATAATTATGGACTTGGACACTACTCTATTGACTGAGGTCCATTGCCTGGGTGATTGTTCACCTGGGGGCCTTGTCGTGATTTTCTTGCGTTTTCATCGCCTTGTTTATTTTTTTTCTCGATGTTTTGAGTTTTTCGCCTTTTTTTGTTTTATGTGCATGGGGCCTCTAGACTTTATGTTGATTGAATCGATAATTAGGTCCAAACCCTAATAAGAATTACGTGTCAATAGTCTCTTATGTTTGGATCTAGCCTAATTAATAAAAGTTAGTTATTTGGACTTAAACCCACGTGGCGAGAGAGCCATCATACAACACTTGCAGAACCCGTTGTGGGGGCACTGATCCAACACCGATCCATAGAATTTATCTCTGAATAATTAATGCACAATTTCTCATGACGCATCTACTATTTAGGGTGATTTTATTGAATGCACACCGCCATGTAGATAGCTTTAAAAATTCTATTTTGCATACCACGTGAAGAGAGCAGGGAAGCACTGTAAGTCCTCTAACTCTGCATGCGTGATTAGATTCAATGATGAGATTTCCATCATCGAGTCGACTGACGACCGAAAAACCCGAGCAACTAAGGTAAAGAAATAGAACTAAGGTCGTTGCGACCTCAGTCGCTCAAGAGTCAATCGGTCAATCAAGAAAATTAAGTGCAGACCACCAAAATAGAATGAAAATCAAATAAAAAGAATAGCGGTCCTGGCTATTGGATTAGCTTGGTATAGCGACCAGGGTCGGACTCAGGGAGCACGTGATGGCCTCTCGGCCTACGAAGTAGTCTAAAAAAGAAATAAAATAAAACAAAGGTATTTTTGTTGGATTTTTAATCTTTTTATACTTTTTTGGATTTTTTAATGAATTAAGAAAATAAGAAAGCAAATAAACAAGCAGCTTGGGTGAATTATTTAATCACTCAAAATACACCCAAAAATTCAAATAAAAAAATTTTTACGTTTTTTTTATATTTTTATTGTTTTGGGTAATTTTTGGTATTTTTCTGATTTTTATTGGATTTTATAAAATCAAACAAGGTGGAAAAATAAAAGGGTACTGTCCAGTCAGGTTTCAAAGGCCAAACTAAAATGCAATTTGGCCTATTAAAACCTGAAGGTAATTTTCCTGTAAAGATAAAAAGACAAGGAAAATTTAGGCACCAGAATTTATATTTTTGGTTTTTCAATTATTTATTAGAATTTTTATAGACTTTTTAGTGTTCTTCAATTTTTATAAGGTTCATAAATCCAAAAATGACCAAAATTGGTCAGAAAATCAAACAAGGCAAAACAACGACTGTATAATTTTTTTGTAATTTTTAGAGGTATTTTAATATTTTTTGTGAATTTTAAAGTTAGACAGTAACAAAAAGTTGTTTTGAATTTTAAAAATATCAAATGAAATAAAAAATGTCTCCAAAAATTGGAGAATATTTTACACCATGGCAGGAGACATGTGTCCAATTGTCATCGAATTTGGATTTAATTTGCTATTTTATTAAAAATAAAAAACAATGGCATAGTGCACAGGGACCTGTACGCAAATAGTAGAAAGTCCAGGGGGTCCGGTGCAATTTCTCCACGAAGTAACGCACGAGGCGCGTGACCTGGGTACTCAGGGACCTATTTGCAAGGAAACTAAAGTTCCTGGACTATTTAGTAACATACTAAAAGTCCAGGGGTTTTTAGTGTAAAATACCCAATATATCAAGCACAAACGCAAATAAACTATTCACAGGGGTATTTATGCAAATACTAAAAAGTTAATTTCATTCAATAACACCCTAGAACTATGATTCCATACATGCAAATAACCAACAATCACGTGTCGACGCACGTGTTCCACTACAGGCCGGGGGTATAAAAGTAAATACCAAAAACGACAGGGTCCACTATGCAATTTACCAAACACAAATAAAATGTCTAAAATATTTACAGGATTACAGTAGAACAACTAAGAAACTAAGGGCCTAAGAAAGAAATTTACCCTTTATTAAATCGAGGGCCAGATGCGCTCCACGTGGAGATCGGACGGTCGGGGAAGGGGCGCGGCTAAACAAGGGGTCCTCGGCGCTCATCCAACGGCAGGGGACACGCCACGTGTAGATCCGACGGTCGAGGTGCGCTAGGTCCTCTTTGCTGGATGGAGGGTCGAGAGGAGGCCACGTGGAGATCCAACGGTGGCTGTGGGCCTCCTCTTAACCATGATCTGACGGTTCGGATGTGATCTGGAGCTGAAAAGCAATCGGACGGCGGGGGAGGTTCCTCGATGAACTGGACGCCGGCGAGGGTTCTCCAGACTCGTGTGGGTGCTGGAGGCCTCCTCGCGGGCTGCTACTGATCGGGAAGAATCGCCTTGGCCTCCCGCGTCGAATGGTGCCCTCCGATGGTGGCGAGGACCTCTGGAGAGCTCTGGCGGCACTGGCGGAGGAGGAGTTGTTGCTCCAAAGAGACGAGCCCTCAGATGGACTCGCTTAGACCTGAAAAGCACATCAACAGACTCGCGGGTCGAGGGCAAAGTGCCTCGACCCTGTAAGCAGAGGTGAAGGTGGATGGTGCGGCGGGGCGTGCGAGCTCCGGCGAAGCGACGACGGAGGAACTCGATACCCAGTTCCTTTGCGAACTGGGGTGAATAAGTGGGTGTATAAGGTGCGCGGGGAGAAGGCGGGTATGTGGGTCGACTTCGATGGTCGAACGGATGGCTAAGGTGGTCGGAATCGGCGATGAACGACGACGGGACGAATTGGGGGAAACTGAAAATTTGGGAAATGGAGAAAGGGAAGGGGCTACCTACTGGATGCTGTCGACTATGGAGGATCAGGGGATGCTCCAGGTCCTTGCCTCGAGGACCGTCGGTGTCCGAGGCTCGAGCGTCACCTCCAGGCGGCGCACGGCGGCGCAACGTCGCCGGATCGATGGTCCTCCACTCCTTCCTCGCTGCAACAAGGCCTGAAGCGAGCTGTCACTCTCGCGAAGGCTATGGAGGGTCCTAGGGTGGTGTGAAATGATCCAAAGATGCATGAAATGGGAGGCGGAGCTAGGACTTTATACGGTAAGGGGTCCGGCTAGATCATGTCGGGCAGGGCACGATGAGGTGCGGATCCCAATGAAATCACCCGGGCGAGGATCTCGGATTCATCAGGAAGAAGTAGCGCCCGGGAAGATCGGATTTGGTGATCGGATCGTGACGCGGTAATTCGGCGAAGTCGGGTCGGGCGTCACTGATCCGTGGGAAGTGGTCCAAGGGAGGAGTTGACCGGGGGGTCAACGTCCCCCCGTGGACCAATGGGGACAGGCCACATCAAAAAGATTTAGAAATTAGGAATAAATTAGTAAATGGCCGAATCATGAAAAACTTAAAACATAGAAAATGTTTATTTTATTTTTTTCTATTTTTTTGGTGATTTTTAATTAATTTTTCAAAATAAAAATGAGGTATTTACACTATAGTGCTATATATAGGTATATATACAATGGCTTTTTTATTTTTGATTTTTAATTATTATTTTTGTACATTTTTATTCCCATTTTATATTTTATTTGTTTATAGCATAAAATTAGGAAATAAAAAGGTACTTTTATTTTATTTTTATTATTTATATATAAGGGTAAAATAAATAGCTATATACAAATATATACATGGTATATTTACAAAGTTTCTTTTGGTTTTTGATTTTGTTCTTTTTATTTTATTTTTGTTTTTATGGTTATTATTTTATTTATTTACAACATAAAAGATGGAGTATATACAAATTTTTAGGGATTTTAATTTTTTTATTTATATGATGAAATAAATATAGGTGTGGGTGTATGTACATGGTGAATATGTACAAGTGACTCTTTTTATTTTCTTTTTAATTTTTCAATTTTTGTTTTGATTTTGTGTTTACAAATATATACAAATATATACACGCCCATTTTATTCTATTTTTGGAGGAAAATATTTTTGTTATATTTACAGGTATATTTACACACATGAGCTCCCTATCTCTCTGTACTTTGGCTTTTATGCGGTCAGGCCTATGTTGAGCCCTCCCTTGGGATTAGGTTGCTCAATATTTATTCTAAATATTTCCCTATTTTTCTTTTAATTCTTTATTCTTTTATTTTTTGCACAAAAACATGCTAATTATTACTTTTTACACAATGCATGCCTTTTGTTAATTATTTGTATTTACACATATCTATATGTATTTGCAAAGGTTTTTGTAGCTAAAATATAAGAATAAAGAGTGATGAATGAGTATTCATCATCGACTTGCATGGCTTTTTCGATATCTCCCTCTGATTTTGAGCACCTATGACTTAATGAAAATCTACAAAATCATTAGGCGCTTGTATGCAAAATATCAAAAAAAAGTGAAAATCAAAATCTAAAATAAGGGGATTGCTAAATAAACTTTGACCTTAATTAAAATCTGTAATGGACTTATTGCCTTGGGTTCATAAAGCTCTTATTATTTTCATGTACCTTATGAGGAGACCAAAACCCTTCCCATGAGCGAGGCAAGACCCACTAAAGATTAGAGGTCAAAACCCCAGTATGTATAGGTGGGCAGAAGGTGGGAGTGTAGCGGATGTGCCTCCGACGAGCAGAGGAGGCGAGGCACGGTATTCCAAATCCACGATGGATCTGGTGGTATGGAGTGTGGTGGAGAGACAAGAAACGATGAGGAAAGAAGAGGAAGTGGCCAAGTGGGTCGGATTCGGTCAGGAATACGATGGAGTGGTTCGTCGGAGCTCCGTTCTGGTGAACTACGCAGGTGGTGTTTACAACTAATACAACTAATCAAAAGCCAAAATAAATGCACCAAATAAATCCTACGGCTAGAAATAAGCTAGTAAATGATAAAAGGATGTTACCTCAAGCGGAGCTAAGCTGCAAGATCGACCTCACGGTTGATGGTGGTCGGAGGTGGTGGAACGCGCCTAAGGGCCATGCCTGACTACACTGCAAAAAGAGCTGGAGAGGAGGCTGTCACTCTCCTCAATCCAGAGCTCCGGATAGGGGGGCCAAACTAGGTCCAAGGCGATTCAAAATGGGAAGGAAAGAGGCAGAGCGGTTTTGTACAGGATGATTGAGCTGGGCCAAAGAACGAGGGAGCGTGAGCGTTTCATTGATCAAATCCTCGAGGTAACAAACGCGCGTGAACCACCAATAATTAAGGAGAAAAAGATCTAAAAGAATTAATCCCAATCGATGATGGTATCGATCAGAGGAAAAAGGCAAACACGGGGTCAAGCATAGGAGTGTCAAAGGCTATAAGTCGAGGGGCATACAGTTGACCAAAGTCAACTAGCGCCTCAACCTGGTTGGTCAACGTGGACCAAACAGAACAAATCATCCTGAAATTATTTAGAAATTAAATAATAAATAAAAAATGATTTTATTAAAAAAAAATTTATAAAATAAAAGGTGTTTCTTATTTTATGTAGAATTTAATATTTTTCGATGTTATTTATTACAAGTTAATTTTTAGGATTTTATTTATAGGTATATTTACCTATGGTTTGTATAATTTATTTTTATTTTGTATTTTAAATTTTATTATTTTATTTTCTTATTTTATAAAATTATAACTTATTTTAATCTACATAAATATATTTTGAATTTTTTGATATAATATATACATTTAAATAAATAAATGTTTTAACTATATATGTATAGCTACTATATATTCATCTATGTATTTTAGTATAGTATTTATTTTTATATTTTATTTATGGTTTTATTAGTGTTCGAAATCTATACATCTGTTATAAATAAGATTTACAATATTCTAAAAATATAAATTATAAAAATAATAAATAATAAATAAATATGAATATTTTATTCAGGTATATTGTACAGTAAGGGTCCAAAACCTAACTTTCGCATACTAACTCCAAATAATATGAAACCATCTTCATTAAATAGCTCTTAAAAGTTATATACAATTAAAGGTGTTTTTGATATATCTAAGTTTTTATTTAGGAGATATGGGGTCTGGGAAGTTGGGATTTTGGAATATTATTTAGAGTATAAAATGTACATAGTATATTATTTGTGCATGAAATCAATTTTGTATTGTTCAGTATATCATTATCTACAACTTTCATGCACAAAGTTTCTTTATTTGAGGTATAAAAAGTAGAAAATAGAATAGGTTCTAAAAATGAATAAGTGATGAATAAATAAATAGGATTTATTGATGAATTTTGGCCCTTATCTCCCCCTACTTTATTCCTTGTCGACCCGGTCATCAAGAGTCTAGGTCTCAATTTAGGATCATAAAGTACCTTTGGCATTTTATTTGTTTATTCTATAATTTTGGCATGAAAACAATATTTTATACATTATTTATACAACAAAGAATGAATGTTATTTTGTGCAAATTAGGGCTAGTTGCATGCATTAGATAGGGTTTTTAAGGCCAAAATGATAGAATAAAGGTGATGGAATGGGTATTCATCACCCCCTATACTTGCCTTTGCTAGTCCCTGGCAAACACTGATGCAATAAGTGCAAAAAAACAAAGAAAAGAAAAAGAAAGAAAGTATATTAAATTCAATTCTCAAACTCGTCTTCACAAAATTAAAGTTTGGAGCTTAAGTCGGACCTCTAGAATTTTAGTGCGGTCGAACCTTATTGGGAAATGGATTTGAAACACAACAGCCTTCAAGAACCCCAAGCCTCTGCTCAAGTCTCCTCAATAGCCAGGTCAGAATACTTCAACTCATACGCAAACCCTTATGACTATGAATCTTATTTGTACATTGTATGTGATAGTGGCTCTCCTCAACTAAAATGACAAAGAGACTGACTTCTCCAGTATGACGACCCAATGATTCTCCAATCCAGCAACTCTTTCCTCGAGGAGGGGTTATTTCCTTCTAAGTTCAAGTGACAACCATCTCAAGAGGAGGGGATCAAGAGAAGAATGGACGGTAGCCAACATAGCCACCTATCCTAGGATGCATGACCAGTGTAGTCACGTCATTCAGCTGCAGGCTCACATGATATGACTTTGAAGCTCAAGCTTTCTTATTGACAATACAAATATGTACACTCAGGCATGCATTTTATTTTCAATCAGGCTTGTCCACTTTGCTAGAGTTTTTTTATTTTTCCTTTTTTTTATTTTTTTGAAATACTATATACAATAGCATTTACATATGGAATTTTTCCTGTTGAGCTAGTAGGCTAACCCTCTTTTAAAGTATTATTACAATCTGCACTCTCATGTCTTTAGTTATCTCTACTACTGGACATGTTGGGGTGCAGTTCCCTCCCTAGACGAGGATAAATTTTTCCACTTGTGTGCATCTCATACCGGTAAATTCAATCCCCTCACCACTCCAACTGAGTTGAGCCAAGTGAAAGGTGCATGCGTCCAAGTTAGGTCATTATCAACAAGAGTTGTGTGTGTGCTTCAAAATAGTCTATTTAGAATCAAGAATACATTGAACCAAGTCTTACGTCTCTCAAAGAATTAAGTCAACTAGATCAAAGTACCTCAATTACAGTTCCTATAAGGTTCTTGTGATTAGATAGATTTAAGGTCCAACCAAGCTCCAATCTTCATATTTTACTTAGACTAGTTCAATAATCAAAATTAATCCGAAAAATACGAATGCTATGCAAATATTATGTACAATGCAATGAAAAATATTTTTGTGATGCAATTTTCAAAGTTTTGAACTTTTATGGATTTTTGAAAAAGGTTTTGCAATTTTTTATGCAATTTTTTAAAAAGATTTTGCAAATATTTTTTGATTGTTGATTTTGCAAATATTTTTTTGATTTTTGAAAATGAAAGATTTTGGCTAAGAAAATAGGTACAAATATTTACATGGGGTGCATGGATTATTTATAAGAGTCTGAGTATTTAGGAATTTACAAGGGATATGTGATTATTTTTACATACATGTATACATAGTTAATAAAGAATTTTTGTGTGATTCATATATTCCTCAAACTTATTTGAAAATGATTTTACAAAGAATTTTGAAAACTATAGTTCAAAATATTTTTTACAAATATTTTATACAAACATTTACAAAATTTGAAAATCATTTTGTAATGGTTTTTCAAACATATATATAGATTTTCCAAATATTTTTGCAACCATTTTCCAAACATTTATAAATAGGTTTTCAAAAGATTTTATTTCACACACAGAAAAGAAATTTTTACAAACAAAATATTTTTACAATGGTTGAAAATATTTCATAAAATATTTTCCAAATAGTTTTAAAAAGTTTTTCCAAAAATGTTTTCAAACTATTTTCAAACAATTTGCAAAAAAAATATTTTTACCTGATTTATGAAACAGTAAATAAAAAAAGGATTTGTAGAATAATAGACATCTTTTATTAAGTGATTTAATTAATTGTATAGTGTATATATAATTTTATACAAAATTTTATACATATTTATTATTAAAAATATGAAAGTACGAGTTATGGCTTAAGTATATACGTAGTGTAGACGACCCCCCTATACTTAGCTTGAGCTATGTCCTCATAGATCAGAGAGAAAAGAGAAGATATAACTCGTAGTGAGTATAGAAAAGCCTAAAGAATAAACAAATGAAGAAATAAATAAATGAGAAGACCCCCCCATACTTAGAATCAAATAATCCTAAGTATAGCAGACTATACACAAAGTAGGGAGGGTCAAGGGTGGGAATGAACAGATCGTACTCGGATTATCTTCCTCTAACTTAGTGTCAGATATCCCTAAGTATAGACAAGAAGAGGAGACAGTTGAGAGGATCAAAGAATGAAAGAACTCGGGGTGCACACCACCCTATACTTAAGACAAAGTACATCCTAAGTATCGAAGACTGACAAAAAGGGGCGATGCCTTTTTGGTAGAAAAAGAAACATGAAAACAAAACGAAGAAAATATGAAAAGAAGAAAAGTCAGATGAAGATAGAAGAAGAGATCGAATAGGATGTATGCATCACTCCCCCTATACTTAGGGTAAAAGAGGCCTAAGTATAGGGAACAACAAGAGCGATGAAACGGAATGAAGAAAGAACACTTGGATCACCCCCCCCTACTTAGGACAAAGTGCATCCTAAGCAAGGCAACACATGCATATGGGGTGGATGAGAGAAACAATGGATGTGCAGGAGAAAATGAAAGCCGATGTACAATGAAATGGGTATACAAAGGATCAAGAAGGTAGAAAGTGGGCCTTCTTGCTGGACCGCTGAGGAATAGATCTGACAATGTGTAGGTCGACATCGGGGTCCTCAGCTGACACAAACCGATCAGGGTCGATCTGGAAGGTATCCTCAGTGGTCCTAAGGTGAGAAGGCACAAACGGGGCTGTGGAAGAAGTGTGGCTAGGTTCGGCCTTGGAAGTCTTGCAGATATCAAAGAAAAAAAAGCTTTAACTCATCAATGGAAGTAGTCAGGTCAAGTCCATATCAGCGAGTCTCAGCAAGGTCAAAACAAAAGGGAACGAACTCGTCCATGGAAGTAGTAAGGGCATGTTCGTCCTCTAAGGTAGGACCCGAATTGACTGATGAAAGCAATAAGATCAAGTTCAGCCTCATCAGTCTCTACTAAGTCTGCCCTCCACTCTAAGGTATCAATCGTGTAAATATCGTGGATGCCATCAACACAGTGACAATCACAGGAAGAAGAAACTCCAAGGTCTATGCTTTCCGAGTCTTCCTCCCTGCAGAGGAATTCTCGGGTCTCATCATCGGTCATAAAGAATACCTCTTTGATATCAGCAGATAAGTCATAGGCCTTGAGGTCAGGTAAAGAAGGTGGTCACATCAGGTGTATGTTTCTGGTCAACAGTGGGTTCGGTGATGATAACAATGCTCATCAGGATAGAAGCGAATATCTCCTGATCTGTAATCAATAACGACTCTTGTAGAGGAGAGAAAGGATTGTCCCGAGATGATTGGAGAGTGCTCCCCATGTGTGGAGGTCTCCATAAGAAATACAAAAAAGTCAACGGTGTATCTCATGCCATGAATCCAAATAACAACGTTCTCTAAAATACCCTTCATCCTCTGGATAGATCAATCAGCAAATTGAACGATCATCCTGGTTTTCTTGAGAGGCCCTAAATGAAGAGACTGTACCAACGAGAAGGGTATGATGAAAATTGAAGCACTGCCGTCAAGGAGAGTGTGATCACAAGAATAGTCAGAAATAGTGCATATGATAAATGGTGCAACAATGTTTCCTTTCCTAAAAGAAGGGTGGTGGGTGATGGCATGGGTAGTGGTCATGGTCAAGATATGACGCTCAGATCTGCTCCATCGCTTTCTCTTTTTGGGTTGAGGAGCAAATAAACGGGTCATGGCCTGGCGAAGTGGGGCATCAACGATCTCATGAATATCGACCACCACTTCCGGTTCAGTCGACATTTTTTTGAATGGGATCTCCTCCATACAAGGGAAGAGATCAAAGTCAGCATCTACACAAGGATGAACAAGAGCAATCTGTATAGTGTCATCCTTGGGGGTCAAAGGTAGGACAAGAGTTGAGTGAATATGGGGGCATGGGATCTGGCAGGTGGGTTTTCTCCTCACAAGATGAATCAATCATGTGTCTCCCGAATTCTTTTTGGATTTTTGATTTTTTTTCTCATTTTTGTATTTTTGGTAATTGCAAGATCTGATGATGATCCTTAAATGAATCCAAAACATCGTATAATGAAGCATCAATATAACTCTTATTTAGGCAAGTGAGGTCGTCAATCCTCGACTTCGTATGATCCATGATCTGGGTTAAGGTCTCAAGTGTGGAAAACATGAGAGGTGACTCCCAGAGCTCAGTCTCGGGTGGGTGAGGTGGTGAAAATTGTGATGACGGTGGTGGGTCAAAGTCCGAGTCCTGAAATAGTGGGTTAGGTGGATATATACAAAAAGGATAATTAGGAGCAAGATCCTCCTGATAACAGGGATGTGAATCAAAGTCAAAATTTGCTTCCTGAAAAAGGAATTAGCTGGTTATGTATAAAAGTTAGGAGCAAAGTCCTCCTAAAAAAATGGAGGTGGGCCGACTAGAGGGTACAAGGGATCCACAAAGTCCGAATAAAATTCACTCCAGTCGACCATCTCCAAAACAAAAGGAAAGTGCTCGGGAGAGCACTATGGTCAAGTCAAGAGATGTGATAACAAGGCGCTAATGCACAGAGACGATCGAGGATGCACATAAACAATCACAAACTAATACACACAAAACAAACCCCTCAATTCACCTACTCAACTCGGTGAAGACCGTGAAAGTTCGGTCTTTTTATCTTGGTTGTTTATAGAGTTAGGTGAGAATCACAAAATTGCACAATCACTTAGGAGGCCTGGGATTGGGGCACTAACCTTAGTGTGTACGTGAGCAGATTAAAGCGAATACAAGGAGGGGTTACTCTCCCCAAGACAAATATTTTTTCTTTTTTTATTTATTTTAGTGTCGGGTAACATTAGTAGTCACAATTTTATTGATTATATTTTTTTATATTTTTAATAAGAATGCATGAGCCTGTTGAGGAGTCAATCCCTTTAGCAACCTAGGTGGTCAAATCAGAGGAAGAGAGTCAGAAAAGAAATGCAAGTAACAAGTCGATGATGAATGCTAAAGCATAAATGCTCACCTTGCCTCCATCTCTCTACATGAAAGGATGCTAGGCAGAATTTAAACCTATCTATATGCAAATGCAAGACGATGAAATCAATCTAGATGAGAATATACTATTATCATGAAGAGTAATGTGATAATTACCTAGAATAGAACCAAATGGTTCGGTCTTGGAGCCTCCTCGGTGCCCACCACAGTGGGTCTTGCAAGCATTGTATGGAGGACTATCACGGCGCCGGTTCCGAGACTAAGTGAAGAGTAATTCAAAATTTGACTAAGTCCAAACAAGACTATAGGTGCAAACAAATGTATTAGGTGTTTGGCCTTAATCTATCATCAAACAATCCTATGCTAAGGCTCAATCACACAAAATAAAGAAAAATAAAATCGGAAAACAAAGAAAAATAAAGCGATGCAAAGCGTGAAAAAAACGACGAGGCCCCAAAGGGAGCAATCCCTTGGGCAGTGGACCTCGTGAAGTGGGGCAGAGTCCTGGAGAGTTCCGAATATAACAAATAAATAGTCTCTCTCCCTCTCTCTCACTTTGAATTACAAATAGATAAATAGATGCTAAAAGCTTTGTATGCAAATTTGTCTCCAGGTCCTTCTTTAATGTTAGGTCAGAAAGTTGCCTCACGTGAGTACACATGCACTCCTATAAGAGCTCCTCCCTCGATCCGAGTTCCTCACAACAAATTCAAACAAGAAGATGTGATTAGACAATTCAACAATTATACCAAATAAATCAAAAATTAAATAAAGCAAAAATATGGTTAAAAGAGACAAAGAAGACACAATAAAATAAAATCAATCTATGTGCAGTTGTTCTTCGGCAACAACACCATTTGATGCTTAGGATTTTGCGAGGGTCTAATGTAGTCTACACAAGGCAAGAACTATATTGTCGCTGAAGCAACCGCTCATGAAACCCCAATTAATCAACAATTAACCCACAATAATAATCAAGAAATGAAAATAGAGTGCGGAGTTAAAATTTATTATAACTCTACAACAAGGATGGTGTATAGGTGCATGTATTGTGCAGAGGTCGAACTCGGGAAGCAGAATGGACATATTGGGCAGATGAGTGCGATCGTGTGATTCTCCCTTGTCTCTTTTTTATTGTTTTTGTGGGGTTTTAATTTTAATTTTTATGTTTATATTTTAAATTGATTTTAATTTTCTGATTTTTATTTTCTTTTTATATTTTTCGAATTTTTAATTTTATTTCTTTTAAATTATATAATATAGGATATATATATACGACTATATATACAATATAGGCTACTGTAATAAAAATACTCAAAATACAAGAAATAAAATCTTTTTTGTTTCTAAATATTTTCCACTATTTTTTATATTTTTTAAGAGATTTTGCTAATTTTTATAGACTTTTAAAAGTAAAAAATACTCCAAATCAGGGATTTAATAATTGGTCAAAATTGAAATGAAGAAGAAAAATAGCAAATTAAGTCCAAAATTCTTCAAAACAATTTTAATAGATAGACAATGATATAATAAAATCCAGAGGCAGAAAAAATATATTTTCAGGATTGGGGAGTTTTTTTATCTTTTTATACTAGATTTTGGAGCTTTTTAATTTTTAAAAGTTTTCTTTTTCTATTTGTAGGATTTTTAGTTTCTGGAGTTTGAAAATAAAGAGATGAACACGATAAATAGTTTTTGGATTTTTTTCAAAAAAATATATTTTTGGTATTTTATACTGTAATCAGGACGAAAACTGTGCTCTTTTAATTTTTAATAAATATTAAAAAGTCCTAAATTGCAAAAATAAAATAATGGCATGGATTTGTGCAATCACGAGCTTAACCATATTTTTTGAGATTTTTTTGAGCAAAAATGGTATATTTATAATTGGAACAAATAATAAAATATGCATGTACCGATAGGGGCATATACGTAAATAAAATAAAAGTCAGAGGCCTTTCTGTAATTTTCACAAAGATATATAATCGGAATAAAAAATCTTGGGTCAAACGAAATATAAAAAGTCATGGGGCCTGCCTGCAAACCCCACCTCACGTGGGACCGCACGTGAGGTGGGATGGCGTGGACTCAATTGCAATGAAACTTCAATGGTGGTTTTGCAATTTTTACAAAAATATATAAAGTCATATGAAAGTTTCTCAATTAATTATTAAATACAAAAGTTGGTTGGGTAAAGGATGCAAAATATCCAGCCTGCTCGCGATTGGACGGCTCCTAAGATGTCACTTGCCACGTGTTGCGTTGTGAGCTGTCGATGACGCTTTGTGCATGAACGTCTCTGATTAGATCCCCAACGGAGATCGAACGGTGGAATGCACTAGATCTGACGTCCACGATCAAACTGGAAGGCAAGGGCGATCGAACAACGACGGTGAAGCCTTGAAGAACAAGGAGGAACTCCCCTGTCTCCGAACTTTGATCTATCATGGCGTGTGCTTCCGACCACCTGGGATGCTCACAGGAGGTGCAAAATATTGCCCAAGATCCTCCACGTCCGACAATTCCTTCAATGGAGGACCTGGAGCTCAGTTGATGTCGAATGGGCTTGGGGAAGAACTGGGGATCCATGTACCTTCTTTTGCTAAAAATGACCCGCCAAGGGGTCCTTAGCCCTCTCCAAAACCTACAGAAAATAATGCACATCACAAAGGTGGTATTGGGGGGTTTGTTGGCGTAGGTGGGGCGGAAGGTGTAGTGTGGTAGACGTGCCTCCGACAAGCGGAGGAGGCGAGGCATGGTATTCCAGATCCACAGTGGATCTGGTGGTATGGAGTGTGGTGGGATGACGAGAAACGAGGGAAAGAAGAGGAGGTGGTCAAGTGGGTCGACACGGTCGAGAACATGGTGGAGTGGTTCACCGGAGCTCTACTCCAACGAACTACGTGGGTGGCGTTTACAGCTAATACAAGTAATCAAAAGCCAAAATAAATGCATCAAATAAATCCTACGACTAGAACTAAGCTAAAAATTATAAAAGGAGGTTACCTCAAGCGGAGCTAAGCCATTAGATTGACCTCACGGTCGATGGTGGCCGGAGGTGGTGGAACGCACCTAAGGCCATGGACCACTACGCCACAAAAGAGATGGAGAGGAGGTTGTCACCCTCCTCGATCTAGAGCTTCAGAGAGGGGGGGGCAGACTAGGTCCAAGCGATTCAAAATGGGAAGGAAAGAGGCGGAACGGTTTTGTACAAGATGACTGAGTTGGGCCAAAGAACGAGGGAGCGTGAGTGTTTCATTGATCTAATCCTCGCGGTAACAAGCACACGTGAATCACCAATAATTGAGGAGAAAAAGATCCAAAAGAAACAACCCCAATCGATAATGGTATCGATCAGAGGAAAAAAGCAACATGGGGACAAGCATAGGTGTGTCAGAGGCTACATGAGGGGGGCATAAAATTGACAACAGTCAACTAGTGCCTCAACCTGGTTGGTCCACGCGGACGAACCAGGAAAATCATCCTAAAATTATTTAGAAATTAAATAATAAATAACAAATGATTTTATTAAAATAAATTTATAAAATAAAAGTTGTTTCTTATTTTCTATAGTATTTTATTATTTTTTATTTATTTTTTTCGAAGTTATTTATTACAAGTTAATTTTCAGGGTTTATTTATAGGTATATTTACCTATGGTTTGAATAATTTATTTTTATTTTTATTTTAAGTTTTATTATTTTATTTTCTTATTTTAAAAAATTATAACTTATTTTTATCTACATAAGTATATTTTTGAATTTTTCCGATATAATATATATGCTTAAATAAATAAAGGTGTTAATCATATATGTATAGTTATTGTATATTCATCTATGTATTTTAGTATATTATTTTATTTTTATGTTTTATTTATAGTTTTATTATATTTTAAATGCATAAATCTATTATACATAATATTTACAATGTTATAAAAATATAGAATTATAAAAATAGTAAATAACAAATAAAATGAATATTTTATTCGGGTATATTGTACAATAGGGGTCCAAAGCCTAACTTTCACATACTAACTCCAAATAATATGAAACAACCTTCATTAAATATCTCATTAAAAGTTACATACAATTAAACGTGATTTTGATATATTTTGAGTTTTTATTTAAGAGATATGTGTCTTAGAATTTGGGATTTTGGAATATTATTTAGAGTATAAAATGTACATAGTATATTATTTTTACATGAAATCAATTTTGTATTTTTCTATATATTATTATCTACGACTTTCATGTACAAAGTTTCTTTATTTAAGGTATAAAAAGTAGAAAATAAAATAGGTCCCAACAATGCCTAAATGACGAATAAATAATAGGAGTTATTGATGAATTTTGGCCCTTATCTCCCCCTACTTTATTCCTTGTCGACTCTGTCATCAAGATGCCTTGGTCTCGGAGTTTAGGGTCATAAAATACCTTTGATATTTTATTTTTTTTATTCTTTTTCTTTATTCTATAATTTTGACGTTAAAAATAGTATTTTATACAGTATTTATACAACAAAGAATGAATGTTATTTTGTGCAAATTAGGGTTATTTACATGCATTCGTTAGGATTTTTAAAGTCAAAATGATAGAGCAGAAGCGACGAAATGGGTATTCATCAAAGCCTATACCAAAAAAAATTCACAAAAATTGAGCTTTAGAAAAAAACCTGCTTCTTGGTGAAGAATCAATTACACTGACCGACTTTACAAGGGAGTGAAGACTACACTGGTCCTTTCCCACTTCTTCTTCCATTCTTCTAACCTATCCCCTATTCGGTTGTAAAGACTATACCTGACCTTACAAGGAAATATATATCTCCACAAGGACGAGTTACCAGAAGATTAGACGCCTTGATGGTTCAACAGCTTTGTCTGGGAAGAGCTAAACAAATTCACACACATGGTTCTATCATTTCAAGGTAGCAAGAGTATGCGACTAAGAGGAAGGTTCTGACATGGCTATGAATTGGACTGGATGATAGGAGTATAGAATCTAAAGGTTGTTATGTCATACTTCCCGACTTCCATGTGGTTCTGAACGCACCATTAATCCAAAGGCCTTCTCTGAGCTCCAAGCTTTGACTTTATTAAAGACTAGTTCTAAAGTCAACAATTATTCCAAGTTATTTCTTTTTCTTTTCTTCATTTTCATTTCTACAATTATTACATAAGTGTTTGCTAGGGACTAGCAAAGGCAAGTATAGGGGGCTGATGAATTCTCATTTCATCACCTTTTATTCTTTCATTTTGGCCTTTAAACCCTAGCTAAATGCATGTAAATATCATTATTTTGTACAAATTAGCATCCGTTATTTATTGTATAATTACTATAAAAAATACATTGTTTTAAGCTAAAATAAAAGAATAAAGAAAGAAAAGAAACATAAATAAAATTTTAAAGGTATTTTAACCCTAAACCGCGAGACCAAGGCAAGAATTTATTTAGTCGACAAGGAATAAAGTAGGGGGAGATAAGGGTCAAAGATACACTAAAAATTCCATTTATTCATTCATCAATAAAGCATTTTTGGGACCCATTTTATTCTTTGTTATTTATAACTCAAATCAATGAATTTTGTACACAAAAGTCATAGATAAAATTGTACAGAAAAATACAAAGTTGAGTTTGCACCAAAATAACATATAGTGTACACTTTACACTCAGAATGAAAAGCCAAAACCCAGACCTTCCAGACCCATGTCTCCTAAATGAAAACTCAAAATACCTCAAAATCACATTTAATATCATATAGATTTTAATTAGCTATTTAATAAAGGAGGTTCATTTAATTTGAAATTAAGGTACAAAAATTAGGTTTTGGACCTTATTGTACAATATACCCGAATAAAATATTCATTTTATTTATACTTTACTATTTTTACAATTATATTTTTTTTATAAATTTGTAAATATTATTTATAATATATGTAAATATTTATAATAGAATAAAGCTGTAAAGAAATAATAAAATAAAATAACCTATAGAAATACATAGATGAAATACATATACTTATACCTATATAATACATACCCCTATTTATTTAAGTGTATATTATACATCAGAAAAATACAATAAAATATATTTGTATACCTAAAAATAAGTTGTAAATATATAAAATATTAAAATAAAATTATAAAGTCAAAATAGAAAATAAAAAAATTAAGCAAATCATATGTCAATATACCTATAAATACACTTACAAAAAGTAACTTGTAATAAATTGATTCGTAAAAATAATTAAAAATCATACTAAAATACTACATAAAATAATAAACATTTTTTTTATTTTATAACCAAAATTAATTATTTACTATTTTAAATAATTTATTTATGAATAAGGCTTCTATTTATCCTGTAGCGTCCTGCGTGGACCAATAAGGAGGTGAGGACTATTGACCTCGGTCAACAACCTCCTCTCTCTTCCTCGAGTCGCCCGATTATTAGGACCCCTGATTTCGTCCTTTTTCCCGCTGGGACTCATGATGCCCTGGCTAGGCATGATGTGCGATTCATGGAGATTGAACATCCTTGAATCATGCCCTAGCCAAAGATCCAATCAACACTCCTAGATTCGACCGCACTTCCTCAACACTCATGTTTATAAATAAGTCCACCTCCCTCTGATCTCTATTTGGTCATGTTTCTTCCCCTAAAACCTGCCATCCTTTGCCTAGTACGCATCCTTGTGACAAGGGGGAGGTTCACTTAGGTGTTGGTGTGATCGTAGGAGGAGGGAGGTGTACCCAAGGTAACGCTCCGATGGTCATCCTGCTCCCTGGTCCACCACCATGTTAGAGCTATGCACTTTACCATTTCTCGGTAGACATTAGCCGTAGTTCGATTCTGCATTTTTATTTCATGTTTAATCGTCTGCATTAGCGTAATCTATATATCTTAGTTCGTCGGAGCTCTAGAGCTTCAGCCACTGTGATTCATTATTACTCTTTGTCTTTTACCTCCGCAACCATCCCATCACCTAGCCTCTGCATTTCTCCACATCCTCGACCCATCATACCCCTTCAAATCATTCTGGATCGAAGGATCCGTGCTCCATCAACCACCATCGCCGGACCATACTCATATCCCCTCCATATTGCCTCAAATCCACCCCAATAACAACCGAAATCCTTTGCCTTTGTCGTAGTGTGCTTTTGCACATTTTTGCAATACTCGAAGAGCCCATTTGAGAGCTGAAGGCATTCAAGAAGAACCTCTAGGCACATCACTCTCCAGGGCTCCATCGATGAGCCCTAGATCATTTTGAGGATACCTCCAGCTGCGGAACACCTCCATGGAGTGATTGGGCAACTTGGCAGCATCTGAAGAGCTCGAAGGAGGGGGAATCGAAGGATCAAAGCTCAGGGAAGGCAACCTTCTTCACTATTCTTCGTCACGAGCAGCAACCGTCCGATCTGGGGAGAAGCCCCAGATTTATCGTTAACCGTCGGATCTAGCAAGCCTCATCTGCTCTATATCAACCCAAGATCTAATCTCGTACGTCTATTATCGAACCGTCATCAAGCTTCCAAGACGTGACACATGTCAAGTGGATTACTTGCAGCCGCTCGATGAAGCGCTATTTGGGGGTATATTGCACATATAACCCCCCTACATTTTTGCTTTATTTATTAGTTATGTAAATAATTATTATAATGTAAATAAAATTGGTAATATTGCATAGAGACCCCTGTAGTTATTTGATATTTCATATTGGTCCAGTCCAGCTTAGCTCACGTGTTGTTCCACGTGAGCTGGGCAAATTGCATATATGTCATGGCAATTTTGTGAATTGTAAAATAGTCCATTAAATTCAAATATATGTTTTATATTTATGTAAATTTTGTACATAAGCCCCTGACTTTAATTTTAATTGCAAATATACCCTCGAGGTACATGTTTTTATGCTTGTATTCCCTTTATTAAAAATAGCAATCGTACTCCAAAAAAGATGAAAAATAGGATTAGATGTAGTTAACATGCACATTCATGCCATTTTTAATTTTTGTATTTTAGGTATTTTAACTATTTTTAAAAATCAAATGAGCACGATTTTGCCCCTTTTTGACTTAAAAATTATCAAAAAAATATATAAAACCTTTTCGAAAAATCCCAAAAAGTTCTAAAAATGGAAAACCCTTAAAAATAGAAAAAGAAAATGCACAAAAATTAAAAGCTCGAAAATCTAGAAAAAAATTACGGAAAATTGCTAAAAATCCCAAAATAGTTATCTTTGTTTTTGAATTTTTTAATATTATTATCTATCTACTAAAATTGATTTGGAGAATTTGGGACCTTATTTACTATTTTCAATCTTCAAATCTATTCTGTCTATTTATTTCATCCCTGATTTAGGATGCTTTTATTTTAAAAATACTTAAAAATATGCAAAAATTCCAGAAAAATAAAAAAACACGAGAAAAAAAAATAAAAAGCCTAAAAAAATATTTTTTTCTATATTTTTGAACTATGTATATACATATGTATTACATACGACCTACATGTATATAAATAAATACATATATATATATATATATCTTATTTTCAAAGATCCAAAAAGGAATTTAAAATTATAAAGATTTAAAAAATCTATATATATATACCTTATGTGTATATCTCTACCTATGTGTACGTGTATATCTCCATTGATATTAACCTAATATACCTTATTATTATTAAATTGAATATGCATATAAATATTTACTATCAATTCAACATAAAAAAAGAAAAAAAATAAAAAAGCCGCATAAAAGACTTAAAGACAAGTATGTGCATAATACACATTGATTCGCAATAATCATAGGCTTCCTCGTTTGCTCTCTGTGATTCGACCTCTACATGCAATACATTTCTATTTATAGAGTATAGTAAATTGTGCCTCACATTTTTGGCTATTCATTGCTTATTGTTATATTGTGGATACTTGTTGATTGACCTAGGGGATTTCTTGCGTGTCGCCTCAACGACAATTTATCTTCGCATTATATTAGGATACTTTTAGATCGATGTGGCAAAGCTCAGTCATTAGTAGGCTCCTACTTCAGGAGGAGGAGCCATGGAGGAGGCCCTCCTTAGGTTGTAAAAAGAAAAAATTGCTTGAATCCTACCAAAAAATAAGATTTTTGATATAAGTACAAAATCATTATTTGACTAAGGGACTGGGAGGTCAAGTGTTTGTAATCCAAGATATCTTAGATAACTGCATGGTATAGATTGTAAGACATCATTTACTTTCTTCTCTGCTACTTATTGAAATATGAATGATTTGAACATCATCATTGGGATGAACTGGTTAGAAAGATATCATACATGCCTAGACTATTTCCAGAAGGTAGTAAACTTTTGCCTTCCTAACTCTATAGAGTTTCAGTTCATTGGAAAGATATCCAATGATGATGTTGAATGTATCATTGCTCTGAAGTCACAATAATTGTTAGAGTAAAGGTGCAAAGGTTATTTAGCTTATGTATCCACTACATCAGGTCAGACAGAAAGATAGAAGATGTACCTATAATATGTGAGTTTCCCGATTTATTTTCAGATGAAATATTTGGATTACCACTTGAGCGGCATATTGAATTTGAAATATCTCTCAGATGAATCTCCATTTCACCACCTTTATTCTATCATTTTGGCCTTAAAACCCTATCTAAATGCAAGTAAATATCATTATTTTGTACAAATTAACATTGATTATTTATTCTATTTATTGTATATAAAATATAGTTTTTAAAGTCAAAATTATATAATAAAAAAAAGAAAAGCAAAAGAATAATATGACAAAGGTGTTTTATGACCCTAAACCTCGAGACCAAGTCAATAATTGATTTAGACGATAAAGAATAGAGTAGGGGGAGATAAAGGCCAATAAATCAACAAAAATCATATTCTTTTATTCATCAACAATTCCTTTTTGGTACCTATTTTATTCTTTATAATTTATACCTCAAATAAATAAACTTTGTACATGAAATTGTAGATAAATATATATATATATATAGAAATACAAAACTAATTTCACACAAAAATAATATACAATGTGCTTTTTATACCCAGAATAAAATTCCAAAATCCAAACTTCACAGACCCATATCTTCTCCAAATGAACTCAAAATGCACAAAAAATACCTTAACTGTATATAACTTTGTATTAACTATTTAATGAAGGTTTTTTCATTCAATTTGGAGTTAAGATGCAAAAGTTAGGTTTTGGATCCCTATTGTACAATATACTTGGATAAAATATTCATTTTATTTATTATGTATAATTTTATATATTTATAAATATGTAAATATTATTTATAATATATGCATATATTTAGAATAGAATAAAACCATATAAAATAATATGCAAAACTACATAGATGAAATACATATACTTATACCTATATAATATATATCTCTATTTATACCTATATAATATATATCTCTATTTTTTAAGCATACAAATGACATCAGAAAAATATAACAAAAAGATATTTATGTATATAAAATGAGTTATAAATATATAAATTAAGTGCATAAAATAAAAAAATAAAAAATAAAATAAAAATAAAATACATAAAATATAGATGAGTATATACTTGTAAAAAGTAACATATAATAAAGTAAGCCATAAAAATAAATAAAAATCATATTAAAATACTACAAAAAGTAATAAATATTTTTTATTTTATAACTTAAATTTAATTAATCCATTTAGTATTTATTATTGATTTTACAATAATTTCAGATCTGCCTTTTTTTCTGGTTGGTCCACGTGGACCAACCATAGTGGGTCAATAGTTGATCCCGGTCAACTCTTCTCCCCAAGTCCTAGCCCTGTCAAAATCGCATACTCCCCTCCCCTTCTCGATCCCCCCCCTCAATACGTCGTTCGAGTGGTTGTACATCCTTTATAGGGTTGACCCCTATTCATCCGTGAATCATGTCGTTTGCTTAGGGTTTAATCGCAACGACACGCACGTGATCCTCCCTCGAACCTCTCCCTGTCGCTATCCTTGTACATAAGCACCACCTCCTCTTCTTTGATTGAATCCATTTTTGCACCATTTTAACTCCTCCTTTCGAGCTCCGATTCGAGGCTCGTGATAGGAGCTCTCTCCAGTCAATTGCAATAAAGAAAGGCATGGGAGGAGGTTGATTCCACCATCTCCGACGATGCTCCGCCATGAGGTCCCAATCTCATGGCCAACGCCACTCGAGGTCCTTTTTCTTACTTTCTAGATAGATTGTGATTCCAGCATAATATTTACGTCTTTAGTTTCATTTTTAATCGATCCCAGTACCGTGGAATAGTTGCCCCGAAGTTCACCGGAGCTCAGCTCTGACAAGCTTTCCTCTGTACTCCGTTGTGTTTTCCGACCAGCAACCACCTCCATTTCTTCCCCTTGTCGCTTCTCTTCGACATGTGCCACTCCATCCACCCAGATCCTCCATGGATATGGAGATCATCATCTCCACCCTGCCACCTCGTCGGAGATGCCCATCTTCCACCCATTTCACCCATCGAGCCCCCAGGACCGTTCGCCTTTTTGTTTCTGAGCTAACAACGCAGATCCTGGGAGTTGAGGGCCCTATCATAGGGTCGATTTTTCTAAAACACCTCCCAGGAGCCTCGCCGGAGACATCGACCTCCATGTCTCATTCCGTGAGCGCTGGACCTACTTGGAGGTTAAGGAAGGTGTGTTGCAACAACAGGAGCATTTAGGGATCATCGACGAGCTCACAGGAAGTTGGAAGAGCGAGTTACACCAGATCCAAGCTCGCCTTGGGTGACTTTATCCTGAGTTCTTCCAGCCACCTCGACCACCGTTGGATCTAGAGAAGCTACTAGATCGTACAGTTGACGCCAGATCTTCCACACCTCAGCCGTAGGATCTCGATCTGAGATCTAATCGTGGACATCCAACCTAAGCATCGCCGGGCCTTCTCGTGCAGACACATGGCAAGTAGAATATGTGGAGACGTCCGATCGTGAGCTTAGTGGGGGTATTTTGCACTTTCACCACATATTTTTATTTATTTACATTTAATCTTGTAATAATTTTAATTAGTGTAAAACTTTTGGTGAAAATTACATGTGAGCCCCACCCTTCTTTAATATTGCATTTGGGTCTATGTTAGGTCACCCCCTGTGTTGTCCCACGTTAGGTAGCCATTTTGCACTTAAGCTCTCACGGGTTTTGTATTTTCAGTTTAGTACTAGAACTTTAAATATTAGTTAAATATTTTTTGATATTTTGCAGAAACAACCTCACACTTAATTTTAATTATAAATATGCCATTTCCAGTTCATTAATTTTAGTGCTTGTATTTTATTTATTAAAAATACCATCTATGCTCTAAAAATACACAAAAATTGGGTATTGTGCATGCTAGCTTGTACATTCACGCTATATTTTTAGAATTACATTCTAGACATTTTACATATTTTCTAAAAAAATAAAGTATTTTGCCCATGTTTGACTTATAAAATACCAAAAAATAAATATCTTTGAAAAATTCTAAAAAAAATTGTCTATCTTTTATTTAATAACTCCATAATTAAAAATCTCTAAAATTTAAAAAAGAAAAAGAACAAAAAGTAAAAAGCTCCAAAATCCTTTATAAAAACATAGAAAATCCTCAAAAATATCCATTTTATTTTGTAATTTTCTTTATATTATTTATTATATATTAAAATTGATTTGGAAAATTCTGGACACTTTTTACTATTTTAATCTCCAAATCAATTAAATATATTTATTTAATCCTTATTTTGAGATATTTTTGACTTTAAAAATACTAAAAACTAATAAAAATCTCCCAAAATCACAAAAATAGTAGAAAATTATATGGAATCAAAAAATAATTTATTTTATTTGTTATTTATTTTTAGTAGAATTTATAATTCTATTATCCTATATTGCATAAATAGTTATATATAAATTCCTATATCATATATTTAAAAAGAAAAGGAAATTAAAAATAAGATAATATAAAAAGAAAATGAAAATATAAAACTAAATAATTAAAACATATAAAAATGGACATTTATAAAAATATAAAATTAAAAACCCACACTAAAAAGAAAGTAAACAAAATAAGAAGAAAGATAAATTTTGTGCTTAATTGCCCGATCCATCTAGTTTGCTCCATGTGTTCGACGTCTGCACAATACTTACACTAATACATACCTTTGTTGTATAGTTATAATAAATTTTAATTCCATACATTTATTCTTATTGTTGTATTTATTTGTGGGTTAATTGTTGATTGACTTTGGATTTCTTAGGAGTCGCCTCAGCGACATTTTATCTTCTCTTTTTGTGAGGATATCTTCTGACCCACGTGAAATCCTAGTTATCATATGGCATCGTTGTTGGGGAACATCTGCTCATAGGTTGGATTCATTTGATTGTTCCTTCTTGTATGTGTGCCTCTTCATTTCTTTGTCATTTTATTTGATATTATTTGTGAGTTTTCTAATCACCCTCTTTGTTTTACTTTGTTGTGAGGGACCGTGGATCGAGGGAGGCTTTCCTAGGAGCGTTTGTGCACCCACGTGAAGCAGAGTCGGCTATTCAACACTAGCCGACAGGAGAGAGCGACAAAGGAAAGCTTAGAGGAATTTTGGAAGATAGTGTCACTTAGCATTTTTTGTTCATTTATTTTATTTGTAACTTAAGTGTGAGAGAGATACTTTACTTGTAATAATTTGGACTCTCCAGGACTCTAATACTTCACGAGATCCACTGCCTGAGTGATTGTTCACTTGGGGGCCTCGTCGATTTTTATCACATTTTCTCCGCTTTCTTTTTTCTTTGTTTCACGATTTTATTTTTTATTTGTTTTGTGTGATCGAGCCATAGCTTAGATTTGCTTGCTCGATAGATTAAGGTTCAAATCCCTAATATATTTGTATGTACCTATAGATTCGCTTCTAGACTTAATCAAATCGTAAGTGTTTATTGTTTGAACTTGATACCGCGCACTGCGAGGAACCTTATACAGCGCTTGCAGGACCCATTGTGGTGGGCACCGAGAGGTTCCCAAGATCGAACTTAGGTTTCATATCTAGATAACTAGCATATGGTGCTTCACACTTATAGTATATTCTACTCCAGGGCGATTTCATCGGATTGCATTAGCATATAGATATGTTTCAGTTCTGCTTAGCATCTCGCATGGAGAACGTCGGGAATCACTATGAGTCTTCTATATGAGCATCCATCATAGTTTGCGACTTGCATTGCATTTCTGCCTTCTATTGTTTCTAGTGAAGATCAAATAGCTGATATTTTCACCAATGCCCTTTCTAGAGATAAATTTCAGAGATGTTCCAAGCTGAGCTTGATAAACATATATGCTCCAACTTGAGGGGGAGTGTTGAGATATTTACATCTTGTTATACTTATTTCTCTTTCTTTCATGTACCTCTTGTGTAATTTACCTAGTACTATTCTCTTATATAAGAGAGCCTAAGGTTTCAATAATAGAATACAATACTCTGTTTTTTTTCCACCAACATACATGTGTATGTGCTTGCGTGTGTTTTTGGAGGCAAGAAATGTCATTTTACTGGGATATATGGTGAAAGTTGACTGGTTATCTTTTCCAAAAACCTCAAATTAAGTTTGGTGTATGTAATTATATTTCAAGGGTTGGGGATCCCTGTTCCCGAATGTTGCACACCCCTTCATGTTTCATTAGAAAAAAACGAGAATGCTGCACATGTTAGTAGCTCTGAACTCTTGAAAAAAGTTTCAGGTGTGACCAAGAGGATTTTTAATGAAAATAATTATTTTTATTAGAAAATATATGAGTCCTTGTCTATGTGTTGATGGAACATGCATCCAAAGATGGACTGACTCCGAAGCACGGCTCGCTTAGAGAGGATATCCTCTGCTGCAGGGTCTGTTGCAACAGACTGCAGTAGAGGCATGGGCCGCTCGATTTTGATCGAACGGTTTCCACGAGTTTGCACTTTTTTGTGGGTCTTACCGTACGAATTCGTGGGAACCGCTCGATCAAGATCGAGCGACCCACGCCTCTATTGCAGTGTCTGTTGCAGCAGACTCTGCAGCAAAGGATTCGTTTCCCGGCTCGCTAATGCTACTATTGAAAGCTGTTTTTTTCAAACCGATGTTACCACTGGGGGACTTCCCCTTCCTATTTCCCTCTGTAAACTAGCTGAATTCTGCAGTTCATTACAGTCTTCTGCCTTTATTTTTCTTGCCGGGGGTATTATTTTATCATCTTTAATATTATTGTTGTTTTTTATCCGATTGTGACACATGTGATGAGATCGTAATTTGTCGATAACGGAGATGAAGATCCACAGGAACAGTTTTATGGTTGCATTTATACACTAGTCTCATACATCAAGTAGTGGTGGTGTCTGCTTACTCAGTATGGCCTCTCTCCTACATAGTTTCCTGGAGGGTCGTAATTACAGGTGATGAACCTGTCACCGTTGTCGCATAGAACCCGTGCACAACCTAGTCTCCATGTGTGCCTCCAAACGATCTGCGTGTAGTGCCCGCACATCTCCCCAACACGGCAGGTGTTGCTCGAGTAGTCGTAGTACTTCTCCTCTGCCGCCCACGTCCGCACTGCATCTGCAGCCGACCATTGTGACCCACCGCCCCAGAAGATGTTCTCTCCCAATCTGAAGCCGCCTTCCGGAAACGAGTGGCGGAGAGCGCAGTCGCCCTGTCTCTGTGCTGCCCACCACCTCGCGTAGGCCTCGAGGCTTGAATCCCACACGAGGGGGAGTTCGAGGTGTGCGGCGCGAATGAGGTTGTGGGTGTAAAGGAACTCGAGGGAGTCTGTGAAGCAACTGAAGCAGAGGGCCTTCGATGCATCGTAGACTGTCTGGTTGTCGGGAGTGGGCAGGGGCCGGGGAGTTACCGGAGCAGTCGGCGGCAGCGTTGCAATGACGGCGACCGCCATCAGGGAGGTGGAGATCAAAGCAAAGAGTTGGAGGAAGGTTTTGGGCGTCCTCATGCTCTTGTAGTTGGTCTTTGTTGGCACACGTGAAATTTATAACAGCAGTGTCAGGATTACAAGTTACACCTTGTCTTTTTTTCCCAAATGCAGGGGCTTCCTTGGAGTTGAAAATGTGGGCATTGAGTCCAATGCTTATCAAAAGGAATTCGATATCTTTTTGCTGTTGCCAATTGTTTAATATTTGTTGGGGCTTTCGGCGATATGAATGATTTGGGGTACGGTGCAGCAAAGTTGCCTTTAGGAAATGGGGTCTAAACGGATCCCGTGACCCGGAAATGGCAGCCCGTGACCTTTGACGGACCCACCGGAAACGAGTGGCTGGGAGATGTCGCTCTCCTCAACTGCCACTAATCTGTTGCCACGTGTCCTACTGGCCTTGTTGTATCATCACTATTTTGGGTTTTTTAGACCTGTGCCTCTTCGAGATTTTACAGATATGCTCCTACCTTTTTTGTTGCTCAAATCAAGAGACCGTCAAAAGCGACGCTTTCCAATATTGGCAGTTTTGCAATTTTATATGATGCCATAGCACTGAAAGTACTGATAACATCGTTCGTTTATAGAATTAATCTATTTGGGGGTTTTGTCGATCGAAATCTTTCACATATCCGGTGATTAATATTGATAATTTATGGTGTAGGAATCTTAGTAACAGATGGAATGAAAGCGTACATTTTGTTTCGCGGTACCTGTAACCCATTTAAATAATGAGGGTGCTCCTTAGAATCGAGTATCCGTTAGAATGAAGCGGGACGATCTGTAGACCTGTAATGATGGGTCACGATTGAACAGATCAGGTAGCCAAGCCATGAACATCCTTATGTGATTGAGCTATCTCATGTAAGTTTAACACTCAAATGCCTACAAAACCTAATCCAACACATTCCTATGTGAAAGGCAGAAGGGGGTGATCGGAGGATGGGGGATGAGTGATCAAAGGGAGATGGTGTGCAGATAGAGGTAACTCTCATTGTCTGAGGGTGTGCGGTGAAAGGTTGATTAGAGACCTGCAATGGTGGTCGAAAGTGCGGCGAAGGTGTCGATAGAGGCAAGGAGTTTGAAGGAAGACCCTCGTGCAGTGGGAGAGTGTAGTGAGGGCGTCATTGAGGGGAAGGCGATTGTGCAGTATAATTACAAAATCAAACCTACAAGGGACATTGGGAAGGAGCTTATATGATTGGTAAGCTCGGGTGCATGTTGTCTTTGGAATGGATTAATTAGGTTAAGATGGGTGGGAAGGGAACATGCTCCATCTATGGGATAGTTGGGTTCATTTGACGAGGAATGGACAAAAAACAGTAGCATTGGCTATAAATGGTCTTTAATACTCAAATAGATCGAATAGGGTTAATATCGCCAAGAGGGTTTAGATGGATATTGGGATCCGCTTGCATTCGGGATCCCTTTGTACTAGGAGTAATAAATGAACTCCTCAAGGTTAAGTTTCTTTGAATCCCCGGTGTTTTCTTCTCCGTAAATAGTGAAACTGATGGACATCACCTAAGGACATAATCCACGAGCGAACCTTGTAAATGGGTGTGCCTACATCTTTACTTGATTGATCGTGTTTGTACGTGTTTATTTCTGCTACTCTCAACAAAAGGAGTGATCTGAGCTGTGAGATCTTCATCCAACTATTCTTGCGTGTCCTCTTCCACTATGAATAGGAAGATAATTTGGAGATTCATGTATAAAAAAGCAAAGATGGAAAATGTCCTATTCGCTAGCAGAAGGTTAATGCAAAGACCTAAGCGATTCGATGATCCTGTATTAAACACAAAAGGATATATTTATTATGGGCTCTTTCTTAACTAGAGACAGTGATTTGGGAAATTTTGTGTAATTTTTCATCTTTTAAAAAAACGCTAATATCTTACCTTTTGAATCCATTTCAATGATCTGGTGATTGACTTTTTTTAAGTTCATTCGTCAAACTAAAAGTTCAACCGCTTATCAAATAATACATGTGCAAAGCAGTTTTCTCTGTCGTCCTAGGATTAGAAGCTAGTTATTACAACTTCAACCAATATTTTCTAAAATGAAGATACTTCAAGCAAAAAACTATGATGATTTGTTCATAACAGAAGGGCAATACTGTGGATTTCGTAAGAATATATGGTATAAGTGTAATTGTAATTGGAAAAACTTGTAAGGGCACATGTGTAAAATTCTATATCTTAAAATGTATTTTGTCAAATTCATATAAATATATATACAAGATTTTCAAAGTTAAAATTCTAATTGATGATGAGTGTTGCTAACCTATTACTTCTCGTAATTGTGATGATGAAAACTTCTTTTCGTGGAGGCATCGTTTCTGCTATATTGAAGGTGACAACTGTTAGCAATGTGAGCCCGAGGCGAACCATTCCTACAATAAATGTTATTGTAATAAATGATTTATCAATAAAAGTTATTGATTTTGTTTCACTCCCTTTCTGATATTGAATGAATGAATGCACTATAAGGTCCCTCTGTACAATAAGGGTTATGTACCATGGTCAACTTGATAATCATACAGTTGTTGATTCATTAAGTGAATCATAGAGGCTGATGCTTGGATGAATATCTAAGGAGTTAGATAGAGGACTCATCAAGCATCATCAATGATTGACAAGTAGTGATCTCCAGTCTGAGTGGGAGATGGGAATCTCATCTCAATAGACTGATATCTGATCGACCTCTTGATGCAGGTCCTCTGCATAGGAATATTGATTCGGAGGTATCAGATTAGTTGAGTCAATGAGTTGACTTAACGAGATCGAGATAACCAAAGACCTATGATGAATGCTGTCACATCACAGGCAAATATCCTCTGACCAGAGACAGATGTATTGCTATATGTCTGAGTATGTACATTTGGCAAACCAATAGGTTGATGACCTAATCAAGGTCTATACACCGGTGAGCTGGTGTGCATGTAAGGGCATATGAGTAATACGATCTCTCAAAGGGATCATACAGGTTCACTTGTGAACCGGGAGACATGAGCTCACTCATGAGGTGTTGGGATTGACCAAATTCCATGCATGGTCATCATGCTTTAGAAGCATGATATGAATTTGAAGGTAAGATATATGCTTTGTGAAAGCATATGATCTGTACCATATCCCAAGGACCAAGATTGAGAAACTTAATGATCAGACTATGAAGATGACAATGTAAAAGTGATCTTTATCTTCATGATGATCATGAGTCTTCCAGTATGCAGGATGTGCAGGTATTGGGAATACCTGAAGGGTGATTTGATCATAAACGATTGTATAACCATGACGCTTCCATTCCGAGGGAGTGATGAAACAGGTCTGGATTTTAGTGACTCCTCTCATTAGAGAAGTGGCCTAATCTTAGTCCATTTACTGGACATTGATCTAAATGAGATTCAGATGCAATGAGAAGATTAGGTATACGGTCTTGATTTAATCAAGCATCTGTGAGAGGTCCATGGGATCTGGATTTGAGATGTGATCTCAATATTCAAGTCACTATACATGGAACAATACAATCGCCCTGTCCTTATCTCCAAGTATCTGAGGAGAAATAGCATTGTTCTTAAATGGTTTAAGAGCAATTCCATAAGATCTAAGCAAAGAGAAGTTGATAACTAAATGTGATTTAATTATCATGATGTATGAGAAATTATCCAATATAATTAAATGTAATTTAATTATTATGGATAAGAATAATGTGGATAGTGATATCCAATTATTCATAATATGTTATAAATGTGATTTATAATATATTAGAGAGAGTTAATATAATTTATATTAGTAGATTAATTATTAATGTGTATTGGATACACATTGTCTAATTAATTGAAAATATAAATTACATTTTGTTTTGGGTTGTGAATATGATTCACAATATTCCAATGTCAAGATTGCAATATTTCCAAAATTAATTGAGAATTATTTTGGTGAATTAAAATACCAACAAATTGTTGTTGGAAAATAAGTAGAGAGAAAATCAAGGAGATGTGCAATCTCATGGGAATCATGAGATTGCATTCCCCATTAGGAATGAGGGGGGCGGCACCCAATTCCCTTGGGAAATTGGTGGCCGTCCCCTCTTCTATATGGGGAGAGTATCTCCTTTGCCTTCTCTCTCCTTATTTGATTGATTTAAATTTGATATTAATATTTATTTGATTTATCAAATATATTTTATCAAAATTAAATCACAAGTTGTTGGTTTTTACTAACAACAATCTTGACCATTGGATTGACATAAATCAATCTCATCCATTGATTTTTTATGTCACATGGATTGAGATCCATGGATCCCAAAACCCTATAAATAGAGAGGCATACTTGGCTCTCTCTTTACATGCTATTGTAGCACTCTTCTCTCTCTCTTTTTCTCCATACTCGACAGCCCTCTCTCCCCCTTCTTCTTGGTGGCCGTCCACCTTGGTGGAGAGAATCGTCGTCGCCCTCGCCTTCGTGCTACCGCTTCGACGCTCTGCGGTTCTCCGTCTACTTCGAGTGCTTCGCCCACGAAGGAGACGTTCGATCTCGTGCGACGAGATCAGGAGCAACCGTGCTTGGATCAACTTCTTGGATTGCGAGGACTACGCGGTTCATCCCCGCGCTCGCAAGCGATCTCTCCGACGATCGGACTTGAGACAGGAGATCTCTTCTCTTAGAGACTCGATCAACCATGCTTCAAGAGGTATTGCATTATACTTGTTGTGGTTATAGATAAAACGATCCGAGAATTGTTCTTGGATCATGTGGTTTCATCGAATAAATTTTTTAAATTCCGCTGCACCGAACAACTAGTGCGACTAGTCGTTCTTCGTCGTATCCGATACGACGCTCACGCATCCGTGATGCGCTTGAAGATTTCTCCATATCCTTCAAGTGGTATCAGAGCCTTAGGTCGACGGTTTCGAATAGTGATTCGCTAACCAAGGACGACTTGGGTTCGTTAAGGTCGCGAAAGTTTTTATCGCATTTGATTTCGCAGATCTGTTTAGTAAATAAATTCGGCACTGTTTAAATTGTTTAAACACGAATTTAATACTTGGATTATGTTTCCCATTAAATAAAGAAACCATAAGATCTGAGTTTGCGTAAATCGGATTTCGTATGCTCGAGATATGGTCGTTTTAATGAACATGTATGCACTGTTGCGGGAACTGTAAATCTGAACGTGATTAAAATGTTAATTACTGTTTAGAGTTGCCTCGAAATGCGTGAAACATCACTTGGTTTCTGTCTTAAATCAAATTAGCAACTTTAAAAATTGACTTTGCTTAATTTGAATTTAAATTGATTGAGATATGCTAATTTTAGTAAGTAGGGGTCACTGCTGAAATTACTTTCCTAATCAAGAACAATGTGATTGTCAATTAATGAAATTAATTGTTAATTTCGAGAAATAATTATGAAAAATATTTGTGAAATGTTAGAGAATGATTATTTCCTTAATTGACTTGGCCCCAATCAATTAGATGATTAGATTTGATCTAAATCATAATTGAAATCACAATCATCAAACTTTTTGCTTGAATAGGATTGAGAATTTGTCTAGCAAATTTCCTTATAATCAAAATTGTTTTGATTACTATATGGTATAATTTCTGTTGAAGAGTCGATGATCATCTCAAGTACAAATTAATCAATTTGGCATTATCCTTTCCCGAGGCGGATATGGTGTCTAGTCGGGGATCGCTGGGGTAGCGGGTTGCAACGTATGCGGTCCGTCCCACTCCCGCCGGTACTGGCCATGACAGCGGGTAGGGCCGGGATAATATCCGAGGGATTATGATGTATTTTTTCTAATTATTAAAATACGAATTAATACGTACTTTGAGAATAATACCATATATATATTCAAGCATAAAATTAAGTTTGATTGATTAAATTGGATTGATAATTAATTTAATATGATTAAGTTAATTATATCCAATTAAGAATACTCTAATATGAATTAGAGTTAATAATTCCCTTGAAAGAATTAATTATATGAATGTGATTCATAGTAATTAATTAAATTTGAATTAGAGGTGGAGGATCACATAAGTGACATCCATGGTCTCCCGTCAAGGCGAAGGGTTTCTGTCGCCAGGGATTGTATATAGGAGACGCCTGTACGAAGTGACAGCTCCTATATACAAGCGCATCTGGATCGGACTCTTTGCTTCTCGAAAGAGTAAGGCCGTATGCGTAGTGACCCCAATATCGGATCCTCATATTATTGGGGTGATATTGGATTGTGTATAGCGAATTCTAATCCTGTTGACGGTTGGTTCAATTAATGACAGGTCAACATCACCTTAGGGGTGGTGGGCCTGGGTATTAAAGACCGAATTGGGAAATGCAAGTTGGACTTGCAAGGCGGAATGTGTTCCCGCTTCTCTTTATTGGAGTTGCAGTTTCTCATATTATTGGGATGTAACAAAGATAAAGAGGAGATCCCAGTTCTTGCTTGAGATATATCGATAAGTATGTCTCCTACTTTGAAAGTGAATAAGGGAATAAACTTTCATGGTTGACATAGCAAGACTAATTTGATTTAAAATGCCTTAATCAAATATCATAAAATTGAATATATGATTATATGTTCTAATATAGTGCATTCTCAATTTCAGAAAATGAAGGCCATGAACCCACTGAGCAGACTTCTGGAGGTCAACCAGTTGACTGGACCAAATTACTCGGATTGGATCCGTAATTTGGAGCTTGTACTCTCGGCGGAGCGCATCAGCTATGTACTCTCTGAAAGCAAGCTTGAAAACCCTAAATCTAAGGAAGACAAAGCATATAATGACAAGTATGATGAAGATCATGTCTTGGCTAGATGCTATATCTTGGGTTCTCTCTCCAATGTTCTCCAGAAACAACATGTGGAGATGAGTACTTGCCAGGATATCATGCAGAATCTAAAGGATATGTTTGGTGATATTAACCGCACCCAGCGGTACAATGTTATGAAAGAACTGGTTCGCTGCAAGATGCAGGAAGGGACTTCGATCCGTGAACACGTACTCAAAATGTTTGGGTACTTGTCAGAGCTGGAGACTCTGGGAGCGACAATGGATGCAGACATGCAATCCGATTTCATTCTGTTTTCATTGCCCAAATCTTTCAATAACTTTGTGGTGTCATTCCACATGAATAAGCTGGAACTGACAAATGCTGGGCTTCTCGCTGCATTAAAGTCTGCAGAAGACGTAATAAAGAAAGATGGTCCCACTGGCACTGCAATGGTTGCACAGGTCAAAGGGAAGCGCGGTCGGAAGCAAGGTTCTCGGAAGGGCCCGACCTAGAAGAGAAAGAAGAAGGGACAAAGTGTTGGCTCATCTTCCAATGCATCCACTTTAATGGCGTCGAAGAAAACCGACGTCTGTCACCACTACAAGAAGCCGGGGCACTGGAGGCGTAATTGCCCAGATTACCTGAAGTCGGTCGACAAAGGTAAAGCCCCAGCAGGTATGAAATCTACTTTTATCATTGAAACCATCTTTCTTGTCGGACGAGAAGGAAGTTGGGTTGTTGATTCTGGTGCTTCTGTTCATGTATGCAATTTGTTGCATTTGTTTCAGGAAACTAGAAAGCTTGAAGAAGGGGAGATAGTCATCCAGATGGGATCTGATGCAAGTGTTGCAGCAGTCGCCGTCGGGACTTGTCGACTATCATTATCTAGTGGTAGAGTCCTAGTACTTAAAGAGTGTCTTTATGTACCTGAAGTCAGAAGGAATTTAATATCTGTATCTAAGCTAGTTAGAAGTGGGTATTCATTCCTGTTCTGTAATAAATTAGTCATAAACCGTTATGATAAATATATTGCAGATGGTATTTTGACTTCTGGAGGACTCTATGAATTGTGCATTGATAAATGTGTTATGAATGTTACAAGCACTAATAAAAACCCTAAAAGATCCAGGGAGAATGAAAATCTTTCAAATGAGATTTGGCATCAAAGGCTTGGTCATTTGTCTGTTGATAAGATCAATAGATTATTTAAGGATGGACCTTTAGATTTTCTCCAGGTTCAACCTTTGCCTACTTGCAAGAATTGCATTCAAAGAAAAATGACCAGGATGCCTTTTCGTAACAAGGTTACAAGATGTGAAGGTATTATTGACCTAATACATACTGATGTATGCGGTCCCTTCAGTACCACGACTCGAAATGGATATCGATATTATTTGACGTTTATTGATGACCATTCGCGGTACGGGTTTATCTTCCTATTACGTCATAAGTCTGAAACCTTTGAAAAGTTCAAAGAGTTTAAGGTTTTGGTTGAGAACCAAACCGATAGGAAGATTAAACGAATTCAATCTGATCGAGGTGGCGAGTACCTCTCAGATGAATTTAAGGAATACCTTAAGGAGAATGGAATTATTTCCAATCTCACTCCTCCTGGAACTCCCCAACTTAATGGTGTTGCTGAAAGACGCAACAGAACCATCATGGATATGGTTCGTTCAATGATGAGCAAAGCACATTTACCACTTAGTTTCTGGGGATATGAAGTAGAGACTGCAATATATATCCTGAATAAGATTCCTAGCAAATCTGTACCTAAGACTCCTCATGAGCTCTGGTATGGAACCAAACCTGGTATTAATCACTTGAGGGTTTGGGGTTGCTTGGTCCATGCAAAGAATGTGGATGCATGTAAGCTAGAATCTCGCTCTCGTGAGTGTTACTTCATTGGGTATGTTAGAGATGGTATTGGATACCAACTCTATGACCCTGAGACTCAGAAGGTTTTTGTTTCTAGAGATGTGAAATTTCTGGAGAATGATTTCCTTAAGGGTCAAGATAAATATGAAGTAAAGGAACTCATTGAATCTCCTGAGGATTCTGAGCTTCCTGAACTAGAAACTGATAAAGATGATACACCCATACCTCTTCGAAAGAGTTCGAGGGTGGTTGCACCACCTGAAAGGTATGGATTCCATGTGTCAGGTGAAACTGACAACGATCCTACTTCATTTGTTGAAGCACTCGCGGATCATGACATGGATAGATGGATGCTAGCAATGAAGTCAGAAATTGACTCCATGCATAAGAATGGTGTATGGACCCTAGAGGATCCACCTAAAGGGGTGAAACCCATTGGGTGCAAATGGATCTTCAAGAGAAAGAGGGGACCTGATGGGAAAGTAGAGACTTTCAAGGCACGGCTCGTAGCCAAGGGCTACACACAGAGAGAAGGCATCGACTACGATGAAACATTATCTCCTGTGGCTATGCTTAAATCCATCAGGGCATTGCTGGCTATAGCTGCATATCTTGACTACGACATCTGGCAGATGGACGTCAAGACGGCTTTCCTCAACGGATACCTCGAGGAGGATATCTACATGGAGCAGCCCCAGGGCTTCATGACTGAGGATGGCAAAGTATGCAAGCTGAAGAAATCCATCTATGGGCTCAAACAAGCTTCTCGTAGTTGGAACATCAGATTTGACGAAACCATAAAGAGTTATGATTTTGTGCAAAATCCTGATGAACCTTGTGTGTACAAGAAGCTTAGTGGGAGCGCCATTATATTCATCGTGCTTTATGTAGATGACATCCTTATCATTGGGAATGATATAGGGATGATGACCAGTGTAAAGATTTGGATGTCCCATACCTTTGAGATGAAAGATCTTGGAGAAGCCTCTTACATCTTGGGTCTGAAGCTGTTCAGAAACCGAGAAAAGAGGATATTGGGATTGTCACAACATGGATACATTAAGAAGATTCTTGAACGATTCCGTATGGATAGTTCCATGAAAGGATTCCTACCCTTAAGACTGGTATCCACCTGTCTAAAGGAATGGCTCCTCAAAATGTTGAGGAAAAGAAGGCCATGGCTGGATGTCCTTATGCATCAGCTGTAGGAAGCTTAATGTATGCCATGATGTGTACTAGGCCAGATATCTGCCATGCAGTGGGAGTGGTAAGCCGTTACCAATCCTGCTATGGAGAACAACACTGGAATGCAGTAAAGAACATATTTAAATATCTAAGACGGACGTAAGATTACATCTTGGTCTATGGAGATGGTGATCTCCAAATCTTAGGATATACAGATTCTAACTTCCAATCTGATATTGATGATCGAAAGTCGACATCAGGGTTTGGTTCCTGTTGAACGGTGGTGCTGTGAGCTGGAGAAGCAAGAATCAGGACACTACAGCAGATTCAACAACAGAAGTCGAATACATTGCCGCATCGGATGCTGCAAAGGAGGCGGTGTGGTTGCGCAAGTTCGTCCAGGAGCTTGGCGTAGTTTCCTCTGATACTCCCATCCCGCTACTCTGTGATAACACGGGAGCCATTGCCCAGGCGAAGGAACCCAGATGGCATCAGAAGAGCAAGCACGTAGAAAGGAAATACCACATCATTCGGGAGATTCAAAAGAGTGGTGACATCATCATCACCAAGGTGGCCTCCGCCGACAACGTTGATGATCCTCTTACCAAACCTCTGACACAGAAGGTTTTTGACCAGCATGTAATAAGTATGGGTTTAAGGGTTGTTCCTGAATGGTTCCGAGGGCTAGTGGGAGATTGTTAGCAATGTGAGCCCGAGGCGAACCATTCCTACAATAAATGTTATTGTAATAAATGATTTATCAATAAAAGTTATTGATTTTGTTTCACTCCCTTTCTGATATTGAATGAATGAATGCACTATAAGGTCCCTCTGTACAATAAGGGTTATGTACCATGGCCAACTTAATAATCATACAGCTGTTGATTCATTAAGTGAATCATAGAGGCTGATGCTTGGATGAATATCTAAGGAGTTAGATAGAGGACTCATCAAGCATCATCAATGATTGACAAGTAGTGATCTCCAGTCTGAGTGGGAGATGGCAATCCCATCTCAATAGATTGATATCTGATCGACCTCTTGATGCAGGTCCTCTGCATAGGAATATTGATTCGGAGGTATTAGATTAGTTGAATCAATGAGTTGACTTAACGAGATCGAGATAACCAAACACCTATGATGAATGCTGTCACATCACAGGCAAACATCCTCTGACCAGAGACAGATGTATTGCTATATGTCTGAGTATGTACATTTGGCAGACCAATAGGTTGATGACCTAATCAAGGTCTATACACCGGCGAGCTGGTGTGCACGTAAGGGCATATGAGTAATACGATCTCTCAAAGGGATCATACAGGTTCACTTGTGAACCGGGAGACATGAGCTCACTCATGAGGTATTGGGATTGACCAAATTCCATGCATGGTCATCATGCTTTAGAAGCATGATATGAATTTGAAGGTAAGATATATGCTTTGTGAAAGCATATGATCTGTACCATATCCCAAGGACCAAGATTGAAAAACTTAATGATCAGACTATGAAGATGACAGTGTAAAAGTGATCTTTATCTTCATGATGATCATGAGTCTTCCAGTATGCAGGATGTGCAGGTATTGGGAATACCTGAAGGGTGATTTGATCATAAACGATTGTATAACCATGACACTTCCATTCCGAGGGAGTGATGAAACATGTCTGGATTTTAGTGACCCCTCTCATCAGAGAAGTGACCTAATCTTAATCCATTTACTGGACATTGATCTGAATGAGATTCAGATGCAATGAGAAGATTAGGTATACGGTCTTGATTTAATCAAGCATCTGTGAGAGGTCCATGGGATCTGGATTTGAGATGTGATCTCAATATTCAAGTCACTATACATGGAACAATACAATCGCCCTGTCCTTATCTCCAAGTATCTAAGGAGAAAAGCATTGTTCTTAAATGGTTTAAGAGCAATTCCATAAGATCTAAGAAAAGAGAAGTTGATAATTAAATGTGATTTAATTATCATGATGTATGAGAAATTATCCAATATAATTAAATGTGATTTAATTATTATGGATAAGAATAATGTGGATAGTGATATCCAATTATTCATAATATGTTATAAATGTGATTTATAATATATTAGAGAGAGTTAAATATAATTTATATTAGTATATTAATTATTAATGTGTATTGGATACACATTGTCTAATTAATTGAAAATGTAAATTACATTTTGTTTTGGGTTGTGAATATGATTCACAATATTCCAATGTCAAGATTGCAATATTCCCAAAATTAATTGAGAATTATTTTGGTGAATTAAAATACCAACAAATTGTTGTTGGAAAATAAGTAGAGAGAAAATCAAGGAGATGTGCAATCTCATGGGAATCATGAGATTGCACTCCCCATTAGGAATGAGGGGGGCGACACCCAATTCCCTTGGAAAA
This sequence comes from Ottelia alismoides, assembly GCA_037367405.1. NCBI lineage: Eukaryota > Viridiplantae > Streptophyta > Magnoliopsida > Alismatales > Hydrocharitaceae > Ottelia > Ottelia alismoides. Next base: position 1,453,395 of record JAZKJV010001355.1, on the reverse strand, counting down.
TTGATGGTCGTCCCCTCTTCTATATGGGGAGAGTATCTCCTTTGCCTTCTCTCTCTCCTTATTTGATTGATTTAAATTTGGTATTAATATTTATTTGATTTATCAAATATATTTTATCAAAATTAAATCACAAGTTGTTGGTTTTTACCAACAATAATCTTGACCATTGGATTGACATAAATCAATCTCATCCATTGATTTTTTATGTCACATGGATTGAGATCCATGGATCCCAAAACCCTATAAATAGAGAGGCATACTTGGCTCTCTCTTTACATGCTATTGTAGCACTCTTCTCTCTCTCTTTTTCTCCATACTCGACATCCCTCTCTCCCCCTTCTTCTTGGTGGCCGTCCACCTTGGTGGAGAGAATTGTCGTCGCCCTCGCCTTCGTGATGCTGCTTCGACGCTCTGCGGTTCTCCGGCTACTTCGAGTGCTTCGCCCACAAAGGAGACGTTCGATCTCGTGCGACGAGATCAGGAGCAACCGTGCTTGGATCAACTTCTTGGATTGCGAGGACTACGCGGTTCATCCCCGCGCTCGCAAGCAATCTCTCCGACGATCGGACTTGAGACATGAGGTCTCTTCTCTTAGAGACTCGATCAACCACGCTTCAAGAGGTATTGCATTATACTTGTTGTGGTTATAGATGAAACGATCCGAGAATTGTTCTTGGATCATGTGGTTTCATCGAATAAATTTTTTAAATTCCGCTGCACCGAACAACTAGTGCGACTAGTCGTTCTTCGTCGTATCCGATACGACGCTCACGCTTCCGTGATGAGCTTGAGGATTTCTCCATATCTTTCAACAACACCATGCACATGGTAGAAAAAGGAAATGTGATACTTGTGAAGGAGGAAGAGGGGAAATATCGGATATGTATGCTCCCAAATTCAAATAGATGAAACTATTGGAATTTTTATAATAGAAACTTAGGAAGGGGAGGAGACTTACATTGACAGAAACTTGGACAGAGAAGAATCAAAGGAGTACCACACTAAGAGTAAAAAGAAACTATAATGTAGATAGTTTTAATAATTTTTTATTTTATTTAATGATAAAAAATATGTTTTATTGATAATGGATGGTTGAGTTGGCGGCTTGATTCAATTGGATCAATTGGTCCAACCAGGTTTTGATTGATTTTGACTAGTTTCTTTTTTCTCAACTAGGTTAAGTTGTCCAACCAAGTTTTCGCCAATTATGACATGTTTCTGATTTCTCGCAAAAAGTTCGTCAGTTGGACCATTTTCTCTTGGGTTCTGTTTAACTGGTTGAAATGGTTAGTTTGATTTAGTTTTTAAAACCTTGTCCCCACTCCCTTTTTAACCTTTTGCTATATGAGTTTCGAGAATGACTCGTATATGAGCCAACCAAAAGATCATAACAAAGCAATGCGACACTATATTTCCTCCCTCCAACTTAGTCATGCTTCAAACTGGGAAGTTCAATCAACTAATTATCACCCTAATTAGTGATAATATTGATTAAATACAATAATCCTTCACAAAATCATTATTTGAGAAACTCAATGTGAAAAGAGAAACATCTTTCAGCTGTCGCACTTTGCTTTCAGTAAAGATACTTTTAATTTGTACTTTTGCAAGAATAAGCTATTTTCACCTCCACGGGAACAAAGTGAATAATATCTTGAACTTCGGACCTTGTATGATAAAGACAACAAAATGTCCTTCATGATAATCTTCATGGTTGGTACGATTTATGGCTATGCACCTTTATTTTTCTTCATGATATATCCATGAAAGAACCTCTTCAATAAACCATGATCTAGAGTAATACTCATAAGGTGACGTTCTCCAAGGGTGCACCGCTAATATCTTGACCAAAGACTTGAAACTTCTTAGAGTCTACGTATTCCTTTTCTTGTAGATCAAAAAGTACTCAGGTCTTTAGGGATTAGACACTCATGCATAAGCATTAATTAATAACACCGGTTAATTCTTTAACTAACTTGTTATTGCTACAATGAGCCTATTTACAGGATCTCCTCTCATATAGGATTGGTTTCCACTACGAATGAACTCCAATGGGTTTCAATTTCATTCCTTGCATGGACTTTAGGAGTAAAAATCTATCAAGTCCTTTAGTCAAAGGATCAACTAAGTTATCTTGTAATCCAATGAAATCCACAACCATTACACTCTGATAAACTATATGCATCAGTGTCTTAAGTCAGATTTGAATGTGTCTCTGTATTTTCATTGATGTGGTTATCTCCACCATGGGAATATGAAAAATAAATTCTTGCAACCGTTAGTCTCAATCCAATGGCGTCCAAAGCACACAACTCAACTTTGAAGGTAGACCAGGATAAAATGGTTTGCTTCATAGACTTTTAGGAGATTACACCACCTCTAAGGATAAACACACACACACACACCAAGTAACACTATTTCTTTCATATTTGTCTATTTCTCATATCCTACTTGTAGCATCATATCCTTCTAAGTCAGAAAGATGTATGCCATTATGCAAAATAAGGAAAATAGCTTTTTAAGTATCTTAGTACTTGATCCAGAGCATCCAATAAGTATGGTCAATAAAACTCATGTATATACTAAGTTTTACCATCGAGATTGAAATGTAAGGCTACTTGCATATTGCAAGATACAATAAGCTTCCTATAATTTGTGAGTATTTGAGCTGGGACGTATAAACTTCATTCTTATTCCCATAAAGTGTTTTGGATGATAGAAAATAAGCACTTAGAGTCGTGATATCTTGATATTCTAATTTCTCAAGTAACTTTTCAACATTGTGAACGTGAGAAACTAAAATCCCATGAACTGAACTTGTTAGTTTTAATAATATGATATCAACGACATCAATATTATTATCTCAAACTTTCTACTTAATAACAACATGATTTTATTGATATTCCTTGTATATTTTTAGCCAAATAATAGTATGTCAACAACGCGTTATCATTCATGTTGGAATAAACAAACTATTGTACTGTAAGCCACATTACGTAAATGTCAAATTTTACATCTCTCCTTTGGTGCTTTCTTTTATATATACAATGGCTCAACAACCTCTTAAAATTTTCCCTCGGGGAACTGATATCACAAATCCAGTAAATTATATATCGACTCCTCAAGATTTTCACAAAGAAAAGTAGTCATAATATTCATATGACTGATAGAAAGAGATATATAGATGCCAATTCTATAGATTATAGTCATCTTGGTTATAAGAGAAGCAATATTAAAATAGTCATTATATTCCTTTTACTTTAAGTTCATAGTGACTAATATGTCTTTGTAATTTTCAATTGATTCCTCAAGTTCAAGCTTCCTCTTAAACATTCATTTACATCTAACGGTTGAGCACCCTTTGGGTAAATCAATCAACCCAAGTTTTATTAGTCCTATGGAATCCATCTTAGATTTGATGACTTCTTTCTATTGCTTAGCTTCAGATGAAGCCATAGTTATATTGTAACTTGCATGATCACCATTGATCTGATAAACAACGAAGTCATTACTAGGATCCTTGAAATATGCGATCGTTAACTCCTCGTAGGTCCAACCTCATCTAAAGGTTCTTTAGGTGTAGATTGAGATTTCAACTCTATACTATATATCTATAGTAGAACTATTATTGGCTAAAGCTACATCATTGGTCATGTTTTAAAGAATTCTAGTCTTCATAGGGAAAACATCCTTAAATAAGGCAGCGTTAAGAAGTTTAACAATCAAGTCAAAATCTATGTCAAATATGTTGAAAATAACTATCAAGTCATATATGTATAACTAGTTTCTATATAGTAAAAAGTCAACATCAACAATTTTACGACCTAACTTCTTTCTTTTGTCATTTGTGACAACAACCTTAGCAAGATAGTCCTATATTTTAAGATATTTCAAGCTTAATTTCATATTTATCTATAACTTAGAAGGGCATCGTTCCTTATGCCTTAGAGGAAACCTGTTCAGAACATGGCAAGTCGTATTCAAGTCTCTCTTCGTAAAATAGGTTGATAGTCCGCAGCTTTGTAAGGGCACCATAATCATGTCTATCAAGGTGTTATTTTTCTGATTTGCTATACCATTAATTGTGGTGACTATGGTGTTGTAATTTTACAAAAAAAGATCAAATAGTTGCATTGTTCACTAAACATGTTACAAGTACACCACCCTATGTGACTTAAGACATTTAAGCACTTGCCAATTTATGTCTTAATACCATTTTTAAATAAAAAACATTTAGCTAAGTCTTCATTATTGATTTTCATTAGATAAAGATAACAGTATAAACTACTATCAATAATTAAGGAAATAAAGTAGTTCTTATTGTCTTTGGTAAGTACACCAATAAGGTTAACTTCATTCTTTGCCCTTTTTTGATCTTGCCTTTTGGATCTAATTTTATTTTTACTATTATTACCATTTCCCTTTTTCACTTGTCTTTCCAAGGACATGAAGTTAGCCTTAAGCTTGAACATCAAAAGGAACCTTGAGTTTTTGTTTCATGTATTCCTCCTTCATGGAAATAAAATCCATCAGATCGTCTATAAAAACCCACAACTTAGATATTTTTTTATAATAGACATGAGTTGAAACTTGTCTAGAAGTGTCATTTCAACCTTTATCGACCATGGACCAAGAGCGAAAATTCATATACGTTCTCAGAAACGGTTTTTCATCCGGCAATAGAAAGTTTAAAGAATGTCGCAACATAGTGTTTTCAATGCCAAGGTCTTCAGTATCATACTTTTGCTTGCCAAGTTCTTCATGAAATTTGATGTTAAATGGCTTAAAACACAACCTTCTGAGTGTTGGCCCGAACTATAATAGATGTTAGAAAATCATGAAAAATACTTTTTAAAGAAAATTCAAAGAAAATTATCTATTCTTTAGATTTCAATAAAGTTTACCGTGAACTTGTCAAAAATGACGAAATCACATTTTTGATAGAAAACTATTAGATCACATTAATTTAAAATTAATGAGAATGCTTAACAAGTTTAAATCAGTTAAGGCTTACCTAATCTATCTTTTACAAAGTCTACTATTTCGATTTCTTCTAAACTTGGTAACCATGACATCTATCCTCCTTCGTTATCCATGTGGACAAGAAGGATATGTAGAAAAGGTGTTGAACACAGTTAACAAAGTGCAATCATGATTTATAGGGTCTCCCACCCCTTCTACGTAGATTTGACCTTTTGAATTTGGGGAGTGTGGATTTGTATGTTCACCACGAGACATTTGGTTTTAAGCGTCGAAATTAATTTTATGGTGGTTAGTCATATTTTCATGCATTACTACCAACGCTTGAAGTTCCGAACACCAAATTTCGCAGGCATTCCTGTCATATATTCGCTCTATATAAGCATTCTAACCGACATATCATAAAATAATTCTAGAAATCTTCTCTAAGATTATTTTACGCAGAATTATCACCGACAGAATAATCTAATATGCGTCAGCATAATCATCCTACATAATCAAAATTAAACAATTGATCAACAACAACATGATCCGAAATCATTTATGCAAATAATCAAACTATACTTGAACCTCATTTTTAATAAGGAATACAATGATAATCGAGATCCAGAAAGATAATAACAATAAATCATTTACAAGAACAATATACAAATGAAACATGAGTTAGGGATTATAAATAACTGGAATGTCCATATAAACTTTCCTTAAAGAAAAATTTCCCCCCACTTTATTGGTGTGGCAATTCAGTAAGACAATCGATCTACTCTCAAAGTATAACTAAATACAATATCAATGCATTCCGACGATGATCACCCTTGAAAGCACCCCAAAGAACCAACAACCAAGAGAAAATAAAGTTATCTACTGAAAGAGATAAATACAGTAGAAAGTATATCTCCTAATCTCAAGAGAGTACGATATATCATTCATGGTGGTAATGGTTGGGGAGTACGTCCCTCCGTAACTACAACACTAATGGAAATTGGGTTCCCAGTGAATGGTCGGAAACGAAATGGCTCAACGAAAGCCCTGCATTCAATTTTCAAATTAATGTACACATTAATTTATCGATAAAGAAAATCATAGCAAATTTATTAACATCCGGTATCCGAATTAACTCTCTCAAACCCAAGCCCAAGATAGAGTCCAAGGTGGAGCAAAAAGAGGAGAAGAGCATATGCACATGTGGCCCTCCATCCCCACTTTGGCTTTTTATTACAAGTGCTTAGGAATTGATTCATATATGATCCCATCAAAATAATAGAACTAAGAAACATGAGATTATATTTCCTCTCTCAAAATCACCCATCCTTTAAATATGAAATTCCATTCAACTAATTAGAACCCAAGTTGGTGCTAATACCCTTGATTACAACACTGTGTAATTACACTTATAACAATCCCTCACCTATAAAATAGTCCAAACAGTGATATGCCACTGATATGACTTGCTTGCGCAACAAACTTAATATGATATAAGTTAAACGGATTGATTACTATTTGAGGGTCACAACCTATTAAGGAGACTTGAGGAACATGGTCTAAGAAGCCTAAAATGAGAGCTAAGTTGCATGTATGTGTTGATATGTTTTGCATGGTTAGACCTTGATAACGATCCATGCACTTTTTTATTTAATCGATCTCTTGCCAACTCTATTTTAGGAATCACTATAAGATTGTTTCGCATACCTATAAAACATGACTCGAGAGGCATGACTTGCTAATGCTGACTAAGCTTGAGAACTAATAAGATCTTGGTCAAACAAAAGTTCTCAACACTTTTTACAAGGCAAATGTACCTAGGTCTAACATAAGGAGGCTAGATGCTACCCAAACTCAAGTCATTGTGCTTGATCTCAAAACTATTGTGTGTGTTTTGTGGTTTTTAGTCAATTTTTAGTTTTTATTGATTTTGGCCTATTTTTGGTTTTTTTATCATGTACATATGTAAGTAGAATAATATTTTTGTCTTTAATTAATGTTGAATGTTTCAATTTTTTATTTTATATTTAAAAAGTATTTAATAAAAGAAGATGAAAAGACAAATGAAAAAGAAATATAATAAAAATAAGAGAGAACGATTCTAAATGGGATAAAAAGTGGGAGAAAATTTAAAAAAAACCGATAAATATTTTTTTGGGATTTTGATTTTTGCAAATATTTTTGGAAGTTTTTCAAAAAAAAAGAAAAATAAAAAAAAATCGATGAAAAATAAAAGTTGGAAGTCAAAGATAAGGGAACGGGAGATCATTCTAAAAAAATAGAATTTTAGCTCTAAAAAATAATTAAAATTCCCAAAATATTTTCTCCATAAATTTATATAAATTAGTAAACTTTCTAAGGGTTTTAATATATTTAGGATATTAGGAGGTGGACACAATATCTCTAAGAGAATTTTGGATATGTTGTATATTCAATTAGATTCATCTATCCTATTTTCTCATAATTTTTAGGCATGAAATGAATTAATTAAAACTAAAAGAATACAGAAGGTTGAAATGGATTTGTTATTTAACCATTCAAATAATGGAATAAAACTTTACAAAATCCTCAAATGTTAAGCAAATCAAGGGCTACTTAACCAATTTTTCATTTTTTAAGATATTGCAAGCCGTGTAAAAAATAAATGTAAGAAGAAAAATATTGTAAAAATTTCACGGAGACAAATGATGAGATTTTTTACAAACTTGGAATGTAATTAGATATATATATATATAGAGCAACCATATACCTAATATTTTGTCCAAATGAATTGTTGATAATTAATATTATCCAAGTGGGTATATTTATTTCTAAGATTCTTAACTAATTCATTGCATAAATGAAATTCATTAAAATTCTAACACACTATAATTAGGTTTGCAAAAAAGTTAATATCATGAATTTTGGAGATAAAAATGAGAGAGTTGTGTTGTTTCAAATCTTGGGATGTAAAATAGATTAATGCTAAATAAATAATATGGGATCTCCTCTTTGATTGATCGAAAATACAAGGACATGGGCGCAAAAACTCATGATTATGCATGAGGTGCATGTGCATCCTCCAAGCGACAGGGACCTTAGTATAAAACAGGGAAACTCTTAAGGAAACTGCTACAAAAGGTTGCTCGCGTGCATGAGGCACACGAGCCATTGATATGAACCAACGATAGGTTGTGATGTGGAGGCATAATCGTACATTTGGCAAGCACCCACATGGAATGATGGAATAATCTTAGATGACGTGTCGCTGAGATTGACATGAGCTACAGTCGTTTAGCAAGTAATTCCCCCTATCATTTGAATGGGTTCATATCGAATTAGGGAGCGTTAATCTATGGTTCTCCTCCATCCTTTGTCCCTTATTCCTCCTCATAGCATGGGGGAAGACTTCAAATTGTGCCCATCGATATGATATGATGTCCATGTGCTCTGCTCCAAGGACCTATTCTTGCAAGGCAACTCAACCGTCGTGGGTCCCAGAGGACTTGAACACTAGTTAGGGCAAAACAATGGAGCATGGATGGTTACTCTTGTCACAATGATGGGAGGAACAAAGTGCTCCAGTCAACGAGTGTGACTGAAGATGGACGATTAGGAGAGAATGGGTAAGAGCAGCACAGCCGATTGGAGGAACAATGATTACAATACGAAGGAAGTGAAATGGAGAGAATATAGCTTGGTGTCAAAGATGAGGATAGTGGAATAAATAAGAAGAAGAAGGAATGGATAAGGGGGTTACATGAGTGAAGAGCAATGAGAGACGTGTGCATGGTAGTCAAAGGTGTTTAGACACCTCGGTTGTATATGTAAGTGTCACGGAGGAATGGTGAGGATGGGAAGGGATCATACCACCATCCAAGATAAGGCTTGTCGTCGCTTGCAAAGAACAAATGAGAGGTCACCACCCTCCATTTAGCTCCAAAGCTGGATCTAAACCTTGAGAGGATGTCAGATGAGATAAACATTTAAAGATGGACAAGGTTTTATGGGTATGGATTTCGAGGTGGACGGAGGTGTCATCAATGGGTCCATGCGACGACACTAATCGGCAAATGATGGCGAGGATAATGAGTATGTGGTTTTTTAGGGAGGATCAAGAAGGATGGAGGCAACTGTGGTAGGTGAGGATTAATAGGAGAAGAGTGTCAGTTTTGGGCTTGCAAGTGCAGTTGATCTTGTGTCAACTCCCAAAAGAAGAAGAATTCGATGATGTGGAGGGCTTCAACCAATTAGAAGAGAGTGGGGACTAGCTGTTCAACTGAGAAGGGGGTGAGTAGAATATGGTTGACTGTAGGGAAGACCAAGTGGGATGAGAAAGGTGGCCCGATCATAAAAAATAAAAGAAAATAAAAAGAAAATCTAAACCAAATAGAAAATGATTTCAAAATTTTAAAAACTCAACATTGATGGTTTATTAAAAAATTAAGACATAGATTTTGTATACGAAACTTTTTTGCCAAAAAAACCTTAGACTATGATTTAGGGATTAAATCAACTCTATTTTTGTAGGTATGTAATACCTAGATTTTGATTTTGTATTTTTCTCTTTTATTTTCTTATTGATAATACTACTATATTATATTTCATAATAGCAGTATACTTCTACTATAAGTATTTTCGTATTTTACTTCTATGAAAAAATATATAATAGGAAATGTAGAACAAATGTCAAAAAGACATGTATTTAGGGCAATATTTTTGTTTCCTTTTAATTTTATGAGTTTTTGTTGATTTTGTGTTTTAAGGAGATGGGATATACAAGGAATAAAATAAAACTGAAATGAAATAAAAATTAATGCAAATTGTAATATATGCAAAATATGCAACTACCAAACATAGTTGTACAAACAGTTTGGAATTGACTCTTTACTGATGAGCATTGTGTAATTTCAAAGTATTTTTAGGATTTAAAATATTTTAAGTAATGAATTTTAAAAGTTAGTGTGATGGAATTAAGGTTTTGTGATATTTTTATATTATTCTACATATTTCTATTGAATATATGAAAAATAATTCAGCCCAATCTTAATTGTAGAAAAATAAAAAGGCAAGTTTAAAGATGTGAATTTATTATGTGCATGTGTGCATCATTAATTTATGTTTTTCTATTTATTTCCAAGTGAACCAGTTTCAATTATCATATGTCACATTTCCAAGTGAGCTAGAGTGTCCCAATGCAAGGTGGCGTGTGAAATTTGGAAACTCTTTAATAATCTGTGAAGGTAAAAAAAGGTTAAGAGTTGAAAATAACGACGTTAACTAGAGAAGACAAAAAGTTTTAAATGTAAGGGTATGCACACTTGGTTCACTACCATAGTGAACAGTCTCAAGTCATTGACTTCACTAAGGATGAAATAAGAAAGAAAGATGATCAATTCTTTATCGAGTGAATATGACCATAAGATGGCCTCCACAGAGGAAGCCAATGACATAGAATATGTGGACATGAATGTTCTTTGCAACAACCTTCTCTAATAAACCTCCAAGAAGAATTAATCAAAGAAGATGCTAGAAGAACAAAAAAGTGTTGACATGCCTTGAATCTTAATATATATGTTCAACTCGATATATTTCAGAGCATGCTATGTGACCTCCATCAATGCTGACATGTGAAGCCTGCTATCCAAAATATGTGTCTCACTGTAAGGGGGTACTATACAATCCCCTTTTGAAGTTAGGGTTACTTTGCATACTTTGTACTTCTTTTCATCCATCGTATAAAGAGAGATCTACCGTCATTGCGAAGGACATTGCCTAGTTAAAGGTGAACCTTCTCAATCGTGTGTCATGGTTGTTTTGTGCTTGTGTATCTACTTATTTGATTAGCATTCTACTTCTGCTACGAGCGATAAAAAGACATTTTTCTTTTAAAATCCAAATCCATCATCAATGATTCTTCTCTAAAAATGACAATGAAGAAAATACCTTGATCTGCTCACAAGCAGGTTCAAGAAATATTAATTAATAAGAAGAACTTCAAGAATAAGAGAGATAAAAAGGAAAGTCGTTGGAATTTCCGTCGATGCAAAAAGAAGGATCACGTGTGCAAAGATTTGTCCATAATTGAAGAAGGATGTGGACAAAGGAAGGAAGAAGGAATACACACTAACTAAAAAGTTTAATACTAACTTAGAGAAGGAAAAAATGTAAGATAGATGGGTTGATTCAAATTTTTGAAAGTTAAACACTTTAGAAAACCCCACTAAATTTTGTTGTTGAAAGACAAAACTTATCTTCATTATTATTCTATCCAAAGAAAGACTTACGGGGTATTTATTAAAAAAATCCTTGACAATGAAAGAAACTATGCACATCACTTTTGATCAAATTCCAAAAACTCTTGACAAACTAGAATAAATATAAGGTGATAAATAAGACATAACCTTCATAGATTTTCAAACATAAAAAACATTAATGCACATAAATTATCTAAAGAATGATTCTATAATAAGGATGATCCAAAAGACCAAATAATTGATCAAGATCCACAACTTTTTAATAAAAGAAGTAAAACAAGATGGTAACTAAGATATAACCTTCATATAATTTAAAACGTAGAAAATGTTACTGCATATAAATCACCAAAAGAATCGATCTATAATAAGGATCATCTAAAAGACAAAATAATTAGTTGAGTTTTTTAAATGTATAGTTAGATCTCAATTAAATATTAAATAGGTGCTAGATCACCATGTGTTTCAAATCGAGATTAAAAAATGTAAATAAAAGTCGAAGGACAGTTTTTGGAAAATAGAAATACAAGAACAACTAAATCAATTCACTAGATTTGTTGTTTGGTACTCATTCCCTAAATTCAAAAATTATTGTGTAATTGGTACTCAATGAATTTATCAAATAAATTAATGAAAAATGGCAAGTTGTAAGATATAAAGTTAAATTAGTAGCACAAGTACATAATCAACAAAATGAAAGAATAAATATTGATTAAAGCTAGGGTTTTTATCAGTTGTGCCCTTTTTAACTTCGGTAATATCAATTACACCTCTCCCTATTTTTTGTAATATCAATTGTGCCCCTTTCTTCTTAGAAAATTCACAGTTCTGACCTTTTATTAATGTAAAATAGGGGCATAACTGATATTGTAAAAATGAAAAAAATATGAATTTTGTAAGAAGTCAGGGGCACAATTGATATTACAAAAAAAGGAGGAGCATAACTGATATTGGAGAAGTTAAGCAAAACACAAGTGATAAAAATCTTTAAACTTATGTACATCTTATAGGAATAGAACTAGAATATTTATATAATTTACCTTGCACTAGTATACAAAATATATCATATATATAATCTATTTGTAAGTAGACCTCGCCAACCTACAGGTCGGGCCAAGGGCCGGGTCGAGGTTCTAAAACCTCATGTCCAGGCCCCAGCCAAGTCAACCTATAGGTCTTTCCTCATAGCCCAAGACCGACCTAGGTCCTACTGGCCCTTGGGCCAAGTCCAAATTATTTTTTTCTCATTTTTTATATTATTTGGAGACATAAATAATTTTGGACAATCATCAAAGCTTTCTAAATCTAAGTAACTAGTATATGTATTACTTGAAATGTAAACTATGTAAAAGGAAAAATTTGAAACATATTATAATAAATGTATGTAAAATCCATTTTTTAAAATATACTTTATTTTTATGGGTCAGGATGTGTTTTGTGATGCATGTTCACAGCTTGCCCATTTAAAGGGTGAGGGCTAAAAAGTGGGTCGAGCTGGGTCGACCCATTCATAAAACTTCTTGGCCCAAGTATGGCTCACGATCGGGCTGGGCAGACGGGACCGCAACCCAATTAGCATGGTCTATTTGTAAGTTGCTCTATAAAAAATTAGTATATGCATATTAACCATCTAGAATTATCATGAAGATTGTCATGAAAATGTTTTAAAGTTAACAATACTTTGTATGGACTTAAGAAAGCACCACGAGTTCATTACAAAAGATAACATGATTAATTGAAATAACAAATTTTATTATGAGCAGAGTATATTGTTTTTTATGTTTAAAGAATTTCAAATATATATTGGTTGCATACATATTTGATGGTGATATAATAGTTGGTCTACTAATAAAAATATGCATCAAGACTTTTTAAAATCCTAATGAATTTGAAATGAGTTTAATGAACAAGTTGAATTTCTTCTCATGACTCAAACATAACAACTGAAAAGTGACATTTTCAGCTCGCAAATCATGTACATAAAAGACATCTTAAAAAGTTTGAGACTGATAATGCTAAAGGATAATCTACCCGAATGGACTCTCAAACACGTCTTAACGTCGATACGACTGCCAAAGATGATGATCAGACTATGTATGGAGGTATGATTAGATCATTGATTTATTTAACTACCATTAGACCAAACATTCTTTTAAAGACTTGCTTGTGTACCTTTTTCTATCACATCCAAGGAATCTCACTCCATTGTACTTAAAATAATGTATAAGTATCTAAAGATATGTTTTTTGGTCTACTTTATCCAAAGACACCCACACTTGAATTGCTTGCATACAAATAATGGTGACTATGTCGAAAGTCGCAATAATAGGAAAAACATTATCGAGACATTTCATTTTTCAAGAAATGCAATAGTTTTTAGATTTCCAAAGAAACGTGCAATGCTTTCAACAGTGACGTCAAGTACATATCAATATCAATAGCCTATTCACTAAGTCTCATGCACGAAACAAACCCTATCCGGATTAGGAAAAATATTGATAAAGTTAATGTATTAAGTTGTAAAATATATAATAGTGCCTTCTAAAAATCATGTTCATCAATCTCGAACCAAAATCATAGATTTAATATATCAATTTATTACAATTTGTGTATAAAAAAGGAGAAATTTCCTTATAACTTGTCGGTAAAGAAGGTCAAATGGTTAATATATTCACTAAACAACTAACTTAGAAAAAATGCATGCATTTACATAATAAATTACATGACTTGATTGCATGATTTGTTATTTCTATTTTTCAATAGACTAATTATGAGTTCAGTTGTCTCATTAATTTTTCAACTGTTGAACTATATATTTAAGACTAATTTGATGCACCTAATAGGAACATTATGGTAGTTGATTAACCGCGAGATATGAGGGTCTAAATGCCTCACACAAGGCGGAGAAAAAGTCGCTGTGGCGACCCTCGGTAAATCCTGACTAAGTCAACAATTAACCCACGAATAATATCAAGCAACGGAAATCAAAGTGTGGAGTTAAAATTTATTATAGCTCTACAAAATATGTATATAGTGCAAGTATGTAGAGTATCGAACACAGGGAGCAAACATGTAGAATAAGGCCATAATGCTCAGAAATGTGAAAGTGGTTAAATGCCTACAAGTGCTATTTTTTGTGGGTTTTGAATTTTATATTTTTTATTTAATTTTTGATTTTATATTTTTATATTTGGGTTTTTAATTTACTGATTTTGTATTTTCTTTATATATTTTGTATTTTTATATTTTCTTTTTCTTTTAATAAAGATATAATGTATATAAGGAATATATATGTACACTAGAGATAAGAGAGGGATAAAAATAAAGGGAAATGCTTAAAATACAGGAAATGGAATGTTTTTGTTATTTTTATATTTTTTAATATTTTTGTGATTTTTTTAGATTTTTCCTAATTTTTTTGGTATTTTTAAGGGTAAAAATACTAGTAAACAGGGAGATAAGTTGCTGGCTAAAATTAAAATGAGGATGAAAAATATCAAACAAAATCAAAATTTCCTCAAATTAATTTTAAAATAAAGATAACAAAATAGGAAAAATTCAGAAATTGGAATTGTATTTTTAGGATTTTTGTGGAATTTTAAAGATTTTTATCAAGGTTTTTGGTGTTTTGCTATTTTTAGGGGTTTCCTTTTGAAATTTTTAATGATTTTTGGTCTGAAGTTAAAACACACAGAAACAAACAAAATATAATTTTTTTGGAATTTTTCAAAAAGGAACGAATATATTAAAAATAAAAGACTGCAGGAAGGTAGAAATGATGTTTTTGATTTTTTTGACTAATCAAACAAGAGGATAAAAATACAACAAAAATCACTGGTTGTAGAACAAACTCAGGGGCACATGGATATATTTTTAGATTTTCAAATAGATAAACGGTGCTCTAGAAATAAATCAATGATCGAAATATTATAGAAATTCTACAGGACGTAAATCGCAATATCTTTTGTTGAAATTTGCACACAAATTCAGCCCTACTAATTCCTACAACATATAAAATGAGCAAGTGATATTGAGTATTCAAAGCGTTATCAACAAAACAAGCCCAATCAGTACTCTGACTTCATAAATTCGCCATAAATAGTTCGTATACCAGAAAATTCTGAAATTTGGGTATGATGTAGAACTCTTAAATAGCTTTCTAACAAAAAAATCTCACAAAAAACCGAGTTCAGACGAATGGTTTATAGCCATTTGAGTGCAGGGGTACAGATGAAAAAGTAAATACGAAATTGCAGTTCAAAAATGTACTCGAAAACTTTCCGAAATATGCCAAAAATGCGGGGACGTCATTGTAAAATGTCCCACTAATCCAGGTGGCCTCAAGCTTCTCTTGGACAATAAGGGGATGTGCGTGAAGGTGCTCCGATGTACCTGCAATTAGAAGAAGGGCTCGAGTACAAAACTCGACCAAGATGTTAGGTACACAAAAAATGGGATATGAATGTGTTTTCCTTCGATTTGGTGAGGGAAGAAGGATGTGCTCCGACCACCGTATGTGGCCGAAGATGGAGGAGGTTGTGTATGAGGATACGTAGAATAGCAGAGGATGGCGGCGTTGAGATGTGAGCCGCGTCGAGGAGGATGAAGCGGGGTGTACCGTGAGGATAAGTGGAATGGAAGCTCGCCAGAGCTTGCTCCGGCGAGGGGTGAAATGGGTGATTAGGTGACTAAAAAGCAAGTAAACAAAATGCTAGAATAAATCTATGATCTACAAGTGAATAAAGAGCAAGAAAACAAGCAAAAAAATGAAAGAAAATGCGAAACCTCAAGCAAAGAATGGCAAGATAGACCTCATGGCCAAGGTGGCTGGAGATGGTGGTGGAACGCGCCTCAAGCCACCGCCGTACCTCAACAAGGAGCTGGGATCTATCCTCTATCACAGGAGACCCATGGCTGCAACTTGGATGTCTAAACTTAGGTTAAAAGCGATTCTAAAACGAGAGGGAAGAATGGAGGTGGTTTATGTACATGTGGTGATGGCGTGCCCTTCAATGAATGATCACGAGCGAACGAGGACAATCTTGGAAAATCCAAGCACCTGGCGTGTATCCCAGATATACAAAGAGAAAAATCCAAGAAGAAGTCGTTGCCAAAAAATGAAAGGCGCGAGCCCCAAAATTAGGAGAACCAAGGCGAAAAAGCTGTTCTGACAGCAGCAGATTTTTTGTACAATGAATATTGAGCTCGTGGATCCAATCCTTCAAGCAACCTCTGGCCATGTATGAGGGTACATCAAGGAGAAAAAGTCATGAAGGAAGCTTAGCCATTGGGTGAAATGGTCGGCCTTGAAAAATCCGAGAAGTCGGACAAAAACTAATGTTCTGACACACAACAGAGGGGGGGTCAGACAACATGATGAACGTGCTCCAAAGATCGACGATAATAAGACAAATCCATAATCCATTCCTCCATATATACCCTGAGCGTGTATAATGGATATATGGGGAGAAAAAGTCAAGAAGGATTCATCGTGAAAAGATGCACGATGCGTCCTCCAAAAATCGGCGAAAACGTCCAAAAATGTGATTCTAACACAGTACATTGGTAATTCATCTATGTATTTTATACAAGAATTTTATTATTTTTTAATGTTTTATTTGTCATTTTATTTCAGTTTTAATATGTACATATATAATAATATATGAAATAATAAAAATATGAAATAATAAAAATAAGGAATAATAAATAAAATTAATATTTTAACCGATATAGTATACAATAGGGGTCTAAAACTCAACTTTCAAACCGTAACTCCTAAAAATATGAAACCACCTTCATTATAGATTATTGAAAATTATGTACAATTGAAGGTGAATTTGATAGATTTTAAGTTTTTATTTGAGAGATGCGGGTCTGGAAATTGGGATTCTGGAATCTTATTCAGATCGTAACTTTTTATCTGTGCATTATTTTTGAGTGAAATCAATTTTGTATCTTTCTTTATTTAATTATGTTCAACTTTTATGTACAAAGTTTCTTCATTTGAAGTATAAAAGGTGGGACTAAAAATAGGTCCCAAAATAACTGAAGAATGAATTAAACAAAAGGAATTTTTATTGTATTTTTGGCCCTTATCTCCCCCTACTTTATTCCTTATCGACCTAGTCATCTAGATGCCTAGGTCTCGGGTTTCGAGTCATAAAATATTTGCAATTTTTTATTCTTTTTATTTTCTTTTATTTATTCTATAATTTTGGCTTTAAATACAGTATTTTATACATTATTTACATGCTCATGCATGAATGCTAAAATGCTGGAATTAATGGTATTTACACGCATTTGCTAGGGTTTTTGAGGCCAAAATGATAGAATAAAGATGATGAAATGTAGATTCATCATCCCCCTATACTTTACCTTTGCTAGTCCCTAGCAAACACTTATGCAATAAGTGCAGAAAGAAAAACAAAGAAAAGAAAATAAAGAAAGATGGATTGAATTTAATTATTAAACTGGTCTTCACAATATCAAAGTTTGGAGCTTAAGTCGGACCTTTGGAATTTAAGTGCAGGCAGAACCTTAATGAGAATCGGATTTGAAATTCAACAGCCTCTGAGAATCCCAAAACTTTGCTCAAGTCTCCTCAATAGCCAGGTCAGAAATATTTCAACCCATACGCAAACCCTTACGACTATGAATCTGACTCGTACAGTGTAAGTGATGGTGGCTCCCCCCAACTAGAATGACAAAGAGACTGACTTCTCCAGTACGACAACCCAATGATTCTCCTATCCAATAACTCCTTCCTCGAGGAGCGGGGTATTCCCTTCTAAGTTCAAGTGGCAAACAGCTCAAGAGGAGGGGGTGAAGAGAAGAATGGACGGTAGCCAGTGTAGTTACCTATCCTAGGATGCAAGACCAGTGTAGTCAAGTCATCCAGCTGCAGGATCACATGATTTGACTTTGGAACTCAAGCTTGCTTATTGACTTTACAACATATTCACATACTTTGCAGGCATTTTATTTTTGTACAGGCCTGTCCATTTTTTTTCTTTCTCACTCTTTTTTTTTGAAATACTATTCACAGCAGCATTTACATAAGGAGTTTTTCCTCTTGAGCCAGTAGACTATCCCTCTTTTGAAGCTTTATTGCAACCCACACTATCCTGTCTTTAGAATTCCTCATCACTGGACGGGTTGGGGTGCACTTCCCTTCCTAGAGGAGGACAAATGTTTCCACTTGTGTACGTCTCATACCGGCAAATCCAATCCCCTCACCACTCCAACTGAGTCGAGCCACGTGAAAGGTGCAAGTGTCCAAGTTAGGTCATTATCAACAAGAGTCATGCGTGTGTTCCGAAATACTCTACTTAGGCAGTCAAGAATCCATCGAACCAAGTCCCCTAATCCTCAAAGAATTAAGTCAACTAGACCTGAAGTACCTCAATTCCAATTCCTATAAGGTTCCTGTTAATTAGGTAGATTTTAAGGTCCAACCAAGCTCCAATCTTCGGATTTTATTTAGACTTGTTTAACTATCAAACTTAATCCGAAAAATGCGAATGCTATGCAAATGCTATGCAGAAAATATTTTTGAGATGCAATTTTCAAAGATTTTGAACTTTTTATGGATTTTTGAAAAGATGATGCATATGCATTTTTTGGATTTTTTGAAGAGATTTTTCAAATGTTTTTGGATTTTAATTTTGCAAATGTTTTTGGGATTTTTGAAAAGAAAAGATTTTGGCCAAAAGCTAGGTACAAATATTTACACGGGAGTGCTTCTTATATTTACAAGAAGTGGATTTTAAGAATTTACAGGGTAAGTGATCAGTTTTATAGATATATATATCATGGATTTTGGTGCGATGTATGTATTCCTCAAACTTATTTGACACAGGTTTTTCAAACAATTTTGGAAAACTATAGTCCAAAATAATTTTTACAAACAATTTTTACAAACATATACACACATTTGAAAATCATTTTGCAAAGGTTTTCCAAACAGTATATATATATATTTCACATATTTTTGCAACTATTTTTCAAACTACTTGTAAATCATTTTTCAAACCTTTTTATTTCACATAAAGAAAATAATTTTGTAATCAAAATATTTTTACAAAGGTTGGAAACATGTACACAGGTTTTTTTCAAAATAGTTTCAAAAGATTTTTACAAGGATTTCCAAATTATTTTTCAAATCATCTGATTTATTAATCAGTATCTACAAAAAGAATTTGAGGAATAATAACATCTTTTTATTAAGAGTTTGTAATGAATTTATAAGTATAATTAGCCATATTTATTAAGAAAATAGGAAAGTACAAGTTATGGCTAAAGTATATACTCAGTATATACGACCCCCCTATACTTAGCTTGAGCTATATCCTCATAGATCGGAGAGAAAAGAGAAGACATAACTCGTACTGAGTATAGGAAAATCTAAAGAATACGGAACGAAGGAATGAATGAAGGAATGAGAAGTTGACCGTCCCCCCTATACTTAGGATCAAATAATCCTAAGTATAGCAGACTGTACACAAACAGGGAGGGTCAAGGGTGAGAATGAACAAATCGTACTCCGATTATCTCCCCCTATACTTAGGGTAAGATATCCCTAAGTATAGTCAAGAAGAGGAGACAATGGAGAGGATCAAAGAATAGAAGTACTCAGGGTGCACACACCCCTATACTTAGGACAAAGTACGTCCTAAGTATAGCAAAATCATAAGATGACGATGGGGTGTGAACCATAAAGACTGAATGATCGATGTACAGATGAATATATACAATGTCGGATCTCAGTGATAATCATTTATGAGATGCAGAAGGTGTGAGTCAAAGAACCATCTCATACCAAATGAATCGGGGCAACAGCAACGGTCGGCGGATCATGATCTAGATATGGTTTCAAGTGCTGACCATTGACTCTAAAGGTGGAAGATGATGAAGGTTCGAATATATCAATGCTGTCATTATCATGCACCTTCCGGACAACATATGGTCCTTTCCATTTGCTTTATAATTTCCCTGGGAATAATTTTAGCCTAGCATCAAATAGCCATACTTGCTGATCTGGCTCGAAGTGCTTATGGCTGATTCGGGAATGGTGCCATACTTTTACTTTCTCTTTATATTGTAGGCCACTTGAGAAGGTTGTATCTCTTAGTTCTTCCAAGGCTGCCAACTCTGCTTTCCTCCGTTCTCCTACACTCTTAGGATCCAATAATAGCTCTGTAACTGCCCAAAGTGACTTATGCTTTATCTCCACTGGTAAATGGCATGGCTTGCCATAGATGAGACGAAAGGGAGATGTCCCTAATGGCGTCTTGAAGGAGGTCCGGTAGGCCCACAAGACCGAGTCCAAAAGCTGTGACTAATCCCTTCGGTCTAGGCAGACTACCTTCTGTAAAATTGTCTTAATCTCCCTATTCGATACTTTAGCAAGACCATTAGTATGAGGGTGATACAGCATGGCAACACGATGGTCAATACCGAACTCGTCTGCAAGGGCCTTTACCTTGTCGTTAATAAAGTGAGACCCCCCATCTGAAATCAAGACTCTAGGTACCCCGAACCATGAAATAATGTTTTTCCTCAAGAAACGACATACGGTTTTAGCATCTGTGGCTTGGGCGGGGATGGCCTCAACCCAACGACTCACATAATCTACAGCGAGCAGAATGTACTCAAACCCCTGACTCTTAGGAAATGGGCCCATGAAATCAATCCCCCATGTGTCAAAAACCTCACAAAAGTGAATGTACTGCATGGGCATCATGTCTCTCTGTCCACAAGTGTCCATCTTCTGACAGCCAGTACACCTCCTCACGAACTCATCAGAATCCTTGAAAAGGGTAGGCCACCAAAGGCCGGATTGGAGCACCTTTTGTGCTGTCCGTCTCCCAAAATGATGTCCTCCTGCCTCAAGCTTGTGGCAGTAGGTGAGGACGCTATGTTGCTCATCTTGAGGAATGCACCGTCTCCAGATACTGTCCCCTCCTTCATGATAAAGGACGGGGCCCTTCCAATGGTACACCTTTGCCTTTGCAAGGAAGGTCTCAAGCCGCTATCTGGGCCAACCTTGTGGAATAGATTTGGCAACAAGGTAATTCACTATGTCGGCATACCATGGAAGAGAGGTGATAGCAAGGATCGCCTCATCTGGAAAAGTCTCAGTAATAGGTGCTATGGGCTCAAATTCCTCAAGGTTCTCTAGTCTGGAGAGGTGATCTGCCACAACATTCTTAACTCCAGGTTTATCCTTAATCTCAGTATCAAATTCGTGGAGAAGAAGGATCCATCTGGTTAACCTGGCCTTGGCATCCTTCTTCGACATCAAATATCGAATGGCAGTATGATCTGTAAAAATTGTCACTCTAGATCCAAGAATGCAAGATCTATACTTATCCAAAGCAAAGACTACCGCTAGCATCTCTTTCTCAGTCACTGTGTAGTTCCTCTGAGCTGCATCCAATGTACGGCTAACATAGTGTATGGCATAGGGTAATCCATCCCTCCTCTGTCCAAACACAACCCCAATGGCATAATCAGAAGCATCCGTCATGATCTCAAATGGGAGAGACCAATCGGGTGGCTGAAAGATAGGAGCCTCGATAACAAGATTCTTGAGAGTCTCAAATGATTGAAGACACTTATCATCTACAAGGAACTCGGTGTCTTTAGTCAACAATTCTATCAGCGGTCGGGCAATTCGACTGAAGTCCTGAATGAACCGTCGGTAGAAACCGACATGCCCCAGAAAAGACCGCAACTGTCTTAAATTGGACGGTGGATTGAGTTTTCTAATGATATCCACCTTGGCAGGATCAACCTCCATGCCCCTGTTGGAGATGATGTGACCAAGGACCGTCCCTTGATTCACCATAAAGTAACTCTTCTCCCAAGATAGTACAAGGTTTACCTCTATGCAGCGTTGAAGCACTCGGTCTAGGCAGTCAAGACAAATATCAAACCCGTCACCATAGACCGAGAAATCATCCATGAAGACCTCCAAACAGTCACCTATCATGTCCGAAAAGATGGATAACATGCACCTCTGGAATGTCGCTGGGGTGTTACATAGACCAAAGGGCATCCGTCTGAAAGCATAAGTCCCAAATGGACAGGTGAACGTCGTTTTATCCTGGTCGTCGGGCGCAATGGCTACTTGATTGTATCTAGAGTACCCGTCAAGAAAACAGTAATGACTCTTCCCAGCTAGCCTCTCGATAATCTGATCAATAAATGGTAGTAGGAAATGATCCTTCTTGGTGGACTCATTCAATCGTCTGTAGTCCACACAGACCCTCCAAGAAGTGGGTACCCGGGTGGAGATCTCTTCTCCAGACTCATTCACGACTGTAGTGATATCCATCTTCTTGGGCACCACATGTAAAGGACTAACCCATTTGGAGTCGGAGATGGGGTAGATAAAATCGGCGCTCCACCATTTGGATATCTCCTTCATGACTACATCTCGAAGATTCGGGTTCAGCCGTCGTTGGAACTCACACGATGGCTTAGCGTCCTCCTCGAGGTAGATATGGTGAGAGCACATGGCTGGACTTATCCCCATAAGATCAGCCACACTCCATCCTATTGCCTTGCGGTTTCTTTCAAGAACCTCCATCATACGAGATTCTTGTTCTCCAGTCAAATCTCCTGAGATAATGACTGGGTGCATTTCAGGCTCACCCGTAAGGAATCTGTACTTAAGCGACTGCGGCAAAGGCTTCAATTCTGGCTTGGTGGGAGTTGGCAAATCTGGTTTATGATATGTCTGTGTAAAAGCAACTAGATCTGCATGTGAGAACTCTCGCAGTATGTGATCATCTGACGAAGGGAACCCTGTTGGTGTGTCTACCATCTGTACTGGCTCGCTCTCCATCCTGTCTGTCGGCTCATCGGGAAACAGACATGGCAAATATGTATCAAAGTCCTTCTAATCAAAGTCTGCCTCCGAGGGATCTGAATCTGAACAATCATCAGTGTCTCCAATCATCACACAACTGTCAGCCTCTATAGTGTCCTCTGCCAAGGGTGTACTCTCCGAACTCTCGTCTGCTTCAAAAGGTGGGTACTCTGGTCTGTAGACAAGGCGAGGGCTCGTGCTTCTGGATCTTCCCAAACTGCTTCGTCATCGGTCATCACAAAATCACACTCTTGGTGGACGTCTAACTCTGCATCTATCAGCTGCACTGTGTCACTACATGGCTCTGAGCAGGCAGAATTTCTCGTTCAGATTTCGTCGATCGTCTCTATTTGTATACTCTCGCCCTCTACGCGAAAGTACACCTTTCCACTGTCATGGTCGGTCACCGCCTTGGTTGTGGCCAAGAATGGGCGTCCTGGTATGATGGGGGCATCGGTCGCCGACTCAGGGATCTCCATGTCCAATACAACAAAGTCCACGGGGAATTTCAAGCCCTGAATGGTGACGACCACATCTCTCAACAACCCCTTCGGCCTCTTGATAGACCTATCAGCAAACTGAAGGACTGTCCGACTCCGAAGGAGCAGGCCGAACTCGAAACGGTCGAGTAAGGATGCCGGAAGGAGGTTGATAGAAGAGCCACTGTCTAATAGAGTACGATCGAATGGCTGCTCACTAATCTGGCATCTGACATATGGAGCTCTTGCATCTGGTCGTTTGGCTGGCAACTGGTTTTGAATGGCACAACATGTGGCACGGGTGAGCTCATAGATATCTCCTCTGTTGTTCTGTCTCCTTCTACGTACAGTGGTCTTTTCTCTCAGGTTCTTTTGGAAGAGGGGGTGTGCTCTAGTGCCTCCTGTAGAGTCAGCTGTATCTGGAATCTATCTATCATCTGCTGGCTGAACTCTAACTGTTCCTTCTTTTTGGGATTTTCTGTTTTATTCCCCTTCACCGAGCGGAGTGCTTGAGGGAAGGGGACGGATGGGCCCTCCTCAGACAGAGGGTTAGGAGAAGATTCATGGGCCTGTGAAGGACTGGAATCCATGCAAACATCATCATTCAACAAACATGGACTCGGAGTTGATGGAGAAACCTTTCCTTTATTCATTTTTTTGGTCTTTTTCCTGGTGTCTAGAGATACAGAAAATGGTAGTACAGAAGGTTAGAATACAGATGGACTCAGAATGGGGGCATCAGCACCACCCAAAAGATTCTCCTTTGCGGCCTCAGCACCGCATTCTGGTTCAACATCAAAAATGGTGGCCTCAACACCACCGTCTGCATGTGGTTCTACGATGGCCTCAGCACCGTCGTCTGGAAGGTCATCCTTAGTAGCATCAGCACCACCGTCATCATCATCATTGTTGTTAGTGGCATCAGCACTGCTTCTCTCCTCATCTGGGGCTATGTATCTCCATGGTGTTGTCCCTCAGATGAGCCGCCGCCGGCTGGTTCCCTACCGCTCCTAAGTGACACGAAGTGAGTATCAAACATAGAATGCATGTCATTCAAATAAAAACTAGGAGTGGTATCCTCTGTAAACTATACCTGCTCAGACTTTCTCTTCAAGTTATTCGGATTTGGCTCGCTCTGTGCAGGTATGGCGGCTTTGCCTTTCATAATATCCCTCATTTCCTGGCGGAACTCGTCCATTTCTCGCCGAAAGGTTGCATGTTGTTCGGAGAGCAAGCGGGCAAGATCATCAAGTGTTGGGTTCTCCAAGGCAGGTGCGGGAGAACCGGGAGTGTTCCCTTGTTGGAATTGAGGTTGCTGGTGGGACTGAGGGTACTGTTGTTGGTACGTCTGTTGTTGTTGTCTCCACTGCTGTCCTTGGTATGTGTGACGAGGATTCTACTGGTATTGCTGCTGCTGTTGGTGGGAATATTGGGGCTGCTGGTGTTGGATACTCTGATTGCCCTGAGCTGGAGGCTGCTACTGGGATGAGGAACCTCCGGTGGACCAATGGAATCCTAGGTGATCACGACAAATCACAGGCTGCTGGGGGTACCGGTCGTACCATATCCCATTGACTTCCATCAACGGCTCCTGCTCGAAGGGTGGAGGTGGTAATGCTGCCAATGGCTGATCCGACTGATAGACCACCATCTGAGTGTCCTGAGATGGTGGCTGCTGTGAATAATGTGGCAACTGTTGAACCGGCACCTCCTGAACATGGTGAACTTGGCGGTATGCGGGAGGTGGTGGGGTAGAACGGATACCTCTGGAGTCAGCCAGTGACCTAGGAGGATGATGATGAATATGATTGTGCCTCCTGAATACTCAAGATGTGAGTCTTCAGATCACTCATGGACTTAGCCAACTGGTCTATTTGTGCAAGACCTTGGTCCTGCTTCTTCTCTAAAATCTCAATGCGGTCTAATTTCTCGTTGATTATGCCCATGTCAGCGGCGAATGATTCATCTTGAGCTGCTACTGACGGAGTATTAGGACCGGCATCGATGCGGGCGATCCTTTGGTATGATCCCGCTCCTTGAGGGGGTTTTTGCTGTGTGTAGACTCTGGCTTGGCCATAACTATAGACTGCCATTCCTTCATAAATGGCCCAAACGTCATCTTTACCTTTTGAAAAGTAGGACCCTCCGCAAGAAGCATTAACAAGCCCTTGTAGCTCCGGTGTCAGCCCACAAAAGAAACTCTGAACCAAGTTGGGCCTGGATATGTCGTGATGTGGACACCGGTCAATGAGCTCCCTGAATCGATCACAAGCCTCATGTTGTTCATTTGGGATCATGGTGAAGTTGCTGATCATAGCTCTTGATGCGTTTGTCCGGCCGAGTGGGTAATACTTATTCAAATATGCGGTCCGGAGCTGTTCCCAAGTATCGACATACCTTCCCAAATGTTTCAGCCAATAGGCGGCTTTATCAACCAAGGAAAACGGGAAGGAAATAATTTTGATTGTGTCCTCAGTCACAAACCTGTCATGGATTGTACTACATATCATCTCAAATTCTCGTAGATGGAGGTGCGATTCTTCGGTAGCCAGCCCGTGAAACTTAGGTAGTAGCTGAATAGTATGTGGGGGAAGCTCGAAGTCTCCATATATGGGAGGGAGTCTGATCCATCGGTGGGTGAGTGTTGCAGCTGGGTTATGCAACTGCCTCATGGTTGCCGATGGCGGCCTCTCTTGGTTAGGTTCTTCGTCTAGTATATCATCACGCCCATTTCGGTCCTCTCGCCCGTCACGCATCTCCCTCATGATTTCACCCATGACCACTCCCTGGTCTCTGATCTGTCACTGCATGGTTTCAAGGGAGGCTAGCAGTGAATTGTTGATGGCAGCATGATCATATATGTATGGAGGTGGTCTCTGCTCATCTGGGTGTTCCTCTCTGCCTTCCATCTATGGTGTTTCTGCAAAGTCAAAAGAATCCATCTCAGGCGTCGTCAAATGTTCTAAACTCTGTTCTGCACTAAAGTCTGACACCATTGGACTGATAGAAAAAGAAGGGTGGTCGAGGGAGAATAGAGTGGACGTAAACTCGGGCTCGAAGAGTGGGTCTGGACTCCCCGAAGCCGACCTAGATGAAAAAGGAGGAGTGCTCGATAGCGGTGCTACCAGACGTGGCCTAAGGGATCTCCTTCCCATCATCTTGATTGAGAGAAAGGCGGATGAGATCTGGAATGCAAATAAGATGTGAAATACAAACCCCTTGTTCACCTACGCAACGCTTGAGCTGATGACCGTGAAAGTTTGGTCAGTTATCTTGTCAAATTTTATTAGGTGATCAGTCACTCTATCAGAGCGTTAGAGCGAGCTGTTAGGTACCCTACTTTCCTAGCCGACTATCCCGATCCACGTTAGATCTTTCCCAGTCAGTATGAATTGCGGACCATAACCCGGTTGTTCCCGTAAATTCACTCTGCTAAGGACGTCGCAGTCCGCTTTACCGGTTACCGGAGAGATCCTCGCTGGAGAACGACTAACCACGATCAGTAGTCAACCAGAATTTTAGGCGTGGCTCTATCCTAGTGTCGGGTCACTCTCTCGCAGCAGATAAATCAAACAAGGAGGGGGTTACTCTCCCCAAAACAAAGTTTTTGGTGGGGTGAGTTTTAAGGTCAAGTTTGCATTAGCAGTCCCAATTTTATGATTTTCACTTTTTATGTATTTTTCTGAACAATCATCATCTAACGAATTTTCCAGTTTCCTTGTTATTTAAAGTCCAATAAAACTGAGGGAGGAAAGAGGAAAAGCCGATGTACGGTCAAAATCTATAATGCATGCAGGGATAGAAATGCGTACTTTTTCGCCAGCACTATACATACAAAGTGATCCACGCATAAATTAAAGACAATAAATAAAACTACCTAAATGCATGCACGAGGAAATCGCCCTAAGACGAGTAACTTCTATTAACGTGAAGAACAAGTAGTTATGACTAGGAAGAGAGTCCGGGGTCCGGTCTCGGGAGCCGATCGGCGTCAACCACAGTGGATCCTGCCAGCGCTGTATACGACTCCTCTCGGCATGTGGTCTCTAATCCAAGTCAATAGCTTTTTTTCAGTTGATTTTTAGCCAAGTCCAATTACGATCTATAGATGCAGTCAAGATATTGGGGATTGGGCCTTAGCTTCTTAGTTCGTCATAGTCAACAAAAATTCCTATGTCTAGGGGCTAAATCCTCGAAAAACAAATAGAAATAAAAACGAGAAAGCCACGAAAAACACAAAATCGTAGTGAGCCTCCAAGTGAACAAACACTTGGAAATTAGGCTCGAGTGTCCTGGAGAGTCTAAGTTATTACAAATTAAGTATTTCTCTCTCACTTCAAATTACAAATATTTTTGGCTACAAAAATTCTACAAAAAGTATTAGTCCTCTCAAGCCTCCAAGTTCTCTTTGGTGCTAGGCGAGCCTTTACGTGGGTGCTTAAGCGCCTAGGATGGAGCGCTTCCCTCGCTCGGCGGTACCTCGCACAAAATCCAACAAAAAGGTGATTAGACCAGTCAAGCAATATAAACAAACAAATAGGTAAAAAGACAGGAAAATATCCACAATACAAAGAATGCTCTATACGCTGTTGCTCCCCGGCAATGGAGTCATTTGATTAACCGCGAGATACGGTGGTCTAAATGCCTCACACAAGGTGGAGACAAAGTCGATGTGGCGACCCTCGGTAAATCCCTGCTAAGTCAACAATTAACCCACGAATAATATCAAGTAATGGAAATCAAAGTATGGAGTTAAAATTTATTATAACTCTACAAAATATGTGTATAGTGCAAGTATGTAGAGTATCGAACACAGGGAGCAAACAGGTAGAATAAGGCAATAATGCTCAGAATTGTGAAAGTGGTTAAATGCCTACAAGTGCTATTTTTTGTGAGTTTTGAATTTTATATTTTTTTATTTAATTTTTGATATTATATTTTTATATTTGGGTTTTTAATTTACTGATTTTGTATTTTCTTTTTATATTTTGTATTTTTATATTTTCTTTTTCTTTTAATAAAGATATAATGTATATAAGGAATATATATTTACACTAGAGATAAGAGAGGGATAAAAATAGGGGAAAATGCTCAAAATACAGAAAATGGAATTTTTTGTGATTTTTATAATTTTCTAATATTTTTGTGATTTTTCTAGATTTTTCCTAATTTTTTGGTATTTTAAGGGCAAAAATACTATTAAACAGTGAGATAAGTTGCTGGCCAAAATTAAAATGAGGATGAAAAATATCAAACAGAATTCCCACATGGAGATTGCGAGGATTCACTGTAAGTCTTCTAACTGAGCATTCATCATAGTTTTCCGCGTGCATCGGCTTTTCCCGAATTCCTCCTTCTCGTTTTATCACATAAATCTAAAGGAAATTGGGACTGGACGGTAGACGTGTATTTGTGCTCATTTAAATTCTTCAGTGATCACCTAATTAAAATTGGGACTGCTAACTATAGCCTATCTTAATAACCCATAAAATCAAGAATTTCTGCGGGAGAGTAACCCTGACCTTGGATGATTTTATTTTTCTGAGTGAGTGAGAGACGACACTTAAGGATAGAGCCCAAATTCGAAATCTCAACTCGCTAAATTTTTGCCAAGATTGATTTATCACCAACTAAAATAAAAAAGATAATAGCCGAGCTCTTACGGCTCCATTGTGTGTGTTGGTGAACCCGGGGTTTGATTTGTGTTTGCATTGGTGTGCGTGAACCGATACCGAAGATCAATAGCCGCACATTCGATAAAAATTCTCTTGACTATCCCGTGCAATCATCTCTTCCCTCTCTTGATTTAAAATTCACCATGGAATTCTTCCCCAACAACTCTTGCAGACCCAACCCCTCATTACTTTCAGCTCTTTCAAAAATAGCCGAACGTTTATCCGAGAATCCATCAGAGCTATACTATGAAAATGAATTCGTATCAGTTAGACCCAAAACACCTCCCCCTCAACCACCAATAAATCCATCTCCCTCTGCTAATCCGACCTGTTTCATGAATAACAACCCTTTGTATTCAGAGCAGACAAACCAACAAATGATTGAGGGCTCTACTTCTTCATTTATCAATCCTCTTTACGCTGATCATACAATTCATCCTTCATATTCAGTAAATGTCAATCCATCATTTATGGGAGATGATAACCACATGACCAATGGAACACTTCTTCACCTCTTCCATCGACCCTCCCCTTAAACACCAATGAACAATCATTATCTTGGATGAACATAACAACCCCCTCTTCACTCATACAGAGGATTGGACTGACCACATAGGAACACATCAACCTTGTAGGTTGACTCCACAATATCAAGGTTCGACCACTCAAAGGATTCAACTCTCCTCGGACCAACTCCACACACCTAGACCATATGAGCAACCACCTTCCATGATTATTGAGGAGGTACTCTCAGAAAACGATGATCATGTACCGGATATTTCAAGAGACTCCTCCTCTAGTACATATAGAAAAATGGAAGAGGACATTGAATTACAAAAACATATCCCAACTGCTCTCATGCTTGGTCATGAAGAGATTTTGGAGAATATTTTGATGATGAATAAGAAATTTGATTTAATGGAGGATAGATTTCAAGAACTTGCCGATTGACTAATCTCTGGTAACTTGGACATGAAAATGAATGAAGAAATGATTGGATCTGAGACTAAAATTTTTGAGGATATTCAGGAGCCTAGGGACGATTCTGACAATATCACGTTTACATATTCTTCCCCTAGAGATGACTATGCCACTAACTATCACTCCGAACACCCAAACCCCTGTTCATCCGAGGAGTACACCACACCCCCACACCACCCAGAAAATACCAAAAAAATGGAAAACATTTGAAAATCACAAAAAAATTGAAAAATCAGAAAATTTCATAAAAATTGAAACTGAAGACGATATGAAGAATTTGGATCCAGCTATACGGGAAGCACTGGAAAAAACGTTTGATGTTTGAACTTCCCTTTATACAGGCCATTGAACACTTCTCCGACCTTAAAAGGTTTATAACAGATAAATTAATGAACAAAAAGTTGGGTAGGATACGAACAAAGACTGAAAGACATATCTTGTCAATGGCCTCCTCCTTGGTGTTGAGGAGAAAAACCAAGAGCCGCATAGTGAAGCGGTTGCTTAGATTTGATTGTGAAATCAAAGATACAATTTTCACCCATGCTCGGATTGATGACGATTCACCAATTAATATCCTCCCGACCTCTGTCTTTCATGAACTACAACTCAGACCGATCAGGAAGAAACGAGAGATTATTCAATTGGCGGACCGATCTATAAAGCGGCCGAGAAGAATCATTTCTGTCATCATGAAATTCCAAGGTGCTCCGCTCAAAGTAGAATTCACGATCATTGATATTGAGCATCAAG
This sequence comes from Ottelia alismoides, assembly GCA_037367405.1. Lineage (NCBI taxonomy): Eukaryota > Viridiplantae > Streptophyta > Magnoliopsida > Alismatales > Hydrocharitaceae > Ottelia > Ottelia alismoides. The sequence goes on along the minus strand of JAZKJV010001355.1, from coordinate 1,422,440 downwards.
GAGAATTCACCCAGTCTCCAATCATTCTCGAAAAGCCATTCTTGGCATTGGCCAAGGCGAGTATTGATTGTGAAACTCGGGAAATCAATTTCACAACATTGGAAGCACTCAGATCTGACCCTGTCTTTGAGGAACCATGATTTTATGAGACAACCCACGAAGTCCCCGACAACCGTAACCATGAAACGGTAGAAGAGCCCTACCCCGCAGCCATACCTGAGATAGAGGTTGTTGATGAGACTATTGGTTCAGAGAATCTCCCCCCTGCTCCATTCCCAACCGCTCTCACCATGGAGAATCCATATGATCCGGAGACTTATGCATGGGCACACCCTGGGTCAACCTACTCTGACTACATGGATTACATCAACTCGACACAGGGATGCGCCAACATCAAATCAATTGAGAAAGAACATGAAGAGACTCTCCCCCGTATTGCAATTCCCACGGATCTCAAAATAGATAAATCTTTCTACTACGATCCTGAGACATATGCATGGTCACACCCTGGAGCAACATTCTCTGAATATCTTGACCAAATCATCCCAAATCGAGAGTGCTCAAACATTCGGGAGACTAAGAACAAGCACACAGACCAAGCACCAACCAAGGAGAATTTCAATGGCTATTCATCTGGATACTCAAGTGAACCGACACCTTCACGACGAAATAAAAAGAGAGTCACCTTTGACCTTTCGGAAAAGGAATCAGTTGATGATCCCTCATCAGGTCCGGAAAAGATGGTTTACATGAGTGAAGCCTGTTCGGCAGCCCTAAAGCCATATCTTCGCAAGGATCCAAAATTCAATCCCCGTTGAACAACTCCCGTTCCTAACTACTACTCATCCAAAGCTGATGCTCCTGCACTCTTCAATTACACTGGAATTCTTTCGTATGAGCTGACTGAGACCGGTGCTTCTGAGTATTCATCCGAGGACAAACCGATTGACCCTAAGAAGGAACGAATTCTGAGGAAACAACTAAAGAAACAAAAAGACCAGAATACTTGGAGTATGTCCACTTTCAAATACTATTCCTCTGAGGATAACTCTGATGATGGATATCTTTCATCTGGCTCAAACACTTCATCTATTATCCGTCATGATTTTTCTGAGGATGACACTGATTAGAGTTGGGAATCATACACCTCATCTCCGACTCATCATTACGATCTCCCACCACAGGCTCACAAAAAGATCAGCCCAAAGGTTCACAGAAGTTCCGACACATTATTAATCCAAAGGTTGAGTTTAGTTTCACTTTCACCTTCAGTTCATGGTCTTGGTATGGAACCCAGTCTCATTTCACTTCATGGCATTTCTTTCTTGATGCTCAGGGACGGGCATGGTTTAAGTATAGGGGGATGATGAATCTCGGATTCACCACTCTAAGTCTCATTAATTAAGCTCAAGTCCCTCAAAATCAACTGCATTTCTGCATTTATTTCGCATAATTAGTATTTATGCATGATTTAATAAGAATTGCATTTTAGCATTAATTTCTGCATAAAATAAGAAGCCAAAAATCCAAGCCAAAAATGACCTGTAAATAGCCTAACTTCCCATATTTTTAACTCCTCCATGCTAACTCCGAATGACACAAAACCACCTCCACTGTGTGCACATCACTAATAAGAATAAATAAAAAATACAAAAAAATCATTAACCCAGGTAAGTGGACCAAAAACACAAACCCTAGTTTCAGGATTTTCGGACTAAAAGCCCCATATCTTCTCCATCCAGTGTCCGATTTGATCCTACTCACTTTTGAACTACTGTACATTCAATTACCTTCAAAACAAGACCAAGATCAAGTGAATCGGAGCTCGTATGTGAAAGTTGGATTTTGGGCCTCTTTTGTACATTGTATATTTTCACGGTTTTTTGACCTTGTATTTTATGCATATATTTTCTTTATTAATAAAAATCCAAAATAATTAGAATTAGGTGTATTTTATTTATCTTTGATTTTTCCATATTTTTCTGGATTTTTATCTTGTTTAAAAATAACAAAAAAAATTAGAAAATCCAAAAATCTAGGTATTCTATGTACATGGGATACCCCAAAAAATCACTTTTTATATTTGACCTATTTTGGCTTTGATGTCTTCATGAAAGTTGTAGATCTCGTTGAGACGAGCATTTTTCGTGAAGGAACTTTTTCGATCCGAGGTCATTTGCTATTTCTTTTTGATTTTACAAAAGATTTTAGTTTTGATTTTTCTGGTGCTGACACGTGGCAGCCCCAGAGGCCGCCACGTGTCAACGGTTTTTGGGGTTTTTATTATATCATTTTTATTAAAAATAAAAAAAATAAATAAATAAAAACCAACCACACGTGCGTCGCACGTGCCCCCTGGCACGTGCTCCGCACGTGCCTTACCCCTCACCGTTTTCTAAACCACCCTAGCCACGTGTCATGTTCTGGGCCGTCCGATCTCGGCCGATCGGACGGCCCCTGACCATCGTCCTCCTGCGCCCCTTTGACCGCTCCGCCCCTCCGCACCTTCCGCAACGGCCGCCGCCAACGATCCCCGATTCCTCCGCCCTTATCCCCTCACCGCCCGCCTCCCTCATGTCCTATTTAAAACCCTCGCTGACCCCCAATCTCCTTATCCGCCGAACACAAGGGTTGAGAAGGGCGGTGACAGCTCCCCCTCGCTCCCATCTCCGGTGAGATCTGGGGACCCTCTGGTCCTCGTCGCAGCGCGCCTCCGCCGCGATTCTGCCCCAGCTCCGCTGCTGCGTCGAGCCTACGACCACCGCTTCAACGCCTTAGTCTCCGCCACGACCTTCTTCACCGGCCACCGTCGACAACTGTTGCGCCTCAGAAACCACCTTCATCGGCTACGGCAACCACCGGGGCCCTACTACGACTCCTCCATACCCCTTCGCTACTTCTCCGCCTTCAACAATCGTCTTCTCGGACAACGACAGACCCCCTACGACTTCGTCTTCAACGACACCACCGGTGCTCCACCGACCTCGCCAACCACTTCAGCGCCTACGTCATCGGGCACAGAGGCCCGAGACCCTCTCACGCGACCTGCACGTGCGGGAGGGACCGCCATCGACACCACCGCAGGCGTTCATCATCTGTGTTGCCCCGTGCTCTCGGCTCCTTCGAGCCCTCGAGCCTTCTCCGCCACCTGCTTCGACAACCACGACGTCGACTACGCCAGAAGCCTCCTCCCGTTGAGGCCTCCTCTGCCAGTCACAGCCTCCGCCATTGGCCGGTCTCCAGAGCTCGGAGCGCCAGCGTTACGCCTCGCCGTTGAAGCCCCTCCACCAGAAGCCTCGCCGGGACCAGCCCGAGGTCCTCCCACGTGCGGAGGAAACTTCCGCAGCACGCCACCCAGGGGTCACGTGCTATACACGTGACTGCTTGGGTTAATTATAGAAAAGCCCTCAGAAGTCCCTTATATTGCACATTAGCCCCGCCTCCAGAGGGCACGTGCCAAGCACGTGCCTCTCTAGGAATTTTGCAAGAAGGGCCCCACAAATTTCGGTAATTACTACTAGGTCCCCGTCTGCACTTTTCTTATATATTTTATTTATTACATTTGCATTCATACCCCTGTATTCCCCTTAGTTTTTGAACCTCTTCTAGACATTATTTTATTTATCTAAAAATTGCATGATGTTCATCGCTTAATTCTCTACATTTTGAGATACTGTGGATATTTTTGTGATTGACGGTTAATTAATAAATAACTGTTTTGTGGAAATCGGAATATTTTTCCCAATCTGTGCTCTTAAATTTGCCATTAATTAACTGTACTCTAAAAATCTCCGAAAAATCATATATTGTAGAGATTATTGTGCTTGACATTATGCCCAAAAATCTTTGTATTTACATGCATAACTTGCTCTGTAAAAATCAGTTTGCATATTTCATTATTTAATTTTTAATAGGTATTAGACCCCACATTTTCGAGATTTAGGATTTTTCTGAGATCCATCACCTAATGATAGATCTTAGAATAATTTATATCTTGAAAATAAGTAGGTTTAATATTTATTATAAATAAAAATTGAAAATCATTCTGTTAGCATTTAAAAATTCATAAAAAATTTACATTGCATCAGAAAATTCCAAAAAAATTATAGTGTACTAATTTTGTCATAATTATCATCTCGGCCAAGTTTCGTATCTTTCAGACATTGTTTAATCGAAGTTTACATTTTAGTCCCTAAAATAGGCCGAATTTGTATTTTGCATCCCTTTATTGCATTGAAAATTCCAAAAAAAGACCGCCTTGAAAACCGAACACAAAATTGGACAGACATATCTCTAGGTTGTTCCTTTGCCTCCTTGTGATCGACCTTGGGACTTGCCCAAGTAAAATAAACATAAAACCACCGGATTAAAATTGATCAAAAATTTGTGGTTATTTTCTTTACTGTTTCCGATCGCCGCCTACAACGAACGACATTTATTATTTTTCACATACAAAGATAAAAACAATCTTTTACACGCGCGATTTCGGACCCGTCAATGACATGCCCCAACACTATGCCCTCCGTCACCATGAAGTGACTTTTCTCCCAGGAGAGCACCAGATTAACCTCACAACATCTTTTGAGGACTCGGTCCAGATTCCTAAGACAGGAATCCAAGGAATCGCCGTGGACCAAGAAGTCATCCATGAAGACTTCCAGGAATTCGCCGACCATTTCGGTGAATACAGCAATCATGCACCTTTGGAAAGTACCTGGAGCATTGCATAACCCAAAGGGCATGCACCTGAAAGCATAGGTACCAAAGGGGCATGTGAATGTGGTCTTTTCCTGGTCCTCCGGAGCTATGGATACTTGATTGTAGCCAGAGAACCCATCTAAGAAGCAGAAGAACTCTTTCCCCGCTATTCTCTCCAAGATCTGATCAATGAACGGCAAGGGGAAATGATCCTTCTTCGTCGTGGCATTCAGGCGTCTGTAATCCACATAGACGCGCCACGACGTAGGTACTCGCATCACGATCTCCTCTCCGTCCTCATTGGTGGTCGTCTGAATTCCCGACTTTTTCGGGACAACATGGATTGGGGCCACCCATTTAGAGTCAGAGATTGGGTAAATGAAACCCGCGTTGCACCATTTCTCTATCTCCTTCTTCACGACCTCTCATAAATTTGGATTCAAACGACGTTGGAATTCACGAGAGGGTTTGGCATCATTTTCCAAGTAGATATGGTGCGAACAAAGAGCGGGATTTATCCCATGGAGATCGAAAATGCTCCAGCCTATCGCCTTGCGGTTTTTCTCCAGGATCTCTAGCAAGCGAGATTCCTACTCCTCGGTCAATCGCGAACTAATGATGACCGGATATTTCTTGTCCTGACCCGCAAGGAAGACATATTTTAATGTTGTGGGTAAAGGTTTGAGCTCAGGAATAATGTGATCGTCTAAGAAGTCTGGCTCAATCTGATCTGGTTCGGTGTTGGAAGCGGCTGGATCTTTCTCTGTGATAGTTGCCACCAAGTTGTTCGGCTCTGGATTCGGATCGTCAAAGGTCTCCATACAATCGGCAAAAGCCTCGTCCGACTCGTCATCCTCATCTTCTGATTGTCCTAAAGAGGGAAGGACTGACAGGCCCAACTGGGCCTCTAAGTCATCGAAGATGTAGGGCGATGCAGGTTCTGAGTTGTACTCGTTCCTGAGGACCTCGCAAACTGACTCATGCACTGGATCATCTCCGGAGGGGATGGACTCATCGGTGTTGGCTGGGTTCTGTCTCCATGGCCCAATTAAGTCTACATGCTCGCAGTCTGCTTCGGTTGAAGAGTACTCGGTGCTGGATTCGGAATCCGGTCTCTGCCATCTTGTCTGCTTCATTTCAAGTTCCTCATCTCCGCCTGGAGTTTGGAACGGAATATTCTCGATCTTATAATCAAACAAGGCCCCTGCTGTTATGAGGAAGGGCCTGCCTAAGATGATCTAGGAGTCTTTCCGATTACGAGGGGTTTCCATATCCAGGACAATGAAGTCCACCATGTATTCCTGCCCCTCAAATTTAATCACAACATTCCTCAATTCTCCTTGGGACCTCTTGTTTGATTTATCAGCAAACTGTAGAAGGGCTCTAGATTTCCTAAGAGGTCCGAGATTAAGCCGCTCAGAGAGGGCTGTAGGCATCAGATTGATTGAGGAACCATTATCCAGGAGAGTGCGTGCAAACGCGATGTCATCAATATGACTCACTACATAGTGTGCACCCATGTCTCTTCGTTTCATTGGAAATGAGCTCTTTATTGCACAAGTCGTGGCTACTGATAGAACGTGTTTCTCAACACGGCTTTTGGTCTTCCTGCTAACCCTAGTAGGTGTGCATCTCACCTTAAGGTATTTTTGGAATGCAGGGGTCATCTCCACGTACTTGTCAAAGGGGATTGTGACCTTGATGTGTTTGTTGCATAACTCTGCCATCTCAGGATCATCTTTTTGAATTTTTTTCATTTTCTTCTTTCCACCCTTGAGAGCTCGGGGGAAAGGGATTATTGATTCCAACTCATGTTCGGAAATTGAAAGATTTTCATTAACTTCTGGAACTGAGTTCTGTACATGACTCGGACTCTTTAACAGACTCTGACTATGACTCTGACTGAAAAGAAAATGCTGAGGCGAAACTAGTGATGCATCTTCCGCGACTTCTGGATGATCCTCCTCAGATGGAGGTGCGGGCTCCTCGTCGGTTCCGTCTGACTCTATGCTGATGCGAGACTGCTGCTTCAAGGATTCAAATGTCCTCTTCTTCTGCCGGTGGTGATGGTAGTGATGCTCCTCTTCTTCCTCCAAGTTCTCCTCAGGTAGAGACTTGGCGGCTCCTTCCTTCGGCGTCCGTGCCCGATCAGGCATGATCACTGTCCTTCCGCTCCTGAGGGACATATGATTTACATTATTGTATGAAAGGATCTCATGTTCAGATAAATAATTATCTGAATAATATACCTGATCACGAGGTCGGTTCTGGACATGGATTATGCTATTCGGGTTGGCCTGAACCTGTGCGGGAATTGGGGTCTTTGGCGTCATCTGTTGGTCCTGGGTACCAGAGACACGATTAATATCGGTTCTCATATCCAGATAATCGTTCTGCATCTGGTGGACCCTATCAGACATGGCCTGGATCGCCAAGGTGAGGGACTCCAATTCGGTGGGATGGGCTGGCTTATTCACGGACGAGGTTCTGTATTGGCCCTGCTGGCCATGCCGATACTGCTGTTGGTGGTGGGATGGTGCTGGGCCCTACTGATATGTGCGCTGTTGCTGCTGGTGCTGCTGAGGATGGTACCCTTGTTCTGGCCTGGACTGAAAGCGCGGTGTGGGGACGGAGCTGGTTCCTTGGTAAGCTGGGGAAGGTCGGTGTGACTGACCATTCCCCATCCCCGACTGTCTACTGACGGGGTCACGGCTGTACCACAGCCCGTTGATCTCGAACACCTGCGTAGGCTCCTCATATCCGGTCTCCACTTGTGGGGGTGCATGCTGGTCCTGCTGGGTGTAAGTTTGGTCCTCCACCCAGCCACTCTGAGGCCCCGGTGCCTGTTCCTGTACAAGATGGACTCGATGTACAGGTGCATGTGGTACAGAAGGGGCAGGTAGCTTCATCTTAGCTACCTTCTCAGTAAGTTCCTCCACTTGCTTCGGTAGATGTGAGAGAGACTCAAGGTCAGTGACCCTCTTGTGGATCTGCTCGACCATGGTTAGCTTATCAGCAATCATCCCCATACTGGGGATGAGGTCCTCGGTCAGATCCGCTACAGTCCTTCAGGTTGTCTCATTGGATAGGATTGAGGGAGACTATTGGTAGGCCCCGGTGGCCTGCGACCTGCCGGTTTCCGCCATCTGCTCCAGGATCTTCCATACGGTGTGCTCATTCTTGTTCAGATAGCTTCCTCCATAGGCAGCACTGACTAACCCCTGCATCTCCGGGGTTAGACCACATAATAAGGTCTGGACTAAGATCGCCTTAGAATTGCCGTGGCATGGGCATTTCTGTACTAAGTCATTGAACCTATCCCAAGCATCATGGAAAGGTTCACTGGGTCCTTGGGAGAAGCTGGCGATCTTTGTTCTCATTTGGTTAGTCCTACTGAGAGGGTAGAACTTTTTCAGGAATAGGTCCTTGAACTGCATCCAGGTTGTACATATCACCCCTAGATTCTTCAGCCAATGTGCTGCCTTATCTCCTAAGGCAAATGGGGTAGCCTTCAGTCTAATGTAATCTTGACCAACATTGGGATGGCTAAGATTGTTGCAAACCAGCTCGAAGTCACGGAGGAAAGTATACGGTTCTTCATTGGTATTTCCGTTGAACTTCAGAAGCAGACTAAGGAAGTGGGGCTTCAGCTCAAATGCTTCGGCGGGAACCACTGGTGCCAACCAATTCTGTATCTTGTTCTCCGTCGGGTTGTATGCATCGACCATTGGTCGGTCGATTCCTCCTGCTACTATGATCTGTCCCATCCGAGCCGTGAGATCTGCATTTCTTTGTTCGGCTTCAGCAAGGCGATTGAGAATTTGACGCAATTGATCCTCATCCGGTGGTGGCTGCTTAGGCGACATCTTGTCCTCTATTCCTGGGTATGAAATAAGGTCGGTGTCAGAGGATAACTCAAGGAAGGGATTACCGAGGCGATGGTCTTCCTCGGTAGCTCGGAGGAGAGGAAAGGGTTGGTTTGAGAGTAACCACCCTGAGTGTGAGGGAACCATGACTCAAGAGGGTCATGAGTCCTGGGTTGTCCAAGGTGCGCTTGGGCCGATGAAGAGGAGTTCCGTGGGGGACTCATAGAGAGATCGGTGAATAAAGAGTCGAGATCCCCCCAGTCACTCATCTTGATGTGGCGAGAAGAAGATAGAATTTTACTCGTACCTGAAGCAAACAAATCAATCCAAGACCCTAGGTTCACACTCAACACAGTGCAGGACTAGAAATCGAGTCCAATTAATCTTGTAGGTTTTAAGTGTGATTTTCAAGCAAAATAGCAAGGATTACGCGGCCTATAGGGAAGTCGGCTTAGAGCCGGATGCGTCTTCCCTGTTTAACCTGTCACCTAAGATACCGCCGGTCCTTCCTTTCTTCGCTCCTATCCCAAGTCGATGGATTTAAAGACCACACCCCTATCTACCTGCAAGCAGGCGGAGGCTGACAAGGCCGGAACTTTACCCCGAGGGGTTAATGGCAACTTGTCGTAAAGTATCGCAATTTCGCCCCTATCTACCTGAGACAGGCGGAGGCTACTTGGTACTAGTCAGTGAATCTGAAATTATCCGACTTGTGATATTTGCTAGGATTGGTCGGAATGTGATATGGAAGGCAGGGATTTGGGCTCTGCCTTAAGCTGTTCACACACACTCAAGTACCCTCACTTAGCCTGAAAACAAGGTCGGGGATTAATCTCCCGCAAACAATTTTCCAATTTTTATTGAATTTTTTTGGTCAATAGTGTTTAGCAGTCCCGGTTTTAAGTTAGGTTTTCACTGAATTAATCCAACCACACAGCACGCCTATCGGCCAGTCCCAATTTCCTTTTTAATTTAAATGTGAAAAATCAGAGGGGGAAATCGAGAAAAGCCGATGCAAGATAAAAACAATGATGCTATGCTGAGTTCATGAGACTTACAGTGATCCCTTCGCTTTTTTTATGCAGGATGCAAAACATAATTGAAATCTTTTTAATCTAAATGCAAATGTAGACGATAAAAGCCTCTCCTAGACAAGCAGTTCTATTAGCGTGAAGAACATATTGATTTGGCTAAGTCCTGCGGTCTAAGTGCGTCTTTTAAGTGATTTGTGTGGTCCTAATAATTACGAGCACAAGCAATTCCTAGATTGGCTCGAGGAGTCGCTAGTGCAAGCTAATTTACCATTCACCCACACAGCACACGAGGACACAGTTTCACTATATTTACACGCGCGAGAACCTAAACGGGAACCGCTGGAAATAATGCGAAAAAGAAATAAAAAAATAAAATGAAAATTACAAAGCCTCTCTATTCACTCAATAAATTTAAATGCTAGACCCTCGAAGCATCTTCGACTCCTCGCGTTCCTCGCACAGAAAGATTGAGGTCAGAGAGTGACACAGAAAAATAATGAAAAGAAATAAAAGAGAGAAAATAATCACAAGAAAACCGGGGGTTAGACTACCTGGGGAAAGAAAATCAAAAAATCAGAATTTCACTACAAATTAACTTAAGCCGTGCCTCCCCGACAACGGCGCCATTTTGATAACCGCCCCCGCAACCTTGGTTAATTCGGTCAGATTAATGTCCAAATTAATTATAAGTGTTCGTTGCAGTCGGATAACGAGAGGACTAATCAAAAACCACTTTTAATTTAATCGAGTTAATTTCAAGCGGCATTTTTTTTACTTGGTGAAGTCCAAGGTCGAACTCAGGGAGGCATCTGTCTCCTTAGATGAATTAGTAGCAAAGTCCAATGTTCGATTTTCAGGGAATTATTTTTTGGTCTTCTTTTTTCTATTTCTATGCAAGACACATGTAACAAGCAAACCAATTTAAAGTTAAATCAGTTAAGATATCAAATGAAGTCCAAAAATTATAAAAATTGGCCAGATGATGAAATATGGTGAAAATGAACTACCCTAATTTTTTTGGAATTTTTTGACACTAAATGAATTTACTGTGAATTTAAAATGACAGTAGGGTGATTTTCACTAATTTAATTTTAATAAATAACAAATCACAATATTTTCAGGAACTAAAATTATCCTAGATAGATTTGATGATAAGGAATCTAAGAAAATTGTCAAACCTTAATTTTACTGTGAAATGAACCTACTAAAAATAAACTAAGGAAATCACTAAAGAATTTATTTAGGCCTCGATATGTATGCAAATGAGATGAAATTTTTATGCAATGTTAAGTTAACTATCTTAGAGCTACTGTGATTTTTTGATAATTTTTGGAGTTACAGAGAATTAATTATCAATTAAAAGATCCAACTGGGCAAAATAACACAGAAATCAACCAATTAATTCATTTAAAAATCTACTGATATCACAAAAATATGACAAGTGCCACAACATATAGAGGACAAGCTAAGCTACAACATGCAATTTTTAGAATTTCAAAATGATGCAAAATGACACCTAGGGATGCGTGCAAAGACAGGGGTGTATTTGCAATACAGAAAATAAAATTACATAAAAATAAACACGCTGATAGGGACTTAAATGCAATTACCTAGAATGTTGGGGGTTGGAATGCAATTTCTCCACTGGGAACGTGCTCCTCACATGGGGGCGCTTCACAGGGACCTATTTGTAATTTTGGAAAGTTTCCAGGGCCTCTGTGCAAATTACCCAGGCCGCACGTGCTCCTCACATGGGGCAGCCTAGGCTCGGGCGACGTCGGAGGCTCGGGTCTTGGCTCGGGAGCTCCTGGAGGTCTGGAGGGAGGCTCGGTTAGCCTCGGTGGTTCGAGCCTAGAGGTAGGGGAAGAGGCTCGGACCCGTCTACGTGGCGTGCTCTGGACCTTTGGATCAAGATCGATCCAAAGGCTGTCGTGGCTGCTCGTGGCGTGATCAGAGGCCGGCAGATCTGGATCGATCCAACGGTTCTAGGAAACCGAGGAAGGGGGGCGACGTGGCTGGCTGCGGGCCGTTGGATCGCTGATCGATCCAACGGTGATGTACTACTCCAGATGTGGACGACGTGGCGCACTGAACACCGTTGGATCTGGAAGGATCCAGCGGTTCTGTGAGGCTCCGGTTGACTGGCGGCGTGGTCAGCTCGGGACCGCTCGATCAAGATGATCGAACGGTGGCTGTAGCGTCGTCTTCAACGGTCCTCCGCCGCCTGCGGAGGAGTTGGCGGGGCTCCGACGAGGTGGGCTTGGATCCTCCCGTCCCTCCAGGCGTCGGTGACGCTCGATGGCGGGCCTGATGTAGCTCGGAAGACGTGCGGGAGTGCGGCGAAGCTTCAGGTGACTTCAAGAGCCGGAGAGGGGCGTCGGAGCTCCGTGGCGGCGAAGCTCAAAAAGAGCTCCGATGAGCTTCCGGTCAATGAACTGGGGGTACCTGCAGGGGGTTAGAGGGAATAGCCGAAGCTTGTGCGTGCTAGTGGAGATGTGAGGTGCAAGTGGCAAGGCCTAAGGCAGTGCAAAGGGTGTCCGGCGATGGTGCTCCGCCTAGGTGGCGGAGCTAGAGTCGATGGAAGTTGGAGTGAAGTGTCAAAGGCCGTGAAGTGTACTGCGAAGGTCAGAGCTCCGTCGCGGAGCTCGGCGAGGTGGAAGCAAAGCGAGAAGATCACGGTTGAGGTGGAATTAAATGGGAGAAATCAAAGGGGAAATTTAAACTAAGATCGAAGGAAGATGGAGGGAGTTACCTGGGGTTTGGAGCTCGAAGTCGAGTTCCAGGTCATCGCTCGAAGGGGCGGTAAGGCCCTGAGCTCAAGCAGCTACGCGGAGGGCAGCTGCGACACGACGGTGGCGCCGTGGATCTCGTCGGAGAAGAAGGTCCGTCTTCGCTCAAGGATTCACTCAATTCCTGTCACATATCGAAGGCTCCGAGCTCTAGGTTCTTCCCTGGGGTGGCGGATAGCCGTGACGATGGCTGTAGGTGGAGGATTTATAGGATGGAGGTGGCGACAGTGCTGGTGACGAGGCGAGGTTCATGGGCATCATGGAGCGACTCTGGTGGTCGTAGTGGGGAGTGAGGTAGCTGTCGAGGATGAGGGAAGAGTGGGGGTGATCGTGGAAGCGTTGGTGGTCGGCGAGGGTGGCTGAGGTGCGGCTGAGAATAGAAAGGGGCAACCCCTCCCGCAAGGCGGAGATTGTGGGAGAGAGGGGTGCCAGAGGTAGGAGACGAAGTCCCCACCATTGGATCTTGTGATCCAATGGCGGAGAAGAAGGCGGAATGGAGCGGGTAGGATTAGATCTGGGGCGAGGCGATCAGAGGGGTGTGATTGTGCCACGTGGCGCGTCGAAGGCGAGGCGTCAGCGGACGGCCCAGATCAGAGATTGGAGATCGATCGGTCGGTTGAGATTATTTGGGGAGCTAACAACTCAGATGGGAGGGCTAAGAGCGCGATCGAAGGGCTCAAGATGTGACGCGTGGCGCGCTGTAGGAGAGGCGCGAACGGGCGGTTGAGATGAGGTCAAGGCGACACGATCTAAGGGTCAAGAGGCCAACACGTGGCGCGATGGGGGCGAAGCGCGAGCGGGTGGCTGAGATGCGATTAGGGCTTAGATCGGAGGGCTGAGGTGCAAGGCGGGATGAGCGGCTGCGATGGAGAGACAACGAGCATGATCGAAAGGCGCAGCGTGCGACGCGTGGCGCGCTGTGGTGAAGGCGCTAATGAGCGGATCAGATGAGAAGGGGGAGATGATCTAATGGTGGAGAAGAAAGGTGTACGTGGAGCGCTGCTGGCCGTTGGATCAAGAACTATATCCAACGGCTGAGAGGCGCAGCAGCTAGGGCAAGGGGAGCGGGCTGCGTGGCGCGACTAGAGGGCGCCATGTGGCCAGCTATGATTGTCTGTGAGAAAAAATGAGTGTAGAGAGAAGAGGAGGACGGATTTGGAAAAACTCAAAACATGAAAGTTGTAGATATTGATGAGATCTACAAGTTTCATGTTGACCAAAGACGGAGATGAGGTCAACTATGATACAAAAATACAAATATACACAAATATAGTATACATAGTGTACATAGAGGCCCAAAAACCCAACTTTTTCATATGAACTCCAAATTGGATGAAATCAGTCTCATTTTAAAGGTCTTTTAATGTGTATTAATCTAAGAGTGAGTAGACCTATTTTGGAATTTGTATGAGGGAGTTATGGGCATTTTATGGATCATGGCTTCTAGGTCTTTATTGGATATTTTACACAGGAGATTTCTGGCTATCTTCCTTATATTATTAACCAAGGTGTACATAATATAAGGGAGAGGTTATTTTTATGAGTGGATATTTTACAAGTGATTTTGGCTTCTTATTTAATGCAAATGGAGTGCTAAAATGCATGTATTATGAATGCATGTATGAATGCTATTTATGCATTATAAAGGGAAATATGCCTCTATTTACTTGGGAACAAGGCTCTATTTTTAACTTTTAGAGTGATGAATCACAAATTCATCACTTTTATAACTCATGCTTAATTTTTACTGACCTTTGATTAGTATTCGCTAATGATCATTAGTGGTCTTCAATTTATAATTAATTTCTTTAATTACGATTAATCATTCCTAATGATGATCATTAAGGTTTAATGACATCTTAAGCCTCCTTACTTCTCTTTCTTTCAAAAATCATAACAATTTAAAACGAATCCGATTCAAATGAAACAAATTTCGTTGATTTCCTCTTGACGAGTTAGATCTTATGATATGAGTCAGAGAGAGGCAAATTCAAGGCTTTACAGTGACAATCCAACGAACCTCCTGGAAGAGGCATCCAACAGTTGGGGAACTTTTTTCATCCAATCTTGGAGAGCAGCAATTCATCAACTCTTTTCTCCATATAATATATATAATGAATAACATATAAAACACACATACAACATAAAATATATTATGTTATATATAATAAAATAGGGTAAAATGGGGCTACCTCCTTGGAGAGCTAACTTGACTCCTTCCGTCCCATTTTCCAATTTTTTGAAAAATGATTATGTGAATCTTCACTACTATATTCCTATATTATGTCATTCAAGTTTCGTACGAAACAGAGACTCATATGGCATCCATCCAAACGAGATCGATTTCAACAACCGCGACCGTTAAAAAATGATTGTATGGATGGAAGCCGTAGGAGTCTCTGTTTCACACAAAACTTGAATGACATAATATATGCGTATACTGATGAATTTCCATGAAATTATTAAAAAAAATAAAAATATGGAAAATGAAGCAAGAGGAGCCGAGTTAACTTCCCCAACGGACAATCCCATATTACCCAATATATAGTATAGTATAAATAATATATATATATTATAAATGAATCTATACTTTCGAGGTTTGATTTATTTATTTAATTGAATTGTGTTAAGATTCAATTCATTTACTTTCCAACTGGAAATGAATCGAACTTTTGATCCCACGGTTCCTCTCAAACTCCCAAAAGCTTTATCCCACTCGTGGGCGGAGTTTCAACCTCCCTTATCCGATTGCTCCGCCTTCCATCCGGATCCACATTCGGATCACACGGTTTACCCTCAACTCCCAACACAGCTCCACCCCTCCGATCGCTCTCCCCCGCTTGGAGATCGAGATCTCCGCCCTCCCTCGCCTCCATGCCGCCGGCGGCAGCTTCTTCCGACCTGTTCCGCCGCCTCCGAGCCGCCTCACGCGAGGTGGCGGGGGTGCCGTGGTACGATCCCTCCGACGCCGTCGTGGCGGCCGGAGTCTTCCCGCCGACGCTTCGCCACGCAGTCGCGGAGCACGACCGCTCAGCTCCGCCGTATCTCCGGTGCGAGCACTGCGGCGTGAAGCTCGCCCGCGGCCTCCAGTCCACCGTGTGCGTGTTCTGCGGCACGGAGCCCCGTCGCGAGTTCCCGACTTCGGTCTCCTTCAGCTCCACCGCCGCGTACAGGAATCTACTCGAATCGCTCGGTCTCGACGATTCCGTGAGTGCCCCCCTTAAATCGTTGTTTGTTCTCGCGTTTGAGGTCTCGCTTTTGATGCGTGTTGACTTTAGGCCGTGATTTTGCTGCAATTTGTTCGCTAGCGATTAAAGCGGTTGCTGTTCATATCCAGTGGCTTCATACTAGGCTGCCTGGCATGACTCGATGTGCTGTGTTTTTGTCCAGTGATAAAAATCCACTTAATGTGGGGCACGCTAATGACATTGGAATTACAAAAAAAAACAAGTAAAAGTTTAGGGGATGAAGGGTAAAAATCAAAGGTTAAACGGGTTGATGGGGCGAGTTATATCTCAGGCGCCCTTTGTGGCTTCATTACTGGCGGTTAGGTTTGCTGAAAGTTAACTGCATGGTAGACTTGCTAGGAGGGGACAACTTCTCCAATAATGTGACAGAATGGGATTTCCTTTGTAAGCCTGTTCACCTACGGTATACCCACTTTTGATATATTTTGATAGGAAGGCTCAGTTTCTTCGAAAGCATTTAAAGCTCAGAATGACTTTGTTTATGCATCATATGGTATTTTTAGTGAAACATTATCTTGTGAATTCACCCCTTATAAAAACCACTCGCAATTGGATATAGTCATCGAGTGACAGGAGGATGGTTACTGTCATAGGGGTAAATCTCAATATCGATTTCGAGACTAACCTGTGCGGCGTTAGCTTCTCGCAAGCTAACCAGCCTTCCCCTTGCGTGTATGATGTACACCAACACACCGAATAACCACGCCGATAGAGTTACTCGAACACAAGCACTCAAATACAAGGACACAACAAGAGCTATCGGCACAAAACCCTTTTGTATTGCAAGAGACTCACTCTGAGTGTGATATCTACAAATGAGCTTTACCTCTCCTTATATAGGCAAGCCAGGGGTATACGAAGGGACACCATTATTACATGTACAATGAATAGCCATGACTCTTCGTCTTCTACGGAGACCCTTCATCTTCCGAGGTGACTCTTCGTGCACGTGGCTCTTCATCTTGCATCCCTTCGGGCTTCGGCTTTTGCAACCGACGCCATGTCACCCGCTCCGTCAGCATGCCATGTCGTCTGCCTCATCAGCACGCCATGTCATCATGCCACGTCATCAGTGGACCCCACGCTCCTCCTACGTAGGATGTTGCAGTTCAAGCTCATCAAGTGCCGCCGAACACTTGTATTGTGCCAAGGGGAACCCACAGTCATGCGGTAATCCCCATCCTTAGCCGTCCGTAAGCTAAGGTGAAGTCTTCCAGAACTTTATATTGTGGCCACCGAACCATACGGTCGTACGATACCGCTATCGCACGGTATTACCGTATCACGGGAGTTGGGGGTGTTACATGCCTCCCCCACCTGATCCATCAGACGTCCGCGACTGATCCTGCGTCTTCAAGAAGTCCTCGATGAGGTCCTCAAACTGCCACACGTTGTATCTCGTTCCCAGCTTGCCTCCTCTTCTGGGAGTCCCTTCCATTTGACAAGGAAGAAGATCCTCTGATTCTTCTTGCTCTGGCCCTCCACGCGCCTGTCAAGAATCTTCTCAACAACCCTCGTGTGCTGAACCCGGACGTTAGGAGGGCCACGTTTCGATGCCCTCCTAACGTTGTCTTCTTTGTCTTCATGGTACTCCTTCAGGAAGCTGACATGGAACACGGGATGCAGCTTCAGTCTCTCTGTAAGACGTAGTTGATAGGCGACCGGTCCTACACGTCGAACTATCTCAAAGGGTCCATCGTAACGAGGAATCAACCCTTTGTGCACTGTCTTCCTCAGGATTTTTTTCCAAATCTGGGGAGTAAGCTTCAGCAGCACTTTCTCCCCAACCTGGAACTCGACTGGCTTATAACTCTTATCAGCCGCCTTCTTCATCCTACGTTGGGCATGAGACAATGCATCCTTTGCTTCCTCCCACCGATCCTGCCTCTCCAATGCAAAGCGATGTGCAACAGGGCACCGTCCTTGGCTATTCTGCTTAGCCACCTCGTGCGGTGTCACGGGTTGCCTACCCATCACAATCTCGAATGGACTCTGGCCTGTGGTGGAGGTCTGCTGTAGGTTGTAGCAGAATTGGGCAGTGTCTAGTAACCTTACCCAATTGTGCTGATTGGCCGTCACATAGTGCCTAAGGTACTCTTCCAGCAAGGTATTGATCCGCTCCGTCTGACCATCCGTCTGCGGGTGATTGCTGGTAGAGAATTTGAGATCGGATCCCAGCATCTCAAATAAGGTCGTCTATAACCGACCTGTGAACCGGGCATCGCGGTCGCTCACGATGTCCAATGGTATCCTCTAGTGCTTCACCACGTTCTGCAAGAACAACTTCGTTGTGGTCTCCGTTGTGCACTTCTGGGGTGCTGGTACGAAGATCGTGTATTTGGAGAAGCGATCAACTACCACCATCACCGCATTATTTCCGTCCACCTTCGGGAACCCAGTGATGAAGTCCATGGAGACGCTCTCCCATGGACGTGAAGGAATAGGCAGGGGCTCCAGCAGTCCTGCCGTCTTCTTCCTCTCTGTCTTGTCTTGTTGGCACACAAGACAAGTACGCACATAGACTTCAACGTCTTCCTCCATCTTCGGCCAGAAGTAGCTTGAGGAGAGGAGTGCCAGTGTGCGCTCCACTCTTGGATGACCAACCCACTGTGCGTCGTATGCTTCCTTCAGCAACATTTTCCTCAAGCCGCCGCTTGAGGGGACATAGGGCCTCCTGCCCTTTGCATAGAGGATGCCTTCCTCTATCCAGAATCTCCGGACTTCGCCATCGTTCACGCGTTGCACCAATCGTGAAGTGACCGGATCTTTCTTTGTCTGCTTCCGTATGCGCTCCAGCATGTCTCCAGACACGCGGGTGATTGATGCAATCACCGCAACCTTCGACTCTTCTGGTTCGCTCTTCCTCGAGAGAGCGTCTGCTACCTGGTTGGTTCGTCCATGCCTGTAGCGAAGCTCGAAGTCGAATTCGGAAAGAAAGTCTTGCCATCGCGCCTGCTTGGGAGTCCGCTTCTTTTGTGTGGCAAAGCAGCTCGTTGCCACATTATTCCGTCTGCACCACGAACTTTGATCCGATAAGATAGTGGCGCCATGTCCTCAGACAGTGGACCACTGCAGTCATCTCCTTCTCATGCACGGAGTACCTCCTCTTCGCTGGATTCAACTTACGGCTCTCGTAAGCCACGGGGTGCCCATCTTGCACCAGTACACCTCCAAGTGCATAATCGGACGCGTCGGTGTGGACTTCAAACGGCTTCTCGAAGTCTGGAAGTCGCAAAATTGGTTCTTCCACCACCGCCCTCTTCAGCTTTTGGAATGCCTCCTGACATTCACGCGTCCATCTCCAAGGTTGATCCTTCCGAAGCAGGTCTGTCAGGGGCGTCATCTTCTTGGAGTATCCCTTGATGAACTTCCTGTAGTAGTTCACCAATCCGAGGAAGGATCGTAGCTCTGTCGCCTTTGTGGGGATTGCCCACTCTTCTATCACCTGCGTCTTCGTTGGCTCCATGCGTATCGTGCCTCCGCCCACGATATGCCCGAGGAAGGAGACGGTCTCCTGACCAAAGGCGCACTTCTCCGGCTTCAAGTATAACCGGTTCTGCCTCAGCTTCTCAAGCACCATCCGCAGATGCTTGACATGCTCCTCCAAGGTCCTGCTGTATACTACTATGTCGTCCAAGTACACTACAACAAACGAGTCGATATACTCACGGAAGACATCATTCATAAGCGTACAAAACGTTGCCGGGGCATTAGTCACCCCGAACGGTATTACAAGGAACTCAAAAGACCCATAACGCGTCACATACGCAGTCTTTGGCTCGTCTCCCCCCTTGATGCGGACCTGATAATATCCCGACCTGAGATCCATCTTCGAGAAATACTTGGCTTGGCCCAAGCGATCAAACATGTCTTCAACATTAGGGACGGGGTACTTGTTCTTTACCGTCACCTTATTCAGTGCGCGGTAGTCCACGCACATCCGCATGCTCCCATCCTTCTTCTTCTGGAATAGCACCGGTGCTCCATAGGGTGCTTTGCTTGGACGCATCAGACCAGCGTCCACCATCTCCTTGAGTTGTCTCCGCAACTCCTCCAGATGTGCAGGGGGTATTTTGTAGGGTGGCAAGTGCAGGGGACACCGTACCTGGCAGTAGCTCGATAGCGTGATCAACATCTCGCTTCGGTGGAAGCTCCTTGGAAAGCTCCTTCGGCATCACGTTCTTGAACTCGCCCAACATCTTCTTTATTGCCTTGGGGCATGGCTGTGTCTCCTCGCCATCTTCTTCGACGCGTACCGTAGCCAGATACGTCGTCTCCCCTTTCTTCAGCCCATTGCAGACTTGCATTGCAGACATGGCTCCAGTCTGCCCTTTCTTCTTGATAGCCTTGATGAAGTATGGGCTATCTGCAGCCGCGAAGAAGACGCCTCCTAGATAAAGCGTTACAGATGCCTTCGCCTTCTTCAAGAACTCTACTCCCAAAATGACTTGGAAGACTCAAGAGGTACCACGAGGAAGCGTACCTTTCCCTGCCATTCACCAAGCTGGACAGTGCGGTTTGCCATACCTTCGATCTTCAATGACTCGAAGTTGGCAAGCTTCACGCAGCACTGGTTCTTCTCCAAGGGAACTCCCAAGCTCCCGAACTCTTTGCTGGAGATAAAGTTGTGTGTCGCTCCAGTATCAATCATGGCTGAAAGGGTCCTTCTTGTGTACCACGACATCGAGGTACACCAACTCTGGATCCTCGCTCTCCACCTCCACTTCGCCTCTTTGCCCGACTTCAGCGGACAAAAGCGAACATTACGCAACAACTTGAGGTTCGTCATGCGCGTCTCTTCGTCTGAGTTCTCCTCATGGTCATGGAGTTCAGCTTCTCTCGCTTCGGACACTCCCGTGCCCGATGTGGCCCGTCACAGATAAAGCAACCCTTCCCCTTGGGTTGCTCGGCCTTCTTGAAGGATTCCACACCCTCCCTTGAAGTGTCGGTCTTACCGAACTTCTTGAACTTCCCCTTGCTTTTTTCCTTGGGGTTGCTCTTGGTCTTCTCGGTCTCCTTCTTCTCCGTAGTGGGTTAGACTTTGTAGTCGACCAACGCATCCGCAACAGCGATGGTCGTCTGTAGGTCCTTCACTCCTTGCCTCCTGAGCTCCGCCTGAGCCCAGCTTTGAAGACCCACCATGAAATTAAAGAGTTTGTCTTCTTCAGACATACCTTTGATATCCAGCAACAGTGATGAGAACTGCTTCACGTACTCCCGTACGGTTCTCGTTTGCTTCAGCCTTCGGAGCGCCTCCCTCGCTACCCAAGCAGTGGTTGGTGGGTAGGAACTGCTCCTTCAGTTCCTTCACCAACTCATCCCAAGACGAGATGTCTGGTCGTCCTTCGGATGCACGGCTCCTCCACCATAGCTTTGCGTGGTTGGATAAGTACATCGCCGTCAAGGATACCTTCTCCGCCTCAGGAGTCTTGACAGCTTTGAAGTATACCTCCATATCCCACAAGAAATTCTCCAAGTCTTTGGCACTCCGCGTACCTGAAAAGGACTTGGGCTCTGTGACCTTCGGCCTTCGAGGCTCGCTGGATCCGCCCCCGTTCGCGATTACCCTCTTGATGATGGAGAGTTCCCCATGCAAATCTTGAACCAGGGACTCGAGCTCCTCTAGCTTCTCCCCGAGTGCCTTCATTACGTCGACCGAGCGCTGGCTATCGCCAACGACATCCGACACCACGCCTGCATCATCCTCCAGACGAGCCAAGCGTTGGGCATGAGTACCCAGCTGAGACTGGATCTCCATCACGATTCCCTCCAAGGAAACAAGGCGGATCTCCGGTGTTGGGCGCTATTTCTCGCTCTGATACCAGTTGTCACAGGGGTAAATCTCATATCGATTTCGAGACTAACCCGTGCGGCGTTAGCTTCTCGCAAGCTAACCAGCCTTCCCCTTGCGTGTATGATGTACACCAGCCAAGGAAGGAAATATCGATATCGATATCGTTTCGATACAATGTCGATACCGATATATCGCCGATATATCAGCGATATATCGACGCATATCTCCGAAACCCGGTATCCATTAGGCATTTTCTCCTGTCGATACCCGATATCGTCCATATCGGCGATATATCAGTGACCTGTCGATACCGATATATCGTCGATATATCGACGATATATCGCGATATGGCGATCCCTGACACCAGCACACTGAATAACCACGCCGTTAGAGTTACTCGAACACAAGCACTCAAGCACAAGGACACAAGAGCTATTGGCACAAAACCTTTTGTATTGCAAGAGACTCACTCTGAGTGTGATATCTACAAATGAGCTCTACCCCTCCTTATATAGGCAAGCCGGGGGTATACGAAGGGACACTATTATACATGTACAATGAATAGCCATGACTCTTCGTCTTCTACGGAGACCCTTCATCTTCCGAGGTGACTCTTCGTGCACGTGGCTCTTCATCTTGCATCCCTTCGGCTTTTGCAACCGACGCCATGTCACCCGCTCCGTCAGCATGCCATGTCGTCTGCTCAGCAGCACGCCATGTCATCATGCCACGTCATCAGTGGACCCCACGCTCCTACGTAGGATGTTGCAGCTCAGCTCATCAAGTGCCGCCGAACACTTGTATTGTGCCAAGGGGAACCCGCAGTCATGCGGTAAACCCCATCCTTAGCCGTCCGTAAGCTAAAGTGAAGTCCTCCAGAACTTTATAGTGTGACCACCGAACCACACGGTCGTGCGTTACCGCTATTGCACGGTATTACCGTATCACGGGAGTTGGGGGTGTTACAGTTACTATGGTTACTCAACATGATCGCGGCGAGCCTTTTTAAGTCAATATGTAGACTCATGACTGCAAGAGAAGCGAAATCAGGACAAAGCAGTAACTGCACAACCCACAATGCACGTGAGTTTTTATTAAGTTCTACCTCTAAAGTGAGTTGTATGCTTGAGGAGGTATTGCATCTATATGCACTGCATGATGTGTAGCTTATGGACACCTACAGTCCATTGAGTCTTCGAAGGGTTGGATTTTCAGAGAAATATATAGGGTGAACTCACAATTTCGAGCTCTTGGAAGAGATTGGCATGTAGAAGTAATATACTATATCTTCGAGGGATTCTACTTGACGTCATTATAAACAAAGTCATCTTCTCCTTTGTAGAACCATATGAAGAGATAAGCTTATTTAATGAAGGCTTATTTACGACCATGTATTTCTTACTTCCAGGATGGGACATGTTCTTACTTTCCATGGCTTTCCTGTCATAGAAGCTGTTGAGTGGTGGTTCATTGTTGGAGAGTAGTGGTCATGACCTTCTAGTGGAGGCATGGTCAATATGATCATTCACCGCATGTTATTCTTCCTTTTGTGGCACATGGTTATACTATTGGTGTGGATAGAGGAAGTCTTCCAATAGATACAGTTTTTGTTTACGTGCATTTCATGACAAATGTAAAGGCTAGAGAGAGAGAGAGATTCGTGGGGACCAAGATTATGTTTACATAAATGGACACATCATAGTTCCCAAGATATCTTGGAAGTTGTAAATAGGTGGGAATGCTTCTTCAAACCAACAATGCAAAAATCCTGAGATCTCTAAAAGGTTGTCCTTGCACGGGGACGATGCTAGTTAGGTTGGTTTGAGGTCCATGGAACTTGGTAGAGCTTCTTAATTAAGGTATCCATGTAGCTCCTTCGTAGAGAGCTCAAGAGTTCTGAAGGGATATGTCATCTTGGAGTGAGGTTTAAAGAGTCATGTTAGATTCCTTTGACTAAGTTAGAGGATGCGACCAACCTCTATGAGGATCCAACTATCCTAAGAGGTTGGTCCTTAACCTCTATGAGGATCCAACTATCCTAAGAGGTTGGTCCTTAAGAGGGATTGCACTTGGTATTATATGCATGGACTCAATGACCTATTGTAGGTAGATCCCATCGTATTGCAAAACATTGCTCTCCTATACCAATATGAGGTTACTACACCTCCATGGTGTCCTTGCGAAGGGGGCATGACACATGCACTATACCGAGGTCTGGTTACCTCGACGATGTGGCTCCATGTTGCAAATGGCCTATCCAGAAGTGAAGGACTCGTTGTTTACAAGGAGTACTTTCCTTTAACTGCTCATCTTGAATCCATGTACTTGAGTTTGGGTATGCTACCTCTGACAGTTGGACCTTGTAACCCAATCCAAGCAATGCAATTTTAGACCTCAGGCTTTTCTTCCTTAACATAATATATGAGATGTGCGCTAGGGAAAAAATGGCAAAGCCTTCTCCACTTTAAGCGGGGATTGGGTACGTGGATTCTTACTCAAATCCATGTTGAAAGATCTGGCTATTTTTTTGCGTTGGATGTCGGCTACCTAATGCGGGATTTGAACTCTTGTCCTTTGGGTGGTAGGTACATTGCACCATGGCCTCAAATTTCAGTAAAATTCGGTTGAATTTTTGTCGAATATCGATATCCTGTCGAAATCGAAATTCGACCAAAATGCCGAAATGACCGAAATATGAGGGTCCTAGTACATAAAATGACCAAAACGACCGAAATTTCGGTCGAATTTCGATCGAAATTCCACCGAAATTCCGTTCTGACGGTCACCGAAATGGTAAGCGAATTCGGTGACCGAAACCGACATTAGGACCTTGCATTGCACTATTACCAGACCATTGAAGTGGGATGAGATGTAAGCTAGGAGTTTTCATAAATTCTCACTTGACTTTACACGATAACATAATTTCTTGAAATTGTAACTCGAAAAAATCACCCCCCAAGCAATGTTGGAATTTACTTCATGTGATACAAAATCGAAACTATATTTGTACTATTAACTAAAGATGACTCCTTAACGAACAGTTGCCAAATTCTGCTGTTCACCTCCCTATCTGCACATTATGCATCTTAAGAATAGTGAATGGTTGAGTCAATTCGATAATTGAATCTTATGGTTCTATATTTGTACTATTAACTAAAGATGACTACTTAACAGACAATTGTCAAATTCTGCTGCTCACCTCCGTCTCTGCACATTATGCATCTTAAGAATAGTGAATGGTTGAGTCAATTCGATAATTGAATCTTATGGAAGATCTATCTACTGTGTAGTATAAGGTCACACGATTGGCCGTAACACCTATTGTAAGAGAGTTATGTGTAAGTGGGGCGCACATATAGGGCTTTGTACTACAAGTTTCAATGAGAGGAATACGTGAGAAAACACAACTATTCGCTTCTCATATAGATAGAGGGTCATCCTAACCATTTCTAATCACACAATTCAAGATTTGATACCATCTTTGCTCGAATCATCTTCTTATCTTAGTTTCCAACGTAATTTCGAAGCAAGTTAATCGCATAGTTCATCATGCCAAGGTTCGATTTATATATAGTTATTATTTTTGATAGAAAAATGGCATTTACGTAGTAAATATTGACAAAAAAAATCGAGAGATTACACAAGCCATGATTCAAGAAGAGTTTTTGTATGAGTAATATTTTCGACATAAAAATTTCTTGCATATGAAATGACCCTATTTCCTATCTGGGGTGGACGGGGTGCCCTCTGGGCAGGTTGCCGATCTCCTATCTGGGGCTGCCTTCTGATGGTTGATAGGTTGAGGAGGGCGGATTGGGACTGTGTTCGTCGGAGGTTGGAGGAGCGGTTGGAGGGCTGGAAGGCTACTACTCTGTCCAAGGGTGGGAAGCTTACCCTGCTGAAGCCCGTTCTCTCAGCCATCCCGGTTTTTTTCTTCTCGACGAGACTGATGCCTGTCGGAGTTAGAAGGAAGATGGAGGCCTTGATGAGGTCTTTCTTTGGTCGGATGGAGGCAAGCAGCGAGGGGCTTGCACTTGGTTGCATGGGGGGATCTTGCAGTGCCGGTTGCGGAGGGGGGGCTAGGTATCTGGGATGTGGAAACCATGAACAAAGCTTTGCTGGCGAAATGGGTGATACAGATTTGGGGATCTTCTGATTCGTTGGCCTCCAGGCTTCTGAGGAGGATTTATGGAATCACAGGGGAGTTGGTGGCTAGGAGAAAGTGTGGTGAGTCTTTGTTGTGGATGGGGATCCATGCAGTGCTGCCGGAGCTCAGGTTTTTCTTAGGCCGAGGTTAGGGAATGGCCATTTTTTCAGGTTCTGGCAGGACGACTGGACGGAGAGGGGGCGCTGGGCTGCCGCTTCCCTAGGTTGTTGGATTTGGCTGCCAACAGGGAGGCACGACTGGTGGAGGTGGCGGACTCGGGGTCGTGGACTCCGAGGTTCCTTTCGGTTCTGTCGGATCAGCGGTTGGATGAGTTCTTACGGTTGCTGGCGGAGATTCCAGGCCCTGGGGAGATGTCTGGTGAGATAGACCATTTTGAGCGGGCGGATGGAAGGTTCTCAGTCAAGGGAGCTTATCGGAAGCTGCTTGGAGGTGGAGCTGGGCGAGATGAAGACCTCTGTGTGGACAATAAAGTGATTTGGGCGGCCAAGATCCCTACTCGGGTTAAGATGTTCCTTTGGTGTCTAAGGAGAAGCCGTTTGTGCAACAAAGTTAGGAGGGGGAGATTGTTGGGTGTGGCAGATCTGAGTTGCGATAGATGCGAGGAGTGTCTGGAGGACGTGGAGCACATTTTCTTCGGATGCAGGTCCTCGGCGTAGGTCCGGGCTTCGTTAGGGCTGACTTGGGTGCATGCGTCCAGCTTCGAGCTTTTTTGGAGATCTATTCGATCGGTGGGTCGTGGGTCCTCTGATGATGTCTCAAGGCCTTTTGCCATGCGGTGGGCAATATGGCTTGGTAGGAATGATTGCATATTCAAGGGTCAGCGGCTTTATTATGAAAATGTACTCGCGCATTGTAATGCTTTGTACAACTTCTGGATATCCATCTGATGTACCTTCTTACTATTAATGAAAGTTTTGGTGTGGTGATTCCCGCCTTAGGAGGGCTCCCCCTAGTTTTTACTCAAAAAAATATGAAATGACCATATTTCATGCCAACAGAAAAACTCGCATACAAGTAGGGGTGTAAACGGATGAAACCTAAGAGAACCTACCATTTTTAGGTTCTGTTTGTTCATATAAATGAGCCTGAACATACTTTACGTTCAGTTTATTTATTTTCGAACTAGGTCTGAATCAAACCTCTATTTAATCGGATCGAATCTAAGCGAGTGAAAAGAATTGTAATGGAGAGGGATGTATATGAAACTAGAACAAATATTCATTCATTTTTTCTTTATCTAACTCTTTTTTATCGTTTTAAAAAATTAGATTCACAAGGATTCTTCTCTTTGACAAAATAAAATTGTAATATGTTTTATATCCGTTAATATGGGATAAAGAATAAGGTGGGTGAGGGATAAATGAGGTTTATACTGGTTCTGTTGCTTTGTGGGATATGAAGAGAAAAGTATTGTAGACATAGATAATGGATGGTGTAACCACAATGTGATCATTTTTCTGGGGATAACTTATCCCAGTATAAAGTCTACTTATCCTATGAATGTCTACTTATCTCAAGACAATGTCCATTTATCTTGGGACAGAATTCACTTATCCTAAAATAAGATTCACTTTTCTCGAATAAGGATTTGTAAATATGTGTACATATATGTATATATGTGTGTATATTGAACTGTAACGAATCGAATCTGAGTGAACTTACAACTCTAGGTTGGTTCGTGTATATAGTCCAGAGTAAACCTATGTCTAGGTTCAGTTCGTTTATCTTCAAATCGAATCTGAATTGGACTTTTAGTGGATTGAATATGAGCGAATGTCGAACTTGAGAATTTTATAACGGTCCTACATATAAGATACAAGGTTCCAACTGGAGTTCGTATTAGACATATCAATCCTCAAAATAGACTTATTCAACCAAGAAGCCTTGTTCAGTCACACATAAGAAATGTATTTACCAAGCCCTCATAATCATCGTGAGGAGGCAAGTGCACACTATGTACCTTTACTATTAATCTCCCACACTTCATAAGTTACGAAAAATCTTCAACCTTAAGTGTCTTTAAGTTCAACCTTAAATGTCTTTAAGCTCTAGTCCAATTTGCAGGATCTCTGCAAGTCACCTAGATAAAAAAACAATAGGGGCCGATATAGCCTTGTAGACTTCTTAATCAAGAAATCACCATTATGCCAAACCGAATTATCATAGGATCTAGTAACTGGGCTAACTTCCCTCGATCAACTGTAGAGAGTTCTTCAGCCTTTGCTCAGAGAAAACAATGTGGGAAGTGGGAAGTAATGTACATACAGTCCGAGTCCCACAAAATAATCACACAGGGGACCCCACCTTGTAAATCATCATACCAAAACATGAACAAACATCCATTTCTAAAACGATGAGAACTATGAGCTATATTATTTTGGAGTTATATTATTTTTTCTTTGTTCAAGAATTTGTTCCTCGATCAACTGTATGTTAAAACCATTTAAGTGTACCTACTTAAATGGTCTGGTGGTAGTGCTGTGTGTCTATCATCCAAAAGACTAGGGTTCAAATCCCCCTCTTGCAGGGGTTGCGTTAGGTAGTCGACAACCAACGTAAAAAATAGTCGAATCTTTCAACATGAATTTGAGCAAGAATCCATGTAGCCGACCTTACTCATAGTGGGAGAAGGCTTAGAACTTTTTTTGTTCAAGAATTTGTTCCATAAAAAATCAGACAATGATAGCTCGAAAAGTTTTGCTTGACTCCGTAGAAAAACCAGAAGTCGCAGATCGATGATGCCCAGGAGGCCCACGATGAGGAGAGACATGCGACGTATTGCATGGTGGTGGCACAGACAAGACACAACTTCGTGGTGGCAAGTTGGCAACACTTGTTAGCAACAAGTCAACAACAAATGTACGTGGATTGGAGGTGGAGACAACATCGCGATTTGCATCTAAAGAGGGAACTACATGTTTACTCCTAGAGATCATTGCAATTGGAGGTGACCTTCTGATTGGAATGTGGTGGCGGTGCATTTGGTTTCTAGAAATCCCAAGTCAAAGATGATCCGAGTTGAAATGACAACACAACGCAATGGCCATGATCATCGTTGGTGTAGCTACTGTCTATAGTACATGGGAAATAAATGAGAAGGATCACATGATGACATGACACTTGAGGGCATGGTGACAACATTGAGAGGAGCTGCTCCAGACCAGGATGCCACGACAATGGTGAATTCACGAAAGGCTGAATAAAGATGGGTTGTCCCATTGGAACCCTATTCACACAAAGAAAAAGGGGGAAGAGTGATTTCAAGAATAAAAACTAGATCTAATTCACTTAGATTTTGACCCATATACTCATCTACAACCCTTGAGCTTTAAACATTTATTTCTTTGGGCTTTGATGTTTCTATCATGTTTTGTATGTTTAATTATGTATTTTAGGTCTAATCTTGTCGGTTAACAAATAAAAAAAAGTAAAAAAGAAGAAGGGATATTTACACTCATAACCTTGAGTGGTTTCGTAATTACCCCAGGAACCCTCGATAATCATGAATTGCATGAGAAATCTTGAATAATGTTTAACTCTTGCATGACATAACCTTGCGTTATGTTCTGTTTGATATGTCCGTTGTATTTGACGGTTTCTGTTAAAAAAGACAAAATTATCCTTAATGCTCCATCTATTTGCAAATCACGCCCTCACTTTTTCTCCCTCATTCCCACAATGAACGAGCTGCAAAGGAGGAGCTCAACAGGCAACCACCAACTTCTCGTCCAACGCCCGTCCCTCTTAACGCTCCGATGGCCTCTACCGCCATAGAAACCCACAACGTTCGTGCCCCCTGAACTCCCCTTCTTTCCCATGGACGCGATCATCTCCTCCGTTGTAAAGGAGATCTGCCTCAAAGGCGCCGCCGGCGTCGTGCTCCCAAGGTTCTGGACGCTCGTCCTCCCCTCCGCCTCCGCCTATGATCTCACCCTCTGCGACGGCGTGAAGCACACTGCATGAAATCGCCTCCTTGCCCTCCCTGGTCTCCTCTCTGAAGCCGTTGGCATCCTCGTGAGTCCTAACTATTCTAAAATCTTGTTGCCTACCGCCGCCGAGAAGATCGGTGTGAAGGTAATCGCGGAGGAACACATCAGGGATAGCTATCTCGGAATTCAAGAATTCAAAGCCGACGGTAAGAAGTTCCCGGATGTGCAGCGGTTCATACTCGAGCGCATTGCTCTGTTGAGGTTTAAATAGTGGAATTTTGTTTCGGAATTGATTGATATGTTATTTCTGGTGGAGTGATCGTCATGGAATTCGTGCAGAGACAATGGTCTGACACATGATCAATTGGGGAAGGAGATGAGGATGTCGACAGAACAGGGGGCATGGTGGAGGGCCCTCTGGTTGATGTGGTGGTATGAGTGCCCCATGTTATCGGTGGGGGGTTTCCGTCGCTGAAAGAGAGAGAGGCTGGAGAAGGGTCGCGTTGAAGGAGGGTGAGGCTGGAGAAGGGGGAGGGTCGACGGTTCTAGGGAGGTGGTTGGCAAGCTTGGGGAGGGGTGGGGAGGTGGTCGGCGAGCCTGGGGAGGGGTAGGGAGGTGGTCGACAAACCTGGGGAGGAGGTGAGAGGTGGTCAGCAGCCTTGGGGGAGGCGTTGGGGAGGCGGTCGGCGGACGTGGAGGAGGTTGTGGGGGTGGAGGGGAGGGAGGTTTGGCGGGCCTGGAGGATAGGGAAGGGGATGGGGAAGAGGAAGGGGTTTTTTCTCTCTTTTTTGTGTTTAATTTTAACCGTTAGATCGAGGATAGGTTAGATTAACTCAAGTGTCTGGTTGAGTTAATGGAATAAAATAACGGAGGGTTATGGGTGTAATACGGAGCATATATTCAGGGTTTCTCATGTAATTCGTGATTATCGAGGGTTCCTGGGTAATTACGAAACTACTCAGGGTTATGGGTGTAAATATCCCAAAAAAGAATAACAAACAATACAAAATGAGAAGGTAGTTTGAAAAATAAAATAAAAAGAAGGTAATTGAAAAAAGGATTTTTACACCATGAACCTTATAAACTTTGTCAATTACCTTCTCGATCTTGTAAACATCGTAATTATAATTTGAACCCTGCAAACTTACTAACTCTTACACTAAGAACCCTGTGGTTAACTTCCATTTGTTTTGTCGTTAGAATAAACTGGATTTTGTCAATTTCTTATATTACTCTTTATGTTTACCATATTTACAGTTAGATACCCTCCTCCCCCCACTCTCCTCCTCACCTCCTCCATACTCCTCTATCCTTCTCCCTCAGGTGTCTCGACAACCGCCCCCTCCCTTGTGCATGCTCGGCTTCCAGCTCCTCCCCACACCGCCCAGACCTCCAGGGCAGGCACGATCGTTTGCTGCGAGTTCCTAGATGCGCACATATGCCTCACCCTCAGCTCCATGAGCTGCTTCCGGTCCATACTTAGCACCCCATGCTCATCTGTTGAGGAAAATACTTCGTTATTTATTCATAGAGTCCAATGATTCTCTTATATAGAAGAGAGAAACCCTAACGGGTAAATTACATAACAAGGACAGAGAAATAACAAACTGTAAAAGAGTAACATGACATAAAAACTCTCAACACCTCCCCTCAAGATGGAGCATAGATGTCTATCAGGTTCAGTTTGGAACAACATCTTTGAAAAGATCCTCGGGCTAGAGCCTTGGTGAGCACATGTGTTGTCTGCTCTCTTGAGTTTAACACGGGATGTAGAAATGAGACCCTTCTGAATCATGTCTTGAGTGTAGTGACAGTCTACGTCGATATGCTTAATTCTCTCATGGAAGGTTGGATTATTGGTAATAAACAGTGCAACCTGGTTGCCGCATTAGAGGTGCATGGGAAGAGACACCTCAGTAGATAGATCAGTCAGAACGGATCTGACCCACATCACCTCTGTTCTCCCTTGTGCCATAGTTCTGTATTCTGATTCTGCACTAGATCCGGTGACAACTATCTACTTCTTGCTCTTCCATGATAACAAGGAGTTCCCTATGAACACAACGAGCCATAGGTAGACTTCCTGTCCTTGGGACATCTCGTATAATCTGCATCTGCACAAGCTATAACAACAATGGATGTGCCTCTATTATATAAGTGACCAGTACCAGGCGAGGTCTTCAGATACCTCAGAATCATATGGTCTGCATCCATATGTGCCTGTTTAGGCTGCTCCATAAACTGGCTCACTTTGTTTACTGCAAATGATATATCTGGCCCGATGATGGTCACATATAAGAGCTTCCCAACATGCTCCATGTATCTCCTTGTCAACCTCCTTAGTGTCATCATCATATAACTTTATGTTCGGGTCCATAGCAGTAGTGGATGGTCTGTAATCTGCCATACCTGTCTCAGATAGAAAATCTGTAACATACTTCGTTCGGGTCATCACAAGACCTCGTTGGTTCCGGACAAACTTCGGTTCAAGGAAGTAGCGTAGACTGTCAAGGTCCTTGTACATAAACCATTATAGCATCAATACCTCTCCGAGACCTCTGAATAAACAGGGAATGATCTGCTGTTGATCTCACAAACAAGGTTCGAAATCTCGATTTCGATCTCGTTTCGGTCACTTGTAATACCGAAATTTCGTCGAAATTTCCGGGAAATTTCGACGATTTCGGTGGAAAAGTCGGAAAAGGCTCAAAAATCTATTTTTTCCCAATTTTATTGAAAATTTCGATATTCCAAGTTATTAGAACAATAAATAACATACAAATACATAATTATTTCACTCATATTGGTCATCTATACCCTTTATATAGACATATCGGTCATATTGGCCATATCGGTC
Organism: Ottelia alismoides; assembly: GCA_037367405.1. Taxonomy (NCBI): domain Eukaryota; kingdom Viridiplantae; phylum Streptophyta; class Magnoliopsida; order Alismatales; family Hydrocharitaceae; genus Ottelia; species Ottelia alismoides. The sequence goes on along the minus strand of JAZKJV010001355.1, from coordinate 1,390,057 downwards.
ATATCGGTGGTCATATTGTTGGAACCCAAGCAACATGTCTCGATCGATATGGGGTCGAAATGACCCATATTTTATCCATATCATTGCAATTGAGGATCTCCACCCCTCTATATATCAACCTATCTCGACCGAAATCTCATAAGACAGTTAATATATAAAAGTTAAAACCATGGTTGTAACATTGTTAATACATAATAAAAAAGAGTAATAGTCTAGTCTTTCAAATACAATACAAGTTACAACAAGTGAAAATTATTAAGAACATGCATATTTCAAATCAATGCAATAAAAGATTAAAGATTAAAATATGGTACCTGGTGACATGTTTTGTTCAGAACCAAGAGTTCTGTGGTGGATCTGAATGCCCCCCCTTCCTTGCTGTCTCTCATAGCGCATCGCAGATTCTATGAACTCGCAGTAGTTCTCCCATGTCATGTACGAGTACATGGCCTTGTAATCCATGACATACTGCCTATAGTGGTGGTCATCGATGCCTATGAGCATCCCGGTCGAGGATAAGCAGCACTGGATCCGGTATTACGAGTGGCACGACGAGGCTGCGAACTACTGCCCTGAGATCCTCGGGACGACGACGACGACGGAGTAGGAGAAGATCTCTGCGGAGGAGGAGGAGGAACTGGCGTGTAGTACTCAGGGAAGAAACCGTATCTGTCACCCCCAAAGAAACTGCCCTGGCTCTGCTCAGGTTGGCTACTTTGGTAGTTGTCTCCGCTACTGTATCCCCCATACCCACTGTAACCATATGAATATGCTGGAGGTGCGTACTGAGGAGGAGGAGGTCCTAGAGGAGGAGAATGAAAGTATTCTGGGAAGACGCCAAATGATCTCTCATCGTGCGACGATCGATATCCGCCTAAAGGACTTTGTGCTCCTCTGCGATATGGGCTGTCAATGTCCATGAAGCTCAAAGAACCTACATATGATGTCAAATCTTCCATGTAGCTGTCGGTTGGACGATGGCCTCGACCGTACTCGTAATCCGTAGGCCCTGGACTCAGACTTGGAACAAATTGTCCGTGTGTGTTCCGTTGTCTCTCCATATATTCATGTCCTGCTTGTAGGCCCTCCTCAAGTCTGGTAGCTTGTGGTCCACGACCACTCCCTCCTAACCCACCTGAGTTTGACTCCCCACCACCACCAGGTCCAACACGACCAACATCGTCATCATCATCATCTCCACTGTCATCCCTTTGACTTTGACTTGGATTTGGAGCTACTCGAGAGAATTTCATCAACAACTGCATCAATCTCGCCCTCCAACCCTCCAACAGGGTCTGTAATCCGCCCGGATCTTGCCAAAAAGTCACCAACGTCTGCTCCCATTTGCTGGCTTATGTTCTCATTCGGTCTTCCACCTGGCTGATCGAGAACTGGGGCACCATTGGAATCCATCCACCTCTGGAGAACGTCCTCATCAGCATCGTCATCGTGCATCTTGAAAATGTATGCAAGATCAATAGGGTCCGTAAAGTCATCTTTGTCATGTCCCTCCGTTGCATGCTTCAATTTCAGCCTCAAGTTGTAATGCACGAAGACAAGGTCATTGAGCTTCTTTTCTCCCAACCTGTTCCTTCTCTTCGAATGTATCAAATTGAACGCGCTCTAGTTCCTCTCACAATCGCCAGCAGATGCGGTTTGAGACAACACTTTCACTGCCACACTTCGAAGGTTGGGAGCTTCCATCCCGTATAACAACCACCATTCGGCTGCAAAAAAAGAAAAAGACAAAAATCATAAGTACAAATAAATGAACACACAAGTAATGGTTTTATTTGCCTCCGTCCCTACCAGGAAGAGTATTGCCATGACCGTTGACCGAACCCAACGCATCTCGGAAATACTTAACCTGCACAACGCACAAATAGGTTTAAGTCGTAGAGTCGTACTACATCTTTACCAAATTTCTTGTGACTCCAAATTTAGGTAGAAATTGAGGATATTACCTCGTTCATGCACATGATCTGTAACTTCTCGTCCTTGACGAGCTTCTCCACCACAATTTGTACGGCTGCTAGAAGGTCACCATTTGTACCAAGTCCATTCTTGTACTGGTACTTAGGATTGAAGTAATAAGCTGCACAGAAAGACACGAACAAGCTCATTTATGATGTCCAACAAACAACTATAGAAATTTAAATAATTGAAAAAAACCATTTGTACATAATACATGCCGACCTTGTGAAGAGGATGTGAGAGCATCTTGGACCATCGCTCGTCTATGATGTCCAACCATGCTTTCGATCCCTTCCCAACCGCTTCTCTGACCTTCTCTCTCATGCAGCGCATTGCCTCGTAGATGACTCCCATGGTGGGCTTCTTGTCGCCATCCACGATCCGCAATGCAGAAACAACTGGATCCATGATCCTCGTGACCCGAGTCACGTCATCCCAAAAGGAGATATCATTGATCAATATCTCCACCTTCCGTCCTCTTTCAGTCCGAGCTTCAGGTATCTCGAACCACTCACCCTGGCAACACATGGTTTTCAAACCCGTCTTATATTGCTTGAGGCTTTGCAACGCTATAAAATTGGTTGCAAAGCGTGTGATGACATGCCTCACCAACTCCCCATTGCACATCCGCCTCATCAGTGCCAACACTTTGCTGTGGTTGTAGATGAATGTGGTGATCATTCGTGCTTTCTCCACCACCCTTGAGACGAGCTTCCTCTTGTCGAAATCTTTAAGGATCAAATCAATGCAATGCGCAGCACACGGTATCCAAAAAATTCCGTAGCTGCTGGACTTCATAATTGTTACACCATCCTTCTTGAAGTTGCTGCCGTTATCTGTCACAATTTGCACAATGTGCTCTTTTCCAACCTCCTTTATAACGTCCTTCATCAACTTCAGAAGGTACCTGTGGTCCTTCACATGCTCAGATGCATCAATAGATTTCAAGAAGATTGTCTTCCCATCGCAGTAGACAAGGAAGCTCGTCCACCCATCGCACATCAATGTCACCCCCGTACTCTGGCTATCTCCTCCTCAACTCGGCGATGTACTCATTCATCTCCTCTTTCTCCATCCCCAGATATTTGTTCATGATCTCGTAGGATGTAGGAGCCTTCACTCCTGTTCCCGCTGCAGTGATCTCATCAATGGCATGCTGCAAGAATGGCCCGCCTGCAATGTTGGCAGGAATGCTCTCCCCAAAGAAGAGCTTGCTGATGGCTTTTCCCACCCTTTCTCGTGCATTGGTGAACATTCCCTTCACTGTTTTCTGCCTCGGATCCTTGCTTGCCTTGTATTGCATGGATCCGCTCCTCGTCAAGAAGGGCTCAATTCCCTTCCCTTGTGTTTCTTGGTGGGTGGTGATACTGGTGCGCCTCCAGAACCACTCCCACTCTCACCTGCACCATAGAATCCGCCCTGTGCACCACCGAGTTCTCTCCTCTCGAACTCACCCCTCAATAATTCTTGTGTAGCCCTTCTGTATGCCCTCCTCTCTGCTGCAGTCTGAATGTCGGCGGGGTACACAAAATCATCGTCGTCTGAATCAGAAATGACGTTGAATTCTTTCTCGAACATGAACTCCTTCATTTGTTCTTCCCTTCTTACTCTCTCCGTCTCCTTTTCCTTCTTTCCGTCCAAGCTCGCTTTGACCTTGTCCCTCACATCTTTGGGACAACGCGTGCACTTGGCAACATTCTTGTTGTTGCCAACAAGATGTTGCTTCATCCTTGTGATCTCGCCTCCTCCCAACTTCTTCCCTCAGAAATTGCATTGCGGCTTCGCCTTATTTCCATCAGGAGCGGACGCATACCTCCAGCCAATGTCTCCACTGAATTCGTCCATCTGATCATCAGAACTGTCAGATCCAGAACCGGAACCAGAATGTGCCATGGTGAATATGCAAATTAAAAACCGGAACCGAAACCAGAATGTGCCAGAATGTGCCCTGGTGAATATGAACGTCGAAATCTGCGAGGAAAATCAAGAACAAACATTAAGTTGGCATACAATGCAACTGCTTATGAATATGCAAATTATTTTATGTTTTTAATTTCGGAATTATTATATATATATTTTTTCTAACACCTATATTTCCGATTTACAAAAAAAGGACCTTGGATCTATACATTAGGATCTTATATCTACAAATTAGGGGACCATTTTCAAGAAAGAATACGTAAGTGACACAAAATATGAACAAAAACGTAAATATTTAACAAATGATTTTCGGATTTTCTATATTTTTAAAATTTTATTAATCCAAAAAAATTCCTGACTATGATTTCTACTTCCAAAACTCAAGATCCGAATATATAATACCACAACTCAGTATCGTTCCACATTAAACCTCAAAAGCCCTAATTTCCTCTAACATAGATCCACGAAAATGTTCTCCAACAATGTTTTACTTCATGTTAACTTCAGATCTGCGATACAATGATCATAGATAGCACTATTATGCAAAAAAACACAAAAGCCCCAATTTTCTTCTCCAAATTTATACCTATTTTTGGGGAAATCTCTCAAATTAAACACCATGGCAAGCTATATCAACATCCTAACAGTGAAATCCCTAAAAAAATAATGAATTTGAAGAAGATTTATCATAATTTGGCTTACCTCAAAGGAAGAAGACCTTGGAAGAGGAAGGAGCTGCCTCTGCACGAAGTCGGGTGAAACGGGGATGTCTCGGCCGAAATTTCGGTATATTTCGACATTTCCCTGATTTTTTTATTCAAAGATTCCATATGTCGGCCGAGATATCGAGACGAGCCGAGATATCGGCGATATCTCGCGATATTTCGACCGAAACCCTGGAAATCGATATACAGTGTAGTATCGAGACCCGGGACCCGTCGAAACCAAAATTTCGTCGAAATTTCGGCGAAATTTCGCGAAAATTTCAGTCCATGCTCACAAATCCCTTCTGCTCTATCACGTCCGAGAGCTTCTGAAACCATGCTCTTGGACTCTGCTTAAGGCCATAGATTGCCTAATGAAATCTGCACACCTTGTGACACTCCCCTCAGCAGCGAATCCATGTGACTGCTGTATGTAGACTTCCTCCGGTAGATCACCGATTCACCATATAGGAACGTATTCATCACATCGAGTTGATATAGAGGCTAGTCATGTGTGACTGCAACAAAAAGAAAGATTCAGAGTGTAGAATGTTGATCTACAGGAGAGAAGGTATCATAATAGTCCACCCCATAGGTCCGGGTGAACTCACGAATCACGAGCTTGGCCTTGTAACGATCAATGCTGCCATTTGCTTGGTGCTTCACAGCGAACACCTACTTGTATCCCCTAATCGACACATCTGCAGGAGCTGTGACAATGCTCTACGTGCTACATGACTGTAAAGCGACCATCTCCTCCTCCATGGCAAGGCATCGTTGGCTCACTTTGAGAGACTCCTGATAGGTACATGAGATTTCAATGGCAGATAATCATCGACAGATTTCCTGAAATCCGGCGAAAGTCGCTCGAGAGACACTTGCCCACCAAAGGGGTATCATGTACAAGAACGTTTGCCTTTCTGCAAGTCAATAAACCACCCCGGATCATTCTACTGTGATGATTCCGGCTCAACCTATATATCTGCATGCTCATCCTATGAATGTCCATGTTCATCGTGCACACCGCTAGTACCATCATTTGAAACAAATTTTCAGAATTTAGCTGAGGCGTGATGGATGTTGGGGAAGGCGCTGGAGCATGGAGCACAAGCTTAGGGACATGTGTAGGTGTAAGTGGAAGAACAACCACATCCTCAGACTTAGAGGGACTCAATCTGTCACCTTTAGGAGATGTACATGATAGACTCAAAGAAAGTAACATGAACACTGACAGTATTTTCCTTTGACATGGTCAAAACACCGATAACCCTCTTGGATACGAGAGTACCTAACAAATATACATTTGATAGCTCGAGGAGTGAGCTTGTCACAACCATCATGCAAGAAGTGGACAAAGGCCGCACAACCAAAAACTCATGGAAAAAGAGAGAAAAAGAACTTCTCGAGAAAAGCAAGGGAGAAGGGTGCCTTTTAACCCAAAATACTAAAGGGCATCCGATTGATAGGATAACATATTGTCATCACAGCATCATCCCAGAGGAAAAGACCTTCTTGGGAAACACAATTGAGAAAGGAATCTTATCACCCCAACACAGACGATGGCATACTGTTCACAAGGTAGCATTCAATGAGGACTTCACCCCCCAGTAAGCATGAGGAGCACGACTCTGTATCAACAAGGTTCTAGTTACATCAAGTAAGTGACGGTGTTTGCGCTCGGCAATACCGTTCTGTTGGGAAGTATGGGCACATGAGATCTAGTGAACAATGCCAAGAGATATAAGAAAGTCATAAAGTTGTAAGGTGCATAATTTTAAGGCATTATCAGAATGAAGATATTTGACATTGACAGAAAAATATTTTTTTATCTCATTAATAAAAGATTTGATAATATATCTAGCCTCAGACTTATTCTTCAATAAAAGACCCAGGAAAGTCTAAAGAAATCAACGACATCGATCAGATAAAAACGGTGTCCCTCATGATCAGGGACATGACTCATACCCTAAATATCTAAATGAAGGAGCTCAAATAACTGAGAATGCTCCGGCTCTGACGGGATGGAAAGGAGGAACGATGATGCTTCCCAAGCTGTCATGTCTTACACTTGAAGGAGAATCTCGTGGAAATATGGGGGAGAACATGACACAAGTTCTGCAGAGGAAGGTGACCAAAATGAAGGTGCCACAGATATGGTGAGACTGGTCCGGTAGGTATAGTAGAAACCCCAGCATGAGGAGGTTGGACCAGTCTGTAGAGCGTCTGCTGCTCACAGCCACATCCAATCACCTTGTCCGTGAGTATGTCCTGAAAAACAAGAGCCGAATGGTCAAAAATATCACGACAATACATATCCTTAGTAATCTGACTAATGGAAAGTGAATTCATCTGAAAGTCAGAAGCATATAAAATATTCTGAAGGCGCATGGACGACGTCAAATGTACCTAACCTGTCCTGTAATGGGTAAGTGGTCTCCATTGGCAATGTCAATCCATCTACCAGGTGGTATGGTCCTGTCAGCTGCGCTTTGTCTCCACACAGATGGTGGGAAGTATCAGAGTCCATAATATACTCTGTCATATCTGCACCACTACTACCAGTAAAAGCATAAGCGATACCTGAGGAGTTCGAAGAGGCTTTGGCTGCGGCTGCGGTATCTGTAGTGGTGGTTCCTGCAACAGGAGTCATGATCTCTCGAATACAAGAGACAATATCATCCAGGCAAGGATCGACCTAGGAAGCTAGAGATCTGAAGCCTCAATCTGTTCTGCCACAACCAAAAGCAGGATATCTATGCTTCTGTTAGCATGTATCCTCTGCATGTATCGTCCGACGACAATAAGTGCAAGGGCCACACTGACGTCCACTGCCTCTGTCATGAGGGGTGCGTCCTCTGGATTGGGTCATCCCTCATCGGTCACGAGAAGCGGCCATCGCTGAAGAGGGCTGAGGAGTGGTCGTAGAAGGCATGGTAATCCAACTGAGACGGCTATAGGCCTCCTCCATAGGAGGTATGATAGCTCCGGTGAGAAGCTGTGTACGCGCTGCATCATATTCTGTATTAAGGTTGACCATGAAAACTCCAACCATCGTGGAGTTCCTATATGTCTTTTGCTGCTCCAGAGATGTCGTAATAGGCATTTAGCTATGAAGCTTCTCAAGCATGCCACAAAGTGAAGAGTAGTACACGTCCAGAGGATGGCCATTCTGCTTGGCCTTGTAGATATTGAACTGTAGCTGAAGAAGCTTGGCCTCATTCTTCGCTTGAGTATAGGTGGATGTCAAAGTGTCCCACATTGCTTTGGTTGTGGGCCGATTCAGAATATCATTGGCTATCTCCATAGTGAGGGTCCCACATAGCCAAATACGTGCATACATGTCATCTTGCTTCCAAGAAGCATTTGCCCCAGTCTTATCCAATGGCTCTGGATCTGTCAGGATGTGCTCCTTGTTGCACTGCATGAGGGTGATAAACTGCATGGACCACACAACTCATAGTTGATCCCATCCATATTTACGATGGGTGCGGGGCCCTTGAAGGCACCTGACGAAGAAAATATATCACCTTGTTTTCTGACATGATAAAACGATCGAACAATGGAACTCGATTGGGGAGTAAACCGATATGAACAATTCTACACGATCATATGGAGGATTGGTTGTATGTTTATACTCATACAACCATCCTCGTCAACCTTTACTGCATGCTAGGTTTGGAAAACATGATTTATAGGTCTGAAATCACGTTTTCCGGTAAAAATCAGACTGCAGTCCGCACCGCAGAGGTGCACGGAGAAGCGTTGAGGCGTGAAAAGGAGGCCGACGACAGTCGGGAGAGGCGACAGGTGGTTTGGGGGGGACGGTCTGGACATGCGACGACCTGGGTGGGGAAGGGGTGGCGGCCCGTGGGGGTGCGGGTAGGGTTAAGGTTTGGTGGGATACGGGAACTCCGGTTTAAGACCGTCGCTGTGATATCATGTAAGAAGAAAGAAAGAATTGCTTTATTGAGGGGACCTAGGGTTCTCTTATATAGGGGAGAGAACCTTTTGAGCAAATTACATGATGAATGCAAAAGAAATAGAAAATATGAAAACTGTAGAAATATTTCTATATTCTATGTACCTTTTTCTGTTACGTTTATTTTCTTTTATCCATCTTATGTAACTTACCCATATGCCTTCTCTATATAAGATAGCCTTGGGTTATTTGGAATAAACTATGAATTCTCTTCTTCCAACATGGTATCAGAGCCAACCTAAATCCTAGCTGCCCACCACCCTCCACCCTTTCTCTTCTCGTCGCCGCCGCCCCCCCTCCCACCTCTTCTCGCTGCCGTCGTCGTCCCCCCCACCTCTCTCTCTCCACAGCCGGCCCCTCACCCCTCTCTCTCGCCGTCGGCCCCCCACCCCTCTCTCTCTCTCTAGTCGTCGCCTATGGATTTGAGTGTATAAGTCTACATATGCACTCAAATCCTCGGATGTTTATGTAGACATTTGTTCCTTGGTCTACAAACCCTAGTTCTATATCTCCAGCAAAAAAAAGTCAGAAAACAAGGTCGACATGCCCTCCATAGGCGCTTTCAAAGATCCAGCACCCATTGTCAAGATGGATGCGATGAACTACGAGCTTTGGGCTATGCAGTTCATGAGTCTCATGAAGTCAAATGGTAAGAAGCACATTCTTACCGAAGATGAACCGGCAGAGAAAACTGGGGTTTATGCCTCATGGGAGGCCGATGATTCGTACACCAAAGTCTGGCTTTCAGGTACACTGACGATGGAGATTGCTAATGATGTATTCCATCAGCCCACTGCTAAGGCGATGTGGTACATCCTTGCAGCGACATACTCGCAGGTGCGAAACGAGACCGAGATCCTTCAACTCCAGCATGACATATTTACGGTCAAGCAGAATGGCCGGCCTCTGCATTCGTTGTATACATCCTTGCGAGCGATGTTTGAGAAGCTCTACAACATCATTCCCCTTACGACGACTCCTGAGCAGCAGAAGACGTTTCAAAATGCTACCATGGTGGGGTCTTACTAGCGGCACTTGACCCTGAATATGATGTTGCTCGCTCGCAGATTCTTGCAGATGCTACTATTCCTCCATTGGAGGAAGTGTACCGCAGGCTTTAGTAGAATTACAATCCCTTCTACTGCTACTACTCAACCTCCTTCGGCGATGGCAGCCTCCAGAGGCAGAGGAGCCTCTTCTTCGTTCCGTGGCTGTGGACCTCGTGGTAGAGGTGGCTGCATCCGTCAGCCCTGCACATTCTGTTATCGTCCAGGTCATACGGAGGATACATGTTATTCTAAAGATAGGTTTCCAGCATCGGCGTGTGTAGCCGAGTACGTTGCATCTCCACCGACATCTGCTTCAGACCGGAGGTTTGAGGAACTTGTTGCCAGACTGCGAGATATTATGTCTCCTTCCTCTACAGAATCTCCAGGAGACAACTCCGACATAGCTGCTTCCGCTTCTGCCAGTACGTCAGCTACCGCTTGCACCTCAGGTAGTGCTTATGCCTTTACTTCATGTCATGGATCTGACATTGCAGAATGGATTATGGACTCCAACGCGACACATCATCTTTGACGAGACAAAGATAAACTTACATCCTATAGGGAAGTTCCACCGGGGCGATATGTCGTGATAGCAGATGGGACCCATTCCCACATCATTGGACATGAGGAGATCAGTTTGACACCCTCTACGCGTCTACAGAATGTCTTGCATGCTCCAGATTTTTCGATTAATTTATTATTGTTAGAAAATCGGAAGCGGAAGCGTAAAATGAAAAAAAGATAAACAAAATATGAAACAACGGGATTTTACGTGGAACCCTACTCCGTGAGGAGCGGGATGAAACCACGGGAGAAGCCCTCAACAGGGCATGTTTGTCTATTGACTTTCTCAATGGATACAGGAGGTCTGGGGCTTCTTATATAGCCTCTCCAGAGCCTCCAAGTCCCACCACTGGACGATGTGGGACTAAACAACTGGGTGGGGTAAATGGATCCTGGAGGGATTTATTTACCCGCCTATTACATAAGTGACGCATGCTCCAAATACTCTAACACCCCCCTCAAGTTGGAGCATGCAATGCTCAGCTTGGACAAACAGGAAGAAACTCAACTCACAATACATGACACTACAGACAATATCAACCCAACGTGCACAGCTGCTGCAGTCGAGGACGTTGCTTCTCATGGCGTGCATGGGAGGAGGACGAACGGGCTGGAGTGTGAAACTAGATCTATCTGGCTCAGAGAATGGTACTCTACTCTGGAGTCCCTATGATACCATATGAAAACCCGTGCCCTTAATGGCATAGGGAATAGTCCTCTGCTCTGGAGTCCCTATGGCTCACATGAAAGCTCTGGCCGACCAACAAGAATGACAAATGATTGGCATGCGTCATCATCGGGTTTGAATCTGAAATTTGTAGAGTCTGAACATCTGACCGGTCTGGAAAATCTGATATCTGAATCTTAGAACAAGACCTGTGACTCTACATATACTCCCCCTTTCTCCCATACTGGTTGGAATGACATTGTTGACCACGTTGGGAGAAGATAAGATAATACATAATTATAGGGAAACATGAATATTCTAAAAAAAATTTCTCTTGCGGCTTTTCTTCATTTTTTCTTAACAAGCCGTCCATTTTACATAAACATTATATATATATATATAAGCCGTTCCAACATATTTTATTTTTTTCGGCTCTTCATTTCATTTTTTTAAATTTTGCGTACGGCTTTTTATTTGTACGCGCCCCTCTTTTTTTTTATAACTTGCGTACAGCTTTTTCAAATGTACGCGCCTTTTTTTTTCTTTTTTTTTTGAAAACTTCGTGATTTTTTTTTACACCACACTCTTTCTCCCTTTTTTTGTTGAAACCACTCACGGGCCAAAAACAAATGGCTTCCCCCTTTTTTTTTTATACGGCCCACATGGGCCCTTTGCAATAATATTTTTTTTTGTAACCGCGGGTCCACTGATTTTTTTTTTGCCCGTTAGGGTTCCCAACGTGGGAACCCTATTTTACTCGGACCCGCCGCCCCTCTTAAGCTTGTGCCACAGGAGCTCCTGACAGGGAGGGGGTTCGCCGCTCGCGCCGCCCCGATGGAGTCGCGCCGCCCCGAGACCTGGAGGAGGTACGCGCGTGATGCGCCAAGAGGGAGCCCCCGCGCCGCCTGCGCTTGATGTCGCGTCTGATGTCGGAAGCGGCGAGGTTCGCGTCTGATCTCGGAGGGCTGGCTGCGCCTCGCGCCTGGTAGGAGATGGGAAGGAGTATTGTTTGGTGCGTTGCCGCCAGGAGGAGCAGATCGTGCGCACACGAGCACCATGCTGGGGGGGGGGGGCGCCGCCTGGAGTATTTGCGACGCAACCTGGGGATGCCGCCTGGTGAACGATGGTGCGCCACAGGATTCATGTGGTGCTTCGGGACGAAGGAAGATGGCTCGCCGTATGGATGTTGGCTCCTATCAGTCAGATTACGAAGGATTTGCACTGTCGCGCTATTTTTGACTCATCGTATCTTGTTTTCAGGACATTCTTACGACATAGTGATTGGTTGTGTCTGTGAGCAGGATGGTCTTTATCGTTTGGTCCGAACTCCCTATGCTGGCGTCTCCTCTCAGTCAAGTGGACCAGTCTTTTCATTTACATGGCATCTACGCTTTGGCCACCTCCCTCTTCAGAAGATGCGCCATATCTTGTCGCAGATTTCACCGAGTTCTTTTCAGTGTGAAGCGTGTCAGTTGGGAAAGCATCACAGTTCTTCTTTCCCTAGTCGTCGGTCTCGGAGCAGTAGCTCCCCTTATGAATTATTTCATGTTGACATTTGGAGTCCGAGTCGTGTCCCTGATCATCAGGGACACATGTTTTACCTAGTTGTTGATGACTTTTCTCGGTTGTCATAGGTGTTTTTGTTGAAGAATAAATCTGAAGCAGGGGATGTGATCAAAAATCTTATAAATGAAGTGCATAATGTTTTTTCTTTTACTGTGAAATTTATGTGTACAGATAATGCTTTGGAATTTTGTACCCGTGCTCTTTCACATTTCTTCTTGTCTGAGGTATTATCCATCAAACAACTTGTGCTTACACGTCTCAACAAAATGGCGTTGCAGAGAGAAAGCATCGTCATCTTCTTGATGTCACTCGGACTCTACTTATCCATAGTTGTGCTCCCATTTCCTTTTGGGGTGATGCAGTCCTTATGGCATGTTATTTGGTGAATCGTATGCCATCCTCTGTCTTAGGTGAGAAAGTTCCTCTTTTTGTTGTTTTTCTTGACAAAGAATTATTCTCAATTACTCCTCGTGTCTTTGGTTCTATTGCCTTCATTCACCAGCTGTCTCCGGGACTTGACAAGCTCTCACCTAGGGCTGTCAAGTGTGTGTTTGTTGGATACTCTCAGACTCAGAAAAATTACCGATGCTATGACCCTTTGAGTAGGAAATATTACATCAGTGCCGATGTCACCTTCTTTGAGTCTGTGATGTATTTCTCTCCTGCAGGTGACAGGTTGGCTTCCTCCACATCTGATGATGAGATTTATGTGCCACCTCCTCCTCTGCGTCCATATGTTCCCATACCAGTTCCTGCTGTTCCACCACCACCACCACCATCACCACCACCACCACCACCTCCACAACCACTTGTTTCACCTATACCGAGATTCTATACCCGTCGGTCTATCCCTGCTCATGGTACTCGCCAATCATCCAACACGCCTCAGGTTTGTCTAGATAAAATTACTAACGATGGGCCTAAATATGTGCAAGTGCAGGGATGTTTGCAGGAGAATAGCATACCGACGAGTACTGTTTCTGATGATCTGAATGTACCTATTGTCTTACGGAAGCAGAAGCATAACTGTGCATCATATCCGCTTGCTTCACAGGTTTCATTCCATCGTTTCACAGGAGACTTTCAGAGGTTTGTTGTGGCCCTATCTACCGTGAAAATACCACGGAATTATCAAGACGCCTTGAAGGTGAGCTGTTGGTGTTCAGCCATGGAGGAGGAAATGGTTGCTCTGCAGTCGCGGGATACGTGGAGTTTGGTTTCTGTTCCCCTAGGAGCTTCTGCTGTCAGTTGTAAATGGGTATTTACTGTCAAATATCATGCAAATGGCAGCGTTGACCGTTACAAGGTAAGGCTAGTGGCACGAGGGTTCACTCAAATATAAGGCGTGGATTATATGGATACATTCTCTCCAGTTGCGCGCCACTCGACTCTACGTGTCCTTCTTTCAGTTGCTGTGGTACGTGATTGGCCTTTGTTTCAGCTTGATGTTAAGAATGTTTTTTTGTATGAGGACCTGCAGTAAGAAGTCTACATATAGCAGCCTTCGGGGTTTGCTGCTGAGGGGGAAAGTCAGATTGTGTGTAGACTTCACAAGGCAATATATGGCCTTAAAGAAAGCCTGCAGGCATGGTTTCAGAAGCTTTCTGACCTAATTCAAAAGCAAGGGTTCAAAAGATCAAATGCAGATCATTCTTTGTTTGTCCAGAAGACTCCCAGAGGTACTGTCGTTATCATGGTGTATGTTGATGGTATACTTGTTACGGGAGGTGATATGCAGGGGATAAAGACGAGAAAAGCATTTCCGGACCATCAGTTTGTTACTAAGGATCTTGGCACCCTATGGTATTTTATGGGGTTGGAATTTGCTAGGAATGTGCAGGGTCTTTTGATGACCCAAAGGAAGTATATTACATACATGCTTGTTGAGACATGCATGATCGGGTATCGACCGTCGACTACTCCCATGGATCCTAGCATGAAGTTATATGATGATGATACAGATGATGTTGACAGAAGAAGATATAGAGAGATGGTGGGAAAGCTTCTCTATATTACTATCACTAGATATAGCTTTTGCAGTGAGTCGGGTGAGTTAGTTCATGGAACAACCCAAACAAGTACATATTAATGCCATATACATGATATTGAGATATCTAAAGTCATTTCCAGATGCATGACTACTTCTCAGGAAAGAAGCAAATATTTCTGTTTCTGCATGTGCTGATGCGAACTATGTAGGATGCCTAAGAATCGGAAGTCTACTTCAGGTTTTGCAGTGTTTGTTGGCAGTTCTTTGGTTTCTTGGAAAAGTAAGAAACAAACAGTGGTGGCTAGATCTAGTGCTGAATCTGATTATAGGACCATTGCATAAGCAAGTACAGAGATGATGTGGGTTCGAGCTGTGTCAGAAGATTTGCATATAGATGTACCTCTACCCATGCAATTACAATGTGATAATCAAGCAACGCTATTCATTGCTAATAATCCTGCATTTCATGAAAGAACAAAGTATATTGAGATAGACTGCCACTATACTAGATATGATTCGAAAAGGACTTGATTTCTACTTCTCATGTCAGTTCAGGAGAGCAAACTGCAGACATCTTTACTAAGCCATTGCTCAGAGGGCTATTCCAGAAGTGTTCTTCCAAGCTGAGCATGATTAACATCTATGCTCCATCTATGTTCCATCTCTCATGTCAGTTCAGGAGAGCAGACTGCAGACATCTTTACTAAGCCATTGCTCAGAGGGCCATTCCAGAAGTGTTCTTCTAAGCTGTGCATGATTGACATCTATGCTCCATCTATGCTCCATCTCTCATGTCAGTTCAAGAGAGCAGATTGCAGACATCTTTACTAAGCCATTGCTCAGAGGGCCATTCCAGAAGTGTTCTTGCAAGCTGAGCATGATTGGCATCTATGCTCCATCTTGAAGGGGAGTGTAGAGATATTTCTATATTCTATGTACCTTTTTCTGTTATGTTTATTTTCTTTTATCCATCTTATGCAATTTACCATAGACCTTCTCTATATAAGAGAGACTAGTGTTCTCTGGAATAAACTATGAATTCTCTTCTTCCAACAAAAACAATAAGAAAGAGAATTAATATCTCAACAACAAGATGTTACAAGTACACCTCAAAAGAGGAGGGATTAACCAAATTACAACTCCAATTATGTGATGTAACGGCCCCCATGATACATGTAAGGCCTTCCCATTGTGCACCACATTCTCAGCATAGTGCTTTTCACCACGGAAGTACTTCGCATTCCACTTGTTCCAAATGACACACAGTACCCCCCCAGGGTCTATCTACTTCGGTCCTGATCATTCCTGCACATGGTTCATCCCCACCACCATTATTTGACCTTAAAGCTCCTCCAGAAGAACGAGTCATTCGCATTGATCTACTCAACATTCGTCATCTCCCAAACTGAGATCGTCTGACTCAAGAAAAAAAAATGATTCACATCTTCCTCTCACATGGGGCGGCCTTCACTGTCGATGGACAGAAAGTTCACTCTTGTTCCTCGTTGTACACTTCCCATTTTTTGAATGACTTCCTTTTGTAGTTAAAACTCCCAAGCTTGATGACCTCAGATAATCTAAGACACCATTATGATGATCAGCAACATTCATGTTGCTGTCATTTGCCTTTGAGCCAAAGCAGTGACAAATGCATAATGTTTCATAAGAATCAAATTACCATTAGTTGATTTTTCATGCCATGTGTGTCTATGCTTGATCTTTGTATATCCTAATCTTCTGCTTTCTTGGGAAACGTCCGTTACTCCTCCCTATATGTATATAAAGGCACACCAAATACTACATACTTAAAAAGCTCCATTTTGTGGAGATAACAGCTTTTGATCGTGTTCAAAATTTGGCCACTCACTGTTCTATAGTTTGTTAAACCTTCAACTGGAAAACAAGAACTTAGTTCAATGTTTTGCTAACCAATCCTTAACGCAATGCCCGTTTCAGGAACTTGTGACACCGAATGTGACTTCAACAGATTCAAGCAAAGCAAAGGATGCGTCGGTGGAGGAAGTGGCTTTGTCCAGTCTCTTCGACATAGAACTGAAGTGGCCACGGGAAGAAAGGAAGGACGAAAGTAGCAGTTCTAGTCAGGCTCTCCCTCCAAACACTCATTCCTTGAACCTATCTGGAGTGGATTTGGATAATTTCTTCTCTGAAGCAAATGCCACAGATGCTCCCAGTGACCCTATTGCATCTCAACAATCCGTCCATGAAGATGCACTTTTACCAAGAAAAGTTCAGGATTCCTCGGAATCAAGAGGCATAGATGATTTCGACAACCTCCGGTCCCCCAAAACTCCAGCATCTACAGAAATAAGCGAGAGCAAGTTTGATCATTCTTTTGGAGATTGGGAGGCTGGATTTCAGTCTTCTGGTTCAGTGAATAGTGTGTCGGTGCCGATTTCGACAGATCTTTTTGACGGCCCACCAAAATCAGAATCACTCGAAGTGCAAATTGACTCAAATGAGGGGGTTACCAGTCAACAGCAACAAAGTGATATTGGGCACGGTAAACCAAGTGAAGGTGATATTTTCCCCGCTGACTACTCGAGTCAAGATGATATATGGCAATCGGCAGATGTAAATGAGCGTTCTTCATCTGGTCCAGAGGACGCTGTAACTCATGACATGGATAACAATCCAATGCAACAAAGAGAGAACGGGCATAGTAAACCACCCGAGGATGACAAGGGCTGTATTTCCTCCACTGATGATTGGACTGAGGATAATTTGTGGCAATCAGCCGATGTAAACGTGCCTTCTTCAGTCGATGGAAAGGATGGCAAGACTGATGGTATGGAAAACAGTCAACCACATCTGAGCGATACCGTGCATACGAAACCACACAAGGATGACGAGGGTCATATATACCATGCTGATGACTGGACCCAGGATGATTTATGGCAATCGGCAGAATCAGGTGTGCCTTCTTCTTCTGCCAATCAAACAGATACTGTGACTTATGGCTTTGTCGACAATGATTTATGGCAAGGTGGGGCTCCAGGTGTGTCTGTCAGCGTAGACAAGGTTGATGGTGATCCATTTGATGTCTGGCAAGATTTCACCAGCTCTCATGGTGCTTCCGGCATTCTCTTGGATTCTTTGCCTGGAAATGTTGTAAAGAACACTTCCACAAATGAAGCAGCTGGTGAAAAGAATTCAACCATTGCACTGGAAGATATGGAATTTGGTGATTTCCTTCAGTCTGATTGTTTTCCAGGAGTGCCATCCGTTCAACATAACTCATTGAACCTGGATAATATGCAGTTTTCCAGGTATGCAATAATGATTGCATTGTCTTGGACTTTTTGGTAAGTTTTATTTAATGTGCACATGTTCAAGATTTGCAATCATACCAACCCTCGTTTTGCCACTAATAATTTGTTCATAGTTTTATGTCTCATTCCTTTACTCTAAAAATTAATTTGTTAAGAATAGCATGACTGTTAAATATTTCCCCCTTAATACTGCACTGGGCCTCCATGGATGTTAAAACCTATTATCCTTATTGGTAGTTACCCAAATAGTTCTTTTCTACATATAAACATGAAAAACCTTATATTAAAGGAAAAAAAGGGAAAGAGAAGTTATATGTTAATGACCCAAGAAGATTTCTGCCCAATCTTCCTAAGCTCTTGCTAATATGTAATTGCCTCAAAACTTGATTTCTAACTTGTGATGATCTGATCATGCTTGAGTTAGCTTTGCCTTATTTAGAAAAAAGAAGCCTGCCGGAGTTCTATATTGTTCATCTTATTATATTCGCTAATGAAAACACCAACGAAAGACATCGACCCGTCCTTGTAAACTTCTCCAAGGATTTTTCTGTTCCTGTATGAAAAAGAGTCCGTATAACTAAAGCATCTGATCATATTCTGCCTCTGCATACAGTTTCGACTCATTCGGTGTGAAAACAAGCCTTCATTCCAATGCCATGCTAATGGGAAATGAAAGCGGATATCGTTCCGCTACTGCAGTGCCTCAGCTGGATTCTTCTTCTCAATCAAGTGTCGAAGCATTCCTGTCGCAGATTCCTGATCTCTCCTTCATGCTGGAGAGCAATCTTTGCATACCGAAAACCGCTTCCAGTTGAGCAATATCGTATCATCCAAACCTCTCTGAATGCAGCTGAAAAGTCTTGAGTTTATCTTCATCCAGCATAAAAGAGTATTTTCTGAAGACGATCGAAGGCGTGGACGTGGTAACTTCTCGACCGCCATCTACGATGTTATGGGTCTGCACGAGTTGGTCAAAACACACGTTTCTTAGTGCTCTCTTTGTTTCTCTGTTGTGATGCCAATACCTGGAATTTTGATGGATGCGTGTTAGAAAATATATATACTCGAAGGTGCAGATGTTCCCATTTTTATCATGTAAATTTTTGTTGAATTTGATTTGTAGATAGCTGCTCCTACTCGGATTCCTTTTCCAAGTCATGACCGAAATGGGAGATTTGTGGTCCTTATTTTCACAGGGGTATGAATGCCATTTGAAATATCTGAAGGGGTGTGGATGTAAGTTCGATATCATTACATCTCAGAGAAAACGGAATAGCCATCGCGGGCCGCGGCTGCCGACCCAAAAGGACACGTAAAGAAGAAAGCACGTGCGCTTACCCTTCTTTCGTTCAAATGTCAACGCAACCTGGGCTTATATTTTACTAAAAAGCATCCTTTATTTTTATTTCTTAAAAAAAGGGTGAAAATTGCACAATGCTCCCTAAACAATGGGGTCGAGTAGTGACCACTCTTGAAAATTCCACTCTTTCATAGGAAGCTGTTGATGCCTCTTCTTTTAATCATACTACAATTACGCGCGATCTTGTCGTGCAAGACATGTACTATTAGGACGTACAGATTGTTTCTTAAACTACATCTGTTTGGATGAGGGGAAATGTTATCTCAAGATAAGGGAACTTCATCTCCGAATAGGTAATCTTCAGATAAAATGACCACATCATGATCATTGTGTCTTTGTCTATCTATCCATTTTCTACCTCTCAAATCAAGCTAACACGAATGAGAGATAAACTTCATGTATAACTTATCACTCATTCGATCTTGTTTGGATGCGGGATATCGCTTCCTTATTGCATGATAAAGAGATTTCATCCTACGGGAAGTCATCTCAGAATAATTGATCACATCATGATTAAATCATTCGTTGTATCTGTCTATAATATATGTATGTTCCTCATCTCTCGAACGAATCGAACAAGAATAAGAGATAAACATGACGTATCCCTTATCCGTCAACCTGATGAATACAAATAAACTAGCAGATAAAACATGAAATCGACCTTGTTTATCCTAAAGATACGTATCTGGTCACATGATTACATCATCAATTTTGTCTTTATGAGTATTATCTTAGTTTTATTTTTTAAATCAATCGAACAAGATTAAGAGACAAGTGTCACTTATCCTTTACCCCATATTATTCTTTATCAATTATCATACTCTGAACGAGTTCCCATATTCGACCTTCTGCATTCTGGTCAAGAAAAGCTTCAACAGTTGCAGAACTTCAAGGACCTACACGAGGGAAAACCCAACCGTCAGGCCCATCTGTGCAATTCACCCAAAAAACCCACTATAAAAACCCATTCCCCGCCCGCCAATCTGGATCTTCTCACTTCCCTCCACCTGTAAGGGATCGAGTCACACTCACCCTCACCGGCCATGACCTCAGTCGTCCCCAAATCGCCCCTCAATCTCGCCCTAACTCGCCTCCGCCGAGGCTCCGCCGCCGCCATGTTTCTCTCCCGCGTGGGGTTTCCCTGCGGCGTCAGGATGCGTGTCGGATCCCTCGTGGGGACGGCCGAGGGCAGGGGGAGGGTCGTGGAGGAGGAGCAGGGGCCGGGGAGGATCGGGGGACTCGACGTGTGGGACGAGGGCGAGGGAAGGGTCGGCGAGAGCTTCCCGGAGCACCTCGTCATTATGGTCAACGGATTGGGTGGGAGGTAATGTGAAGCCATCCCATGGTATCTCTTTTCGTCGAGTAGAATTGTGGCGTCTCAATCACGCTGTGATCTAATTTGTCTTTAATTGGTTTATTCCACGAATTCGTAAGTTAGATCACGCCTATAACGTCCCGGTCATCATATGGTTAGATGTCTTTTGGAATCCTATGGAGATCTCCTTACGTAGTGGTAATCTGATCGTAAATGGGTTTCCAGATATTCTCTAATGTAAATATGGATTATATCAATTATATTCCTTTTGGAATGTGGAATATGTCGAGACCGAATGTTTGAATGTAATTACTTCATTACGTGGAAAAAGGACTCCAGAGTTGCATCAGAAGCATGGATTCAGAAGTTATGGATGCAAGTAGCAGTTAGATATCATGAGCTACTATGTTGCTGAGATTCAAACAGAACGTGGACTATAATTAAATGCATCTAATTTGTAGAAATTCTTGTTATACATATATGGTATAAAAAGTGAAATCTCGGCGGATCACTATCTATCACTGATATAGCATTTCCAACAATTTGGTTGTTTCTTTAGAATCCAGCTAGAATCTGGTATTATATGTATTCACAGGTTTATTGCAATTGAATGTATGGCATATGCTATCCCATTTGTTTCTTGCCTAATAAAGGTTAATCTTAGATCTCGGTTTACATGGTCCATAGTCGCCACTCCATATTTGCCATTTGAGTGGGATTGCATGCATGCGAGTTTGTTTTCATTCTTCGATAAAAAAAAATGAAATTTCTTATCCTGCAGTCTTTCCATTATTTCAGTCCCCAGGATTGGAGGTATGCCGCAGAACAGTTTGTAAAGAGATTTCCAGATAAAGTTATAGTACACCGTGAGTCTTAAATCAGTCACTGGTTTATAATTATTTTTATAGTATGTTCTGTATTGGTGATCACATGTCAATCAAAATATTTAGTCTCTGATTTTTCTCTCTCTGATATGATTCATCTTCAAGAGTTTTTCTGGTCTCTTTACAGTTACGCAGGAGAAGTTGTTCATTCTGTAAAAAAACCAGCTAGCATGTATAGAATGTTTAACCAACCTAAAAGTTTGGTTGTTGCTCTCATGATCTATTTCTCTGCAATCTTTCTGTACAAATTCTTTCAATTCTTGAATTGAGGCTAAGGGGGATGAATTTACATAAATTAATAATGATATCAGTGAATTCCCTCACCTCAATTTCTTGAACAGATTGAGAGCCCTGAGTCCTGACTTCCTCTTTACTTGCCAAAGAAGAATTCTAATATATATATCAATTCTGCATGTACCCAGTTGAATCTTCTCAAATTTGTTGGCATCCTGGTCTAGCCAGCTAAATGTAGAATTTTCTTTGCATCAAATACAAATATTGAGTTGTTATCATGTCCGTGCAATTAATGGTACTTAATCAGCTCTTAGAATGACTGCATGTATCAAACGGTGCTATTCACACTATTATTTGAAGCAGGTAGCGAGTGCAATTACTCAAGATTGACATTTGATGGGGTAGATCTGATGGGTGAAAGGCTGGCACAGGAGGTAATTGATCAATTATGTTTTTTTCTCAGCGAAAGAAATGCCAGATTTTATGCTTTGATATGCTTTCCTTCTCTTCTAAATTAGTATGCTTCCTCTTAAAAAAAGTCATCCTTGCTGTGTATAATATGATTCTCGTGAAGCAATTCTTTATTGTAGGTTTTGTCAGTCATTAATCGTAGACCTGGGGTAAGAAAAATCTCATTTGTTGCTCATTCCTTGGGTGGCTTAATATCAAGATATGCGATTGGAAGGCTTTATGAACCTCCTGCTGATGGGACATCCAACGGTAGCAGCAACAACCTTGACATAGACTCCAATGGTAAGGGTCGAATTGCTGGATTGGAGGCAGTGAATTTTATTACAGTTGCAACACCTCACTTGGGTTCAAGAGGAAATAAACAGGTATCATGCTCAACCTTTATCTTTAAACTTTAGTGCAGCTAAAGACCTAAATTCCTTGTAGACTTCTCAACAAATAGCATGTTTAGTTTTGAACTGCAAGAAACAAAAGATCAGATGTTGCATCTTTTGACTGTCAAAAATTGCATTAATTTTATTGAGCTTTCTAGAAATATGTTAGTCTTGCTATTTTAAGATTGTAGCTGCAACATGGCTGGAGTTATTATCTTGTTATCATGCTTTTGGCTGCTTCCATTCCTTTGTGGTCTTCCTTTTTTGGAGAGGAGCGCTTCACAAGCGGCACATTTGATTGTCGGAAGAACTGGAAAACATCTTTTTCTTACTGATAATGATGATGGAAAACCACCTCTTCTATTAAGAATGGTTGATGACTGCGATGATATAAAATTTCGGTGAGTCCCCTATGTTTTCTTATAAGTTAAGTGATTTTATTTTTTACGCACGACCTCGCAGCTTTGAGTATCACTTAGGTTTTAAGGGCGTCCTT
Organism: Ottelia alismoides; assembly: GCA_037367405.1. Classification (NCBI taxonomy): domain Eukaryota; kingdom Viridiplantae; phylum Streptophyta; class Magnoliopsida; order Alismatales; family Hydrocharitaceae; genus Ottelia; species Ottelia alismoides. Next base: position 1,367,220 of record JAZKJV010001355.1, on the reverse strand, counting down.
TTCTGTTATCGTCATCTTTTGTGCTCCCAGTTGGAACACATTGCTTGCGGGGAAGCTAAAATTTTTACAATTCTGGATGCTGTTGGCATCTTCATCTAATTTTTAAGTAGAGCTTGCTTCTATGTGTCAGTACAGCAGGTCTAAAAAAATCTTCTACATGAAGCTAAGGTGGATTGAAGATAGCACCAGAAGTATTTTAATAATGGCAAACTAGTCCTATCTTTTATTGTATCCAACAAATCTAGTCTTTTACAAAATGCATCAACACATTTAAACTACACCACAAAACTGATGCAATTAAATTGGAAGACCGAATATTCTGGGCGGACAATGGTGTCAAAGGTTTGCACCAAGGCAGGGTGAGGCCAGTGCTTTGAAGGCCAATGTGGCTGTTTATAACCCATCGAGCGTATGAAGCAATGGATTTTGTGTCTTCATGGTACAAGAATGAGGTTGTGTTATATATATCTATATTTTTGGCCTTCTGGAAGTTAATGACGGGAACATCAAATTTTAGTTTTCTTTACTATGGTGTGGCTAGATTTTGCTTCCATGTAGAACTTTGGTTTTTTAGAGATTTTGGACAGAAAAACCTAGAGATGATATCTTGGTTTGGTCCAAGCTCAAATATGTCCTGACTAGGCCAATTTGAACATGATGAATCCTTGTTGTTGAATCTGCTACTTTGTTTTGTTAGGAGAAATGTAGGAGATTATCTATTATGAAAATCTCGACTCCTTTTATACAGAAGATAGTGAATCTAGGGTTAATGGGAAGATTCAAAATAACCAGAAAGGATTAGGAAGGGAAATAAGAAAGTAAAATGCAATTATTCTTTTTTACGCTCCCCTTCATGTTGCCTTATACGCGGCATCGGTGTTAAAATTGGAAATAAAAAAAGAATGCTGCTATCATCTGTGTTCAGATTGGAAATAAGAAAAGAATGCCGCTTTCTAGGTGGTACTTTCGTGAAGATGCCTGCAAAGATATAGTAATCTGTTCTGCAGCCCCATCGTGCTGTGAGGTATATCAACACGAAGTTTAATGTAATGTACCTTGAGGCAAAAAGAAAGTGGTGAAATCCTTCTGCTCAAACTTCAGAACATTACGATCGATTTTTAATGATATAAGCATAAGATATCTTTAGTTCACGAAAGAAGCATTTGACAACAAAGTTGCTTTTGGATCATTCTTTTATTAGACAAACCCAAGTTAATTAACTGAAATCATCTATAAAACTAACAAAGTAGCGCTGGTCGAAAATAGCATGTACATGTCATGAAGCCCATACATTGCAATTTACCAAACTAAAGAGAGGCACACTCTGAGGGCATAAGGCTTGATTATGTTTGCCGAACTGACATGCATCATATTTAAAAGGCTTAAGTGCAGGCTTTTAGGAAGCATCATAGAGAGGGTTGACTCGAGGCAAACATGTGGCCAAGATGAAGATGCCGTAAAAATGGGTCAATTTAGATCAAAGAGGCTCTAACAAAAGGAAAACTAGATGAAACATCCTTCTCATATTTCCAAAAGTAATCTGCTACCAGCGAATGTTGTGAATATAGCAAAGAGTTTGATAACAAATTAACAATTCAACTCTACAGTCCTGAGAACATTAGATGCTAATAGACAATTGAAAGCTCAAGTCCAGATGTAAAATGAATCATACCAATGAAAGTAATAGTAGAATAGATACCATTAGCAAACCTCGCCGATCTCACACTTACAGAAAGTCAAGAATCAGTAAGAGCAGTACCTCCCTGGTCAGAATAGAAGCATTCGAGTCAATAATCCATTTAGAAGATGGCGTAGAAGCAATATGAGATGCAACTCGAGATAGTAAGAAGACTAGCAAATTAGCAATAGTAGCAAAATCTTTAGCAGAGGAGCAGTTGGTTTATATGAGCTGCGGAAACCATGCATAGTCAGTTAAGGAATGCACCAACCATGAATAGTCAGCTAAGGAAAGTTGGACAGTTTAAGAAGATGTCGTGTAACAAGTGCAATGGTCATCTAATATGTTGTGTTAGGAGTAATAACGAGGATCAACATAGGCTTGATTGACGTCAAGGTTAACTAAACCTCTTTCGCCAGTGATTAGATGGATGAGTGGTCCTTCAGCAGTGGACATAAGCAGAGAAATTACATCCTCACCTACGATCTTAGTTATGGCCTGAAAATCATGGTCTTTGCCTCCATGCACACAAAAGTTAACTAGTGTAGAGTTCTCTGTACAAGGATGTTGAAGAAGGAAGAGTAGGATCAAGTTGCTAAAGCGGAACAAATACGACATGTAACAAAGGAACTACATCAACATAAATAGGTTTGTTCAACGTGGACTCAGGTTGAAGGAAATTATAAGCTTGCCATTCAATATGCTTTGGGACCTGTTCGAGACAACACATGGGCTAAAAACTAGCCACGAGGAGTCCCCTAGGGATATAGACCAAATCTATAGATATCGACATGTCGTGACTTGATTGTCTATCGAGGGAATGCCCGAGTAAGCTCCTCTTCAGTGGTCTTCTCATTGGAAAGGAGATTCACTGCAATAAACTCTGCAACACTATTGAAGAGCTAGTTCATGATTTGGTAATCATCCATCTTCTTCAGAGGGTCTTTACTGCAATAAACTCTTCAACACTATTGAAGAGCTAGTTCGTGATTTGGTAATCATCCGTCTTCTTCAGAGGGTCCTCGTAAGGACATACATTTTTTCTGTCTACCAACAAATGCCTTAAATGCCAATGACAAAAAGAACTTCTAAGTTTCTAACATCTTCTACTTTGATAGATGTGTCTTGAACAATTACATTCGATATACAAACAAGCGGCTTTGTCTTAAGAGATGTATCGGTTGTAGTCATGTGACAACAAAAAAGGTCGATCTTAAGAGAAAAATGTAGAATGAAGGATATGGGGAGATCCTTAAGCACATCACGGAAGCGTGAGGATCGCATCATATGCGATCGGGAGCGACTAGTCGCACTAGTTGCTCGAGGCAGTGGAAATTAAAAATTTTCATATGACGAAACCACATGATCCAAGAACACTTCTCGGATCGTTTCGTCTAAACCACAAACAAGTAATAGGATTACTGTAGAGAGTATTATTATTATGTTTTGTGTACCTTTTGATATTTTCTTATTGTTCTCTGGACTACTATGTATTTTACCCGTGAGGCCTCTCTCTATATAAGAGAAGCTAGGGTTCCCTTGAATAATAAGTTGCTTATTTCCTCCAACATAGTATTAGAGCCTAAACCCTAGGCTCATCCCACCTGCCACCGGCCGCCCCGCCCCCCCTTTCGCCGGCCCCCTCCTCTCGCCGGCCCCCCTCCTCTCGCCGGCCTCCCGTCGCCGCCACCGCCCTCCTCTCGCCGGCCCCCTCCTCTTGCCGGCCCCCTCCTCTCGCCGGCCCCCTCCTCCGTGCCCTAGCACGACCCCCACTGCCGCCGTGCCCTAGCCCGACCCTCCACCGTCACCGTTCCCTAGATCGGCCCCAAGTCTCGCTCCGGGATCTCGCCTCCGCCTTCACTTCGGTCGTGCCCTAGTAGGCTACCGGCCCCTGCTCTAGCCGTTACCGTTGCGCCTCTCGTCGGCTTGATCGTAGCCCGCTCGTTCTCCGGATCTATGGGTTTCAGTGCGTAACGTCTACATACACACTCAAATCCTATGCAGTCTCTGTAGACATTTGTCACTCTGTCTACAAACCCTAGTTCTTCTCTAGCGGCGATATGTCAGAATCCAAGGTGGATATGCCCTCCATAGGCGCGTTCAAAGGTCCCGCGCTAATAGTGAAGATGGATGGTTCGAACTACGAGCTTTGGGCGATGCAGTTCATGAGTCTCATGAAGTCAAATGGTAAGAAGCACATTCTTACCGAGGATGAGCCAGCAGAGAAGACAGGGATTTATGCCTCGTGGGAGGCTGATGATTCGCATGCCAAGGTTTGGCTGTCAGGCACACTGTCGATGGAGATTGCCAATGATGTCCTCCATCAGCCCACCGCCAAGGCGATGTGGGATTCTGGCTGCAACATATTCACAAGTGCGGAATGAGACCAAGATGTTACAGCTTCAGCATGATATAACAATTAAGCAGAACGACAGACCACTTCACTCCTTGTACACGTCCCTGAGAGGGATGTTTGAGAAGCTATACAGTACCATTCCACTCACAGCAACCCCTGAGCAGCAGAAGACGTTTCGGAATGCCACCATGGTGGGCGTTCTACTTGCATCCCTAGACCCTGAGTACAAGGTTGCCCGCTCTCAGATTTTGGCCGATGCAATTATTCCTCCAATGGAGGACGTTTACCGGAGGCTCAGTCGCATATCAGTATCTTCCAGCTCATCTACTCCACCTCCATCGGCGATGGCAGTATCGTGTGAGAGAGGTGGTCAATCTTCTGGTCGTGGACGTGGACGTGGAGGTGGTAGGGGTGGTCGCTTTCGTCACCCTTGTTCGTATTGTCACCGCACATGCCACTCGGAGGATACATGCTACTCTAAGCATGGGTTCCCAGCATCGATGCATGTAGCTGAGCATGTTCTGCCCCAGTCAGCATCCAATGCAGACAACCGTTTTGAGGAGCTTGTGGCACGTCTACGTGATATTATGCCATAATCTTCTGCTGGTTCTTCTGATGGACCTTCTGATGTTGCTGCCTCTGCCTCTGCCAGTTCCTCGGCTATCGCTAGTACTTCAGGTAGTGCTACTGCATTTACGTCTCGTCATGATATATCTGATTGGATTATAGATTCTGGTGCCACACATCACATCTGCCGAGATCGAGAGAGACTTGAGTCCTACAGGGATATTCCCCATGGCTGTTCAGTGCAGATCGCAGATGGTACCCATTCCCCCCTTATTGGACAGGGGAAGTTCGTTCTATCTTCTTCCATGCATCTACAGAATGTTATGCATGCTCTCGAGTTCTCCATGAACATGTTGTTTATTAGTCAGATTACAAAGGATTCGCACTGTCGTGCTATATTTGACCCCTCTTCTCTTATTTTTCAGGACATACTAACGGGCAGGGTGATTAGCTGTGGCTCTGAGCAGAATGGTCTGTATCGGCTGGTCCGGAATTCTTATGCTGGCGTCTCTTCTTATTCCGCCGGACTAGTATCTCCGTACATATGGCATCTTCGCTTTGGTCATCTCCCGCTCCAGAAAATGCGACACCTTCTGCCTCAGATCTCTCCCAGTTCTTCCTTTCGCTGTGAAGCGTGTCAGTTGGGAAAGCATCATAGGTCCAGCTTTCCTGGTCGTCAGAGTCGGAGCAGTTGCTCCCCGTTCAAGTTGTATTTGGGGTCTTAGTCGTGTTCCCGATCATCAAGGACACATGTTCTATCTAGTTGTCGTGTATTTGGGGTCTTAGTCGTGTTCCTCTACTGTCAAATATGTTCGTACAGATAATGCTCTGGAATTCTGCACACGGTCTCTCTCTCTCAGTTTCTCTCGTCAAAGGGCATTATTCATCAAACTACTTGTACTTACACATCTCAGCAGAATGGCGTGGCAGAAAGAAAGCATCGTCATCTTGTTGACATTACTCGAACTCTTCTTATTCAGAGTTGTGCTCCTATCTCTTTCTGGGGGATGCTGTTCTTACAGCTTGTTACCTGGTCAATCGTATGCCGTCATCTGTCTTAGGTGAGAAAATTCCTATGTCTACCCTTTTTCCTGATAAGGAATTATTCTCACTTACTCCTCGTGTCTTCGGTACTGTTGCCTTTGTTCATCTTCTCACTCCAGGACTTGACAAACTCTCTCCTAGAGCGGTCAAGTGTGTCTTTGTCAGTTACTCTCGGACTCAGAAGGGCTATCGCTGTTATGACCCCATAAACAAGAAATACTTTGTCAGTGCTGACATCACGTTCTATGAGTCTGTTATGTATTTCTCTCTTGCAGGTGACAGGCTGGTACCATCCACTACCAATGATGATGTCTATGTCCCTCCACCTCCTAGTTGGGGTTCACCTGAGTCTACTCCTGCACTAGTTACTACGCCCACTTCAGCACCACCACCTCTGCCACCACCACCTCCACAACCTCCTATTCCACCTTTACCGAAATTCTATACGCGTCGGTCAGGTCCTGCTCAGGCTACACGTCCAACATCCATCACGCCTCAGGTATGTTCTGATGACATTACTACTGACGGGCCAGATATGGTACATGTGCAGGATTCTTCATTGCAGGAGGAGACTACACCATCCAGTACAGTGGACGATGACCTGGATATTCCTATTGCTATCCGGAAGAAAAAGAGGACGTGTGCATCTTATCCCTTTGCTTCTCAGGTGTCTTTTCATCGCCTCAGAGGCGACTTTCAGAGATTTGCTACAGCTTTGTCGTCCGTGGAGATACCACGGACCTATCAGGAAGCTATGAAGATTGATGTCTGGTGAATGGCTATGGAAGACGAGATGCGGGCCTTACAGTCTCGTGGCATATGGAGCTTGGTTACTGCTCCTCCTGATGCATCTATCGTTAGCTGTAAATGGGTATTCACAGTTAAATACCATGCATATGGCAGTCTAGATCGATACAAGGCTCGGTTGATCGCTCGAGGTTTCACACAAACCTATGGTGTGGATTATATGGATACATTTTCTTTGGTGGCTCGTCATTCTACCCTTCGCATACTCCTTTCAGTTGGTGTGATACGTGACTAGACTATATCTCAGCTTGATGTCAAGAATGCATTTTTGTATGGAGATCTGCAGAAGGAAGTCTACATGCAGCAGCCACCAGGGTTTACTGCTGAGGGGGAGAAGCATATGGTGTGTAGACTTCATAAGGCAATTTATGGCCTTAAACAGAGCCCAAGGGCATGGTTCCAGAAACTTTCTCATCTGATTGAACGACAGGGGTTCAAGAGATCGAATGCAGACCACTCATTGTTTATTCAGAAGTCTTCTACGTGTACGGTTGTCATCATGGTCTATGTTGATGATATTCTTGTTACAGGAGATGATGTTCAGGGAATAGAGAGGGCAAAATCGTTCCTAGGCCGTCAGTTCGTCACGAAGGATCTTGGAACCCTGAGATACTTTCTGGGGTTGGAATTTGCCAGGAATGCACAAGGTCTAGTGATGACCCAAAGGAAATACATTACAGATTTCTTAACTGAAACAGGCATGGCTGGATGCAGACCATCAAGTATTCCCATGGATCCAAGCATGAAGCTGTATGATGATGACATTGTTGAAGTAGACAAGAGGAGATATAGAGAAATGGTGGGTATGCTCCTTTATATTACCATAACTCGACCTGATATTGCCTTTGCAGTAAGCCGGGTGAGTCAATTTATGGAGCAGCCAAGACAAGTTCATATGGATGCCATATACATGATACTGAGGTATCTAAAGTCTTCTCCAGGTTCAGGGTTGCTATTCCGAAAGGGCACATATCTATCTATTTCATCATGTGCAAATGCTGATTATGCAGGATGCCCTAAGGATAGAAAGTTAACCTCAGGATTTGCCGTTTTTGTTGGGAGCTCTTTGGTCTCTTGGAAAAGCAAGAAGCAAACCGTTGTGGCAAGGTCCAATACAGAATCTGAATATAGGGCCATGGCGCAAGCAAGCACGGAGATGATGTGGGTTCGATCTGTACTAGAGGATCTACATGTAGCCGTACCCTTACCTATGCAGCTTCAGTGTGACAATCATGCAACATTGTTTATTGCCAACAATCCAGCATTTCATGAGAGAACAAAGCATATAGAAGTTGACTGCCACTACACTAGAGACTTGATCCAGAGGGGCTTGATATTTACATCTCATGTGAGCTCAGGGGATCAGACTGCTGACATACTCACCAAGCCGTTGCTCAGAGGACCCTTCCAGAAATGTTCATCCAAGCTGAGCATGATCGACATCTATGCTCCACCTTGAGGGGGAGTGTAGAGAGTATTATTATTATGTTTTGTGTACCTTTTGATATTTTCTTATTGTTCTCTGGACTACTATGTATTTTACCCGTGAGGCCTCTCTCTATATAAGAGAGGCTAGGGTTCCCTTGAATAATAAGTTGCTCATTTCCTCCAATAATTACCTCTTGAAGCGTGGTTGCGATCGAGTCTCTAAACGAAGAGACCTCCTGTCTCAAGTCCGATCCGACGGAGGAGACGCTTGCGAACATGTTGATGAAACGCATGTTTCTCGCAATCCATGTTGATGATCCAAGCGGCGGATCTCCTGATCTCGACACACGAGATCCGACGTCTTCTTCACGAGCGAGGCGCACCGAAGGAGACAGAGATCCACGAGCAAACGATCGGGCAGCATAACGACGACGCTGCGGCGATGGAGACTTTCTTTAAGGCATCCATGGTGGACGGCCATATGAGAGAGAGAGAGTGGGCGTGTAGAGAGAAAGAGAGGGAGAGAGAGCCTTGTGTATCTCATTAGCATATGAAGAGCAAGGGGTGCCCTTCTATTTATAAATTTTTGGGATCCATGGATCTCAATCCATGGGTAACACAAATCCAATAGCTCACATTGATTTGTGTTTCTTTTAGTGGCCAAGATTTTATTGGTAAATAAACAACAATTAATTTAATTTAGCTTTAATGTATATTGATAAATCAATATGATTTAATCCCAAATTAAATCAATCAAGCATGAAGATTATGGAATGAAGATTGCCTCCTTCCATAATATGGGATTTGGTGACAATCTCATGTAATCTCATGATATCTCATGAGATTACATTATTCCATAGAAATCTCCAAGATTTATAACAACACTTGTTGTAAATTATTCAACAAACATAATTCATAATTATTTTGTGAATATTGCAATCTTGCCATTGGAAAATTGTGAATCACATTCACAACCCAAAATAAAATGTGAATTACATTTTCAATTAATTGTCCAATGTGAATCCAATTCACATCAACATTTAATTAACAAATGTAAATTACAAATTGCTCTCTCTTATATATTATAAATCACATTTATAATATATATGATTAATCTGGATAGTGCTATCCACATTATTTATATCCATGATAATTAAATCAAATTTAATCATCTTGGATCTCTATTCTCATGTGCCCAAATAATATGAATCGTATTCACATTATTCACATATTTGATAATTAAATCGTATTTAATTATCATAGATAACTCTCTTTATAATATAAATCAAAGTCATATTACTCATGATAATTAAATCACATTTAATTATCAATTTTCTCAATGCTCGTATATATAATATCAACAATGAAATTATCCTGAACTCTTTCAAGGATAATGTGCTTTCTCCACTTATACTTGGAGATAAGAACATGACGATTGTATTGTTCCATGTATAGTGACTTGGATATTAAGAGCATATCTTAAATCCAGATCGTGGGCCTCCCATAGATGCTTGATTAAATCAAGACCACAAATCTAATCTTCTCATTGCATCTGAATCACATTCAGATCAATGTCCAACATTTGGACCAACATCGGATTACTTATCTACTGAGAGGAGTCACTAAAATCTAGACCCGTTTCATCACTCCCTAGGAATGGAAGCGTCATGGTTATACGACCGTTTATGATCACATCACCCTTAGGCATTCCTAATACCTGTACATCCTGCATACTGGAAGACCCATAATAATCCCAAAGTATAAGATCAATTTTACACTATCTACTTCAGGGATTTATCATTAAGTTTCTCATTCGATCATTGGGAGTTGGTATCGATCATATACTTTCCAAAAAGCATATATCATACATAGGTGTTGATCATATACTTTCCAAAAGTATATATCAATCCTTACAAATTCAATCAAGCTTCCAAAGCAAGATGACCGTGCGCGGAATTTGATTCTTCCCAATATCTTATGAGTGAGCTCATGTCTTCCAGTTCAGGAAATGAACCTGTATGATCCTTTTGAGAGATCGTATTACTCATATGCCCTTGTATGCACACCAGCGCGCCAGTGTATAGACCTTGATTAGATCATCAACTTATTGGTCTGTCAAATGTACATACTCAGACATATAGTAACACATCTGTCTCTGGTTAGAGGATGCGTGCCTATATCGTGACAACATACGACATAGGACTTTGGTTATCTCGATCTCATTAAGTCAACTCTTTGACCTAACTTATCTAACACCTCCGAATCTCAATTCCTATGCAGAGGACCTGCATCAAGAGGTCGGACAAATGCCAATACCAATGACAACAAGAGGACTTTGGTAGTTCATGATTTGGTAGTCATCCGTCTTCTTCAGAGGGTCCTCGTATGGACATACAATTTTTTTGTCCACCAACAAATGCCTTAAATGCCAATGACAAAAAGAACTTCTAAGTTTCTAACATCTTCTACTTTGATAGAGGTGTCTTGAACAATTACATTCGATATACAAACAAACGGCTGTCTTTAGAGATGTATCGGTTGTGGTCATGTGACAACAAAAAGGTCAATCTTAAGAGAAAAATGTAGAATTGGGCTGTGTTCGCCTAGGAGCAGTGATCCTCACAAGTTTTTTGTGACATGTTTTGTCGATTCTCTTGTGGTGGATAGTACATGTGGCATGAAGATAAGCTCTATTTTTGGGCGATTCGGGTCTGATTTTGTGCATGGGTAACTTGGGGTTCATACTTGGACCTCACATGATGGAGGCAAAGCTGAAAATCACAACCTCTCTCTTCCTCAGATGTCAAAGTGTTCTTTGCCTCCATGCACACTAATGGTAGCTAGTGTAGAGTTCTCTGTACAAGGATGTTGAAGAAGGCAGAGTAGGATCAAGTTGTTTAAGTAGAACAAATGCGGCATGTAACAAAGGAACTACATCAACAAAAAAGGTTTGTTCAACATGGACTCAATTTGGAGAAAATTATAAACTTGCCTTTCAACACACTTTGGGACCTGTTTGAGACAACACATGGGCTAAAAACTAGCCAACTCATAGAAAGTGGGTAAAAGAGGAGTCCCCTTGGTATATAGATCAAATCTATAGATATCAACAAGTTGTGACTTCATTGTCTGTTGGGAGAATGTTTAAGTAAGCTCCTTGTATATATCAGTGGTCTTCTCATTGGAAAGGAGATTCACTGCAATCAACTTTTCAACACCATTGAAGAGCTATTTCATGATTTGGTAATCATCTGCTTTCTAGGTGGCATATTACTTGTGACCTTCAGAGGGTCCTCGCAAGGAAATACAACTTCTTTGTCCACCGACAATGCCTTAAACGGCCATGACAAAGAAAAAGCTTCTAGTATCTTCTACTTTGATAGAGGTGTCTTGAACAATTACATTCGATGTACAAACAAGTGGCTTTGTCTTTGGAGATGTATCGATTGTGATCATGTGACAACAAAAAGATCAATCTTAAGGGATCGTTCGTTAGAGGAATAAGGGATAAGGAGCGATAAGACATGTTTCTGTTCGGTTGGAGAGAGATGGGGGGGGGATAAGGGTTGATAAGAGGTGGTTATTTGCTATCCTCTGTTTGGTAGGAGAGAGAGGACAAGGAGGGATAAAGGGGGTTATGTTAGATATGATTGGCAAATAAGTGGTAGTTATTTGTATTTTTTGGTGGAAGAGACCTATGATGGAGGAATAGTAAGGGAAACATTATTCCTCATTATGACTCCAAGGCCAAAACATTGACCGTCTATGGAGGGAGAGGAAATGAACAGCCCCTAAGAGAAAAATGTAGAATTGAATGGTGTTCACCTAGGAGCAGTGATCCTCACAAGTTTTTTGTTTCATGTTTTGTCGATTCTCTTGTGGTGGATAGTACCTGTGGCATGAAGAGAAGCACTATGCTTGGGCAATTTGGGTCTGACATGGTGCATAGGTAACTCGGGGCTCGTACTAGGACCTCACATGAAGGAGGCGAAGCTGCAGGGTCGATGATGTTGAGGCTAGCCTGCGCAAACCCAAGGGAAGCGGAGCTGTGGGACCTCCTTTGACTAGGTGGCAATGTGGCCTCACACTATTAGTGTCGTCAATCAAAAATAGAGAAGCCTAGCGGCAGTTCTGGATGCTGATGGAGATTTTACGAGGCTTATTTGGGTGGTATTTTAGGCCCATGCCAAGGTCTGCTGCTATGATATCATGTTGGTAGAAATGAAAGAGATATTCTATTATTAACTTAGACTCGTCTTATTCCAAAAATACCCCTCAAAAGAGACATGAAAAGTACAAGAAAATGAAGTAGAAGTACTCTCTGTCTAACTAGATTTGGTTTTGGTAGAAAACATTGATGGTGCCATCTTGTATTCTGTTTTGATGCGAAGAAATGGGGGGCTTTAACGAAACCTAGGTCAGACTCACCTCTATTTTAGTTCCTCCCGGGAATGCAATACATGATTCAGATCTAATCTTCTCTCGAGATCCGCTATGGGGATTGCTACAGAAGAACCCGAAGTACTAAACATAATTGGTATGAGTTTTGTAATGCTTTATCCTTTGAAAGGAGATGACGGAGGAAAGACATTTTTAGATAAGAGGACAGAGATATTGTGTGGTCTTTCTGTGGGAAGGTATTGGTCTCAGAAAGGACGTGGGTTGGCCGATGTACTTGCAATTTTTTCACTCACGGAACTTATGGTTCCCTGATTTGCTAGGACGGTGGTCATGGAAAGCAACCATTTGTGCCTTTTAAGTACTCATTTAACAATACATAGCATGGAAGAACAAATTCCTTGGATCCTCAAATTATAGATAACTCTGATGATCGTGCTAAACAATGAGAAAATAAATAAAACCAATCAAGATGTCCATTTTTAAAAACACCGCAGCCGATTCTATGTGATCCAGTGAACACACCATGGAATGTATCCTCATTATAATTATGTCGAATAAAGAAACAAATACATACATTGATTGCCTAATATACAAGTAAAATTGAGCAAATATAGTCAGCTCTCTAGCTGATCTTAAATCAATTATGATGACTCCAGATGCAAAATATCATATATTTCTTTGCTGTAAATCATTTCTCTACTAAACGCCTCAGCTGTTATCATTTTCTTACTGCTCGAATTTCTAAAATAATTTTCTTGTTGAATTATTTTATCAGGCTTATGTAGCTTGCTGAATTATTATAGTTTGTTGCCAGGTTATGCGCCTTTCCTCAAAATATCAATTTTAAAATATAATTAAGTTATATATTTTCTTTGTGGTCTATGAAGATCAGCACTAGGATTATTCAAGCGACGCGTTGCATATGCCAATACCAACTTTGATTGTATCCTTTATCTCAGTACTTGTGTTGGCTTATGTATATGCATTCCCGATCCTTAAAATTGTCTGTCTTAACCCTTCAAAAGCTATGGTTGGATGGAGAACATCATCGATCCGGCGTCAGCATGAATTACCAAAAGTATGTGACAATTGAAATTTAGATTTTCCTTGTTGCATTTGCTAATATTATGTCCTGTAAACCGTCACCAGCAATTCTATCTCCATAAAGCGCCTTACTTTTTTCTTGCTATGTACAGTCTAAACTTCTCACGGGGGATAAGAATTATCCTCATATAGTGTACGTTGATGAAGAGAGGGTAGGAAAGTTGGATAGACAACCTTCTTCCGTCGAAGATGATCAACAAAGTGACCATGAAGGTATGCTATGCTGCTAATCTTACAGCTAGTTAAAATGTAAATAAATATGTTTTTACCTGCTGTAGATAAACAACACAAGCAGCTAGGTCTGTAAATGTTTTTGTCGTTCTGGCTTTACGAGCTTGTGATTGAAAAGAAATCGCAAATGTAATATCCTTGAAAATGTAGAATATGAATTTTGACGGATAAGCTACTGAGTGGTGGACATTGGCATATATATAGAACTATATTTTGTGGCAGTCCTATTGGGTCGGGCATTGGTAGATCTCTCTATGAGAAGTTGCGTCATGGAAATCAGTTGTAACGTATACTCTGTTCTCTAATGGCTATCTTTTGTGGAATTCACAGAATTGATGATCACTGGGCTTACCCAACTGCCTTGGGAGCGTGTTGACGTGAGCTTCCAAAAGAGTACCCAAAGAATTGTCGCACACACTACGATTCAGGTACAAAAGCACCTGGACCTTAACTGCATACAAATGCATCGATGCTATTCATTAACATGATTTTTATTTACCGACAAGCAGAATAATGGTGAGAAAGTCATTAGGATTGCTTGAAGAGGGAATACAATTATTCTACAAAAGAACTCTTAATTTATCCTTTCTTTGTTTTACATCAGAATGTTTGGATTACTCATTGTGAAAGGCACACATTAAATTGCTGAATTTGAATATTAGGAAAAATTGTATCTCCTGTTGTAGTGGGAATAAGCAGAGGTAGTTGCAAATCTCCGGATGTGGTTAGGTCGTGGATCCTGACTCTGATTCGTTAATCGACAGTAAAATCCACCGCGATCAGCTATTAAAGTTGTATTTTTTAAATAGCCGATCAGCTGGCTGTGATGGATTTTACCTCATTTTCCGTAAACTGAACCAAACATTTGTTTCCTGTTGTCCGAAGTTATTTGTTCTTGCCTGTTCCCGGTGCTCTGCTTTTATTCAACTTTTTCTATACTGACGTGTGCATGTTTTTCTTTACGATTGATGAAAAACTGTGCAGGTGAAGAGTTACTGGTTGAATTCGGACGGTGCAGATGTAATCTTCCATATGATGGACAATTTCCTCACATAACTGGTTCTCGGGTAACTGCTTACATACTGTTCGTCATACCTCACCGTGCCATTTCGGGGCTCCCAGCGATATCTAATTTCCCCATGTTTGTCATTTCTTCTAATTTGCTAAATTAGTCGGTCGCATCATTGAAGTAGTAATCTCCGTATATAATGTGTGTGTTCATGTTTTTTTTAAATCCGCTGGGTGGGGGCTCCAACGAGTTATATGTATATGAAAAATGTGTTTACGAGGTGTACAAGTTTCGCGGCTGGAAGGTGTTATTCATGGTGTACATTGACACTTAAAATGGAATAACATGGCAGATAGGAAGGAATGTGTACAAGTTTATGTCGGAATCAGCATACAAGTCATCTCCTTTGACATGATATGAAATTTTCGTTGATTTCTAGTAATTACGAATAAATATTTATCTCATATTGTCACATACCATTCTGATGTGTGGTTTTTCACATACATGACCCTGTATTTTTTTCAAAATTACAGGAAATTTTATCCAATCATCTAATTACATCATAGCAACTGTAGTATCTCTCTGTTTCCTATTGTTGGATTCTAGTGGAGCAAATGAGTTTGAGTGCAAGGCCTTAAAAGGCAGGTAAAATTGCAAAGGTACCATAAATATTAAGTAATATATACATTTTTAATTTTTACTCCCTTCTCTTGGCCTCCTCCTCCTTGAGCAACACCAGCCTTTGCCTCCAACGATCTCTCTAGCTTGTATATTATGCTTCACGGTTGTTCTGACAGTTCCATTGTTCTGATTTTACAGCTGACTGATTTAGTTATTAGTCGACTCGGCAACTCTTTCGGTTGACTTACACTTTCATCAGGCGATTAATTCCAATCATTGTCGACCAATTTTCGCCCTTGCCGACATGTAATCCATCACCTTTCTATGCTCGCTTATTGTACAATTCTTAGTCAACTATCTTGTTCTAAGTCGCCTCTTCGCTGACCGACCCATTTTGCCGGTCGACTCTTCGTCGACGGACCCATTTTCTCAGTCGACTATTGCCTTGTCTATTGTTGTCTAATTTATGGGTAGTTCTAATCTTACCCAATTGAAAGTTCTTTGATGTATCTATTCACTTCTTGCACCTACTGTGTCACACTATAATTTGCATGCCTGATTTTGGACGTCGTCATTCAACTTATTCGTTTATGCCGATGACACTTCAAAATGCAGGATCGAGGGGGACGGATTAAAGGATTTATATCTTCATCTGCTCTCGCGGCACGATCGAATTTTTGATTGTTTGACAGAAAAATCCCTCCAACCCAAGGAACGTTTCCTGATCGCATCAAAATGTTTTATGCAAATTTTACAAAGGACATCAACGAAATTGAACTCACTTTGTTCTACTCTTATCCTTTAAACAAAACCAAATCAAGAATAAAGCTACCTTAGTTCTCATCCATCCTTCTTAACTCTCCTTCCTTTTCCCACAACCAATGGTCCTATTTGGTTCGACATTAAGTAACATATATTTATCAAAAGCTTATTATTCGAGAATTTTGTAAAAAAAACTGCTAGCTTTTATGTAGTTAGGATTGAAAATCAGGCAACTTTTTTGAATAAAATAATTAAGTAAATGGACGAGCAAAAGATATGATAATACTATCCTTTGTTAATTAGCATAACGAACCTCGATGGATTCCCCGAGTATATGTGTCAAAAACAGTTGAAATCTATTCCTTCTTTTATGGCTACTTATTATCCCCCAAATGTCTTTTTTTTTTCAACATCAATTTCCAAGTTTTGCAGTACAATTGTGTTAGTTTTGACGTTTATAACATCAAGAGCAAATTTGAGTATGGATGAGAGTTAGATCGGAGATGAATATTGCTCGAATAAAGATAAATTATGAATTTTGATTAAATTATTATCGAGTATGGAGTGATTTTAAAAAAGATCACATTAATTTATATGCCCATCTCACACGATCACTCATATATATAATGATAAAAAATATTTTAACGGTATCAGGACGAGACTCATAAGTGAGCTCATGAGTGTGCTCATGTCTCCCGGTTCACAAGTGAACCTGTATGATCCCTTTGAGAGATCATATTACTCATATGCCCTTACATGCACACCAGCTCGCCGGTGTATAGACCTTGATTAGGTCATCAACCTATTGGTTTGCCAAATGTACATGCTCAGACATATAGTACTATATCTGTCTCTGGTCAGAGGATGTTTGCCTGTGATGTGACAATATTCATCATAGGTCTTTGGTTATCTCGATCTCGTTAAGTCAACTCATTGACTCAACTAATCTGATACCTCCGAATCAATATTCCTATGCAGAGGACCTGCATCAAGAGGTCGATCAGATATCAGTCTAATGATATGGGATTGCCATCTCCCACTCAGACTGGAGATCACTACTTGTTAATCATTGATGATGCTTGATAAGTCCTCTATCTAACTCCTTAGATATTCATCCAAGCATCAGCCTCTATGATTCAATCATTGAATCAACAGCTCTATGATTATCAAGTTGGCCATGGTACATAACCCTTATTGTACAGAGGGACCTTATAGTGCATTCATTCATTCAATATCAGAAAGGGAGTGAAACAAAACCAATAACTTTTATTGATAAATCATTTATTACAATAACATTTATTGTAGGAATGGTTCGCTACGGGCTCACATTGCTAACAATCTCCCACTAGCCCTCAGAACCATTCAGGAACAATAAACCCATACTCATTACATGCTGGTCAAAAAACTTCTGTGTCAAAGGTTTGGTAAGAGGATCAGCAACGTTGTCGGCGGAGGCCACCTTGGTGATGATGATGTCACCACGCTTTTGAATCTCCCGAATGATGTGGTATTTCCTTTCTACGTGCTTGCTCTTTTGATGCCATCTGGGTTCCTTCGCCTGGGCAATGGCTCCCGTGTTATCACAGAGTAGCGGGATGTGAGTATCAGAGGAAACTACGCCAAGCTCCTGGACGAACTTGCACAACCACACCGCCTCCTTTGCAGCATCTGATGCGACAATGTATTTGGCTTCTGTTGTTGAATCTGTTGTAGTGTCATGCTTCTTGCTTCTCCAGCTCACAACACCACCGTTCAACAGGAACACAAACCCTGATGTCGACTTTCGATCATCAATATCCGATTGGAAGTCAGAATCTGTATATCCCAAGACTTGGAGATCACCATCTCCATAGACCAAGATGTAATCTTACGTCCGTCTTAGATATTTGAATATGTTCTTTACTGCATTCCAGTGTTGTTCTCCATAGCAGGATTGGTAACGACTTACCACTCCCACTGCATGGCAGATATCTGGCCTTGTACACATCATGGCATACATTAAGCTTCCTACGACTGATGCATAAGGACATCCAGCCATGGACTTCTTTTCCTCAACAGTTTGAGGAGCCATTCCTTTAGACAGGTGGATACCATGTCTCAAGGGTAGGAATCCTTTCTTGGAACTATCCATACGGAATCGTTCAAGAATCTTCTTAATGTATCCTTGTTGTGACAATCCCAATATCCTCTTCTCTCGATTTCTGAACAGCTTCAGACCCAAGATGTAAGAGGCTTCTCCAAGATATTTCATCTCAAAGGTATGGGACATCCAAATCTTTACACTGGTCATCATCCCTGTATCATTCCCAATGATAAGGATGTCATCTACATAAAGCACGATGAACACAATGGCGCTCCCACTAAGCTTCTTGTACACACAAGGTTCATCAGGATTCTGCATAAAATCATAACTCTGTATGGTTTCGTCAAATCTGATGTTCCAGCTACGGGAAGCTTGCTTGAGCCCATAGATGGATTTCTTCAGCTTGCATACTTTGCCATCCTCAGTTATGAAGCCCTGGGGCTGCCCATATAGATGTCCTCCTCGAGGTATCCATTGAGGAAAGCAGTCTTGACGTCCATCTGCCAGATGTCGTAGTCAAGATATGCAGCTATAGCCAGCAATGCTCTGATGGATTTAAGCATAGCCACAGGAGAGAATGTCTCATCGTAGTCGATGCCTTCTCTCTGTGTGTAACCCTTGGCTACGAGCCGTGCCTTGAAAGTCTCTACTTTCCCATCAGGTTCCCTCTTTCTCTCGAAGATCCATTTGCACCCAATGGGTTTTACCCCTTTAGGTGGATCCTCTAGGGTCCATACACCATTCTTATGCATGGAGTCAATTTCTGACTTCATTGCTAGCATCCATCTATCCATGTCATGATCTGCGAGTGCTTCATCAAATGAAGTAGGATCATTGTCAATTTTACTTGACACATGGAATCCATACCTCTCAGGTGGTGCAACCACCCTCGAACTCTTTCGAAGAGGTATGGGTGTTTCATCTTTATTTACTTCTTCAGTTTCTGGTTCAGGAAGCTCAGAGTCCTCAGGGGACTCAATGAGTTCCTCTACTTCACTTTTGTCTTGACCTTTAAGGAAATCATCCTCCAGAAATTTCACATCTCTAGAGACAAAAATCTTTTGGGTCTCAGGGTCATAAAGTTGGTATCCAATACTATCTTTAACATATACCTAATGAAGTAGCACTCACGAGAGCGAGATTCTAGCTTACTTGCATCCACATTCTTTGCATGGACAAAGCAACCTCAAACCCTCAAGTGATTAACACTAGGTTTGGTTCCATACCATAGCTCATGAGGAGTCTTAGGTACAGATTTGCTAGGAATCTTATTCAGGATATAGATTGCAGTCTCTACTGCATATCCCCAGAAACTAAGTGGTAAATGTGCTTTGCTCATCATTGAACGAACCATATCCATGATGGTTCTGTTGCGTCTTTCAGCAACACCATTAAGTTGGGGAGTTCCAGGAGGAGTGAGATTGGAAATAATTCCATTCTCTTTAAGGTATTCCTTAAATTCATCTGATAGGTACTCGCCACCTCGATCAGATCGAATTCGTTTAATCTTCCTATTGGTTTGGTTCTCAACCAAAACCTTGAACTCTTTGAACTTTTCAAAGGTTTCAGACTTATGACGTAATAGGAAGATAAACCCGTATCGCGAATGGTCATCAATAAACGTCAAATAATATCGATATCCATTTCGAGTCGCGGTACTGAAGGGACCGCATACATCAGTATGTATTAGGTCAATAATACCTTCACATCTTGTAACCTTGTTACGGAAAGGCATCCTAGTCATTTTACCTCGAATACAATGTTCACAGGTAGGTAAAGTCTGAACGTGTAGAAAATCCAAAGGTCCATCCTTTATTAATCTATTGATCCTATCAACAGATAAATGACTAAGCCTTTGATGCCAAATCATGTTTGAATGATTTATATTACTCCTGGATCTTTTAGGGTTTTTATTAGTGGTTGTAACATTCATGACATGCTCATTAATGCACAATTCATAGAGTCCTCCAGAAGTCAAAATACCCTCTGCAATATATTTATCATAATGATTTATGACTAATTTATTACAAAATAGGAATGAATATCCACTTCTAACTAGCTTAGATACAGATATTAAATTCCTTCTGACTTCAGGTACATAAAGACACTCTTTAAGTACTAGGACTCTTCCACTAGATAATGATAGTCGACAAGTCCCGACGGCGACTGCTGCAACACTTGCATCAGATCCCATCTGGATGACTATCTCCCCTTCTTCAAGCTTTCTAGTTTCCTGAAACAAATGCAACAAATTGCATACATGAACAGAAGCACCAGAATCAACAACCCAACTTCCTTCTCGTCCAACGAGAAAGCTGGTTTCAATGATAAAAGTAGATTTCATACCTGCTGGGGCTTTACCTTTGTCGATCGACTTCAGGTAATCCGGGCAATTACGCCTCCAGTGCCCCGGCTTCTTGCAGTAGTGACAAACGTCGGTTTTCTTTGACGCCATTAAAGTGGATGCATTGGAAGATGAGACAACACTTTGTCCCTTCTTCTTTCTCTTCTGGGTCGGGCCCTTCCGAGAACCTTGCTTCCGACCGCGCTTCCCTTTGACCTGTGCAACCATTGCAGTGCCAGTGGGACCATCTTTCTTCATTACGTCTTCTGCAGACTTTAATGCAGCAAGAAGCCCAACATTTGTCAGTTCCAGCTTATTCATGTGGAATGACACCACAAAGTTATTGAAAGATTTGGGCAATGACAGCAGAATGAAATCAGATTGCATGTCTGCATCCATCGTTGCCACCAGAGTTTCCAGCTCTGACAAGTACCCAAACATTTTGAGTACGTGTTCACGGACCGAAGTCCCTTCCTGCATCTTGCAGCGAACCAGTACTTTCATAACATTGTACCGCTGGGTGCGGTTAATATCACCAAACATATCCTTTAGATTCTGCATGATATCCTGGCAAGTACTCATCTCCACATGTTGTTTCTGAAGAACATTGGAGAGAGAACCCAAGATGTAGCATCTAGCCAAGACATGATCTTAATCATACTTGTCATTATATGCTTTATCTTCCTTAGATTTAGGGTTTTCAAGTTTGTTTTCAGAGAGCACATAGCTGATGCGCTCTGCCAAAAGAACAAGCTCCAAATTACGGATCCAATCCGAGTAATTCGGTCTGGTCAATTGGTTGACCTCCAGAAGCCTGCTCAGTGGGTTCATGGCCTTCATTTTCTGAAATTGAGAATGCACTATATTAGAACATATAATCATATATTCAATTTTATGATATTTGATTAAGGCATTTTTAAATCAAATTAGTCTTGCTATGTCAACTATGAAAGTTTATTCCCTTATTCACTTTCAAAGTAGGAGATATACTTACTGATATATCTCAAGCAAGAACTGGGATCTCCTCTTTATCTTTGTCATATCCCAATAATATGAGAACCTATGATTTAAATAAAGAGAAGTGGGAACACATTCCGCCTTACAAGTCCAACTTGCATTTCCCAATTCGGTCTTTAATACCCAAGCCCACCACCCCTAAGGTGATGTTGACTCGTCATTAATTGAACCAACCGTCAACAGGAATACAACTCGCTATGCGCAATCCAATATCGCCCCAATAATATGAGGACCCGATATTGGGATCACTACGCATACGTCCTTACTCTTTCGAGAAGCGACGAGCCCGATCCAAACAGATCATATGCGGGAGCTGTCACTTCGGACAGGCGTCTCCCACATATAATATTTGGCGACGAAACCCTTCGCCTTGACGGGAGACCATGGATGTCACTTATGTGATCCTCCATCTCTTATTCAAATTTAATTAATTACTATGAATCACATTCATATAATTAATTCTTCCAAGGGAATTATTAACTCTAATTATATTAGAGTATTTTTAATTGGATATAATTAACTTAATCATATTAAATTAATTATCAATCCAATTTAATCAATCAAACTTAATTTTATGCTTGAATATATATATGGTATTATTCTCAAAGTATGTATTAATTCGTATTTTAATAATTAGAAAAATACATCATAATCCCTCGGACATTATCCCGGTCCTACCCGCTGTCACGGCCAGTACCGACGGGAGTGGGACGGACCGCATACGTTGCAACCTGCTACCCCAGCGATCCCCGACTAGACACCATATCCGCCTCGGGAAAGGATAATGTCAAATTGATTAATTTGTACTTGAGATGATCATCGGTTCTTCAACCAAAATTATACCATATAGTAATCAAAACAATTTTGATTATAAGGAAATTTGCTAGACAAATTCCCAATCCTATTCAAGCAAAGAGTTTGATGATTGTGATTCCAATTATGGTTTAGATCAAATCTAATCAACTAATTGGTTGGGGACAAGTCAATTAAGGAAATAATCATCTTCTAATATTTCACAAATATTTTCCATAATTATTTCTTGAAATTAACAATTAATTTCATTAATTGACAATCACATGGTTCTTGATTAGGAAAGCAATTTCAGCAGTGACCCCTACTTACTAAAATTAGCATATCTCAATCATATTAAATCCAAATTAAGAAAAGTCAATTTATAAAGTTTGCTAATTTGATTTAGGACAGAACCTAAGTGATGTTTCACGCTTTCGAGACAAGTCTAAACAGTAATTAACATTTTAATCACGTTCAGATTCACAGTTCCCGCAACAGTGCATACATGTTCATTAAAACGACCATATCTCGAGCATACGAAATCCGATTTACGCAAACTAAGATCCTATGGTTTCCTTATTTAATGGGGAACATAATCCAAGTTTAAAATTCGTGTTTAAACAATTTAAACAGTGCCGAATTTATTTACTAAAAAAATCTGCGAAATCAAATGCGATGAAAACTTTCGCGACCTTAACGAACCCAAGTCGTCCTTGGTTAACGAATCACTATTCGAAACCGTCGAACTAAGGCTCTGATACCACTTGAAGGATATGAATAAATCCTCAAGCACATCACGGAAGCGTGAGCGTCGTATCGGATACGACAAAGAACGACTAGTCGTACTAGTTGTTCGGTGCAACAGAATTTAAAAAATTTTATTCGATGAAACCACATGATCCAAGAACGATTCTCGGATCGTTTCATATATAACCACAACAAGTATAATGCAATACCTCTTGAAGCGTGGTTGATCGAGTCTCTAAGAGAAGAGACCTCCTGTCTCAAGTCCGATCGTCGGAGAGATCGCTTGCGAGCGCGGGGATGAACCGCGTAGTCCTCGCAATCCAAGAAGGTTATCCAAGCACGGTTGTTCCTGATCTCGTCGCACAAGATCGAACGTCTCCTTCGTAGGCGAAGCACTCGAAGTAGACGGAGAACCGCAGAGCGTCGAAGCGGCAGCGCGAAGGCGAGGGCGACGACGATTTTCTCCACCAAGGTGGACGACCACCAAGAAAAAGGGGGAGAGAGGGCTGTCGAGTATGGAGAAAGAGAGAGAGAGAGAAGAGTGCTACAATAGCATGTAAAGAGAGAGCCAAGTATGCCTCTCTATTTATAGGGTTTTGGGATCCATGGATCTCAATCCATGTGTCATATAAAATCAATGGTTGAGATTGATTTATGTCAATCCAATGGTCAAGATTGTTGTTGGTAAAAACCAACAACTTGTGATTTAATTTGATGAAAATATATTTGATAAATCAAATAAATATTAATACCAAATTTAAATCAATCAAATAAGGAGAGAGAAGGCAAAGGAGATACTCTCCTCATATGGAAGAGGGGACGGCCACCAATTTCCCAAGGGAATTGGGTGCCGCCCCCCTCATTCCTAATGAGGAGTGCAATCTCATGATTCCCATGAGATTGCACATCTCCTTGAATTTCTCTCTACTTATTTTTCAACAACAATTTTGGGAATATTGCAATCTTGACATTGGAATTTTTGTGAATCATATTCACAAACCAAAACAAAATGTAATTTACATTTTCAATTAATTAGACAATGTGTATCCAATACACAATAATAATTAATCTACTAATATAAATTATATTTAACTCTCTCTAACACATTATAAATCACATTTATAATATATTATGAATAATTAGATATTACTATCCACATTATTCTTATCCATAATAATTAAATCACATTTAATTATATTGGATAATTTCTCATACATCATGATAATTAAATCACATTTAATTATCAACTTCTCTTTGCTTAGATCTTATAGAATTGTTCTTAAACCATTTAAGAACAATGCTATTTCTCCTCAGATACTTGGAGATAAGGACATGGCGATTGTATTGTTCCACGTATAGTGACTTGGATATTGAGATCACATCTCAAATCCAGATCCCATGGACCTCTCATAGATGCTTGATTAAATCAAGACCGTAAACCTAATCTTCACATTGCATCTGAATCTCATTCAGATCAATGTCCAATATATGGACTAAGATTAGGTCACTTCTCTAATGAGAGGAGTCACTAAAATCCAGACCTGTTTCATCACTCCCTCTGAATGGAAGCGTCATGGTTATACAATCGTTTATGATCAAATCACCCTTCAGGTATTCCCAATACCTGCACATCCTGCATACTGGAAGACTCATGATCATCATGAAGATAAAGATCACTTTTACACTGTCATCTTCATAGTCTGATCATTAAGTTTCTCAATCTTGGTCCTTGGGATATGGTACAGATCATATGCTTTCACAAAGCATATATCTTACCTTCAAATTCATATCATGCTTCTAAAGCATGATGATCATGCATGGAATTTGGTCAATCCCAATACCTCATGAGTGAGCTCATGTCTCCCGGTTCACAAGTGAACCTATATGATCCCTTTGAGAGATCATATTACTCATATGCCCTTACATGCACACCATCTCGCCGGTGTATAGACCTTGATTAGGTCATCAACCTATTGGTCTGCCAAATGTACATTCTCAGACATATAGTAATATATCTATCTCTGGTCAGAGGATGTTTGCCTGTGATGTGACAGTATTCATCATAGGTCTTTGGTTATCTCGATCTCGTTAAGTCAACTCATTGACTCAACTAATCTGATACCTCCGAATCAATATTCCTATGCAGAGGACCTGCATCAAGAGGTCGATCAGATATCAGTCTAATGAGATGGGATTGCCATCTCCCACTCAGACTGGAGATCATTACTTGTTAATCATTGATGATGCTTGATGAGTCCTCTATCTAACTCCTTAGATATTCATCCAAGCATCATCCTCTATGATTCAATCATTGAATCAACAACTCTATGATTATCAAGTTGGCCATGGTACATAACCCTTATTGTACAGAGGGACCTTATAGTGCATTCATTCATTCAATATCAGAAAGGGAGTGAAACAAAACCAATAACTTTTATTGATAAATCATTTATTACAATAACATTTATTGTAGGAATGGTTTGCCTCGGGCTCACATTGCTAACACAAAGACCTTTCTCAAGTAAGATGCATTAAGGATGAGGAAGGTCATGTGCTTGTTACTCAGAAGGATATAAAGACTAGGTGGGAGCAGTACTTCAATAAACTTTTCATCGGGGAAGGAAATAGAGTGATCACTTTGGGTGATCTAGCTTGTAGTGAAAGTTACTTGAATCGTGCAAGCTATAGACGGATACAAAGAAAGGAAGTAGAAGAGGCTTTGAAGGTTATGAGACCTGGGAAAGGTGTAGGACCGGATGACATCCCTGTAGAAGTATGGAAAGTTTTAGGTGAGCGTGGTTTGACTTGGCTTACGAATCTATTCAATGTTATTTGGCGAAGCAAGAAAATGCCTGAAGATAGGAGGAGGAGTATCGTGGCGCCTCTTTATAAGAATAAAGGAGACATTCAAATTTGTTCAAATTATAGAGGTATCAAGATGATGAGTCACACTATGAAAATTTGAGAACGTGTGATCGAAAGAAGGTTGAGGCAAGTTTCCAACGTAAAAGAAAACCAATTCGGATTCATGCCAGGTCGCTCAACGATTGAAGCCATCCATTTGCTGAGGAGAACAATGGAGATTTATAGAGCTAAAAGGAAGAACCTCCACATGATCTTTATTGATTTGGAGAAGGCTTATGATTCTGTCCCACAAGAGATATTGTGGAGAGTGTTGGAGAAGAGACAAGTACATGTCCTATACATTAACCTCATAAAGGACATGTATGATAGGGCTTTATCTTGTATAAGGACCCCGTCTGGGAAGACTGGATATTTTGACATCAACATTGGTTTACATCAAGGTTCTGCTTTGAGTCCATTTCTTTTTACTTTGATTATGGAAGAGTTGACAAGTCACATTCAGGATGAGTTACCTTGGTGTATGTTATTTGCTGATGATATTGTGTTAATTGACGAGACTAGAGACGGAGTAAATGAGAAGCTTGAGGTCTGGAGACATGAGTTCGAGACTAAAGGATTTCGTATAAGTAGGGCCAAGACGGAATATATGGAGTGCACCCTTGATGGAAGCAATGGTGAAGGAATCGAGGTGAAGATTGGTGACGATAACATTCAGAAGAGAGATTCCTTTAGATATCTGAGATCTATTCTGCAACATGATGGAGAAATTGATGGAGATGTTACTAATAGAATAAATGCCAGCTGGCTAAAGTGGAGAGGAGCCTCTTCTGTTCTCTGTGATAAGAAAATTCCTTTAAAAATTAAAGGAAAGTTTTACAAAGCAGCCGTGAGACCTGCTATGCTTTATGGATCCGAATGTTGGCATGTGAACCATAAACATGTGCAAAGAATGAATGTAGCAGAAATGAAAATGTTAGGGTGGATGTGTGGACATACACACGTAAAGATCGGATTTGGAATGATGTAATTAGAAAGAAAGTTGGTGTAGCTCCGATCGAGGATAAGATGCGAGAAAATCGCTTAAGATGGTCTGGACATTTGCAAAGAAGATCAACTGATGCACCAGTTAGGAGATGCGAGGGTTGGGATGTTGAGCCGGCTAAGAGAGGACGATGACGACCTAAGAAGTGTTGGAAAGAGACCATACGAAGGGATCGTAGTTTTGTGGATATAAGCCCGGGATTGACTCAAGATAGATCTGAATGGAGGCGAAGAATCCATGTAGCCGACCCTACTTAATTGTGGGAAAAGTCTTTGTTGTTGTATAATATATAAACAATGTCATATCACGTTTATCATTCCAACACTTCCAATCATCCAAACACATTTTTTTAAAAGTAGAGTTCATTCATCATCAGAAAAAAAAGATCAGAGTAGCCATAGTTACAGTCCAACGGGAAAGTAAAGATAGATAGCCTGCATAGACAACGCAAAAGTGCCAAAAACCAGAGAAAAAAGCAACCATAGTTTAAAATTAAGCTAAGCTGGAGGAAATGTGTAGGAAGGCTTAACAAAAAAAGCCGAAGTTAAATTGAGTGTAACATTTCTTCAGCAAGGCATAAAAATCCAGTTAATGTGGTGAAGCTTTAACGGAGAGTTTAAAGACCGGAGTGGGATCCCACTACTTCTATTACTAGATCATTTAAGTGGATTCTCAACTACTTCTATCACTGGATCATTTAAGTGGTACCGATTTGGACCTAACCCTTATGAGTTATTTGCATTTCCATCTACTGAAATTGTTCTTTGTCATTTTCTTTAACTTTTTAAGTTTATAATTCTTTTCCATGTACTCACGTTAATGGTCTAGTGGTAGTGCAGCGTGCCTACGACTCAAAGGACCCGGGTTCAAATCCCCTCATGTGGAGGTTGTGTTAGATAGTCGACAACCATCATAAGATATAGTCGAATATTTCAATATGAATTTGAGTAATAATCCATGTAGCCAACCCTACTTACAGTGAGAGAAGGCTTTGTCATTTTTTTATAATTCTTTTCCATCGTTATAATATATATATTAAATTCATTATTCGAATTTATTATGGTTATACATAAAATTTAGAGCCTATTTAACTTAATTCTAGTCGTAATCAACTCGACATTGACTAGAAACGAAAAGAGATAGGATAGATCAGATATGACCATTTCAATATCCATATTCACATTGTCTATATCAAATATGTATACATATATGAGTGGTGAGGATTTGAGGAACCATATATTTGGATACGAATTCATATCGAATATTGATCGAATATGAATATGGATCGAATTTAAAGTGAATAAGAATATTGATCGACTTAAGATCGAATGGATGAGAATGAATAAAAATAAATTACGAATTTGATCGATTTAGTATAAAGTAGAAAGTGATTTAAAAAGGATATCAATACAATGTATATACCATTATAAAAATATTTATCCAGACAATAAAAGTTATAATCACACAATGGCGTTTTACGAATATTCAGATATATCCATATCTATTTTCATCCCTTAAATTGGCCACTGCAAGAGTGGTATTTTTAAATTTAAATATAATTTTATTATTATTTAAATTCTTAAGTTAACATTTTATACATTTTTTAGAAAATTATAATATATAAAGGTATTATATTTATCGTTGTTCTACAATGAACAATAAATTGAATAAGCTCTAAATCTTATTATAAACATAATTAAATAGAATAATAGATTATATACATAATGAAGGAAAAGAATTATAAACTTAAAAAAAATAAAAAAAGATGACAAAGAACAATTTCAGTAGATAAAAAGATGTATTTTCTTATAATCAATGAAGGATGTGACGGGTGTGGATTATTGATATAGTAAGTAGTGGCTACTATTATACGTGAGTGAAGAACCCTTAAATACCCTATTTAAGAAAGTGGAATTAATGCGTTGTAGTCGGACACTTTAGGATTTCTCAAAAAACAACTAAATTGTTTGTGTTCAATTAAATTTAAAGATATTTATTTTTTTTACTTAGACAAGCCTAAGGTCGAACTTAGGGAGGCCACTATCTCCTTAGGATGATTTTCATGTCATTTAGGTGCTAAGTTATTTAGGATAATTTTTTTCAATTATTTTAATGCAAATAATGATGAGATGCAATTGCATAATGATAATGTTAAGATCAAATTAGTCTAGAATGAAAAATCTAAATTAATGTGAAAATAGTTTCAAAAATCCGGAAGTTTATTTTTTAAAAAAATTGTTTATGCAACGACAAATCCATAACAAATTTTTTCATATTTTACAGCGTAAAATGCATGCATCAAAAGCAACATTTTTATGGATTTTAATGCAAATTTTTATGCACATGAAATGCAAAAATTATGAAAATTTGATAAAAGGTTAAATATTATAATTTTTTTGTGAATTATATACATACTATGTGATTTTCAGTTAACTATTTTTAATAAATAGCAAACTAAATTATTGTCTAGAGATAAAATTATCCTAAATGGGTCTAATTAATAGACATCCGTGAGAGATTTTAAATCCTAAAAATGATAAGTTTACAGAGAATTAAAAATCAATCACCAATTTATCAAAAATATTTATTCAGACATTATTATGCATGCAAATGTCATGTGATTTTTGGGCACAAATCAGAGAACAAGTAACATATCTAATGTGATTTTAAATGAATTTCTATATCAAGACATTATTTATTATGAATTAAATCTCCATAAAGGGAGAAAATATGCAATTAACACCAAACAAATTTTAATAAATTAATACAAGCTCACAAAAATACCATTAAACATTCATAAGATAGATAATTAATTGTTCAATGTTCTGTAAAAGTAAATGCCAAATGATGGTCCAAATGTATACACATAAAAGCAAATTCAAAAAATGAGAATTAAATACAAAAGAAATTGCGCAAATAGTGCTTCTTTAATTACATAAACCCATGAGTTTTTTATTAATAGGTGGTTGGATTTAATTGAGGTGTTTACTCTTACCATTTTAACAAATCATGCAACTGATTTACCTGAGGATAAATTAGTTATCTTAGGTGCACGACATGTTTGGATTTTGAGGTTATTACCATTGAGGGTGTTAATTGAATTGAATTGTTTCAATTGAATGATTTGAGTTCGACTAGGATTAGTTTGATAAAAAAAATGCAAAAGTTCAACTCAAAATAAAACAAATTGAATTTGTATTTAACTTGTGGATTCAATTCACAAATGAATTGAATTTGAGTTAAAACCTGAATTCATTCGATAATAGTTCGATTCGATATTTATATGCACACACACATACAACCATATATTTATATGCATGTATACATTACTGATAACTAAGATTTTGCAAGGGTCTAAAGTAGTCTACAAAAGGAGAGAACTACCACGTCGCTGAAATGACCGCTCACAAGATCCCAATCAGTCAACAATCAACCCACAAATAAATCAAGCAATGGATAGTATAAAATGTGTTTCAAAATTTATTATTTTCTACAAAGCACAAGGTATAACAAGTAAGTATGTAGAGGTCGAACCACAGAGAGCAAAATCGGTATTAATCAAAGAGTATTGTGTACAATAATATCATTCATTATATATTTTTGTGAGTTTTTAAATATATTTTTTTAAAAAATTTTTATATACTTTTTTGTTTTTGGTTTTATAATTTTGTATTTTTTACATTATATATTTTTTATATTTTCCTTTTCTTTTTAATATATAAAACAACATATAAAAGGCTATATATGTCATAATAGATAATATAGATATAAATATAACTAAAGATAACTAAAATGACAGAATTAAATATTTTTAAGTTTTAAGTATTTTTTATTTTTTTGTGATTTTTCTGACATTTTTTCTAATTTTAGGATTTTTGAAGTCAAAAATAGCTTAAAACATGGATAAAATAATAGGCAAAAATTGAAATGGAAATTAAAAATACGAAATTACGACCAAAATTTTCCAAATCAAATTTAATATATATAATGTAGAGAAAATTATAAAATAGAAAAAATTATTTTTGAGGTTTTTGAGAATTTTATAGATTTTTATAAAGCTTTTAGGGGTTTTTATTTTTAAGAGTTTTCTTTTTTCTATATTTAGTGATTTTTGGTCTGAAGGCTCAAAGCACTTAAATAAACAACCTATATTTTTTTAGGATTTTTTAATAATGTTTTTATATTTTTTGGCATTTTATACTATAGATATGGACTTTTTGCCAGGACCATCTTGATGTCATAGCACAATCCATCCACTGGCACCACGGGTTTAGTCCCATGCCCCTTCTCTCTTATCATAACAAAGAGATCAAGCAAGCTTGCTCTAAATGATTTTTAATAAATAGCAAACAGGTCCAAAATTGCAAAATAACAATATGGTATGAAATTTCAAGCAATCAGGAGTCTACACCTATTTTTTTTGTGATTTTTGGAGCACGATATCTATTTTAATGAAATACAACAAGAACATAAAAATACAATTGTTGGCATGGGCATATATGTAAAAAATAAAATGCGAGGTCCTCTGAGCATTTTTTTTCAAAAATATACAACGTATATTACATTTTATTGGACTAAAGGTAAATATAAAAAAAGCACAAGGGCATCCTTGCAATTTGACCACCTCACGTGGGACGGCATGTGAGGTGACCTGATATGGACCTAAGTGTAATAGGAAATAAATACAGGGGTCCTCATGCAAATTCACCATTTTATTTACACTATTTAATTTATTTACAAGACTAATTATTAAATACAAAAATGCTCGGGGTAGAATATGTAAATTACCCCCAAAAGGCGTGGAGATGGACAGCTGGATTGGGTTCACTTGTACACGTGTCATCACCCACACGGATGATACCGCTTCGGCCTCAAACGGACAAGATTAGATCACGGGTGGCGATCGAACGGTCAGGGGCGACCGCATCCAACAACATCTAGAAAATATAGGAACGAAGCTCGATCTAACGACTGTGGACTCCCCTGGATGAACAGGGAAGAGCACCACCTGGGTCGAGCTTCGATCGACACTACAATACAACTCCGGCGGTCTTCGTCTCCTCCAAGAGCAGTAAAAGGGAGTAGGAGGGTCCCTCTACCCGATGGAAGCTTCAGACTGGCTGAGGGTCACCGGAGCTCTCTCGAGTGGTCGGAGATGAGGAAGAGCTCCAGGTACCTTAGGTGACACGCAAAGCGACTCCAGCCACACTTGATGGCTCACGGGACCTGCAAAAATTGTTCATGGGTCGAGGGCAAGTTGCCTCAACCCCTTAGCATGCGAGGTGGGTGGATGGTGGAGTGTGGCGACATGCCTCTGGTGAGCGGAAGAGGGGAGACACGGATCTCTGGATACACTAGGGTTCCGGGTGAAATGAGAGGTCTGGGATGAAGTAGAAATGATGGGGAGAAATGATGATGATATGGACGACATGAAGCGGTCAGATACCAGTGGAGGGGTTTACCGGAGCTCAGCTCTAGTGAACTACGAAGGAGGTTTTTTACACCACTTCGATCAATGAGAACCTAAACTAATAACAACAAATGAATCCTATGACTAACGACTACTTGAAAAATGAATAAATAATCTCTTATAACTGCCAGCGAAGGCAGGGAGCAGGGTGGCCGACAACGACCATCGTGTGTGCACCTCCTCCTCCGCGAGCCGCTCCAGACCTCAAGGGACCTCCCTTTTTCATCGGGGGACTCTCTAGACCAAGATTTAGGGGCTCTAAGGCTTGGAACAATGACCAAATCCGAAGAGGAAGGAGGTTTTTATTTATAGATATGTGGAGCACCCTTATTGACCTAAGGTTTTGGAGGAATCGATTCTATGTACAAGGGATCTAAAGACCCGGCATGGATCAAGGATGGTTGATCTTGATCGTGGCGTGAAGATTGGGTGAATTGGATTGATGAACACCCTTGAAAAAGGGAGGAAAATGGGGGACTCGACAGGTCTGACGGGTAGCAGAGCCCCTAGGGGGAGTTGACCAGATGTCAACGAAGGGCGCGACGCCATTCGTCCAATCCAACCACTACGGGACAAAACAACCTGGATTATTAGAAAATAATTAATTAAACATAGTAAACGATTTATTAATTTTAGAATATAAAATAAAAAATGTTAATTATTTTGTGTAATATTTTAATATGATTATTTATTTATTTTTTGATGTTATTTATTATTAATTAAATTTTAGGGGTATGTTTATAGGTATATTCATATATGTTTTGGCTCTTTTATTTTTATTTTGTATATTTTATTTTACTCTTTTATTTTCTTATTTTATATATTTATAACCTATTTTAGATACATAAATATATTTTTATTATATTTTATGTTATATTATACTTAAATAAATAGGGGTATTAATCGTATATGTATAATTATTGTATATTGATCTATGTATTTTGTACATTATTTTATTTTAATATATTTTCTTTGGTTTTATTTTATCATTACATTTTTAGTAAAATATTAAGGATATTTACAATAGTATAAAAATATTAAAAAATAAATAATGAAAGAATGAACTTCTCTTTTATTTATTTATAAGTATTAACATAAGTATTTTACCTATATATTTATATATACTTATTTTATTTTTTATTTTCTTTATAGTTTTATTGTAGTTTTAAGGTGTACATATATTATAAATAATATTTACAAGATTATAAGAATATAAAATTGTAGAAACAACAAAGATTAAATAAATTGAATATTTTATTCAGGTATACTATACAACATGGGTCCAAAATCCAACTTTCACACTTTATCTCCAAAAAAATATAAAACCATCTTCATTAAATAACTTATTAAAAGTTATATATAATTAAAGTGATTTTGATACAGTTTGCATTTTTATTTGAGAGATATGGGTCTCGGAAGTTGGAATTTTGGAATTTTGGAATTTTATTCAAAGTATAAGAAGTACA
Organism: Ottelia alismoides; assembly: GCA_037367405.1. Classification (NCBI taxonomy): domain Eukaryota; kingdom Viridiplantae; phylum Streptophyta; class Magnoliopsida; order Alismatales; family Hydrocharitaceae; genus Ottelia; species Ottelia alismoides. Next base: position 1,333,386 of record JAZKJV010001355.1, on the reverse strand, counting down.
CTGTGTATTATTTCTGTACAAACTCTATTTTGTATTTTTCTATATTTTATTATTTACAACTTTCATGTCAAGGTTTCTTTAATTGATGTGTAAATAATGGAAAATAAATTAGGTCCAAAAATGAATAAATAATGAATAAATAAATAGTTTTTTATTGTATTCTTGGGCCTTATCTCCCTTTACTTTATTCCTTGTCGACCAATTCAATTCTTGACTTGCTCTCGAGATTTAGGGTCATAAAATACCTTTAGTATTTTATTTTTTCTCTTTTCTTTTCTTTATTCTATAATTTTGGTCTTAAAAACAATATTATTTACGCAATAAATGTAATCAATAATAGAGGAAATGGAGCCTACTTTGTGAAGTAGGTAACCTTACCTACTTCACATCCATTTTCGTAATTTTTTTATTTTTTTTGAAAAATGCCACTGTGGATTTTCATAATTATATCCCTCTAATATGCCATTCAAATTTCATAAGAAACAAAGACTCTTATGGCCTCCATCCCGAACATGTAAAATACAACAAATATGTGACCGTTAAAAATGGTTGTCTGGATGGAGGCCGTAGGAGTCTCTGTTTCTGACGAAATTTGAATGACATAATAGAAAGATATAGTTATGAAAATCCACGATGGTATTTTTAAAAAAAATTAAAAAATGCTAAAAATGGATGTGAAGTATGTAAGGTTACCTACTTTACAAAGTAGGCTCCCTTTCCTCTAAATAATGTGTTATTTTGTACAAATTAATGTTCTTTACATGCATCAGCTAGGATTTTTAAGGCAAAAAATGATAGAATAAAGGTGATGAAATGGAGATTCATCACCCCCTATACTTGCCTCTGCTAGTCCCTAACAGACACTTATGCAATAAGTGCAGAAAATGAAAGACAAAGAAAAGAAAAGGAAGAAAATGGATTAAGTTTACTCCTCAAACTTGTCCTTACAAAGTTAAAGCCTAGTGCTTAAGTCAGACCCTTTGGAATTTTAGTACAGTCGGAACTTTATTGGGAATCGGATTTGAAACACAACAACCTTCGAGAATCCCAAAACTATGCTCAAGTCTCTTCAATAGCCACGTCAGAATACTTCAACTCATACGCAAACCCTTACGATTATGAGTCTTACTTGTACAATGTATGTGATGGTGGCTCTTCCCAACTGAAATGACAAAGTGACCGACTTATCTAGCATGACAACCCAATGATTTCCTAATCCAACAACTCTTTCCTCGAGGAACAGGATATTCCCTTCTAAGTTCAAGTGACAACAAGCTCAAGAGGAGGGGTGAAGAGAAGAATGGATGGCAGCCAGTGTAGCTACCTATTATGGGATGCATGACCAGTGTAGTTAAGTAATCCAGCTGCAGGCTCACAAGATATGACTTTGAAGCTCAAGCTTGCTTATTGACTATACAAATATATACACTCTGGCAGGCATTTTATTTTCAATCAGGCCTATCTACTTTTTTTGAGTTTTTGCTTTTTGCATTTTTTTTGAAATAATAAACACAATAACATTTACATAAGGAGTTTTTCCTCTTGAGCCAGTAACCTATCCCTTTTTGAAGCATTATTGCAACCCACACTCTCTCGTCTTTAGACTCTCTATTACTGGATGATTTGGGGTGCACTTCACTTCCTAGACGAGGACAAATGTTTCCACTTGTGTGCATCTCACACCGACAAATCCAATCCCCTCACCACTCCAACTGAGTTGATCCTAGTGAAAGGTGCATGTGTCCAAGTTAGGCCACTATCAACAAGAGCCGTGTTTGTGCTCTGAAATACTCTACTCAGATGGTCAAGAATCCATTGAACCAAGTCTCACAATTCTCACAAGAATTAAGTCAACTAGACCTGAGGTACCTCAATTCCAGTTTCTATAAGGTTCATGTGATTAGGTAGATTTAAGGTCCAACCCAGCTCCAATCTGGATTTTACTTAGACTTGTTCAATTTTCAAACTCAATCCGAAAAGTGAGAAAGTTGTGCAAATGCTATACACAATGCAGAAAAAATATTTTTGTGATGCAATTTTTTTCACAATTTTTGAACTTTTTATGGATTTTTGAAATAGATGATGCAAATGCAAATTTTTGGTACTTTCAAAAAAATTGCAAATGTTTTTGGTATTTTTGGTTTTGCAAATTTTTTATGATTTTTTAAAACAAAAGATTTTGGATAAAAATGGGTTCAAATATTTACATGGGGATATGTTTTATAGTTACAAGAGTTGGGCTTTTAAGAATTTACAAGGGATAAGTGATCCTTTTTATAGACATGTATATAAAGAATTTTAAAGTGATGTATATATTCCTCAACCATATTTGAAAATGATTTTTCAAATAATTTTAAAAACTATAGTCCAAAATAATTTTTGCAAATAATTTTTACAAACATTTACACACATGTGAAAATCATTTTGCAAAGGTTTTTCAAATAGTATATATAGATTTTCAAGATATTTTTGCAACCATTTTTCAAACCATTTGCAAATCATTTTTCAAATATTTTATTTAAAAAAAGAAGTTTTTATAAACAAAATATTTTTACAAAGGTTGAACATATTTTATAAAATATTTTTCAAACAATTTTCAAAAGATTTTCAAATAAATTTTCTAACTCTTTTCAAACATTTTGCAAAATATTTTAACTGATTTATTCATCAGTATATACACAAAGAGGTTGAAGAATAATCAACATACTTTTATTAAGTGGTTTTAATGAATTTAATAGTATTTTGGAAAGTATTTATTTTATTAGCGATAATTATTGAAAATACGAAAGTATGAATTATGGCTAAAGTATATACATAGTACATATGCCCCCCATATACTTTGCTTGAGCTATGCTTTCATAGATCAAAGAGAAAAAGAGAAGACATAACTCATACTGAGTATAGAAAAGCCTAAAGAATGAACAAAGAATGAATGAATAAACAAATGAGAAGTTGACCGTCCCCCCTATACTTAGGGTCCAATAATCCTAAGTATATCAGACTGTACACAAGGCTGAGAGGGTCAAGGGTGATAATGAACTGATCATACTTAAACTGTCCCCCTATACTTAGGGTCAGATATCCCTAACTATATACAAGAAAAGGAGACAATGGTGAAGATCATAGAATAAAAAGAATTCAGGGTGCACATTCCTCCATACTTAGAACAAATATGTCCTAAGTATAGAAGTCTGACACAAAGGTGTGATATATTATATTATTATTATTTTTAGATAACGAAAACAAAAAGAAGAAAAGAAGAAAATAGGAAATCTTAAAGGAAGAGTTTTTTATTGGCATTATTTGAATCTTATGATGCAGCTATTGTTGTGGATGTTTCTTCGGTGCAGAGGACTTGGATAGAGATGACAACAACCAAGAAAGTGTCATGATCGAGGTAGGGCTTCAGTAGCTGACCATTGACGATAAAAGGTTGTGTGCGTTAGGAGACAATTCTGCTATCACAATGCTTTCATTGTCCCACACTTCTTGCACTCTGTATGGCCCTGTCCATTTGCTCTTTAATTTTCCCGAGAAGATCTTCAACTTTGCATTGAATAACCACACTTTCTATCCAGACTTGAAGGTCTTTCGTCTGATGTGCCGGTCATGCCAGTGTTTAGCCTTCTCCTTGTACATCAATGTATTATCGTAAGCATAGTCTCGAAATTCCAGGAGAATGTTTAGATAATCTTTCATTTTCTAACCACCTTGTTGTGAGTCCAAATTGCAAATGTTAATTGCCCACAATAATTTATAAATCAACTCCACTGGCAGATGGCATGGCTTCCCATATACAAGACGATAGGGCGACATGCCCAACAGAGACTTGTAAGCGGTTCTGTACGCTTAAAGGACCGATCCAAAAGTTGTAACCAATTTTGTCCGGCTTAACAAGCTTCTGGAGTATTGACTTAATTTCTCTGTTGGATAGTTCCACCATACCATTGGTCTAAGGATGGTAAGGAGATGCGACTCGGTGCTCCATGTCGTACTCCTTCGTTAATTTCTTGACCTCTCTATTAATGAAGTGATTACCCCCATCTTATATCATTATCTTTGGAATCCTTAATCATGAGATGATGTTTTCTTTCAGAAAGCGACACACTGTACGGCTGTCTGCAGCTTGAGCGGGGATAGCTTCTACCCAGTTACTGATGAATCCACAATTCATCATCTTTATTCTATCATTTTGGCCTCGAAACCCTGGCAAATGCATGTAAATACCCTTAATTCCTGCATCTTAGCATTCATGCGTGCGTGTGTAAATAGTGTGTAAAATACTATTTTTAAAGCCAAAATAATAGAATGAAGAAAAGAAAAATAATAAAATATTGTAAATTTTTTATGACCCAAAATCCCAAGACCTAGGCATATAGATGAATAGGTCGACAAGGAATAAAGTAGGGGGAGATAAGGGCCACAAAACCAATAAAAAAATCCCTTTTATTCAATTCATTCTTTATTCATTTTGGGACCTAATTTTTGGTTTCACTTTTTATACTCTAAATAAAGAAACTTTGAATATGAAAGTTGTATATAATTAAATATAGAAAAATACAAAATTGATTTCATAAAAAATAATATACAGATAAAAAGTTATGATCTGTAGAAGAATCCAAAATCCCAACTTCCCAGACCTGTATCTCTCAAATAAAAGCTGGAAATGTATCAAAATCACCTTTAATTGTATATAATTTTCAATAAGGTATTTAATGAAGGTGGTTTTGCATTTGGTGGAGCTACGGTTTGAAAGTTGAGTTTTGGACCCCTATAGTATACTTGTACAGATTAAAATATTTATTTTATTATTTATTCATTATTTTCATAATTTATATTTTTATAATTTTGTAAATATTATTTATAATATTTGTGTGCATTAAAATCAGAATAAAAACCTTAATAAAATACAAAAATAAAACACATGTATATAATACATAGGTACAATACATATAAATATACCTACATGGAATATACTTCTATTTTATTAAGTGTACAGAATACATGGAAAAATAAAATAAAAATATATTTAAGTGTATAAAAATGTTTTATAAATTTATAAAATAATAAACAAAATAAATAAAATTAAATATACAAAATAAAAATAAATTAATAAAATACATAGATATATATACCTATATAGGCCTAAGAGGGTAACTTGTATTTTTATACCTCATAAAAAGAAATAAAAATCATAATAAAATACTTCATAAAATAACAAATATTTTTTATTTATAATCTAAAAATAATAAATTCATTTACTATTTTTAATGAATTTTCAATGAATTTTTGCAGGGTTTTTCCTGGTTCGTCCACGTGGACCAACCAGGTGACAGTCCACGTTGACCGCGGTCAACTAGATGTCCTCCCCCGTGTCCCTTTGTCAGAACCTCGTCTTGACCCCTATTTCTCGATTTTTTCAAGGCTTGCTCTTGCATCCTTTCGAGTTAGTGTCTTCTTGACTTTTGATCCTCGATCAACAAGCATGCCCGCCCAAGTGAAACCTTAGCCCTTGAATCGACACATCTCCTGATGTGCCTCGTTCTTCTAGCCCATCCGTCAACCCGTCATAAGGAGCCCCGATTTTCAAACCAAAATTTGAACTCCCTTAGCACCCGCTTCGCTCCCTTTTTCGTGCCCTTGAGTGAGAGGAAGGTGACAGCTTCCGCCTCCGCGCGTCAGGACGGTCGAGCAAGCACCAGGGCGGCTCTACCACCTCCGCCATTCCCCGACGTCAAGGTTCTTCTCCTCTGGTCTCCGGCCATCAAGGTAGTCCTTTTTTCTTCATTTCTTTTGCATTTTCTTGTTTCTCGTAGCCTTAGGAGTAGTTTAGGCCCTTTAGATTAGACCGACACCCATCGATTCGCCGTCCATGACCCACTCGCGTCCGCCTTCTACAGTCCACCTCCGCACCTCCATGGGGTCCAAGCAGTTTGCCCTGGCCCCCTTCACCCGCTTTTGCAGGTCAAAGCACTCGACTCGAGCCTGGAGCGTATTTTGGAGCGCTCGCCGGAGACGCCTAGACCCCATTTCCTCCGCCACCCTCCTGGCGGTGCACTGAAGCTGCTCCAACGACGCTGAGCCCTCCAGCATTTAGCCTGACCTCCCAGGAGCACGCCCGACCCTTTTCCGAGCTTCAAGACCAACAGAGGAGGAAGATCGAGGTCGGGGAAGTTCGCCTCGCCGGCGCTTCTTCCCCGTTCTTCCAGAGGCCTTCTCCGCCGTCCGATCAGTCGAACTTCTCCAGGCGTACAACAGCTGTTGGATCGAGCCTTCCAGCCACCGTTGATCTTCACCGAGGATCTGATCTGGGCCGCAGAGATCGAATTGATATCCGTCGTCCCTGTGCTGCCACGTGGATAAGTGAAGACACCCTCGCCGTTCGATTTTGTAGATGTGGGTATTTTGCACTCTACACCTCGGTCATTTTGTATTTGTTTTTAGTCCTTAAACATTCAGGCGTAGCTTATATATTTTGTAATATTTGCATTTAGACCCCCACACTTATTTTATTTGCATTGAGGTCCCTGTCCATGTCACCTCACGAGACCAGTTTACATGAGCGGAGGACATTTTGCAGAAGGGTCCCCGTACTTTATTGCATTTCATTTCAGTCCAGAAATCTTTTAATTAAGTGCAATTTTTTGGGAAAATTGCAACTTAGCCCCTCAAGTTTTGATATTTACTTTTAGGACCTTCCCAGGCGCGTGCGTAGTACATGCGACGGGGGGCTATTTGCAGGAATACCCCTGCGGGTTTGGCTATTTGCATTTAGTCCTGGGTTTTTGTTAAATAGTTATATATTTTGTGGAAAATTGCACTTTGGCCCCTGAGATTCTGGACAATTACATTTATGCCCTTGCTAGTAGTGTATTTTCTATTTGTTGTCTCTATTTATTTAGTGCATATTTAAAATTCCAAAAATCACCAAAAAAATAATTTAAGTTCTTGTTTAGTTTCTCTTTCACGCCATATTTTTAGTTTGTATTTTTATTGCATTTTCATATTTATAAAATTTGAAAACATGAGTTTTGCTACTATTTGCATTAGAAAATACCAGAAAAATATTAAAACCCCTTGAAAAATTCTAAAAAAATAGCCTTTTGTGTATTTTTGTGTGTTTTAACTTCATTCCAAAAATCACTAAAAAATTCAAAAGAAAACTCCTAAAAATTACAAAACTCTTAAAATTTTCATAAAAATCTCAAAAACTCCAGAAAAATCCTAAAAATATAATTTTGGTCTCTGAATTTTATCTAATTTATTATCTTTCATTTAAATATAATTTGAGGAATTTTTGAGTCTGTTAGATATTTTTCATCCTCTTTTTAATTTCGGCCAGCAACTTTGTTCACTGTTTGTAGTATTTTTTATTTTAAAAATACCAAACAATTAGGAAAAATATAGAAAAATCACAAAAATATTAGAAAAATATAAAAAAACACAAAAAGATTTTATTTCTTGAGTTTTGCTTATTTTTTCTTATTTTTTCTCTATATATTATATCTCCTTTTCCTTCTTTGTATATATATTCTATTTAAAGAAACAGAAAATAAAAAAATATAAAATATAAAAGGTAAATATAAAATCAGTAAACTAAAAATAAAATTATAAAAATTAAATAAATAAATAAATAAATATTAAAAACCCACAAAAATTTGCACATTTGTAGGCACTTGATCGCTTTCACATTTTTGAGCATCATTGCCCGATCTATCCTATCTGCTCCATGAGTTCGACACTCTACACATACTTGCACTATACACACTTGTTGTAGAGTTATAATAAATTTTAACTCCACATTTGCTTTTCATTGTTTGATTGTTGTTGTGGGTTAATTATTGATTTAGCCGGGATTTATCGAGGGTCGCCGCGGCGACTTTGTCTCCGCCTTGTGTGAGACATTTAGACCCCTATAATCTTGCGGTTAATCAGTTACCCACATAATCAACGTCAAGAAGGATGTGCTCGTATCCTTGATTGTTGGGGAAGGGTCCCATGAAATCGATGCCCCAAGTACCGAATACATCTGTAATATGAATGATCTTTATGGGTATTGAATCCTTTGTTGTAAGGGTACATTTCAATCGGTGACAATCAGTGCAACATTTGATATATGATGTAGCATCCTTAAATAATATAGGCCACTAGAGGCCACACTACAATACTTTCACTGTCGTTTTGTCTCCAGAGTGGTGTCTGCAAGATTCGAGTGAGTGACAATGCTCAAGGACACTATGATGCTCCTCCTGAGGGATACACCGTCGCCAAATACAATCAGCGCCTTCCTTGAATAGAAGTGGGTCGTACCATTGGTAGACATGGATTTGGGATATAAACTTGTCCTTCTTGATCTTTGTCCAATCTTGCGGGACTACACCAGAAATGAGGTAGTTCACAATATCAGCATACCAAGGGAGTGCATCCACAACAAGAATCGATTCATCAGGAAACGTGTATGTAATAAATGTGCTGCTCAGTGGAGGCTCTTGCTGCTCAATTCTGGAGAGGTGATCTGCTACCCCATTCTGAACCACAGGCTTGTCGTTGATTTCCAAATCGAACTCCTAGAGGAGAAGGATCCATCTAATCACTCTAGGCTTGGAATCCTTCTTCTGTTGTAAGTATCAGATAGCAAAGTGGTCAGTGTATATAGTAAATTTTGATCCAAGCAGATAGGATCTGAACTTCTCTAGGCTGAATACCATAGCCAGAAATTCCTTCTCTATCATAGTGTAATTTCTCTGAGCTTCATCTAATGTTTTGATGGCATAATGAATAACAAAGGGCGCCTTGTCTTTCCTCTATCCTAGAACAACCCCAACTGCAAAATCTGATGCATCTGTCATGATCTCAAAAAGGAAGAGACCAATCCGGCGATTGTAGGACTGGAGCTTGAGTGATTATCTCCATAAGCAGATTAAATGAAATGAGAACTTGTTGATCAATATTGAACCCAGTCTCCTTACGGAGCAATCTTCTGTATAATCCCACATGTCCCAGGAACGACCTCACGTGCTTGATTGATTGAGGTGGCTCTAGATTAGCAATTACATCTACCTTTGCCGGGTCAACTTCCATGCCACGTTTGGAAACAACGTGACCCAACACAATCCCCTCTGTGACCATGAAGTGGCTCTTTTCCCATGATAATACCAGATTGGCTTCACATCAGTTCTGAATTACTATGTCCAGGTGATCAAGATAAGAATCGAAGCTATCACCATGGATGGAGAAGTCGTCCATAAACACCTCGAGAAAACTGCCTACCATCTTGGCGAAAACTGCAAGCATGCATCTCTGGAATGTCTTTGTTACACAGTCCAAAGGGCATTCTCCTGAAAGCATAGGTGCCGAACGGGAAAGTGAAGATGGTTTTATCCTGATCTTCATGGGCGATTGCCACTTGGTTGTACCCGAAGTACCCATCCAGAAAGCAGAAGAACTCCTTCCCAGCCAGTCTTTCTAATACTTGATCAAGGAACAGTAAGGGGAAGCGCTCCTTCTTAGTTGCTGCATTCAGGTGGCGATAGTCAGCACATACCCGCCAGGATGTCGGTACCCGAGTAGATATCTCCTCTCCTCTATCATTTGTAACCACACTAAGCCCTGATTTCTTCGGAACTACGTGCAGTGGGATCACCCATTTGGAGTTGGAGATGGGATAAATGAAGCATGTGTCACACCATTTCATGATTTCTTTCATGACAACATCCCTCAGATTTGGGTTCAGTCTTCTTTGAAACTCTCGGGATGGCTTGGCATCTTCTCCCAAATAGATGTGGTGTGAGCACAGAGCAGGGTTTATCCTACGGAGATCTGAAACATGCCAACCAAGTGCCCAACCGTTTTTCTCTAGATACTCGAGGAGTCGAGATTCTTTCTCTGGGTCTGCATGATGCTGATGATGATCGAATACATGTTATCTACGCCCAAAAGGAAAGCATACTTGAGGCCTGCTTGAAGTAGCTTTAATTCAGGTTCCAATCTGTCCTGCTTCTTGGTCACTTCGGAAATTATGCTGGTTGGAGGATGATCAGCCTGAACTTTGGAGGTAGTGCTGATCTCAGTGCCTTGTTGATCTTCTGACGATGTGTCGATCAGATCTGCAATGAACTCATTATGTTCGGGATGGAGTGACTCATCTGAATCGAAGAGATGCATCAGCAAATTGGATTCTGCCTCCCAAGTGTCGTTGGAGCTTGCATCGACTGTACTTTCCAGCTCCTCCTCAACAGAGAGGATTTTCTATGCCCTTGGGTCATTCAAAGAGAGTGGTGTGTCTCTGATCTCTGCAATGAAGTCACGGTCTTCTTCAGGCAGTGCTACATGACTTCCATCAGTTACGACTTTAGGCTTGTTGATCATGTCTATGGTAACTATGTTGTTGCTCGATCTGAAGGTGATCTTTCCAGACCCATAATAAAATACGACCTCTACAGTGCACAAGAATGGCCGGCCTAGAATAATAGGAGTCTGGAGTAAGGGTCCGTGAGAGTCCATGTCAAGGACTACAAAATCAACTGGAAACTGCATGCTCCACATCTTTACCACTACGTCTTCCAAAAGATCTCGGGTCCCTTAATGGATCGATCAACAAACTGAAGGATCATTCATGTCTGCTTGAGAGGATCTATCCTGAATTCTTGCAATAATGAAGAGGGCGAGAGGTTGATGGAAGAACCACTATCAAGCAAGGTTCACTTAAAGACTTGAACAAAAATCTCGCAACTGATCAAAGATGCTCCTTTGTCTTGTTTCTTTTGTGGGAGATTGCTGATGGTTGTGACTATGGCCATGGTAAGAACGTGCTTCTCTACCTGTCGGTGTCTATTATTGCGTGTTGGACGACGCTTTTTTGTACATGCCTCTTTCAAACCTTTCTTTACATCAGGCATGTATCCCATGGCCTTTATCAAAGGAATCTCAACAGTTAGATTATTAATAATATCCACAACTCCGGGATCAGATAATGCACCTTTTTTATAATTTTTTAGATTTTTCTATTGAATCAGGAAAAGGAATATTCACAGTATTGAAATCAAAAGTAGAGTTCTTATTTATAATAAAATCCTTATCCACAATATTCTGTATATCCGGATCACAAAAAGGAGTACAAGATAGAGATGAAGATGCTACTGCTGGTGGACAAGCAAAAAGTGCGGCCTCCGCTCCATCGGTTGGCGTAGGATCTGCTACTGCTAGTGGCTCCTCCGTAGTTGGCCCTACTTCACATCGACTGCGAACATCTTTTTGTTTTTTTTTGTTTTTTTGATTTTTTTGTTGATTTTGTTGGTGTCGCTGGAGATGGATAACAACTGGCATGGCTCCTCCTCCTTCTTCTTCCTCCTCACCGATCCTGTAGCTGACGCGACTGATGTAGAAGATGATGAACGACGAATCTCTATTTCATCACCTTTATTCTATATTTTGGCCTTAAAATCTCTACCTAATGCCTTAAAATCTCTACCTAATGCATGTAAATAGCATCAATTTGTACAAAATAATATTCATTGTTTATTGCATTTATTGTGTAAACAATAATGTTTTTAATGCCAAAACCATAGAATAAAGAAAAGAAAAGAAAAAGAATAAATTCCAAAGGTATTCTATGACCCTAAACTTCGAGACCTAGGCATTTTGATGACTAGGTCGACAAGGAATAAAGTAGGGGGAGATAAGGGCCAATTATACAATAAAAAACCCTTTTTTTAAATATATTATTTATGTATTTTTGGGATCTATTTTATTTTCTACTTTTTATACCCCAAATAAAGAAACCTCGAACATTAAAAATATAGATAATAAAAATAAAAAAATAAAAAATTGAGTTCATACAAAAATAATACACAATGTTCATTTTATACACAAAATAAAGAGCCAAAACCCAAACTTCCCAGACCCATATCTTCCAAATAAAAACTCAAAATATATCAAAAGCGCCTCTAATTGTATATAACTTTTCATGAGCTATTGAATGAATGTGGCATATTTTTCAGAGTTAAGGTGTGAAAGCTAGGTTTTAGACCCTTATTGTACATTATACCCGATTAAAATATTCATTTTATTCATTTTTTGTTTTTTAATATTTCATATTTTTATAATTTTTAAATAATATTTATAATTTATGTATATATTTAAACTAGAATAAAATCAATAATAAACCATTAAAATAAAATATGTATATAACATACAAAGATGAAATACCTATAATTATACCTACATAATCTATACCCCTATTTATTTAAGTATGCAAATAACATCATAAAAATATAATAAAAATATATTTATACATCTAAAAATAAGTTCTAAATATATAAAATAATAGAACAAAATAATAAAATAAAATATATAAAATAAAAATAAAATAATCAAAACATAGATGAATATACCTATAAATATACCCCTAAAATTTAACTACTAATAAATAACATCAAAAAAATAAATTTTTACAACCATAATAAAATACTACATAAAATAATAAACATTTTTATTTTATAATAAAAAATTAATAAAACCATTACTATAATTAATTAATTAATTTAGAATAAATACTGTTTTGTCCTGTAGTGGCTGATGTGGCCCAATCACATCACGCCTTTTGTTGACCGCCGATCAACTCAGCCTCCAGGTCGTCTGACCTCTGTCACCTGTCTTTTCCCGCAATTTCTTCCTGATTTCCTAGGCACACCATCACTCATCTCGATCTGATCTTTCGCCAAAATACCCTTTGATCAACCCTAATCCACGCCCATGTCTTAGATTTCTTGTATATAGCATGTATTTCTCCCAATTAGCCGATGAATAAGGGTGCCTGACATGTCTTTAAATAAGGACCTCCGCCTTCCTCTTTGGTCACTAATCCGACTCTTAGAGCCTCACATCTTCATATCGGGAGAATCCTCGTGATAGGGGGAGCTTCTCGGTGGTGTGGATCAGCTCCAGGAGGACGGAGGTGCACCCAGGCAGCGCTCCGGCCACCTCTGCTCCCTGCCCTCGCCGACAGGTATGAGCTGCGCTTTTTCCAATTTCTAGGTAACTTTTAATTCCTGTATTTTAATTCTGCCATTATTTTAATTATTAGCATAGCCATTTAGCGGTAAACGTCCATTTCGTAGTTCGCCGGAGCTCCACTTCGGCGAACTTTTTCACCGTGCTTTCGCCCGTTGATCGACTCGCCATCCACTCCCCTTCATTTCCCGATGCCTTCTGATCATACCACACACTTCACTCACCCAGATCAAGCTATTCCCGCTCGAGCCGCAGAAAAACCATACAGTGTGCCGTTTTCTAAAAGAAAATATCATCTCACGGTTCAGGATTCTGAAGATACTAATATCAGACGAGGGTAGTCACTTCATTAACAGAGAGGTCAGCAAACTAACAAAGGAGTACGACATCAAGCACCGAGTCATATCTCCTTACCATCCTCAGACCAACGGTATGGCAGAATTATTGAACATAGAAATCAAGATGATACTTTAGAAACTTGTCAAGTCGGACATGAAAAATTGGTCTTAACTTTTGGATTCAGTCCTTTAGGCATACCGAACCGCTTACAAGTCTCCATTGGTCATGTCGCCCTATCGTCTTGTATATGGAAAGCCATGCCACCTGCCAGTAGAGATGATTCATAAATCATTATGGGTAGCTAACATTTGCAATATGGACTCACAACAAGGTGGTCAGAAGAGGAAAGATGATCTGAACATGATCTTAGAATTCAGAGACTATGCATACGATAACACATTGATATACAAGGAGAAGGTTAAACACTGGAATGATCGGCACATCAGACGAAAGACCTTCAAGACTATATAGAAAGTGTGGCTATTTTATGCAAAGTTAAAGGTCTTTTTGGATAAATTAAAGGGAAAATGGATAGGGTCGTTTAAAGTTCACGAAGTGTGTGACAATGGAAGTATTGTGATATCAGAATTGTCTCCTGATGCACAATCATTTGTCACCAATGGTCAACTACCGAAGCCCTACCTCGATCATGACACTTTCTTGGACGTTGTCAACTCTATCCAAGTACTGCGCTCTGAAGATACATACACAGCATTAGCATCATCACAAGATTCAGATAATGCCACTAAAAAACTCTTCCTTTAAGCTTTCATATTTCCTTCTTTCCTTCTTTTCTTCTTTCATTTTCAGTTTTCGTTATTCAAAAAAAAAAACAAAAAAATTTGTGTTGTGTATCACCCCTTTTTATCAGTACTCTACACTTAGGACGTATTTTGTCCTAGGTATAGGGGTGTGCGCCATGAGTTCTTCTATTCTTTGATCATATCCACTTTCTCCTCTTCTCGTCTATACTTAGGGATATCTTACCCTAAGTATAGGGGGAAACCGTCTGAGTACGATCTGTTCATTCCCACCATTGACCCTCCCTACTTTCTGTATAGTCTGCTATACTTACGATTATTTGATCCTAAGTATAGAGTGGACAGTTGACTTCTCATTCGTATATTCATCCACTCATTCGTTATTCTTAAGACTTTTCTACACTCATTACGAGTTATGTCTCCTCTTCGTCTCTTCGATCTATGAGGACATAGCTCAAGCTAAGTGTAGGGGGTCGTAGATACACAGTATATACTTTAGGCATAACTCGTACTTTCATATTTTTAATAATTTTGGCTAAATTACCTTATAAATACTAGACCATTAATATCATTAAAATCGCTTAATAAAAAGATGCATATTATTCCTCAAAATTTTTGTATACACTGATTAATAAATCAGGTGAAAATACTTCTGCAAAAATGTTTGAAAAATAGTTTGAAACTTCTTTTGAAAAATCTCTTGAAAGCTGTTTGGAAAATATTTTGTAAAATATTTTCAACCTTTTGTAATATATTTTGATTGTAAAAACGTCTTTTCTTTATGTGAAATAAAATATTTGAAAATCTGATTTGCAAATGATTTTGAAAATGGATGCAAAAATATTTTGAAAAATTTATATATATTGTTTGAGAAACCTTTGCAAAATGATTTTCAAATGTGTCTAAATGTTTGTAAAAATTATTTGTAAAAAATATTTTGGACTATAGTCTTCAAAATTATTTGTCAAATGATTTTTTAAATAAGTTTAAGGAATATATATTGCATTAAAAGTCTTTATTAAATGTGTGTATATATATACCCATAAAAATGATTATTTATCCCTTGTGAATTCTTAAAAATCCAACTCTTGTAAATATAAGAAGCATCCCCGTGTAAATATTTGTACCTATTTTCATCCAAAATCTTTTATTTTCAAAAATCACAAAAACATTTGCAAAATTAAATATACTAAAAACATTTGTAAAACCTTTTTTTAAAAACACAAAAAATATATAAAAATATAAAAAATAGCATTTGCATCATCTTTTCAAGCATCCATAAAAATATCAAAACTTTGAAAAATTGCATCATAAAAATATTTCCCTACATTGTGCACAACATTTGCATAGCATTCGCATTTTTCGGATTGGGTTTGATAATTGAACAAGTCTAAGTAAAATCCAGAGATTGGAGCTTGGTTGGACCTTAAATCTGCATAATAATAGGAACTTTATAGGGGCTAGAACTGAGGTACTTTAGGTCTAGTTGACTTAATTCTTTGAGAATTGTGAGATTTGATTCAATGGATTCTTGACTACCTAAGTAGATTATTTCAGAGCACGTGCATGACTCTTGTTGAAAATGACCTAACTTGGACATCTACACCTTATACTTGGCTCAACTCAGTTGGAGTGGTGAGGGATTGGATTTGCTGGTATGAGACGCACACAAGTGGAAACATTTGTCCTCATCTAGGGAGGGAAGTGCATCCCAACCCGTTCAGTAGTAGAGACATCTAAAGACAGGAAAGTGTGGATTGCAATAATGCTTCAAAAGAGGGATGGTCTACTGGCTCAAGAGGAAAAACTCCTTATGTGAATGATGATGCATATAGTATTTCAAAAAAATGCATAAAGCCCAAAAAAAAGGGGACATGCCTTATTGAAAATAAAATGCATGTTTGTATGGTCAATAAGCAAGCTTGTGCTTCAAAGTCATGATATGTGAGCCTACATCTGGATGACTTGGCTACAATGGTCAACCATCCAAGGATAGGTAGCTACACTGGCTACCATCCATTCTTCTCTTCACCCCCTCCTCTTGAGCTGGTGGTCACTTGAACTTAGAAGGGAATACCATGCTCCTTGAGGAAAGAGTTGCTAGATTGGGGAATCATTGGGTTGTCATGCTGGAGAATCTAGTCTCTTTGTCATTTCAGTTAGGGAGAGCCAGTATCACATACACTGTATGAGTAAGATTCATAGTCGTAAGGGTTTGTGTATGAGTTGAAATATTCTGATCTTGCTATTGAGGAAACTTGAACAGAGTTTTAGGATTCTCGAAGGCTACTGTATTTCAAATCTGATTCCCAATAAGGTTCCGTCCGCACTAAAATTCTAAAGGTCTGACTTAAGCTTCAAACTTTGATTTTGCAAAGACAAAGTTTGACCATTAAATTCAATCCACTTTCTTTCCTTTTCTTTTCTTTGTTTTTATTTTCTGCACTTATTGCATAAGTGTTTGCTGGGGACTAATAAAGGCAAGTATAGGGGGTGATCAATCTCTATTTCATCACATTTATTCTATCGTTTTGGCCTTAAAAACCCTTATAATGCATGTAAATAGCATCAATTTGTACAAAATAACATTCATTATTTATTGCATTTATTGTATAAACAATACCGTTTTTAATGCCCAAATCATATAATAAAGAAATGAAAAGAATAAGAATAAAATACCAAAGGTGTTTTATGACCCTAAACCCAGAGGCCTAGGCATCTTGATGACTAGGTCGACAAGAAATAAAGTAGGGGGAGATAGGGGCCAATAATACAATAAAAACCCCTTTTATTAATATATTATTTATGCATTTTTGGCACCTATTTTATTTTCTACTTTTTACCACAAATAAAAAAACATTAAACATAAAAGTTGTATATAATAAAATATAGAAAAAATAAAATTGAGTTCATACAATTATAATACACAATGTTCATTTTATACACAAAATAAAAAGCCAAAACCCAAACTTCCCAGACACATATCTTCCAAATAAAAACTCAAAATGTATCAAAATCACCTATAATTGTATATAACTTTTCATGAGCTATTTAATGAATTCATATTTTTCGGAGTTAATATGTGAAAGTAAGGTTTTAGGCCCTTATTGTATATTATACCCGATTAAAATACTCATCTTATTTATTCTTTATTATTTTTATTATTTCTTATTTTTATAATTTTTTAAATATTATTTATAATGTATGTATGTATTTAAACTAGAATAACACCATGAATAATACATTAAAATAAAATATGTATATAACATACATAGATGAAATACCTAAAATTATACCTACACAATCTATACCTATATTTATTTAATGTGCAAATAATATCATAAAAATATAATAAAAATATATTTATACATCTAAAAATAAGTTCTAAATATATAAAATAATAGAATAAAATAATAAAATAAAATATACTAAATAAAAATAAAATAGTCACAACATAGATGAATATACCTATAAATATACCTCTAAAATTTAACCACTAATAAATAACATCAAAACATAAATAAAAATCATAATATAATACTACATAAAGAAATAAACATTTTTTATAATAAAAACTTAATAAAATAATTTACTATATTTAATTAATCAATTTCGAATAAACAATGTTGTTTTATCTTGTAGTGGCCGACGTGGCCCAATCACATCGTGCCTTTTGTTGACCACCGGTCAACTCAGCCTCCATGTCGTTTGACCTCTGTCACCTGTCTTTTCCTGTGTTTTCTTCCTGATTTCCTGGGCGCACCATTGATGTATCCGTGATCCATCACTCTAAAAGATGAAAATAGAGCCTTGTTCTCGAGTAATTAGAGGCATATTTCCACCTATATGGCATAATTAGCATTCAGGCATGCATTGATAACATCTGCATTTTAGCATCCACATCTGTATTGAATAAGAAGCCAGCTTCACTTGTAAAAATAACCTATTTGTATGTATTTTACACTAACTCTAAACCCCATAAATTCACTCTATACTGTAGATATTACTAACAATAATACAAGAAAAATACCAAAAAAAGGGCTAACTTGTATTGACCAATAGAACTCCAATCCAAGTTTGAGACCATGGACCTTAAAATATAGATATCTCTCTCATACAACCTCCGATTTAGGTCTACTAACTTTTAAAATAATACGCATTCAGAGACCTTCAAAATGAGACCAATTTC
Source organism: Ottelia alismoides (assembly GCA_037367405.1). Classification (NCBI taxonomy): domain Eukaryota; kingdom Viridiplantae; phylum Streptophyta; class Magnoliopsida; order Alismatales; family Hydrocharitaceae; genus Ottelia; species Ottelia alismoides. The sequence goes on along the minus strand of JAZKJV010001355.1, from coordinate 1,315,086 downwards.
ATTTAAATCGGAGCTCGTATTCAAAACAGGGGTTTTGGGCCCCCATTGTATACTATATGTATGTATATTTGTACCTTTGTATTTTTTCACTTTATTTGACCTCATTTCCGTTTTTGGTCAACATGAAACTTGTAGAGCTCATTGAGATCTACAACTTTCATGTTTTGAGTTTTTCCAAATTCGGTCATTTTCTCCCTCTTATTTCACATTCTTCTTCAGCCAATCTGATTGGGCCATGTGGCGCCCTCTGGTTGCGCCACGCGGCCCGCTCATAACGCGCCACATGTCCCTTTTTCCCGTCGTTGGATCACCTCTTTACTCTTCAGACCCCACCATTCTTCCTATAGCAGTTTCCGGCCATCCGATCAATGCCCAGATCAAATCTGGACCGCCGCTCACCAACGCCTCATTTTCAGCCCGCCACGTGTCATCACCCACACCACACGATCATCTCCTAGCACCTCAATCTGCGCCATTCACTTCTATTGCGATTCTAGTCCTTCGATCTCCTGTTGATTTCATGTCACACGTCCGCTTCCGCCCTCCTATGCACTCGACACGTATCACCTTCCTCGTCCACCCGATTACACCATTGGGGGATCTCATCCACGTCGTTCGTCACCTTCTTAACCTCAAAGCACCACGTGGCTGCGTCTCCACCAATAGATCTTTTCCAGTACGCCTCCATCCATGCCGTTCATTACCGCACAAATCTTGTCCCTCCGATCCTACACCAGATCTCATCACAAGCGTTCCTTCCCGCACGCACCTACGACCGCCACGTGGTGCGTCCTTCACCCTTCAATCCCCACTTCAGATTTGATCGTCACCGTCCTTCAGCTCCACGTCTACATTTTGCCACGTGGCTCGACCACCGCCCTTCGATTCCATCACCCGGATCTAATCAGACCCGCTCCCTCGTGCCCATCTCCTGGCTGTTGGATCGTGAGATCCAACGGCCCCGGCATCGTCTTCCACCTCCGGCTGTATTCCTCACGCATGTCGCCCCACCTCGTGTCATCTCCTCCCCCTTTCTATTTTTGGCGCCACTACAGCCACCATCTCCACCAATTGATCACCCCACGATGAAGTTCGTATCTCCCTCATCCTCGCCAGCACCCACGCACACCATGACCCCCTTTTTCCTCGCTCCACAAACTCCACGAACACCACGCCTCCATCGCCTGGACCTCCACCTTCTTCATATAAATACTCCATCTCCTTCGAACTTCAGCCCCATCCGCCCTTGCAAGAGATAACCTAGAGCTCCCCTCCACCTATCAGTGATAATGATTTGGGCTTAGAAGTGAGCGACGATAGGTTTCCATCTCCGACGAGATCCACGCCGTAGCCACCCGTGCCAGCAGCTTCTCCGACGAGCTGCATGAGCTCGGGCCTCTACCGACCCTCGAGCGACGACCGGAAGCTTCTTCCGAGCTTCCAATCCCATGTAGCCGCCTCCATTCCTCCTCCGATCTTCTTCTTTTTTTCCCTTTGTTTTTCTCCTAATTTATTAGGCCACCTCGCTCGATTCCACCCTCCACCAACTATCGCCTGAGCTCTGCCTTGGAGCTCTGATCTTCATGCACCCATCAGTCGCCCCTACGACGCATCGAGTTCCCCTTCCGACCACTGCTCCGGCGGTCACGACGGAAGAACACCACCGCCGCTCATCACTTTGCCCCTTAGGCCTCATTGCACTCTCCGCATTCCCACGAGCACGAGCACTCGATTTCTGGCAGTCTCTATCCATGCAGGCACATCTTTCATCATTGGTCAGACATCACGCCGGAGCTGCTTCAAGCTCCATCATCCCCGGCCTACATACGACGCCAGTCGCTTCCAGGACCTCCAGCGACTCCTTGATGTTCCCACGATCATTCCCACTTGCTCAGGAGTCCCGGAGATCAGCAACGAGCGAAATCCAAGGCGGCAGAGCTTCGGACGCTTCGCCGGAGCATAGTCACGTCCGCCACAGGAGGCGGTGGCCCGGAGGAGGACGACGCCCAGCTACCGTCCGATCATCTTGATCAGACGATCCCGATCAAGCCACGTCAACCGCTCCAGACGCCTTGGATCAGGAGGTCTAACGGTCCATACTTTGTCACGTCACCCTCGCCAACAGCTATAAATACCGTCGGATCAATCTCGATCTGACAGTTCTCAGGCAGCCACTTCGCCCTCACCAACAGCTGTTGGATCTATCTAGATCTAACGGCCCATCTGCCGCCACGTAGCTCCCTCCGAGCCTCCTCCCCGACCTTAGGCTCGGAGCACCTGAAGCTATGTCCGAACCTCCAGAGCATCCGAGCCTCCGACGCCTCCTGAGCCTAGCATCTCACGTGTGTTTCACTTGAGGTCTGGGTAATTTGCACAGAGGCCCTTGCAAGTTTCTAGAATTACAATTTAGTCCCTGCCAGGAGCAACATGTGAGGCACACGTGTTTCTATGGACATTTTGCACATTTACCCCCAGCATTATGCGTAATTGCATTTTAGTCCCTGTAGCATGTTTCAGAATTAATCCATTTTAATTTCGGTTTGCATTTTGGTCCATGTGTTTGCATGTTCATTTAGGCATTCATTTAGCCATAATTTCAAATTCCAAAAATTGCATGTTGTGGGTAAACATGTGTTTTATCTTTGTAACACGTGTCATATTTTTGTGAGCATTGAAGAATTTAATATATTTATTTTTGTGGAAATTTACATAGTTTTCCTATTGTGTGCTTTTTATTCCTTATTAAAATATTTATTGCTCCAAAACTCGTCATAAAATTACAATAGGTTTAGTTTAAGTTACTCTACAATGTGCCTAAAAATCAAAAATTTGTACGCATCATGAGGCCTAAATAAATTAAATAGTATTTTGCTTAATGGATTTTAAATAGGTCCAATATACAACATTTTTTAGGTTTATCAATTTTCCTGGATTCCTCTCATATAGAACCATCCAGGATAAATTTTTTTTATTAAAAATAATGTACTTTGGTATTTATTAAAATTAATTTTGTAAAAACTACCCTGCATCCATATTAAATTCATATTTAATTCATTTAGAGTCTAAACATTTCAAAAAATGCAGTAGCTTAATCTCATTGCATTTCATATTCTGGCCAAGTTTCATTAATTTTGGACTTCATTTGACTATCATTTGTGTTTTAACCTTAAAATTTGGCTCGAATTGCATTGTCTTTTTCTTAATTGCATAAAAAAGATCAAAAATATTCTCTTGAAAATCTAACATCGAAATTGACTTCAAATTCACCTAAGGAGAAAATCGCCTCCCTGAGTTCGACCTTGGTCTTGTCCAAGTAAAATAAATTTGCCGCTTGCATTTAATTGAACATTAATCTGAGTGGTTTTAAATAGTCCGAAGTTATCCGACTACAATGAACATCACTAAAATTTAATCGTTAATCCGATTGAATTAAGTAGGGTAACCGAAGGCTCTTCAACCATCACTCATCTCGATCTGATCTTTCGCCAAAACACCCTTTGATCAACCCTAATCTATGCCCAGACCTTAGATCCCTTGTACATAGCCCGGATTTCTCCCAATTAGTCGGTGAATAAGGGTGCTCGTCCTGCCTTTAAATAAGGACCTCCGCTTTCCTCTTCCCATTTGGTCACTAATCTGAGTCTTAGAGCCTCACATCTTCATTTAGGGAGAATCCTCGTGATAGGGGGAGATTCCCGACGGTCTAGATCAGCTCTAGGAGAACGGAGGTGCACCCAGATGGCACTTCGACCACCTCTGCTCCCTACCCTCACCGACATGTATGAGCTGCGCACTTTCTCATTTCTAGGTAACTTTTGATTCCTGCATTTTAACTCTACCATTAGTTTAATCATTAGCATAGCCATTTAGCGGTAAATGCCCATTTCGTGGTTCATTGGAGCTCCGCTCCGGTGAACTTTTTCACCATGCTTCCGCCCGTTGATCGACTCTCTAGCTACTCCCCTTCATTTCTCGACGCCTTCTGATCATACCACGCACTTCACTTACCCAGATCAACCTTTGATATGGTGTTCCGAATCTCCACTCCTCAACATTGCCGGAGATCCTCCATACCGATCACCTCTCGCTCATTCCCTTCACCTGAAGCTCGCCAGAGCTTCTCTACCCCTGCAGGAAAGAACCAAAATGGAGGCTCATTGAGCCTCGTCAAGTCGCAGGAAGCACCTCTAGGTCGAGCTCCGTTGTCCGAGCCTCTTGCGACACTCTGACCGTTTTTTGAATCCCCTGGTCCACACGGAAGACCCCCAGGATTGTTTTCCCCACAATCTGACTCCTGGTGATGAGATAACTCGAAGAACCGGTCGATCGAAGTTTGTCAGGGACTTGTTCCTCCAGCATTCTTCCTCTGTGCCTCACAGTCGTTGGATCGAGGCCCATCTCCAGACCCTTCAGATGCCGTTGGATGATGCCACACATACCCATTGATCTCCTGTGAGGGGATCTAATCCTGACCATCCAAGGACGAAGCGTCATTAGTTGCGGAGGTCACACCACGTGTATAAGTGAAGCTCCGTCGACCGTTGGATCAGCACGTTAATGAGATAAATTGCTAAATCTAGCACCGACTGTTTGGTATTTATTAATTAGTCATGTATATAATATATACAGTGTAAATAAAATAGGTGAAATTGTATGTTGACCCTTATACTTTTTGTATATTACACTTAGGTTCATGCTAGGTCGCCTCACGTGTCATCCCACGCGAGGTGGCCATTTTCCAAGTTCAGCCTCGATACCTTTTGTATTTACTTTTGATCCAATAAATTTTCATGTATGGTGTATATTTTGGTTAAATTGCATAGAGGCCGCTGGAGTTTATTTTATTTACATGTATGTCCCTACCGGTAATTATATTTTTGTATGATTCTTGGATTTATTTAAAATAGCTATGGTGCTTCAAAAATCATGAAAAAATAGGTGTATGTTCCTTATTTCCTATACTTCACGCCATGATTTTTATTCGCAATTTTGGACATTTTTTGATATTTATTAAAAATCGTTTAGAGCATAAATAGTCTTTGTCTACAGTATAAAATACCAAAAATATGAAAACATTTCCAAAAAATCCCAAAAAATGTATTTTGCTAATTATTTATGTATTTTTAGCCTTTAGACCAAAGATCACTAAAAATGGAAAACCAAACTCTTAAAAATTGAAAAACCCCAAAAACCTTGATAAGAATATATAAGACTCCTAAAAACTTCAAAAATATATTTTTCTATTTTGTAATTTTCTCTATATTATTATCTATATATTAAATTGATTTGGAAAATTTGGATTCAATTTTCTATTTTTAAATTCCATTTCAATCTCAGTATATTATTTTATCCATGTTTTAAGCTATTTTCGACTTTAAAAAATATAAAAATTAACAAAATTCACTAAAAATAATAAAAACAGTAAAAAATTATTTAAAACCCCAAAATATTTATTTCTGCAATTTTTGGATATTTTTAGTTATATTTATACATATATTATCCATTATTCTATATATATTCTATTATATTCTATATTACTTATTATATAAAAAATACAAAATATAAAAATTAAAAAACTATATAGATAATATATAAATTGAAAATTAAAAACAAATAAAAATATAAAACAAAAAATTATAAAAATTTAAGAACCCATAAAAATTATATATATTTGTATATACATGATGAATGACTTGCTTGTACATAGTGCTTTTTGGTTAAAATAACTATAGGCTACCATTTTTTGCTCTCTTTGGTTTGACCTCTACCCACTTACTGGCTATACATCTAGTTGTAGAGAATAATAAATTTTAACTCACTTTTTGTGGTTCTCATTGCTTGCTCATTTCGTGGGTTGATTGTTGATTGACTAAGGTTTATGGAGAGGTCAATACACCGACTGCGGCTTCCCATTATGGAACCATATGATCCTCTGTAAATCTCTTTCATCATCGACTCACTTGCTGAGGCTCTGTTCTCTCCATGGCTTGTGACAGATGGAGGCAAAGTCCTACCGCTCTTAAGAGTGACAACATTTGATAAAGCAATATTACAATCATCTGACTCTACAGGAACATACTGGACATCACATTCTACCCGCTCTCTACGCTTAAAGCTATTGAGATTTGCCTCAACTTGAGTCGGGATAGAAGTTTTAGTGGCCTCAGGTCGTCTAGCTTCTTTGTCATTTCTGCAAGACCTTTCAGAAGTTGGGTCAAGCAATCCACACGGGAATCACCTCAGAAGTTTCAGCGTGCAGACCACGTTGTTGCTGATTGTTTAGGTGTTGAGGCTGAGGCTGCTGATGGTGCTAAGGAGCTGGAGGAAGCTGATACTGCTAATATGAGGGAGGAAGGTACTGCTGAGGTGGTGCAGCCGTGTATTGGTAGTATAGCTGGGGCTGGCAGTACTGCGGCTGTGAACATTGTTGATTCTGCCTCCATTTATGTTGGTACTGTGGAGGCTGGTGATACTGAGGTGGAGGTTGAGAGGACTGTCCATAAAGACCACCTTGAGGTTGGTGGTAAGCCTTGTTGGCTGGTGGTTGACCTTGTGAGTGTCCGGTAGGACGAGCTAGATGTGCATCATTACTCCATACACCATTGACTTCTTGTATCATTGGTGGTGGTGGGAAGGCTGAACCGGAAGGGGGAAGGAAGTTAGGTTAGTAAACCACCATCTGTTGTTGCGACGGGCCCTGTTCGGGCGCCTGCACGTAGTACACGTGCTGGACTGCCAGTGGCCGCTGACTCGGTTGAGGTTGTTGTTGTGATGATAACGCATCCTTCTTCTCTGCAGGATTCTCTGTAGATGGTGTTATTGACTGGACAGAATTGATGGTGCCTACCAACAACTCCAATTGCTTGGTGTTCTGATCCAACTTGTCTAAATATTGCGTCCTCTATTCGATAACAACGAGCTTATCGAGATCCTATGACCGTTTCTCAATATTATTGACCTTTAAGAGATGGCCCCGATGATAGTGAGGTTGGAGCTCTCAAATCTCTCTTCTTCACGAGATGTTGCCATGTGTACTTGCTTTTGGAGGATCTGTGGTTGTTTCTGATATGCACGGGATGAAGAGTGGGTGGTCTCTCCTTTGACCATTTCTTTAAAGATATGGCAGACCACGTCTTCATATTTTTTGAAATGGGACCCCCCACACGATGCATCTACGAGTCTTTGGGCTCTCCACATTCATGCCCTCAAAAAAGTGTTGGACCAGACTGGTCCTCAGTATCTCATGATGGGGGCACTTTTCCTGCAGGCCCAGGAATCGGTCCCAGGCTTAATGGATAGTTTCATGGGCAACTTGGAAGAAGTTGTTGATCCTGGCTCGCATCTGGTTGAGCTTATCGAGAGGATAGAATTTCTGAAGGAAGGCGGATTTCATTTCCTCCCAAGTCATCACAACCTTTCCCAAATGATTGACCCAGTATAGGGCCTTGTCTTGCAAACTGAAGGGGAACACCATCATCTTCACTACGTCCAATGAAATATTGGGGTAGTGGGTAGTTCGGCAGATGCGCGAGAACTACTGTAGGTGAATGTATGGCTCCTCGCTAGTATTCCTGTGGAATGATGGTAGAAGAGCCAGGAACTGAGGCTTGAGCTCGAAGTGAGCATGTACCGGTGGAATGAGGATCCACTCGGTCATCTAGCTGTCTCCATGATTGTACGTCTCCTTCAATGTCAGTTTCTGCCTCTCTGGTTCTGGTTCTTCTTCATATAGGTCATCACAGGGTCTGTCTCCTCCTCCTCCTGTTGGTCTATTCCGTAGATCATTAAATATGTCATGAAATGTAGTTTGTGCTAAGGTCTGCTCGGTCAGTTGATGTTGTATGGCTTGGATGGAAGTTAGCAACTGAGCATTCATCTGATTCTGATCGGGCATCTGTCCTGCTCAGGTTAAGGAGGTGGATGCCCCTTTCCTTTTCCTTAAGGTTCCATCTCCGGGTTCGAGTCTGAAGAAATGAATTCAGTATTGGGATCCAGGACTGGGGCTGACTTCTATTCACAACGACAAATGTGGGAGAAAAGTGGTCTCGATTTATTGGGTGGTCAAGGAGATGGGAAGAAGACAAGGAGTCTAGAGATCGGTCCGCAAGGTCCGAGCTGGGTTCTCAGGAATCGCCTCAAATTATTGACGATACCGAGTCCATGGAATCGATGTGAGCGTTGGCAGGGTTCTGACTAAACCATCCATGGATTGTTATTGTAAAGCAAAAGAAGATCGATGTAGGAGGAAAGATACGGTGGTCAACGAGGAATAAAAAGGAGTGTAAAATAGTATAAGGGCTTAAACTGAGCGGGGGTCAAAGAGGAAGAAGCACATGACAAAGTTTGTGTAATTGCGCAGGACTTGATCTTTGAACCTTAATCTAGATCCATACAAACACAATACAAAATTGGGTTCACCAACTCACATCATGTGAAAGCGTAAAGGATCGACTATTTATTATCTTTTCATTTTTAGAGTTGTTATTTCAGGCATATCTTTTAACAAGTTCTTAGCACGCTAACCCTATAGGAGAGAGAGTACTGCCACAAAAGTATCTCGTACTTGTCCTTCTCCTTTGTAACATGTAGTTTGCACTTTTTTGAGGTCCTTGTAACCCTTCCTGGATCCCTACTCACCCAAAGAAATGGAAAGAGGAAGCCGATATGTGAAACCACTACTTCGGTCCCCGCTTGCAACGGAATCACCCATGAGCATGCAAGGATCTACTCGGATGCAAACTGATGAAATAGATACACCCGTGAGGGTGTGGCCTAAGCCCAGTACTTCAGACCATGTCGATGTTCTATACAAGGCGGGAACACTATTGCTGACAAGGCCCTACTCGGTCATGTACGATAGAAGCGCGATTACATCGGAAATCCAAGTGATACACAAGGCAGTTACATACTAGGTTTTTGGCTCTAATCCTTAGCAGCTCGTGCCTTGCTCATGGGAGGGGTTTTGGTCCTCTCCTAAGGTGCCTGAAAATAATGAGGGCTTTATGAACCCAAGATAATGAAAGTCCATTACTGATTTTAATTAAGGTCAAAGTTTATTTACCAGTCCCCTTGTTTTATTTTTTTTGTTTTCACTTTTTTGGATCTTTATTCATACAAGCGCATAACATTTTTGTATATTTTCATTTAATTCCTAGGTGTTCAAAATCAGATGAAGATAGCAAAAAAGATGTACAAGATGATCCAATGATGGAAATCTCATCATTGAAATCTAATGATGCATGTTGAGTTAGAGGACTTACAGTGCTTCCCAGCTCTCTCCATGCAGTATGCAAAACAAAATTTTTAAACCTAACTACATGAAGGTGTGCAATCGATAAAATCGCCTTAAAAAGTAGATGTTGTTAATCGTGAAGAACCATCTGTTTGTTATTCAGAAATGAGACCAAGGTCCGGTCTTCGATGTCGATCGGTGCCTGCCACAATGGGTCCTGCACGCGTTGTATACGAACTCTCTCAGCACGTGGTCTCAAGTCTAAATAACTAACATTTATTAATTTGACTAGATCCAAATGTGAGAGACTATTGGTACATGCATTCTTATTAGGGTATGGACCTAATTACCGAGATACGCAACCTACAAGCTAAGGGCCCATGCACACAAAACAAAATAAAAAGAAAGGCGGAAAACTCAAAACAACAAAAATCAAAATAAAAGAAGGTAGGATTCAGGAAAGCGTGAATAACTGCAACGAGGTCACCAGGTGAACAGACACCTAGGCATTGGACCTCGTTGTGAAGAGTAGTGTCCAAGTCTGAATCATTACAAACTAATAAGTCTCTCTCTCACCAATAAATACTCTAATTCTATGCTAAATAGTTTCTCCTTACTTCACTTGCTGCCCCTCCAACTAGTCAATGGGTGAAGACCACTCTCCACTAGCTTGGTTGCATCAGCCTCATAAGAAGTCATCCTCAAGTCATCCAGCCGCAAGCTCTGGTATAACTTTGATGCTCAAGCTTGCTTATTTTCTATACAACATATATACATACTTCGACAGGCATTTTATTTTTATTTGCAGGCCTGTCCACTTTTTTTGGAGTTTTTTTCAAACATACTATTCACAACAGCAAACATAAGGAGTTTTTCCTCTTGAGCTAGGAGAGTATCCCTCTTTTGAAGCTTTATTGCAACCCACACTCTCCTGTCTTTAGACTTCATTGTAACTGGACCAGGTTGGGGTGCACTTCCCTCCCTAGACAAGGATGAATGTTTCCACCTGTGTGCATCTCAGATTGGCAAATCCAACCCCCTCACCACTCCAACTGAGTTGGGTCAAGTAAAAGGTGCAAGTGTCCAAGTTAGGTCACATCCGACAAGAGTCATGCGTATACCTTGAAAAGTTCTAGTTAATCAGTTGAGGTGACTTGAACCCAGCCCTGAGTCTCAAAGAATTAAGTTCTAAGGGACCTGAAGTACCCTAAACCTAGTTCCCATAAGGTTCTAGTGCAATTAGGTGCAGTAAGGTCCAACCAAGCTTCAATCTTCGACTTTATTGGACTTGTTCAATCATCAAGCTTAATTGAAAGGAATATGAATGATATGCAAATGCTATATGTAATGATGCAATTTTTCAAAGATATTTGAAAACAAAAAGAATTTTTGCAAAAAGAATTTTGGAAAATAAAAAGAATTTTCGGCACACAAAGTATAAAATATTTACAGCTATTTACACGGGCGTACTTTATTTACCAGAGTTAAGAATTTAAAGAATTTATAGGTTTTACACAGTTATTATTGTATGCACTTATATACAATTGATAAAGAAATTTATTTTGATGTATATACACATTTTATTCCTATTTTAGTGATACATTCATTCCTCAAATTTATTTGAAAACCATTTTCAAAATTATAGTACAAAATAATTTTCGCAAATATTTGCAAACATTTGAAAGCCATTTTGCAAAGATTTTTCAAACAATGTATATATAATTTTCAAAAATATTTTTGAAAACATTATCAAAATCATTTGCAAATGGGTTTTCAAATCCTTTATTCAAACAAAGAAAAGAATTTTTTGCAAATAAAAATATTTTCACCAAGGTTGAAAACATTTCACAAAAAGTTTTCCAAACGGTTCACACCATTTTTCAAATCATTTTGCAAAAGTATTTTTAACCTGATTTATTAATCAATAAATACAAAAAACTATTTGAGGAATGACTATTGTTAATAAATGATTTTTAATGAAATATATATAGTATATTTAGCCATATTTATTATTAACTATTTGAAAGTATGAGTTATGGCTAAAGTATATACAGAGTATATATGACCCCCCCATACTTAGCATGAGCTATGTCCTCGTAGATCGAAAAGAGAAAGAGAAGACATAACTCGTACTGAGTATAGAAAAGCCTATACTACAACGACCAAAAGAATAAGGAATGAAAGAATGAAGAGATAAATGAATAAGAAGGTGACCGACCCCCTATACTTAAGATCAAGTAATCCTAAGTATAGGAGACTGTACCCTACGCAGGGAGGGTCATGTGTGGGAATAAATGAAAAATTAAGATAAACAGATCACAGCTCGGACTGTCTCCCCCTATACTTAGGGTGAGATATCCCTAAGTATAGCAGAGCAAACCAACAAGAGAGGAGACAGTGGAGGGGATCAAAGAATGAACGAATCAGGATGCACACCCCCTATACTTAGGACAAAGTACATCCTAAGTATAGAAAACTGACAAAAAAGGGCATCACCTTTTTTGTAGATAAAGAAAAATGAACATAAAAAGAAGAAAAGACAGAGATATATAGATAGATGAAAAAGATCATAGAGAATGTAGGCATCACTCCTCCTATACTTAGAGTGAAAGGTCCCTAAGGATAAGCAACGTCAGGAGTGATGAAACAAAATGAGGAAAGAACAACATGGTGTGTACCCCACCCCATACTTAGGACAAGGTACGTCCTAAGCATAGTCATAAAGATATGGCGATAGATCAGGGGCACACATAACATGCGGGAGAAAGAAATATATATACAACAAGTAAGGACTGATGAGGTACATGATGGTATCTGGTAAGCGAGTATCGTGCTCTTGTCATCGTCTCCCTGTGAGACGAGGACACAGTCAGACAGTGAAAGGACACCCTGATATGCAATCAGGTGGGTGTCAGCTACCAGGGAGAAGAGATCGAAAACTAAACATGTATCCTGTAGCGAAAGCAGAACATTGGCTCATAAAGAAAGAATGAGTGAGCAGAGCCGATACCGTAAGACTTGGAGGAAGAAAGAACAATACGGACTGCTCCAAGTCAATCATTGTCTCTAAAGATATGAACGTAAAGACACGAGACTTTCCTAATGCAGCGGTGTGATATCCGGTGGGCAAAAAATCAGAAGGTCACAAGACACACCGAACACCACACACCAGGGCTCAACCCTGAAAGGGTCCTCAAGGTGAGGGGGATCAAAAAATAATCAGAAGACTCGGCCCCGTGCTCCAACAGAGAGGAAACACAACCAGGGAGGAGACCGAGTACCAAAATCAGCAGACTTGACTTCATGCCCCAACAGAAAGGAAGCACCATAAGTGAAGCCGAGTACCTAAAATATGATGTACTCTCCCGCAGATAACCCTTGGGGAGTAGTACATGCTAGTCAATGAATAATCAGAACAGAAGCTCACCCTTGCGAGGGTCCTCAAGGTGAGCAGGCTCAGAGGAGCCTGATCCATCAGACAGATCATAGAAGTGGTCTCGGTAGGCGACAGATCGGCTACCAGCAGATGAGACCGACAAATCAAGAAAATGTGGCAGCGTCCCGCAGACAACCCTCGGGGAGCGTACTGCCAACTAAGCATTGGGTAATCAGAGGAAGATAGCTCGTCCTTGCTAGGACCGTCAAGGAGAGTAGACTCAAAGGAGTCAAGTCATATGGGTCCCATGATCCAATAGATTGGGTAAACATCGAAGTAGCGGGGACCGCATAGACAACTCGGTTCTGTGATCCACAGATGGAAGACACAGTCAGCAAGGGGAATTGAGCGTAAAGAAAATGTTGCATTTTCTCGCAGATAGCCCTCGAGGAACAATGCAAACTAAACATGGAATAGTCAGATCGGATCTCATCCTTGCGAGGGTCGTCAAGGTGAGAAGACTCAGAGGAGTCAATCAGAATGGTCTCTGTAGACGACATATCATCTATCAGCAGAAGAGATCACAAATATAGAATTTGTCATAGTCTCTCGCAGATAACCCTCGGAGAGAACTATGAACTAGGCAAGGAATGATCAGAAACAGTGAGGCTCATTCTTGCGAGGACCGTCAAGGTGAGCAGACTCAAAGGAATCCGAAAAATTGGTCTCGTGCACCGACAAATCGAGCACACAATCAGTAGGGAGGACGAATAGGCAAATCAGACGATATGGTTTCAGGCTCCAACAAGGTGGAGACAGATTTAGTGTATGAAATCGATCGTAAAGAATGTATCGCATCCTCCCACAGATAGTCCTCTGGGAGTAACACGAACTAGGTCAATCAAGTCTGGGGATTGCTGGCATCAAATCTCAGGTCCTCAAAAGCAATCAATCAATCAATCATCTGGAGGATTAAGATCATGGAGGGACAAAAGATCCACATGTCAATCACAACCCGGTCCCTCGTGTCAATCCAATCCATTGAGATCGGTCAAGATATCAACATGAAATCCTTAAAGTACTAATAGTGGATGGACAAGAGTCAGGAGATCGAGGATAGATCAAATTAGAAGAGAATGGGAGTCATGTGGGATCCGATCATCGTCACCATGAAGCTCATATCAAGATAGTGAATTAATCCTCCAAATAAAGATGGGTGAAACCACAAAATAAGTCAATCAAACAGAGCTCATGAAATCCTCATCGAATCACCGAGTAACAATCACATCCCCAATCCAATGTGCTAGATCAGAATCCTCAATAATGAATCACACCTATAATTGTTTCATGATCAAAATCCTTAATAGCATCAATACACATATCGAAAGTTTGGTCCACCAAGCACACCAATCTCAGTGTCCTCAAAATCAGCCTGGCTTACACCAACAATCAATTGTACATCAAAAATCCTTGATGCGGGAGATACCTAACAACATAGTAATCCCGAAAAATAGAAGAGATGATACGGGGGACACGAGGAGGGTGGGCAAGAAGGGAGACGAAAGATCTGGCGAAGATGATTGAGCTCAAGCGCCAATATCACAACTCCATGCAAATGAGGAGATATATATGTATAAGAGAGGTAGAGAGGCTCAAAGATGAAAAATGGATGACTCACACGGACGAGTCCGATAACTCAAAGAGAAAACGCAAATGGACTGCAAGTCACAATCAATACACAAAGCAAACCCCCGATTCACCTACTCAACACAGTGAAGATCGGAATGTGGTCTTTTTATCTTGTCGATTTTAGAGTTAGGTGATCATAGAAAGTTGTACACACCAGAATTAGACTTTGGGATTGGGGCACTAATCCTTAGTGTGTACGTATGAATAAAATGCTTAGACAATGAGGGGGTTGCTCTCCCCAAGACAAGGGATCCATTATATTTTATTTTAGGTTCAATAGAGTTAGCAGTCTCGATTTTATTTTGGTCATCACGTTTTTGGTTATTTTTCAATGCACGTGCCTAACGGGGTTCCAATTCCATTAAGCATCCTTTGTGGTCAAAATCAGAGGGAGAGGATCAGAAAATCCATGCAATCTGGGAATCCATGATGCATGCTAAATAAGAAGACTTACAGTGCTTCCTAGCTCTCTCCATGCGGGATGCAGAACAGAATTGAAACCTATGCTATATGAGATGCAATCCGAGGAAATCGTCCTAGATACAGGATGCTATTATTGTGAAGCCCATATTACAAAATTGATTAAGTCCAAATCGTATCTATAGGTACATGCAGATATTAGGTGTTTGGACCTTAGTCTATCGTCAAGCAATCCTAAGCTAAGGCTCATTCATACAAAATAATAAAAATATAATAAAAACGAAAAATGTCATCGAGGCTCCTGAGGGAACAATCCCTCAGGTAATGGACCTCAGGAAGCCGGAGTGTAAGAATCCTGTATTATTACATGCAAAGTCACTCTCTCACATAAATTTACATTTTTTTGAAATACGAAATAAAATAAAGCTCATTGAGTGTTCTCAAGAAAAATTCTTCTTCGTCTGCCTTGGATGCTTTATCCAGTCAACCGAGCTAGAAGGGCAGACTCTGCCTTGCATGGGTGCATAGGTCTTCCTAGGAAGTCCTCCGTCGCGCAACGGTCCCTCGCATCAAAGACAAATAGAGAAGAGCTCAGAACAGTCACAATAATATCAATAAATAATGTAAATAGATAAATAAATATGGACAAGAGTGAAGAATCAAATAAATATTAAATATCCCAAACGGCGTTGCTCCCCTGCAACGACGCCATCTGATAACTCAAAACTTAGCGTCGACCGTGTGTTCCACACAAAGCGGGAATGCAGTCGCTACGATGGCCGACAAAAATATGGGTTTAATCAATAATTAACCCATGATAAGAATAAAACAATTAAATCTCAAAAATATGGAGTTAAAATTTATTATAACTCTACATTACATGTATAGTGTGTAAGCATGTGTAGAGTGTCGAACACTAGGAGCAAACAGTTGGGGGCGAAAATGTGCATACAAAATTATTCAATTCTTTTCTTGTCCATGTTATTGTTTTTGTGGGTTTTTTAATTTTTATAATTTTTTTATTTTTGATATTATATTTTTATATTTGATTTTTAATTTTCTTATTTTATATTTTCTTTTTGAGTTTTTATCTTTTTATATTGTCTTTTTTATAAAAACAATATAGCCTATATAAGGCTTTATTTACACAATACATAGAAATATATTTATAATGTGACTAAATATAAACAAAATTCAGAAAATAATTTGTTTTGGGGGTTTTAATATTTTTCTAATATTTTTGTATTTTTCAGAAATTTTTGCTAATTTTTATGTATTTTTAAAGTAAAAAATATCCCAAATATGGGATTAATACATAATCCGAAATTGATTTGGATTTTAAATATACAAATAAGTCTTAAAATTACCCAAATTAATTTTAATATATAAATAATTATAAAATAGAAAACATTTTTTTGGTATTTTGTAGAATTTTTATATTTTTTTGTTCTTTCTGATTTTTTTAATTTTCTTTTACTATTTTTAGGGTTTTTTGTTTTCTGGACTCAATAAATATCAAAATATACTACATATAATTTTTTTTGGAATTTTTCAAAATGTTTTTTTTTGATATTTTATAAATTAGACAGGGATTATTTTGGCTCCCTTTAACTTTAATAAATAGATTAAATGTAAAGTGGACATGTGGTGTGTAAGTACAATGCATGGAGCATCTAATCCTATTTTTGTGGATTTTTAGGAGCTCATTAGCTATTTTTAGTAATTAGATAAAGTCACAAAAATACAAGTCCTGGCAGAGGCATAACTACAATTAAAATAAACTTCAGGGACCCAGATGCAATTTATCCAACCGAATAAAATATTTATTTAATTTTTCTAGACTATTTTACAATATACAAAATCATCGGGGTTATATACAAAATTTCCAGCGTCATGTGGGAACTGCACGTGATGATGGCATGGACCAAATTGCAAATATATAAAATTGTTCGAGGCCTAAGTGAAAAATGCTCTATTTTATTTACATGTAATATTTTATTTATAGAACTAATTATTAAATACAAAAAAGGCAGGGGTATATATGCAATTTACCCTATAATAGGCTGGATCGGACGATGCTGGTCTTCTCACTTGCCATGTGTCATACATCCAGCAGCCGATGACGCTTCGTCTTCTAACGTCTGAGATTAGATCACTTGACGCGATCCAACGGCTGAGCTCTGGAGGATCCGACGTCTCCTGCTACATCTGGGCGCTCCCCGTAGTTCAGACGATGGAGAGCGGAGGACGAAGAACACCATTGCTGGTGAACTTCGATCCCCCCCATCACATCTCCAGCGTTCTTCGGCGTGTCTTCGAGGTGCAACTTGTTCCTGGAAGGTTCCTCAACCACACGGCAGAGCCAAAAAGGATTGAAGGGCAGCGGAGCGCTGCCACGAGATCAAGGTCAGTGGGCGGCTCCAGGTACCAAGACTTCTGCAAGAATCGACCCCTTGGGGGGGGGGTCCTTTGGCCTCTGTTCCCTGCAATAAGACGCGCACAAGCAAAACCGGGGTCCAGGGGACTTATTTGGTGGAAATGGGCGTCGGGTGAAGCGAGCGGAGGTCTCCGGCGAAGGTGGCGGAGGTGGAGACATGATCTCCAGATCAGGGTCGATATGGATGAAATAAAGGGATGCGAGGGATTCAGAAGGTGTTGGGGAAAGTTATGAGGTGGTTGGTGGATGGATAGCGCGACGAGGCACGATGAGAGTGGTCGCCGGAGCTCAAAGCTCCGACCGACTAACTAAGCTAATCTAGATTAACTAACTACTTAAATAATGAAATAAAAAGCATAAAAATGATCCTAGAAGCTACAACTACCTAGGAAATGCAAAATAGCGTAGCTCGAACCTGGTTTTTGGCCAAGGAGCAAGACCGTCGGCGAGGTGTCATGGGTGCACCTCCGTCGTCCATCAGCTCGCACAAACCCTCAGGGGAGCTCCATCTGTCACATGGAGTCATGCTAGACCGAAGGAGTAGACTTTAGGATTCAGGGGATGACCAAATTTGCTAATGGAGACGAAGGTTTTTATTTATACACATGTATATGCACCCTTATTGACTGGCCTAAGCCAACGATTCGAAGCAATGTATAAGAGTTCCAGGATCTCGGCGAGAATCACAGGATATCAATGATGAAATGTCATGAAGAAATCTGGGCCGATTGATCGATAAAGCGTGTGGGAAAAAGGGAAGAAATTGCGGGGAAGAGATGGTTCTGACGTGCCAGGTCCCAGATGGGACAGTTGACCAGAGGTCAACGGTCCGCGTGCCACCATTGGGCCATGTAGGCCGCTAAAAGACAAAATAAAATTTTTATTAAAGAATAAATAATTAAAAATAGAAAATGATTTTATTATTTTTCGAGTATAAAATAAAAAATGTTTATTATTTTATGAAGTATTTTATTATGATTTTTATTTATTTTTTTGATGTATTTTATTACAAGTTTATTTTTAATGGCTTATTTTTAGGTATATTTACCTGTATTTTATACATTTTTATTTTTATTTTGTATATTTTATTTTATTATTTTACATATTTATAACTTTTTTTAGTATAAATATATTTTTATTTGATTTTTATGATATTATTTGTACACTTAAATAAATTATTATGTGTAGTATGTAGGTATATTTATAGGTGTTTTACCTATGTTTTATATATACTGTTTTATTTTAATGTATTTTATCGAGTTTTATTTTAGTTTTATATTTTTAATAGAATATGTACATTATTTACACTATTAGGAAAATATAAAATAATTAAATAATAAAAGAATATATCCCTTTTATTTATATACATATATAACATAGGTATTTTGCCTATGTATTTCCGTAGACTTAATTTATTTTTCATTTTCTTTTAGTTTTATTCTAATTTTAATACACATATATATTATAGATAATATTTACAAAATAATAAAAATATTAATTTGTAAAAATAATGAATAATGAATAAATTGAATATTTTAATCAATAGAATTTACAATAGGGGTCAAAAACCTAACTTCTACACAGCAACTCCAAAAAAATACAAAACCACCACCATTAAATAGCTTATGAAAAGTTATATACAATTAGAGTATTTTTGATGTGTTTTGAGTTTTTATCTGAAAGATATGGGTTTGTGAAGTTTGGTTTCTGGATTTTTATTATGGGTATAAAATGAACAGTGTATATTATTTTTGTACAAACTCAATTTTGTATTTTTATTTATATTATTATCTACAACTTTTATGTGCAAAATTTCTTTATTCGATGAATAAATAATAAAGAATAAAATAGGTGTCAAAAATGCATAATCAATGAATAAATAAAATGAGGTATTTATTGTATTTTTGGCCCTTATCTCCCCCTACTTTATTCCTTGTCGACCAATTCCATTATGGACTTGGTCTCGGGTTAGGGTCATAAAATATTTTCAATATTTTATTCTTTTTTCTTTTCTTCTCTTTATTCTATAATTTTGGCATTAAAACCCTTATTTTATATACAATAAATACAATAAATAATGAATGCTAATATGCACAAATTGATGCTATTTACAAGCATTTGCTGGGGTTTTTAAGGCCAAAATGATAGAATAAAGGTGATGAAATGGAGATTCATCAGCGGCCCATCACAACAAATTCACAAAGAAATATATATATTAGCACAAATAATCAAATGAAATCATAAAAAATGGATTATGCACAAATAATAAATATATAAATATGCATACGAATGAATAATAATTAAAGCAATGAATCAATAAATGAATAAGTAAACGTACACTAAAATAGGCTACTCTCATTTGCTCCCCGGCAATGACGCCATTTGATAACTGAGATTTTACGAGGGTCTAAAGTAGTCTACTACAGTATCACTGAAGCGACCGCTCACAAGATCCCGATCAATCAACAATCAAGCCACGAATAAATCAAGCAATGAATAGTACAAAATGTGAGTCAAAATTTATTATTCTCTACAAAGCATAAGGTATAGCAAGTAAGTATGTAGAGGTCGAACAATAGAGAGCAAAATCAGTAGCCTACAGTTATTTTTAACCAAAGAATATTATGTATAACCATTTCATTCATTATATATTTTTGTGGGTTTTTAAATATATTTTTTAGTATTTTTATATACTTTTTTATTTTGGGTTTTATAATTTTGTATTTTCTTTTTTATATTATATATTTTTATATTTTATTTTTCTTTTTAATATATATAACAAAATATATAAGTCTATATATGCCATAATAGATACTATAGATATAAATATAACTAAAGATAACTAAAATTACAGGATTAAATACTTTTAGTTTTTAAATAGTTTTTTTTTGTTTTTGGGATTTTTCTGGCATTTTTGCTAATTTTTATGGATTTTTGAAGTAAAAAATAGCTTAAAACAGGATAAAATAATAGGCCGAATCGAAATGGAAATAAAAATAGGAAATTAAGTTCAAAATTTTCTAAATCAATTTTAATATATATATATATATATAATGTAGAGAAAGTTATAAAATAGACAAAACTGTTTTGGGGGTTTTTTTGAAAATTTTTCAGATTTTTATAAAGGTTTTAGGGATTTTTTTTAATTTTTAAGAGTTTTCGTTTTCTATTTTTAGTGATTTTTGGGGTGAAGGTTAGCACTTAAATAAACAACATACATGTTTTGGGGGAATTTTTAATATTTTTTTATTTTTTTGGCATTTTATACTGTAGGTAGGGACTTTTGTGGTCTAAATGATTTTTAATAAATAACAAAAGGTCCAAAATTGCAAAATAAAAGTATGGCATGAAACTACAAGCAATCATGAGCCTATGACTATTTTTTGTGGTTTTTGGAGCACAGTAGCTATTTTAATCAAATATAACAAGAACACAAAAATACAATTGCTGTCAGGGGCATATATGTAAAAAATAAAATGCATGGTCCTTGCAATTTGGCCACCTCACGTGGGACGGTATGCGATGTGACTTGGCATGGACCTAAAGGTAATAGGAAATAAATACAAGGATCAGCATGCCAATTCACCATTTTATTTATACTATATATTTTTTTACAAGACAAATTATTAAATACAAAAATGTTTGAGGTAGGATATGTAAATTACCCTCAAAAGGTGCGGAGATGGATTGTTGGATTGGGTTTACTTGGACACGTGTCATCATTCGCACAGACGATATCGCTTTGGCCTCGGACGAACAAGATTAGATCGTGGGTGGTGATCGAACGGTCAGGGGTGGCTGGATCCAACGGCATCTGGAGAATCTGGGAATGAGGCTCGATCCAACGGTTATGGACTCCCCTAGATGAACAGGGAAGAACACCGCATGGGTTGAACTTCGATCAACACTACGACGCAACTCTGACAGCCTTCGTCTGCTCTAAGAGCAGCAAAAGGGAGCAGGAGGGTCCCTCTACCCGATGGAAGCTTCAGACTGGCCTGCGGGTCACCAGAGCTCTCCCGAATGGTCGGAGATGAGGAATAGCTCCAGGTACCTTAGGTGACTTGCAAAGCGGCTCCAGCTGCACTTGATGGCTCGTGGGACCTGCAAAAATTGTTCCAGGGTCGAGGGCAAGTTGCCTCGACCCCTTAGAACACGAGGTGGGCAGATGGCGGAGCTTGGCGACGTGCCTCCGACGAGCTGAAGAGGGGAAACAGGGATCTTCGGATACACTAGGGTTCCAGGTGAAATGAGAGGCCTGGGATGAAGTAGAAATGATAGGGAGCGAAATGATGATGATAGGCGCGACAGGAATCGGTCAAATACGAGTGGAGGGGTTCGCAGGAGCTCAGCTCCGACAAATTACGAAGGAGGCTTTTTGCACTACTTTGATCAATGAAAACCTAAACTAATAACATCAAATGAATCCTACGACTAATGACTACTTAAAAAGAGAAGAAATCAGCTCTTATACCTGCCAGCGAAGGCAGGGAGCGGGGTGACCAGTGACGACCACCGTGGGTACACCTCCTCCGTGAGCCCCTCCAAACCTCAGGGGACCTCCCTCTGTCACTGGGAGACTCTCTAGAGCAAGATTTAGGGGATCTAAGGCTTGGAAGAGTGACTAAATTCGAAGAGGAAGGAGGAGGTTTTTATTTATAGACATGTGGAGCACCCTCATTGACCTAGGGTTTTGGAGGAATCGATTCTATGTACAAGGGATCTAAAGGCCCGACGGGGATCAAGGATGGTTGATTTGATGCATGAAGATTGGACGAATTGGATTGATGAAACGCCCTTGAAAAAGGGAGGAAAATCGAGGACTCGATAGGTCTGACGGGCAGCAGAGCCCCCGGGGGGAGTTGACTGGGGTCAACAAAGGGCACAACACCATTGGTCCACGTCGGCCACTACAGGACAAAACAACCTGGTTTATTAGAAAAGAATGAACTAAATATAGTAAATAAATTTATTAATTTTTTATTATAAAATAAAAAATGTTTATTATTTTGTTGTTATTTTAATATGAATTTTATTTTATTTTTTGATGTTATTTATTATTATTTAATTTTTAGGGGTATGTTTATATGTATATTCATATATGTTTTAGCTCTTTTATTTTTATTTTGTATATTTAATTTTATTCTTTTATTTTTCTTATTTTATATAATTATAACTTATTTTTATGTACATAAATATATTTTTATTATATTTTAATGGTATATTATATATGCTTAAATAAATTAGGGTATAAATTGTACAAGTATAGTTATTGTATATTGATCTATGTATTTTGTACATTATTTTATTTTAATGTATTTTCTTTGGTTTTATTTTACAATATTAAGGATATTTACACTAGTATAAAAATATAAAAGAATAAATAATGAAAGAATGAACTTCCCTTTTATTTATTTACAGGTATTAGCATAAGCATTTTACCTATATATTTATATATACTTATTTCATTATGTGTTTTCTTTATATTTTTATTGTATTTTTAGGATGTACATATATTGTAAATAATATTTACAATATTATAAGAACATAAAATTGTAGAAACAATAAAGATAAATAAATTGACTATTTTATTCAGGTATACTATACAATAGGGGTCCAAAACTAACTTTCACACCTTATCTTCAAAAAATATGAAACCATTTTCATTATTAGCTTATTAAAAGTTATATAGAATTAAACTAATTTTGATACATTTTGACTTTTTATTTGAGATATATGGGTCAGGGAAGTTGGAATTTTGTAATTTTATTCAGAGTATAAGAAGTACACTGTGTAATATTTTTATACAAACTCAATTTTATATTTTTCTATATATTGTTATTTACAACTTTCATGCTAAAGGTTTCTTTATTTGAGCTGGAAATAATGGAAAATAAAATGGGTCCCGAAAATGAATAAATAAATAGGCGTTCTATTGTATTCTTGGCCCTTATCTCCCTCTACTTTATTCCTTGTCGACCAATTCAATTCTTGACTTGGTTTCGAGGTTTAGGGTCACAAAAATACCTTTGGTATTTTATTCTTTTTCTTTTCTTTGTTCTATAATTGGTCTTAAAAACAGTATTATTTACATAATAAATACAATAAATAATCAGTATTAGTTTGTACAAACTAATATTATTTACATGCATCAGACAAGAGTCTTTGTTATGCTACGCGCTCACTCTCTAACAGGAGTTCCAAAGAGACACTCACCAACTCTCGTACTATCAGATCAAATGATTTTTAAGGCTAAAAATGATAGAATAAAAGTGATGAAATGGAGATTCATTGATTATATGTATATACACATACATATTTACATATATACATGTAACAACCTTGCCCTGGACCGATCTGAATCCTGCCCAAATGTTTCTGGACATGATTATAGTAAATAGCATCAAATGTCGCCATGCATTTATTTCAATTTATTTGCAAGTACATAAAATGGTGAAGCCTTTTCTCACTTTAGATACAGTCGGCTGCATGGATTCTTGCCCAAATCCATGTTGAAAGATCTAGCTATTTTTTACGCTGACTGGCGGCTTCCTAACACAACCCTGCAAGGAGAGATTTGAACCCCGATCTTTTGGATGGTAAGAACATTGATATATGAACATTATTTAGTTCACATTGAAAGATCTAATATTTGCATTGTATCACTAAGCATAGATGTCAGAGTATGGCAAGGGAAATAAGTAATTTTTCATTTTTATTTTGAATTCTTCATTCACAAAGTATGGGAGAAGAAAGTGTCACCAGATTCATGTTGTAATAAGCACCTAAGTGTACTCTCAAACCCCTTATTACATATGATCAAGTGAATGCTCTTAAATTTATTACCATACATAGGATCCACCAATATGATTTATGATCACGTCCAGACTTCACCAACATGATTTCATTACTGATAAGCTACATCGACGTGGCTTTTCACTACATGATATATAAAGGAGGCCCTTCCAATAGGACATGGTCCTTCCATGTGTAAGGAAGGCTAATGATCGTAGCCATTAGATTCAAATATAATGCCACCATCAATTTCTTTGCCCAAAAGAGTATTTTGGTGATCCTCTTTTGCATTAATTATGTGAACATTTAATATTTCAAAATACTAAATTTAGCTCGATCTAGTTTTGGTATTTTTTTCGCAATATCTTATTTAAATAATATTTGATTTTATGTTAGATGACATTACGTGAGGGGATATGCGTATCATCACGTGTTTTTTAAAATATGTATTTCCTTTTTCTAATGATTGTATGCTTTTATAGACTCAGT
The DNA here is from genome assembly GCA_037367405.1 of Ottelia alismoides. Taxonomy (NCBI): domain Eukaryota; kingdom Viridiplantae; phylum Streptophyta; class Magnoliopsida; order Alismatales; family Hydrocharitaceae; genus Ottelia; species Ottelia alismoides. The sequence continues at coordinate 1,290,648 of JAZKJV010001355.1, read as the reverse complement.
GGTTCATTTAAAATTCATCTGCCATTTGTAAAATTTGTATGGTTCTTTCTAGAATACAATTCATATTAGTAATTCATGCATGGTTCTTTGTAACGATTGTATAATTTTTTGTAGAATAAATTTTGTATGGTTCTTTGTAAAAATATAGTAAACATTTACGCTAAATCGATAAATAAAATACAAACCAAATATGTATAATATAAATCCAAAATGTGCAATAAACATCAAATATACAAGATCTATAAAAAAACAATTGTCATTCACATCAAGTTATGTAAAAATACATATCAAATATGTCTAATACACATCAAAATTATATAATACACATCAATATGTATAATATAAATGAAATAGGTAAGATATAATGGTTGCATGGTCTCCTGGCACTGGTACCACCATGCTACACACGTCGTGATCCGATCTAAGCGTTGTTATCGTCGTCTGCGTGAAGAACTTCTCAAAAAGTTACGGCGTCAAACCCCGACAACTACGTGTGCCACCCATTTCCGCCTTGCCTATAAGGTCATGCATGACGCTGTGAATCACTCCATGTCGACGATGAAGAAGGGGACGAAGGTGGCGAAGAACCTCCTACCGACCATATCGACGGTGAAGATGAATACGGAGATGGCGAAGAGGATGATGAGGCCTATGAAGACGGTGGAGACGAGGCATGTGATGTGTGCACAACGGAGAAGAGTGATGGTGAAGATGGAGATGAGCAACACCCGACGTCCTCCTCTTCCTCTCGCTTTCTGTGCATATGAGATTTTGAAATGAATAGAAAGATCATGAGAGAGATTAATGAGGAGATATTTTAGGTATGCGCGTGGGATCTTGAAATAAATAGAAAGATTAGGAGAGAGATTATTGATTGGATATTTTACATGTGTATGTCATATTTTGAAATGAATGGAAAGATTAGGAGAGAGATTAATGATGAGATATATTAGGTTGTTGTGTACTATATTTAGATAATGAAAAATGATCAAATGAGTTTTGGTTAATTAAATAATATAAGTAACATGCATTTAATAACAATTGTCAGATTAATTATGGATGCATGTGATCGTTGGCCATCCTTAGAGATGGAAAGACCATGTCCCATTGGAAAGATATCCTCTATATATATATATATATATAGGGGAAACTTCCAATGAGGTGGGCCTTTCCTAGATGCATGGAAAGTCATACCAATTTATGTATTTTTTCTATTTATTTTATGATTTCTAACCCCATAAATTTAATATTAAATGTTAACATATATATATCAAGAAAGATTTATGAAAATATTATATATTGGACAAAAAAGATTAGTTACAATATGGATGATATATTTTACAAAACAGTATAAACATCATTATTTTACAATGTGCGGCTTATATTTTACAAAATCGTTAAACAATTTGTAAATTTGATAGTGGATTTTATATTTCAGGAAAGGCCCACATCATTGGAAGAGTCCCCTATTCCTTCCAATAGGACGCAGTCTTCCTGAGTTCAGGAAGGTTGTCTTCTTTTTTGTAAAAAAACACGATGACTTTAATAGAATACATATACAGTTTGTACTATAATATGTGATTTTAATGTGTAGTTTTGTGTGCGGTTTTGCACTTATAATGTGCAGTTATAATACAAACATTATATGTGTTTCTCCTAAAGTACTCGTATTTTCTGCAGAAAGAGGTCAATCTTCCTGAACTCAAAAAGGATCGTGTCCTATTGGAAGGGCCCCCTAGGATTTCCTTCTAGTAGGACGTAGTCCTTCATGAGTTCAGGAAGGCCTACCCTTTTTTGTAAAAATACGATGACTTTAATAGAATACGTATTCACTTTGTATATAATGTGTTGTTTTAATGTTTGTATTATAATGTTCAGTTTTGTATGCGATTTTGTATTTATGTACAGCTATAATACAAACTGTATACGTATTCTACTAAAATGTTCATATTTTACACAAAAAGAGGGCAACCTTCCTGAACTCAAGAAGGATTGCGTCTTATTGGAAGGGCCCCTTTCCTTCCAATAGGATGCGATCCTTGCTGAGTTCTGGAAGGTTGCCCCCATTTTTTGTAAAAAAAAACACGATAACTTTAGTAGAATGTGTATACAATTTGTATTATAATGTACAGTTTTAATGTTTATATTATCGTATGCAGTTTTGTGTGCAGCTTTATATTTATAATGTGCAGTTATAATACAAATTGTATATGTATTCTACTAAAGTTCTCATGTTTTCTACAAAAAAAGCGACCTTCCTGAACTCGGGAAGGACGCAACCTAGTTGCATATTATAAATACAAAATTGCATGCAAAACTACACATCATAATACAAAAATTAAAACTGCACATTATAATACAAATCGTATATATATTTTACTAAAGTCAACATTTCTTTTACAAAAAAAGGTCAGCCTTCCTAACTCAGGAAGGACTGTCTTATTGGAAGGAAATCCTATATATATGTACATATATGCGTGTGTGTGTGTGTGTCTATGCAATAGCAGGCCCTTGTAAAGTGACTTAATCTCTTTCCTTCCCCCTTTTAAGTTCAAGTTGAGCATCACTCAATCTACCCTAACCCACTTAGGTTCATGACACTATTGGGTTATCGTCTTCATATTAGTCCGATTATTCTTAGTAACCAGCTCCACTTTAACTACTTAATTTTCTCAATTGCCCATAGTAGAAGATTAGCATGTATCTTAAATTAAGTTTTGTGGTTTGGTTTTGAAAGATGTCATGACTCATGAGTTAGGGATGTGAGTCCTTCATGCATCGATTATATAAAACATCTAAATTCTCCTATGTATTTCATATTTTACCTAGTGACATTAGCTTGGGTATAAGTTAGTATAGGTACGATGGTCAATCTCAGTATGATAGTCAGAAAAATTGAGGCATTAAGAAAATCATAAAATACTCTAAGTTATTCCCGATATAATATGTATGTATTATAATCCTTTTAGTTAAAGACACAATATTGTATATAACAAATAGAGTAGAAATTATTACTCAAACTTTTAGTAGGAAAGAAAAAAATTTTAAGATTTTTATTCCAATACCACACTCCACATTTATTTCATGTTCTCATGTTTTTACCGTACCATCTCCCTTATCATTTTCCATTATTTACTAAAATCCCACAAACATAGCGTAAACAATGGTGTTCATTCTCTTTTCACGTGAAAACAACAACTACTTCAAGTTTTTTTTACATTTGTCATGGTTCATGACATAACTAAATATTTGTAACATCCCGGACCTATACCCGAGTCATCTTCAAGGACTATTGGCCCATAAAACTTGTTGAGCTTGGAGACAACTGGGCCTCTTAACCACAACCAAACTTCTTTAGTCCGAGTTATTCCACTACTAAGAGCCCATTTTTCACTTTGTAATTACTCGATGTCGAACCATGTTATAGTCGTCCATATTTATATACGATAATGTCATTGTTGCGCAATGTTCCGTCACTTATTGTTGGGTATTTTTGAATTTTTCCAGACCCAACTTGGGGGGCTGCATTTTGCCACTTTTGTAGGGGCTTCTTTGATGTGTTTCCTGCAAGTGGGAGTCCCCATCGGCTGCCCCATTTCCAGGGATCAAATCCCCAATCGTGGGGATGCAATTCGTGAGACCCGCTATTCCCATTTCCAGGAAGCACGAGAGCAGCCCCATTCGTTCCTCTATCCAGCCGATTCCAACAACAAACAGGAGCTGTTGCAGCAAGGGTTTCGGACCCTATTCTCCTTCCTCCACGCATGCGAGAGAGAGAGAGTAGGGCTGGCTATTGAGTCACGGCTCGATGAGCCAGGCTCGGGCTCGGCTCGATAAGGGCTCGTGAGCTTGGCTCATTAAGGTATTAAGCCGAGCTCGAGCCAGATTTTTGGGCTTGATAGCTTATCGAGCCGAGCCTGAGTCGAGCCTTGCTCAGCTCGATAACTCAATAACGGGCTCGATAAGGAATATATATATTCTATTTGTGAAACTACAATGATTTTTATTTTTATTTGTATTACTTTTGCAACATTATTAATGGTGGATTATGTGTTTATGTTGTTTATGTAGCAACAATGTTGGATGGACTATGTTGTAGACTTGGATTTTCTACCTTTTATCTATGTTAATCTAGGTTATAGTTAGAAATTTAGTATTTTTTTCTTTTTTATTAACAAGCAGAATGTTACAATATATATTATAATTTAACTTTTATATACAACTCGGATGGGGGCCTACTGGTAAGGTGGATGATCTTTAAAAAGGAGGTCTCAGGTTTGAGCCCAGGCAAAATACTTTTTCACCAAAAAACAACTATTTCTTTAACGAGCCTGAATAGGCTCGAGCCCAGACCAGGCTCGATAAGAGGCTCGGTCTCGATAAAGGGCTCGGCTTAAGACTTATCGAGCTGGCTCGATAAGGGCTCGAGCCCACCGAGCTCGAGCCCGAGCCCAGCCCTGGCTCGGCTCGTTAGGCTCGATAGCCAGCCCTAAGAGAGAGGCTGAGCGGGAGAGAGAACGCACCAGCAGTCCGGGCTCGAGAAGAGCGGCTAGGGAAAAGGTTTTGGAGTTGCAGTTTGGGCGAGCTTGGGAGCAGTTGGAGGTCGTTGAGAACGAACTCAAGGAAGTCGAGTCATCGCTTTGGGTCTTCATCTGAGAGTCCTTCATGGAAGCCATCTATTCTTCTTTATTTGAACACATTTGGTATAGTTAGATACCTAGGGATAGTTAGCAACTTGTTGAAAAACTATCATTGTGCTAGTGGCTTGTATCTCGATTTTGTTGGGCAACAAAATCGAAAGAACATTTGGCTCGCCGTGACCGTAGTGGATTAGTTGCCGGTCTTGCCCCGTGGTTTTTCCCTTGCTCACATCGAGTAAGGGTTTTCACGTAAAAATCTTCGTCTCGTGTGGTTGCTTGTTGCGATTGCTTGTGTGCTTGATTATCATTATTGCCATTGAGTTCCCGTGTGGGGAACACATATATTGTGTGTGCCATCTTTGCTGCAGTACAAGAAAGGGATTTAGGGATACTTCCTTAACATCCTCAACAAGTGGTATCAGAGTTCAGGTTGAGCAAAATGGGTAAAGATGATGAAGGCACAATGATTAAGCTCACAAGCAGTAATTGATAGATTTGGAAGGCCAAGATGGAAGACATTATATATTGCAAGGACCTCCACGATCCGGTGGAGGGAGAGAGCACCAAGCCGGAGAACATGTCTGCAAGTGAGTGGACAAAGTTGAATCGAAAGGCCATTGGAACCATTCGGAAATGGCTTGACATGTCAGTTTTCCATCACGTGGCTGAGGAGACAAATGCAAAGGAGTTATGAGACAAGTTGTCCGAGCTCTATGATCAGAAAACCGCAACCAACAAGGCTTTCTTGATAAGGAAGCTTGTGAACTTGAAGTACAAAGATGGAACCAAAGTGGCAGAGCATTTGAATGACTTCCAAAACATAATCAACCAGTTGATTTCCATGGGTTTGACACTTGATGATGAGTTGCAGGCACTTCTCTTGTTGGGTTCATTGCCAGACAGTTGGGAGACTCTGGTAGTCACCGTGAGCAACTTTGCGAAGGACAGCAAGTTGACCATGGCTATGGTCAAGGGCAGTCTCCTCAATGAGGAGATTAGACGTCGCTCATCCGGAGAGACATCCTCCTCTTCACATGTGTATGCAGTTGAGAGGAGAGGAAGATCTAGTAGCAGAGGAAAGTCATATGAGAGGCAGCAATCCAGAGACAAGTCCAAGGGCAGAGGAAAGTGTCACCATTGCCAGAATCCCGATCACTGGAATAGAGATTGCAAGGTTTGGAAGAGAGAGCAAGATGAAGCCACGAAAAATCAGAAAAATAAATATGGTAATGTAGCTGCAGTTGTGGCATATGAAAGTGCAGAAGAGGTGATTCTCACCATCCAGGATCAGTGTTTGCATGCAGGGAATGATTTGGAGTGGGTTGTTGATACGACCGCCTCCTATCATGTAACTCCACACAGGGAGTTCTTTACCACCTACACCAGTAGTGATTATGGGAGAGTCTTGATGGGTAATGAAAGTTACTCTAAGATCATTGACATGGGCACCATCTCGATTCAGACAGATGTTGGGTACTCAATGACTCTTCAGAATGTGAGGCGCATTCATGATGTGCGACTTAGCCTTATATCTGGTTCACAACTAGATAGTGAAGGTTACCATCTAAAGTTTGGAGACAACAAGTGCAATAAGCAAGGGTTCTCTCATCATGGCTAGAGGCAGCTTGTGTCACACGCTCTACATGACTAGAGTGAAGGTTATGGATGGCAGTTTGTGTGCTAATGAGGCATATACTTCAGATTTATGGCACCGTCGGCTTAGCCACATGAGCCAGAAGGGCTTGCAGCTTCTGAGCAAGAAAGAGTTGATCCTCTACCACAATGACATCACATTGTCTCGTTGTGATGCATGTGAGGTTGGGAAGAGCAGGAGTGTGCCATACAGAGCCAGATCCAAGATGAAGAGAGAACTTCTACAGCTGGTTCACTTAGACGTTTGTGGTCCCATGGACACAACCTCTTTGGGAGGCAACAAGTATTTTGTCACCTTCATTGATGATGCATCTAGGACGGTGTGGGTGTATGTGCTGAGATCGAAGCATCGGGTATTTTATTGCTTCAAGAAATTCCATGCCATGGTTGAGCGCGAGAAAGGGAAATTGTTGAAGTGATTACGCACAGACAATGGGGGAGAGCACACCTCCCATAGCTTTCAGGGCTATTGTGCAGAGCACGACATCATGCATGAGAGGACAGATCCAAGCACACCCCAGCACAATGGCCTTGCTGAGAGGATAAACAGGACCATTGTTGAGAGAGTTCGTTGCATGTTGAAGACAACGAAGTTGCCCAAGACCTTTTGGGTTGAGGCGGTTCGCACCGCATGTTATTGATCAACCGATCTCCATCAGTTCCTTTGGGCTTTCAGATTCCAGAGCGTGTTTGGACAGGAAAGGACCCCTCATATGCTCATTTGATGGTGTTTGGATGCAAAGCATATACGTTGATACCCAAGGAGCAGAGGAAGAAGTTGGATGACAAGGCAGTGCCTTGTATTTTTCTGGGCTATGGAGATTAGGAGTTTAGATATCGTCTTTGGGATTCAAGGAAGATGACAGTAACCAGACACAGGGATGTGATTTTCTATGAGAATCAAACGTTAGCTGAGGACACCACTGAGAGTGGTGATGCAGATGAGTTCCCCATAGATGATGATAGTGATGAGGACACGAATCCCTCTCCAGTACAGGGTACAGGCGGAGAGGATGAGCAACTAGAGCAACACAAGCCAGATGCAGACCCCATTGATGCAGGTCCAGGGGACTTGGGGCGGGGGGGGGGGGGGGGGGGCAGCCTCATCCACTTGCAAACACAACAGAGCCTCAGATCATGAGATCTGAGAGGACACGCCAGCCATCATCCCGCTACCCCACTTCTAGGTATGTGATGCTTACAGATGCAGGTGAGCCGTACACCTTTGAGGAGGCACAAAATGCACAAGGACAAGGGTCATTGGCAGAATGCAATGAATGAAGAGATGCTATCTCTCAAGAAAAACCACACTTATGATCTTGTTGAGCTTCTAAAGGGAAAAGAGTCTTGAAGAACAAATGGGTCTACAAGCTGAAATCAGATGACAACGACAAACAAGTGAAGTATAAGGTCAGATTGGTGGTGAAAGGGTTCAACCAGAAGGAAGGAGTGGACTATGATGAGATCTTCTCCCCAGTGGTGAAGATGACTCCAGTGAGAATGGTACTAGTACTTAATGCTAGCATGAACCTTGAGCTGGAGCAGATGGATGTGAAGACATCGTTTCTTCACGGTGATTTAAAGGAAGAGATCTACATGGAGCAACCACAGGGATTTCAAGAGAAAGGGAAAGAGAACATGGTCTGCAGGTTGAGGAAGAGTCTTTATGGCTTGAAGCAAGCACCGAGACAGTGCTACTTGAAGTTTGATGCATTCATGGTAAAGCAGGGCTTCAAGAGGACTACAGCTGTCCCATGTGTATATGTCTGTCGCCTTTCCAATGACAAGTTCGTCATTCTTTTGATCTATGTGGATGATATGTTGATTGTAGGTCATGATTCAAACCTCATTGCAAAGCTCAGAGAGAACTCTCCAAGGAGTTTAAGATGAAAGATTTGGGCAAGGCAAGCCACATCCTTGGATGCAGATTACAAGAGACAGGAAGAAGCGCATGTTGTGGTTATCACAAGAGAGCTATGTTGAACGCGTGTTGGAGCGGTTCAACATGAAGAATGCAAAGCCTGTCAGTACACCCTTAGCCTCTCATTTCAAGCTGACCAAGGAATCATGTCCATCCACTTCTGAGGAGAAAAAAGAGATGGCCAAGATCCCATATCAGTCTGCAATTGGGAGCCTCATGTATGCGATGGTTTGCACTAGACCCGACATAGCCCATGCAGTGGGCGTGGTGAGCAGATTCATGTCCAATTCGAGGAAGGACCATTGGGAGGCCGTGAAATGGATTTTGAGATACTTGGGAGGGACCTCAAGTATGTGTCTTGTGTTTGGGAGGTCAAATCCCAAACTTTGTGGCTACACTGATGCAGATATGGCAGGTGATATGGACCAGAGAAAGTCTACCTCAGGGTACAGTTTCACATTTGTAGGGGGAGCCATATCATGGCAGTCTAAGCTACAGAAATGTGTTGCTCTCTCGACTACCAAGGCAGAATACATAGCAGCAGCAGAGGCTGGGAAAGAAGTGTTGTGGCTACAACACTTTCTTGGTGAGTTTGGATTGGATGACAGTGAGCCAGTTGTGCTTTGTGATAGCCAGAGCGCTATAGACCTGAGCAGAGTACCATGCACCACGCTCGCACAAAACACATTGATGTGAGATACCATTGGCTGAGGGATGTAATTGATTAGAAGCAGCTCATGTTGAAGAAGATTCACACTTATGAGAACCCCTCAGACATGTTGACCAAAGCAGTCACTTGTGACAAGATTCAGCTCTGTAGAGAGCTGAGCGGTGTCACTTCTTCTTGATCTCCATCACTGGGCCACACCTCCCTGTTGGGTATGGAGGGGGAGGTTGTTGGGTATTTTTGAAGTTTTCCAGACCCAACTTGGGGGCTGCATTTTGCCACTTTTGTAGGGGCTTCTTTGATATGTTTCCTGCAAGTGGGAGTCCCCATCGGCTACCTCATTCCCAGGGATCAAATCCCTAATCGGGGGGATGCAATTCGACCTGCTATTCCCAATTCTAGGAAGCACCAGAGCAGCCCCATTCGCTCCTTCATCCAGCCGATTCCAACAACAAACAGGAGCTGCTGCAGCAAGGGTTTCAGACCCTATTCTCCTTCCTCCACACACGCGAGAGAGAGGTCGAGCGGAAGAGAGAACGCACCAGCAGTCCGGGCTCGAGAAGAGCGGATAAGGCAAAGGGTTTAGAGCTACAGTTTGGAGTTGCAGTTTGGGCGAGCTTGGGAACAGTTGGAGGTCGTTGAGAACGACCTAAAGGAAGCCGAGTCATCGCTTTGGGTCTCCATCTGGGAGCCCTTCAGGGAAGCCACCAATTCTTCTTGATTTGAGCACATTTGGTATAATTAGATACCTAGGGACAGTTAGCAACTTGTTGAAAAACTATCATTGTGCTAGTGGCTTGTATCTCAGTTTTGTTGGGCAATAAAACCGAAAGAACATTTGGCTCGCCATGATCGTAGTGGATTAGTTGCCGGTCTTGCCCTGTGGTTTTTCCCTTGCTCACATCGAGTAAGGGTTTCCACGTAAAAATCTTCCTCTCGTGTGGTTGCTTGTTGTGATTGCTTGTGTGCTTGATTATCATTGTTGTCATTGAGTTCCCGTATGGGGAATACATATATTGTGTGTGTGCCATCTTTGCTGCAGGACAGGAAAGGGATTTAGGGATACTCCCTTAACATCCCCAACACTTATTCCCAGTAATAGTGGTATTTGCATGCCTTTAGGTAGCTTTTTCTCCTAACTCTTTCGTAGGAGTGACACCACCTCTTGGATAGGCTTTTTCACTATTAGAGTGACCTCGCTCTAATACCACTTGTAATGTTCCTAGCCTATAACTGGACCGATTTTGAGACTATCTGTCCGCAAAGCTTGTTGGGTTTTGTGCCCAACTATGTCTCTTGATCACACCCCAAAATACTTAAATCAAAGTTATTTAGTAGTGGGCTCCACTACTAAATAACCCATCATTATACTTTGTGATAACTAGGTGTAGGATTGTATTTGAGGTGTTACAATATCCCTCCATCTTTTTTTTATTTACCTTGCGTGACAATCCATGATGATGGCTATAAATGTCAAGATAATATTTTTCATCATATGAGTAATCAACAAGCTCTTCTCACCGTAATGTTATTCATTTGTATATTAAAAATACATATAAATATATGCAACACGTGTGTATGCTAAAGTTGATCGACAATTTTACGAACCTGACCCATAGCAAACCAACCTTATCATATCAGATACGATACATTTACCTCCGAATCTTAATCAAACTTTTAACGAATCGAATCAGTTGCGAACCAAATTCCACCTGGCATAAGTTGAAAATGAAGTGCTGGATTTAACCCTTGATCTACAGACAGCCCACTTGCATAAGATTTCTTGCAAATTAAATACATGCTTCGCAGGAAATACAATTTTCTTAGCTACCTTATAAGAAACAAATCACAGGTAATATCTAAACCCAAGACGAAAGCATAGAACGATATATACTCCACCTTTTGGCAAAGCCGAATTATTATTCCCAACAAGATTAGAGGGCGTAGAACAGATTCTGGTTTTGCTTAAAATAAAATTATAATCTTTGAGTGGTTTTCAGCCTCTTAGATGCCGCCAAGCGTCGGCTCCTCATGCGCACACTAATAAACAAACAGGAAGAAGATAGATATACGCATATGTTCTACATGAGCATCTCGGCCTCCTGCATCTATAAATTTACGTCACTCAATCCTCCTCAAATCCCCACAGACCAACAAGTAGTGATCCATCATCACCTGCATTCCAGCTCCGCAGATCCCGCACTTCAACGTCGTCGCCGATGACGAGGGCAGCGGTGCGCGATCCCCTGGTGGTCGGCAGGGTCGTAGGCGACGTGCTCGACCCCTTCACGCGCTCCTACTCGCTCAGGGTCGCGTACGGCGGTAGGGAGATAAGCAACGGTTTCGAGCTCAGAACCGCATCCGTCTCGTCGCCCCCGCGTGTCGAGGTCGGCGGCGATGACCTCCGAACCTTGTTCGCATTGGTGATGGTGGATCCCGATTCGCCGAGCCCGAGCAACCCTACGTCGAGGGAATACTTGCATTGGTATTACCGACTTCATCGTATTGTTCTGTGTCTTTAAGACTATACACATATATCGTAATCGCTCGCTTATGAACTGGATGCATGCAGGTTGGTGGTCAATATCCCCGGAACAACTAGTGCGAGCTTCGGTGAGACTCTGAAAGTCTTGCGGCTTTTTCTACGTGTGATTGTTGAAACACAGAATATGAGAACAATTTTTTTGGAATAATCTTTACCGAGCAAAGCTGTTCTGCTTTTCGGGTCAAATTAATTGTATTTTCGCACTTTATCCTGATTATTTTAACAAAAAGCGCCTCCATATGCCTCGGCGTTCTCTTAGAGAGGGCCCATCCAACAGCGATGGCAGCTTCATTAAATCCTATATATATATATATATATATATATATATATATATATATATATTATAGATAAAGAAGAGCATATAAGCTAACAGATACTCGAACTGGACTGTGGTGGCAGGGCAAGAAGTGGTGAGCTACCAGGGTCCCAGACCGACCGCGGGAATCCACCGGATCGTCTTCATCCTCTTCCACCAGCCGAGCCGGCTGACGGTGCATGCACCTGGTTGGAGGGAGCAGTTCAACACGAGGGACTTCGCGGAGTATTACGACCTCGGCCTCCCTGTCGCTGCTGTCTATTTCAACTGCCAGAGGGAGGCTGGGTCAGGCGGCCGACGCTTTCTTTGAAGCTGAAGCACCGGGCCGGCATGGGACGATTTCAAACATTCTAGTTTTATACAAGTATATGTCACCACTTTCCGAGCGGAAGTGTTTATATCAAAGTAGATCCTTACTGTTACAGCAGGTGTTGTAACACATGGGAGCTGCTGGATCACCATCGAGATACGCACCAGCCTTCGAGGGCCATCCGATGGTGATCCAACGACTCCCCTGCGTTAAATCATCTGCTGTAACAGCATAGGATCAATCTGCCTCCGTGTTTATACATATGTAAATTCAAGGTCCCTCTATGTAATAAAACTTCTAGTTTGATCATATTATTTTAGGGATTTTTACACATGTACCCATATATTTTAGGGATCATATACAATTATGTCACGGTAATGTATACAGGGGCATGTGTGATAACGGAAGGGCTATAGCGTAAATTTTGTACAAATACAGGGGCAGACGTGTAATTTCAAAAGATAGGTCGGACACAGGTGTAAAATTCTTATATTTTAATAGGTTTGATTCTGATGAACATTGGTTCTATCTATCTTTAGCAAAGGCTCTCGTGTACTATGGATGACAATAATTCAATACTGTATAACGGTGTATGTGTACTGTAGATGACAATAATTTAATACTGTAAGGATTCGTGCTATATTTTCTGATATAAAATTTCTAAGAGCCAAAATAATTTGTTGTTAAATTATTTTTACTTGAAACTCGCAATGAAAATAGTATTTGTTGCTTTTCTTAGCAAGCAATGGACCTTACCACATATGCCTATGCGATAAGTATGCCGAACCACATTCTTTATGCAGTGCATTATGTTGTCTACACATCATATTCGGCCGCATAAAAGACATATTCAGTCCGCATTCTAGATATAGTCAATATATATCTTAAACTTCAATAATGATTTTTATTAGCAGTTGCAATATCATGTAGAGAGAAAAATACTAATGCTTACATATATGCCATGTCTACATAAGTTTATTGTCACAATTTGTGAGCTTACCTTGACTTCTATTTTTAAATCTTGAAGAAAAATAAAAACCACAAAATCGCATATGCCATGCATATTCTCCCGCGTACCGCATAGTCGTTGTGGATGGTGCTCTTCCGAGCCCACGAGGAGCATGTTTATAAAAGATCTATTTGGATAGGGAAAATTTTACATCTCATTCCCTTTGGTGTTGGTCATGGCTCATACTGGCTACGTGTTGACACTCAGGTTGGACAGAACACAAGTAAAAGAAGTGTGCAACCCTAATTTTCTCCCTCTCTGTGTGTGTCGACAGCAACATCAGCTCCCTCCCCTCCTTCCAACTCCCTGGTCTAGCCTTGGACAGACAAACTATGGGAACTATCTTCTCCAACCCTGTCTTTTATCTTGTTTAGTTTTAGTGCTTTGGTTGATAGACCTATTTGAAGGGATTAGCTTTGAGTATCTCGTCGAAGGGAGAATGATTCTTTTCACCAAGTATAATGGAGAAGTTTTGAGTTGAAGTGACCCCGTGATTTTTCACCATCCACCATTTTTCGTATTTTTCGCGTTAAATCCATGTGCATTATTGTGGTTGCATATTGTGATTGTGGTTCATTGTTTGACTTGTTGCTTGTTGTGATTGCACTTGTTATTCGCCTAGGTATTTGAACACTGCTTCCATAGCAATGGTGGGAATTAATTTCCCAATATAGTGGTACCAGATTTGTGTTCTATGGCAGATCACATGTCGGATTTTGGTTGAGCCGGATGATTAGTTTAGATGTAGCTAAAAAGAGTTTTTGTAAGAACTAGATGAAAGATCTCTTATATATGAAGGTTATGCTCCTTCCGATTTCTCCATCAAAACCCTAAAACCAAGTCCGGGACGAATGAGATTTTGAATCACGAGCAAGTATGCAGTGTTATTAGAGAATTCTTTGATGAGAATATCTACAACCACATTCAAGATGAGGGTCATGCTCTAAGCTTGTGGTTGAAGTTAGAAATCTTTATGCATCCAAAATGGGAAGTAACAAATTGGTCCTTTTCAAGAGATTGGAGAATCCGTGATTCAAGGAGTCATGTAAACTTCCTCCTCTAGATCACCATAGAGGAATACATTCTTCATTTCAAGTTGAGAGATGGGGAAATTCTTGTTGGATGCAATTGATGTTGCAAAAAACATCTAACTAGGTCATTTAGTCGGTATGTTTAGTCTAGTTGGAGGGGAAGTGGTGGCCGACTCGACCAGGACTAATCAATCACTATTCAACCAAGGATTAGCCGACCAGATTAGTCAGCCATTTTTTCATATGGACAACATTTTTTCCCTTTTCTACTGATTTTATAAAGCAAACTTAATCTAAGATGCCTAATGTTCAATTGGAACTCAATTGTTTCCTTTATTTTGATGTGATAATATAGAAAATGTACCAATATACATGAGGAACATGTATTTAAAATATTATTTATATATTTTAAATAATTGAAAAATATAGAACCATCTAGATCTCTTTAGTCACCGACTGCTATTAATCCTTAGTCAGTGACTCGGCTGACTAAGCACCGATCACTGACTTTTGCAACCTTGGCTACAACAGATAGAATACTGCAAATAGATCACATCCTTGCCACATGAAAGGTCTCAAAGTAGTCGACACCGTAGGTTTGAGTGAACCCTTTGCTACATGCCTTAGTTTCAACATGTCAATAGAACATTTGGAAAGTGTTTGATCAAGACCCATATGCAGACAACAGGGGTAACGCTTAGAAAACATGCTATAATGTCCCAGATGCCCCTGGAAATAAGCGCATCCATCTCCTCGTCCACAACGTGTTTCCAACCATGATCCTGAAGGGCACTGCATTGATTACAAGGAACAATGATCACCATGAGAGCATAGCATATGTAAAACTCTAGCTACAACTAGATAGATTATCACTAGAAGTAAAATGTGTCACGGGATATAGAGTAAATTACCTTTTGGGTTGCCATAGTGCAATGGGGAGTTCTAAGAGTATATTTATATTTGCAGTGGTGGGGTCACTGGAAGAAGGCACATTATCCTGCAAATAAAGAACATGTAAAGAAACAAAATCAGGCTATATAGTGTACTTCCTTTAGTAGAAAATATGAGGAAGCCCTAAGGGAATATCACTCACATACTGAGTGAAGTAACTAGTATGTTCAAAGAATGTGACATCGATTGATATGTGGTAGTGATGACTAACATGATCATAACACATACACCGCTTTTGGGTCTGAGTACCCAAGGAAGACATACTTAATGGCATGAGCTGACAACTTGTCACTAGTATGGAAGTTGTGAACTAAGACCGTTCAACTAAAATCTGCAGAGGTAGGAGAAATGGCTCATCATCTATGAAAAGAAGTAAGAAGGGAGTGACTCATTTGAGAACTGGACAAGGTACCAATTGATAAGGTACATGGCAGTAAGAATAGCACCACCTCAGTTGGTTTTAGGGACTCTCATGTGAGTAAGGAGGGTTCTGGCAATGTCTAGAAGATGACGAGGTTTCTATTCTGCCACCATTTTGTTGCAAGTTGTACGGATATGAGGTCTAGTGGAGGGTACCTAGAGTGGTAAAGAAAGTGATAAAGTCCTGTCGAACAAACTCAAGAGCATTTTAAGTCTTGAAAGCATTAACACATGCAAAGAAAGAAGTTTTTATGAGCTAAAAGGATTTGACAATTTTATTTATTTCTGACGTTCTTATCAAATACATTCAAGAGGATTCATTGTAATCATAAAAAAATAGCAAAATACTTGTGACCTCCACAGTACGGACTAGACAAGGTCCATAAATGTCAAAATGGATTAAAAAGAAAGGCGAGGAACTACGAGGCTCAATCCTCCCAGAAAAAGAGTCCTGATGATATTTTTTGAACTGGCAAAATTCACACTCGGAAGTCTTCAACAATGACAATTTTGGAAATATCTGAGGATGGCTCTGACAGAGGGATTACCAAGATGAAAACACCAAAGGAACGTGTCAGTAAAAATCGAGACAACACTAGTAAAAATGAAGTCAGCAAGCATATATCGAGATAGTACAGTCACTCTTCTCATGATCCCCATCAAAGATCTACACGGTCCAGATGTCTTGAAAATAACAGTAGTGCTCATCAAAAATCACTCTGCAGTTCAGTTCAACACATAATCTATGAACAAACAGTAAGCTCAACGGAAAGGAGCACAAAAAACTCTAGAAAGTTTGAGTTTGGAGGAAAACTTCATATGACCAACGACGTTAATGGAAGAATGAGCATTGTTGGCTAAATGATCTGACTTCATAGTAGAAAAAGGTTTGATGAGATCGGCAAACAACCTTCTCCAATCAAGTAAGTAGATGCACATAATCCAAAATGGAGTTGATACAGAAGTAGAGTTGGCTAAAGTGCCTAAGATTGTAGCCAGATTCACAGGTGGATTCTCACAAGTGGGAGAATTCGGAAGCATTTGCATGAGTTTGGAGTAGTCTACAATAGAACTTGGATCGTCCACCCACTTGGGTCCTGATCATCTCCATAGTCAGTAGTGTAGAGGTCAGTATTCAATGTTCAATCAGAGGGATCACTGATGGTATTCAGAAGAATATCCAAAACTACTCGGTTATGTATTTTTTAATTATTTTAAATGTAAAAATATGTCTTATATATTCTTATATATTTATACATATATGATCATCAATCAACAAGAATCCAAGATAAAGGTACCAACTAACAAGTTAAATATATAGAGCTTTAACATTTTTGGTGATATCGAAATAAATGAGAATTTTAAAAAAATAGTATTGTGTTGTAATAATCAACCGAATATTCAAAGCCGAAGATTCGAGATGGACCTAATATTGACTGAGTAGCAATATTCTATTCGATCACCTCACCGAATAGAATATTCAATCCAAATAGTCGGCCATTTCGTTGAATATTGCAACAGTGATCATAGTTGCATCATAGATAGACGATGAAACCACGTTAACCTGCGGCGGTTTGCCAAACTTTGCCCAAAACCTCTCAGATGGCTGGTTAGATATGTGGTGATGAATGCACGGAGCACAGTCTAGGTCAGAATCATGGTCTCGATCTCCTCAGGACCTATATCGATTGCCTCTTCCAGATGACGCAAGAACAGCATAGTTCCCTGCAGGTTGTGGAGGATAAGTATGTCCAATAGAGATCTCATGCTGCTATAGTCGAGCAAAGATGACCTTGATGGATGGAAGTGTATCGGACGTGAGAAATTGGTCCTTTACGGTATGATAACGAGGATGACTATCAGTAAGAAAGCTATAGATTTCCACTCAAATCCTTCTACCACATGTTTGGTGCAACAGACCGGCTGAAAGATGACAAGTTATCCATAAACTGATGAGTCTAAGAAGCAGATCAAATCTGAATGTAGATGTTTACAAGTCAAAACTTGGTAATCTGCTGAGAATATGTATGTACCATTTCATCCCACATGTCCCTCGCAGAGTCCTTGTACAGCAGATTGGCACAATGCGGAACTCGATGTTGTTGTCATGACCTAATAATTGCCCCCAAGTCAGTACTCATAGTCTTCTATTTCCTTTGGAGGTTCCTTGGTTAGAATATATATTTTCCTCTAACCGCCGATGAATACCTTGAAGGTCCGAGACCACAACAAATAGTTATTTACGCCATTGAGTTTGATAGAAGTGCGCAGCAGCGCCTGACCAATGACTCATGCATTTGGACAACAAGATCATGCGGATTTAACCCTGGAGCTGTCAGACAACATACTTGTATAACATTTTTTTGCAAATTAAATAATGCTTCATAGTAGCTCATAAGAAACAAATCACAGCTAATCTTAATCCAAAATAAAAGTATAGAATGATATATACTCTACCTTTTGGCAAAGTCAAATTATTATTCTCAACAAGATTAGGGACGTAGATCTGGTAAAAAAAGGTTC
This sequence comes from Ottelia alismoides, assembly GCA_037367405.1. Taxonomy (NCBI): domain Eukaryota; kingdom Viridiplantae; phylum Streptophyta; class Magnoliopsida; order Alismatales; family Hydrocharitaceae; genus Ottelia; species Ottelia alismoides. The sequence continues at coordinate 1,272,662 of JAZKJV010001355.1, read as the reverse complement.
TATTTTGTTTAGAACAAAAGTATAATCTCCGAGTGGTTTGCACCCTCTTAGATGCCGCCAAGTGTGAGCTTCTAATGTGCAGCACACTAACAAGCAAATAGGAAGTAGATACAGGCATATGTTCTGCATGAGCATCTCAGGCACCTGCATCGAACTGAGAAGCATCTGTCTAGTCACCGCCACGTTTCGAGGTCGGCGACAATGACCTTAGAACCTTGTTCACATCGGTAATGGTCGATACAGATTCACCGAGCCCGACCAACCCTACGTCGAGGGAATTCTAGCACTGGTATCACCGAGTTCGTCGTGTTGTTGTGCATATTTATGCAGGTATATCTAAATCGTTCGCTTACAAACTGGATGCATGCAGGTTGGTGGTAAACATACCCAGGACAACCAATGAGAGCTTTGGTGAGTGAGACCCTGAAAGTCTTGCGGCTTTTTCTATGTGGTTGTGAAAGACAGAATATGGAATGGATCTGTTCCACCTCTGTGGAGGAATGAGAACAAATTGGTTGGAATAAGCTTTTCTGAGCAAAGCTATTTTGCTTTTCGGTCAAACTATTTGTATTTTCAGACCAAGTGCCTCCATTCAAATCGGTCTTCTCACAGAGAGGGCCCATCCAATATCTTGGTTTAAGTACTGGATATAGGAGAGGAATATGTAGATGTCTTTAAAAAAAGAAGAGCATACAGGTTACTCAATTCGAACAAAAGCTTACCTGTGTGTGGAATGTCTTGGCAGGGTAAGAAGTGGTGAGCTACCAAGGTCCTCGACAGACTGCGGGCATCTATCGGATCATCTCCATCCTCTTCCGCCAGCCGATCCAGATGGCGGTGCACGCACCGGGTCGGAGGGAGCAATTCAACACGAGGGACCTCGCTGAGTATTACGACCTTGGCCTCCATGTTGCTGCCGTCCATTTTAACTGCCAGTGGGAGGTCGGCACCGGGTCGGCATGGGATGATCTAAAACATTCCAGTTGTACAAGTATGCTACCACTTTCTGGATGGAAGGTTTATATATGTGAAATCAAGGTCCCTCTCCTAATAAATCTTCTGCTTTGAGTATATACTTCAGGCATTTTTTACATTTGTAGGGGCATAAGTGTGATAACGGAAGGACTATGCTGTAAATTTTGTCAGAAATACAGGTGCATAAATGTAATTGCCAAAAGGACAGAGAAACAATTGTGAAATCCCTATATTTTAATAGGTTGATTCTGATGAAAACCGGTTCCATCTGGTGCATATTTATATCGTTGTGTGCGAGTGTGTACTGTGGATGGCAATAACTTTATACTGTGGAGATATGACAGCTAATAATTTAAGGAGAGTTTTCTGATATAAATTTCAAACAACGAATATAATTCGTTAATAAATTATCTTTTCTTGATATTCATCATTTGTTGCTTTTTTTCTAGTAATGTACCCACTTAAATGGTCTGGTGGTAGTGCAGCATGCTTATCACTCAAAAGATCAGGGTTCAAATTCCCCCTTGTGAGGGTTGCATTAGGTAGTCGACAGTCAGCATAAAAAAAAGTTGAATCTTTCAACATGGATTTGAGCAAGAATCCTTGTAGCCGACCCTACTTATAGTGGGAGAAGGCTTTGACATTTGACAATGAACCTTATCATATATGCCTATGCAATAAGTAAGCCGAACCACATTTGCTATGTCGTGTATTATGCGGTCTACACCGCATATTCTGTTGTATAAACCGCTTCAGTTTTCAATCTAGATAGAGCTGATATAGGGCTTAGACTTCAATATTTATTTTTAAGGTTTTTATCACGTATGCCTCTCTTAAATATTGCAATATCAATTATGCCCATCCCTTTTTTTGTAATATCAGTTGCGTCCCTGAATTCTTGCTCTGTTATCACTTGTGCACTTCCGTTAGTTTGACCGTTAATGAATTGAGCTAAACCATGGTTTATTCAAACTATGATGTGGGCAAGAGGGGTAAAACTGGAAACCATCATCTTCTTCCTCATTTTCTTGAGCAGGTGACGAAGACCGACCCCAAACGACCATCCATCCACGTCCTCTGCCTCCCACCTCCGGCTCCCTTCCCCTCCAGCTCCCTCCATCCTGCAGCCCCATCCTCCTCTGCCTCCCCCAATCTGTTACCCCGACCTCCGCCCCAACCACCTCTGGCCCGCCCCTCCTCCGCCCCCGGCTTCCACCCCATGCAGCCCCTCCTCTGTGCACCCCCTCCTGCGCTAGGGTTTTTTCATATTATTCTTGCACAAAGAGCTAGTTTTCCATCTCCGGGCATCTTTTAATGGAGAAGTTCATTCATTCTGTGTTCACCTGCTACTCTTCACTCCTATCCATTTCATATCATCACATGATCTCTGTTGTAATGCCTTATTCAATCACCTGCATGCTTATCATCAAATCTATTTTGAGCTTTGATTCGCCATTCACCTCCATCCTAAATCTGAACTTACAACCAATCCGTGCTCAAAGGGCTCGTGAATCGTCATCTTTTCGTTGCATGTCATGGAATCCATCAAGGTCAAATGAAAGCATCTCCTGGAGCTGATATAATCTAGTACTTGTGTCACGCCCCATCCCGCTAGTTGAGCCAAGCGCAACAAAAATCCAAACTTTTCTTCTTTCTCATAACAAGCATGATACATAAACTCCTTTCTCAAACATTTCTTGAAATCATCATCAAAATATATTCATCTATAACAAAGAAGTCCAAAATGATCATCCATAGATTAAAAAAACTTCTTTAAACATTAAGAACTGGTATCTTTACAAACTATCACTTACAATAGTAAGCAATCTTCCCATCACATAGTCATGTTTCTTCTAAGTTATACAACTCTTGAAGTACGAAAAATTGTCAAAAAATTCAAAATATGATATAAGATGGTACAATCTCCACCTACTATGTAGTATCTTTGGCCCTCCTAAGATTCTTGCCAAGGTATATATGTAAATAATAATAAATAAAGGAGGGTTGAATCTAAACTCAATATAAACCTAAGACCAAGTGAATGTGTCTCAAGTATTTTGGTAAGAAAATAAGGACTATTTCTGAAGCAACTTTGCATAAAACATAGAAACATTTGATAAAAATGCTTTAATAAACAAAACTTGAAACTTTTTCAATATGTTGTAAAAACATTCAACCTTCAACAAGAAATAACTGCACATAATCTAATTCTAGTTGTTAAAAGTATTGCAAATCTATAGTTACTAGTCATAACCATTGCATTAACACCACTATAGCTAGTTGCACTAAGTCCATGAACGTTGAAACAAACTGAATAATACGCCTAGACAACCCCAAAGGCAAAAGAACACCTTGCATACGACCAAAAGCCTTCACCCAGCATACGACCAAAAGCCTTTATGTATACAGAATGGGGACCAAAATTCCTCTGAACCATATCTAATGGCTTCGTCATATCTAATGTAGTGTTTTAAGGTCATATCTAATGACATCACCATATCTAATGGCTAGCTCATAACTTGTTTGAGAGCAACTATAGTGTTCACTTATGTAATTTTTCTTTCTAATTCATAAAAACATAACTTCAAGCTGAAAAGTGTATGATATCTGAATTATACCACTACTGTTAGAGCTATTATATTTACATTTATGTTTGTAACCCTTCGGGTTCCGTAACCACCCGTGACCCTTCGGGTTCCGTAAACCTCTGCGACTCTTCAAGTTCCGTAACCCCCAGTGACCCTTCGGGTTCCGTAACCCTTATACTCTCTAGGGTTTTCTCTCTATATAAGAGTCCCTACCTCTATGGAATAAACATCTCATTTGTCTCTCTTATCAACATGGTATCAAAGCGATGGTCCTAGAACAGAGCCTAATAACCTAAATCCACCGCCACCACACGCCCTCTCTCCTTGCGCGGGACCCCTTGATGAGAGAAGGGGTCCCGCGCAAGGCAGTTCGAGTCCCCAGCAGCACCAGCTGCCACCTCCAACGACACCTAAAGCGTCGCTCGAGGCTCCAACAGCTCCGGTCGCTCCTCCGGCGTCGTCGGCACTGCCTCGAGCCCCCCTCCTCCAACAGTCCATGCTTCACCACAACTTATTTCTCCCAATTTTTATTTCTCCCAACTTCATGTTCCATACTCTTTATTATATCAAGTATGTGAGAAAGGGAGAGTCAGAGATGATTCTTCAAGATGTCTACTGCCCTACCATGACTGACAGACCGACACTACAGAATATTTCTCCCTTCACCGAGCATCGACTTCTTTGTATGGGTGTATACTTCTTTTACGACCTGACTAGTACTCCGCGTTGGACTTCTTTTACAGCGATTCTTCTCCAGGCACGACGGAGATATGTTCCGGTGACCTGCAGGTACGACAGAGATACATTCTAGTGACCTGATATCGCAACGACTCTACAGGCATGGCATAGATATATTTCGATGACCTGAAAGTCGCAGACCCGTCCTCAAGCGAGGTCTTCTACCAGCAGCGAACATATGTTCTTAAGGTGCATCGTGCGAAGATGTGGTGTATAATTTTTCTTTTTGTTACAAGTTGCAGCTTTCTCAGCTCCAGTTTGAGGGGGAGTGTTAGAGTTATTATATTTACATTTATGTTTGTAACCCTTCGGGTTCCGTAACCACCCGTGACCCTTCGGGTTCCGTAAACCTCTGTGACCCTTCAAGTTCTGTAACCCACAGTGACCCTTCGGGTTCCGTAACCCTTGTACTCTCTAGGGTTTTCTTTATATATAAGAGACCCTAGATCTATGGAATAAACATCTCATTTGTCTCTCTTCTCAACAACTACATGAAAACTTTTCTTCTTGCTTATGAAGCTTTTGTTGCACTATTACATAATAGCTAAAGCCTACAAATTCTCAACTTGTATTTTAACCTTCACTATATTAAAAAAAGAAACTAAGCTTTTTCTAACATATATAGAACTTAAAACCTCATATTATTGCAAACACAAGATCTAAATACACCATGGCTAAAACTTATTTGATTTCCACTTAATTAAGACATGTATAGTTGTATAATCTACATATATCTAGAAGCTTTAACATTAAATTTAGTGATCAAAATATGGATGAATATTGAAAAAAGTACTTGAGAGACCACTTACCTTCGATTTGATGTTTATGTCTCTTAACAAGTGTATATCGATTCACCAACCAAAATGGATTCGCCTCCTATGTAGTAGAAAGAAAATTAATATATGGAATTTGTTAACCCATGTTTATTCATGCATGTGTTGTCTTATCTAAAGATATGATCTCTTCTCTCCATAAAAGGTAATGTTTCTTAAGAAAATTTTGGTAGAGTTTCCTCTTCTAAAAATGATATTTCTTAAGAGAATTTCGATAGAATTTCCACTTAAAGGGTGATGTATCTTAAGAATATTTCAACAAAGGTTGTCCTTAAAAGACGATATTTCTAAAAAAAATTGGCATAGATTCCCTTTATATGTGAAAAAGATGGCTTAGATCTACTAACATCTCTCCTGAAATCTGCAATATGTCATGCTCGCACTATGATCCTTCCTCTACTTGTCGGCAGAGCTTCTCTACGTTCTTCCCAACCACTCTCACCTTCTCTCAACCTCTCTATCAAATTTTGGAGGAACTTGGTTATTTAATGAATGGGTTGGGAATGAGGTAAGGGGGTATTTAGCTAGGTTCAATTGAAATTAAACCATAATTCAATTTTAATTTTTTAAAAAATAATGGCATTGGTTGAGTTGAAACCATGACCTTGGATTACCCATCTTAAGCTCCTAACCAAGTATTCAAGTACAACTTCTAGTATTAAATAGACTTCAAATATAATTGAACTATTGTTATCTTATAAAATATTGAGTTTAAATATTATATTATATATATGTATGTATACACATTTCAATGGTCAGGTGGTAGTGTAATGTGCCTACCATCCAAAAGACCAGGGTTCAAATCCCTCCTTGTGTGGTTGCATTGGTTAGCCGACAACCAGCGTAAAAAATAGTCGGATCTTTCAACATGGATTTGATGTTACACTGTGGGAGAAGGCTTCTCCATTTTTTATTATATATGTATAGCATTTGATGTTACATATGAAAAAATATTACACACATCTAAGAGATTTCAAGTATATTTGAGTGTGTCTTTTATACATGTTTTGATTCATTGTGGTTGGTTTGATTAGCTGGTTCAACAACTTTTCCCCACTAGTTTGGTTTAATCCGGTTTTTAAGAATAATGGCATTATCATTCAATTTAATCGATTTGATTCTATGGTTCAATCAGATCCAACCTTTTCAGTAAGATTTTTAATTTGATCTCTAATTCAGTTACAAAAGCATTGATCTCAACAAGAAAACCATGCATGTAATTGACACAAATTGGGTGAAGCATTGGGCCCAAAGTCTGGCCCGAATTCCAGTCTAGAAAATGCAGCCCTCGAGGGCCATCCATGAGCGATGACTCAATCAACAAGGAAAGGAAAAGAAGGCTGTTGGACAAGTGATGAAAGTCCGTCATCAGCTTGGTCGAAAAGCTCAACCCGAGCTGGACCCACAATTTATTCAGGTCAAACTCAAACCCAGAAGTTAAGGCAATCTCAATGTTGGAAACAGGGCATGGAGACAGTCTATGTTGTGAGGAAAATCTCTCTGATGGCATTGGTAGATCAACACAAAATCGACCAGATATCTGATTGTATACTTGTACTGTATCATCAACTAATGGGTACTAGTGAAAAGTACCTAATGACTTCAAGGTTACTGATCTCTAAAAGGTAGATATTTGGAACTAAAGTTGCCAATGTAAACATAAATGGGATCATAATAATGCTAATAGAAAGATGAACCTTTCATAGACATGACATACCTGAGTAAACAGTCAGGCTCTTTACATTGCGAAATTCAGAAGATGAGCTTTTCCTGCGAATACGTAAACAACTTCAGGGGAAAGTCAATATTGTAAAGAAGTAGGACACAGATTAACAGTAACAATCAATATCCGCTTCCTGACCAATAGACCGCACACCATATGATTACTATGTTATCAATTGTGAATAGAAGAAATACAAATCTATGATATAAGATAGATATGATTTCGGATACGGTTGATGGCTACTGTATGGCCATTAAACTGTTATTTTATTCTTATTACTCATAAGCAGAACCATCCCAGAAAAGTACAATCCAAAGCATGTCCTGATGCCCCCTTTACCTTCTGTTCTCTCACATTGTCACACCCCTTTCAATATGCAATCCTTCTTGCTTACTTTTCGGGCTTCCCGAGTATTTTTCTATGATTGACTTCACTTCAGATTATGTTTAGTTCATGCCAACAGTTCAACCTTTTGAGGGAGCATTAGACATAACAAATACCAAGTGCATATTTGGCATTGGCTTCAGCTGATTATAGGAAGTGTACAATCAATACTGTTGGAGTATATTTCTGTGCAACTGTCTCAGTTCAATGGTTGATGCCTCCTCTAGTGGTCTATTTGCAGACTGAAGTTTTAGCCAAGATACTTTCTGGAAACTCGACCACCTTTTAAAAAACAAAAGGGTGACACACCCCTGATGGGTACTCACCCAACAACATTTATTCAACAAAGATATTAGCAAGTGTGTTGTCCAACTTTTACATAAGCTTGATCTACGAGTCAAAACATTCTCCACATAGTGCCTTTCCCTTTTGAAAACTACGGCATTCCTAGCTAACCAAATTGCAAGTTGTGAAAACTTTTGTCTGATCCGCCTTTGAATGAGGAATTGATGCACCAAAGCTCTTCCAGAATTGTTCATTCCCGGAAGAGTCCATCCATCTAATCTGTTAGAATTATTATATTTACATTTATGTTTGTAACCCTTCGGGTTTCCTAACTCCCTGTGACCCTTCGGGTTCTGTAACCCATGTGACCCTTCAGGTTCCGTAACCCTATGTGACCCTTCAGGTTCCGTAACTCCCAGTGACCCTTCATGTTCCGTAACCCTTGTACTCTTTAGGTTTTCTCTCTATATAAGAGACCCTAGCTTTATAGAATAAACATCCCATCCAATCCCATCTCATTCGTCTCTCTTCTCAGCATGGTATCAGAGCAACGTCCTAGACCAAAGCATAATACCCTAAATCCGCCGCCTCCACCAGCCCTCTCTCCGTCGGCAAGGAGAGAGGGTTGGACCTTCTGCATCGCCTGTGTATTCCATGGTCTCACGCAAGGCAGTCCAAGTCCCCAACATCACCGACAACACCTAAAGCGCCGCCCGAGACTCCAGCAACTCCAACCACATCTCCTGCGTCGTCGACACTGCTTGGAGACCCTCCTCTCCAACAACCCTTACTTCACCACGACTTATTTCTCCCAATATCATCCGTCTTCACCGAGCATCGACTTCTTCGTCAGGGCGTATACTTCTTCTTTTACGACCCGAATACTACTCCGCGCTGGACTTCTTCTACAGTGATTATTCTCCAGGCACGACAGAGATATGTTCCGGTGACCTGCAGGCACGACAGAGATACGTTCCGGTGACCTGATATTGCAGTGACTCTACATGCATGGCAGAGATACGTTCCGGTGACGTGAAAGCCCACAGACCCGTCCTCGAGCGAGGTCTTAAATCAGCGGCGGACATATGTTCTTATGATGCATCGTGTGAAGTTGTGGTGTCTGATTTTTCTTTGTGTTACAAGTTGCAGCTTTCTCAGCTTCAACTTGAGGGGGAGTGTTAGAATTATTATATTTACATTTATGTTTGTAACCCTTCGGGTTTCCTAACTCCCTGTGACCCTTCGGGTTCTGTAACCCATGTGACCCTTCAGGTTCCGTAACCCTATGTGACCCTTCAGGTTCCGTAACTCCCAGTGACCCTTCATGTTCCGTAACCCTTGTACTCTTTAGGGTTTTCTCTCTATATAAGAGACCCTAGCTTTATAGAATAAACATCCCATCCAATCCCATCTCATTCGTCTCTCTTCTCAACATAATCCCCACTTTTCTCCAGATTGTCATGCTGCTTTTGCATCCATAGAAGAGATGATCTATATCTTCCGGAGCTTCTCCACAAATTGGACATGAGGTCGATGAATATGCCACAGAACACGTTCTGAAGAATCTCATAACAAGTTCCTTTCTTCGAAACAACTGTATAAATTTTTTCACCTTGACTGGTGTCTGGTGCTATAGTTTTCCAAATCAGCCTGCAGTCTTTGGCCAGATCAACAGTAGCAGCAGCTGGACAGGATGCTGCGTATATGCTTTTCTCACCAAGAAATCCTCTTGGCTCATCCAAATAGTTACACAATGATTATATTTGACTCATTACTTTTGGAAACACTGTGCACATAGTTTCTGTTAATTTTCTTTACCTCCAGATTGAGACGTATGCTCTCTCTCTCCCTCCCTCCCTCCCTCTCTCCTTATATTTCGAAATCTTTGAACAACCACTTTCAAAAATCCGACATGCTGCATAATCCTTGGTACCCACAGCCAACATGATCACGAAACACACCCAAAGTTTGACCCACGTCATTAAAGCCAAATCTTATTTTGGGCAGGTAGTTTCATAAAGCAACTGAGACTTCCAAGGTTTCTGATACTTTGAAGAGCTAAAAAATCACTCTGGACAACTTAGAGCAGATACTATGTTCAAAGTCTCTTCAACCACAGTGAGCAGAAGCTGGAGAAAGCAATCATTACTTCAGAAAGCCTAGAACCAGTCTTTTAGACACCGAGAAAGCCATCTGCCACGGACAACTCCAAGTAAATGGTGGAATTCGAGAAAGATTGAAGCTTTATCCTGGATTTAAGAGTCACAAAGTATGATCAGACAACAGTTAAAAGTGGAAAATATAATTCACGCATGGTCATCACAACCTGTTAATGTCTCTTGAAGATCCATAAGTAGAAAGGAACCCACTTACAACATATTAAAGTGAAAATGGATAAGAAATAATGTGAGACGCGGTGTAAGACTTCTCTATTTATAAAGAGTGAAACTGGAATGATGGTGTAACTTCCCTTAGCAACGTGAAATAAATCTGTTTAGTATAGATGGTGGAATACAACAAAAACAACAAAGCTTTCTCCAACAAAAACAACAAGGTTACATTGATTTTTTTTACCTCTATTGAGATCTATTTTGATCATTCTCGGATTTAGATCCAAATAACTAAGATCCCTTCGGATAGTCTCCTTCCAACACTTCTTGGTCCTTTCTTAACAGGCTCAACAACACAAATATCACATTTTCTAACGGGTGCATCAGTTGTCCTCCTTTGCAAATGGTCAAACCACATTAAGCGGTTTGCTCTCATTATATTCTCTATCGGAGCTATACAAACTTTCCTTATGATTACATCGTTTCGAATCCGATCTTTTCATGTATGACCACACATCCATTGTAGCATTTCCATTTTTGCTATTGCTATTCTCTACACATGCATATTGTTCACATGCCAATATTCAGATCCACAGAGCATAACATGTTCCATGGCTGCTTTGAATTTCATATTTCCTATCAGATTTGACAACTAATGTGAAAAAGGTCTTTATGCCTCCTATGGTGGTTAGCCAACTAACGTGAATAAGGAGATCTTTATCCCTCCTACAGTGGTTTGTGGCTAACCATTTAAACCCATCGTGTCAGAAGTTTGATGGAATAACCAAACCAGAGGAAAAAATAATGCATCTGGGTTCATTGTTATTACGCGTCAACACATAGGCGGCACTGCACCCATGCCAATCATCGCTGTCCAAGCGACGATATCCTTTCTTGGTATCATATCAAACATCTTCTTTGCATCGTAGACGCGTCCATCCTTTATGTACAAGTTCACAAGATCCGTCATCAGATGCAAATCCAACTCCATCCCAGAAACAAGAACATGACAACGAACCATCATTCCGGCGCAAAACACACCGAGGTCAACACAAAGCCTCACTACAAGGCTGAAAGTTACAGCATCCGGCACAATATCTTCCGAGTACATAATCCTCCCATACAAATCAAGTGCCAACCACTAATGCCTCGCATCGGCATATACATGAAACATGCAATTATACGTGCGAGAGGTCCTCTTAGGCAAACCATCAAACACCTTCCGTGCGTTTTCATGACCCAAGAGCCAACCATAGTAACCGACGAGTTTGCAGCCCATCACGGATTTGGACAAGTACCCATTTGTCGTCACGAAATCGTGCATATGTTTGAGCAGAGAAATGGACCTAAGCTGGACCTGGTGGGTGTGGAGGAGATTGGAGTAAGAACTTGGGTTGGAGTGCATGCTTCTGGAAACTGTGCGACCTCAAACTGCACAACTTACACCGTTTTTATCTTTTATTGGGTAAGGTCATAGTGCAACTTGGAAACGAGAAGAATTGCAAAGAGTTGGGATTTACCACAACAATATCGTGTGTAAAGCTGTGCAAATAAATCGTGCTGGTGATTGGAATGCTCACCAATCCAGTTTTGTGGGGTTCTTCTTCCTACCTTTCCTTGCTTTTGGCGCTTCATTTTTTTCTGCTTTTGGGTTCCTTTCCTCTTGTTTCTTCCGTGTGTTGGGGTGGAGAGGAATTAGTAAAAAGTGTCATGTCTATCTTCGGTAGCAAGGTTGCATAGGGTTGAGTATTGATCGGTCGGTCGAATTCGAAATCTGAGCCGTATAATCCCATTCGAACCGAACCCATAATCTATTGGGCGAGCTTTGAACCTTAAATCTAGCCCAAATTGCTTTTCGGACTAAGTGAAGCACTTTTCCAAATTGTCTCATGCACTCACTTTGGTCCAGGGTGACCTTGCCACACTTGAAATCAGTTCAAGCCTTCAAGGGTATGAATGAAACTGTGTTGATAATTTTGCACTTACGATATTTTTTAGGAAAAAGAGGGTATGACATCGATATTTGCATCTATGTTCTATCTTAAAATGAGTAGGGCGCGGCCCGAACCCGACCCATGAAGCCATGCTTGGGTCTAGAATTTCAAAAATAAAATGAACCTAGGCCCAGTCAGTTAGCCCGTTCGCGAAAATAGGTTTGTGTAAGGTCAAGGCGAACTCAACCTGAGCTGAGCCCATGCTTAACCCTAGGAGGAAGCTCATGTGGTAACTTTTTTTTGAAGTGTGAATAGTAGTTGTTTGGTTAGTTACGAGGGTTGAATAGTAAATGTGACATGTGTTAAATTATTTGTGTTATATTCATTATTTTTCTTATTATTATACCTTTTGAAGTAAACTTTTAAATTTAAAAACAGTAAAAAATAATTATAATAAAAAAAATGTGGGATCCATACAAGGAACTCCAACCTAGGATGCAAGGTAGATTTGGGGATAACCCAAAACTAAACATGGAGTACATTCTGGATAAACATGGCAAGGGTTTCTTCTATGATTAGGATAATACAAACCGTATCTGGTTGATATAGCTATGAGGCCCCATAGAGATTGAGAATCAATAACGTTGTAGATAAAAACTTATTTCTTATTATTTATTTCAATTTCTAGAATCCAAGCAAAAACATCCATTTATGTCCCATATGACATGTATACATAAATATTACTCTAAATCCCAATAAGAAACATTAAATATTCGAAAATACCACTTTTCTTACTTATACTCAAAATCTTATTTCAGTGATCAGTCAAATTAAGGTATTGCATCCCTTCGGATTGATTGCACCCTTCTGATTGATCGGTTTTTGTGTTGATCGATTAGGTATTTTCACGTATTTTTCACATTTTTATCCCATCTTGTTTTGTCGATTTCAAATCTACACAACTCCAGTTGAGGTGATTTCAAATTCCTTGGAAAGCGTATTTAAGATCTATCCAATAACGGATATTAAATCATCATGATTTGTATAGAATTCCGAGTAAAATTATTTAGAATACGCGTACATATTAGATGTGATGCCTTTTTGCCTATACTAGGTCACAAGTAGGGCCGGCTATTGAGTCATGGCTCGATGAGCCAGGCTCAGGCTCGACGAGTTTGGCTCATTAAGCTATTGAGCCGAGCTCGAGCCATATTTTTGGGCTCGATAGCTTATCGAGTCGAGCCTGAGCCGAGCCCTGCTCAGCTCGATAGCTCAATAACGGGCTCGATAAGGAATATATATATATATATATATATATATTCTATTTGTGAAACTACAATGATTTTTATTTTTATTTGTATTAGTTTTGCAACATTGTTAATGGTGGATTATGTGTTTATGTTGTTTATGTAACAACAATATTGGGTGGACTATGTTGTAGACTTGGATTTTCTACCTTTTATCTATGTTAATCTAGGTTATAGTTAGATATTTAGTATTTTTTTTCTTTTTTATTAACAAGTAAAATTTTACAATATATATTATAATTTAACTTTTATATACAACTTGGATGGTGACCTACTGGTAAGGTGGACGATCTTTAAAAAGGAGGTCTCAGATTGAAACCCAGGTAAAATACTTGTTCACCAAAAAACACCTATTTCCTTAACGAGCCTGAATAGGCTCGAGCCCAGACCAGGCTCGATAAGATGCTCGGGCTCGATAAAGGGCTCGGCTCAAGACTTATCGAGCCCGAGCTGGCTCGATAAGGGCTCGAGCCCACCGAGCTCGAGCCCGAGCCAGCTCGGCTGGGCTCGATCGAGCCCGAGCCCAGCCCTAGCTCGGCTCGTTAGGCTCAATAGCCAGCCCTAGTCACAAGGGGTTTCTCTTCACATACATTCCCACACGCATTTATAGAAACCTGTATATCTCCAGCTTGAAATCCAAGAACAATTTTTATTCTTTTCCTCTTACAAATCAAAAGCTTGACAGATATTATAGATGAATCAGTCTTCTTTTCTCACGTATAGCGTTACCATGTATTATGTTCATTTTAGAGATTTTAATCCAACTTACACTTCCAAGCCTAATAAAGCACACATGCATAGACTACTTAAGACTCCATTTCTATATTCTTCGTGATTATATCATACACATGGCAAACATTGGCAAGCACAACATGCATACCACAAGGGATGAAGATCACATGATAATAAGAATGTTTCTCCAATCAACAAGAGGGCTCTCCTAGAGCTCGGAAACAATAGAAGTGGCACGACCTACACTTCTCTTGTTGAACTTGTGAGCCCATGATGAACAATTATGCAATAAAAGTTATTGCATATCATTCCTTAATCTGAAAATGGAGAATAAATGATTTCCATAATAAGTCCTTGGTACAAATAGGGTTATGTACCATTGCCATATGTTATCATACAGTTGTTGATCTAAAGGTTGGATCATAAAGGTTGGTGCATTGTTGAATATCTAAAGAATTACATTGAGGACTCAACCACACCGTCAAGTGATTATCAAGGAGGAATCTCTAACATAAGGAGATGTCGATGTTTACTCCAAAGGCTAACATCCAACCGATCTTAGATTCGTAGGTGTTGGATGAGCTAAGTCAAAGAGTTGATTTTATGAGATCGAGATAACTAAGGCATATGTCATATGTTGTCACATGCGCACATCCTCTGATCAAAGGTAGATGCGTTACTATATATTTAAGCATGTACATTAGGCAGACCATTACATTGATGACCTAATCAAGGTCTATATACCGGCAAGGTGTTGTGCATACGAGGGCGTATGAGAAATACGATCTCTCAAAAGGATCATATAGGTTCATTATTGAACTGGAAGACACGAGATCACTCATAATATATTGGGATAAACTAAATTCCAAAGTTGGTCGTCTTATTTTTGAAACAATACATGATTTGAAGGTATGATATATGATTTTGGATAGCATATGATCGATACCAACTCCCAATGATCGAATGAGAAACTTAACGATAAATCCTTGAAGGAGACAGTTACAATTAAGATCAGAACTTCATATTTATTCTAGGTCTTTCACTATGCAGGATATGTGGGTATTGGAATACTCGAGGGTAATGTGATCTTAATCGATTGTCAAATCATTACGATTCGATTTCAAGGGAGGGATGATACAGGTTTGGATTTTAGTGGCTCCACTGAATAAACTAGTTATCAAATCTTAGTCCAAATGTTGGACATTGATCTGAATATGATTCAGATGCAATGAGAAGATTGAAAATATTGTCTGACTTGATTAGACATTTTTGAGAGGTCTTCTAGATGTGGATATGAGATTAGATCTCGTTATCCAAGTCACTATATATGAAATTTACAATCACACTCTCCTTATCTCTAATTATTCATGGAGAGGGCACATTTTTCCTAAAAGAGTTCAAGAATAGTTTCATTATTGGCATTATCTGAGCATTGAAAAAATGATAATTAAATTAGATTTAATTATCATTAATAATGTGGATATTAGTCACATTATTTGAACATATGTATAAAGACATCTAAGATAATCAAATCAGATCTAATTATTATAGATTAAACTAATGTTGATAGCACTATCCACAATAAATCATGGATGTTGTGGATGCGATCCATAATATCATAGAGAGACTCAATTGTGAATAGGATTCATAATTTATAAGTTTATGTAAATTAAATTCACATTGTACAATTTAATTTAAATATGATTCATATTTAATTTTGGATATTTGAATATAATTCATAATTATAAATCAAAATTAAAATTGCCATCAAATAATTTGAAATTATTTTAAAGATAATTGAAAATTTAAATTTATTGCACACATAGAAGATTTAGTGGAGATTGAGATCTCACCAAATAGGAAAGGAGTGGGAGGCACTCTGCTCCTAACACAATGGTGGTTGTCCACCCCATTTAGGAAGGAGGCTCTCTTCTTTCCTAAATCTTCTACATGGAGATTGATTTTACTAAATTAATTAGTTGAATAATGTCTTCAACTTATTTTCTCGAAGATTATTTGTGACCTTGAAGATTACAAGATAATCTTGGCCATTGATTATTATTAAGAGTGCATCCTAACCATCTAATTTATAATAAAACAGAAGATAATCTTAGCCTTCTCCAGTTAATTCATAACACAAGAAGAGAATTTTCTAGAGTCGAAAATTCGTCTACCCTCCATCTCCCTCCACCATAAAGTCCACCCATCGTTCCTAGACCATAGTGGTTGTCCTCCCATGAGTAGGGTTTGTGGTGATCGCAATCATCTTCGTGTTGCCGTCGTGCTGCCACATCGACTTCTCGTGGTTCTCTGTCTTCTTAGATGCCTCATGCACTTGAAGAAGATGTCAAATTTTGTGAGATGAAATCATGAGATTCATTGCTCAGATCGTCACTTTGTATTGCAAGAAGCACGCGTCTTATCAATGCACCAGCAAGTGTTGTCTATATCGGACTAGACTTGAGACAAGAGGTCTCTTCGCTTAGAGACTACAAGATCACAATAATGCTTCAAGAAGTAAGACTAATACTTATGTGATCTTGATGGAACATAGTGGGAAAGGTTCCCAAGCCATGTGGTTTCATTGGAAAAAAATCTCGTTGCCCCATCGACTAGTATGACTACTCGACCTAGATCGTATTCGATACTATCTCTATGTTTCCATGATGTGAACTTTCTTCAAGTGGTATCGGAGTCTTGGTCGAAGGTCTTATATGTGATCCAAAATACTAGAGATGTAAGGCTACGGATATCGGATTGGGGGAACATTATTTTTCAATGCTTATGCGATTTCAAATAGAGTTTACGTTTATATGATACTATTTTATCATGATATGAACGGATTTTAGGATACTAAATCATATTTATAATGTCTGAACATGTCCCCAAAAGTCGTGCCAAGAGTTGGGAATGATCAGACATTCATTTGGATACGAAAAGTTTCCGCAGTATGTTGTTTTTGCATGAATTTTGGATCTGTAACTTAACAATCTTTAGTTATTATTTTCCTGTCATGAAACATATTGAAAACATGCTAATTATGTTAAGAATAAAATTATCAATTTCTCGAATTTATTTTACACGATCCTGTCTATGTTTACCTTAGATATGTGATGTTTTGATGAAGATGGGTCGAAATATGATTGGATCATTTTGATAACAAATTTTAGTATATTGAAAACAATGAATTTTACTCATTAGATAATGTTTTATAAATTTGAAGAAATATTTTGACAACCATCAACTTTTATTGAATGATTACCTCAGGACAAACCTTATCTTGAAACTACAATAGTTCTAGTTCAACATTTTCATGTACAACAGCTTAATTCCTTGATATGACTAGAAGTTTAGAGAAATTAATGGTCTTAAAATTCATAAATTTCTGAGTTATTAATATATAGTATCATACACGGTCGATAGATCGATAAGACATCTTAGTACAATTTGTAGCAACTGTGTTGTCTCGAATTGGAACGGTGATGGTGGCTAAGCTTGGATATGCTGATGGGTTAACTAATTAGCACCTTGCACCTCATTTGCAGTGGAAGCTCTCCTTGTTAGCATAATCTATATGACGTAGCCAGATCTATTTCAAGGAATGATGGCATGAGAAGTATTTGTGTACTTTTAACAACTAAATTATTACAAAATGTACTAAGTGAGGGTGTATATTATATAGTAATATAAATGAATTGTTTGTTAGATGCATTAGATTGATTATTAGTTTAATATGATTAAATTAATATAATCCAATTAAAATACATAATCTATATTTAATAAGACTGGATCTTCCTTGAAGGTTGATCACGAGAATATCATTCAAATGATCAATCAAAATTTGAAGGGGATATGGAGGATCATAAGATGACATCCATGATCTCCCATCAAGGTGAAGGGTTCCATTACTATGGATTGTACGATGGAGATGTCTATGCAAAGTCATAGCACACATGGATCATGCTTTTTGCTCCTCAAAAGAATAAGGGCATATGCGTAGTGATCCCAATTTTATTCCCCGTATAATTAAGGAAGCATTAGATTGTGCATAGCAAGTTACATTCATGTTGACAATTGATTCAACTGACAATAGGTCAACATCACCTTGGATGTGGTGGGCTCGGATTTCAAAGACCGAATTGGGAAATGCGAGTTGGATTTGCAAGGCAAAAAGAGTCTCGCTTCTTTCAGCTAAGTTGTATTTTCTCATATTATCAGGGTGTGAAAAAGGTGGACGGGAGATCCCCAGATCTTGCTTGGCGTATTTTGCTTAGCATACCTCATGCTTTGAAAGTTTGAAAGGGGAATGGACTTTCAAGGTAATAAAAAGTGAGACAACGTTGATATAATAAAATAATAACCTTAATCAAAATAAATAATATTTATGCAAATTATCTTATTTCAGATAAGCTTCAGTAAACCTACTCAAATATATACTTAATCATAACCAATGCAGTAAAATGGATTGGATCCATGATCGACATGTAGTACTTGCAGTAGGACACATAATTTATGTGGTTGCAATGTGCAAGTTTCCTTATAAGAACGAGGAATGACAATGGCAGTATGACAACGACCAAGGGTTTGTGTGTCTCGACAGACTTGATCTCTCATCGAGTTTTTTGGAAGTAGCATGTTGATGATGATCACAATTATCAAGATCCTTCTAAAATCGAAGGAGATGTTTTGGCAAACATATGCACGATCAACATTTAATCATGAATGGCATGGTCATTGCATTATACAGAATGGTAGTTCCATGAGAGATGATGTACACAAAATATTTGAGTACATGCTTAAATCGAAATGAGTTGAGATGGATGTGGAAATGATGAATGTCATCATTCTACTACCTTGCTCAAGCCCTTCATGAAGCTTCATAATTTTCATATTGCATGAATGGGATGTAGTAAGTAAATGTTGAAATAATCTCACATTGAAGTCCTTTGAGGACATGTTCAGTTTAAGAGATCTTTTATCTTAATCAATGGTTGTCTATGGATCTAGGAAGTGCAATGGCTCCTCATCCCTGACCACACAATAAGAAGAAGGAGAGTTAAAGTGTTTATTGTATGTTTGTGACTTCCACACCTATGATATGCTAGAAGTATGACTATCCAGACAATCTAGGAATCCGTAGAGAAGGAGTCATATAGTAATCAACTTATCCTACATATACTCTCATCATGAAATCGACTTACTTGTTGGATAATCTTAAAGTCAGATAATCTTATCTCGTTTCTTCTACTAACACTTGCAATCGATTGCACATGTTTTCGAAGACTAGAAAAGTTGATCATAAGGTTCCTAGTTCACATGGGATTTGATGCAATTATACAACAATCATCATCAGATAGATAGATTACTTCTTTCCGGTGGGAGAGCCCTAAATCGATTTCTACATCTCTTAAAAGTGTCAAAAACCACAAAATTTATAATTTTAAGCGTGGTCAAATTTTTATTTGGTAAGTAAATCAAGGTCGATCTCAGGAAATGATGATTCTTTAGTTGACGATTCAAATTGTTATTGTATTTAATTATTTATAATAATAAGTTTTATGTCAGAATAATGTATGCAAAAAAATAAGATGATGCAATGCAAATGACAAGAAGAAGCAATGCAACTATGGTATTTTTTTAGAATTTTTATGAAAGGTAAAAAGAATGAAAGAGAAGAAAAAGAATGCATGATATTGTGATATAATTATTGTGATTTTAATCCTACAAGTAGATCAATATTCTCCTAAAAATATACGACAATCAAAGCAGTATTAGCTCCGAAATTACTATCAATTAATCCATGTAATGTCTCAAACTTAATCATTCCCTGCAAGAATATAATGTCTCCAAAATATCTACAATCAAATACTAGTTAGAGAAGACAACAATGATATTTTTTTCTCAAAAATAAATACTTCAATATAGTAGCCTCAAAAATCAGATCCACGATATCTCACAAGATAGAGGATGAAACAAGCTTTAAAACCGCACCAAGTTTGTAAATTTTGAACACAGAATGCAAAAATTATTCAAAGTTAAAACCAAAACCTAATAGCAATAAGAATATTGATTTTTATATCAAATGATCCAGAGTGGGGCCTATCTTTAGTTAAATAAAATCGACAAGGAATCTTTGTAAATGTTCCGATAGCGGGCTGTTGACAGAGATTTTACACGGTTTAAGATGGTGATTTTATCAAGTCATTGCGAACCATAATTAATCAAGGTCAAACAAATAATATTACAACTACTTACGCAAAATGGACATAAAAGAAAGTAAAGGGCAAGTTAAGGTTTGAATCCACATGGACCCAGCAAGCATTACACATATTTTTGGGGGTATTTTTGATAAAAAAATAAAAGGCAGTGAGTGATTTGCATAAGTATTGAATTGCAAATTACTTAGAATTTATAGACTAGTAGGCAATTTAAATAAACTTAAGAGGATAGAATTAAACTAAAATTTGAGAATGGCATACTTGCAATTTTTGCGAAATAAAACAACAAAAGTGAATAATGTGCATGAAAGTAAAGAAATAAAAAACAAAAATGAACTTCTCTAGAGTGACAGTGGACGGGTGCGGGGTAGCATCATGCGAGGCGGCAATGAGGCTGAAGAGGAGGGGTTGCGTGCAGCGACACGGCTGGACGGTGCAGGATGCGTGTTGGACGGCATCGGGCGAGCCGGTGCGCGGACTGGAGTAGAGGGGCCACGAGGTGGCATGTGGGCTATAGAGGAGGAGTTGCGCACGGTGACACAGCTGGAGAGGAGGGGCTGCGTGGACGGAGGAGGCAGTGGTTCATACGGTGACACCCCGTCCTCCCGAGGACCTTACGTTACCCTTCAAACACGTCATTCACCTACTTAATCAGCTTAGAGTTAATCCATTGTTACGAAACCCTGAGGAAATTTTTCGCTTTTTAAAACATGACATTCACAAGATTTAATTTTGGCTATGCAAGCAACCACAAGAAAACTAAAAGCGGAAGTAGTAATACACCAGAACTGATATCCATTCATTTTCATTTCCTTCATATAACATGCTGAAGTTCCACGACATTCAAAATACAAGTAAATACCCCAAAGATCAGGCTACAAAAGAGAACACAACTAACAACTGTCTAATGACCTCCAAAGGATATACCTGCTCTAAAAGTGTAGCGCCAAAAGAAACAACATTAGCCCAAACTACGTCAGCTACTCGGTCGCTGGGCCCTTGCCTGCCACAAGTAGAAAAAAAGGACAAACAAGTATCTATCACAAAGTTGTCAAGTACGAATTCTACACAGTTCTACTAAGAAACGTAGTAAGAACAGACTAGAACAGCTGGAAAAACAGTAAGGCAACTGCAGTGAACAAAAGAAACTAGCAAGTAAAAGTGGGTTAATTGATTCTTTTAAATTATTTACTTGCTTTCTGAAGTCTAACAAGAACACACTCGCTCACTACCACACTGTGTCTCCCTTGATCAATGGAACTAACCAACAACAACCCAATCCTAGAAGTAAGTCTGTGGTCTTGGTCCGGTTAGGACCTCGATATCCGGGTAGGACTTCAAAGTCCAGGTTGAACCTCACACTATGACTCTGAGGTATGGTGCACGCCTCAGGGTTGGGGTGCCTCCGTAGGCATGTGATGGTGTCTTGCATCCTAACTAAGTTCCCAACACTCCTTCTAGCTTGTTCTCTCAACTCACATTGATCCTCAGTCGACACATATGATAGCTCGCTCCCGAAGGTGTACGTGTACTCACAACTCTCTCTCAACATTCACACCTCATTAGTCTCGACTAACGGTACTGTCGTCATTAGTCTCGTAGTGGAAGAATCTAAAGATCACATATCTCGTACCCCATCACAAGGTCATAAACCTGGCGGAAAGGTATTGATGAAGTGTTTAGTGTCTGTTACCCACTACTCCATCACTAGTGCACGACATGGTGGAAGAGTAATAATTAATTCATCAGTGTTTGTTAACCACTACCCCATCACCAGTGCACGACATGGCGGAAAGGTACAAATGGGACATCAATGTCTACTGATGAAACTTCATCCTAACTGGGCAATTGGTGAAATGTCACAAGTCTGTTAATCACAATCCCATCACCAGAGCACAACCTGATGGAAGAGTAATAATTATAGCGGTGAGGAAACCCCCGAAGGGATTCGTCTGCTCTCGCCAATCAAAGTGGAAGTGTGGTCCAAGGGAAAGGCAGTGGTAGTACTACTACTACGCCACTGGAGGCAGGAAAGAGAAGAGGTAAGCCTGCCGGACCCGACTTCCTCTCTCGCTGCTCAACTCCCGAAGGAGAAAAGCTAAGTAAAAACCAGACGAGCTCGTAACTAACTGCAGAGAACCCCCAACCTAGGCTCTCAAAGAAAAACCAACAGGTCAGCGGAATGGTTTAGACAACTCGTGGATCCCAACGAAGCGTAAAAACCAAGCCGGCTCGAAGAAAACACGTGAAAAGACTGGGATCCTAGACCCATGCTCTCAGTGTCCGCTACCCAAGCCTGAGCGGCCTCATCTCCTGCTCAGGTGAGGGTCACCGCGCCCTCGCACAGTCGGAGTATGAATCTCCACGACTGGCCATATGTGACATCGCCATTTCTTTTATTTTCATTTTTCACTCTCAGTGTCGATGATTCCTTTGACTTATTTCACATCTACAAGTTATCGATTCTAAACCCGAACTTGTTCTTACAAGAGCCTCAACCGATCGAAGGTCAGGGATACAGACCTATTATTAGTCTCTCTTTCATCTTTCACTGATGAACATCACATCCTAGGATCTTTGACTACCAGACTTGTAACATTTTTCTTTCCTATTTCCCCAAGATTCACAACACATACAAGATCTAGCTACTTAAAGATTTTTACTTTAAGGCAACAGGAAATCAGTTCATAGATTGGAGGAGTTAAACTCCTTACCTTACTTAGAGTCAGATGATAAGTCTTATACAAGGGACACCAAGGAACTTGACCCAACTCACAGGTACTCATTAGTGTGCACACACCACATGACATTTTGCACTACTTGTGGTCTACTACATGTATTACTGAACTCTTCTTAAGTCAATACCGCAACCCACAATATGAGCCAATCATGCCAAAAATGCATGTTCCATAAGGTCTTATTTTTATGTGGGGTACCATATATATATATATATATATCAGTATATAACTCACAAAACCCAACACTTGGTCTCTTTATTTCTACATTCCCAATTTCAACACACATTCAGTCACATGGAACTATAAATGCACCACACAATTAACAAGGTTTATCATTAAGTTTATCCCCAATTTATTAATCAATATCATGGAATTCGAGCCCACCTTCCTAAGTATCAATAAAGGACTAAGGCACAACTCTAAGATGGGTCTTAAGAGGGACTCTATCTTTTCAAAATTCATCACACAACAGTAGTAAAAATGCATGTGCACTGTTATATGCACAGCAGCACACATAGCCATTTAAGGCATCTTATTCCTTTCAATTTCTCACCCAACTTCATGGGATTTACCTTCACCAATTCAAGAAACATATAATCTTTAAAGTTCAACAATAAGAAGTTCATTATGAGGGCATTACATATTCCAAACATGCATATATTCAGCCTATAAGTTTCATGCGTACTGTATGAACATAGCAGCAAACACACAGCAGTTTAAGGCCCCAAAACCCTCTCAGATTCTCATGCATACTCATGGCTTCCAACACCACATGATCTACCATAAATTCATGCTTAAGGGATAACAAAAACGTGGCTATTGGGTACTCAAAATCACAAACATTCAGTAACGAAAGTGCATGCGTGTACAACAACTTATCACAGTGAACCATCAGTCCAAAACCATCAACTATTCAACTAAAAATCCATTTCCTCTAAGGGGTCAAGTTACTATATAATCACTCATATCAAGTATGAGGAGAACTCAATGATTTGGGGTTCTAAAAACCACGAATTTATGCTTGCTAATGGATCTTACATTCATGAGGACAACTAAAAACTCAGCCACAGCTGTCTTTGAACAGCAGCCATTTTCCCCCAAAATCATCACTAAAACCTAAACTAAAGGCATGGATTTCATGGGTTTTATAACCCCCATTCATACAGCAACCAAAACCACGAAAATGATTCTTAAGATCATCCCAAAAATCATGCATAACACGAATACAAAGAAGATCACAGATTCTGAAAACTCGACAGAACTGCCATATGAACAGCAGCCAGTTCTCCCCCAAAACCACCACTAAAACCTAGCATGGATCTAAATCCAAATTGATGGAGGATATAACAGCAATCAAATGCCCATAAAATAGCTCAAGAATGTCCCCCAAACCAGGCCAAAAACTCGGATTTATTAAGTATGAACAGATCTGGAAATTCCACAAATTTCATCCACAAGAAGCCACAAAACCCCATTTTATCACCACCAAAATCCAAAACAAATGCTCAACCAAAGATCTGGGTTTTTAGGTGGTTTAAATCCACTTAATGGCAGCAAGAGAGGGGTATATTTGTACCTCACAACCGAGCTTAAGAACAAGGTGAAGAACAGTCATTTGATCAACCTTCAATGCTTGATTTTTGATCCGAGCTTGGCCTTGGATTCAACATATACTTGGTGGAGAAGAAGCTCCTTCCTCCCAGCTTTAATTTGAGCCCAAGAAACTCAAATTTGGTGGAGATTTGGGTGGGGAATCAAGGAGAGAAGGTGGAGAAGAAGGAGTGGTCGGTTATGGGTTTTTGGAGTGGGGAAGATGGAGAAGACGAAGTGGGATTACAGGGGGTGTCTATGGGGAGTTATTCCCTTGTGAAAAATAGCAACATAAGCCCACCCACTCCTTTTAATTACAACCAAGGCCCACCCATGAATAGAAACCATAAATGACTACCAAACCTTAGTCTCTAATCTTACTTAGCCACAATTAACATCTCAAATTTTGCATAAGCTCACTAATGGTTCATCATCTTGGGTTTACTTGGTCATTAGATTTTAAGGATGTTACAACCATAAAAACCTCAAAGAGAGTCTCGTCCTCGAGACTCCACTTCTAAGTTGGGTTCGTCGGTCTTCCATAAAAACCTCAAAAGGTTTTTAACCCATAAAAACCTCAAAGAAGGTTTTTTCCCAGAAAGTGAAATGACTTGCCAAACAGAGAACTGATAAACTAAACTGCGAAAATACCTGAGAAGAGTCACGGGTATCTCTCGCGCATAGCTGCTTCGGTCTCCCATGTCGCCTCCTCAACACCATGTCGGCGCCATAGGACCTTGACCAAGGGAATCTCCTTGTTCCGAAGCCTTCTGACCGTAAAATCAAGTATCTGCATTGGCTCCTCCTCGTACGTCAACTCTGTCTCTATGTCAAGGCTCTCATAGCTGATGATGTGCCGAGGATCGTGCACGTACTTCCTCAAGTTCGACACATGGAATATATCGTATATAGCCACC
This sequence comes from Ottelia alismoides, assembly GCA_037367405.1. NCBI lineage: Eukaryota > Viridiplantae > Streptophyta > Magnoliopsida > Alismatales > Hydrocharitaceae > Ottelia > Ottelia alismoides. The sequence goes on along the minus strand of JAZKJV010001355.1, from coordinate 1,247,370 downwards.
AAACGTGGGGGAAGTGCCAATCTGTATGCAACTTTTCCAACACGTGAAAGTATCTCGAATGGCCCAACAAAGCGTGGTGCCAGCTTGCCACGAACTCCAAATCGTTGTATGCCCTTCATGGGAGATACACGTAGAAACACAAAATCTCCAACCTGATACTCCAAGTGTCGGCGACGTCGATCTGCATAGCTCTTCTGGCGACTCTGTGCCGTCAAGAGCTTCCTCCTCACCAAGTCAACAACCCTCGCAGTCTCCTCCAAGAGATCCACGGTATACAATGCATGATCGCCTACCTCACGCCAACTGATTGGCGTAAGGCATCTCCGCCCGTAAAGAGCCTCGAATGGCGCCATGCCGATGCTCGAATGATGGTTGTTGTTGTACGTGAACTCAACAAGAGGTAAATGATCCTTCCAGGATCCCTTCCACTCTAGAGAACAGGCGCGTAAAAGATCCTCCAAGGTCTGTATCATACGCTCGCTCTGTCTGTCCGTCTGAGGGTGATATGCTGAACTCATCTTCAACTCGATCTGTAATGCTGACATGAACTGCTGCCAGTAATGGGAAGTGAACCTTGAGTCTCTGTCAGACACTACCTCACGGGGTATGCCATGTAACCTCACAATGTGCTGTATATACAATCTGGCCAACTAAGAAGGTGTATAAGTCATGCTGACAGGTATAAAATGGGCTGACTTCGTCAACCTATCAACAATGACCCAAATGGAATCGTGGCCTCCCGGTGTCCTTGGCATTCCCGTAACAAAGTCCATCGAAATGCTCTCCCACTTCCACTCAGGAATGGGGAGAGGCTGCAGTAAACCAGGTGGTCGTCTGTGCTCCGCCTTCACCATCTGGCAAGTCAAACACCTGCTGACATGCCCAGCTACATCCCTCTTCATCCCATCCCACCAAAAATGTCTGTGAAGATCGTGGTACATCTTCGTACTGCCGGGATGAATGGAAAGATGCGAACAATGCGCCTCGTCAAGTATATCTCTACGTAACTGCTCATCGTTGGGAACCACTGCCCGACCTATCTTCCATAGAATTGACTCTGAGGCAACAAAGTCATCAAACTCATCCTTCATTGCCCGAATATATCTGTCGCGAATCCACGGGTCTGTCTGCTGACCTGACACTATACGATCCCAACGGCTGTTGTACCTAGGAGGTATGGAGATGGGAGAAGACGTACTGTCCTGCGGATGCCAATCCGTCAGTGTTGCAACTAAGTCCCATGTGTATAGCCAATTCATCGTACCCTCCGTGTGCGCTCTCCTGCTGAGGGCGTCTGCAACCACGTTTCCCTTACCAGGATGGTAAGAGATCGCGCAATCGTAGTCCTTCAGCAGCTCTAACCATCTGCGATGTCTCATGTTCAGCTCCTTCTGATCAAATATGTACTTCAGACTCTTTTGGTCTGTGAAGAGCTCAAAGTTAACCCCGTACAAGTAGTGGCGCCAGGTCTTCAGAGCGAAGACCACTGCCGCCAACTCAAGGTCGTGCGTGGGGTAATTCCGCTCATGCGGTCTCAACTGTCTCGACGCATAGGCAATCACATGCCCCCTTTGCATCAGCACTGCTCCCAACCCATCACCCGACGCGTATGTGTAAACCGCGTAGTCCTGTGTACCTGACGTTAGAGCAAGAATCGGAGCTGTAGTAAGTCTCTCCTTCAGTGTCCTGAAGGCCTGCTCGCACGAACTATCCCAAACAAAAGGTACTCCCTTCTGTGTCAAATGCGTCAAGGGGAGTACGATCCGCGAAAAGTTGCTGACAAAGCGTCTGTAATAGCCTGCCAACCCAAGAAAACTACGGATCTGTGTCACTGTCTTAGGTTGCTCCCAAGACATCACTGCTTCTATTTTCACAGGGTCCACTGAGACACCTGCTCCTGAGATGACGTGTCCCAAGAATGAGACCTGAGGTAGCCAAAACTCACATTTACTCAACTTGGCATACGGTCTATGCTCTCTCAGGGTACCAAGCACTGCTCTCAAGTTGTTCTCATGGTCCCATTCATTCTTCGAATAAATCAACATATCATCTATGAACACCACAACAAACTTGTCCAGGTAAGGACGGAATACTCTGTTCATCATGTCCATGAATGCCGCGGGGGCATTCATCAGTCCGAATGGCATCACTACAAACTCATAGTGGCCATACCATGTTCGAAAGGCTGTCTTCGGGATGTCTGTCTCCCGAATCCTCAAATGATGGTAACCCGAGCGGAGGTCGATCTTCGAGAACACTGAAGATCCCTGTAGCTGATAAAATAGATCATCAATGCGTGGCAGAGGATAACGGTTCTTCACCGTCCTCTTGTTCAGCTGCCTGTAATCAATACATAACTGCATGGTTCCATCCTTCTTCCGAACAAAAAGTACAGGAGCGCCCCAAGGTGAAGTACTCGACCTCACAAAGCCCAAGTCAAGCAACTCCTGTAGTTGCACCTTCAGCTCTCTCAGCTTTGTTGGTGCCATGCGATACGGAGCCATAGATATCGGCTGCGTATCGGGAAGCAACGAGATCTCAAACTCGATCTCTCTAACTGGAGGTAGTCCTGGTAACTCCTCAGGAAACACGTCGGGATACTCTGACACAACTCTAATGTCCTGAGCCATCCGCTCTCTGTCTGTAACCTCCTGAACAAAGGCCAGAAAAGTGTCACATCCCTGATCAACCAGTCGCTGTGCTCTCAGCACTGAAATGTACTCCATTCTGGAGTCCTGCAATGTCCCCTCAAAAGTGAACTCTGTCAAGCCGGGGATCCTGAAGACAACAGTCTTCCTGTAACAGTCGACTAGGGCGTGATGTGTAGACAACCAATCCATGCCCAAAATCATGTCGAACTCAACAAGCTGTAGTAGAAGGCAGTTCACAGTCATTTCGTGACTACCTATGGACACTGGTAACCCTCTAACTATCTCTGAAATCACGAACAACTGTCCTCCTGGCCCTCGGATGTGAAATGGAGGATCTACATCCTCCGCGACCCTACCCAATGTGGCTAGAAGCCTCACAGCAAGAAACGAATGGGTAGCACCAGAATCAAACAACACGTGAAAAGGATGGCTCGAAACTGAAACCATACCTTTCACGACCGTGGCCGCGGACCTTGCCTGCTCAGCTGTAACTGCGTGAATCTGTCCCTGTCGTGCAGATCCGACACTGGATCCTGCTGTGCTCTGAGCTGGTCTCTGCTAACCTCTGTACTGGGAGCTCCTCCCGGTAACTCTCGAACGTGGTGGTGGAGGTGGTGGAGTCTGTAGCTGTGGGCACTGGGACCTGACATGTCCCATCTGCTGGCATTGGTAGCACCTGATCGCCCTGCTCGGCGTAGAAGATGGACCGGCACTCTCTGTAGATCTCGCGCTTTGTGCTCCAAACCTCTGCGACCTAGATGGTTGCACTGCCTCAAAACCTCTACTGGCCAGTGCTCCTCCCAAAGTAGTCGTGGGGGTCAAGCGAACACAGCCAGAAGAAACCGTCCCTGTCGGACGAAAGCGTCGTACTGACCGCTGTGGCTGGAACTGCCGCCGAATAGGTCCATACGACCTCGGTGGTACTGGTGGTGGTCTAAAAGTACTCCCAAAACATCTCTCGCAGACGTCCTCAATCCTCTCTGCTGCATCAGTGACCTCAACAATGGTGGTCAGTCTCAGCCCTGCCAACTTCTCCTGAACGTCCCCCTTCACGCCACAAACAAACTTCTCCAGATTCTCATATGGAAAAGCAGCTGCAGAAGATGTGTGGCGTGACAACTCGGTGTAGTGCACGAAGTACTCTCGCGCTGGCATCCTGCCCTGTCTCAGCTCTGCAAACAACCTGCGCTGTGTCTCCTTCCACTTCCCTGAGAAGAAGTGGCCTCTGAAGTGAGTCTCAAAGTCTGTCCAAGTCAGCACACGCCCCATCTCGGACACAGTAGCCTCCCACCAGCGCTCTGCAAACCCAGTAAGTGAGAATTCTGCAAAGGGTAACCACGACTCTGGAGGTGCATGTATCATCCAGAACACCTTCGTCACCGTCTTGAGCCACTGCTCAGCCTCGTCAGACGTACCCATGCCCTGGAACCTGAGTACTCCCGCTCTCTGGTAGGATGTGAAGACGTCATGGTGTCTCGGTGCAGTAGGAAGAACAAACCCTGTCACTCCTACTCCTGCTGCAGGCCCATGGCCTACCTCAGCTCTGTCAGATCCTGACTCCCTCAGAATATCTGCCTCGGAATGCTGGGAAAACTCCTCAGAGAACAGATGCTCGGCTCTAGCGGACTCATCCCTGGACGGGTGGTATGAGGAGTCGGATAGCTCCTCCATCCTCAGCTCCATCCCAGTCTGTCGCTCTGCCATCTCAGTCTGCTGGGCAAGTATCTGATCCTGTCTCTGTCGCAGATCAGCTAGTGCAGCTAGTACTTGTGCCATCTCTCATGGCTGATCATGAGCTACTCGTGGTGCCATGCTAATCCTCCCTGTATCGGATCATAGCATAGTTAAGCACACTTTAGGAAATAATCAGTTGTACTATTTCTCCTCTTGGGATACTTATATGAATGAAATGTTCTGGTGACTTGTAGTTACATAAATCTTATGAATGTCAAAAATTTTCCCCATTCGGCTTCATGAGAAATCAGATGACTCTCGCTATTAAGTTATGTGAATGCGTGTATAAGGGTAACTCTGCTCTGATACCAACTTGTGACACCCCGTCCTCCCGAGGACCTTAGGTTACCCGTCAAACACGTCATTCACCTACTTAATCAGCTTAGAGTTAATCCATTGTTACGAAACCCTGAGGAAATTTTTCGCTTTTTAAAACATGGCATTCACAAGATTTAATTTTGGCTATGCAAGCAACCACAAGAAAACTAAAAGCGGAAGTAGTAGTACACCAGAACTGAACAAAAAGGATATCCATTCATTTTCATTTCCTTCATATAACATGCTGAAGTTCCACAACATTCAAAATACATGTAAATACCCCAAAGATCATGCTACAAAAGAGAACACAACTAACAACTGTCTAATGACCTCCAAAGGATATACCTGCTCTGAAAGTGTAGCACCAAAAGAAACAACAGTAGCCCAAACTACGTCAGCTACTCGGTCGCTGGGCCCTTGCCTGCCACAAGTAGAAAAAAAGGACAAACACGTATCTGTCACAAAGTTGTCAAGTACGAATTCTACACAGTTCTACTAAGAAAAGTAGTAGGAACATACTAGAACAGCTGGAAAAACAGTCCGGCAACTGCAGTGGACAAAAGAAACTAGCAAGTAAAAGTGGGTTAATTGATTCTTTTAAATTATTTACTTGCTTTCTGAAGTCTAACAAGAACACACTCGCTCACTACCACACTGTGTCTCCCTCGATCAATGGAACTAACCAACAACAACCCAAGCCTAGAAGTAAGTCTGTGGTCTTGGTCCGGTTAGGACCTCGATATCCGGGTAGGACTTCAAAGTCCAGGTTGAACCTCACACTATGACTCTGAGGTATGGTGTATGCCTCAGGGTTGGGGTGCCTCTGTAGGCATGCGATGGTGTCTTGCATCCTAACTAAGTTCGCAACACTCCTTCTAGCTTGTTCTCTCAACTCACATTGATCCTCGGTCGACACATATGATAGCTCGCTCCCGAAGGTATATGTGTACTCACAACTCTCTCTCAACATTCACACCTCGTTAGTCTCGACTAACGGTACTGTCGTCATTAATCTCGTAGTGGAAGAATCTAAAGATCACATATCTCGTACCCCATCACAAGGTCATAAACCTGGCGGAAAGGTATTGATGAAGTGTTTAGTGTCTGTTACCCACTACTCCATCATCAGTGCACGACATGGTGGAAGAGTAATAATTAATTCATCAGTGTTTGTTAACCACTACCCCATCACCAGTGCACGACATGGCGGAAAGGTACAAATGGGACATCAATGTCTACTGATGAAACTTCATCCTAACTGGGCAATTGGTGAAATGTCACAAGTCTGTTAATCACATTCCCATCACCAGAGCACAACCTGATGGAAGAGTAATAATTATAGCGGTGAGGAAACCCCCGAAGGGATTCGTCTGCTCTCACCAATCAAAGTGGAAGTGTGGTCCAAGGGAAAGGCAGTGGTAGTACTACTACTACGCCACTGGAGGCAGGAAAGAGAAGAGGTAAGCCTGCCGGACCCGACTTCCTCTCTCGCTGCTCAACTCCCGAAGGAGAAAAGCTAAGTAAAAACCAGACGAGCTCGTAACTAACTATAGAGAACCCCCAACCTAGGCTCTCAAAGAAAAACCAACAGGTCAGCGGAATGGTCTAGACAACTCGTGGATCCCAACGAAGCGTAAAAACCGAGCCGGCTCGAAGAAAACACGTGAAAAGACTGGGATCCTAGACCCATGCTCTCAGTGTCCGCTACCCAAGCCTGAGCGGCCTCATCTTCTGCTCAGGTGAGGGTCACCGCGCCCTCGCACAGTCGGAGTATGAATCTCCACGACTGGCCATATGTGACATCACCATTTCTTTTATTTTCATTTTTCACTCTCAGTGTCTATGATTCCTTTAACTTATTTCACATCTACAAGTTATCGGTCCTAAACCCGAACTTGTTCTTACAAGAACCTCAACCGATCGAAGGTCAGGGATACAAACCTATTATTAGTCTCTCTTTCATCTTTCACTGATGAACATCGCATCCTAGGATCTTTGACTACCAGACTTGTAACACTTTTCTTTCCTATTTCCCCAAGATTCACAACACATACAAGATCTAGCTACTTAAAGATTTTTACTTTAAGGCAACAAGAAATCAGTTCATAGATTGGAGGAGTTAAACTCCTTACCTTACTTAGAGTCAGATGAAAAGTCTTATACAAGGGACACCAAGGAACTTGACCCAACTCACAGGTACTCATTAGTGTGCACACACCACATGACATTTTGCACTACTTGTGGTCTACTACATGTATTACTGAACTCTTCTTAAGTCAATACCACAGCCCACAATATGAGCCAATCATGCCAAAAATGCAAGTTCCATAAGGTCTTATTTTTATGTGTGGTACCATATATATATATCAGTCTATAACTCACAAAACCCAACACTTGATCTCTTTATTTCTACATTCCCAATTTCAACACACATTTAGTCACGTGGAACTATGAATGCACCACACAATTAACAAGGTTTATCATTAAGTTTATCCCCAATTTATTAATCAATATCATGGAATTCGAGCCCACCTTCCTAAGTATCAATAAAGGACTAAGGCACAACTCTAAGATGGGTCTTAAGAGGGACTCTACCTTTTCAAAATTCATCACACAACAGTAGTAAAAATGCGTGTGCACTGTTATATGCACAGCAGCACACATAGCCATTTAAGGCATCTTATTCCTTTCAATTTCTCACCCAACTTCATGGGATTCACCTTCACCAATTCAAGAAACATATAATCTTTAAAGTTCAACAATAAGAAGTTTATTATGAGGGCATTACATATTCCAAACATTCATATATTCAGCCTATAAGTTTCATGCGTACTGTATGAACATAGCAGCAGACACACAGCAGTTTAAGGCCCCAAAACCCTCTCAGATTCTCATGCATACTCATGGCTTCCAACACCACATGATCTACCATAAATTCATGCTTAAGGGATAATAAAAACGTGGCTATTGGGTACTCAAAATCACAAACATTCAATAACGAAAGTGCATGCGTGTACAGCAACTTATCACAGTGAACCATCAGTCCAAAACCATCAACTATTCAACTAAAAATCCATTTCCTCTAAGGGATCAGGTTACTATATAATCACTCATATCAAGTATGAGGAGAACTCAATGATTTGGGGTTCTAAAAACCACGAATTTATGCTTGCTAATGGATCTTACATTCATGAGGACAACTAAAAACTCAGCCACAGCTGTCTTTGAACAGCAGCCATTTTCCCCCAAAATCACCACTAAAACCTAAATAAAGGCATGGATTTCATGGGTTTTATAACCCCCATTCATACAGCAACCAAAACCACGAAAATGGTTCTTAAGATCATCCCAAAAATCATGCATAACACGAATACAAAGAAGATCACAGATTCTGAAAACTCGACAGAACTGCCATATGAACAGCAGCCAGTTCTCCCCCAAAACCACCACTAAAACCTAAATTAAAGGCGTGGATCTAAAGCCAAATTGATGGAGGATATAACAGCAATCAAATGCCCATAAAATACTCAAGAATGTCCCCCAAACCAAGCCAAAAACTCGGATTTATTAAGTATGAACAGATCTGGAAATTCCACAAATTTCGTCCACAAGAAGCCACAAAACCCCATTTTATCACCACCAAAATCCAAAACAAATGCCCAACCAAAGATCTAGGTTTTTAGGTGGTTTAAATCCACTTAATGGCAGCAAGAGAGGGGTATATTTGTACCTCACAACCGAGCTTAAGAACAAGGTGAAGAACAGTCACTTGATCAGCCTTCAATGCTTGATTTTTGATCCGAGCTTGGCCTTGGATTCAACATGTACTTGGTGGAGAAGAAGCTCCTTCCTCCCAGCTTTAATTTGAGCCCAAGAAACTCAAATTTGGTGGAGATTTGGGTGGGGAATCAAGGAGAGAAGGTGGAGAAGAAGGAGTGGTCGGTTATGGGTTTTTGGAGTGGGGAAGATGGAGAAGACGAAGTGGGATTACAAGGGGCGTCTATGGGGAGTTATTCCCTTGTGAAAAATTGCAACATAAGCCCACCCACTCCTCTTAATTACAACCAAGGCCCACCCATGAATAGAAACCATAAATGACTACCAAACCTTAGTCTCTAATCTTACTTAGCCACAATTAACATCTCAAATTTAGCATAAGCTCACTAATGGTTCATCATCTTGGGTTTACTTAGTCATTAGATTTTAAGGATGTTACACATACCACCGTAAAGCTGATGATGATAGCTGTAGCAAGTGCTCATGTAGCAGTAACGGTTAGATCACACCCAAATGGTGCGAATGGCGTCGAGCCAAGGTCCAGGATCCCTGGAGGTGGAACTAGGAGGCCGGTGTGATGGGTTTACTGCGACATGGGTGAATATGGTCCGGTGATGGGAACCACCTGGAGAGTAGTGGCTTGGGTTGGGGTTGGCCGCGGGTGGCTACGACAATTGTGGTCTGCTTGGAGAGTGGCAGACTCACGAGTTGTGGGTAGGGTTGGGTCTTTCCAAAACCTTCCCCCAGTCCCCCCTTTTTGTAGTTGACCCGAGTTGGAAGTTCCCATGGAGATCTATTTTGGGACTGTGAAGGAGATCCATAAGCGTGTGTTGTCAAGCTGCGGCAGTAGATCTTTGAGCAGCAAAGGTGAAGAGGTGACATCGAGGAGGAGCATGGCGTGCAACCAGGATCATGCGTTCTCCAAAAGCAACATAGGATGTAGTCAAGGATGGATAGAGGGGGGGCAAAGAGGGGCAAGTGCCCCCCTCAATTTTTGCAAAAAAAATACTATGTTTAATCTCTCTCTCTCTCTCTTTGCAATCTCACCCCTAAATTCTCTCGCGTCTCTCTCTCTCTCTCTCTCTCTCTCTCTCTCGGACCCCTCTCTCTCCCACTCTCTCTCGCACCCTCTCTCTCGCACCCCTCTCTCTCTCCCACTTTATCCTCTATCTCTCTCTCTCTCATGCACCTCTCTATCCCTCCCTCTTTGTCATCTCTCTCGGACCTATCTCTCAACTCTCTCTCTCTCTCTCGCACTCTCTCTTTCCCTCTCTATCCTCTCTCTCACGCACCTCTCTCTCAACTCTCCCTCTCTCTCCAAAACACTCTATTTTCTTTCTCATGCCCTCTTTCTCTCTCTCTCAACTGCTCTCTCTATACATTCTCTCTTAAATTATTCTTCCTGTTTGCTTGCTCCTCAGATCAAATTAGATGAAATTCAACAATTATCAAGATTCAAAGTTGAAGGAGGATAAGTATATTTTATCTTATATAATTTTTCTATTAATAATGTTCATTGATTTTCTTATTTTTAATGTCTTTTTCTATTACGAAAAGACTAATGTTGATAGCAACTTTTTATGTAACAAACTCGATTGAGTAATTTTATCGTGTAAGTTTATACATCTAGATTCTTTTTTATAAGATATCAGTTAATTTATATGTTCTTATTCAATTTTTCTGTAGAAATGTTAGTAAAAAAGAGTGAATAATTATTTGGTGTGTTAAATAATCATTTTATAATTTGACGATTATTCACGTAAATAATAAGCATTATGTTTTGTTGCAAGCAATTTTACATATAAGTCGAATTATTAACAAAATTTACTTTTTACATATATAATGGAAAAATATTTCAAACGAGTAGGAGGTCCAGATTCATCTATTTCCCAAAGTAGTAAAGATAAGAAAGTTGAATCAAGTAACAAGTGTGTATGTTTAGAAGTTACTACAGATCTTGTGGCAGATCCTAGATTGACACCAAAGATATCTTCTTATGATTCTAATGATCGAGGTCATATGAGGAGAGCTTATATTCAAAAAGACATGCGTCAACCTCAAAGTCATAAATTTCCACAAAGAATGATTGGAAATAAATTAAGACGATTTAACCAAGCCTAGTTTACAAAACATGGCTAGAGTACAACATATCAGAAGATGATGTATTATCTTTATTGTTATTTATTCAGATCAGAAAATGATGTTCAAAGTAGAGGAGAACTTTTGTCACAAAAGGCTTTAGAAATTGGAAGAAGAAGGAGAAATTCGATGAACATGTTGGTGGTCCAAACAGTGCTCACAATAAATTGAAATAAAATTACATTGCTTTGATAAATCAGAATCAAAGTATACATAATTTATTAGACAAACAGATTACGCAGATGAAGAATGATTATCAAATTCGGTTGAATGCAACAATAGACTATGTTAGATTTCTTTCAAGACAAGGTTTGACTTTCAGAGGAAATAATAAATAGAATATCTCAATTAATCAGGGTAATTTTCCTTGAATTGTTGAAATTCCTTGCAGATCATAATAAGGAGATTAGAGATATTTTATTGAAAAATGCTCCAGAGAATCTAAAATTAATTATACCAGAAATCCAAAAGGATGGTGTTAATGCAGCTGCAACATTAACAACTAAAAACATCATTATGGAACTTGAGAATGAAGTGTTTTCAATTTTAGTTGATGAATATAAAGATATATCGGTTAAAGAACAAATGATTGTTGTTCTACGCTACGTGTACAAGAAAGGATGTGTTATCAAGAGTTTCCTATCTATAATCCATGTTCCTGATACTACAGCTTACTCATTAAAAGGCTCACTCGAAGCTTTATTTTCATTACATGGCTTAAGTTTTACAAATTTGCAAGGACAAGGTTATGATGGTGTGAGCAATATGAGGGAAGAATTTAATGGACTTCGAGCATTGATTCAAAAAGAAAACAACTCAGCATATTATGTGCATTGTTGTGCACATTAGCTTCAATTAACTTTAGTAGTGGTTGCTAAAAATAATGTTCAAGTTGCATTGTTATTTAATATTATTCTGCTTCTATTGAATACTGTTGGATCTTCATGTAAACGTTGTGATCAATTAAGAGAAAATAATGCTCTTCAGATTGTTAAAGCTATTGAAATTGGTGAACTTTTAACTAGTAAAAGTTTAAATCAATAAACAAGTATGTCACGCTCCGGTGACACTCGATGGGGATCACATTACAATTCTCTAATTAGCATCACTTTGATGTTTGCATCAACAGTAGATGTTCTTGGTATTATTGTGCAAGATGGTTCAAATTGTGAACAAAGAGCTGAAGCATCTTCTTTATTAGATTCCATACAGTCATTTGATTTTATATTCAGTTGTTATCTTATGAAATCTGTTTTGGGTATTACATCTGAATTATCACAGTCTCTACAACGAAAAGAGCAGGATATTGTAAATGCCATGACTTTGGTCAAGATTTCTATACAGAGATTGCAACTTTTAAGAGATAGTGGATGGGACTTGTTACTCGCACATGTAATTTGCTTTTGCACAAAGCAAAATATTGATGTTCCTGAGATGGACAAACCTTGGATGGCTCATAAAAGGCCTCGACGCAGAACTTATAGTATGATTAATTTGCACTATTATCATGTTGAAATATTCTATATGGTCATCGACTCACAACTTCAAGAACTGAATTATCATTTTACAGAAAGGACAACTGATTTACTTTTGTGTGTAGCATGTCTTAATCCGTCACAATCATTTTTTCAATAAAAGAAGTTAGTTCAGATGTCCACATTTTATAAAGATGATTTTTCAGATGTTGACATGGTGAAGTTAGATAATCAACTTGAAACATATTTTTTTGGATTTGACTTCTGATGAAGATTTTTCCAATCTGAAAGGAATCATAGAACTTGCACAACTATTGGTTGAGAAGAAAAGGACATGATATATCCTTTGGTTTATAAGCTTACTAAATTGACATTTGTTTTACTAGTCGTAACAGTCACGGTAGAAAGAGCATTTTCTGCAATAAAATACATCAAAAATCACCTTCGGAATAAGATGGGGGATCGATGGTTGAATGATAGCGTGGTTACTTATATTGAAAAAATATGTTCACAAATGTCAACAATGAAGAAGTTATTCAACAATTTCAAAATATGAAATTCCGTCGAGGACAACTCTAACAAGGTAATTTAGAAAGAGCATAATTATTTTTATGATTTAAAAAGAGCACAATTATTTTTTTTATTTTTTTATTTTATATATATTAGTTAATTTCATCACATCAGTTGTTAGTTAATTTCATTACATTGATAAATGCATTGCTATATTTAATTTGTACCCCATCCTGATTACCATCCTGGCTCCGTCCCTAGATGTAGTGGCCTAGTAAAGTAAGAAGTATAGTTAGTTTAATAAGGTAGGTATTTAAATATATGGGACCACTTTATTGGTTTTATAATATGATTAAAAAAGAGGGGGAAACGAGTAACATGCGTGGGGATGGGATCACCAAAGTTTCTAATCAAGAATGGTGTGCGTGGGATTTTATCCCAATATAAATTATAATGATTATAAAAGATTGCTTATATTTAATTATCTATGGCTATAGTAACCTAATGTCATGATGTTGAGTTTATAAGATTTAAGAGTGATAAATAATACACGTATTTACAAAATGTTTATATAATATAATTATAAGTTGGATGTAATACTATATCTGCACTTAATTTCATAAGTACCATACTATGTTTTGGTTGCATGTTTATTGTGTACTTATATCAACATAAATAATCGATTATATACTCTAGTAGATGAGCATTAGTTTTTCTCATGAATGTAGAATATAAATCCAAATTCTATTCTTGATAGCATGGCATATAATTTTAAGAGTGTTTTATACAGTATGTGAAAGAGCGTGTGAAATGAAATTTCATATATATTGGGAAGTTCTTATATTATCTTATTTTACAATATTTTATGTGCAACTATCGGCCAAATGATTATAAAGAATGTGCACAAAATGTGGTGAAATGCATGGTGAATGAGTCGATTTTTGCATAACATAGACCAATTTAGAGTGACGAATTAGATATTCATCACGGGCCTTATTTTTTTATTCCCGGAATCTCGATGGGCTTGACTGCAATATTGGATGGTTGCAGGTTGCCAGGGTATACTGTTGTACCCTGTTATATCCCTAGCTCCAACACTACATTCTTGGGTTGAGATTACTTGTAGTGGCTCTACAATTTTTTTTGGCATAATATTTTTAACCATGTTCAAATAAAATTATTAACATAAAAAACATATTATAATCATTAAAAAAGTTAACATAACATATAATTAATGTCACATCACATCACAATTATCATTCCAACGTCTCAACTCTCCAAACAACTACTATTCACAGGAGGATACCCCAACCCAGCTCAACCCAGTTTCCAAATAGGCCCCTAGGATGTGATTGGCTGCTCCTTGCGGACTATGTGGTGCATTTTGACGGTGTTGATGCAGGGCCACTGGAGATTATATTGTTGAGGTGCATCGACGTTTTGGACGACTCTGATGCAGCCAGAAGAAGATTGGATGATTGCTATTGAGCAATCCCTTCTTTCTCCTCCCACTACAAAAAAAGGCGGGATTGGCGTGCACATAAAAGCTCGTTATGTGCACGCCTAGTGCACGCCATGTGTACGCCCGAGGGGTGGGCAAGCACATGTGCTCGTTAAGGGCGTGCTCGCTTCTGTGAGAGTCGCCACGGCTGGTGGGCGAGCACATCGGGACGCTATGTGCTCGCCCGCTCCCTGGCGGGCACATATGTGTTCGCCGATGTGATCGCCTCCTCTATAAATTGCGATTACCCACGGAGCACCTGGCGAGCACATGTGCTCGCCCAAAGTGATTTCCAGGAAAAAAATATACAGGTTCGACAGGATTTTGACGCCCCGTCGAACCTGTATACCCTGCCAATAAACCACTGCAGGTAGCTCCCTAAGGGTATATATATTATAGCAGTTCGTAGAGTAAGATAACTAGCACTAAGAATTTAAAGGAACGCAATATACATGAATTCAGAAATAAACAATCTAATTTAATATCTAAATATTACAAACAAGTCAAAGCCAACAAAGTTCATATAAATTAAAAGATGTGCTAAAAGTTTAAAAAAAATACAGGTCCAAACCACCAAAAATTTACTTCTTCTTTGATCTAAAAAATTTGGACACTAAACCCTGCTTTTATTTCTTTTTTTCTTTCTCCTTTTCTTTGAACCTCGCATACATGCGTGCCTCTTCTTCAGGGTCGTTCTCCTCCTTCTCTTCGTTATCAGATTCAATCTCTTCAGGTTGAGATGCACGCCCTTGCGACCTATATTATATATGGAAGATATATATCTATTACATGCATTTTATAGATATAGAAATTTAAAAGTATTACTCATTCTATAAGAAGAATACTTACATGTACGCCGTGAACTCCTCTCGGAGCTTCGTCACCTGCTCCACCATCATCGCCATCTGCGACTCCATTGGAACTGTTGATTGGGACGGATGTGGTTGCGTGTACGACGGCTGAGAGTATGCAGAATAGGAGTGACGATGTTCCTCCACATAATATGGAGGAAGACCACCAAGCGTCTGCTTCCTATTCGCCACAACGTCCCTCTCCTCCAACACCTTATAAGTTTTTCAATTTTTAATATAAAATTATATATTAGAAATGAATATAGTAAGATAATATTTATCCATATATACCTGCTTCCAGATCGTTTTATCAAATGGTGGTTGCTCTCCAGTTGGATCGACACCCCATTTTTCTGCAGATAGTGCCAGATAACGATCCTGAAATACAAAGTTTACAATATATATAAATAAGTTATAATATATTATTTAATTGTAAATAAATTGATAGACTTACCAACAATTGTCCTGCTTCAGGAGTGGACCATTGCGACTCTCCTTCTCTCCCACTCATGTGGGACTTCGACCACCACTCCCGAAAAGAGGGTTCCCTTTCCAACCTAGCTGCCTGAAATTTTTTTTAAGATCTATTACAACATTGCATTATATTAAAGTAGATCTCCAAAAAATAATTTTAAATCGTAATACCATCTCCGCTCTAATCTGATTGTGGCTTTTAGAGCCACTGGTCGACTTAATCCTTTGTTTTTGGCGGTTTGTCATTCCCGCCGTAGATCTTCTTCCAAACTCATCATCCGCAACGAATGCATCACAGAAATCCGCCCATCTGGAAGGATTATGTTATGATAATTGATTATTTTAAAAAGTGTAATATAAATTATTTGACAAGTATAATACCTATCCTCCGTACACCATGACGGCGGGAACCTCTTCATCTCCTCAAAATTCATCTCCTCGTATCCCGTCTTCGCATGCGAGTCTCTCCTTGCCTTGAAAAATGTATCGCTCATTCTCTTTTCTGCCAAACGAATGAAGGCTCTACGATAAACCTCCTTCCCCAGATCAGAGCCAAGGCGAAACCTACTCTGAAAAATTATAACAATTTATAAGATACAAAAAACTTGACCAAAAAATTCTGTATCACTTCTTAGAAATGTTTCTTACCAGAAACATGTCAAACAGTCTCTCCTGCTCTACAGCAGGGATGCGATACCATCTAAATTGCATGGAAGTTAAGTGTGTCTTTATTATGTTGGTTATCTCCTTTGCCACCCTGTTGCTGTTCAAAAAATCCCTGCATTTACTAGAAAATTTAACTTCCATACAATTTATAAAAATTTGGAAAATATTTAAAGATAAAATCTATAATTTTTTTACCTCCCATCAGTCGTAGCCTCCAACAAAGGGTGGGACGCCGACGTCTGTCCAACTACAGTGGGTAAAGGCACGGATGTGCTCGGCCGTCCAGAAGAAGGAGAGTCAGAACCCATCGATATCCGTGCTGGTATGGGGACCTGGACTGGGAATCCTGTAGGGGCTGCTGAGGTAGATGGCTCTCCATAGCCTCCTACGTAAAAGGGTGGCGGAGGATAACCAAGAGACTCGTAGTAAGCTATCACCCGACGAACCTCGTCGGACTGTGAATCAGGAACAACATTCGGGGTGCGCTGCCTACTCGAAGAAGGTGTGTCTGAGGAAGATGGATGATTGGATCCATGTGATCCATGCGCCCCGCCACGTCCAAAACCGGCCATGACTGTAATAATGATGCATTACATATTTATTATTTAAGATTTTAGTTAATTCAATTATAGTTGTATAATAAAACTTACAACTAATCTTCATCACTTATTTCGGTGGGATTAAAGGATATTTCTTCGTTTTCCGAGTTTTCCGAGTAATCATTTCTGGAGTCAGTATCATCTTGTAAGTCAACACACAAAACTTCATTATCAGCCAATCGAATCGATTCGATAACTGGGGCTTCTTCTGTTAAGTCTATTCTTTCATTTGTCGGTGTAAATGCTTCATCTATGTCATCTTCCTGATTAATGAAATCATTGGAGATATAACCTCAAGAATTTATCTTCACAATAGTTATTGTTTCAATGCTCTTTCTCTTCTTTGATATTTGTGGGAGATAACATACTTGATCCGCTTGAGATGCTAAGACGAATGGTTCAAATCTGCGTATAAATTTCCTTTGCACCACGTCGACAATGTTATTTCTTTTATCGAGTACTACACCTCCATTGGGTTCATACCAATCACACAAGAAAAGAACTACTTTATTCAAGCCTGGTATACTATATTCCACTTCTATAATCTACTTTAAAATTCCGTAATAATTCAGATGATCTTCCTCATAATAAGATCCGCGAACCATCACTCCATGATTTTGAGTTGTCAAATATTTACCGGAATTTAAGGTATGAAAACGATACCCATTACTGTAACATGAGTTGTATGATCGAACCTTATAAACAGGTCCTTCTCCAAAATATTTTAAAATATGAGAATAGAAATCACCACCGTCCAATTGTTTTGAGCGGTCTTTAAACCACGCTGGAAATTGATTTCTATAATTGCTCAAAACTTCGTCATCTGAATACATAGGATTTTCCTCTATAATTTTCTGTCTAAATTCCCTACAATTTATAAGAGAAAAATATTCATTACTTGTGATGAGTATATACATAAAGTAATTCAAATACTTACTGAACATATGGTGTTATTTTCTCGCAATTGTCAATGTACTTTCCCGGATGTGTAGGTCATGGTACTAACAGCGAAAAAAACATAAACTGTCGCTTATTACATAACCATGGGGGTAGATTATATGGCGTTGTCATTACTGGCCAACAAGAGTAATCTCTACTTCTTCCATGAGGATTAAACCCATCTGTACATAAACCTATAACGCAATTCCTCTTTTCATCATTAAATGTAGGAAAAGCTGACATCAATTCTTTCCAACTATCAGACTCGGATGGATGCTCCATATATTCATCGACTTTATGTTCCGCGTGCCATGTCATGTACTTCGCCGTTTCTTTACAATAATATAGTCGTCTCAATCTCGGAGTCAACGGGAAATAACGTAGAATCTTTCTCGATATTTTTGTTCCACTCTTACTAGCTGTCTGATATCTTGGCTCATTACATTCAGGACACCGTTGTAAATGTTGATGTTCACCGTAATATAGAATATGGTGATTTATGCATGAGTCTATTTTAACTTCTGCTAAACCCATCTTCCGCATCATCTTTTTCGTTTTGTAATAATTATCAGGTAATTCTGCATCTTCTGGTAACATCTTCTTAATAATCCTCAGCATTGCATCAAAATTACGATCGATCATATTATATTCCATCTTCATCGATAGAAGATCCGAAACCGCAGAAAGTTTTGAATATGTCTTGCAAACCAACCACAATGGCTCTTCCGCTTTTTTCAACAGCTCGTAAAATTCTGCAGACTCTCAATATGGTTCCTCATCATCTAACAAAGTATCATTAAATTCTGGACCCGCAACATCCATAACCATATATGCAAAGGGATTAATATTGTCAGCTTCTTCCACATCATTCATTCTGTCCTCGAAATTCTCACCATGCCTCCACCAAATCTGATATCCTTCCATGAAACCCATTCTATAAAGATATAACTGAATTTCATCTTTTGATCTCTTCCTCATTAGACGACATTTCTTACACGGACACAAGATAGTTCCATCGGAATCTACAATACGGGAACCTTGTGCGTAAGCAAATTGTATAAATTCCTGAACACCTCTTTGAAAGGCATCTGCTATACGTCCATCTACTACACGGTTGTACATCCATTCTCTATTGGTCATATTGATGAACCTGAATTAAATAATCTAAAATGTCAAATCTAGAAAATTGAGGATATCTAAACGTATCACATTATTGAGATAAAAGATGAGAAGAGAAGTGTATTAATTATGTTATCACTTTAGCCCGTCCATAAGGATTCAAATTTACTAAAAGATGATCGTTGTCACAAGTATCTTTATTTCTAACGAAAATTCGGCAGCATAACCCTGCACCTCTCCCGTATACCCCATAAATCAATCGTAATTAATTATCAAAATAATCATATTAGTGATTATTTCAATAATAACTATGATTGATTTGGTATACATAAGAGGAAGGGGTTATGAACCGAATTTCCGTAAGAAATAAAGACATTGTGACACATATCACCTTTTAGTAAATTTGAATCCTTACGGACCCCCTTAGTCCGGGACCTCCGAACTAAGGAAAGCTAATATAAATGTAATACTTTAAGATCATTTTACGTCATACATTTGTATGTGCTACAAATGAGACTATAAAATAATCTTAAAATATTTATTCATTTATATTAACCGGGCAATTAACGATGGGGATAGGGATAAGTGTGATCCTTATTTAGTGCCTAATACAATGCTTGGGTCACTAAGAGTTAATAGGCACCTGCAAAAAAAATTCGAACCTGCAAACATCGAAATCCACGACCATTGGTCTGGTGGGATAAACATCCCAAAGTGAGTCCAATAGTGCTGTGAAAAAATAAAAAAATATAACACAGTTAGAGGTAATCAAATCCTCCAATGTGTTGCACACGCCACCCGTTGTGCAAGGCCACACACCACCCGGTGTGGAAGGACGCACTGTGTGTGATGGATTTTGTACGATTTTCTAATAATTACTAAATCATATTTTGGACTTATTATAAACCTATCTATAAGTTAATGTGATATAATTGGTCACATTAACTAGAATTTAATGTGATAATAAATTATCACAAAGGAAACATTGGTATATATCATATCTCATATCAAAACGATATGAAATTTTAAAACTGTTATTAATGATGTTTCATAATATCTAATATCTACATTATTGAAGTTGAGTAACTAAAGTTATTCACAAATTTCATAACTAATCTTTTTTG
Organism: Ottelia alismoides; assembly: GCA_037367405.1. Lineage (NCBI taxonomy): Eukaryota > Viridiplantae > Streptophyta > Magnoliopsida > Alismatales > Hydrocharitaceae > Ottelia > Ottelia alismoides. The sequence continues at coordinate 1,227,493 of JAZKJV010001355.1, read as the reverse complement.
AAGTTGACTAACAAATGTTATTCATAAATTTCTTAACTAATCATACAAGCATTTTGTCATTTAAAATTTACAAAATTTAAACATAATGTTGGTTGAGGCATTTTATCGAACACCTAAAGGGCATACAATTATACATATTATTTAGACAATCAAATTCGAACTGACAATACTATAGTGATCTACTATTATCCTTAACATGTAAAACACATATAAACTATCAAAACAATACACTACATTCAACAAAAAATTTAAACCCTAATCTATCCAAACAATACAAATAGGTAATGAAATCGAATAAAAAGAGAAAGGATTAAGGATTATACTGAGTGGTAGATGTAGATCTACTCAAAACACGAAAACGACGGGCGTCGGGGTCGGGGCGGAGGGCTGGCGGGTCGCCGGAGGGGAGAAAATGGGAGAGACTTGCGTGAGAAATGAGGAAGAAGAGCCGCGCGAGGTTCTGTTTACGGGCCTGGCCGAGCACACTTAAGTGCTCGCCCAAAATTTCCAGGCGCTAAAATTATCCGCGCAAGGAAATTCAAGTGGGCGAGCACATGGGCGAGCACATGTGCTCTTCAAAACTGGTAACCGTGCCTCTCCGCAAAATTCAAACCAGCGACCCTCATGGGCGAGCACATGTGCTCTTAGTGTGCTCTCCCATTAAGGGGCGAGCGCTCGCCCATTAAGGGGCGAGCACATGTGCTCGCCAGGTGCATGCAGAGACGTGCACGCTAATCCCACCTTTTTTGTAGTGTTCGTCCTTTCAGCTGCAACAGTTGGAGATTCAGCTGGGGAGATCCTCTAGATTGGTATGTTCCACACCAACATCGGTCTTTATGCAGATTGAGAGATAGTAGTCCCTACAAGTTAAAATTTAACTCGATTCTCAAGAATCGGGTGACGAATATAGGTGGTGCAGAATATGATATCAAATTGCATATTAAGCTCTTGAATAATTAAATTTTGAAAAGTGTTGGCCAAGGTGCTACCAAACTATGGTGGATTGCTCCAAAACAAACATTAAATGTCCACTATATACCTTAAGTTGATACCCAATGTGAGTCCTACTTCCAGAAGTCAAACACACATATGTTTTATCAATGCTTAATACAAACTCGTGCAGATTGCTTCATGCAAATCAAAATAGTGGCAAAATATTAATATAATTCAAATCTCCATGGAAAGCATGTCATAAAGTCGTGGCATATCAATAATATCATCGAATATGAAGTTTCAACTCAGAATTAGTCAGCAGCTCAAAACAGAATCCAGTAGAAGTTTTCATGTCAGCATTTTATAGCAAATTGGATCGCCTCATCAGTTCTGTTCACAGTATTGGAATTCATTGATTCTAAGAGCATGTTAACCAACAAATACAAACGTCGGATGGCTAGAGATTTTTGCAGTTATAAATTATCTCAAGAGACCGAAAACCTGAAGCACAACACTCGAAATTTCCAACCAAGTTAAAAAATCAAACAGTAAGATCAGATCCCTAAAACAATCAGATTATCTTGAGGGATCTCATTAGCTGGATACGATTCTTCTACCAATACACGTCAAATTGTTCTAACCACAAAAGCTCTGCTTGATTATATTATATTTGAGTCTACAGTTCCTCGATGGGAGTGAATGGGCGAGTGGATCCTTCTTAATAATGTGTGTATGGAACCTAGGGCAGAAATCATATCAACGGACCTTGATCTGGGAATGATATATTGCGAAAGAAATGAAGAATGTTGGGGTGGAATCGGAGATAAAATCGAAGAGTGGAACATATGGGAAGGTGGGTTCATATTTGCAACGAGAAGTGGACGTCGGAGTGGAGAAGAGAACGGAAAGGGGAAAGAGGGTACTACGTGATGGGTGCACGCCAGAAGAATGGAAGGCTAGGGCTTAGCAAACCCAGTCGAAGTTGTCGCCTCGATCTACGTCGACGTGGTGGCATTGAGAAGCTTTACTGCAGTGGACGAGAGCTGCTGCTGCGAGGTCGTGGATCGACCTCAGATCTCACCATAGACAGAGAGACTTAGGCCGTCTTTGCTCTCTTCAACCCTCGTCGTGATCTGTCACCTGACAGCGAAGGGAGGTCGGTAGCTCTTGTCTTGCTCAAAACCGGCGGATCATGGTGATTGTGGCTCGACTAGGGCTTTATAGATGTTGACATGGGTTACGAAGTTGGGTTTCTTAATGGAGAGGGTCAACATGTGCAGAGGAGTTGTATGCGTAGTGGATGGAGGTCGTAACATTTGAGAAGAGGTCGGTGTGTAATGTCCGAGGTGAGCTGATAGGTAGCGACGAAAGAATGGGGGTGGTTTGAGCGTTAGGGTTTGGAATGGAGACAAGGGGATAACATCAGAGATGGGGTCTCAGGTCCTCAACTGTTACATGAAAGGGAGGCGCGTGTTGGTCGCTGACGGTGAGTTATGAGAGCGAGGAGTGAGGCAGTTGGGTCTCTGCATGTAACGACTGAAGAAGGGTTGAGTTGACCCAATTCCAACGGTGGGAAGAAGGTGATTGGAAGAAAGGGGGGAGAGAGAGAGTTAGTTCAGGGAGGTGAATTACAACCAATATGATGTGTCCATGTCAGCTATGACTATTTGACCAAGTTGAAAATATAGAAGAAAAAAGAAATAAATAGAAGGAAGTGTCAAATCGGAAAGTGATATTCACAAAAAAATATCTATCTCTGGGAGATCTACATTTTTCATGAAGGGCTCAAAATCAAACAAAATGAACTGTATATCGAAAATATTTTTGGAAGTATTTTATACGGTGTAAAATACCTCCTTTTCAATATTTTGTATTTTTTATTTTATTTTTGATAAAAATAATGCAAAACAGCACCAAATAAAATATTACAAATAAAAACAACCACTAATCTATTTTTTTATTTTTAATATTTAGAAAAATAGAAATAAAAATCAAGAAAGATAAAAATATACAGTACACGTAGGATCACAACACATCATTTTCTTTTTTTTTCTGATATTTTTTGGACTTAATTTCTTCATGCCAAATTAGTAAATAACTCAAAGAAGATAAATGAAAAATAAATAAGCCAACATAATTAGTTTTTGTACATGAAATAATAAGCACACATTTGGTGACAATTAGGGGTCGTTCGGTTTGGGAATAAGTAGGAATAATGATTTATAATAAGGGCCTATTTTCTAGTTGAATGGAAAGATAGGAATAAGAAGAATAAGGATAGGTAAGGTGGAATAAAGATAGGATAAGGGTGGAATAAGGTGAAATAATAGGATGTGGATGGGAATAACCGTACTTTTGGGAACTGTGTCATTCTATCTATTATGAATTTGCTGGAGAATGGTCATAGACAGACATCATTCTTCCCCAGCCTTCTGCCCATATGACGAATCGACCCCTGAATCCTAACCGCTCACTTATCAACTAGATATAAACCTCCTGCCAGCTTATACAGACCTCGCCTGTGTTTGCAGCCGACTACCTTTTTCTTGGTAAGTAGAAATACATGTCAAAAACAATCTTTTTCTACTATATTAATCATGAGAGAAAGATGATCTGGGAGAAAGTCTAGTATTGTAAGGGTTCGTGCCTCTGGGTTACATTCAGGAAAGCAGGTCTCCCGTCTTGAGCTCCCTTGAGAGAGATCGTCGTCGAATGAGTAGGCGTCGTTGGAATCAGAAGAAGAATGTCAATTTCATGACTTGAGCCCCTAGGGCCTGAGACTTGCTAACCGAGAGTTTGATATATTCAAATCAGTTAGTTTGATATATTCAAATCAGTTTACGTAGTGGATGACAACCAAGAGGTGGGCTTGGAAGCAACCATCCTTTCAAGAAAGCATAATAGCTCGCTGGTCGGGATCCAGTGCATCCTAAATGTCTCAAGGCTCAAGTGATGCATCGAAGCGACATGACCAAACTTTTATGTTAGTAGTTGGACATTATGTCAATCGGGGAAGGTTTTTGGTTACACGACCCGGAGATACCATAAGTGAGAATGCTGACATGAGTAATGAGAAATCCTGTGAAAAACACGATTGCCTCCCAGTGGAAGGCTTTCTAGGTTCGGTCAGTCTATGCAGAGTGAATCAGTCCCTAAGGAAGCCCCTACTAGGAGTCCGATGGGTACACGAAAGTGATGAAGTTGCTTTGACTGGACTTTGTCCCCTCAGAATTTGGTACCTCTCTTCAGTTAGTTACCTCATCAGCTCTGACCTTTGTTGCTGCTCTTGTTAGTTACCTATGTTGTTTGGTCCTTCAGCTTTGAGTTCCTTCACCAAGAAGATTGACCCAATTCCATAGTTTCAAAAAACCACCTCCTACAGGTACTTCCTTGTTGGAGGCCAACCTCGAAGCAAGTTTTATGGTTTGTTCTACTGATACAAGAATGTCTAAGGAATCATGCAGCAATTGAGAAAGGGAAAAGTCGATTTAGTCCTTTATTTTTCTAACGTTCAACTCCGATAGTCTGATCTCTCATCGGTGTCTTCCACGTGAGCTATGCTACTACATATATCAAAGAATTTCAAAACTAAGCATAAGAAAGCGCATTGCGTGATTCTCAAGCAGAGTAGGATCACTGAAATCTTGATTGACATGGGTCCAAGGGACCAGGCAAGGAGTAAGCAACGCAAACAAGAAAGTAGGTCCAAGTTGGCCACTGCTTACCGCGGAACATCATATTCATCAGTAAGTAGCAAGGCTAGGGACTGAGGGGAAAGGAGATGCGGAGCCACGAGAAGATCAGATAGGTGTGCAAGCTAAGGGAAGTTCCGGGAAAGCTGTTCGAACAAAACTACTAGCTAACCACACCCACCGATAGAGGAATTGACTCCTTATTCTAGGCCTTAATTCTCCAAACGAACATAGCTTCAAGGTTTATTTATTTACAAGAATTAGTCCTAATTTCTCACATTATTAATGAAGTTAATTAATTAGAATTATAGTATTTATTTAGTGAATAATTAAGGGAAATTTGCTAAAATCCTCGCATAGAGTAGATAAAATAGTCGAGAAGAAAATGTCTCAACTTCCATTAACAAAAGTAATGATAATTTGAAATAGTTGAGAAGTTTTTTCCTGAATCCTTTGTATGGTTCTGATATGCAAGGGGCTTTGGAAGTAAATATGTTCAGCTACTATTTCTATCCTACTTTAATGAGAAAAATAAATGACATTGCAGAATCCATCATGCAACTTTTAATCTAACCATGTAGGGTCAAGATGGCGATAGTTAACTTTGAGAATGCTTTTTTTTTGCAATATTCTTGCTACGATTTCTGTTTTCTAACATTTCGTTTATCTCTTTTTAGATTATCCAATTTGATCTTATTTTAAGTGACCGTCCAAGTAAGTCAGCATGAATACTCTTTCATGACCACTTTCTTGATCTCTTTTTAGATAATGTGATTTGATATACATAAACCTTTCGCTTGCCATTATTTTTTCAATACTCAGATTTCTTGAAATTGGTGGGAGGCATTCCTTTTTATAACATTGCATTCTTCATTATTCTTAACTAATTAAGACATCTGAATTCTGTTGAAAAAAATGCAGATTCTATCTCCCTTCGTATAGGATATCTTACACTACCACCCAACACTGAGGGCATGTCTGGTTGTCATGTTATCTTGAGATAACCTCCCATACCTCTTAATCTATCACTACGTTCTTGGGTTGGAATTAGTTGTATAGACCGTATAATTTCTTTATTATACTATTTTTTAATCACGTTCAAATAAACAAATTAACATAAAAATATATAATGATTATTAAAAAAACTAATATAATACATAATCAATGTCACATCATATCACATTTATCATTCCAACCCTCTCCAGCACACCTAATCATACAAACAACTACTATTCACATGAGGTTACTTCAACCGAACCCAGTTACCGAGCATGCCCTGAGATTAGATTATATAAAAGTTGTTCACCACGCTATCTTGCATTGCATACTGTGTACCAACAAAAATGGAGCTTCGGGAACAATGGCCATGACAAATCAAAGTGTATAATAATGTAGCTCACATATCTAGATGTTAGGGAGACTTGAGGTATAAATATTAAAAGAAATTTTTTTCACGTGTGTCCCTCTTAGATGTTGCAAAATCAGTTATGCCCCTCCCCCTTTTGAAATATCGGATGTGCCCTTAACTTTTTGCTCCGTTATCACTTGTACCCTTCCTTTAGTTTTACCGTTAATGAGTTGAACCACCATGATTTATTCAAATCATGACGTGAGGTAAGAGGGACGATTAAAGTATAGTACCGATATAAGGCAAGGCAAGAGAAACTTATCTAAAATAATTTGAACATGTGCATAGAAGACAATATAATTAGATTTCTAAATTCCTTTATGTCTCATTACATGACTTTGTCTATGAGATCATATGTTTGAGAAATGTTGATTACCTATTAATTTCCTTCTAAAAGGAATGTCTCATTGAATGTTAACCATGCCGACGGTATTGATTAAAATAGAATTTGATTCCCTTCCACTTATCATATTTTAATATTTTTTAGCTTTTAAGTACATTAACATAATTGTATTTTCCTATACATGGTTATGTTCAATGCTTTTTGCCCGTGCATTGCACGTGGCTGACACTAGTTTTATTTAAGAGTCCCTTTTGCTATTCTCCCTCTTCCCGCAATTCCCCTCAGCTAGGGATGCAAACAGACGGATACTGATACAGATATAGATATTATTGTATCCTTATCCGTTTTTGAAAATATGGATGCAGATACAGATATTAATGGATATTAAAATTATTGTAACATATCCTTAAAACGGATATGGATGTAAATGAATACTGATCGTATACGAGTAATGTTAGAAATACTCTTGTGAATCGACTTAAATAGATACGAATTGGATGAAAAACACGTGATATAATTTATTAAATATATTTGTATCATAAAAAATATACAAATATGATAAAAAAGATATAGAATTATATTATATAAAGTTAAAAATAAACCTATGACTATATTTATATATAAAACGAATATACAAATATGGATATGAATGTCTGTGGATATATCCGTAAATTTGTATCCTGCCATCAGCAGCTCATCCTGCCTTCCCTCTCCTCTGCAACCCTAAACCCAACTGACCGCCGCCCGGAGAACGCCTCTCGCCGGCTCGATAAACTACGTCCAATAACACATACCGGCCCGCCGCCCGTGTGCAGCTTCTGTTCTGGAATAGATCGGAGGTGGGTTCTTTTTCTTTTGGTATTTCTGGTCCTGTTTTGCATCCGATCCGGCTCGATGAACCCTGGATACCTCAGTGTCCAAAATCCATTTTTTTGTAATTCTCGCACAGCTTTTTGTACATTTTGGATTAACATTAGTTATTCGCAAAGGAATCGAGAATCGACGTCAGTTTGATCAGCTAAGAACTAGTTTGAGTTAGGGTACTCAATTGGATACGGTCTTTGTTTTGGAAGGATCTAGAAACTCCACCGTCACTATAAATGTGAGCAAATCCGGAGGATCACCGATCCATTAGCGTGAGAGAGATAGAGAGGAGAAGGAATATAAGCATTGTTGCATTGGCTGTATAGTTTGTGTAATTTGCAAAATCGTAAATCTTGATTGTCATCGTTACGTTTTTTAAATGTACCATTGTGACATGAATTCAAGTGGATATCTTGTATGTTACGGCTATTTTTTGCGGCAAACATTTATTGGGCGGTGGAACTTGAAGATTCACTTATTGCTGTTTGTTGGCCTGATTTGCGGACTCTGATGTTCTTGTTGAATAAGATTTGTGGATTATATGTGGGTTTTAGTTTTATCGAATGTAGCTTTCATTGCTTACTGATGCTAATTGAATTTTCTTCTCTTTGCAGGTTGTTTAAATATTTTGACCATAAATTGTACATAGTTCCTTTATCTTCAAAATAAAAGCATACGAGCATTTTGTGGAACACTACTAATTGCAAGTTCTGAAGAATCATGACGGAGTCCGCTTGTGAGAAAATTCGAAACATATGCATTCTCGCCCATGTAGATCATGGAAAGACCACTCTTGCAGACCATCTGATTGCTTCCTGTGGTGGTGGTGTTCTACATCCAAAACTTGCAGGCAAGTTAAGGTTCATGGATTATCTTGATGAAGAGCAACGGCGAGCTATTACTATGAAAAGCTCCTCCATTTCCCTCCAGTACATTGATCACTCAATCAATCTCATCGACTCCCCTGGGCACATGGATTTCTGCAGTGAGGTCTCTACTGCTGCCCGTTTGAGTGATGGTGCTCTAGTTTTGGTCGATGCCGTTGAAGGAATTCATATTCAGACTCATGCAGTATTGCGCCAGACTTGGGTTGAGAAGTTGACCCCATGTTTGGTTCTCAACAAGATTGATCGGTTGATCACGGAGCTGAAGTTGAGCCCCATGGAAGCATTCAACAGACTGCAGAGGATTGTTCACGAGGTTAATAGCATTGTCAGTGGATACAAGTCGGAGAAATATTTATCCGATGTGGATTCAATACTTGCCGGCCCGAACGGCGACACTAGTCAAGAATTCGTGGAGGATGATGAGGAAGATACTTTTCAACCTCAGAAAGGAAATGTGGCTTTTGTATGTGCTCTAGATGGATGGGGTTTTAGAATAAATCAGTTTGCAGAATTTTATGCTGCGAAACTGGGTGCAAGTGCTAATGCTTTGATGAAGGGTCTGTGGGGTCCTCATTACTACAACACAAAAAAGATGATGATATTGGGTAAGAAGGGTATCGAAGGATTCAGCAAAGATCCTCAACCCATGTTTGTGCAGTTTGTGCTTAAGCCATTGTGGCAGGTTTATCATGCTGCTCTTGAAGCTGATGGGGACAAAGGCATGCTGGAGAAGGTAATTAAGAGCTTCAATTTGTCCGTACCTCCTCGTGATCTTCAGCATAAGGATCCAAAAGTAGTGCTTCAATCTGTAATGAGCAGGTGGCTGCCTTTAGCTGATACAGTTTTGTCAATGGTGATCAAGTGCATGCCAGATCCTATTGCAGCTCAATCTTTTCGAATTTCACGCCTGCTTCCCAAGAGAGAACTAGTAGTTGATGAGAGTGTGGCTAATTTGGACATGAATAAATTGATTTCTGAGGCTGATCACGTGAGGAAGTGTGTTGAGAGTTGTGATCGTAGTGAAGATGCACCGGCTGTAGCTTTTGTTTCCAAGATGTTTGCTGTGCCCTGTAAAATGCTTCCAAGAAAGGGTCCAAATGGAGAAACATTGAGCTATTCCTTCGATGAGGCTGTCGGGGAATCTGAGGAATGCTTTCTTGCATTTGCCCGGATATTCGGCGGAGTTCTTCGGGCAGGGCAGAAGGTTTATGTGCTATCTGCTCTATACGATCCACTCAAAGCGGAATCTTCTCAGAGGCATGTGCAGGAAGCAGAACTACATGGCCTATACCTTATGATGGGACAAGGTTTAAAGCCTGTTACTTCTGCTAGTGCAGGAAATGTTGTAGCAATCTGTGGTCTGGGACAATACATATTGAAAAGTGCAACCTTGTCATCCACGAAATTGTGTTGGCCTTTCTCGAGCATGATGTTCCAGGTGGCACCTACTCTGAGAGTTGCTATTGAACCTTCTGATCCTGCAGACACTGGGGCTCTTACGAAGGGGTTGAGACTTCTCAACCGTGCTGATCCTTTTGTTGAGATTTCGGTTTCTTCCCGTGGTGAGCAGGTGCTTGCTGCAGCTGGGGAGGTTCATCTAGAGAGATGCATAAAGGACTTGAAAGAACGTTTTGCTAGAGTAAGCTTGGAAGTCTCACCTCCACTTGTTTCTTTTCGAGAAACCATAGAAGGGGCAGGGTCTTACCATCTAGAGAGTTTCAAGATTCTGTTAGGCAGTGCTGAATATGTCGAGAAGGTCACTCCTAATGGAAGATGTGTGGTAAAAGTACGAGTCATGAAGCTTCCAATCGGGTTAACAAAATTACTTGATGAAAATGCAAATTTACTTCGTGATGTTATAGAAGGGAAATCTAGAAAGAAAGTTGCAGATTTGGAATTACATGATCTTTCTGAGGATGAGTCAGCGGCGATGATCAGGAAACGGATTCTAAGTACCGTAGAAAGTGAGGTTGAATTGGCTTCCGCACAGTTGGATAAAGATAAGATTGAAAAATATAAAAGTCTATGGTTTAAAGCACTTGCTAATATATGGTCACTTGGACCTGGGCATGTTGGTCCAAATATTCTTCTTGTTCCAGAATTTGGTGAATTATCTGCAACTGCAAGTAAATCTGATATTGCAACAGAAGGCATTTTAGTAAGTGGCTCTTCTCATGTCTCTAAGAAGCTGGGTTTTCACGCAGAATTGGATGAAGAAGATGCTGTCAGGAAAGAAGCGCAAGCTCTATACGAGGAAGCAGAAAGACTCAAGAGTAGCATTATATCGGGGTTTCAATTGGCAACGGATGCAGGTCCTCTATGCGAAGAGCCTATGTGGGGGTTGGCATTTCTTTTGGAGGCTGTCATCAAGCCAGAAAATGCAGAAGTGGCACATCATCCTGATCAATATGGTATTTTTGCTGGGCAGGTCATGTCAACTGTGAAGGAAGCATGCCGGGCTGCTATTCTGCAGAACAAGCCCCGGATTGTGGAAGCTATGTATTTCTGCGAGTTGAATACTCCAACCGAGTACTTGGGCCCGATGTATGCGGTTCTTTCCAGAAGGAGGGCTCGAGTACTCAAGGAAGAGATGCAAGAAGGGTCTCCTCTGTTTACTGTGCATGCTTATGTTCCAGTGACGGAAAGTTTTGGATTTGCGGATGAATTAAGAAGATGGACATCTGGGGCCTCTAGTGCGCTTCTTGTGTTAAGCCACTGGGAGGCTCTCTTAGAGGACCCTTTTTTTGTTCCAAAGACCGAGGAGGAGATCGAAGAATTTGGGGATGGTGCCAGCATCCTTCCTAACGCAGCCAGAAAGCTTGTCGATGCTGTGAGGCGAAGAAAGGGTCTACCTGTAGAGGAAAAGGTTGTTCAACACGCAACAAAGCAGAGGACATTGGCTAGGAAGGTTTGATATTGTGCATATAACATAATCCTTACGTGTAGAGTGTGGGACAGAGAGTGCAAAAAAGTAATTGTGGTGCCTGATCCACTTGTGGGGATCTTGGAATTATATGAGCCTGTAAACCTATGCGTGTACTATTTATCATTAGTTTAATTCAACCGAACTCCATTTTCCCCTGGAGTTTGGTTCTTTGGTGTACCAATTACGTGCAGTTTTGCAAGAAGCATTTTGGACTCTTGACCATAAAGCAGTGAATTGTTACTTGGTTTCCTTCTAGGACAGTCCACTTTATTAAGAATACATTGTGAATTAATAAATGCCTATGTTAAATCTCTTTTTAAAAGAAAAAAGGGCCTACACCATATAGGTGTGTACCCAAAAACTTCACCATTTATAACCTTAGAAAAATTACAAGCCTAGTATAGGCGATGAGAAATAAGAAATTACAAGTTCCAACTCTCAACAAGCGCCTTAGCATGTGCCACAACATTTTCACCTTACATACGATCCTGACGAAAAACTACACCATTTCTAGCAATCCAGATTGCCCTGATCAGAGCTAAATATCCAGATTGTTCCTTCTCAATGCCATTCCACCACACCCCAATGGATTCCCAAAGACCTGTGACATAATCAATATGCACCGCATGATTCCCGAACAGGGTTCAAGCCTTCAAAGAGTACCTACACTTGAAGAACAAATGATCTGCATCATTCATGTCCTCCTGGCATTCTGAACGAACCGCGCAAAACAGTCCCTAGTCAAGATTTTGCCCCTTCTAAATATCCACAGAAAGACCTTCACACGAATGGGTACATTCCACTTCCATATTCTTCTTCAGTCCGCCCCGCATCCCCCAGGGTCAAAGATCATAGGGCCCTTCAATGCTCTCTAAGTCTTCCCTACCGAGAAAACACCATCATGTCAGCTCCAGCAATACCGCCCATCAGTAGGCCCGACCACACCCTCAAGCTCCTTCAGCAACACCAACAGTTCCCCTAATTGCTTATATGCGAGTTCATATCTAAAATGGGGAAAGAAAGAGTGCCCGTTTCAAACCTCAACCACCGAAGTATCCTTATTAGTAGCCAACGTCATCAAACGCGGGAAGCACACTCCCAAAACTCCGGTCTCATTCCAATCATCAATCCAAAACTTGAAACCGTTACCACCCTAAAAAACATGTCTCAAAAAAGGATGAATCTCCTGCACCACGCGACATGTCTCTCCAGAAGTCAGAAGGCCTTGTCCTAAGCTTCCCGGAACTAGGGAAAGAGCTACTTGGCTCATAGATATTAGGGATAATATTGCACACAAGTAGTTCCCGCACAAGAGTCAGGTCCTAATTTGCAATGTGATTACTGCAAAAATTGAAATACCACTATCTTCAAGGTGGAGTTCCAAGTCAAAATTCAGACATGTCCTTATGGCTGAGAGATCTGTTTTTATTTTTTTTCTTTATTTCTGTTTCTATAAATACATTTGGTGATTTTCGAGGTGTGAATTTATATGTTTTTTTGGGTTCTAAGTCTTCTGGATTTCGTATTTGCAGCATACCATGTTTGTGTTAGGAAGATTTGTCGCCATTTCATTTGACAAGTCTGGTTTACTACTATAAACAAACCTAAGTTGTTTATAGATCCTAGAATGTGGGAAGTTTCTGTTTTTTTATTGAAAAAAGAATATGGTTGTTAGAAAATCGGAAACGGAAACGATAATCAGAGTATAGAAATAAAGATAAACATGAAGAACACAAAAGATTTTTTACGTGGAACCCTACTCCGTGAGGAGCGGGATGAAACCACGGGAGAAGCCCTCAACGGGGCGTGTTTGTCTATTGACTTTCTCAATGGATACAGGAGGTATGGGGCTCTTTATATAGCCTCTCCAGAGCCTTCAAGTCCCACCACTGGACGATGTGGGACTAAACACTGGATGGGGTAAATGGATCTCCTCCAGGATCCATTTACCCTGCTACAACACAATAGACGCATACAACTTATACTCCAACACTCCCCCTCAAGCTGGAGCATGCAATGCTCAGCTTGGACAAACAGAAAGAAACTCAACTCAACGCTACAGGACACTACGGACAATATCAACCCAACGCACACATTGCTGCAGTCGAGGACGTTGCTTCTCATGTCGTGCAGGTGAGGAGGACGAACGGGCTGGAGTGTGAGTCAACTTGAAGACTCGGAACCTGACCATCGAATCTGAACTTGCGCCTGAAGTCTCCTCGTCGGAGAACTGGGTCTCTCCCATCTGGCTCAGAGAATGGTGCACTGCTCTGGTGTACCTATGATACCACATGAAAACCCTTGCCCTCAATGGCATAGGGAATGATCCTCTGCTCTGGAGTCCCTATGGCTCACATGAAAACTCTTATCGAACAACAACAAGAATCATGATGGGGACCACAAACAAATGATGGCATCATATGCCCATCTGAAAATGACCGCACACTCGTGCATGTCTGAAACTGGAGACTCGGAACAATGATCGTCGAGTCTGAACAACCGTAGAGTCTGGAATCTGAATGGTCTGGAAATCTGCATCTGAATCTGACTTCTGAATCATCTGAATAGACATGTGACTCTACATATACTCCCCCTTTCTCCCATACTTGTCGGAAGATGGCATCGACCAAGTTGGGAGAAGACAAGACAAATAGGGGGTAAACAACAAATAGCCGACTTCAACATTTTTTTTTCGGCTTTTCATGCATTTTTTAAGCCGTTGATATTTTTTTTCGGCTTTGCAAATCATTTTTTTTGAAAATGCGTACTGTTTTTTTTTTGCTATATGTACGCACCCCTTTTTTTGCAAAAAATTTTTTTGGTTACGCACCCCCCTCTCTCTCTTTTTGTAACAAACTCTTCTCTCCTGTTCGTTTACCCCTTCTCTCCCCTTTCTTTTTAATGAATAAATACAACCGCTCAATTGGGCCTAATAATAATAAAACCAGTTTTTTTAACTAATGGCCCTGGAATACGCCTTAGGGTTCGGAACCCTTCTTATCAAATGAAGCGCCGCCTCCTATTTGCCGAACCTGATGATTATGCGACACCACCTTTGCGACTGTGGAGGAGAGGTTGCCTCACAACTGGAGGAGGCTGCACGATGCTGAACGGAGGCGCCGCCTGGATCAAAGGAGAACGCGAGCATCTCCTCACGCGGCGAAGATCAGGGCGAGGAGTGGGGGTCGCGCGACGCACCCCTATGGATTGGGGGCGCCGCCAAGGGTTTCGGGGCTTCACCGCGTCGCCTGCGCGATCTGGAGAGAGGCGGGCTGTAGAGGGAGAGCTGAGATGTGTGGCGCCGCCGCCTGTAGCAGCGAGAGTCTCGCGCGCCGCCTGCGATGGAAGGGGCTTCGCGCCGGCTTGGAGGGAAGCGGGGATCGTATGGGGTTGGTGATCCTGGAGGAGATGCGGAAGGTCTCTTTGGAGCGGAAACGCCTTGGTGCATGACGATGGGGCTTATCGCCCTGAAGACGTGCGCACAGGAGACGCACCTGTTGCGCGTGCGAGGGATGGAAGACGTTCTGGCACTGGCGGCGCCGCCCTGCAATCTGAAGAACAACGCACAGGGCTGCTTGAGAGGCCTGGAAGTTTGTCGTGGCCTGCCTGTAGGGCCGCTAGGGTTTTGGATGCGTCACGCTGCCATTGGCCAAATGGAGAGGCCATAGATTTCTGCCTGGAACTGTTCTCACGTGAAACTAGGGTCTAGAAAACCCTAGATCTGAACCATGAACTTTGATAATCTCGAAAATAACAAAGAAAGCCTGGAGTCTCCCAAAGGTGCCGCCGTGCGGCCTGGTGTTTGGTTGGGAACATCGAATCAGGCTACTTGCTAGGGTTTCATAAAAAAAAACCAAAACATAAACATGAACAGAAATAATCATCCTCCAGAACAACTTCATAATCGAATCTCGGAAAAAAAAAACTTCAAGAACAACTCCTCGAGAATCGACCCGCTCTGATACCATGTTAGAAAATCGGAAGCGGAAGCGGAAACGATAATCAGAGCATAGGAATAAAGATAAACATGAAGAACACGAAAGATTTTTTACGTGGAACCCTACTCCGTGAGGAGCGGGATGAAACCACGGGAGAAGCCCTCAACGGGGCGTGTTTGTCTATTGACTTTCTCAATGGATACAGGAGGTCTGGGGCTCTTTATATAGCCTCTCCAGAGCCTCCAAGTCCCACCACTGGACGATGTGGGACTAAACACTGGATGGGGTAAATGGATCTCCTCCAGGATCCATTTACCCTGCTACAACACAATAGGCGCATACAACTTATACTCCAACAATGGTAAATTCCCATTTTATGGAGATTGAATTCCAAGCAGTACATGAGCAAAGGTGACTGTGGACCTCAAATCGTCTCTCTTCCCTTAAAGTTTTGGATACTCATAGTTGTGATATGGATGTTTTATATTGGGGTTCTGCTTTTAATGTTTAGAATATGAATGCTGCTTGGGTACAAATTATTGTTACCCATAGACGAAAACTCACACATAGATAATTGCAATGCAGTTGACATATTTGAAATGTTGATTTTAATAGATGAAATATATTATTAATCTGAAATCTGTAGAGATGTATAATTCATGGGAGATGGGAGATGGCTTCTTGAAGTTATCATAAATCATGTTTGCACCATTTATCTGTACTCATTTTTAGAGAGAGACAATATTTTAGCAGGTAACTTTCTTTCTCATGGGAGCTCCTTGTTGTGCAACTCTGGTAAAACTCATTTAGAGTGCTTGTTCTAAAGTGTATAAGATTGATGCCACCCCTTCTCTTAACAGTCGTACGATTCCTATTTGTATTGTTGGCCATATTCTGATTATTTGTTAGATATGATGCAAGATATGCAGAAATTTTAGGCGAGAACATGATTACTGAGGCTGGCTGAAGTCCAGCGCTCTTTTGACTGAAGTATCATTCTTTTGTATTCTGCCAAACATTATCAGTTGGTATTAATGCTCTTGCTGTTTACATGACAGGTTTTTTTAGTTTATGAACGAATCAAAACATATCAAAGCAGTGACATGATGATCATAACATGACAACAAGCGAGGAAGATGAAAAACCTACTCGAAGCATTCACACTGGACCCATGCCTCTGGAACTAATAATTTATGTAGGCATTATTTTTCGATTTCTCTCTAGTAATTTCTTGATCAGATCATGTTAAAATTTTTGCAGATATCTTCATTGAAACATGCTCACTGGACCCATGCCTCTGGAGCTCGGGAACATGTGTAAGCTTAGATGTCCGTGAGTAAACATGATGTGGTTTTTCTGTGCTTTACCAGTTTTTGTGTTTGTGATTTTATATATAATATACTGCAGGAAGCTAAATGACAATCGGTTGACGGAATGACTCCTCTTGAACTCGAGAAGCTCGATGAACTTTTCCGCACCTAATGTTGATATCTGTTTTACAAAACATTGCAAACAACGATCCTGATATGATATATGAAAACATGTATATGGATACGGATATTTATAAATGTCCATATCCATATCCATTTTAAAAGAGTTACATATACAGATGTCATAATACGTATAAAATGGATACGATAGTAGTATCGATATATGTTTGCATCCGTAAAGTCGAGATCTAGATCATCATAGACATGAATCTTATCTCTAAATCTCTATCGGAAAAAAATCAACACGTGATATATTCATTTCTTGGTATCAACACGGAACACTTATTCGTTAAATGTATCTTAATATCATTTGACATGTATCAACAATAATCACATTATAGTGGTACATTATGTTTGGCAATTCAAATCATTTTATAGCCCTCAAGATGTGGGTATGTCTATTTGCATTGCGTTGATACATGCCTTAGACAAACTCAATCTCTAGAGATCTACATGTATTTATATATTAGTCTATATCAATGCAAGGGAAAATATATACCAGTACAGAACCCACTTCAATGGTCTGGTAGTGGAGCATTGTAACTTAATTTTGCATGTACCAGTGCACTTTGCGTTTGGATGTTTAATAGAGTCTTGAACAATGACTGCATATGTGTACATATCTCATGTGTAATTGTACAATCTCATTCCAACAAAACCTATAATTTTGGTTCAAGAGTATTATCACGTTTCCCTTCATATTCCTAAACCTGCAGTATAGTCCCCTTATTTTTATATTATAGTTATGAGCCACAATCTCCTAGGTTGTAGGCTACATGAGAATCGATTTAATTACATATTTTTAGTTGTTATTTTTTATGAACATGAAATAGAAATCATGCACCAGCACCAAATGACAAAATCGACCCGTAAGTAGGACTCGAAGATCCATGGAATATATGTTAGAGTAATTATGTTATTTGTTTCTTTTTATTGTCCTTTTTCTGTAATTTACCCATAGAGCTTTTCTCCTATATAAGAGAGCTCTAGGGTTAAATGAATATTATCTTGCTTATTCCCTTCAACATGGTATCAGAGCGACGGTCCTAGGCCGAAGTTTTGAAGCCTAACCCTAATCCTAACCCTACCCCACCCGCCGCCCGTTCCTCTCTCTCCTCCAATCAGCCGATCAGCGCCGCCTCGAAGGTCTTCCACTGCGTGTTCCAAGGTTGAGGCGGCGGCGTGCCTCGGCGTTTCTCGCCCCCTTGGGGGCATCCCAGCGCTTGCTTGCGTGAGGCTTCCAGCCCCGCTCGAAGCGCTGCCTCTCACGCCCTCCTGCGCGTTCCGAGCGTGTGCGCGACAGAGCGATAGCGCCTCCTGTGCGCGATAGCGCCTCCTGCGCGATAGCGCCTCCTGCGCGATAGCCCTCCTGTGCAGCCCACTCGCGCGTGAAGACTAAGATCAGCGCCCTTCTGTAGCACGCACGCAAGTCCTCATTTGTGAGCATGCCATCCTCGGCATCTTTCCTGTAGCGTGTTTTCTTATCTGTGCGCGCAAGTTATGTGCGTGTGCACCATATGCCCTAGCCGTGCTTCCTTGAGTGCACATGTTCTGTGCGCGTGACCGCTTTGTGTCTATGAACAAATAGACATTATCATCTGATTGTGTAACCCCAGTCACAGGTTATTGTTGTCGTCATGTCAGACAACAAGGTAGATTTTCCATCTCTGGGTGCCTTCAAAGGTGGAGTTCCGACACCTTCAGCTATGGCATCTTCTCGCGGCAGAGGAGGCTATTCCCATTTTAGAGGTAGAGGTGGTCGTGGCCGAGGAGGAGGAGGTACCAGACCTCCTAGACACCCGTGCACCTACTGTCGCAGGACTGGACACACTGAGGAAACATGCTATTCCAAGCATGGGTTTCCTACTACTACGGCACGGATGGCAGAGCAGGCTCAGCAGGAAGGGGGTCCTTCCCTTGCCCCAGATCAGAGGTTTGAGGAGCTAGTGGCGAGACTTCGGGAGATTATGCCTGGCCAGGGACCAGCTGGTACTTCAGGATCTTCAGAGATAGCCGGCTCAGCATCAGCATCCTCTTCAGGTACAACGTATGCACTTACTAGTTGTTACAGAGCAGATCTGTCAGAATGGATTATGGACTCAGGAGCATCTCACCATTTATGTGGTGACAAAAAGCAATTGGATGATTTTATTGCAACTCAGACAGGACGCTCCGTGGTAATTGCTGACGGAACACATTCTCCCATTACTGGTCAGGGGGAGGTGCAATTGACCCCTGGGATACGACTTCAGAATGTTCTTTATGCTCCTGATTTTTCCATGAATCTACTATCCATTAGTCAAATCACTAAAGATTTACATTGTCGTGCCATATTTGACTCATCTGCTCTTGTGTTTCAGGACATCCTCACGGGCAGGGTGATTGGAACTGGCTGTGAGCAAGGGGGTCTTTATAGACTGGTACAATCTCCTTATGCCGGTATCTCTTCTATGAGTGCTGGATCGGTGTCACCCTACACTTGGCATCTTCGATTTGGTCATCTTCCGTTGCAAAAGATGGTCCATATTCTTCCATAGATTTCTCCCAAGTCTAACTTTCAGTGTGAGGCATGCCAACTTGGCAAACATCACAGGTCGTCATTTCCGAGTCGTATAGGTCCAAGTCGTCATGGTCTGTTTGAGATGCTACATTTTGATATTTGGGGTCCCAGTCGTGTCCCTGATCTTCAAGGACACAGGTTTTATCTTGTTGCTGTTGATGAATTCTCTAGGTTATGTTGGGTTTTTCTACTTAAAAATAAGTCTGATGCTGCGTCTGTTATCCAGTCTTTCATTATCGAAATAAAAAATATTTATTCTGCTAAAGTGAAGTTCTTACGGTCTGATAATGCTCTTGAATTATGTAGCTCTCATATCTCAAAATTTCTCATGTCCCATGGAATTGTGCACCAGAAGTCATGTGCTTACACCTCCCAACAAAATAGGGTAGCTGAGAGGAAACATCGTCATTTGTTGGACATTACCAGGACCCTATTGATTCAGAGCCGTGCTCCTCACACCTATTGGGGGGATGCGGTTCTAACTGCTTGTTATCTGGTCAACCGTATGCCGTCGTCAGTATTAGGAGAGAAGATCCCGTTCTTGACTGCGTTTCCCGAGAAGGATCTTTTCTCCCTAACACCTCGCGTCTTTGGCTCTGTTGCATTTGTTCATTGCTTCTCTCCTGGTCTGGACAAGCTCTCTCCCAGAGCTGTCAAATGCATTTTTGTGGGTTATTCCAAAATCCAAAAAGGGTATCGGTGTTTTGATCCAGTTAGACGACGGTACCATGTTAGTGCTGATGTCACCTTCTTTGAATCCATTATGTATTTCTCTCCTACAGGTGACAGCCTCACTCACTCAGACGAAGGAGATAATATCTACGTGCCTCCTCCACCATCTATTCCATGCTCTACTCTGCCGCCACCACCACCACAGCCTATACCACCACCACAACCTATACCACCACCACCTCCACCACCACCTTCTATTTTTTATCCTCAGGTCTATCAGCGTCGACCCTCTGCTCATGTGCCTCCTCCATCATCCAGCACACCCGAGGTATGTAATGAACATTTGAGTACTACTAATGGCACGGGTGATTTGCATGCACAGACAGATGTACAGGGTACAGATGATACTACCACTACACCAGTTGATGATCTCGATCTTCCTATTGCCCATAGAAGGCAAAAGCGTGCGCGGACAATGAATCCCAAATACGGGATGGACTTTGCATCACAGGCCTGTTTGGAGCGGTTGTCCCCGGAGTTTCGCAAGTTCGTCCTTGGGTTATCAGCAGTGGAAATCCCAAGGTCATATCAGGAGGCACTACAGAGCAGTCCATGGCGTTTGGCTATGGAGGAGGAGATGGCGGCGTTGCAGTCACGTGGTACGTGGAGTGTTGTGCATCCTCCACCAGGTGCGTCAATAGTCGGAAGCAAATGGGTTTTTACTGTTAAGCATCGGGCTGATGGTGCAGTCGATAGATACAAAGCCAGGTTGGTTGCTCGTGGGTTCACCCAAACATATGGGGTGGACTATCAGGAGACGTTTTCTCCAGTAGCCCGTCATTCTACATTACGGATTCTCATTGCAGTTGCTATTGTCCGTGACTGGCCCTTGTTTCAGTTAGATGTCAAGAACGCTTTCTTGTATGGTGACTTACAGGAAGAGGTCTATATGCAGCAGCCACCAGGGTTTGCTGCTGAGGGGGAGTCCAGTATGGTGTGTCGTCTTCATAAGGCCATATATGGCCTAAAGCAGAGTCCACGGGCTTGGTTTAAGAAGCTCTCGGAGTTGATTGAACAGAAGGGCTTCATCAGATCTACAACAGATCATACTCTCTTTGTAAAGAGAGACCAGCAAGGTACTGTGGTCATCCTAGTGTATGTTGATGATATTGTTATCACTGGTAGTAATAAGCAGGGCATTCAAGCAGCCAAGGATTTTCTTAGTGAGCAGTTTGTTACGAAGGACCTGGGTACACTTCGTTACTTTTTGGGATTGGAATTTGCAAGAAATGAGCAAGGCATGGTAATGACACAAAGGAAGTATGTTACTGATCTGTTATCTGAGACAGGAATGGCAGGATGTAGACCAGCTACTACTCCTATGGATCCTAATGTTAAACTCTATGATGATGGCTCTGAGGAGGTGGACAAGAGACGGTATAGAGAGCTCGTGGGGAAGCTGTTATATGTCACTATTACCCGACCAGATATATCCTTTGCTGTTAGTAGGGTAAGTCAATTTATGGAGCAACCCAGACAGGCTCACATGAATGCTGTTTTTATGATCTTGAGATATCTGAAGTCATCTCCAGGTGCTGGTCTTCTGTTTAGGAAAGATACCTCTATATCTGTCATAGGTTGTGCTGATGCAGACTATGCTGGGTGTCCTAATGATAGAAAGTCTACTTCAGGCTTTATTGTATTTGTTGGCAGCTCACCAGTAGCGTGGAAGAGTAAGAAACAAACTGTCGTGGCTCGATCCAGTGCAGAGTCAGAATATAGGGCAATGGCCCAAGGTAGTGCTGAGATGATGTGGGTTAAATCGGTTTTGACTGATTTAACTATTGAAGTACCTCTTCCTATGCATCTTAAATGTGATAATCAGGCAGCCTTGTTCATAGCCAATAATCCGCCTTCCATGAAAGGACAAAGCACATTGAAGTGGATTGTCATTATACAAGGGACTTAATTCAAAAGGGGCTTATTTCAACGTCTTATGTATCATCAGGAGAGCAGATTGCAGATATGTTCACCAAAGCTCTTGCTAGAGGTCCTTTTCATCTATGTTGTTCCAAGCTGAGCATGTTAGATATATATGCTCCAGCTTGAGGGGGAGTGTTAGAGTAATTATGTTATTTGTTTCTTTTTATTGTCCTTTTTCTGTAATTTACCCATAGAGCTTTTCTCCTATATAAGAGAGCTCTAGGGTTAGATGAATATTATCTTGCTTATTCCCTTCAACAATATATAGTGAGACCACCACCACCAACAAAAACAACGAAGGCTTCTCTCACATTAAATAAGGTTGACTAAATTGATTATTTGCTCCATTCAGATCTATTTTGGGACATTCTTGAACATAGATCCAAGTAATTTAGATCCTTTCATATAGTCTCCTTCCAACACTTCATGGGGCCCTCCTCGTCCTCTCTTAGCCGGGTTAAAATCCCAAATCTCGCATCAGACCTCCATTGCAAATGATCAAACTCCTGTAAACGATTTTCTCTTGTTTATCCTCAATCAGAGAGAGGCCAACTTTCCTTCTGATCATATTGTTTCTAATTTGATCTTTTCATGTACGATCATACATCTACTTAACATCTTCATTTTTGCTACTGCCATTCTCTACACATATCTATGGTTCACATGCCAATATTCAAACACACATTATAACAGATCTTGTGGCTGCTTTATAAAACTTTCCTTTAATTTTCAAAGGAATTTTGTTATCACATACAACATTAGAGGCTCGCCTCCAATTTTAGCCAACCTGTATTTATTTTATGTGTAACATCTCCATTGATTTTCCCCATCGTATTGCAAAACAGATCCCAAGTATCTAAAAAACCGTTCTTCTGAATGTTATCTTCTTGAATCTTCATTGGATTCCTTCACCACTTGTTTTATCAAATGTGCTCCATATAGTCAGCCTTAGCCCTACTTATATGAAATTCTCTAGTCTAAGACATGTCACAATCTCAAGCTTCTCATTTTCTCCATCTTTAGTCTCATCAACTGACATAAATATTATTGACAAACAATATACATCAAGATATCTCATACTGAATGTAACTAATCAATTCATCCATAATCAAAGTAAAAAGGAAAGGATCCAAAGCTAAACCTTGTTGTACACTGATGTTGATGTCAAAATAGTCGATCTTCCTAGACTGGATCATTAATAAGATGAAGCTCCATCATACATATCCTTCATAAGGCTAATATACAGATAAACACTTGTCTCTTCTCCACAAGATCTCCCGTGGAACTGAATCATAAGCCTTCATTAAATCGATTAAAAATTTACGGATGTTCTTCCTTTTAACTCTATAAATCTCCACTATTGTCCATGACATGTGAACAACTTTAATAGTTGAGCAACCTTATATGAATCCAAAGTGATTCTCTAACTTTGTAAACTTGCCTTCGCCTTCTTCCGATCACACATTCCCAATTTTCATAGTCTGACTAATCAGTTCGATACCTTTGCCATTCGAATAATTTTGAATGTCCCCTTTATTCTTGCAAAGAGTCACCATGGTTCTTTTCCTCCATTCTTCATGTATTTTCTTGCTTCGTCAAATAACATTGAATAAATTTGTGAACCAAGTCACATTCACCTAAAACTCTCCATACTTCTATAGGAATGTCATTAGCTCCTATACATTTCTCAGGTTTCATAACCTTCAAAGCTTCCTCTAATTCCATCCTTTTTATTCATCTATAGCTCACATGATTTAGGTAACTTTCGCTACTAGCTAGATCTCTCAAAGTGATCTCTTTAGTCCCTTATGTGATGAAAAGTTTATAGAAGCACTGCTTCCATCTAGTCTTTATATTCTTCTAAGTAACAATTACATGCCCTTCCTGATGCATCTCACTTGAGTAAGATCTCTGGTCTTTATTTCTCTAGCTTTGGCCAACCTAAATATATATTTCTGATCATCCTTAGAGTCAAGCTTTTTATATAAAATTTTATAAGCATTTGTCTTAACTTCACTTACAATATTTTTTACTTCCTTCTTTGTTATTGTGTAGTTCATGATCGTTTCTATTGTTCTATCCTTATACATAGATTTAAAGCAAGCTCTTTTAATTCAAGTTTCTCTTGAATCCCTTCACTCCACCACCAAGCCTTTTTTTAGCCCGAAACTCCTCCTTTAGACTCACCTAGCATCTATTTGGCTACTCTTCAAATACGAGATGACACCGCATCCTACATCCTATTTTTACTTGTTACGTTCCCAAGATAAGTCTTCTTAAATCTTCTCCTTAAAGCTTACTTGCATCAGTTGAAGACTCCACCACCTAGTTCTATTGAACTTGGGAGCCTTCTTTTTCTCTTCCAAGCCTTTTATATGCATATCCATGACTAGCAAGTGATGTTGAGATGTCAAGCTCTTTCCTCGGATTACTTTGCAGTCTTGCAGTGCAACCAATCTCTTCTCATCGCAAAGAAATCTATGTATTTTAATTGGGCCATTATTACAAGTGATTAAATGATCCTTTCTCTTACTGAAGAAAGTGACCCTCCCTCTTACTGAAGAAATGCTTGCTATGAAAGGTCATAAGCCATTCCAAAATATTGAATGACTTTTCCCTCTTTATTTCTAACCTCGAAGCCATGGCTGTCATGAACACTAGCATACTCTGAAGTATTCTTTCCTACAAGTCCATTAAAATTTTCACCTATGCAAATCATCTTTTTTTTTGTTATATTCCTTGTATAATCTTACCCATATCCTCCCGAAAATCTTGTTTAATCCTTTCCTCTAAACCAATTTATGATGATATTAAGTATTTCTTCTTCAAACATCAATTTTAACAAAATAATTTGATTCTCAAATCTTTCCACCTTAACCACAATATTTGTTCAAATCCTTATGAACAAGCACTTCAACACCATTTTCGTCCTCCTTTTTATCTGAATACCATAATCTAAAGCATGCCTTCTCAATCTCCTTGCTTTCTCTTCAATGTATTTTGTCTCTTGGAGTCACGGTATATGAATCTTTCCTTCTTTTCATCGTATCTACCATCTCCATCGATTTGTCGGTCAAAGTGTCATTATTCCAAGCACATGTATACAACTTCTTTTGTAACCTCTCATGGACTACCTTTTTTACTCGCACGTGTCATCATGCAAGAACCCTTAAAATTTTGGATTACATCTAGGCAACGATGCAACGGAACTAGCTTATTCCCTCGCTTGTGTTCCTTGTGTGAGTATCTTTGCAAAAATTCCAATACATCTGGTCTACGATGTAGTAGCTCTTGCCAACTTCTCGTTGCACTACTACATCCGAGGCTACGATGTAGTGTTCCTTGCCAACTTCTCATTGCATTCGGACGATGCAACATGTCACTACTAGTGCATGCCCCAATAAAATCCAAATGGATGCTTAAATCCATGTTGAAAGATCCATCTATTTTACACTAGTTGTTGGCTACCTAACGCAACTATCCTCATTTACCCAGACTTAAGATCGGCAATGATAAGTTTAGAAACCAACCACATGCTAAGTTAAAGCTCATTCACATCACCAACAACATCACAAAAGCCATACATGAGAAGGGACATATGTTCTCATATGCAAAGCTCAAGTTCATCCAAGTCGCTCCTTTGCATCACCGACAACCATTGCCACACTTTACAAACTTGACATCAAGCTTTGCCTCTCTTATAGTAAGCTTCCATGTTAAAATAATTTCGTCTGGCAAAACTTCAGCAAGCAAACTATCTTCCCATGGATGCAACTTCCATATATTTGACATGAAACAATAGTTATAATATGAAAAAAAACCCAATATGGAAGCAAAGAGTTAGACTATTATGACACAACATCAAATACATGTCACAAAGTATGATAAAAATAAATTAACTATCATTTAAGAGTTTTAGGAAACCATTTCCATGATGTGCAATTTAATACTAAGATAGTCTTTGAATGTCTCCTCTGGGAAAGGATCAAATAACATAAGAAGGGGGGGGGGGGTTGAATTGTTCAAACCCAAAGCACTGCAAATTAATAAAAAAATCTACTTTGCGAAGAGACATGTAATTTTATGTGGAAACCCGCACAGGTAAAACCCACGACTTAGAGCATCGTTTTAAGATTTCCCCTCCATTTAATCAAATGGAGATACATGCTTCTTTTTATCCTTCTACTTTAAATTGGGCATAGCATAAGCTTATGTAGAAAAATACCATTTTCTTGAGCACTCTCAAGAAAGCATTTTACCTTTAACACGAAAGAGATCCATAACTCGATTACCTTTATATAGAGAATAAAAACAACTAGAAGAGTATTGCTAGTACATGTAATCAATTTATACAGGCTTAGTAACCAGAGACCTTCCATGAAATATGATGAGCTGGAACATGCAGAGGATATGATGCAATTGATGGAGATCTTGATTTTGCAATTGGATAGAGATCAGGATGTTGTTCTAGATCTTGAAGACTAGATTATTGGTAACATCTCAAGTCTAGAGAGAAAAGTGCTAAGTATTCAAGAATGAGTAGAGATAAATGTGTTTGGAATGAGAGGAGAGTCCTCTTTATATAACACTTAAAGTAAGAAAGGGATGTCACCCAACAATTAAATATAACATGTGTTACATGTCTCCAATGGTGGCCTAAAACATAAAGTTGAAATAAACCATCAGTCAATGGGTTTGAGTTAGTCGACTGACTATAAGTGATTAGTCGATTAGTTTGGCGCAACGGCTAGCAAATGATATGAACTGCTGGAAATAAAGACCTGCCTGGTTAAACAAAGTTAGTCAATGTACTAGATTTAGTGTACTGGAACTATAATTAGTCGGTCGAAATCGGCTTGATTGCTATATCCTGAGGTGACATTTGGATTGGAGGTTAATTGGTAGATGTTAACTGTGACACCTTCGGACCAGGATGCTCAGCAGCCAACTCACAAATATCGGGTTCACATTGAAACACGACAAGCAATATAATAATGAAAGAGAATAAGCAAAAGAAAAGGAAGTAAATCTTCTGCATTCACTTCTCATTGCTATTATCACAAAAGGTAACAATAACCATATCCGCGGTACATATATGCCATCAGAGTATAATAAAATACATGTATCAGGCCACACAGAAGAGATGTACATTATGAGCAGTTGCTCAATAAGGATTTATTCTACACACTAAAGTAGCAACTATACATTGTGGTTATCATTCAGAATGTAACTGAAAGGAAAGTAACTGCAGAAACTAAGGACAATAACTGTCACACCCCCTACCGCTAGGACCCAGATACTCAACAATAGTCACATCCATACATTGTGATTATCATTCAGAACGTAAAGCATGAAAGAAACAATAGAAAAAAAAACTTCAATAACACATTATTTTCATGGTTCCCGATAGAGTCCTCAAATTAATGAATTACATGACTGAAAAATTATAAAATGGGAAGCTACAAAAGTAATCTACAAGTACAACATCGTACAACTCTACCACTAAGCATGTACTTTGAACAGTGTAGCAACCACAAGCAAAGTCTAGTCCCAAAACCACTCCCTAACATGGCAGCACCAACAACACCTATCAGATTCAACGTGGAGGGTACTATGAGCAAAGTTGCTTGGTACGGTGTTAAAAACTAAAGCAAGGCAAGGTATTAGAAGAAATGTGCAAAAGTGAACCAGCTAGGTAAACCGTCCTCACAAAAGGACAACTCTACATTCTGTTTTATTTTTCTTTTCATTTACTTCCAATGCAATAATTCATTTTAGTAGTTCCACACGTTACCGTGTCCCGACTCAACTCCACATTTTACCTTGTGACAACTTCATCCCATCAGCATGTAACCAACTTGTGAATAACTATATTCGTGAATCCATCGAAAACCTCTTTCTTTAGATAATGCTCAATAAGATCATCCATTTGCAAGGATTCATTGTTAAATATTCTATAACATTTTCCCACTTGAATTCTATAGGTGGTTCCCTTATAATTGATCACATTGTTCGCTCCTTCCTTTTGTGATTATCTGAGTGTTCCAAGGAGATTATTATTACTATAGATGTATATATACATAAGAGTACCATACAGGACAACAACCATTCAGAATTTCTGAGTTTTAATCCATGTACACAACTTTCCCAATCACATACCGTAAAAAAGGAGAAACCAACTCCTGCAAACTAGAGTTCAATGCCTCAAACTATTACCACATCTTATCTGCCTCAAGGGGAAATCTAGAAACAAGTACATTATGGCAAAATAGGATCGCATCGGATACTCCCTTATGACGAAGCACAAGTCTTCAATGAGTACCATAGTAGGGACATGGACAACCGACAATACTCATAGCACTATGCTCACCCGATAGAGTCGGACTGATGAGCACGAAATTCGCCTCTTTAATAATTGATAATTGTATTATAGGAGGCAAAAATCGGTCGATCAAAAACCACAATCTTTGAATGTTGTGGAGAATTTTTCTTGGCAAGTGTACCATGGTCGAACACAGGTAACGATGATTCTTAGTTGTGTGATTTTAAATTAAATTAAATAATTAATTAATGTTTGAGTAATTTCTGTGTTGGGACAATATAATACAATGCAATGAAATGCAATTAGATGCAAAAATATAGAGAAAACAATTCAGCACATGATCTGTAATTTTATAAGATTCAATTCTCAAATAATTTGATCTCATAACCCTTAAAAATCATCACAGGTCGAAAGAGATTAAGTCCATAAATTATCGATCAATATTTCAGATACAGGTCAAACAGATCAACATATCAAAGTTTAATCATGCGAGAATTTCTCAAGATACTCGGCCCATTTATTTCCCTGTAAATCATCCCTCAAATATAACAGCCTTATATCAAATATCAGGTGAATCACGAATTCAACAATAGATCGAATTCCTTGAAAATAACGTTCATGCACTAGCGGATCAATCAACTTAACAACTCCTCAAATAAAGCATCAAGGAATTAATTTCACCTCCTCATGTATACCTCTGCAAAGATCAATTCATTAATTAAGAAGATCAATAATTAAGAGAGACTTAATCAGACAAGATCTTCAAAAATGGGTTCCTGCAAGTTAGATCAACTTTTCTCAATAAAGTAGCACTCATATGTCAATTTTCAGCTTGCACAAGTCAACAAAGATCCTCAAATGATAATTACTAATAAGAAACCTCAGATCTGTCCACAAATTATGTCAAGTGATAGAGCATGAAAAGAGCTTCAAAATGATATATTATATGCGAAAAATGGAGTTCGTATGAGAAAGATATGCTAAAATGAAATTGCAGGGATTAAAATGTAAATAAAATAAAGGTTTTCTTTCAAAAAGGTCCCTAGAGGGGTTTATATGTAATTTAGCAAAGTTGGAGGGGCTCCTTTGCAATTTACACCTAACAGGGGTATATTTGTAATTTCAGAAACTAGTAGGGGCGATGGTGCAATTTTCCCAAAATGCACATGCTTCGCAGGTGCGCCTGGAGGCTCGGACAGCGGGGCGAAGGCTCAGGAATCTCGGCTGCGGCTGGGGGGTCCAAGGCTAAGGCTCGGGAATCGAGCCTGTGGATAGGGGGTCGAGGCGCAGGCTCGGGGCTAGAAAGAGGTCGGGTCACGTGCTGGGCACGTGACCAGGGGCTGGAGAGAGAAGAAGAGGGATGCCACGTGGCACCCCAAAAAATTGCAAAATTTAAAGAGAAAGAAAAATAGAAAAGAAATAGAAGCAGACCTCGGATCGAAAAAATTCCTTCATAAAAGTTGTTTGTCTCGACGAGATCTACAACTTTCATGAAGGATCCATGAGCAAAAGAGGCCATCTGTGTGAAGTGCTATTTTTGGTGGTTCTCTGTGTATAGAAAACCAACTTTTTGCAGTTTTGTAATTTTTTTGGTAGTTTTAAAAAGGATAAAAATTCTAAAAAAATACGATAAAATACAAGAAAATTAATTACATACTAATCTGATTTTTTGGTATTTTTAAAAAATAAAAAAAATAAGAAAATAAAATAGAAGTGTGAAATGCAGGATTTTTGTACAGACTCCCAACAGACACTTGGACACGGTTAGTTTCTTTGATTTCAGTTTTAATCTAGATTTGGATTTTTATGTCGTTTAATAAAACTTTCATCAAAGAACACAAATGAAGAAGAAATAAAATTAAAAAGGTTAATTATGTACATAAAAACTCAGGTCAAAAATAGCAAAAAGTCAAAATGCGCAAAAGAGGCCCAAAATCCAACTTTCACATATGAGCTCCGAATTTTACGAAATTGGCCTTGTTTTGGAGGTATTTGAAAATGGAGTATTTAAAAGTAAGTAGACCAAAATCAGACACTGTATGAGGGTGATATGCTCTTTTTAGTTCGTCAGATGTGAAATCAGACTTTGTGATTACTTGACACTTATTTGAGTTACTAATTTTTTTATATTTTTTATTTAACAATATTAGTAGTATCTACACAATGGAGGTGGTTTGGGGTCAATCGGAGTTAAGATGAATTAACTAAAAATATGAGACGTTAGCAGCTTTTTGGGCTAATGTACACTTAAAATTTTTAATGCAATTATGCATGATGAAATGCAAATATTATTTACACATGTATGTATGCTAATGATGCTCTATTATTGATTAAATACATCTGAATTTTGGGGAACAGAGCCTAATTAACCAATTTTAACATGATGAATACGAGATTCATCGTACCCCTATACTTAAACCATGCTCGTCCCCGAGCATCAATGAATGGATGAGTTAATTGAATACATCCATGACCGTGCATGTGAATTTTCAAGTCTCAATTCGTAGAAGACCCTTAACTTGAGTGATCCTAAAATTCTGGGATCAACCATGCTTTAATCAGAAGGAATCCAACTTTTCTAATTTTCAGACTCTCTGTTTGTACATATAATATAAGTATATGATTTTTAGCGTATTGCATTCATGAGAGTCAAGTCGAGACATCACCTAAAGTTCCCATCCAAGAGACTAACCTCCAGACCTAATCCTCAACACTAAGGAATAAGTCTATTCTTGCTTCGATCAACCGTCTCATTAGTTTGTCAGACTTGAAAGTGTAGATGGATGGCCAAATGTTGGAGGGCATATGATCGTGTCTAATTTTCTCTCCCTCATATTGGAACAAGGGGCCTCTCGAGTGCCTTTTCACTCAACACATGTAAATCTAGATTGTTGATCAATGTGTCCGTCAAGAGAGTTGAAGTCGTCTGCACTTGTTTTTTCTGGGAATACACCGGGATGTGTCTTTTCTGAGTATTTAAGATACCTTCGACACCCAGACTTGTATCGCTTACGATGCAGAGCCCTTTTATGGTGTCAGCCTGACTCCTTGGTCCTAATTAGCGCTTGGTCCAAGTGGACACTTTGAAAATGTTTGGGAGCGCTCGCCATTGGTGGGAGCTCATTTGTAATTTGACTTTGGATGATAGAGCTTTTCTTTGATATTTCTTTTTCTTTCTTTTGTTGGCTAGCTCTACTGCTTTTACCCAGAGTTGGCGCACACTGATCAACAATTTTCATTAAATTTCATCACACACTGGCACATAGGTAGATATCAAAGAGATAGCATATGAATTTTGTTCACATACTGGCTATGGTTTTGTTGACACTTAGGTTTTCTGAAGTCTTCATTAACTTTATCCCATCCTTGAATATCATTAGATTAGGTCTAAACTCAAATCTCTAGTCCTAGTTCCTCAAGTGATATTTCAACTCATCTCATCAATCATGCAGTTGTGAAAGTGATTGTGCTGGTCATATTCTTTTGAAGGTAGAGATGAAGAGTGCAATATAGCGCTCAAATCTTTCAAACCAGAGAAGTGTGAATAATTAAGTTCAAAATCCTAATGACTAAGGCTGGCTAAATCAGAATCTCAAGATCTCAGAAATCAAGTGTCTTCAAAAATCCTCAAGCCTTGAGTGATAGTGAATGTGTCAGGGATATATCAATCAAGGAATGCTTGAAATGCTTGATGAAATGCAAGACTATGAGTGATTTTTTATGCAAAAAGGTTTTTTTGTTGTTATTTTTGAAAAACAGGTATTATATACATAATATATACTACTTGTACCCATCCCTGATGTTAGATGAAAACAATTAAAGTACGATCTATGGATAAAGTATATACAAACACACCCCCTATACTTAGCTTGTGCTATGTCCTCATGGCACAAAGTGAAATGCAGACATAGTTTGTACTCAGTATAGCTGAGACAAGAAAAATAGAAGTCGACATGCCCCCCTATACTTAGACTTTTGAGGGACTAAGCATGGAAGAAAAGGATGAAATGAGGCAATCGAGGGTGAATGGAAAGAATAGAAGTGATGTATACACAATGAAATCGGTCCCCTTAAACTAAGTATCGGGGGACCGAGAGCGGGTTGATGGATATACATGAGAGTATTGGATTCGGAGAGGAGGTCTATCTGGGCAGTTCAAATCTTTCGTCAAAAGCCATGCCTTGAGTGAAGGAGATCTGTTCAACTTGTACTAAATGCTCGTTGGATTCGACAAAGTGTTTAAGTAGCTGACCATTGACTATAGATGTTTGCAGGCTATCTACGGTCTCTGAGATCTCAACACTACCATTATTGTGTACCTCTCTTACAATGAAGGGTCCCGACCATTTTGATTTCAATTTACCTTGAAAAATTTTCAATTTTGCATTAAATAACCATACTTTCTGCTCCGAGACAAAGATCTTTGTTCGAATGTTCTTGTCATGCCATCTTTTTACTTTCTCCTTGTAAATGGTGTTGTTTTCATAAGCATGATTCTAGATTTCGGATAGTTCATTCAAATCCATTTCTCGGTTTTTCTTCCCTTGGTGACAGTTCCAATTAATCTTTTTGATTGCCTATTCTGATTTATGCACGAGTTCTGCGGGCAAATGGCACGGCTTTCCATATACCATTCAAAATGGGGAGGTGCCCAATGGGGTCTTATAAGCCGTCCGATAAGCCAATAGAACTTGGTCCATGAGTTGGGACCAGTTCTTCCTACCAGGGCGGACGAGCTTCTGTAAAATTCCTTTAACCTCCCTGTTTGACACCTCGGCCATGCCATTGGATTGTGGATGGTAAGGACTAGCGACACGGTACTCGATGTCATATTCCTTAGTCAACTTCTTCACCTCCCGGTTGACAAAGTGGCTACCCCATCGGATATTAATATTTTTGGAATTCCAAACCTCGAAATAATATTATCTTTCAAAAATCTACAAACAGTTTTGCTATCTGCTGCTCGAGTAGGAACAACCTCCGCCCACCTAGATAAATAATCTACCGCGAGAAGAATATATTCAAATCCTTGACTATTAGGGAATGAACCCATAAAGTCAATGCCCCATGCATTGAATACATCACAGATGATTACTGGTTGCATAGGCATGGCATCTTTGGAACCAATGGTCCCTCCCATTCTCTGACAGACAGGGCACAGCCTGACAAAATTGTAAGCATCTTTAAATAAGGTCGGCCAACAAAATCCACATTACAGTATCTTCTCAATGGTCCCCTTCCCAGAATGATGTCCTCCCGCCTCCAGGGTATGGCAGAGATTGAGGATACTTTGGTATTCATCTTCAGGAATACATCTTCTCTATATGCAATCCGGTCCTTCAAAGAAAAGGAACGAATCCTCCCAATTGTAGTGTCTCGCTTCAGATATGAGTCGATCGATTTTATTCACGGGCCATCCTTGAGGAACTTTCTTTGAGACAAGATAATTCATCGTGTCGGCATACCAAGGGAGTGAGTCAATCGTAGAAATTGACTCGTCTGGGAAGGTTTCATGGATGGATTCAGATTCAGAGATTTTGTTATGTTCGATCCGTGATAAATAATCAGTCACGACATTCTTAACACCAGATTTGTCTTTAATCTCCAAATAAAATTCCTGAAGCAATAGTATCCACCTAAGGAGTCGTGCTTTTGCATCTTTTTTTGCCATTAAGTATCGAATGGTAGAATGGTCTGTGTAAACTGTCACCTTCAATCCTAGAAGTATAGATCAAAATTTTTCCAAGGCAAAAACTACACCAAGCATTTCCTTTTCGGTCACAGTGTAATTTTTCTAAGTAGGGTCTAAAACTTTGCTTGCGTAGTGAATAACATACGAGATTCCATCTTTTCGTTGTATTAACACAACCCCTACTGCGAATCGGATGCGTCTGTCATGATCTCGAAGGGAAGAGACCAGTCGGGTGCTTGTAGGACGTGAGTCTCAATGATCCTTCTTTTTAGGAGTTCGAAGGCTTCAAGACACTTATGATCTACTAGGAACTCAGTGTCTTTCTCTAGGAGGTCAGTTAGAGGTCGAGCAATTTTTTAAAAATCCTTGATAAATCTTATGTAAAATCCGACATGCCCTAGAAAAGACCGTACTTGTTTCACATTGGTAGGTGGCTCGAGTTTCTTGATCACATCAACTTTGGCAGGTTCAACCTCTGTTCCTTTCTTGGAGATGACATGCCCCAATACAATGCCCTCTTTTACCATGAAATGGCTTTTCTCCTAAGAGAGCACCAGATTCACTTCCCTACACTTTTGGAGGACTCGATCCACGTACGCTAGACAATCTTCGAAAGAATCACCATGGACCAAGAAGTCATCCATGAAAACCTCCAGGAAATCGCCAACCATTTCGGTAAAAATCATAATCATGCATCGCTGAAAGGTTCTTGGGGCATTGCAAAGACCAAAAGGCATTTGCTTGAATGCGTATGTGCCGAAAGGACATGTAAAAGTAGTCTTTTCTTGGTCCTAGGGGGCGATGGCTACCTGATTGTATCCCGAGTACCTGTCTAAGAAACATAAGTATTCTCTCCCTGCCAATCTATCTAGGATTTGATCAATAAAAAGCAGCGGAAAGTGATCCTTCTTCATTGCGGCATTCAGGCACATGTAATCCACATAGACACACCACGATGTGGGTACCCGTGTCGTGATCTCTTCTCCTTCCTCATCGGTTATAATCTGAAGTCCCGACTTTTTCGGAACAACATGCAAGGGCGACACCCACTTGGAGTCAGAGATGGGATATATGAAATCATCCTTACACCATTTTTCGATCTCAGTCTTAACCACTTCCCGTAAGTTTGGATTCAACCTACATTGGCATTCATGGGAGGGTTTAGCATTATCCTCCAGGTAAATATGGTGTAAGCACAGGGCTGGGTTTATCCCTGGAAGATCAGACAATTTCCAGCCTATAGCCTTGCGGTTTTTCTCCAAAACATTAAGCAGGCAAATCTCCTTCTCTTCGGTTAGATTTGAACTGATGATGACCGGAAATTGTCCCTTATTTCCTGCAAGGAAGGCATAATTAAGCGTAGGGGACAATGGTTTGAGTTCAGGTAGTTTTGTATTGTTACTCGAATCTGGTCCCCTTAGTGGTGCTCCTTGTTTTGATGTGGATGCTTGCAGTGTATCAATATCGGCCACCGTCGTGGGTGTTTTTGGGATCTGATCGCTGATGATGGAATGTGGCGTGGCAAGTACCGCATCCGATCTGTGTACCTCACTCTGGGATTGTTCATAAGAAGAATGGTCTGACAGGTCCAAAGGGGCCTCTGAGTTTCCTATAGTATAGGTAGATGCATGAATGAGCTGCCAAACTAAATCATCAACAATTTCCTCTCCAAATGAGATTGATTCTATCATAGCGGTTGGGTTTTGTCTCCAGGGCCCAACTGTTGCTTCTGTAAAATCTGTCTCAATTTTTATTTTTCAGGCTCGGTGCTCGACTCAGTGTCAGGTCTTTGAAATCTAGTTTGCTTCATTTTAAGTTCAACTTTTTTAAACTGGATTCTCCCAGATATGTAATCGAATATAGCTCCTGCAGTCCTAAGGAAGGGTCGCCCTATTATCATCTGAGAGTCTTTCCAATTTCTAGGGACATCCATTTCAAGTATTGTTAGATCTACTGGGTAATTTTGTCCCTCTATGTTGATGGCAACGTTTCAAAACTCCCCTTAGGTCTCTTAGTTA
The DNA here is from genome assembly GCA_037367405.1 of Ottelia alismoides. Classification (NCBI taxonomy): domain Eukaryota; kingdom Viridiplantae; phylum Streptophyta; class Magnoliopsida; order Alismatales; family Hydrocharitaceae; genus Ottelia; species Ottelia alismoides. The sequence continues at coordinate 1,191,765 of JAZKJV010001355.1, read as the reverse complement.
ATGTGTCTGCGAATTGAAGTATAGTTTCAGATTGCTTAAGAGGACCTAGATTCAGATGTTCAAATAGGGTTGTGGGCATGAGATTGATGGATAAACTATTGTCTAACAATGTTCTTGCAAACTTGATTTCTTTGATTTGGCTAGTGACAAAGTGAGCACCCATGTCTCTTTTCTTCCTTGGCAGCTCATTTTTTATAAGACGAGATGTGGTACCAGAGAGTATCACTACAAACTGGACGTCCTTTAGGGACGCTTATTGGGGACGGTCAAGGAGTAACCGTCCCCAATAACAATATCGGGGACGGTCAGAAGCGAACCGTCCCCTTTCAAATGTAATAGCGACGGTTAGTATTGATCGTCGCCATTAAGAGACCTTTAGGGACGGTTCTTTACCCGTCCCTAACTAGGGTAGCCCCAGTTTGTTTTTTTCTCAACCTGGGATCTTTAGGGGACGGTTATAACCATCCCCATTAGTCCACTGTGCCCGTCGCCTATACAAAAGACCTTTAGGGATGGTTCTCAAACCGTCCCTAAATAGGCTAGCCCCAGTTCATTTTTTTGTCAACCCGGGAACTTTAGGGGGCGGTTATAACCGTCCCAATTACTCCACTGTGCCCGTCGCCTATATCAAACTATAGGGGACGGTTGTAACCGTCCCCGATAGTTCGTTATAGGGGACGGTTGTAACCGTCCCCGATAGTTCGTTATAGGGGACGGTTGCAAAACCGTTCCCTCTGCCCTTAGAAAAGGGGACGGTTCACTCATAACCATCCCCGATCATTCATATAGGGGACGGTTGTTTGACCGTCCCCGATGGTGATATACCCTTCCGACGGAGGCGGCTCTTCCTCATTCTCATTCGACCCATTCCTCCCTCACCGCACCTCGCCGCCGTCGGCTCGTCCTCCTCCCTCTCGCTGCCGCCCTCCTCCTCCTCCTCCTCCCTCTCGCCGCCTCGTCAATCCTCCTCCACCCTCTCGTCGCCGCCGTCATCCTCCTCCTCCTCACAACTCGCTGCCGCCCTCCTCCTCCTTCTCCCAACTCGCCGCCGCCCTCCTCCTCCTCCCAACTCGCCGCCGCCCTCCTCCTCCTCCTCCCAACTCACCGTCGCCCTCCTCCTCCTCCCACTCGCCGGCGCCCTCCTCCTCCTCCTACTCCCTCTCGCCGTCGCCCTCCTCCTCCTACTCCCTCTTGTCGCCGCCCTCCTCCTCCTCCTCCCTCTCGCCGCCGCCCTCCTCCTCCTCCACCTCCCTCTCGTCGCCGCCCTCCTCCTCGGCCTCAACTCGTGCCCGTCCGTCCGCCGCCCGTCCGCCGCCTTGCCCGCCGCGTTACTTGGTTGTAAGTTTTGTTCTTAATTTCTTATATATTCATCATGCTTATGATTGCATATTTTTTTGATATACTTATTAGTTTAGTCAAATGCTTAAGATAGTAGATTAAAAAATAGTGGATAAATGCCTAATTGTGATTAATCTTGATTAAGTCAGTAGATTAGTTTAGTCAAATGCTTAAATAAGTAGATTAATCTTGATTATGATTAAATGCTATTAGTGATAAAAGATGATTAATTTAGGTAAATGCTTGTAAGTCTTATTTTAAAACATAGTTAGATTAGAGACATAGTAGTGAAACATAGTTATTAACTTTGGATGTTAACTATAGATTAACTTTGACTTGTATAACCGATTCATTTTCCTTCGAGCCTACGTGCCGCAGCCTGCCCTGCAAAGCGCTGCTCCTGAACCCGATTTGTCGGGAGGAGGAGGGGTAGACCGAGATCGGACTCTCTGGATCGAAGGACAAGTGTGCCACATGATATTTAGTAGAATATTTGTTCATTAAGTAGAATATTTGTGTATAGCCGATTCATTTTCCTTCGATCCTACGTGCCGCAGCCTGCCCTGCCAAGCGCTGCTCCTGAACCCGATTTGTCGGGAGGAGGAGGGGTAGACCGAGACCGGACTCTCTGGATCGAAGGCCAAGTGTGCCACATGATATTTAGTAGAATATTTGTTCATTAAGTAGAATATTTGTGTATAGCCGATTCATTTTCCTTCGATCCTACGTGCCGCAGCCTGCCCTGCCAAGCGCTGCTCCTGAACCCGATTTGTCGGGAGGAGGAGGGGTAGACCGAGACCGGACTCTCTGGATCGAAGGCCAAGTGTGCCACATGATATTTAGTAGAATATTTGTTCATTAAGTAGAATATTTGTGTATAGCCGATTCATTTTCCTTCGATCCTACGTGCCGCAGCCTGCCCTGCCAAGCGCTGCTCCTGAACCCGATTTGTCGGGAGGAGGAGGGGTAGACCGAGACCGGACTCTCTGGATCGAAGGCCAAGTGTGCCACATGATATTTAGTAGAATAGTTAGGTTGTACTTAAAACCTGTTAACTACCCTAGTTAATAATGATGTCATGTTGTTATGAACATTACCAAACATTTTTGAAATTAACTTTATATCTTACCTTTAGGCAATGGATAAAAGTTGGATGAACAAAAGATTCGATGACTATCAGACGTATAATAAAGGAGTTATCGGATTCAACAACCACTAGCAAATCAGACTTTCTGAAATGGTTCGGAGATAAAATTAAAATATTAAAAGTTACCAAAGATGAATGGTGGAGCGCAAATCTCGATATAATTCACAGGAGTCCATACTCATTGATAATATCACATTCTGGCTATATCGTTAACGGGTTTAGATTTCGAAAGAAGTTAATTGATGAAAATAAAGCGTCACAACTTTCAGGAGTAATAGTGAAGGCTGATCTCAATGCTGAAATTGACGGATACTATGGCGAGATTATTGATATACTTGAAATCAGTTTTACACATGATGCAAGGTGTGTTCTATTTCATTGCATCTGGTTCAATGTTGGTCGAGTTGGAGTAGGTTACAAAAAGGATAGAAATGGGGTTCTTTCTTTAAAGCAAACAGGTAGGTTACAAACAAATGAACCGTATACGCTTGCCAGTCAGGTCGAACAGGTCTTTTATGTTCCAGATAACTCAGTTAGTGGATGGATAATACCAATTAGAACAACACCGAGAGATTTCTTCGACGTAAACGAAGAGGCAGATGCACTAGACAATGATGTAGCATATCAAAATAACTCCAATGATTTTTTGAATGAGGTATTAGACAACGACAATGGAACTTGGAACTAGCAATTTTAGGTAACGTTTTTTTATTTTCAATTTCTATTAATTGAAATTGTTGTCATCTATCGAAATATATATATTTGAAATGCTTCTTTAAAATTGCAGACATGGCTCCTAGACCTAGACGTATTCGGGAGGTCCCTGAACCTCCCCAGCAGCCACAGGGCGGTTCTTCTGATGCAGGTAGTGGAGCTACATCGAGACGGCGTGGACCGTCTCAGTGTAGATTCTTAGACCGTCTTGCACCAGGGCAGACGTTACCTGTACGCATTGTTGGCGGAGATGCGGTAGGAGAGAACTCCACGGAGTTCCAGAGCTACCTTGGCCAGGTTGCCCGTGCGCGCGTCCCCATCACCACCCACGACTTCCGACAGCTTCCTTATGCTGTCAAGGCTGCCATACTTGCTGATCTGGAGGTATTCTAAAATCTTAAAACCGTTTTTGCATTTTATGACGTGATCGTTATTATATTTGTTGTATCAGGCTGTATTTACATGGGAACGCAGTACCCATGTCGATTCTCAGATTTTATCCCATGTTGCTGAGATGTTGCGTCGATACAAGGGACGCATAAAAGCTAAGGTAAGATTTTTTATTAATATTTAATATCAAGATATTTACATATTGACTATATTTATTTCTCCATTTGTAGTACTTCAACCCCCAGATTCCATATGAGCAGCTTGTGCAGAATATCCCTCCTGGTGTTACACCAGAGCAATGGAGGGAGCTGGTTAATTTTTGGTCCAGTGAGGATTTTGCGGTATGTATATAGTTTTTCTTAGTTATTTCTTTTATTTTTATACTGACTTTGTGAAATTTCAGTCGATTTCTTCCAAGAATACGGCGAATCGTTCGAAAGGGTTTAGGTCGACGCATAAGATGGGAAGGAAGAACACCAACCAATTGAAGGACGACTTTGTAAGTATTTAAAAAATATTTATAACGATTAATTTTGAGTCTTAAAACAATTTTAAGAAGTTGTTTAACTTTTTATAGTTGAGGGAAAATGAACGAGAAATGACCCGCATAGAGGTTTTTGCTGGGTCAAAGAGCAGAGACTTAGGAGGAGAGGTGCAGTGGGTTGATGAAGCCTACGCACCAATACATGTAAGTATAAATACATTTTTTACTTAAAGGATTACTTATGGTAATATACTAAATTTATTTTCTATTTCTCATATGCAGGAAGAAATGATTAGGCTCTCTACCACCTCCTCGCTGGATAGCACGGGGACGAGCAATCCCCCGTTGACGGCCGATGATGCCTTCCGTCAAGCCACTGGTCCAGAACACAGTGGACGCATCCGTTGCGGAGGACGGGGCGAAACGATCCGTACATGGTACGGAATGGGTGGTGCATGTGGGTCGCAGTCTTCCTCGCAGGGAAGCCAGAGAGAAAGAGAGATGGAGAGGGAGCTGCGCGAAGTAAAGGCAACGATGAATGCACAAGCTGCGGAGATGGCACAGATGCGTATGGACATGGCGAATTTCAGGTCCTTAGTAAGCCATCTTCAAAGTCAAGCCACACCCTATGTACAACCTGCACATCTCGGCGACGACGAGGAGAGTGAGAAGGAAACCGAAGAGAGTGACGGGAGTGGCGCATCAGAGTAGGTGGCATGAATGTAGTACCCTAGTTAATTTTTATCCTTTAATTGTAATATTTTTTATTAATGTCTAACATTATGTAGACTTCTTATCGTTTATTAATGTTGACTTTATGATTATGTTGAATGTAATGTGTTGTTTGATGTTCAATTTATGATATGGTTAGTTGTTGGATGTTGTGGTTTGTTCTTTTGCAGAGAAGAATGATTGGTGTTGTAGAGTTTATTATGTTCATATTGTTGTCAGGTGTAATATTGAATGATGTAAGGAAGATATCAGAATATATAAATTTTTTTTCCTGTCATGGTTTATTGGGGACGGTTGTAACCGTCCCCTCTAGAGCTACAGAAACGTCCCCCCAGTCAGAACAAATCACGGAGACTATTGGGGACGGTTCGAACCGTCCCCATTAGGTAAGCGCAATTGGGACGGTTAAAACCGTCCCGTCTACCCTTCTGTTGGCGTCACTATAGATGCTACTACTAGAGGGGACGGTTACAACCGTCCCTAATAATCTTCTGTTGGCGTCGCTATAGACTATTCCAGGCTTCTGTTGGCGTCGCAAAAGACCTGAAGAGTAGAAGGGACGGTTACAACCGTCCCTAAATGCAAATGTATGCGACGGTTGTAACCGTCCCTTCTACTCTGCAGGTCTTTTGCGACGCTAACATAAGCCTGGAATAGTCTATAGCGACGCCAACATAAGACTATTAGGGACGGTTGTAACCGTCCCCTAACCGTCCCTTATACACTTATGCCGGCGTCGCTATAGACGCTATGGTAAAGGGGACGGTTACAACTGTCCCATCTGCGAAACGCATGCGACGGGGATAACCGTCCCCAAAGGTTTTCTGGGGCCGTCTCAAAATGTTGAAGCCCATTAGGGACGGTTGCTAATCGTCTCTAATACTATAGATTGTAGGGACGGTCGCAACCGTCCCTAATAGCCTTCGTGTAAGGGACGGTTACAACCGTCCCTAATGGTTGATTACATGAGACGGTTGTCAGAAGCGTCCCATATAGTCAAATGAGACGGTGGCTGAAGGGACGGTTTAGGAACCATCCCCGTTGATCAGAGGGGACGGTTCTAGAGACAAAAAGGACGGTCTACGACCGTCCCCTTAGACCCACCCGCCTGTAGTGTATGTGTTTCTTTGTTCGGCTAAGAGTATGTTTGCTGGCCCTTGTTGGTGTGCATCTCACCTTAAGGTACTTTCGAAAAGTCGAGTCTCTTTCTATCATCTCGTCTAGGGACAAAGTGACCTTAATATTTTCTTTACAGATGCAGGCCATCTCGTCATCATTTTTTTGATTTTTTATATTTTTCTTCTTTCTTGCCGTAAGAGCACGGGGAAAAGGGATGGACTTGTTGTGATCAAAAACATCACTTTTATTGAATGAAAATATGTTTACAGGACTCGGACTAAAAGTAGGGAAATTGGTGGTCAGTTGTTACAGATGTCTTGGTGGTGTGTCTTCTTCAGACTCAGAATCTGACTCTCCGTTATCTCCAGTTGTGCAGTGTATCACGGGTGGTGTGGGTGGGTCTTCTTCTTTCTCCTCTTGTCTTCCTTCCTCAATTCCCCCAGGATTGTGTGATTTTGTGGTCACTGGGCTATGTCACCGTGTTCCTTCGCTCGATCAGACATGGTTACGGTCCTTCCGCTCCTAAGAGAAATAAGATAAGCGTTATTATTTGACAAGAGTGTGTGTTCATATACGGAATACTCAGAGATTAATACCTGATTATATCCGAGGATATTTGGGTTGGCTTGGACTTGAGCTGGAATCGCGGTCTGGGGTGCGGTCACCTCAATTCTCCATCGAGAGAATCGATTTATGTCGACTCTCATATCATGAAGCTCGTCCAGCACTCGATGGAGTTCCGGAGAGATAGAAGAAGAGGAAGAGCCCTGGCCCTGCCTGGCTTGAGGTTGTTGATATTGTCTGAATTGACCCTGCTGGCCTTAGCGTTTATTCTGTTGTGGTTGTGGTTGCCAGTTCTGATAACTGATAAATCTCATATTCATCATGCTAAAATTGGTCATTTAGGCTCTGTCCCCCATCATCCACCTGTAATTAATCATTAATAGAGCATTATTAGCCATCATGCATGTGTAAATAATATATGCATTTCATCTGCATAAATTGCATTAAAAATCTCATGTGTAAATCAGCCCAAAAAGCCGCTAACTTCTCACTTTTTTAATTAATTCATACTAACTCTGATTGACCCCAAACCACCTCTATTGTGTAGATATTACTAACCTTATTAAATAAAAAATACAAAAAAATTACTAACTCCAATAAGTGTCAATTAATCCCAAAGTCTAATTTCACATCTGTCAGACTAAAATGAGCATATCTCCCACATACAGTGTCCGATTTTGGTCTACTCACTTTTAAAGTACTCCATTTTCAAATACCTTCAAAATAAGATAATTTCATAAAATTCAGAGCTCATTTGTGAAAGTTGGGTTTTGGGCCTCTTTTGCGCATTGTAACTTTTTGCCAATTTTGAACTGAGTTTTTATGTGCATAATTAACTCTTTTAATTTTATTTCCTTTTCATTTGTGTTCTTTGATGAAAAAAATTTTCATTCAATAAAAGTGATGTTCTTGATCATACCAAGTCCATTCCTTTCCCCGTGCTCTTACGGCAGGAAACAAGAAAAACATGAAAAACCAAAAAACAAGTCCATTCCTTTCCCCCGTGCTCTTGTGAAAAAACATGAAAAACAATGAAAAACCAAAAAACATCGGCAGTCCAAAAAACATGAAAAACCAAAAAACAAGAAAAACAATTAATTTTATTTCTTTTCCATTTGTGTTCTTTGATAAAAAAATTTCTCATTCAATAAAAGTGATGTTCTTGATCATACCAAGTCCATTCCTTTCCCCCGTGCTCTTACGGCAGGAAACAAGAAAAACATGAAAAACCAAAAAAATGATGATGAGATGGCCCGCATCTGCAAAGAAAATATTAAGGTCACTCTCTCCTTAGACGAGATGATAGAAAGAGACTCGGCTTTTCGAAAATACCTTAAGGTGAGATGCACACCAACTAGGGCCAGCAAACAAACTCCTAGCCGAACAAAGAAACACATACTCTCAGTAGCCACATCTCGTCTTATAAAAAATGAGCTGCCAAGAAAGAAAAGAGACATGGGTGCTCACTTCGTCACTAGCTACATCAAGGAAATCAAGTTTGCAAGAACATTGTTAGACAATGGATCATCCATTAATCTCATGCCCACAACCCTATATGAGCATCTAAATCTAGGTCCTCTTAAGCAATCTGCAGCCGTACTTCAATTCGCAGGCACATCAACTAAGCGACCTAGGGGCGACATTCGAAACATTGTCATCAACATAGAAGGACAAAATTACCCAGTGGATTTTACAATTCTTGACATGGATGTCCCTAGAAATTGGAAAGATTCCCAGATGATACTAGGGTGACCCTTCCTTAGGACCGCAGGAGCTATATTTGATTACACATCCGGGAGAATCCAGTTTGGAAAAGTTGAACTTAAAATGCAGCAAACTAGGTTCCAAAGACCTGACACTGAGTCGAGCACCGAGTCTGAAAAATCAGAAACTGAGACTGAAATTACAGAACCAACAGTTGGGTCATGGAGACAAAACCCAACCTCTATGATAGAATCAACCTCATCTGGTGAGGAAATTGTTGATGATTTAGTCTGCCAGCTCATTCATGCATCTACCTATACTCTAGGAGACTCAGAGGCCCCTCTGAACCTGTCAGTCCATTCTCCTTATGGACAACCCTTGAGTAAGGTACACAGATCGGACGCGGCGATTGCCACACCTCATTCCATCATTAGCGATCCGATCCCTGATACAACCATGATGGTGGCCAACATTGATACACTACAAGCGTCCACATCACAAAAAGAAACATCACTGACAGAACCAGATTCGAGAAACATCATTGACTTACCTGAACTCAAACCATTGCCCCCTACACTTAAGTATGCCTTCCTTGTAGGAGAAAAGGGACAATTTCCGGTCATTATCAGCTCACAACTGACCGAAGAGCAGGAGATCCGCCTGCTTAATGTTTTGGAGAAAAACCGCAAAGTATAGGCTGGAGATTGTCTGATCTCCCAGGGATTAATCCAGCCCTGTGCTCACACCATATTTACTTGGAAGATAATGCTAAACCCTCCCGTGAATGCCAACATAGATTGAATCCAAACTTACGGGAAGTGGTTAAAACTGAGATCGAAAAATGGTGTAAAGCTGGGTTCATATATCCCATCTCCGACTCCAAATGGGTGTCACCTTTGCATGTAGTCCCGAAAAAGTCAGGACTCCAGATTATCACCAATGAGGAGGGAGAAGAGATTACGACATGGGTACCTACGTCGTGGCGTGTCTGTGTGGATTACAGGCGCCTGAATACCGTAACGAAGAAGGATCACTTTCCACTGCCTTTTATTGATCAAATCTTGGAGAGATTGGCAGGGAGAGAATACTTCTGTTTCTTAGACGGGTACTCGGTCTACAATCAGGTAGCCATCGCCCCAGAAGACCAGGAAAAGACTACTTTTACATGTCCCTTCGGCACATACGCATTCAAGCGAATGCCTTTTGGGCTTTGCAATGCCCCCGGCACCTTTCAGCGATGCATGATTGCGATTTTTGCCGACATGGTTGGGGATTTCCTGGAGGTCTTCGTGGATGACTTCTTGGTTCATGGTGATTCATTCGATGATTGTCTAGCGCACCTGGATCGAGTCCTCCAAAAGTGCAGGGAAGTGAATCTGGTGCTCTCTTGGGAGAAAAGCCATTTCATGGTGAAAGAGGGCATTGTATTGGGGCATGTCATCTCCAGGAAGGGAATGGAGGTTGACCCTGCCAAAGTTGATGTGATCAAAAAGCTTGAGCCACCTACAAATGTGAAACAAGTACGGTCTTTTCTAGGGCATGTCGGATTTTACAGGAGATTTATCAAAGATTTTTCAAAAATTGCCCGACCGCTAACTGACCTTCTTGGGAAAGACATCGAATTCGTGGTAGATCATAAGTGTCTAGAAGCATTCGAAATACTCAAGAGAAGGATCATTGAGACTCCCGTCCTACAAGCTCCTGACTGGTCTCTCCCTTCGAGATCATGACAGACGCATCCGATTTCGCTGTAGGGGCTGTATTAGGACGACGAAAAGATGGAATCCCGTATGCTATTCACTACACAAGCAAAGTTTTAGACACTGCTCAGAAAAATTACATTGTGACCGAAAAAGAAATGCTTGCTGTGGTTTTTTGCCTTGGAAAAATTTCGATCAATACTTCTAGGATCTAAGGTGACAGTTTACACATACCATTCTGCCATTCGCTATTTAATGGCCAAAAAGGACGCAAAAGCACGACTTCTGAGATGGATTCTACTGCTTCAAGAATTTGATTTGGAGATTAAGGACAAACTTGGCGTTAAGAATGTCGTGGCTGATCATTTATCACGGATTGAACATAACAAAATTCCGGAATCTGAATCCATCCGTGAAACCTTCCCAGACGAGTCAATTTCTGCTATTGACTCACTCCCTTGGTATGCAGACACGGTGAATTATCTCGTCACCAATGAAGTTCCTCAAGGTTGGCCCAGAAACAAAATCGATCGACTCATATCTGAAGCGAGACACTATCATTGGGAAGATCCTTTCCTTTTCTTTGAAGGATCGGATTGCATATGGAGAAGATGTATTCCTCAATAGGAATATCAAAGTATCCTCAATCTATGCCACACCTTGAAGGCGGGAGGACATCACTCTGGGAAGAGGACCGCTGAGAAGATATTGCAATGTGGATTTTACTGGCCGACCTTGTTTAAGGATGCTTACAATTTTATGAGGTCATGCCCCGTCTGGTCAGAGAATGGGAGGAACCATTGGTTCCAAAGATGCCATGCCTATGCAACCAGTGATCATCTGTGACGTATTCGATGCATGGGGCATTGACTTTATGGGCCCATTCCCTAATAGTCAAGGATTTGAATATATTCTTCTCGCGGTAGATTATTTATCTAGATGGGTGGAGGCTATCCCTACTCGAGTTGCAGATAGCAAAACTGTTTGCAAGTTTTTGAAAGATCATATTATTTCGAGGTTTTGGAATTCCAAAAGTTTTAATATCTGATGGGGGAAGCCACTTTATCAACCGGGAGGTGAAGAAGTTGACTAAGGAATACGGCATCGAGCACCGTGTCACTACTCCTTACCACCCACAATCCAATGGCATGGCTGAGGTGTCAAACAGGGAGGTTAAAGGAATTTTACAGAATCTCGTTCGCCCTGACAGGAAGAACTGGTCCCAACTCCTGGACCAAGTTCTATGGGATGGAAAACCATGCCATTTGCCCGCAGAACTCGTGTATAAATCAGAATGGGCAATCAAAAAGATCAATTGGAACTGTCACCAAGGAAAGAAGAACCGAGAGATGAATTTGAATGAACTGTCTGAAATTAGAAATCATGCATATGAAAATAACACCATTTACAAGGACAAGGTAAAGAGATGGCATGACAAGAACATTCGAACAAAGATCTTTGTCCCAGGACAGAAAGTTTGGCTATTTAATGCAAAGTTGAAAATTTTCCAAGGGAAATTGAAATCAAAATGGACGGGACCCTTCATTGTAAGAGAGGTACACAATAATGGGAGTGTTGAGATCTCAGAGACCGCAGATAGCGCGCAAACATCTATGGTCAACGGTCAGCTGCTTAAACATTTTGTCGAATCCAATGAGCAATTAGTACAAGTTGAACAGATCTCCTTCACTCAGGGCATAGATTTTGACGAAAAATTTGATCTGCCCAGATGGCACACCTCTCTGGAACCTACACTCTCTTGTACATCCGAAATTCTTCCCATCTGTAATTATCCGATTATACTTAGGCTAACCTGAGCCAAAGTATAGGGGGACTGCATTCATTGTTTATACATCTCTTCTCTTCTTTTGTTTTTAATCCCTCTATATTTAGTACGAGTTATGTCAACATTTCACTTTGTGCCATGAGGACATAGCACAAGCTAAGTATAGGGGGGTGTGTTTGTATATATTTTATCTACTTTATCCATAGCTCGTACTTTAATTGTTTTTATCTAACATCGGGGATGGGTACAAGTAGTGTGTATATTACCTGTTTTCTAAAAAAACAAACAAAAACAAACAAAACAAAAAAACAAACAAAAAAAACACCCAAAAAAACTTTTGCATTAAAAAAAATCATCACTCATGGTCTTGCATGTCATCAAGCATTTCATGCATTCCTTGGTAGATATATTCCTGACACATTCACCATCACTCAAGGCTTAAGGATTTTTTGAGGACACTTGATTTCTGAGATCTTGAGATTCTGAGTTAGCCGGCCTTAGTCATTAGGGTTTTTGAACTAAATAATCCACACTTCCCTAGTTTGAAAGATTTGAGCGCTATATTGCACTCTTCATCTCTAACTTCAAAAAGAATATGATCAACACAACCACCCCCACAACTGCATGATTGATGAGATGAGTTGAGATATCACTTGAGGAACTAGGACTAGAGATTTTAGTTTAGACCCGATCTGATGATATTCGAGGATGGGATAAAGTTAATGAAGGCTTCAGAAAACCTGAGTGTCAGCAAAACACTAGCCAGTTAGTGAACAACATTCATATGCTATCTTTTTGATAAATGACCTAAGTGCCAGAGTGTGATGAAATTCAATGAAAATTGTTGATCAGTGTGCGCTAATTTTTGGTAAAAGCAGTGGAGCTAGCCAACAAAAGAAAAGAAAAAGAAATGTCAAAGAAAAGCTCTATCATCCAAAGTCAAATTCCAAATGAGCTTCCACCAATGGCGAGCGCTCCCAAACATTTTCAAAGTGTCCACTTGGACCAAGCGCTAATTAGGACCAAGGAGTCGGGCTGACACCATAAAAGGGCTCTGCATCGTAAGCGATACAAGTCTGGGTGTCGAAGGTATCTTAGATACTCAAAAGAGACACACCCCGGTGTACTCCCAGAAAAACAAGTGCAGACGACTCCAAATTCTCTTAACGGACACATTGATCAACAAAATAAATATACTTGTGTTGAGTAATAAGGCACTCGAGAGGCACCTTGTTCCAATGTGAGGGAGAGAAAATTAGACACAATCATATGCCCTCCATCATCTGGCCGTCCATCTACACTTTCAAAGTCTGACAAACTAATGAGAAGGCTGACTGAAGCAAGAATAGACTTATTCTCTAGTGTTGAGGATTAGGTCTAGAGGAGAATCTTTGGGACTGGAACTTTGAGTGATGCCCCGACTCAACTCTCATGACATGCAGTACACTTAAAATCATATCCTTATATTATATGTACAAACAGAGAGTCTGAAAATTAGAGAAGTTGGATTCCTTTTGATTAAAGCTTGGTTGAGCCCTGAATTAAAGGATCACTCAAATTAAGGGTCTTCTATGAATTAAGCCTTGAAAATTCACATACACAGTCAGGGATGTATTCAACTAAGTCATTCATTCATGCTCGGGGACGAGCATGGTCTAAGTATAGGGGTATGATGAATCTCATATTCATCATGCTAAAATTGGTCATTTAGGCTCTATCCCCCATCATCCACCTGTAATTAATCATTAATAGAGCATTATTAGCCATCATGCATGTGTAAATAATATCTGCATTTCATCTGCATAAATTGCATTAAAAATCCCATGTATAAATTAGCCCAAAAAGCTGCTAACTTCTCACTTTTTAATTAATTCATCCTAACTCCGATTGACCCCAAACTACCTCTATTGTGTAGATATTACTAACCTTATTAAATAAAAAATACAAAAAATTACTAACTCCAATAAGTGTCAATTAATCCCAAAGTCTAATTTCACATCTGACAGACTAAATGAGCATATCTCCCACACACAGTGTCCGGTTTTGGTCTACTCACTTTTAAATTACTCCATTTTAAAATACCTTCAAACAAGACTAATTTCATAAAATTCGGAGCTCATTTGTGAAAGTTGGGTTTTGGGCCTCTTTTTGCGCATTGTAACTTTTTGCCAATTTTGACCTGAGTTTTTATATGCATAATTAACTCTTTTAATTTTATTTCTTTTTCATTTGTGTTCTTTGATGAAAGTTTTATTAAGCGACATGAAAATCCAAATCCAGATTAAAACTGAGATCAAAGAAACTGACCAAGTTCGAGTGGCTGTTGTCGGTCTGCACAAAAGTTGTGTGTTTCTTATTTTTATTTTATTTTCCTATTTTCTTATTTATTAAAAATCCAAAAAAATAGATTAATGTGTAACTAATTTTCTTGTATTTTATCATATTTTTTCTATAATTTTTATCCCCTTTAAAACCACCAAAAAAAATACAAAATCCCAAAAATTCGGTTTTCTATACACATGGAGAGCAACCAAAAATACCACTTCTCACAGATGACCTCTTTTGCTCCCGAGCCTTTCATGAAAGTTGTAGATCTCGACAAGACGAACAACTTTCGTGAAGAAAATTTTTCGATCCGAGGTCATCTTCTATCTTTTTTCCCTCTCCAAAATTTGAAAATTTTTTGGTGCCACGTGGCAGCTCCAGGGCGTGCCACGTGGCACCCCGCTTTCCCTCTCTCCACCACACCTAGGTCACGTGCCTAGCACGTGACCAGGGTCATCTTCCCCAATGGCCCCTTCCCTCCACCTCCTCCGCGCATAACGCCGCATGCGGCCATCAAAGCCGCCATGCGCGGCCGTTACACACGCCGCCATCACTCCATCTTCGCACCCCGCTTTCCCCCTTCTCCAGCCGTTATCCTCGTCCTCCTATAAAACTTCCCATGCCATAGCCTTCACCTCCATCCTCCGTTCTACAGCAAGGACCTCTCCCCCTGGTGGTGACAGCACCGGGTCTTCCTCCGACTTGGAGAGATCCGAGGAGCTTGGCACCTCGTCGCAGAGCTCCTCCATCGAGTTCTTCTGCCCTTGCTCCGGTCTAACACCTGTGAGCTCATTTCCAGGTACCTCCGTTTCTCCTTCTTCCCCTTCTTTCTTCCTCTTCATCTCCATCTTCTTCTTCTTCTCCTTACTTTCCCTCTCATCGAATTCACCGTCATTATTTCACCAAATCTCCAAACAAATTACGTTTCCACGGATAAATCACCTATCACAGATCCAGCTGCGATTTTTATTTAATTTTTCGAAGATTTTTATTCAATCATTAAATCAAAAATTTAAGGCCAGCAAACAAATAACAAAAGATCCCTTGTTGCAAAAGGGGATACTCTGTTTTCCATCTACTACCCATTTTCCCTACCCCTCCATTTTTCTTATGCATAACTTGAGGCCAAGCTTGGGCTTGAGCCATCTCTTCTCTGCAGGACCGAACTCGCCAGATCTCTGCAGGACCGAACTCGCCAGATCTCTGCAGGACCGAACTCGCCAGATCGACGAGCCATCGAAGCTCAAGGAGTCGTCAACAACATCTCGAGATCTTCTAACCACACTTCAGACGAACTCCTCTACCTCCTTCAAGCACGCGAGCGGCAATACCAGAGGACCAACAAGACCCCCCCGCGTGTGCTCCAGCCATTCCATCTCCCATCCGTCCCCGCCATTCACTCGAGGAGCTTCTTAGAATCCACCATCAAGAGTAGCAACAACCATCGTTGCTCACCACCGCACGCAGCAGCACGACCTCGACCTCCGACGGCATCTCCCCAGCAGCCTGCAGCCACGGACTCCGCCAACATCAGTGATCCACCGTTCCCAACGGTGGGTGCAAGTTTTGCTACCTGGATACAAGAAGGAAGAAGACCACGTGCATGATCCTCTTTATTTTGGTCAAATTACATAATATCCATGGGTAAATTACAGTGAAGGCCGACAACTTTGCATAATAACAGATAAGTTCTTCTAGGGACATCTTTGCGATACAAACTTTACTTTTCATTGCATTTCAGTCCTCATAACTTCATTTTAGCATATCTTTTCCGTCTGAACTCCGATTTTACAATATAATATGTCGCTTTGAAGCCTATTCTGTGCTCTTTCATATTATATACCTTGTGGGCAGATCTAAAGATGCTTCTGGATGATTATTATTTAAGGGATGATTTTGAATTATGCATGCTAATAATTGATATATTTGTGCTAGTCTTATTGAGAAGATCCTTGATTGTATTTGCAGGGATTTAAGTGCGAGGATCTGAACTTATTTGATCCCTTTATAGTATTCCGGATATCCTTGAGGATTTAACTTTTGTTGGGGGATTATCTAAGATTTATTCCTTTAATATAATTGTCGACTATTTGTGAAATTAATTTGCAGAAATTCTGAGGCCAGATATGTTGCTTCGAGTTATCATCAATTGATAATTATTGGAATAGATTTGGATACCTTTCAAGTTCAACCCATTTTGATTTGTGATTATTATTCGAGGAATTATAGATCAGATTATTTAGGGATTTAATACGTTTAAAATCGCAGATCCTGAGCATAATCTTCTCTGTTTATTTTTCTTGCATAGCATTTTCATCATTGCATTGTATATTTTTGCAACACATAAATTAATCACGCATTTATTAATTATTTAATTTGATTTGAGACCACACAACTAGGAATCATTGTTCCCTGTGTTCGACCTTGGTAGACTTGCCAAGTAAAAATACTCCAAAACATTCAAAGATTGTGGTATTTTGATCGACCGAAATTCACAATTACCGATTATTAAAGAGGTGGATTTCGCACTCATCAATAACCCGTACGGTACTGTTGTCGCTACTGCGGTTAAGGCTGGTAGGTGGGTCGGGCTTGCGGTGGACGAGGGTTCGGAGTAGAGTTTTGGTCTGAACGGTTGACTGGTTCCAGGTTATACCAAACTCTATTTATCTCCATGACTTGTGGAGGTTCCTCGTAAATAGTTTGAGAGGAGGTTTCTTCAATTTGATGGGACAAGACTTGGTCTCCACCCCAATGCCTATGTTGCCCTACCCATTGACCTTGAATGTAGTGAATTTGGTATATGGATCGGGGGGTGAAGTCAGGGCAGGTAACTTAGATATCCTGTCAGCCAATTCCTCCATTTGCTTAGGCAATTTAACCAATTTCTCCATATCAGATGATTTATGGAGTTCGTCTACCTTTTTATAAATCTGCTCGACCATAGTTAGCTTATCAGCTATTATTCCCATGTCAGCACTCTGATCGGTCGTTAGATTATTCATCATCTTTTTGGAGCCGGCTATGTAAGCCCGGCTGGTGGTTTGTGCACGGCTGGGTTCAGCAAGTCTCTCGAACACCTTGTAGATGGTGTCCTCGTGGCGTCCCATGTAGCTTCCTCCGCAGGATGCACTCATTAACCCTTGAGTCTCAGGGTTCATCCCGCTAATAAGACTTTGGACCAGCATCATTTTACTTATCCCATGTCCTGGGCATTTCTGGATTAAGTCTGTGAATCTTTCCCATGTTTCATGGAATGGTTCACTCGGGTGTTGGGTAAAGCTTGTGAGCTTGATCCTCATCTGATTGATTCTACTAACTGGGTAAAATTTCTTTAAAAACGGAGTCTTGAATACGGCCCATGTAGTGACTACTTCCCCTAAGTTTTTCATCCAGTAAGCTGCCTTATCAGTTAAGGCGAACGGGACAACTCTCAACCTTATGTAGTCCTGGCTAACCCTAAGATGGCATGGGTTAGCACAGACTAACTTGAAATCACAGAGGAAGATATATGGTTCTTCATGATTATTCCCTCCGAACTTCGGCAATAGTGCAAGAAAATACGGTTTGTGTTCGAACGCATCCTCAGGGGGTATCGGTCTCAACCAATTATAGTCTTCGTCAATTTCAGGGAGGTATGTATCTTCCATAGCCTCCTCACCACATTGCATTTATGCCATCTGGGATCTAAGGAGTTCATTGTGTTGTTCAGCAACAATGATTCGAGCCAAAAGTGCATGAATAGGGTCATTGTCGTTTTCATCCTTCTTTGAGGCATCTCGTCCTCTTCTTTACCTTTAGATGAAAATAAATATGAGTTAGGCTTGTGCTTAGAAGGTTTAGTGTTTCTTCCAAAGATAAAAGTTTCTTTGGCAGGGATAGAGTAAGAAAGAGGGTTAGTCTGAGGTTGACTAATCCATAGGGGTGTGGGGTGGACCAAGGTGTGGAGAGAAGGGTTGTCTCCATACCATGGGGTTTCGAGAAGAGAGTCATTTTGAAATTTACAAGATGAGGAGCTTGGAGATTTGTTTGCAGAGTCCGAACGAAGATTTTCAGAAGAGTCCATTATACAAAGGGATTTTCCATAGAGCGTATGAATGTACAGAGGAACCACTCAAAACAAACACAATTCAAAACCCGCCAATTTACCCACTCAACACTGGTGAAGGCACGTTAGGGCTCGGCCGCTTATTTTTTCAATTTTAATTTAATGACAAAACAATCTTAAAATTAAGCGGAGCTGTTAGGTACCGAAATATTCACAAAACTGTCCCGAGTTCGTACAAATAGTTGCACCTACTTTCAACCAGTATAGGTGTAAGTACGAACCGTTTAAACGACTACCCGTGATACTTGAGGACGGAGCCTTCTGCAGTGTCCTCTAAATCACCTACTCTGCTAAGGGAAGTCGGATCGTGAAACGGCTACCTGAGACCCTCACTGAAAAGTAGCTAATTATTTTTAAAATCAGTAGTCTGAATGAAACTTTTTGATTTTTGGCTCTGTCCTAAGGTGTGTGATCTTGTCCTTACAAACAATGAGTGGGTTTCTCTCCACCAAACACATGTTAATTTTTTTGTCAGTTTTATTTACAGTCACCTTGATTAGCAGTCCCAGTTTTAAATTAAGGTTATCACTGAAGTTTAAATGAGCACAGAAATTCACGCCTAACGATCAGTCCCAATTCCTTTAATTCCTAAGTTATAAAACTTGAGGAAGGAGAATCGAAAAAGCCAATGCAAACGTAAATCAATGATGCATGCTTAAGAGAAAAACTTACAGTGAATCCCCGCGTTCTTCATGCGGGATGCAGTACAAGGGATTAAAATTTACACTAAATGATATACACAGATGAAAAATGCCTTAAGCAGATAGTTCTATTAGCGGGAAGAATTGATTTCAAAATTTGGCTAATATTGAACGATCTATAGTGCGTTTAGTTAATGAAAGTGTGACCTAAGAATTACGAGCACACTCAATGATAACTAAACAAGCGTATATGTACCTAAGTCATATGCCACTCAAGTCGGAGAAGGGGTTGAAACAGACCCGACACACCACAGAAAAGTTCAATCTGTAATACAAGGGTTCAAAGAGAGGGACCCTGAGAATAATGAAGAAGTTTAAACCTAAACTAAGCTCTCTCTCACAAAGATTAAAATTCAATTTTCCATCCTTGCAAATCCTTGATTATATCCCAAAATTTTGCTCCTAAAAGTCTGCAAAGAGATAAATTACAGTTAGTACCCGAATTAAGAGAGAAATGCAAGATGCAGAAAAAAATGACACAAAAATTAATTTCACAAAAACTAATAACAAAAAATGATTTAAAACCCTAAAAATTCATCGTTCCCCGACAACGGTACGATTTGATGAGCGTGAAATTCGTCTCATTAATAATTGATAATTGTAGTATAGGAGGCAAAAATCGGTCGATCAAAAACCACAATATTTGAATGTTGTGGAGAATTTTTCTTGGCAAGTGTACCAAGATCGAACACAGGGAACGGTGATTCTTAGTTGCGTGGTTTTAAATTAAATTAAATAAAAATTCTAGAAAAAATACGATAAAATAAAAAGAAATTAATTACACACTAATCTGATTTTTTTGGATTTTTAGTAAATAAGAAAATAGGAAAATAAAATAGAAGTGTGAAACGTGGGATTTTTGTACGGACTCCCAACGAACACTTAGACACGGTTAGTTTCTTTGGTTTCAATTTTAATCCAGATTTGAATTTTTTGTATCTCTTAATAAAACTTTCATCAAAGAACATAAATGAAGAAGAAATAAAATTAAAAGGGTTAATTATGTACATAAAAACTCAGGTCAAAAATAGCAAAAAGTCAAAATGCGCAAAAGAGGCCCAAAACCCAACTTTCACATATGAGCTCCGAATTTTACGAAATTGATCTTGTTTTGACGGTATTTGAAAATGGAGTACTTTAAAAGTGAGTAGACCAAAATTGGACACTGTATGAGGGAGATATGCTCGTTTTAGTCCGTCATATGTGAAATCAGACTTTGGGATTGCTTGACACTTATTTGAGTTAGTAATTTTTTTGTATTTTTTATTTAATAATGTTAATAATATCTACACAATGGAGTGGTTTGGGGTCAATCAAAATTAGGATGAATTAACTAAAAATATGAGAATTTAGCGACTTTTTGGGCTAATGTACACTTGAAATTTTTAATGCACTTATGCATGATGAAATGCAAATATTATTTACACATGTATGTATGCTAATGATGCTCTATTATTGATTAAATGCATGTGAATTTTGGGGAACATAGCATAATTGACCAATTTTAGCATGATGAATACGAGATTCATCACGGACACACTGAAAGACCGACGGACTAGAGCTAACAGCTCACCTAGGACACATCAGGACCACAAGAGCTACGCCACATGCTCGGGTATGCTAACCCCTTTTAAGCATAACATGTGAATTCAATGTACTTAGTGACACTTATTCATTATTCCCATGTCACCGAGACAACTCTGACAGATGGGACGTTCCCATTAACCTTGCATTGCTTACAATATTCTCATCCTCTCATATGGCTAAGACAGACAACTGAGGCAAGTGATCACCCATGCGACCACCATCAGAACCACCTAAATCTACTATCCATTGACGAAGGTCCATGATGGTGTAGTACACGAGTCAAAACATGATATCCTACACAAGATCATTTCAATCTCAATCCCAAGGTGTGGAGAGAAATTGTGATTTCCTCTATTTTCTCTATATATGGGAAACTAGTACCAAATCTCATAATCATTCCATTCAACCTTGGATTACCATACATCTTATATTAATTTATCATGTACACGTACAATTACCATACACGTATCCGTATGGTCCAACTTAGCCCCTTTAAGTCAAATCACCCTTTATCAGAGTACCTTACAAACTAATCAGTTAGTCCTCTAGGACACTAACACATGACCACTCCTAGTAAAACCATTTAGTTATCTAACTTTATCAACATGGATAGTTTGCAGTCTTGAACCATACTAGGCCTTATGTTATGACTCCAAGGTGCTAGGTACCTTAGGGTTGGGGTACCTTCATAGGCATGCATTGGGGTACGTGCATCCTAACTAAGTTCCCAACACTCCATGTACTCCATTGGTCTGTTTTACTATGGTTGTAAGCCTACGGTCTTGACTCATGCAGGGTCTCATGCTATGACTCTAAAGTATTTATCACTTTAAGGTTGGGGTGCCTTCATAGACATGCATTTGAAGTACGTGCATCATAGCTAAGTTCCCAACACTCTCACAATCCTTATACATATTTATTTATAATTATCTCATGGCTTATACTTATAGGCTCCTCCATCCTTAAATGTTCTTACTTACATATTCACTCAGTGACTCCTAACCCGCATTTAGGTATGTATCCTTTTTGGAAACCTAATTCCTATTTAACTATCTTTATGCACATATTAACTAGGATATTTCATTCATTATCAACCATGATTTATACTAACTCACAGCAAAGTTATAGGGCATCGTCAAATACCTAGGTATGCTAAGTATGTGTTCCACACTTTTCATATGCCACTTCAAGGAAGATCAATGTGACATGATAATATCAACAACCGGAATCGTCTGATGATCTATGTAATTATATTAATAGAGATTGGATGTCTACTATCATTACCCATGTACAAAGAACCACATCCATGCACAAAGTAAAGACCTCGTGGGACAAGTCATCCTCAGGTCTCAGAACAATCGCATCTCAACAAACATGATATACACATATCTGGGATCCCCCACAATTGTTCGAATGACGCTCAAGATGCTCTCACTCACCAAGGCTCGCCGCATCAAGTTGTAATTCAAAACTAACTCACTATGGACCCATTCCAATCATATTATCTTCTCATTTCAAATAATCCAAACATTTACCATATTGTCAAAATATCCTACATGATTCTACATCTTTTTAGAGTAAATTTACATCATTTTTAAGATCCATATGGGTACACTATACTGTAATGATCGATCATTTAACTTTGCATGATTGATCAGTTTGATCAATCAACAAGGGAATCACGATGAATCGTTTTAGGTCAAAATGACTGATCATCCAAATGGCATTGTTGATCAGGCTTGACTGATCATACCATTTGGCATGATTGATCATACTTGAGACAAACCCGAAATCATCTTAGGTGACATCTTGTGAAACCGCTTCGATCGTAAAACAAATTACACCCCCATGTCCCTGTTATTAGCTGCATCACAATCATATTTTTATCTCTCACATGCACCTAACCTTTCAATGGAAAATCATGAAAATGGGAAGCGATAAATTATGGATTTTATCTCAAAACTTGTTCAAATACGCAACATCCCCCATAGGTAGTATTCAATGGTCCAAACCCATGGTACAAAACCCACAAGAATCCCACAACAAGAGGAGGTTAAAACCGTACCTAGGGGAATGATCTCCCATGACTTTCCTTCACGTGGAATGAGAGTTCCGTTGTATTTTGTGGAAGATGAGTGTGTCCACGATGATCCTTGAGTCGAGATCTTCAAAATGATATATTCAGATCCTGAATTAATTATGTAAATATATTATATGGATCGGTAAATTATCAACCCCTCGATCGGTACTATAAGAATCGGTACTGAACACCCCCCTTGTAATAGTAAATGCACCCATAGCAATGACATATTTCGATTCATACATTTGCTCATAGAATCTCTCTAAAGCGGGAGCCATTTTCATTATTATTGTACCAAATGTTAGAATAAGGTCTATTTCCTAGGACTCGATCTTGGTACCAATCCATAATGATCAAAGTCAAATCGGGAGCTTGTCCAGAATTTCTCTTCGATGGCGGAGCTTCAGCAAAGAGGAGGAGCTCCGGTGAGGTGGCTTGGGCTAGTCTGGCTAGACAAACCCAACTGCCCCCTCTTGTACATGGCTCAACCCAATTTGGATCCGGACACCCAATTAGGATCCGGATCTGGATCCGGATCTGGATCCAGATCCAACAGCCACAACCCATTCATATTTTGCGCATAACTCTAGCACACAAACTCTAATATTGATCTTCTTGGACTCGTTGGAAAGGTTTCGATGACTACTACAAGATAGAGTACTTAATTTCTGACTTGGATTTGTGTGAAGATAGAAATTAAGTTTTAATTAGTGAAATCAATTCTTAGGGATCTTTAAGTAACTATAGGGGAAAAGAGAGTAACTACAAGGGTGACTATCACAAGTACTCAAGTAATGTGAACAACTCTCTACCTCGCTCCAATGAGAAATCCCCCAACGACTTTATTATTCAAGTTACTACCTTTTAAGTTATTTAGGTTTCCAACATAATTAATTCAATTAGCCACGCTAGGTTAATAAAGGATAGTCTGTGGTCTTGACCAACAAGGGCCTCACACTATGACTCTAAGATACGAAGTATCTTAGGGTTGGGGTGCCTCCATATGCATGCAGTGAAGTATGTGTATCTTAACTAAGTTCCCAACACATCCCTGTAGTAACTTCTGATGTTCTTATTAGACCAACTTATTCATCAATAATTTATGTACCATTTGTTTTCAAGTGTATCCAACTCCTTTCTAGGAGAAATCACAAGTAAGGTACAACCGACTGAGGCAAAATCACTTAGAACTCGCTACACATCAGTAAGAGTCCACGACGGTAGGCAAAAGCTAAAGTACGGATCTTGAATTCGAGATTTGATTCTCAACTCACTCACTATAGTCAGGAGACCTACGATTACCTTCCATTTTTATATGGACATGTGACAAACCAACAAGTACAACTCCTTCGCTGTCTACATCCCAGAGCTTCCCTCATACAACCAATACGAGAAACCAACTCTAGTGATCAACCATAATTGATCTCATGTATTAACCCTGTGACTAAAAGTGAAGACCAGGATACCGACTGTGCATCTCAAAAGTCGTTGTCATGAGGTACTTTATATCTGCATCTGAGCGGCATCGAGAACAACTTGTTGCCCAATCAACGCATCTGGGGTCTCGGTCATCTAGCCTTCTACCCTGGGATCCAAGGGTGCATGCCCATCCCTTGTGACCATTATCTCCAACTACCCAAAGTACCGGATAAAACTTCAATCGTGTGCAACAACCTCGACACGGGAACATCCATGCCTGACCTATGTATGTATTCCAATCGACCTTATTTATTACCCTTTTTGAGGTGTGCACTAATTCTACAGGTAAATGACATCGCTTTCCAAATATCATCCGATGTGGATGTTCCCAATGGTGTCTTATAAGCTCAAAAGACCTTGTCCAAAAGTTGGGACTAGCCCTTCCTATTTGGGCAATTGAGCTTTTGTAAAATGTCCTTCACCTCCATATTCGACGCCTCTACCATGCCATTAGATTGTGGGTGGTATGGATTAGTGGCATAACTCCCAATCTTGTAGTCCTTCACAAGCTTATTAACCTCTCTATTCACAAAATGGCCGAAGGATATGGAATAATCCTCAAGTACATCACGAAGTCATGTGGATCGTATCGTATACGATCAAGAGCGACTAGTCGCACTAGTTGCTCGATGCAGCAGAATTTAAAAAATTTAAAATGATGAAACCACATGATCCATGAATATTTCTTGGATCATTTCATCTAACCACATCAAAGATATATGAATACCTCTTGGAGCGTGGTTGCGATCGAGCCTCTAAGGGAAGAGACCTCCTATCTCAAGTCCGATCCATCGGAGGATATGCTTGCGAGCGCGGGGATGAATCGTATGCTTCTCGCAATCCAAGTTGATGACCCAAGTAATGGATGTCCTTATCTCATCCCATGAGATCGAATGCCTTCTTCACGAGTGACACACACCAAAGAAGATGGAGATCCAAGAGTCGTCGAAGCGGGAGCACCATGGCAAGGTGATGAATCTGTGATTCATCACTCTAAAGTTGAAAATAGAGTCTTGTTCCCAAGTAAATAGATGCATATCTCCCTTTATAATGCATAATTAGCATTCATATATGCATTCATAATATAGGCATTTTAGCACTCATATTGCATTAAATAAGAAGCCATGATCACTTGTAAAATATTCACATGTAAAATAATACCTCCCTTATATTATATATACCTTTAGTAATAATATAAGGAAGAAAGTCAAGATCTCCTTTGTAAAATATCCAATAAAGACCCAGAATCCCTGATTCTTAGAAAGCCTGTAACTCCCTCATACAACCTCCAAAATAGGTCTACTCACCTTCAGACTAATACACATTAAAAGACCTTTAAAATGAGACTAATTTCATCCAATTTGGAGCTCGTAGGAAGAAGTTGGGTTTTTGGGCCTCTATGTATACTATATAGGTGTATATTTGTATCCATGTATTTTTGTATCTTATTTGACCTCATCTCCATCTTTGGTCAATATGAAACTTGTAGATCTCATCAAGATCTACAACTTTCATGTTTTGAGTTTTTCCAAATTCGCCGGCCTCACTCATTCCTTTACTTATACTTTACGGGAAAGATGACATGGCTCCTTCTCTTCTTTCTTGCTTCTATCATTCCTTTATCTCTATCCTTCTCTTCTCTTAGTTCCCGAAGCCAGCACAGTGAGGTCGAGCGGTTCGCACCCGAGGAAAGTTGAGAAGTCTCATACCGGGGAAGTGCAAAGGTAAGTCAGGGAAGATTCTTTGATTCGCTACGGGGAAAGAGCGAGTAAGCGCTTGATTGCGAAAAAGCAAGGTAGTCGCGGGAAGAGCAAGAGGGAGCAGAGCTAACCTCTCTGTCTTTTTCTAGGTGAGAGAGTGAGCAGTGACTAATGAATGTGGCATCCCATCCTCTCATTTCTCGGCGAGAGAGGAAGTTTCGGATAGCAGGAAAGTAGTCGCAACCAACAAAAAAGAAGTAACTGCGGGTGAATCCTATCTTATCGCGAACCACTAAAGCCTCAGGGTGCGAGAGAATGGGGGTTCTACGAAGAGTCTGGAGTCACCAGCAATTTCTCTTGATTCATTTGATCAAAGCAACGGACTACGTCGCCCTTAATAAGATAGTCGAGGGCTGGCCAAGCAATCATCGCAGCAAATGCCTTCCCACAACCTCGACGAGCTTATGGGATAACATTTGGCTATTTGAGATTTACGTTCGAATCGAAGAAGAAATCGATTTTTGTGCATCATCCACGTCAGAACCCGAGCCAAAGCGTGGAGAACTAAACGATCCCGGCCGCTTGGTTGAGTTATAGGGCTCAGGGCTCAATTGAGAATCTTAGGTGTAAAGGTGTGGATCTCATATAGATAATCAAAAGAGGGGGCGTGCCCTCTCCGAAACGCAATTTAGTAAATATCGTCAAGGCTATTATATTCGCGATTAGAAGATGGGGTCGCGAACCGGACGACAACGTTTTGGCCCCACGGGTTCACTCGTCTCCCTCATTTCCCAAAAGTGGTAGTTCGTTGGATACCGGATAACCGCAGCGCGTCGTTCCCCAATCGGACAATTCCGAAGAGGAGTTCTAGTGGATCCTCCAGGGGAAAAAAAGAAGTGAGAATGCCTCCGAAGAGGAAAAGGATATGGCTCGTCTGTCTACGGAACAACATTTGCCCCGTATTTCCCAATCTTCTTATATAATCAGAGGTCGGAAAGTAGGCCTACTAGTAGGTAGTAGGTGCTAGCTCCGCACCCCTGACCTTTCTCTTCTCAATGATATAATATGAAAGTGGACTCGAGGTGCCGGATGCGAAGAAGAATCAAAGACCTTGGACACGTAATTGATCTTGAAGAACTCTTTCTGCATCCCCCTGACCAAAGCCCCCCACATTTGGATTACTTGTTAATGGTTTATCAAGTTGCCGCTCCCCCCAAACACAGAAAGAAGATGCAGCTAGTACGGCTAAGATCTACTCAATTCCCAGAGTCTCTAAACCGGTTTGGAAGGGGGGAATGGGGACGCTCCCGAAAGAAACGTGTGTGGCGTAGGGCTTCTCCTAGGAGGGAGATGAACTCAGACGGAAAGAAAAGACATGAAGAAAGAGGAAACAGCCAGACTAGGACTAGCGCTTCCTGTTTTTCGATAATCTCGAGTGCAGTTGACTTATATCCGGAGCCCGTCGAGAGTGTTGTTTTTGGTGTCGAGATCTTTCGTCGAGTTATTGAGACTTCAGGACTCTAAAATCATTTCTCCTCTCAGCCACTCACAACTGGCCACGTGGTGCCCTCTGATTGCGCCACGCGGCCCGCTCCCCTTGCCCTAGCCGCCCGCGCCCACAGCCGTTGGATCTCTATCCAGATCCAACGGTGGTGCCACCTCCACGTGTGCCCTTTATTCCCACCGTTAGATCTCTCCAGGGCCTCATCACAGCCACTCACATCCTCCTTATTCTCCTCTCGCCATGTGGCACATCAGGCGCCATCCGATGGTGCCTCCGTCCCTTCATCCTAACTGCATCTTCCAGCTTCACACCACCACTGTTCGATCACTTCCCATCTCAGATCTGATCCGCCCGTTCGCGCCTCTGCCACAGTTCGCCACGTGGCGCGTCTTGCGACTTCAGATCTCGCCCTCATCTCTTGATCCATGTCGTTCTTTAGCTCCAGATCCTTAGCCATCCGATCAAACCCCTGGGCTCATCTCCACCGTTCACCAGCGTCGCACCCATAACGCGACGCGTGGCGCATTCAGTGCCCTTGATCGCCTCGCCTCGGATCTAATCACACCCGCTCGTCAGCGCCATTTCCTCCTCACGCCACGTGGTAGCATCCTGACGCTCAGATCGTCTCGCCTTAGATCAGATCCAAGCCGCTCCATGGTGCTTCGATCTGGGCGTTGGATCACAAGATCCAAGGGCCAGGACTTCGTCTTCCACCTCCGGTCGCCCTCTCTCCCACGATCTCGACCTTGCGCGAGACGTCACCCCTTTCTATTTTCGCGTCCACTCCTGCCACCCTCTCCGACCGCCAACACCGCCACGATGGAGCCCATTTCTCCCTCATCCTCGCCAACTCCCTCTATTCCCACGACGTCCACCAGAGATGCTCCACGACGACCATGAACCTCACCTCGTCACCAGCTAACCCATCAACTTCGCCCTATAAATCCTCACCCTTCGGCCACATTCACGCCTATCCGCTACCCCAGAGAGAAACCTTGAGCTCAGAGCCATCGATTGGTGACAGAAATTGAGTGATTCTTCAAGCGACGACGAGCCTTCTTCTCCGACGAGATCCACGGCCGCCACCGCCGTGCTGCAGCCTCCAACCGCGAGCTGTGTGAGCTCGGGACTCTACCAATCCCTCGAGCGAAGACCTGGAGCTTCAATCTGAGCTCCATTCCCCATGTAGCCCCCCCTCCATCCTCTTCTGATCTTCTTCTTATTTTTCTTCATTTTTCTCCAATTTAATTCGCCGCCACCACTGTCTTCTCGCTTCACCATCATCACGCTGAGCTCCGCGACGGAGCTTCGATCTTCGCACTCCCTTTATTTTGCTTAAATGTCGCACGCCACCTTTCATCGACGCCAGCTCCGCCACCTGGGCGGAGCACCATCACCGGTCACCCCCATTCCCTCGCAGGCCTCTAATTTCACCCCTCACACCTCCATGAACACACCCGCGTGCTTCGGCTATAGATCTAACCCTGCAGGTGATATCTTCTTGATCGGTCGGAACCTCAGATATCTTGATCGGTCGGAACCTCATCGGAGCTCCCTTCAAGCTTCACCGCCATCGTGCTCAGGCGCTCCTCCTCCACTCCTGAAGCCACCGGAGGCTTCGCCACTTCGCCCCGCATCTTCCGAGCTACTTCAGAGTCTCCCGTGACCTTCACCGACGCCTGGAGGTCAGGACGGAGCAAGCCCCGCTTCGCCGGAGCCCTGCCTACTCCTCCGCAGGAGGCGGAGGGCCGTTGGGAAGACGTCCAGCCACCGTTCGATCATCTTGATCAAACGGTCCGAAGCCAGCCACATCGCAGTCAACCAAAGCATCCCAAGGCCGTTTGATCCTTTTCGATCTGACGGTTGTAGCTCAGCCACGTCACCATCAGCCAGAGCAGCCTCGGGCCATTGGATCCATCTAGATCCAGCGGTGCTTAGCTAGCCATGTCGCCTCACTCCGCAACCGTTGGATCATCCGTAATCCAACAGGATTGATCACGCCACGTCGTCATTAGCAGCAACCGTTGGATTAATCTAGATCCAACGGTCCAGATCGCGCCACAACGCCCCGATCCGAGCCTCTTCCCTGACCTCTAGGCTCGGACCACCCGAAGCTTCTCCGAGCCTCCAGCCGAACCTCCAGGGCACCCGAGCCTCGTCCCAAGCCACTGAAGTCATAAGAGCCTAGGGTACCCCACGTGAGGAGCACGTGCGGCCTAGGCAAATTGCACGGAGGCCCCTGGAAGTTTAAGAAATTGCATTACAGTCCCTGTGAAGCACCCCCACATGAGAAGCACGTGCGTCAGTGTAGAATTTGCATTCCACCCCCCATGCATTCTAGGTAATTGCATAAAGGTCCCTATCAGCATATTTTATTTTAAGCAATTCTTATTTTTTGTATTGCATTTATACCCCTGTCTTTGCATGCATATTTAGGTGTCCATATTTCATCATTTCTAAATTCCAAAAATTGCATGTTGTAGTGTAACTTGTCCTCTATCTTATGTGACACTTGGCATAATTTTGTGATATCAGTGGACTTTTTAATTAATTAATTGGTCTATTTTTGTCATATTTTGCCCAATTTAACCTTTTAATTAATAACAAATTCTCTATAACTCCAAAAATTTCCAAAAAAATCACATTAGCTCTAGGATAATTAGATACACCTTGCGTAAAAATTTCATTTCATTTGCATGCATTTCGAGGCTAAATAAATTAATTGGTGATTTCCTTATTTTATTTTTAATAGGTTCATTTCACATTAAAATTAAGGTCTGATAATTTTTCTAGTTTCCTAATCTCTAAATCTATCAAGGATAATTTTTATTCCCTAAAATATTGTGACTTGCTATTTATTAAAATTAAATTAGTCAAAATCACCCTGCATTCATTTTTAATTCAAGGTAAATTCATTTAGGGATTTTATCAGTTATGCCCCTTCGAGATATCGCAATATCAGTTATGTCCCTATCTTTTTGATAATATCAGTTGTGCCCCCGACTTCTTGCCAATATTTCACTTGTGCCCCTCAGAGGGGCATAACTGATAATAATCTTTTATCAGTTATGCCCCTCTGAGGGGCACAAGTGAAATATTGGCAAGAAGTCGGGGGCACAACTGATATTACCAAGAAGATAGGGGCATAACTGATATTGCGATATCTCGGAGGGGCACAACTGATAAAAACCCATTCATTTAGTGTCAGAAAATTCCAAAAAAATTAAGGTAGATTAATTTCATCATATTTCATCATCTAGCCAATTTTCATTGTTTTTGGACTTCATTTGAATACTTAACTGATTTAAGTTCTAAATTGGCCTAATTTTTGCATGTGTCTTGCATAGAAAATAGAAAAAGAAAAAAAATATTTCTCAAAAATCGAACACTGGAACTTTGCTAAAAATTCACCTAAGGAGACAGATGCCTCCCTAAGTTCGACCTTGGACTTCACCAAGTAAAAAAAATTGCCACTCGAAATTAACTTGCTTAAATTAAAGTGGTTTTTGATTCCCTCTCGTTATCCGACTGCAACGAACATTCATTATTGATTTGGACATTAATTTGCCTGAATTAACTAGGGTAGTGGAAGCGGTTATCAAAATGACGTCGTTGCCGGGGAGGCACGGCTTAGGTTAATTTGCAGTAATATCTGAGTGCTTGATTTTCTATTCCCGAGTAGTCAGACCCCCGGTTTTCTTGTGAATTTTTTCTGTCTTTTAATTTTTGCATTTTTTTGTGTCATTCTCTGACCTCAATTTATTTCTGTGCGAGGAACGCGAGGAGTCGAAGATGCTTCGAAGATTCGGCATTTGAATTTTTTGAGTGATTTGAGAGAATTTATATTTTTATTTTATTTCTATTTTTTTCGCATCATTTCCAGTGGTTCCCATTTGGGTTCTCGTGCGTGTAAATATAGTGAAAATGTGTCCCCGTGTGCTGTGTGGTTGAATGGTAATTTAGGCTTGCACTAGCGGCTCCTCGAGCCAATCTAGGAATTGCTTGTGCTCGTAATTTCTAGGACCACACAATTCACTTAAAAGACGCACTTAGACCGCAGATCTATCCAAATCAACTTGTTCTTCACTCGCTAATAGAACTGCTTGTCTAGGGGCAGATTTTTCGCTTGCATTTGCATTTAGTATAAAAAGTTTTCAATTATGTTTTGCATCCTGCATAAAAAGCAAAGGGATCACTGTAAGTCTCCTGAACTCAGCATACGCATCATTGTTTTTCGTGCATCAGCTTTTCTCGATTTCCCCCTCTGTTTTTCACACTTAATCTATATAGAAATTGGGACTGGACGATAGGCGTGCTGTGTGGTTGGACTAAATCAGTGAGAACTTAACTTAAAACCGAGACTGCTAAACATTATTGACCAAAAAAACCAATAAAATTGGAAAATTTGTTTACGGGAGATTAATCCCCGACCTTGTTTTCAGGCTGAGTGAGGGTACTTGAGTGTGTGTGAACACCTTAAGGTAGAGCCGAAATCCCCGCCTTCCATATCACGTTCCGACTAATCCTAGCAAATATCACAAATCGAATTTTTAAGGTTCACTGACTAGTACCAAGTAGCCTCCGCCTGTCTCAAGTAGATAGGGGCAAAATTGCGATACTTTGCGACAAGTTGCCAGTAACCCCCTGGGGTGAAGTTTCGGCCTTGTCAGCCTCCGCCTGCTTGCAGGTAGATAGGGGCAAGTCTTTGAACCCATCAACTTGGGATAGGAGCGAAGAAAGGAAGGACCGGCGGCATCTTAGGTGACAGGTTAAACAGGGGAGACGCGTTCGGCTTTTAGCCGACTCTCCTATAGGTTGCGTAACCTTTGCTATCTTGTCTGATAAACTCACACTTAAAATCAACAAGATTATTCGGACTCAATTTCGGGTCCTTCACCGTGTTGAGTGTGAACTCAGGGTTTGCTCTTGCGTTTGTCTTTGAGTCTATCTGTGTGTGTTATCATGTGTAATTGCACATTTTCTACCTCTATCTGCTTACAATCATCATTTCCTCTTCAAAGATGTCGGGATATTGGTCCCCATACCCTGCGACCTCTAGTCAATCCTCCTCGATCATATACCGTTCATCTTTGCCTTCTCATTCTTCCATATATCCTCCGCCACCCACGGGAGACCCTTACCCGTGGTTGGCTTCACCTCAATCCGATTATGAAGTCAGAACTTCGACTGACTTCTCCATTTCTTCGCATTTCTCACCTACTCCATATTCTAACACTCCGGATCCACTTCCATCTTGGGTTGACTGTCCGTATTCTCGAGAGCTTGCAGGAATCAAAGAATCAAATGAAGAGCAAGCCACTGCTGAGACAGATGATTTTCTATTCCCGGGTAGTCAGACCCCCGGTTTTCTTGTGAATTTTTTATGTCTTTTAATTTTTGCATTTTTTTGTGTCATTCTCTGACCTCAATTTATTTCTGTGCGAGGAACGCGAGGAGTCGAAGATGCTTCGAAGATTCGGCATTTGAATTTTTTGAGTGATTTGAGAGAATTTATATTTTTATTTTATTTCTATTTTTTTCGCATCATTTCCAGCGGTTCCCATTTGGGTTCTTGTGCGTGTAAATATAGTGAAAATGTGTCCCCGTGTGCTGTGTGGTTGAATGGTAATTTAGGCTTGCACTAGCGGCTCCTCGAGCCAATCTAGGAATTGCTTGTGCTCGTAATTTCTAGGACCACACAATTCACTTAAAAGACGCACTTAGACCGCAGATCTATCCAAATCAACTTGTTCTTCACTCGCTAATAGAACTGCTTGTCTAGGGGCAGATTTTTCGCTTGCATTTGCATTTAGTATAAAAAGTTTTCAATTATGTTTTGCATCCTGCATAAAAAGCAAAGGGATCACTGTAAGTCTCCTGAACTCAGCATACGCATCATTGTTTTTCGTGCATCAGCTTTTCTCGATTTCCCCCTCTGTTTTTCACACTTAATCTATATAGAAATTGGGACTGGACGATAGGCGTGCTGTGTGGTTGGACTAAATCAGTGAGAACTTAACTTAAAACCGAGACTGCTAAACATTATTGACCAAAAAAACCAATAAAATTGGAAAATTTGTTTACGGGAGATTAATCCCCGACCTTGTTTTCAGGCTGAGTGAGGGTACTTGAGTGTGTGTGAACACCTTAAGGTAGAGCCCAAATCCCCGCCTTCCATATCACGTTCCGACTAATCCTAGCAAATATCACAAGTCGAATTTTTAAGGTTCACTGACTAGTACCAAGTAGCCTCCGCCTGTCTCAAGTCAATAGGGGCAAAATTGCGATACTTTGCGACAAGTTGCCAGTAACCCCTTGGGGTGAAGTTTCGGCCTTGTCAGCCTCCGCCTGCTTGCAGGTAGATAGGGGCAAGTCTTTGAACCCATCAACTTGGGATAGGAGCGAAGAAAGGAAGGACCGGCGGCATCTTAGGTGACAGGTTAAACAGGGGAGACGCGTCCGGCTTTTAGCCGACTCTCCTATAGGCTGCGTAACCTTTGCTATCTTGTCTGATAAACTCACACTTAAAATCAACAAGATTATTCGGACTCAATTTCGGGTCCTTCACCGTGTTGAGTGTGAACTCAGGGTTTGCTCTTGCGTTTGTCTTTGAGTCTATCTGTGTGTGTTATCCTGTGTAATTGCACATTTTCTACCTCTATCTGCTTACAATCATCATTTCCTCTTCAAAGATGTCGGGATATTGGTCCCCATACCCTGCGACCTCTGGTCAATCCTCCTCGATCATATACCGTTCATCTTTGCCTTCTCATTCTTCCATATATCCTCCGCCACCCACGGGAGACCCTTACCCGTGGTTGGCTTCACCTCAATCCGATTATGAAGTCAGAACTTCGACTGACTTCTCCATTTCTTCGCATTTCTCACCTACTCCATATTCTAACACTCCGGATCCACTTCCATCTTGGGTTGATTGTCCATATTCTCGAGAGCTTGCAGGAATCAAAGAATCAAATGAAGAGCAAGCCACTGCTGAGACAGATGATTGGCAAAACTATATGCCCCCACATACTTCACATCTCGACTTGACCTTAGGGCATAACTTGGTCGATCGAACAACCCGAATGGAGAGGCCTAAACATCATGATTTCCCTAACTTGATTGACCTTAGTGATCAAGCTTCCATTAACCAACCTTCATTCGGAGAGCTATGCATTCACAAGATTGGACTCATGAGCTAGACTTACTAGTCCCCCGTTCATTGACTTCATCATATGAGGCTCCGACTAATGTCTGCCATTCAGATGGTCCATACTCGACCCAACATTACATGCCAGAGTCTAGGTATGTTGAGTATGAGACCCTAATGTCTCAGCAGTATCCTCCTATTGGGCAGCACTCTCCCATGATTTATCATGACAATTTTGTGGAGGATGACATCTCTAGACTTATTAAGAAAAACGAATCACTTGGTAACGAGTTGAGAGATGTCATGGACATATTGCACTCAATTTCTTCCAGCTTGGGAATGATAGTGGAAAAGGAAGTAAGTAGATCTGATGTTGAAAACCAAGCAAGCATTAGGGAACCCACACCTTTTGTACAGCTGGAGTCCATTCTACCTCCCTCTTCTACTAACCACTTACCCTCCAATCCAGAATCTGATCATGCATCTATCCAAAACACCAAAAAATTGAAAAACCAAAAAATCAAATAAAAATTGAAAATGAAAAATACCTAAAAAAATTGAATCCTGCTCTAAGGGAAGCACTTGATGAAGAACTGATCTTCCCTTATTAAAGGCCATAGATTACTTTCCCGACCTCAAACGATTTGTAAGAAGTAAATTGATGCCCAAGAGGTCGGGTAATAAGAGGACAAGGACTGAAAGACACATAGTGTCTATGGCCACCTCCTTGGTGATGGGGAGAAAGACCAAAAACCGCAGAGTGAAGCGGTTGCCCCGAGTTGAGTGTGAAATCAAAGACATCATATTTACCCATGCAAGAATTGATGATGACTCACCAATAAATATCCTCCCGACCTCTGTCTTTGACAAGCTCAAACTCAGGCCACTTAGGAAGTCGAGAGAGATCGTTCAGCTGGCTGATCGATCTATCAAACGGTCGAGAGGAAATATTTTAGTCATCGTTACTTTCTAAGGTGCTCTACTCCAGGTGGACTTCACGATTATTGACATTGAGCACCGAGGAGAGTTTTCCCAGTCTCCTATTATTTTGGGGAAGCCGTTCTTAGCCTTGGCTAAGGCAACTATAGATTGCGAGACTCGGGAGATCGATTTTTCAGCATTGGGAGCGCTTCAACCTCACCCATTCTTTGATACACTTTACTCCAAGGTGACCCGCACATCCGCTGACAGTCATGACCATCGAGAGGTAGATGAGTCCCACCTCTTTGCTACATCTGAGAGACCGACTGTCCGGACGACCGTTGGATCAGAGACTCCCCACACTTCCACTTTATTAACTGCTTGCACCATCACCGTGACAGCTTCTAAGGAGGACTCACGACCAGAAGCTTTCATTGAGTCAGACATGACCTTTGTGGATTGCCTTGATCATTTCGATGATCTGATACAAGAGCCCAATAATGCCAAGCCAACTGAGATCATTAGTACTTTCTCGAGACGTGTGCTGACTCTTCAAGAATATTCCAATCTATATGGTGACTCGTCTGATGAGGAACCCATGGTCAGCACCGCATCACATCCCGGACCTTCAAAGGAAACAACCGGGACTAAATTGACTCCACATAAAAACACGGTTTCTCTCTCTTCTAGTCGGCTATCTAGTGAGAGGAAGTCGAGAATTGATTCCTCGAGATGTTCCCCCGAACCTCTCAAGGCGCGTCGCTCTCATCTCCCTCTCAATGATTCAGTTCTAGAAAACTGACCAAGAAAATTTCCTTCAACATTCAGGAGAAGGAAGTTTCAGAGGAATCCTCATGGGGTCCGGACAAGGTGATTTATATGAGTGAGCTCAGTTCGGTTGTCCTTAAGCCTTATCTAAGCAAGCAACCATGTGTCGATCCTCGTTGGACGATCCCTACACCTCACTATTATTCATCTGAGGATGATTCCGACAGCGACACATATGTATATTATCCACCTCCTCACGTCCGCAAGAAGGTACGTCACAAACCTTCTCGATCCATGTATATTCTCAATTATCCTTATATATGTTTCCCCTCCCTCCCCAATGATTCGAATCACTCGCCTCGGCTCCATATCATTTCATTTTATGGTTATACTTAGGATGATCAGATCCTAAGTATAGGGGGGAGAGTGACCAGAATCTCTTCACCATTCGTTGTATATTCTCTAGATCTCATCGGTTCTCACACTCATTCCTGTCCTATACTTAGGCTGACCAGAGCCTAAGTATATGGGGGATCGATGCCCGCCGTGTATATACTCCTCCATTTCCCATCTTAAACTCGCCCGCCCCATTTTTTATCTTCTTCTACACTTAGGCTGCCATAGCCTAAGTATAGGGGGGCGGAGCGACTTTTATACTTTTTTTGTTATTTTAGCTCTCCTACGCTTAGCACGAGCTATGTCTTTTTCCTCGCTTTTCGTGCTCTGAGGACATAGCACACGCTAAGTATAGGGGGCATGTATATATAACATATATACTTTACCCATAGCTCGTACTTTCGCGTATTTTCGCGTACTTTTTGTATATATTTTGCAGTAATCACGGGTGGGTAAAAATTGAAAAAAAAAATGTGTATACTTGTATATTTTATAACACTAGTAAATTTTGTATAATACTTATACAACTCTTGTAAATTGTTGTAAAATAGGAGGTATACCAAAAAACTAGGCTTCTTATTTACTCTTGCATATCATCTTTGCATTCAAGAAAATCGAAAAAAGAGTCTTGCATTTACATTCATCTACATAGCATGTCATCTGCATCTCATCTGCATATCTTGCATATGCAAGGTGGAAAGCTAGTGGGTTCTGAACCAAGTTATGAGTAGATATTGAGGATGGACTTTATTTGACCTTAATCCACCTAATTTCAGAGGAACCTTATAGGAACTGGAGTTAAGATTTCTCATGTCAAGTGACTTAATTCTTTGAGTCCGCAAGTCTATGTTCACATGTCATTTTTATCAGTCTAAGTAGAATATCTCGTGCACACGCATGGTTCTTATAGACAGTGACCTAACTTGGACAAGCACAATGCATGTAGCTCTTCATTGATAAGGTGGTGAGGAGGTAGAATCCTTTAGCTTGGAGTAGCACACGGGTGGAAACACCCATCCTCCTCTAGGGAGGGTAGTGCATCTCAACCTAGTCTGGTGGTGTTGACATCTAAGGACGGGATGCTGTGGGTTGCAATAATGCTTCAAAAGAGGGATAGTCTAGTGGCTCAAGAGGAAAAACTCCTGATGCACATGTTGCACCTTGTACGAGTTTGAAAAAAAATGCAAAAACTCCAAAAAATCAGACAGGTCCAAGTGAAAAATAAAATACCTGTCGGAGTCTGTATATTAGCAAAGAAATGCAGCTGGATGACTTGGCTACACTGGTCAGGAATCCCGGGATAGGTAGCTACACTGGCTACCGTCCATTCTTTTCTCTACCCCCTCCTCTTGAGTTGGTCACACTTGAACTTAGAAGGGAATACCCCGCTCCTCGAGGAAAAAGTTACTAGACCGGGTTATTGAGTTACCTTGTTAGAGGAGGCTGGTTCTGAGTCATTTCCGATGTGGAGAGTTACACCTCACTTACACAGTAAAAGTAAGAATCATAGTCATCAGAAATTTGCGTTTGAGGATTTGTTCTGACCTGACTATTGAGGAGTCTTGAATAGAAGACTTGTGGAACTTGAAGTCTGTTAGGTCTTAAGTTCAGGTCCCAATAAGGTTCCGCCACACAATTAATCCAAAGGTCGAGTCAAGCCTCATTTTCAACTTTTGTTCATGACCTTGGTATGGAACCCAAAATCATTTCACTCTTGCATTTCATTTTAGTTGCCCGGGGACGAGCAAGGTTTAAGTATAGGGGGTTGATGAATCTGTGATTCATCACTCTAAAAGTTGAAAATAGAGTCTTGTTCCCGAGTAAATAGATGCATATCTCCCTTTATAATGCATAATTAGCATTCATACATGCATTCATAATATAGGCATTTTAGCACTCATATTGCATTAAATAAGAAGCCATGATCACTTGTAAAATATTCACCTGTAAAATAATACCTCCCTTATATTATATATACCTTAAGTAATAATATAAGGAAGAAAGTCAAGATCTCCTTTGTAAAATATCCAACAAAGATCTAGAATCCCTGATTCTTAGAAAGCCTGTAACTCCCTTATACAACCTCCAAAATAGGTCTACTCACCTTCAGACTAATACACATTAAAAGACCTTTAAAATGAGACTAATTTCATCCAATTTGGAGCTCGTAGGAAGAAGTTGGGTTTTTGGGCCTCTATGTATACTATATAGGTGTATATTTGTATCCCTGTATTTTTTATCTTATTTGACCTCATCTCTGTCTTTGGTCAACATGAAACTTGTAGATCTCATCAAGATCTACAACTTTCATGTTTTGAGTTTTTCCAAATTCGGCCTCCTTCTCTCTCTAAAATCATTTCTCCTCTCAGCCACTCACAGCTGGCCATGTGGCACCCTCTGATTACGCCACACGGCCCGCTCCCCTTGCCCTAGCCGCCCGCGCCCACAGTCGTTGGATCTCCATCCAGATCCAACGGTGGCACCACCTCCAAATGTGTCCTCTATTCCCACCGTGAGATCTCTCCAGGGCCTCATCACAGCCACTCACATCTGCCTTATTCTCCTCTCGCCATGTGGCACATCATGCGCCATCCGATGGCGCCTCCGTCCCTTCATCCTAACCGCATCTTCCAGCTTCACACCACCATTGTTCGATCACTTCCCATCTCAGATCTGATCCGCCCGTTCGCGCCTCTCCCACAGTTCGCCACGTGGCGCGTCTTGCGCCTTCAGATATCGCCCTCATCTCTTGATCTCTGTCTTTCTTTAGCGCCAGATCCTTAGCCATCCGATCAAACCCCTGGGCTCATCTCCATCGTTCGCC
Source organism: Ottelia alismoides (assembly GCA_037367405.1). Classification (NCBI taxonomy): domain Eukaryota; kingdom Viridiplantae; phylum Streptophyta; class Magnoliopsida; order Alismatales; family Hydrocharitaceae; genus Ottelia; species Ottelia alismoides. Next base: position 1,152,544 of record JAZKJV010001355.1, on the reverse strand, counting down.
AGCACCGCCCCATAACGCGACGTGTGGTGCATTCAGCGCCCTTGATCGTCTTGCCTCGGATCTAATCACACATGCTCGTCAGCGCCATTTCCTCCTCACGCCACGTGGTAGCATCCTGACGCTCAGATCGCCTCGCCTCAGATCAGATCCAAGCCGCTCCATGGCGCTTCGATCTGGGTCGTTGGATCACAAGATCCAACGGCTAGGACTTCGTCTTCCACCTCCAGTCGCCCTCTCTCCCACGATCTCGACCTTGCGCGAGATGTCGCCCCTTTCAATTTTCGCGTCCACTCCTGCCACCCTCTCCGACCGCCAACACCGCCATGATGGAGCCCATTTCTCCCTCATCCTCGCCAACTCCCTCTATTCCCACGAAGTCCACCAGAGACGTTCCACGACGACCATGAACCTCACCTCGTCACCAGCTAACCCATCAACTTCGCCCTATAAATCCTCGCCCTCCGGCCACATTCACGCCTATTCGCCACCCCAGAGAGAAACCTTGAGCTCAGAGCCATCGATTGGTGACAGAAATTGAGTGATTCTTCGAGCGACGACGGGCCTTCTTCTCCGGTGAGATCCACGGCCGCCACCGCCGTGCTGCAGCCTCCAACCGCGAGCCGTGTGAGCTCGGGATCTACCGATCCCTCGAGCGAAGACCTGGATCTCAAATCTGAGCTCCATTCCCCAGGTAGCCCCCCCTCCATCCTCTTCTGATCTTCTTCTTATTTTTCTTCATTTTTGTCCGATTTAATTCGCCCGCCACCACTGTCTTCTCGCTTCACCATCATCACGCCGAGCTCCACGACGGAGCTCCGATCTTCGTGCTCCCCTTATTTTGCTTAAACACCGCACGCCACCTTTCATCGACACCAGCTCCGCCACCTGGGCGGAGCACCATCACCGGTCACCCCATTCCCTCGCATGCCTCTAATTTCACCCCTCACACCTCCACGTACACACCCGCATGCTTCGGCTATAGATCTAACCCTGAAGGTGATGTCTTTTTGATCGGATGGAACCTCATCGGAGCTCCCTTCGAGCTTCACCGCCACCGTGCTCAGGCGATCCTCCTCCGCTCCTGAAGCCATCGGAGGCTTCGCCACTTTGCCCCGCGTCTTCCGAGCTACTTCAGAGTCTCCCGCGACCTTCACCGACGCCTGGAGGTCAGGGCGGAGCAAGCCCCGCTTTGCCGGAGCCCTGCCAACTCCTCCGCTGGAGGCGGAGGGCCGTTGGGAAGACGTCCAGCCACCATTCGATCATCTTGATCGAACGGTCCGAAGCCAGCCACGTCGCAGTCAACCGAAGCATCCCAAGGCCGTTGGATCCTTTTCGATCTGACGGTTGTAGCTCAGCCACGTCACCATCAGCCAGAGCAGCCTCGGGCCGTTGGATCCATCTAGATCCAGCGGTGCTTAGCCAGCCACGTCACCTCACTCCGCAACCGTTGGATCATCCGTAATCCAACGGGATTGATCATGCCACGTCGTCATCAGCAGCAACCGTTGGATCAATCTAGATCCAACGGTCCAGATCGCGCCACTATGCCCCGATCTGAGCCTCTTCCCCGACCTCTAGGCTCGGACCACCCGAAGCTTCTCCGAGCCTCCAGCCGAACTTCTAGGGCACCCGAGCCTCGTCCCGAGCCACCGAAGTCATCCGAGCCTAGGGTACCCCACGTGAGGAGCACGTGCAGCCTAGGCAAATTGCACGGAGGCCCCTGGAAGTTTAAGAAATTGCATTACAGTCCCTGTTAAGCACCCCCACGTAAGAAGCACGCGCGTCAGTGGAGAAATTGCATTCCACCCCCCCTGCATTCTAGGTAATTGCATAAAGGTCCCTGTCAGCATATTTTATTTTAAGCAATTTTTATTTTATGTGTTGCATTTATACCCCTGTCTTTGCATGCATATTTAGGTGTCCATATTTCATCATTTCTAAATTCCAGAAATTGCATGTTGTAGTGTAACTTGTCCTCTATCTTATGTGACACTTGGCATAATTTTGTGATATCAGTGGAATTTTTAATTAATTAATTGGTCTATTTTTGTCATATTTTGCCCAATTTCACCTTTTAATTAATAACAAATTCTCTGTAACTCCAAAAATTCCCAAAAAATCACTTTAGCTCTAGGATAATTAGATACACCTTGCATAAAAATTTCATTTCATTTGCACGCATTTCGAGGCCTAAATAAATTAATTGGTGATTTCCTTAGTTTATTTTTATTAGGTTCATTTCACATTAAAATTAAGGTCTGATAATTTTCCTAGATTCCTCATCTCTAAATCTATCTAGGATAATTTTTATTCCCCAAAATACTGTGACTTGCTATTTATTAAAATTAAATTAGTCAAAATCACCCTGCATTCATTTTTAATTCATAGTAAATTCATTTAATGTTAGAAAATTCCAAAAACAATAGGGTAGCTTAATTTCGTCATATTTCATCATCTAGCCAATTTTCATTATTTTTGGACTTCATTTGAATACTTAACTAATTTAAGTTCTAAATTGATCTGATTTTTGCATGTGTGTTGCATAGAAAATAGAAAAAGAAAAAAATTATTTCTCGAAAATCGAACACTGAAACTTTGCTAAAAATCACCTAAGGAGACAGATGCCTTCCTGAGTTTGACCTTGGACTTCACCAAGTAAAAAAATTTTGCCACTCAAAATTAACTTGCTTAAATTAATGGTTTTTTATTCCCTCTCGTTATCCGACTGCAACGAACATTCATTATTGATTTGGACATTAATTTGCCTGAATTAACTAGGGTAGCGGGAGCGGTTATCACAAGGCGACAACGAAGATGAACTTCTCTCTATGAGAGTGGACGACTGTTGTGCAAGAAATCTCGAGGATCAGAAAGTAATGATAAAAATTGCCGTTGCTATCCCAAAAATTCTGTGATAAACAAACAAATATTTTTTTTATTTTTCTACTTATTAACCTGTATAGCGGACAGGATCGAACTCGGGGAGGCTACTATTCTCGAGGGTTATTCAATTAATCGAAAATCAATTAAGAGAAAAACAAGAATCTCAAAGGATAACTATCCTTGGTTTTTGTGCTTTTTTATCTTTTTAATTTTTTTAATAATTTTTTAATTCTAATTTTTTTGTATTTTATGATTATAAAATTTTTAGTGATTTTTATTTTTGCAATTTTTTATTTTCAAAATAAAACGGATCAATATTCACAAGATCAAAATACTCACACCAACTCTTTTTGTAATTTTTCCATTTATCAAAAATTCTCAGAAAATTTCAGAGAAAATATTTGTAGGTTTTAAAAGTTTTGAAATGTTTTTGGGAATTTTTGTGAAATTTTCAAATGTTTTTGTATTTTTTAAAAAAATCAAACAGTGGGAAATGCGAAATTATGCACACACTGGAGTAATTTGCAACTTAAAAATATTTTAAGTGCCCAAAACTCCTAGCAGTTATTTTAATAATTAAATACAAATATCTACAAACAAGAACTGAAATCACAATTTTTGGATTTTTGTAGATTTTTATGATTTTTATAATATTTTTGGTATTTTTCAATTTTTTGGGTTATAAATAATTAATGCACGCAATTTGTACAGAAAATAAAAGATAATAAAATAAAACTACCCTAATTTTTTGGAATTTTTGGATATATTTTCGAATTTTTATGAATTTTTGAATTTCAGGAGGCGAAAAAGGACATGTTTTTTTATTTTCTAGTAATAATAAATAATGAGAAAATGCAAAGAAAAATTTGTGCTAGCAAGATAATAACATCGGGAGCATAGCATGATTTTTGGAAGATTTATTGATCAAGAAAAATATTTATTTAAATAAAAAGACATGCAAAATAATGTCCGGATAAATGGGAATGTTCTGCAAATGTTTATTATTCTCGCATAAATAAATAACAAGAAATAAATGAAGGGGAGAATTCACAATTTACCACTGATTCACGTGCGTGGCACGTGCTTGTACTGTCGGGGGCCTTTCTGTAATTAAGAAAACTTCAGGGGGGACTGAATGCAATTTTTCCATATATTTTTTTATCCTTAGGGTTCCTTGTCTCTTTGTTCATTTCTACGAAATAAAAGGGGGGCACGGGCTGCTGCCCCTCTCATTTTGGTTTCATTTTGTTGTGCAGGAAATCTCGAGGATCGGAAATTTATGATAAAAATTATCGTTGCTATCCCCAAAAATTCCATGACAAAAAAACAAATATATTTTTATTTTTGCTACTTATTAACCTGTATGGTGGACAGGATCGAACTCAGGGAGGCTACAATTCCCGAAGGTTATTCAATTAATCGAAAATCAATTAAGAGAAAAACAAGAATCTCAAAGGATAACTATCCTTGGTTTTTGTGATTTATTTATCTTTTTAATTTGTTTTAATATTTTTATTTTTAAATTTTTTGTATTTTATGATTTTTGAAATTTTAGTGATTATGATTTTTGTAATTTTTTATTTTCAAAAACAATACGAAGCAATATTTACAAGATCAAAAATACGCATACTAACTCTTTTTATAATTTTCAATTTATAAAAAATGTTCAAAAAAATTCAGAGAAAATATTTTGGGTTTTGAAAGTTTTAAAATGTTTTTGAGAATTTTCATGGAATTTTCAGATGTTTTTATTTTTTTAAAATCAAACAGTGAGAAAATGCGAAATTACGCACAGCCTGGAGTAATATGCAACTTAAAAATATTTTAAATTCTCAAAACTCCTAGCAATTATTTTTATGATGAAATAATTGCAAATATCTACAAACAGGAACTGAAATCGCATTTTTTGGATTTTGTAGAATTTTTTGTGATTCTTATAAGATTTTTGGTATTTTCCATTTTTTGTGTTTTATAAATAGTTAATGCACAAATTTAGACAGAAATTAAAAGACAATGAAATAAACTACTCTATTTTTTAGAATTTTTGGTGCTATTTTCGAATTTTTATGAATTTTTGAATTTCATTAAGCAAAAAATGGCATGTTTTTTATTTTTTAGTAATAATAAATGAAGACAAAATGCAATGAATTTTTTAAACAATGAAGATGCACACTACATGAGTCTAAGTTAATTTTTTGAGATTTTTTTGACTAATAAAAACATTTATTTCAATAGCAAAATCATGCAAAATCAAGTTTGGATAAATAAGAGTTAAATGCAAATAATGGAAAGTTTTTGCATAAAAAGAGCAATTGAGCTAAACATAGGATAAAAAAATAAAATTTACCCATGTAAGGGTGGGCGTTGCACGTGATGAACTAAGGCGGGGACCTTTCTGTAATTAAGAAAAGTTCCAAGGGGTTGAATGTAATTTTTCCAATATCTTTTTATCCATAGGGTTCCCTGTCTCTTTCTTCATTTCAACAAAACAAAAGGGGGGCACGGGCTGCCGCCGCCCCTCTCGTTCCCTCTCCTCAAGCAGATCAGGCGGTGGCATAGGCGACGGGAGGTCGGGCGGGGTACGGCCGCAGTTGGAGCGGTGTAGATCGGCGGGGCGGTCGACCGTGCATGGTGTTGCTAGGCTGGTGGTTGGAGGTTGGTGGTTGTAGGACGTCGATCGGCTGGATGGGCGGGCTGAAGAGAAGGGTCCACACGGGAGCGCGGAGATGGGAGATGCGGTGGTGGTGACGTCGATGGGATGCGGGGCCAATGGCAGTGGCACGGTGCTCCTCCACGCGGCGGAGGCTGGCGTCTAGGCGTGCGGCCTCGCGCAGGATGGTGATAGAGACTGAATGGCGGTGGTGTGCGTTGGGCGGTGATGAATCCACATTTCATCATCTTTATTCTATCATTTTGGCCTCAAAAACCCCAGTAAATGCGTATAAATACCCTTAAAACCATCATCTTAGCATTCATGCATGTACATGTAAATAGTGTATAAAATACTGTAATTAAAGCCAAAATTATCGAATAAATAAAAGAGAAGAAAAAGAATAAAATATTTTAAATATTTTATGACCCGAAACTCCGAGACCTAGGCATCTTTATGAATAGATCGACCAGGAATAAAGTAGGGGGAGATAAGGGTCAAAATACAGTCAAAATACATGTTCTTTCTATTCATTCTTTGTTCATTTTGGGACCTATTTTTGGTTCCACTTTTTATTCATCAAATAAAGAAACTTTGTACATGAAAGTTGTACATAATTAATAAATAAAAATACTAAATTCATTTCACTGAAAAATAATGTACAAATAAAAAGTTATGGCATGAATAAGAATCCAGAATCCCAACTTCCCAGACCCGTATCTCACAAATGAAAACTCCAAATGCAGCAAACTCACCTTTATTTGTATATAGTTAAAAAAAGCTATTTAATGGCGGTGGTTTCGCATTTAGCGGAGCTACGGTTTGAAAGTTGAATTTTGGACCCACATTGTATACTTGTACAGATTAAAATATTCAATATATTATTTATTCATTATTTTTGTATTTTAATATTTTTATAATTTTGTAAATATTACTTATAATATATGTGTTCATTAAAATCAGAATAAAAGTAAAAAAGAAATGCAAAATAAAATACATGTATATAAAATACAAAGGTATTATACCTATAATTATACATATATAACACATACTTGTATTTTATTAAATATACAAAACAATTCAGAAAAATAAAATAAAAATGTAATTATGTGTATAAAAGTATTTTATAATTTTATAAAATAATAAACAAAAATAATAAATGAATTAAAAACACAAAATAAAAATAAGAGAATTAATTATATATGTAATATACCTACAAAGGGTATAAAAGTAAACTTGTATAAATATACCTCATAAAAATAATTAAAAATCATAATAAAATAATTCATAATAAAAAAAATCTTTTTTATTTTATAATTAAAATTTAAAAATAGATTTCTATTTTAAAATGAATTTTGAAAATATTTTTCCAGGATTTTCCTGGTTGGTCCACGTGGACCAACCAAGGGGGTCCGGAGAGTTGATCTCGGGTCAACTCTCCGACCCCTCTCCTGTAGCTTCTGTCAGACCTGACTTTTGACCCATGTTCTCGCTATTTTCGAGGCCAACCCGTTGCTCATTTCATGCTGGTGTCTTCTACGATGTTGTTCCTCGGTCATCGGTGAATCACGCCGAGAGGTTTTTTCGACCTTAGGGTCGTTGAATCGACCGATACACCTCGGTCTTCGAGCCCTCTCGACCTTTGTTCAAAATACCACCCCATTCTTTGGTCCTTCGTCCCCAACTCAATCCGCCTTGGCTCCCTGGAGGTGACAGCTCCAGCTGGGTGTCTTCAAGGCGGCGGAGCGACGAGATCTTGGGCGTTCCAGCTCACCTCCGGCCACGTGCTGTCGAGGTACTTTCAACCTCGGGTACCCCCCCCCCCTGAGGAGTTTAGTTCGTTTAGTTTTCGTTCCCTTTTCATCCAGTGTGGTCTTAGCTTCACTTAGGCATCTTTAATCATCACGTTCATTGCTCGATTCGCTCAATCGACCACCTCGCCGGAGCAAGATCCGGCGAGCACCCACATCGCCGTCCACCCCTTTTTTTTTAGAACCCACTGAGGTCGAGGCATTTTGTCCTCGACCTCCTTAACATTCCTTGCAGGTCTTTGGAGCGTAGATTTCACCTGGAGGCCATTTTGCTCCTCGTCGGAGGTTCCTGGAGGCCGCCGGCTTCTTCGACTTCATCGGCGAGCTCCAGCCGTCGCTGGAGGGTTTTGAGGCCACCGGACATTAGAAGGGACCTGCAGCAACCGCCTGGGACCATTTTGAAGCATGTCGACCGCCGGAGAGAGGCGCTATCACCGGAGGAAGGTCGCCACGGCGGACCTTCTTCCCTGTTCGTCCTCCACACGCCTCTACCGTCCGATCAAAGGCCTACCCCCAGACGTAGCAGGAGTCGTCCGATCTGCACACCCTTAGTCGTCCATCGTTGACAAGATCATCTAATCTCGGCCATAGGATGACGAAGGGGCATCGTGCGCCATGAAGCCGACACGTGGATAAGTGGGAGTGATCCCACCGTCCATCAGCGCGCAAGGGAGGTATTTTGCACCACGTCCCCTTCCGATTTTTGTATTTCACATTTAATACCAAAACATTCATCTGCCGTGTTTTAATTTTTGTAATATTTGTGTAAAGAACCCCCAGATTTTATCTATCTACAATTAGGTCCTTGCCAGGTTACGTGCGGTGCGCACGTGCCCCTAGCAATTTTGCAGGCATACCCTGGGCCTTTGTTTGTATTTAGTTTTAATACCAAAACTTTCAGAGGTAGTTATTTGATTTCTGGGATTTTTGCATATCAGCCCCCAAGGTTTTGATAATTGCAGTTATACCCCTCCCAGGTTCATGTGCCCCGCGCGCGTGACCTTGGTGTTTTTGTATGATTACCCCTGCGGGTTTTGTGATTGTTATTTATTCCATTAATTCGCATAATTAGTGTAATATTTTGTTGGAAAATTGCAACTGTGCCCTGGATGTTTTAACTATTTGCATATATACCCCTGCTAGGCTTAGTTATTTTCGCATATTTTGTCTATTTATTCATGCATCATTAAAACTCCAAAATCCCATAAAATCAATTTTAGGCTCATGTTAACTTGCTTGTTCACGCCACATTTTTTCATTGCATTTTTCTTGCATTTTAATATTTATTAAAAAGCAAAAACATGCATTTTCACTACTGTCTATCTTGGAAAATACCAAAAAAATATTAAAATACCTCGAATGATTCCAAAAAAATCATTTACTGTGTATTTTAGTCTATTTTAGTGTCAATCCCAAAAATCACTAAAAATTTCAAAACCAAAATCTTAAAAATTAGAAAATTCCCAAAAACTTCCAAAAATCTAAAAATTCTAGAAAAATCTAAAAAATGCAAACTCAGTTCTTATAGGTTCCTTATTTTATTACCTTTTTTATAAAATTAATTTGGGAAAATTTTGACATTATTTGATATTTTTCCTTCTTATTTAATTCGGCCAGAATACTAATTCACTATTTTCTTTATTTTACCTTTTAAAAATACCAAAAAGATTGTGAAAAATACCCAAAAATCATAAAAACAGTAAAAAATCATAAAAAGACCAAAAATATTTTATTTGTTAATTTTTGAGCATTTTTACATATTTTTGTAAATCTTCTATCCCCTCTTTTCTTATATAGTTTATATGTTCCAATATTAAAAAAAATTAAAAAAATTTAAAATATAAAAATAAAAAAATTGAAAAATTGAAAATCAAAATACAAAATTAAAAATTAAATAAAAAATTTAAAAAAATTAAAAAAAAATCAAAACCCACAAAAACATTTGCCTTGCATAGTGTAGACAATATATCACGTTCACACACACACATACACACACACACACACACTCGTTGATCTATCCTGCCTTGCTCCCTGTGTTCGAACTCTCTACATACTTGCATCTATATATCTTTTATGTAGAGTTAAAAATAAATTTGACTCCATTCTTATTCTTCATTGCTTGACTTATATTGTGTGGGTTCATTGTTGATCAAATACGGGATTTTGAGCGGTCAACACACCGACTTGCGGTTTCGCCTTGTGAAACCATACGACCCTCGATTTTCGTATTTATCAGGCGGCACGGTGGAGGCGCCGCTGGGCTACGGCGGAGGTGGCAGCCAACGGCGGTGGCGCGGTGCTCCTCCAGGCGACGGAGGCCGGCGTCTGGGCATGCGGCCTCGCGCGGGGAAGCGCGCCTCGGCGTTTTTTTTTAAATTTAATTTTTTTTTAATATAGAGAACCATTAGAAAAAGTTTTATAATTTTTTTGAAAACAGAACGACAGAAGACCTTTTTATTATTTTTTTATATCCGAAATAGAAAAATTGAAAATAGAGAATAAAAATGTATTTTTATTTTTTTATATTTTTTTATGTTTTAATGATCCTGCAAAACAAATGTTAGAGAGGAAGAAAATAATTTTTTTTATTTATATACAAATTAGAAAGTGAATGAGGATTCGACAAAACGTGAGGAATCGAATTCGGTTCTCCGACCACCGTGCGTGGTTGGAGGTGAGAGATCGTGCGGGATAGAAAATGAATGTAGAGAGATCGAGAAATTGAGATGAAAACTCGGAATCGGAGGTGGATCAAATCATGATGGATTTTATGATCTAAATAAAAAATGATGACAAAATAAAATTGCGAAAATGAAACTACGATTAACCTAGATAAAAAAATGAAGAAATAACGATGGATCTCACCTTAGGAGCGGAAAACTACCGTGATCGCCTTGACGAAGGCCGACTCACTGTCACCGGACGACTCAGAGGCTAGGCACCTTTCTCGACAAGAAGACTCTTAGAGATCGGGCTCCTCTCACCAAAGATTGATTCAGTTGGAATGAGGGAGAAAGAGCCATATAAAAAGACAAGATGGAGAATGAAATTTGAATTTTGAATTTTTGGTTGAAGAGATAAGAGAGAGGAAATTGAAATGAGATAAAGATAAAGAGAGGTAAAGCTATTTACAAAATTAACTATTTTTTTAATTTTCTTTACTTCATTTATTTGAATAAAAACGTTATTTTTTTATTTTTTTATGGTAGTTAATTAAGAATAGCAACTATATACAAATACTATATTCATATATGACATTATATACAAGGGTAAATGAGCAGATTAGACTATTTTATTTTTTAAATTTTATTTTTTTTATTTTTATAATAAAATATTTAGAAATATGTACAAAATACAATATATACAAAATACATGGGAAAATTGCACAAACCACCCCAGAAAACCAACTTTTTACTCGTAACTCCAAAAATTATGAAAATACAACCATTTTAAAGATAATTTAATTTAGAATCCAATGGAAGTGCATGGTTCAATTTGAATTCATATGGAGCTGGAATGGTCTTTCAATTAGTGCTTAGTGGCTTTTTCCAAGTGTGGTTGCTTTTATTCTATACATGATTTAACTGTACAATTATTTTTATTAATTAGAATATATTTTTATTTACAACTTTGATTTTGAACGTTATTTGATTTAAGATCAATTAAGGTACAAATAAAATAGTGAAGTATACAAATATACACAACAAACAATTTTTTTTGAATTTTCTAATTAAGGACCCTATCTCCCCTACTGTATTCCTGGTCGATCAGGTCAAGTCATGACCTTCTTCCTCGGGGTTCGGGTCAGCCTGTATACAGTCTTCTTCTTTTTCCTTTCTTTCATTCTTTATTTATTTTAGGTTAAAAATTAGTAGAAGTGTACAATATTTACACACAGATGCAAGTTAGTAAGAATATGGAATTAGTGTTATATGCAGGTGTTTTATAAGGGATTTTAAGCCAAAATAAATGAATAAAGATGACGAATCGCAGATTCATCATCCGCCTATGCTTTACCTTTGTTGGTCCCTTAGCAAACACCTATTTGAAAGAATAAGTGAATAAAAGAAAAAGAAAGAAAAGAAAGGGAAAATAAAGAAGGTAGGACAATATTGTGTATTAAACTTATCTTCAATAAAATTGTAGTATAGAGCTTTGTCGAACCTTTGGATTATTAGCATGTCGGAACCTTAAAGGGAAATGAATTTAAAACCTAACAGACTCTAAGTTCCACAGGACTCCTATTCAGGTCTCCTCAACAATCAAGTCAGAACAAGTCTGCATACACCAATTCTTATGACTATGAATCTTTACTTGTACGGTGTAAGTGAGTATAGCTCCCCATCTCAGAAATAGCAAAGAAACAGCCTCCCTCAATAAGGTAACTCTAGTTCCCCGGTCTAGCAACTCTTTCCTCGAGGAGCGGAGATATTCCCTTCTAAGTTCAAGTACAACCAGCTCAAGAAGAGGGGATGGAGAAAGGAATGGACGGTAACCAGTGTAGCTACCTATCCTTGGATGCATGACCAGTGTAGCCAAGTCATCCGCTGCAAGCTTACAAAAATTTGTCTTTGAAGCTCTTATTGATATTTTTTTATCCTTGTATATACACTCCGGCGGGCATTTTACTTCCACTTTTGGAGATTCTGAATTTTTCCATATTTTTTTGAAAGCATATACAAGGTGCAGCATGTACATAAGGAGTTTTTCCTCTTGAGCCAGTAGACTATCCCTCTTTTGAAGCATTATTGCAACCCCACAGCATCCTGTCTTTAGACCTCGACATCACTAGACCAGGTTGAGACGCACTTCCTTCTCTAGAGGAAGATGAGAGGTTCCGCCTAGATGTACTACCCTCGTATGCTACCCCAAGCCAAGAGATTCTGCCTCCTCACTACCTCATCCATGAAGAGCTACGTGTAGAGTACTTGTCCAAGATAAGCCACGGTCTGAAAGAATCATGTGTGTGTTGTTAAATGTTCTACTTAGACTAATCAAGATGACATGTGAACATAGTCTTATGGACTCAAAGAATTAAGTCACTAGGACCCGAAAGGTCTTAACTCCATTTCTTATAAGGTTCCTCTGGAATTAAGTGGATTAATGTCCAACTAAGCTCCATTCTTCAATTTTTTTCAGACATAGTTTAAATGTCAATACTATCCTGAAAAATGCACATGCAAATGCAAGAAAATATGAACAATGCAAAGAAAGCTTTTTTTTTGAAAAAATGATGCACATGTGAAAAGAACATTTTTTAAAACAATTTTCTAATTTTGAACTTTTTATGGATTTTTTTGAGAAAATGCATATGTAAAAGAAAGTGTTTTTTAAGTATACTAGTTTTATAGGTTTTTTGTTTTGTAGTTTTTTTTCTTTTTTTAAGAAAAAGGGTTAGTAAAATATATACAAGTATATACAAGAAATTTTTTTGTTTTACTATGTTTTTTGTTTTTTGTTTTTTTTGTTTTTTGGGTTTTTTTGTTTTTTTTTGTGTTTTTTTTGTTTTTTTGTTTTGTTTTTTTGCAACATGGATTTTACAAAATTATATACATAACCCCCCAAATAAACATATTTTAAAGTACGAGTTATATCTAAAGTATATATACAATATATACGACACCCCCTATACTTAGCTCGAACTATGTCCTCGTAGTGATCAGGAGCGAAAAAGGAAGACATAACCCGTGCTAAGTATAGAAAAGTGAAAAGACTCCTATGCTACAACGACTCAAAGAAAGGATAAAAAGAAGAGAAGTTGGTGATCCCCCACATACTTAGGATCAAGTAATCCTAAGTATAGTAGATTGTAGAAAAGGAGAAAACCGATGAAGAGAATGTACAGACTCAAAAAAAAGACACGATTTGAACAACATCACCCCCTATACTTAGGGTAGAGTATCCCTAAGTATAGGCAACAAAAAGAGTGATGAACAGGACGAATATGAACAACACAAATCATTCACCCCCCTATACTTAGGATAAAGCACATCCTAGGTATAACATATATACACACACAGAAAAGGGATGAATGATAAAATGGGAGAAGAAAGAGTGAAACGAAAGGATATACAAGAGGAGTGGATGTACAGAGGTCAGGAAGTCGAGAGCGAACCTTCTTGCGGGACCGCTGAGGTATGGATTTGACAAGGTTTAGGTCGATATTGGGATCATCATTAGACATAAACTGAGTAGGATTGACCAAGAATGTATCCTCAGCGGTTTCAGATTGTGCAGGCCTAAACCGATTATTGGAAGTAGTGTCGTCATGTCTTGCCTGGGACGTCTCGCAAACATCAAAGTAAAATGGCTCGAAATCATTATTAGAAAAAGTAGGATCAATTTCAGTCTGAGGAGCCTCTACCAGATCATCATCTTTATCAAAAAGCCCGAATTCCTTTATAAAAGCAATCAAATCAAATTTGGCATGATCGGTCTCATCTGAATCAGGGTGAATAGGAACGGACTCATTAGTGAAAGTAGTTGAATCATGTCCATCATGTCTAGTCTCAGAGTCCGCGTTCTGCTCTAGGGTGTCTATCATGTAAATTCCGCGGATGTCATCAATGCAACTCCACATACCAGAAGGGGGAACTCCAAGGTATATGCTTTCCGAGTCTTCCTCATTCAAGAGGAATTCTTGGGTTTCCTTATCATCCAACATATAACAAGAATCTCTGATATTATCATTGAGGTCAAATTCCTTGGGGTTGGTTAACACGGTCGGGCTCTCATGGTTTGTGGGTCTCTAGTCAGTAGTGGGTGTAGTGATTAGCACATCGCTCCCTACATCACAACGGAAGCGAATCTTTCCTGTATCATAATTAATAACGGCTCCCGTAGAGGCGAGGAAAGGTCGTCCCAAGATGATTGAAGGGTGTTCCATAGGGGTAGAGGTCTCCATGGGCATTACAACAAAATCCGAAGTGAAATTCATGCCTTGAATAAGAATGACAATGTTTTCTAGAATATCCTTCGGCCTCTTGATAGATCCATCAGCAAAGTGAATTATCACCCTGGTTTTCTTGAGAGGCCAAGATGAAGAGATTGTACCATAGAGAAGGGTATTATATTGATTGAAGAACCACCGTCAAGGAGAGTGTTATCACAAGAATAGTCAGATATGGAGCAACTCACAAGAGGTGTGGCAGTATTCCCTTTTTTAAATACGGACGGTGAGAGATGGCGTAGGCAGTGGCCATGGTCAAGATGTGATGCTCAGATCTTCTCCTTCGCTTTCTCTTCTTGTATTGAGGAGTAGATAAATCTGGCATGGCCTGTTGAAGTGGGGCTTTAATAATCTCGTGAATGGTGGCCAACACTTGAGGTTCAGTCAATATTTTTTTGAATTTTTGGACATCCTCCATACAAGGGAGGAGATTGGAATCATCATATACACGAGGATTTCCAAGAGCAGTCTGTATAGTGGAATGTAACGCCCCGCCCCTCCGGCTACCGAAACCGACGAGACGGGAGCGTTGGACCTACGGTCCAAATACGCCCATGATCTATGATACTCAGCAAACCATCTTATGTACATTAGATTAGCATTTGAAATATAAATAACAACATGAGAATAATATGAAATGGAAATAAAATGCAACATCTATTCTGATCAATACTCATGAAGTCCATGTCCATGATATGAGATACATCAGAAAATCTCAAAGATTGTAGAAAAACTCTCCACATATCTCACTACAAAGTCTCTCAGAATAACATAAAATAAAGCGAAAGTAAATAAATTACTCTAAGTAGGACGCACCTTGCTTTATGCGAATATGATGAAGAGAAGTCTGATCTCCTCAAAAGAGCGCTATTGTGGCGGTTGTTGCTCAGGTACACCTGTTGAGTTCACACGAGGGTAACGTTATGAGCAATTGTCCAGTAACGAGACAAATATTATAACGACTAAAGTAGGGGTAAGAAAAGAATGTATACCCAATTTTATTTAATGGAATATGCATGTGTTGAAACAATTCAGAAAGAACGCTAAGTCATTTAAAATCACATTCGATAACATTTATCATTTAATTATAAAATAATCGTTTAAGTTCTACCACAATGATCATTGATATTTTGACAACTTGGTTAGAGTCCACAATGATATACAATATCTGGCATCCGATCATAAATTATTTATCCTTTATCGTACTATTTTAGCACATGCAAGTACGCGACTCGCGGGCCTACGCTACGCGGGAACTTGTTTGTCATCTTGGATAAACCTCCAAGTATTTAAACCTCAAATTCTCCAACTTCAAACCATATCCCGGAACACCTCTCACAATAATAATATTCGAGGTAAAATTCGATGCGGCCACATCAAATTTTTATCCGAATCTTAAAATTGTGTATAAGTGAGAAACCAAGAACATCAACCGCGTCACCTGCCTACTCCGTCGAGCGACTCCGGATGCTACCGGGCTGCTAGGTGCAACGCGTCACCCAACTCGTCCGTTGGGGTCGCGACCTTCAAATCATCTACCCGAGACCCAAGGGTCATTCCCAATCCTTTACGGCACCTAACTCTATCTACCTGGTCATCCTAAAGCTTCATCCACAAGAAGATAATCACCATGTTTTGTAGACAATACTAGCAGTCTATTAGGGAAACTTGAAGTGCTTGATCTGGTGATTTTGTATAACGACTGTAGCCACACATATTCTACCATTTTCAGATAAGTTCATTTATCTCATCATTATATTTGTGAAGCATCCACAAAGAAAGACTTCTTTCATTTTTTTAGAACCTGTTCATAAGGCAATTAATCATTCGATTGTATAACGAAGGATCTGTTGTATATCTCCCCCGGAAGTGTTGTTATCGTGAACTTTTATATTTCAGCATTTTAAAGCAATGCAACATTAATCGAAAATCAATCACTCCATCGTTGAGTATTTTAATCAAAGACTTGATTAGCCATCTTAATTTATCAAATCTCAAGTATATTTTCACTATATAATAATTAAAAATATATTATTAATGTCTTATACAACCAAGGAATTTAGTTATTTGATGTAACAAAAACTTTACACACATATATATATATATAAGTTGTGTCTAACATAGCTCTTGTGATATTTATCATAATACCCATGTAACTGTTACTCTTAGCGTAGAAATAATTATCACCAGGAAAAAACCGATAGAAATCCTAAACGTTACTACATTTTCCAGTAACTGAAATATTTCTATCAAATAGATCATATATAACGGCCTTGATACTGTATTGACACTGTAGCAATTAACGTGCAATTAAGTTTATTTTATTTATAGCTTTTAAGATGTATAACCATCAAACGTTCACAACAATTTCAATACAAGAATATGTAATCCATCCTTCATCCAATATTTGACTTTGATCATATGATTAGTTTTAGCTTAGCCGTATTCATGGCATATCACCACCTCTCTCTCATTTACATGTGTCATTTCAATAAACAAATATTATTTCAGATATTTACATAACGTATGGACCACTATGTTGATTGGCATTTGATTTAATAATTAGTGCAATTAGCTACAAGAATTAATATCCGTATTATATGGATTCAAATCAAGACCTGACATGTGTTTAATCTGTTAATAGGGCCTCTACCCAGGAAATTAGATCAAGGTCTAAAACTATTGTACTTATACGGATTATGTTCGTAGATGTGGATGGTTTCTATACAAAATTTCGATGAACATACTAGTATTAAGAAAATCATGTTATGATCAGCCACAACTATCTGAGGTTCTAGGGATGTGTAAGCACGTAGATTCGAGAAACGTGTGACAACCAACAACAAGAGGAGGGAAATTTTATCATTACTAGTATATGAATCACGTCGTAAGAAAATCAAGGCTCCAAGACATGTTCAATGCACATAGGTACAAAAGTCATATGAAACCAACAGCAAGAGGAAGGCATAACGTCGTTACCTCCGAGGATGTTCCCTCGGGATCTCCTCTCACACGGAAATGGTATTTCCGTCGATCGGTCGCAATGCGGAGGCGTGCACCGTGGTGACCTCGAGTTTTCCTACGTGATGGTGGTCGCGGATCTTCGATCGGAGCTCCTTCTCCGACGTCGACGGCGGCCCTCCGATGACCACACTGACCAAGATGGTGGTACTCCAATGAGAGGGAAGGGTGGTGGTGGTTAGGGCTTTGAGAGAGTAGCATATCATCTTCTATTTATAGAGGGAGAGGTGAAATTGGGTGCAATTTCGGATATGGTTCGGATTCATATATGGGTCCCAACTATTATACTTTAAATATCGATAACTTGAGCTAGGAATATCGGAATTGGGTGTTCTTGGGCTCGTTGGAAAGATCTCGATGAGATCTACGTAATGGAGTGATTGTTTAAATTTTTTTGATGTCAAAAATACTCCAGATTTTAGGAGAAAGAAAATACAGGGTTTCACATCATAAAAATCTTAAAGGAAGTCTCGTCCTCGAGACGTAGGATTTAACGTATAGGTTTCGAATGTGATGTAGATTCAGCCATAAAAATCTTAAAGAGAATGAGTACCATAAAAATCTTAAAAAGGATTGGAATAGGGTCTCATGAACATACCTTCAAAAAGATAGGGGTATTTCTCTCGCATATCTGCCTCAGGCTCCCATGTGGCCTCCTCAACATTCTGACTTTACCATAATACTTTGACTAAAGGGATGTTTTCCGTCGTAACCTCTTGACTGTCCGGTCCAAAATCTACATGGGTGCCTCAGGAAAAGACAAATTTGGTTTAACCGCGAGATTCTCATAGCTAATCACATGTCGAGGGTCTTGAATATACTTCCGTAGGTTTGACACATAGAATACATCGTGCACGCCTGCCAAGTGAGGGGGCAGTGCTACTCGGTATGCTACATTCCCAATAAGAGATAAAATCTCGAAAGGGCCAACGAACCGTGGTGCCAACTTGCCCTTGACACCAAATCTCTGAATACCTTTCATTGAAGATACTTTTAAGAATACAAAGTCTTCGGTATCAAATTCAAGATCACGACGTCTCTGATCAGCATAGCTCTTCTGACAGCTCTGTGCAGTCAATAGTTTCTTCCTAGCTGTTTCCACTGCTCTTGTTGTATCCTTGATTATCTAAGTGGAATAAATACCCTTGTCACTGACGGGTCCGCAAAAGCCGCGATAAGAAGTTGTTTTTAATCTTCGTGCGTGAAATTAATGAAGTCGTTCGTTGTAGGCGGCGAGCGAAAACAGTCAAGAAATAACCACAAAATAATGATTCAATTTTAATCTCGTGGTTTATGTTTATTTTACTTGGGCAAGTCCCAAGGTCGATCACAAGGAGGCAAAGGAACAACCTAGATTAATGTCTATCCAATTTTTAGTTCGGTTTTCAAGGCGGTATTTTTTTTGGAATTTTTCAATGCAAGATGAGATGCGAAATGCAAATTCGGCCTATTTTAGGGACTAAAATATAAAATACGTTCAAACAGTGTCCGAAAATTACGAAACTTGGTCGAGATGTAAAAAATAATTAAATAAGTGCACTGTAATTTTTTTGGAATTTTTAGATGCAATATGAATTTTTATGAATTTTTAATTGCAAACAGAATGATTTTTAATATTTAATTTTAATAAATATTAAACCTACTTATTTTCGAGAACTAAAATTATCTAAGATCTATAACTAGGTAATAGATCTTAGAAAAATCCTAGACCTCAAAAATGTGGGGTTCAATACCTATTAAAAATCAAACATTGAAATGCACAAAATGATTTTTACAGGGCAAATGATGCATGCAAATGCAATGATTTAGGGCACCATGTCAAGCAACTTAATCTCTACAATACGTGATTTTTGGGGAAATTTTAAAGCAACGGTTAATTAACTATGAATTTCCGAGCACAGATTGGGCAAAATATGCTAATTTTCACAAAATAATTATTTTTTAATCAACCGTTAATCACAAAAATATCCAAGACATGTCAAAATGTAGAGAATTAGTCAATGAACATCATGCTATTTTTAAATAAATAAAATAATGTCTAGACTAGGTCCAAAACAGAGGGGGAACACAGGGGTATCAATGCAATAAAAATAAAATAAAATGTGCAGAGGGGGGCCTATTTATAATTACCAAGATAACTGGGGGCAGAAGTGCAAAGTTACCAACGAGGCACGTGCATAGCACGTGCCCTCTGGTTGGCTGGAGTGGCCCGGAAATAGAGGAATCTCCAGGGGTTTGATGTAAATGACCCAGGGGTCACATGCAAGTCGCGTGACCCCCTGGACCTCCTGGCGAACTGTGGAGAGCCTGGGGGTGCCGATGCAAGTTCCCCCAAACTCACGTGCGTAGCGCGTGAGTGGGGGCCTCGGGCTTCGAGCCCGGCCGCTGGCGGGGAGGTTCTGGCGGAGGTGATTTTCACGGCCGAGGAGGGGCCTCTTTGCCGCGGTGCAGCGGCGCTGAAGGTGGAGGAGCTGCTGCGGAGACGGAGGCGCGCCTCCTGCGCTGGAGGAGAAGGCGGCGGCGTGGGATGAACTCGGCGGTGTTGTCGAAGCGGAGAAGGCGACGTAGCTGGAGAAGACGATCGTTGACGAGGCGGCGAAGACGTTGGTCGGGGAAGAAGACGAAGGCCGGCTACGGCGAGGCGGAGGCCTGGCGTAGGCGTTGGTGAAGTCGTTGTCGGTGGAGCTCGATGGTCGTAGGCTCGACGCGGGTTGCGGAGCTGGAGCGCGTGCGGAGGCGCGGCGACGACCGGAGGGGTCGGATCGCGCCGGAGTAGCCGCTTCGTGGTGCTGTCACCACCGCGAGGACCACCTGCGTGCAATCGGCGGATGAGAGGCTCAGGGGGTGGCTGCGTCTTTAAATAGGAGAGAGAGGTTGAGGATATCTCGGAGGGGGGTAGTTGGCTGCCGTCGTTGGAGAGGATAGCGGAGGGGTGGTCAACGGCGATGGAGGAGGGGGTTGTTGGCGGAGGTTTCGGAGGCGGCGACGCCCGAGGGATCGGGGAAGATGGTTGGGGGATGACGACCCTTGGTCGTCCGATCGGCCGAGATCGGGCGGCCAGATGGGCGCCACGTGGCGAGGAAGGGGGCAAGGGCGCGCACGTGCTTGGCACGTGCCTGGGGGCACGTGCCTCGCACGTGCGCTGGCTTTTTTATTTATTTTTTTTTATAAAAACTAAGATTTAAAAAGGCGAAAAAAACATGACACGTGGCGGCCTCTGGGGCTGCCACGTGTCACCTCCAGAAAATTCGAAAATAAAACCTCTTGTAAATTAGATAAAAAATAGCAAATGACCTCGGATCGAAAAAGTTCCTTCACGAAAAATGCTCGTCTCGATGAGATCTACAACTTTCATGAAGACATCAAAGCCAAATTCGGTCAAATGTAAAAAGTGAATTTTTGGGGTATCCCATGTACATAGAATACCTTGATTTTTGGGTTTTCTAATTTTTTTGTCATTTTTTAAACAAGATAAAAATCCGGAAAAATAATGGAAAATCAAAGATAAATAAAACACACATTAATCTAATTTTTTTGGATTTTTATTAATAAAGAAAATAAATGCATAAAATACAGGTAAAAAGCCGCGAAAAATACAGTGTACAAAAGAGGCCCAAAACCCAACTTTCACATACGAGCTCCGATTCACTTGAACTTGGTCTTGTTTTGAAGGTAATTGAATGTGCATTAGTTCAAAAGTGAGTAGGATCAAATCGGACACTGGATGGGGAAGATATGTGGCTTTTAGTCCGAAAATCCTGAAACTATGGTTTGGGTTTTTGGTCCACTTACCTGGGTTAATTTTTTTTTTGTATTTTTCATTTATTCTTGTTAGTGATGTGTACACAGTGGAAGTGAGTTTGTGGTATGCGGTGTTAGCATGAAGGAGTTAAAAAATAGGGGAAGTTAGGCTATTTACAGGTCATTTTTTGGCTTGGATTTTTGGCTTCTTATTTTATGCAGAAATTAATGCTAAAATGCAATTCTTATGCAATCATGCCCGGATGCTAATTATGCGAAATAAATGCAGAAATGCAGTTGATCTTGAGGGGCTTGAGCCTAATTAATGATACTTAGAGTGATGAATCCGAGATTCATCATCCCCCTATACTTAAACCATGCTCGTCCCTGAGCATCAAAAAGAAATGCCATGAAGTGAAATGAGACTGGGTTCCATACCAAGACCATGAACTGAAGGTGAAAGTGAAACTAAACTTGACCTTTGGATTAATAATGTGGCAGAACTTCTGCGAGACTTAGAATTTTAAAATCAACAGCCCTCAAGTTCTACACATCATTGACACAGTTTCAACTCAGAAGTCATCTTAGATCAATCCTCTTCCCAAAGTATACCCTATGAACATTGAATAACCGACTCATGTGTGTGAAGGGTTTTAGCTCTTCCCATTCAGAATGCCGGACTACCATGCTCCTCTCCTCTCCAGTAACTCGTCCTCGGGGAGTCAGGTATTTCCTTCTAAGGTCTGTCGTGCTGTGTTCACAATCGAATGAGGGAGAAGATAGAAGAAAGAGAAAAGAACTGGAGGGTGGCCAGTGTAGTCACCTCTCCTTGTGGAGATGGCCAGTGTAGCCGAGTCTCCACCAAGATCTGCAGGTTTTTGAAGCTTGGACCTTTTTGGTCGGATTTTTTTTGGTAGAATGCTTCTATGTATTTGGAATTTTTGGTGGTTCTGCTTGGATCTTGTTGTGCCCCTACGGATATAGAATCTTTTGTTCCGTACATTTTTTGGGGTCTTAGAAAAATTGTGCCCAGTCGTCCATCCCTTTTCCGAAGCTTTATTTCAACCCGTACTCCGGTCTTTAGATTTCCACGCTACCAGAAAAGAGACTCACACAGTCTTCCAACATCCCGTCTGGGTTGAGCTAAGTGCATAGTGCGAGAGTGCGAATTAATTTCCTATTCCAGAGTGGTACCCAGAATGAAGAGACCAGGTTAGACACTAAGAGTCAAACGCTGCACATTGTCATGTGAAACTTAAGGAATTAAGTCAAAAAGACCTGAAGCTCTTAAAATTCTATTTCTCGGTGAAGTTCCTCTGAAAATTAGGTGGATTAAAGTCAAGCCCAGACCACTCTCGGTTTCGGCTCATAACTCGGTTCAGAACCCAATGACTTTTCACAGATGCACATGCATGCGGTGATGGATGAAGTGCAGGTGTGTGAAATGCAGACATTTCATCATTTTTTTTGACATTTTATGCAAGGGATTTTTTATGCAGAAAGTGGAATAAGAAGCCTCTTTTTCATTCACTTTTTTTTTACAAGATATTGGGCAAGTCAGTGTTAGTGGTAAAACCCTTTTTTTTTCAGTTAGTACCCACCCCGTAAATACATATAGACTTACGCGAAAGTACGAGATATGGGTAAAATATATACATAGTATATACAGACCCCCCTATACTTAGCGAGTGCTATGTCCTCAGAGCACAAGAAGCGTAAAGAAGACATAGCTCGGGCTAAGCGTAAGAGAGTGAGAAAAAAGAAAGAAAAAAGAAAAGAAGAAAAAGAATGAAAAGAAAAGCGGTCAGGAAATGAGGAGAGTATATACGGGTGGATGTCGGTTCCCCCTATACTTAGGCTTTGAACAGCCTAAGTATGGAAGAAGGGTGGATATGGAGCGAATGGGAGTTAGGAGAAGAATGATATATACAGATGGCATTGGTCCCCCCTATACTTAGGCCTTGGCCTAAGTAAAGGAAGAAGCTGTACAAGGAGACCAATGTGGTCGGGAGGGAGGGTGGGTAGCCGATGATTAAGGCGGTTTTCGGCTGATCTTTTTGTGAGCCTGCGGTGGGAGATCGTAATGATGAGTCAGAGATGAGGCATATGATTCCCAACTATTGTCAGTGTCATCCTCAGACAAATTATGATGGATAGTCGATGAATTGTTTGAGTCAGATGAAAGATATCCATCATCGGAATTATCCTCAGAGGAGTAGTAATTGAAAGTGGGCATACTCCAAGTATTCTGGTCTTTTTGTTTTTTCAATTGTTTTCTCAGAATTCGTTCCTTCTTGGGGTCAATCAGTTTGTCCTCGGATGAATGCTCAGAAGCACCGGTCTCAGTCAGCTCATACGAAAGAATTCCGGTGTACTTGAAGAATGCAGGAGCATCAGCTTTGGATGAGTAGTAGTTAGGAACGGGAGTTGTCCAACGAGGATTGAATTTTGGATCCTTACGAAGATATGGCTTTAGGGCTGCCGAACAGACTTCACTCATGTAAACCATCTTTTCTGGACCTGATGAGGGATCATCAACTGATTCCTCTTCCGAAAGGTCAAAGGTGACTTTCTTTTTATTTCGTCGTGAAGGTGTCGGTTCACTTGAGTATCCAGATGAATAGCCATTGAGATTCTCCTTGGTCGGTGCTTGGTCTGCGTGCTTGCTCTCAGTCTCCCGAATGTTTGAGCATTCTCGATTTGGGATGATTTGGTCAAGATATTCAGAGAATGTTGCTCCAGGGTGTGACCATGCATATGTCTCTGGATCATAGTAAAAAGATTTGTCTATTTTGAGATCCTTGGGGATTTGAATATTGAGGAGATTTTCTAAACCAATAGTCTCATCAACAACTGCTATCTCAGGTGTGGTTGCGGGGTAGGGCTCTTCTACCGCTTCATGGTTACGGTTGTTGGGGACTTCGTGGTTTGCCTCAGAAGATCGTGGTTCCTCAAAGATAGGGTCAGATTTAAGTGCTTCCAATGCTGTGAAATTGATTTCCCGAGTCTCACAATCGATACTCGCCTTGGCCAATGCCAAGAATGGTTTTCCGAGAATGATTGGAGACTGGGTAAATTCTCCTTGATGCTCAATATCAATGATCGTGAATTCTACTTTGAGCGGAGCACCTTGGAATTTTATGATGACAGAAATGGTTCCTCTCGGCCGCTTTATCGATCGGTCCGCTAATTGTACAATCTCTCGTATCTTCCGAATCGGTCCGAGTTTGAGTTCATGGAATACAGAGGTCGGGAGGATATTAATTGGTGAATCATCATCAATCCGAGCATGGGTGAAAATTGTGTCTTTGATTTCACAATCGAATCTGGGCAACCGCTTCACTATGCGGCTCTTGGTTTTTCTCCTCAACACCAAGGAGGAGGCCATTGACAAGATATGTCTTTCGGTTTTTGTTCGTATCCTGCCCGACTTTTTGTTCATTAATTTATCTGTTATAAATCTTTTAAGGTCGGGGAAGTGTTCAATGGCCTGTATAAAGGGAAGTTCAAATATCAAGCGTTTTTCCAGTGCTTCCCGTATAGTCGGATCCAAATTTCGCAGATCATCTTCAGTTTCAATTTTTATGAAATTTTCTGAATTTTCAATTTTTTTGTGATTTTCAAATATTTCCATTTTTTTGGTATTTTCTGGGTGGTGTGGGGGTGTGGGGTGTTCTTCAGACGAAGAGGGGCTCTGGTGTTCAGGGTGGTGGTCAGCAGCATAACCATTTTCAGAACTGTCCATAGGTCCCTGAATATCCTCAGAATTTTCAATCTCAGATCCAGTTATTTCCTCATTCATTTTACTGTCCGAGCCACCATAGAATGTGAAGAATCGACTGGTAAATTTTTGAAATCTCTCCTCTATTGTCTTGAATTTCTTATTTATCCTCGAAATATCCTCCTCAAGATTTGGTTCATGATTAATTATGGGAGCAGTAGGTGTATGTTCGATAATTTCATCTTCCATTTTTCTCTTTGTGTTGAGAGGAGAGCTTCTTGGAATATCCGAAATATGCTCCGTATTTTCTGAAAATTTCTCCTCAAAAATAATGGACGGAGGCTGCTCATAAGGTTCAGACATGTGTCGTTGATTGGTCAGACCTTGATATTGCGGAGTCAACATACATGGTTTATGTGTTTCTAAGCGGTCAGTCCAGTCCTTTGTATGAGTATCCTGTCTGACGAGGGGTCTATCATGGTCAATCCAATGTTGATGATTATTCAGTGCATGTCCATCCATCTGAGTTTGGTTTCTCTGCCAGTCATGAGGTTTGAAGGGATTTGATCTTGAAAAGTTTCATTGGCGAGAAACTGAGAATAAGACGATTCGGTCCGAGATGGTAGGTGGTCATTTACGGTTGGATTGTTCGAATAGAAATTTAATGAGGAGGCCGAATTTATCTGCGGGTGAAAGCCTCCCGCAAATGTTGGAGGATTATTGTAATAAGGGGATTGAGTTGATTTGGGCCTAACCGAAACAAATTCATTTTCGTAGTATAGCTCTGATGGGTGTTCGGTCATTTTTGAGAGAAATGGGGAGTCGGATCTGTGAGAGTTTTTGGACAAGAGTTCCATTATGAGGTTTAAATCAAGAGAGGGAAGAGATGATTGCACGGGATAGTCAAGAGAAATCAAATGTGCGGCTATTGATCTTGAAATCGGTTCACGCACACCAATGCAAACACAATTCAAACCACGGGTTCACCAACTCACACAATGAAGCCGTAAGAGTTCGGCTATTATCTTTTCAATTTTAGTTGGTGATAAATTCAATCTTGCAAGCCGTTTAACGAGCTGTTAGGTTTGGAGCTGGGCTCTATCCTAGTGTGCGTCTCTCTCCTCGCTGCAAGATAAAATCAAACAATGTCGGGGTTGCTCTCCCGCAGAAATTCTTGATTTTATGGATTTTTAGATCGGCTATATTTAGCAGTCCCAGTTTTATTAAGGCGATCACTGTAGAATTTAGGTGAACACAAATTCACGTCTACCGTGCAGTCCCAATTTCCTTTAGATTTATGTGATAAAACAAGAGAGAGGAATTCGGGAAAAGCCGATGCACGCGGAAAACTTATGATGAATGCTCAGTTAGAAGACTTACAGTGCCTCCTCGCAATCTCCATGTGGGATGCAGTACAGAATTGAAAAATTTATACTAAATGCGTGCAAGCCGATGAAAACCGCACCTAAGTAGAAAGTTCTATTAGCGGGGAAGAATTGAATTAAATTTGGCTAAGTTGAACGATCTACGTGCGTCTCAGTTAAAGTGTAGTGTGGCTTAAGATCCTACGAGCACAATCAAAAATAAAAAATGCTTTAAGAGCCGTATGTGCAGGTCTATCCTAATCGCCA
This sequence comes from Ottelia alismoides, assembly GCA_037367405.1. Lineage (NCBI taxonomy): Eukaryota > Viridiplantae > Streptophyta > Magnoliopsida > Alismatales > Hydrocharitaceae > Ottelia > Ottelia alismoides. The sequence goes on along the minus strand of JAZKJV010001355.1, from coordinate 1,126,137 downwards.
CTCAAGTCGGGCCCCACCCTCTCCGGAGAGTGAAACAGGCCACGACACACCACAAATAAAGTTTAATGTCCTTGTACACACGCGAGAGTCCAAACGGACACCGCTATAAATGAGCAGAAAATAAAAATGTAGAAATTAAAAACCTAGACTCTACTCTCTCTCACGACTCGACTCGATCTTAATTTAATTGCGGTTTCTTCGGGTGTCGGTGAAGATGCGTCAGTTCCTTGAAAAACCGCTCCACGTGCGCCGGGTACCTCGCAAGAAAAATAAGAGAGAGATTGTAAGAGAGTGACTCAGAAAATAATCAAAAATAAAATAAATGAAAGAAATGCTGAAAAATAAATACAAGAAATAAAATGGGATTTACAATGATAAATTCGGGGGTCAGACTACCCGAATTCGGAAAACCGAACAAAAATTTTCAAAACAAAAACTAAGCCGTTTGCCTCCCCGGCAACGGCGCCATCTGACGAGCCCGCAAAAGCCGCGATAAGAAGTTGTTTTTAATCTTCGTGCGTGAAATTAATGAAGTCGTTCGTTGTAGGCGGCGAGCGAAAACAGTCAAGAAATAACCACAAAATAATGATTCAATTTTAATCTCGTGGTTTATGTTTATTTTACTTGGGCAAGTCCCAAGGTCGATCACAAGGAGGCAAAGGAACAACCTAGATTAATGTCTATCCAATTTTTAGTTCGGTTTTCAAGGTGGTATTTTTTTTGGAATTTTTCAATGCAAGATGAGATGCGAAATGCAAATTCGGCCTATTTTAGGGACTAAAATATAAAATACGTTCAAACGGTGTCCGAAAATTACGAAACTTGGCTGAGATGTAAAAAATAATGAAATAAGTGCACTGTAATTTTTTTGGAATTTTTAGATGCAATATGAATTTTTTATGAATTTTTAATTGCAAACAGAATGATTTTTAATATTTAATTTTAATAAATATTAAACCTACTTATTTTCGAGAACTAAAATTATCTAAGATCTATAACTAGGTAATAGATCTTAGAAAAATCCTAGACCTCAAAATGTGGGGTTCAATACCTATTAAAAATCAAACATTGAAATGCACAAAATGATTTTTACAGGGCAAATGATGCATGCAAATGCAATGATTTTTGGGCACCATGTCAAGCAACTTAATCTCTACAATACGTGATTTTTGGGGAAATTTTAAAGCAACGGTTAATTAACTATGAATTTCCGAGCACAGATTGGGCAAAATATGCTAATTTTCACAAAACAATTATTTTTTAATCAACCGTTAATCACAAAAATATCCAAGACATGTCAAAATGTAGAGAATTAGTCAATGAACATCATGCTATTTTTAAATAAATAAAATAATGTCTAGACTAGGTCCAAAACAAAGGGGGAACACAGGGGTATCAATGCAATAAAAATAAAATAAAATGTGCAGAGGGGGGCCTATTTATAATTACCAAGATAACTGGGGGCAGAAGTGCAAAGTTACCAACGAGGCACGTGCATAGCACGTGCCCTTTGGTTGGCTGGAGTGGCCCGGAAATAGAGGAATCTCCAGGGGGTTTGATGTAAATGACCCAGGGGTCACATGCAAGTCGCGTGACCCCCTGGACCTCTTAGCGAACTGTGGAGAGCCTGGGGGTGCCGATGCAAGTTCCCCCAAACTCACGTGCGTAGCGCGTGAGTGGGGGCCTCGGGCTTCGAGCCCGGCCGCTGGCGGGGAGGTTCTGGCGGAGGTGATTTTCACGGCCGAGGAGGGGCCGCTTTGCCGCGGTGCAGCGGCGCTGAAGGTGGAGGAGCTGCTGCGGAGACGGAGGCGCCTGCGCTGGAGGAGAAGGCGACGGCGTGGGATGAACTCGGCGGTGTTGTCGAAGCGGAGAAGGCGACGTAGTTGGAGAAGACGATCGTTGACGAGGCGGCGAAGACGTTGGTCGGGGAAGAAGACGAAGGCCGGCTACGGCGAGGCGGAGGCCTGGCGTAGGCGTTGGTGAAGTCGTTGTCGGTGGAGCTCGATGGTCGTAGGCTCGACGCGGGTTGCGGAGCTGGAGCGCGCGCGGAGGCGCGGCGACGACCGGAGGGGTCGGATCGCGCCGGAGTAGCCGCTTCGTGGTGCTGTCACCACCGCGAGGACCACCTGCGTGCAATCGGCGGATGAGAGGCTCAGGGGGTGGCTGCGTCTTTAAATAGGAGAGAGAGGTTGAGGATATCTCGAAGGGGGGTAGTTGGCTGCCGTCGTTGGAGAGGATAGCGAAGGGGTGGTCAACGGCGATGGAGGAGGGGGTTGTTGGCGGAGGTTTCGGAGGCGGCGACGCCCGAGGGATCGGGGAAGACGGTTGGGGGATGACGACCCTTGGCCGTCCGATCGGCCGAGATCGGGCGGCCAGATGGGCGCCACGTGGCGAGGAAGGGGGCAAGGGCGCGCACGTGCTTGGCGCGTGCCTGGGGGCACGTGCCTCGCACGTGCGCTGGCTTTTTTATTTATTTTTTTTTATAAAAACTAAGATTTAAAAAGGCGAAAAAACCATGACACGTGGCGGCCTCTGGGGCTGCCACGTGTCACCTCCAGAAAATTCGAAAATAAAACCTCTTGTAAAATAGATAAAAAATAGCAAATGACCTCGGATCGAAAAAGTTCCTTCACGAAAAATGCTCGTCTCGATGAGATCTACAACTTTCATGAAGACATCAAAGCCAAATTCGGTCAAATGTAAAAAGTGAATTTTTGGGGTATCCCATGTACATAGAATACCTTGATTTTTGGGTTTTCTAATTTTTTTGTCATTTTTTAGACAAGATAAAAAATCCGGAAGAATAATGGAAAATCAAAGATAAATAAAACACACATTAATCTAATTTTTTTGGATTTTTATTAATAAAGAAAATAAATGCATAAAATACAGGTAAAAAGCCGCGAAAAATACAGTGTACAAAAGAGGCCCAAAACCCAACTTTCACATACGAGCTCCGATTCACTTGAACTTGGTCTTGTTTTGAAGGTAATTGAATGTGCATTAGTTCAAAAGTGAGTAGGATCAAATCGAACACTGGATGGGGTAGATATGTGGCTTTTAGTCCGAATATCCTGAAACTAGGGTTTGGGTTTTTAGTCCACTTACCTGGGTTAATTATTTTTTTTGTATTTTTCATTTATTCTTGTTAGTGATGTGTAACACAGTGGAAGTGAGTTTGTGGTATGCGGTATTAGCATGAAGGAGTTAAAAATAGGGGAAGTTAGGCTATTTACAGGTCATTTTTTGGCTTGGATTTTTGGCTTCTTATTTTATGCAGAAATTATGCTAAAATGCAATTCTTATGCAATCATACCCGGATGCTAATTATGCGAAATAAATGCAGAAATGCAGTTGATCTTGAGGGACTTGAGCCTAATTAATGAGACTTAGAGTGATGAATCCGAGATTCATCAGTCACCCACTTCCTGCCAACACAAGGGAGTAGTGCATCTTCGCCCATACAATGCCTCGAAAGGTGCCATACCAATACTAGCATGGTAGTTGTTGTTATAGGTGAACTCCACTAAAGGAAGATGATCCTTCCAAGATCCTTGCCACTCAATGGCACATGCTCTAAGTAGGTCTTCAAGGGTCTGAATTGTCCTCTCTGATTGCCCGTCAGTCTGCGGATAATTAGGTTTGAAACTAAGGACATAGTTCGGTTTTTAGGGCCTTCATGAATTCTCCCCAATAATGCGATGTAAAACGAGATTCTCTGTCAGATACAACCTCCTTGGGAATCCCATACAAGCGAATAACATGCTGAATATATAACTTGGTTAGATCTACCGGAGTGCATGTCATGTTCACGGGAATGAAATGTGCGGACTTGGTCAACCTGTCCACAATAACCCAAATGGCATCATATCCACCTACTGTATGAGGTAAGGATGTCACGAAGTCCATAAAGATACTCTCCCATTTCCACAACGGAATAGGAAGTGACTGTAACAAGCCAGGAGGACGCTTGTGCTCTGCCTTCACCATTGGCACGTAAGGCAACGAGTAACATGTTCTGCAACATCTCTCTTCATCCCCTCCCACCAGAAGTGTTGCCGGAGGTCTCTATACATCTTGGTGCTCCCTGGATGGATAGATAATCTAGAACAATGAGCCTCATCTAGGATGTCTCTCCTTAACTCACCATCATCAGGGACACAGACACGGTCCCCTTTCCATAAGATGGACTCACAGACTCTGAATCCATCAAACTCCTCCTTCAGACATCGATGGAATAAGTCTTGTAATTTCTGATCTGTTTACTGACCATGCATAATCCTATCCCATAGTCCACTATACTTGGCAGGTACAGTTACAACGTCTGTAGTACTATCAAAGGGGTGCCACTCACTAAGTGCTGCGAGCATATCCCAAGTCTGTAGCCATGTTGCGGTGCTCTCGGTATGTGTTTTTCTACTCAAAGCATTTGCTACTACATTCCCCTTACCCAGATGGTAAGAGATAGTGCAGTCATATTCCTTCAACAGCTCCATCCATCGCCTTTGCCTCATATTCAACTCTCGCTTGTCAAAGATATATTTGAGACTCTTGTGATTTGTAAAAATCTCAAACGTGACCCCATATAAATAGTGACGTCATATCTTCAACGCAAAGACTATAGCTGCCAACTCCAAGTCATGAGTAGGGTAGTTCCGTTCATGATTCTTTAATTGTCGTGATGCATATGCCACGACATGACCATGTTGCATCAACACGGCTCCTAAACCCTCCTTTGATGCATCAGTATACACTGTAAAGTCTAAGGGGCCTGAAGGAAGGGTGAAAATCGGAGCACTGGTCAGTCTTTCTTTCAGCGCATGAAAGCTCAGCTCGCACTTGTCGCTCCAAATGAAAGGAACATCCTTCAGTATCAGACGAGTAAGTGGTAGAGCTAGCTGCGAGAAGACCCCTAACAAAACGTCTGTAGTAGCCGGCGAGGCCTAAGATGCTGTGTATCTCGGTAACTATCTTGGGCTGCTCCCAGGACATGACAGCCTCTATCTTGTGTGGATCAACTGCCACACCTGCTCCTGATATTACATGACCGAGGAAAGCTACTTTGGTAAGCCAAAATTCACACTTGTTGTATTTTGCGTACAACTTATGTTCTTTGAGTGTCTCAAGAATAGTACGAAGGTGCTGCTCATGCTCATGCCCATCACGTGAGTAGATCAAGATATCATCAATGAACACTACCACAAATCGATCTAAGTATGGACGGAAAATTCTGTTCATCATGTCCATGAACGCGGCAGGTGCGTTCGTGAGTCCAAACGGTATAACCACAAACTCATAGTTGCCGTATCTGGTACGAAAAGCAGATTTAAGCACATCTGTGTTTAATTCTCAATTGATGATAACCCGATCGTAGGTCAATCTTTGAGAATACCACTGCTCCTTGCAATTGATCAAAAAGATCATCTATTCGTGGAAGTGGATAACGGTTCTTCACCGTCCTTTTATTCAATTGCCTGTAGTCGATGCATAAACGCATAGACCCATCCTTCTTCTTACGAAGAGGACCGGTGCTCCCCAAGGTGATGTACTGAGACGGATAAATCCTTTTTCCAACAACTCCTGCAGTTGTACTTTGAGCTCCCTGAGTTCGGCCGGTGCCATTCGATATGGAGGTATGGAGATCGGTTGCGTGTTAGGTATCAAAGTAATCTCGAACTCGATCTCCCTCTCTGGCGGCAGTCCAGGTAACTCCTCTGGAATATATCAGGAAAATCTCGTACAATTTTGACATCTTCAATCATACGATCTTCGGCAGGTAACTCACAACATAGGCGAGAAAACCTATGCAACCCTGATCGAGCAAGTGTTGGGCCTTCAATGCTGATATATATAAGACCTCACTATCCGAGGTACGTCCATCAAATTGAAAGGTAGGTATATCCGGGATACGGAACACTACCGTCTTCTCGAAGCAATCAAGGCATGCGTGATGTTGCTCAAGCCAATCCATACCTAAGATGACATCAAAATCTTCTAGCTGAATGAGTAAAAGATATGCAAGCATTAGGTGCCCGCAATCTGCACTGCTACCTTCTCCATCACTTGTCGCACTATGAATAATTGGCCCCCTGGACCCTTGATGTAGTAAGGAGATGGAATGCAGACTAGTTCTTTATCTAAACTTGGATACTAAGCGATGTGCTAGAAAAGAGTGCGTAGCTCCCGAATCAAATAAGGCGTGTAAGGATATACCATGTACTGAAATCATACCTCGCACTACAGCTCCTGAGGCGTGGGCCTGCTATTGTGTGATTGCATTCAACTGTCCCTGAGGCTGTGGGGGGGCGTTAGAACCTGCAGCACTGAAGGTTGGTCGTGGTGGAGGACGTTGAAAGCCTTGACCCCCACAGCGGGAAACTGATCCGTGTGACTGTGCAGATGAGAAAGTTGGTCGTATACTTGGTGGGTGACTACTTGAGCTGCTGGCAAGTAAAGGACACTTGGCCTTGAAATGGCCTGGATGTTGGCAGTGGAAATATCTGCGATCTCCCGGCTGAAAGAAGGAGCCTCCTGAGACAAGGCTAGCACCTCCTGTCTTGCGGCTCTGCGAGTGTGTCGAAGAGCGGAAGGAAGTAGTACCACGACTCGCCAAACCCTGCCCCAAAGTAGGTGTAGGGGCAAATCTGCTAACGGTAGGATTAGTAGCCAGTGGGTGGAAACGATGCTCTCTACGAGCTCTATGGAAATCTCGGCGAGCAGATCTTCCGGACTGAGGTGGTTGGGAGTGTGATGGACTCCCCTGAAGTCGACTCTGAGTTGCCTCCATCTTGGTAGCTTTAGCAGCTACCTCCTTGATGGAAGTGAAATCCAATGCAGATAGCTGGTGTTGCACATCGTCACGTAATCCCCGGATAAATTTCTGTAAATTCTCCTCAGGAAAAGCAGTAGTCGCTGGCGAGTGACGGGAGAGTTCAGTGTAGCGAATGAGGTATTCTTGGGCCGTCATTGACCCCTGCTTCAGCTCAGCAAACAACCTCCTCTAATCCTCAACCCAGTGGTCTGGGTAGAACTGGCTACGGAACTCGTCAAGAAATATTTCCCATGTTATGGGATCCTCCAGATGTTCCTTGGTGGCGTACCACCAATGTTCAGCATAACCTGCTAGTGAAAATTCCACAAATGTAAGCCAAGACTCTTCAGGAGCATGGATCATCTGTAAGACCTTTGATACGTGATCCATCCATAGTTCAGCCTCATCTGGTGTGCTTGTGCTGAAGAATTGGGGCACCTTAGACCTCTGGTATGCGGCATAAGTTGTCTGATGTTTCTGTAATGCCTCTAAATCCTCCGACCCTTCAGGGTCCAAAGACACCGAAGGATGAATGCTGCCCTCTTCCTCACGGGAAGGTTGATAAGAGGAATCTTCATGCTGAAGTAGCCTCTGTTCCAATGCCTCCTGACACTGTTGTATACCCTGCACGGCTTGAACTAACAAGGCCAGCTGTTATGCAACATCAGGGTCAACACGAGGCGGCATGATTCCCTACGAGAATCATTATATCAGAATTTTTTTTTCATGATTAGAGAGACAATGGACACATTGAGTATGACTTATATTATTCTCCTTAAACTAATGACAAGGTCAAAAGGCTTATCATTGTATTTATAATTCAAATCCCACTTATAATCTAATATACAAAAGAAGGAACGGAGTATCGAGCTCTGATACCATCTGTAACCCCCCGCCCCTCCGGCTACTGAAACCGACGAGACGGGAGCGTTGGACCTACGGTCCAAATACGCCCATGATCTATGATACTCAGCAAACCATCTTATGTACACTAGATTAACATTTGAAATATAAATAACAACATGAGAATAATATGAAATGGAAATAAAATGCAACATCCATTCTGATCAATACTCATCAAGTCCATGTCCATGATATGAGATACATCAGAAAATCTCAAAGATTGTAGAAAAACTCTCCACATATCTCACTACAAAGTCTCTCAGAATAACATAAAATAAAGCGAAAGTAAATAAATTACTCTGAGCAGGACGCACCCTGCCTGATGCGAATATAATGAAAAGAAGTCTGATCTCCTCAAAAGAGCGCTATTGTGGCGGTTGTTGCTCAGGTACACCTGTTGGGTTCACAGGAGGGTAACGTTATGAGCAATTGTCCAGTAACGAGACAAATATTATAACGACTAAAGTAGGGGTAAGAAAATAATGTATACCCAATTTTATTTAATGGAATATGCATGTATTGAAACAATTCAGAAAGAACGCCAAGTCATTTAAAATCACATTCGATAACATTTATCATTTAATTATAAAATAATCGTTTAAGTTCTACCACAATGATCACTGATATTTTGACAAGTTGGTTAGAGTCCACAATGATATACAATATCTGTCATCTGATCATAAATATTTATCCTTTCTCGTACTATTTTAGCACACGCAAATACGTGACTCGCGGGCCTCCGCTACGCGGGAACTTGTTTGTCATCTTGGATAAACCTCCAAGTATTTCAACCTCAAATTCTCCAACTTCAAATCATATCCCGGAACACCTCTCACAATAATAATATTCGAGGTAAAATTCGATGCGGCCACATCAATTTTTTATCCAAATCTTAAAATTATGTATAAGTGAGAAACCAAGAACATCAACCGTGTCACCTGCCTATTCCGTCGAGCGACTCCGGATGCTACCGGGCTGCTAGGTGCAACGCGTCACCCAACTCGTCCGTTGGGGTCGCGACCTTCAAGGCATCTACCCGAGACCCAAGGGTCATTCCCAATCCTTTACGGCACCTAACTCTATCTACCTGGTCATCCTAAAGCTTCATCCACAAGAAGATAATCACCATGTTTTGTAGACAATACTAGCAGTCTATTAGGGAAACTTGAAGTGCTTGATCTGGTGATTTTGTATAACGACTGTAGCCACACATATTCTACCATTTTCAGATAAGTTCATTTATCTCATCATTATATTTGTGAAGCATCCACAAAGAAAGACTTCTTTCATTTTTTTAGAACCTGTTCAAAAGGTAATTAATCATTCGATTGTATAACTAAGGATCTGTTGTATATCTCCCCCGGAAGTGTTGTTATCGTGAACTTTTATATTTCAGCATTTTAAAGCAATGCAACATTAATCGAAAATCAATCACTCCATCGTTGAGTATTTTAATCAAAGACTTGATTAGCCATCTTAATTTATCAAATCTCAAGTATATTTTCACTATATAAAAATAAAAAAGATATTATTTGTGTCTTATACAACCAAGGAATTTAGTTATTTGATGTAACAAAAACTTTACATATATATATAAGTTGTGTCTAACATAGCTCTTGTGATATTTATCATAATACCCATGTAACTATTACTCTTGGCGTAGAAATAATTATCACCAGGAAAAAAATGATAGAATCCTAAACGTTACTACATTTTCCAGTAACTGAAATATTTCTATCAAATAGATCATATATAACGGCCTTGATACTGTATTGACATTGTAGCAATTAACGTGCAATTAAGTTTATTTTATTTATAGCTTTTAAGATGTATAACCATCAAACGTTCACAACAATTTCAATACAAGAATACGTATCCATCCTTCATCCAATATTTGACTTTGATCATATGATTAGTTTTAGCTTAGTCGTATTCATGGCATATCACCACCTCTCTCTCATTTACATGTGTCATTTCAATAAACAAATATTATTTCAGATATTTACATAACGTATAGACCACTATGTTGATTGGCATTTGATTTAATAATTAGTGCAATTAGCTACAAGAATTAATGTCCATATTATATGGATTCAAATCAAGACCTGACATGTGTTTAATCTGTTAATAGGGCCTCTACCCAGGAAATTAGATCAAGGTCTAAAACTATTGTACTTATACGGATTATGTTCGTAGATGTGGATGGTTTCTATACAAAATTTTGATGAAGATACTAGTATTAAGAAAATCATGTTATGATCAACCACAACTATCTGAGGTTCTAGGGATGTGTAAGCACGTAGATTCGAGAACGTGTGACAACCAGCAGCAAGAGGAGGGGAATTTTATCATTTACTAGTATATGAATCAGTCGTAAGAAAATCAAGGCTCCAAGACATGTTCAATGCATATAGGTACAAAAGTCATATGAAACCAACAGTAAGAGGAAGGCATAACGTCGTTACCTCCGAGGATGTTCCCTCGGGATCTCCTCTCACACGGAAATGGTATTTCCGTCGATCGGTCGCAGTGAGGAGGCGTGCACCGTGGTGACCTCGAGTTTCCTACGTGTGGTGGTCGCGGATCTTCGATCGGAGCTCCTTCTCCGACGTCGACGGCGGCCCTCCGATGACCACACTGACCAAGATGGTGGTACTCCAATGAGAGGGAAGGGTGGTGGTGGCTAGGGCTTTGAGAGAGTAGCATATCATCTTCTATTTATAGAAGGAGAGGTGAAATTGGGTGCAATTTCGGATATGGTTCGGATCCATATATGGGTCCCTACTATTATACTTTAAATATTGATAACTTGAGCTAGGAATATCGGAATTGGGTGTTCTTGGGCTCGTTGGAAAGATCTCGACGAAATCTACGTAATGGCGTGATTATTTAAATTTTTTTTGATGTCAAAAATACTCCAAATTTTAGGAGAAAGAAAATACAGGGTTTCACATGGAATCCTTGGAGTCGAGGTTAGACATGATGTCAATAGATGTGTGGGTAAATGATCGGCCATTTAGGTCCTCTCCTCACAAAATGAATCAATAATGTGTCTCCCAGAATCTTTTTGGAGTTTTAAATTTTTCTCATTTTTTTGTATTTTGGGTGATTGCAAGCTCTCATGATTATCCTCAAGTGAATCCATATCCTCAAATAGTGGAGCAGCATTCTGGCTCGTATTTATGTTAAATAGATTGTTATTCCTCGAATTCATATGATCCACCATCTGGTTCAGTGTCTCAAGTGTGGAAATCATGAAAGGTGACTCCAAAATCCCAGGATCGGGTGGGTTGAATGAGGGTGGGTGAAAATCAAAGTCCTCTGATTCCTGAAATAATGGGTTAGGCGGATATGCACAAAAATCAGGAGGAAAGTCCTCCTGAAAAATGGAAGGTAGATCGTCTGGAGAGTGTGAGGTATCCGCGAAGATCAGATTAAAATAACTCCAGTCGGCCATCTCCGAAACAAAAGAAGGGATCGGGAGAGCACGAGGGTCAGGTCAAAAAATATGGAGAAAAAGGTGCAAATGCACAAAAAGATCGAGTACGCACATAAGCAATCAAACACAATACAAACCCCCAGTTCACCAACTCAACTCAATGTGAAGATCGTGAAGGTCCGGTCAATTATCTTGTCAATTTTAGAGTTTGGTGAGAATACAATCTATCAGAGCGGTTAGAGCAAGCTGTTAGGAACCCAATGCTCTCAGGAGACTGGCCTAATCCCAAAGTTAGATCTTTCCCAGTCAGTATGAATTGCAGATCGTTTATCGGCTACCCGATCAATTCAATCTATTAAGAACGTCGCGGGCCGCTTTACCGGCTACCGGAGAAATCCTCACTAGAGAACGACTAACCCAAGATAGTAGTATGAAAAGAGTTCGTGCGTGGTTCTATCCTAGTGTGCGGGCCGCTCTCTCGCTACATACAAACCAAACAATGAGGGAGTTACTCTCCCCAAAACAACGATTTTTCCTTATACTTATTTTAGGTCTAGTTTTCTTTAGCAGTCCCGTATTTTAGGCAGTTGTCATTTGGTTAAAATATTTTTCAAAGAATCGCCTACCGAGTATCCAATTTTCCTTTTTAACTTATATGAGTAAAAGCAAGGAAGGATATCGGAAATGCCAATACACGATTAAAAACAATGATGCATGCAGAGGTTAGAGATGTGTACCTTATCACCAGCACTCTACATGCAAGTGATCTGCGCAGAATTGAAATAAACTATCCTAAATGCAAATGCAAGTGAACCGTCTTAGATGATAGCTTCTATTAAAGAGCAAGAACAAGTTAATTTGACTAAGTCCAAATTACACTCTACTCTATAGGTACAGAAATTCTTGTTTAGAGTATTTGGACCTAAGTAATTACTTGGCTCAAGCAAATTATTAAAGCAATCAGAGAGGTAGCTCACGAAATCTACGGGAAACAAAGAAAAATAAGGTGATAAAAACAAAATCGGTGAGGTCCCCCAAGTGCACCGGTACTTGGTGAAAAGACCCCGTGACAAATGAATGTCCATTTATAAAAGTTCAAACGCTAGAAAAGAAACTCCCTCTCTCTCTCTTTTATTTTTTCAATTCTTCTTCTCCTCTTCTCACGCTATCATGTGGCTTGGTGAAGACCAAGCCGCCTCCACGTCGCTTGGGTGCTTCGGCTCTCCTAGGATCGCCTCCTTTGCTACGCAGGCCCTCGCAAGAAAAAGAAAAGATAATGTGTAAGAAATATAATTATCAAATATGAGAAAGAAAAATGAAATGAAACAGTGAATATGAACAATGGAGTAATATGGAAAATTATACAACAAAGAATAGCATGTCAAAAGAGAAACCTAACTACCCTCGTCGTGCCTCCCCGACAACGGCGCCATTTTGTTATGCAGGAAATCTCGAGGATCGGAAATTAATGATAAAATTGTTGTTGATATCCCCAAAAATTCCGTGACAAATAAATAAATATTTTTTTATTTTTGCTACTTATTAACACGTATAGCGGACATGATCGAACTCAGAGAGGCTACAATTCCTGAGGGTTATTACTCATAACTCCAAAAATTATGAAAATACAGCCATTTTAAAGATAATTTAATTTAGAATCTAATGAAAGTGAGATTGTTCAATTTGAATTCATATGGAGCCAGAATTGGTCTTTCAATTAGTGCTTAGTGGCTTTTTCCAAGTGTGGTTGCTTTTATTATGTACATGATTTAACTGGGCAATTATTTTTATTAATTAGAACACATTTTTATTTACAACTTTGGTTTTGAAAGTTATTTGATTTGAGGACAACTAAGGTACAAATAAAATAGTGAAGTATACAAATACATACAACACACATTTTTTTGGATTTTCTAATTGAGGATCCTATCTCCCCCTACTTTATTCCTGGTCGATCAGGTCAAATCTTGACCTTCTCTCGGGGTTCGGGTCAGCCTATATACAGTCTTCTTTTTTTATTTTCCTTTCTTTCTTTATTTATTTATTTTAGGTTAAAATTAGTAAGAAGTGTACAATATTTACACACAGATGCAAGTTAGTAAGAATGTGGAGTTAGTGTTATATGCAGATGTTTTATAAGGGATTTTAAGCTAAAATAAATGAGTAAAGATAATGAATCCCAGATTCATCAACGACCACTCAAAGAGAGATGGGAGAGATACATGTGTATGAGAGAGAGATGATCGCACATTGCGTAACTTGCGTGTGTAATGTGTTCCTGGAAGAGCACGGGGTACCTCTTCTTATATAGGGTTTTGGGAGTCCATGGATCCCAAACCATGGACAACACACAATCAATGGATGAGATTGATTTGTGTTTCTTTCAAAGGCTAAGGTGTTTTTGTAAAAACACAACATCAAATGATTTAATTTAAATTAATTTATATTGATAAATCAACAATATTAATCTGAATTCAAATCACTTTTGACTAGAGAAGAGATATTGAGGAGAGCAAACTAATCTCCTAAGAAGGGGGACGGCTACTCTTCTCCACATGGTGATAAGTAGCCGTCCACTCTTCTTGAGTGGATGGGTCAATACACTCTAATTATCATGAGATCTCATTATCTCATGATATCTCTTTAATTTACAACAACACTTGTTGTAAATAATTTTCATAGAAAATAATTCGCAATTATCTTGTGAAAAATTTCAACCAAGCCATTGAAATTATATGAATCTCATTCACAACCCAAAACTAAATGTAGTTATATTTTCAATTAATCATTCAATGTGAATCCAATTTACATCAACAATTAATCAAAAATCATAAATCACAAAAAGACTCTCTCTCATGTATTATAAATCATATTTATAATATACATGGATAATTGGACAGTACTATCCACATTATCCATACCCACAATAACTAAATCACATTTAATTACTTTGGATAATCATTCTCATGCATTCAGATAATGTGGATCAAATTCACATTTATTCGTGATAATTAAATCACATTTAATTATCCATTTCTCAATGCTTAGATATAATTCAACTTTGGAATTATTCTTGAATTCTTTCAAGAATATGCGCTTTCTCCGCAGATACTTGGAGATAAGGACAAGGTGATTGTATTGTACCACGTATAGTGACTTGGAATTGAGATCACATCTCAAATCCATATTTCATTTACCTCTCATAGATGCTTGATTTAATCAAGGCCGCAAATCTAATCTTCTCGTTACATCTGAATCTCATTCAGATCAATGTCCAACACTTGGACCAAGATTAGATTACTTTTCTACTGAGAGGAGTCACTAAAATCCAGACCTGTTTCATCACTCTCTCGGAATGGAAGCGTCATGGTTATACAATCGTTTATGATCGCATCACCCTCATGTATTCCTAATACATGTACATCATGCATATTGGAAACCTGAAGATATAGATCAAATTTACACTGTTATCTTAAGGGTTTGATCATCAAGTTTCTCATTCTTGGTCATTTGGATTAAATATCGATCATATGCTTTCCAAAAGCATATATCATACCTTCAAATTCTTTTCATGCTTCCGAAGTACGACGACCATGCTTGGAATTTGGACCCAATAACTCATGAGTGAGCTCATGTCTTCCGGTTCATAATTGAACATGTATGATCCCTTTGAGAGATCGTATTACTCATATGTCCTTGCATGCACACCAGCGTATCGGTATATAGATCTTAGCTAGGTCATCAACCTATTGGTCTGCCAAATGTACATACTCAGACATATAGTAACACATCTGTCTCCGGTCAGAGGATGTGTGTATGTATGGTGACAGTATACGATATAGGACTTTGGTTATCTCGATCTCGTTAAGTCAACTCCTTGACCTAACTAATCTGACACCTCCGAATCTCTATTCTTATGCAGAGGACCTGCATCAAGAGGTTGGTCAGATATCAGCCTATGTGAGAAAGGATTGCCATCTCCTACTTAGGCTGTAGATCGTCTTAATAATCATTTGATGGTGCTTAATGAGTCCTTAATCTAACTCCTTAGATATTTATCCAAACACCAGCCTCTATGATTCTATTACTGAATCAACAGCTGTATGATCATTAAGATGGCCATGGTACATAACCATAATTGTATATAGGGGCCTTATAATGCATTCACTCGTTTAATCTCATAAAGGGAGTGAAAAACAATCAATAACTTTTATTAATAAAACATTATTACAATAACATTTATTATAGGAATATTCGCCTCAAGCTCACATGGTTAACAATCTCCCACTAGCCCTCAGAACCATTCAGGTACAATCCTTAAACCCATATTCATTACATGCTAGTCGAATACCTTCTGTGTCAGAGGTTTGGTAAGAGGATCAGCAACGTTGTTGGCAGAGGCTACCATGGTGATGATGATGTCACCACGCTTTTGAATCTCCCATATGATGTGGTATTTCCTTTCTGCATGCTTGCTCTTTTGATGTCATCTGGATTCCTTCGCTTGGTAAATGGCTCTCGTGTTATCGCAGAGTAACAGGATGGGAGTATCAGAAGAAACTACGCCAAGTTCTAGAATGAACTTGCGCAACCACACCGCCTCCTTTGCAGCATCAGATGCGGCAATATATTCAGCTTTTGTTGTTGAATCTGTTGTAGTGTCCTGCTTCTTGCATCTCCAACTCATACCACCGGCGTTCAACAGGAACACAAACTCTGATGTCGACTTTCGATTATCTATATCCAATTGGAAGTCTGAATATGTGTATCCCAAGACTTGGAGATCACCATCTCCATAGACCAAGATGTAATCTTGCGTCCATCTTAGATACTTGAAAATGTTCTTCAATGTATTCCAGTGTTGTTCTCCATAACAGGACTGGTAACGACTTACCACTCCCACTGCATGACATATATCCGGCCTAGTACAAATCATGGTGTATATTAAGCTTCCTACAGCTGATGCATAGGGGCATCTAGCCATGGCTTTCTTTTCCTCAATACTTTGGGGAGCCATCCCTTTAGACAGGTGTATACCATGTCTCAAGGCGAGGAAACCTTTCTTGGAACTATCCATACAGAAACGTTCAAGAATTTTCTTAATGTACCCATGTTGTGATAATCTCAATATCCCCTTTTCTCGAATTCTGAACAGCTTCAGACCCAAATATGTAAGAGGCTTCTCCAAGATCTTTCATCTCGAAGGTATGAGATAACCAAATCTTAACACTGATCATCATCCATATATCATTCCCAATGATAAGGATGTCATCTATGTAAAGCACAATGAACACAATGACGCTCCCACTAAGCTTCTTGTACACACAAGGTTCATCAGGATTCTGCACAAAATCATAACTCTTTATGGTTTCATCAAATCTGATGTTCCAATACGAGAAGCTTGTTTGAGCCCACAGATGGATTTCTTCGGCTTGCATACTTTGCCTTCCTCGGTTATGAAGCCCTTGGACTGCTCCATATAGATATCCTCCTCAAGGTATCCATTGAGGAAAGCTATCTTGACGTCCATCTGCCAGATATCATAATCAAGATATGCAGCTATAGCTAGCAGTAGGGACGCAAACGGATGCGGTTATATTCGTATTCGTTCGTATCCGTATTCGTTTTAAAGAGGTTATGGATCTTGTTTTCCTAAGACTAGCGAATACGAATACGAATACGAATAGTGGAAACGAATTTTTTACGAATACGAATACGAATACGAATCATAACTTAACGAATACGAATACGAATACGAATACGAAATTTAAAACGAATACGAATACGAATATTCGTTCATAAATAAATTATTTTATTTAATTTTTTTAAAACATATGGGTAGGGTTACTCCCAAGTCCCACCCACCCGATACCCCCGACGTCTTCTTCCTCCTTAGCCGCAAGCACCAGCTGTCCTCCTCCCTTTGCTCCTGCCGCCCTCCTCCGGACCTCCACCATCCGCTCGCCGGCGTCGCCGCCCCCCTGCGGCACCCCTCCTTCCTCCTCGGGCCCGCGCCGCCCCCCTGCGGCCCCCCTCCTTCCTCCTCCACCAGGACCACCAGGTCCACCACCCGCCCCCGCCGCCCCCTGCCATCGCCCTCCTTCCCCTCCGCCCCTTGAGCCCGCGCGGCCCCCTGCCGCCCCCCTGCGGCCCCCCACCATCCCCTCCAGCCAGACCCACCAGCCCCTGCGACCCCCCTCCATCCCCTCCGGCCAGCCATCCCCTGCGGCCCCCTCCTTCCCCTCCGCCCAGCCAGCCCGACGCCCCCCTGCGGCCCCCCTCCTTCCCCTCCGCCCCCTGCGGCCCCCCTCCATCCCCTCCGCCCCGAGCAACCCCTGCGGCCCCCCTCCATCCCCTACGGCCAGACCAGCCCTTGCAGCCCGCCCGACGTCGTCCCTGCGACCCGCAGCCTCCCTCCTTCGAGGACGCCCAGCCCAACGCCGCCCCTGCGGCCCTACTCCTGTGCCTCCGTGTGCGATTGATTATTGGTAAATTTCATATTCTTGATATGTGTTTTATGTATGGATTATGTTGTTAGATGGAATATGCTTGTTTTATGAATGTTTTTGTTAGATGGAATATGCTTGTTAGATGGATTATGTTGTTAGATGGAATATGCTTGTTTTAGATGGAATATTCTTGATAGAGTGTGAATGTTTTTGTTAGATGGAATATGCTTGTTAGATGGATTAAGTTGTTAGATGGAATATGCTTGTTTTAGATAGAATATTCTTGATAGAGTATGGAATGTTTTTATTTATGAATGTGTTTTATGTATGGAATATGCTTGTTTGATTTTTTTTAACTTCAATGTTTGTAGAAAAAAAATGAATACCGACCCATCCATGGAGAATGAGAGTACTAATTTGGAAGATGGTCCGAAACACTTTAAGAAGCAAAAAAAATTGAGATCTGAAGTATGGAATCATTTTGATAGAATTTACAAGAAAGAAAAAATGAAGGACAAGGATGGTGAAGTTGAGGTGGATGTATTGTGGGCAAAATGTAAACATTGTTTCAAAGAAATTTGTCACGGTACTGGGGCGGGGACAACACATTTATCAAATCATTATAAAAGGTCCTGCCACAAAATATCAAAACTTGAGCCTGGTCAGTTAATGATGCATTCATTCACGAAAGGCAATGGAAGTAGCACACTTTTGAGTTACACATTTGATGATGAACATAGTCAGATGTTGCTTGCAAAGGCTATTATGGTGCATGGGTATCCTTTCAATATAGTCTCACATGTTGCATTCCGTGCATACATCCATTCCCTTCGTCCACAGCACAAAATTCCATCACGAACCACAATGACAAAGTTATGCAAGATGGTTTATTTTGATGAGAAGAAGAAGATCTATCAAATGTTTGAAAATCTTTCTTCACGAATATCTCTCACCATGGATAAGTGGACAGCTTCTGCACAGAACAAGTCTTACCTCTGCATTACAGCACACTTTATTGATGATTCTTGGGAATTGCAAAAAAGAATCATAAATTTCATCAATGTAGATGGGTCAACTGGAGTGCACATTAGTAGCCATTTTTTGTCACGTATGTTTGAATGGAACATCGATGAAAAATTATTTACCATCACTGTGGATAATGATAAGGCAAATGATGTGGCTATCCGCCATATCAAAACTCGACTTGGTGATTCCTTGCCATGCAATGGATTATTTTTTCATGTGAGATGTGCTGCTCATGTCATTAATCTTGTTGTCCAAGATGGACTGAAAGTTATATCAAGTGCAATACAAAGAGTGCGGCTTGGTATCAAATATGTCACTTGTTCACCACAAATGGAAGCTATGTTCAATGAGATAGCACAACAGGTTGATCCACAGTTAAAGAAAAGTTTGGCTTTGGATTGTTGCACGAGGTAGAATTCTACCTACCTCATGTTGGCTACTGCCTTGGAATACAAAGCTGTTTTCAAAAGGTTTGGCTTCAGAGATGCCAACTTTGTTCATGCGCTGAGTGATGAAGAATGGGAGTACGTAAGGAAGTTGGAGGAATGCTTGAAACACTTTTATGATGCTACAGAGCTTTTATCTGGGTCAAATTATGTGACATCCAATCTTTTTTTTTTCGAATTTTGTGAAATACAAATGCTTTTTGTGGAATGGTTGAAAAGTAATGATCAGATTATTATTTCTATGGCCACAACGATGAAATTGAAGTTCGACAAATATTGGGATATGTGTAATCAACTCTTGGCTATTGGCTCCATTTTGGATCCTCGTTACAAGATGAAGGCAGTAGAAATTTATTACACTGATCTTTATCCCAATGATGCTGATAAGAAAGTCAATGAACTTCAAAGCATTGTTAAAAATTTATTTCAGTCATATTCTTCTCTTGCTAAAGATCAAAGGGTTGGATCAAGAGCTGTCAATGCTTCACTTCCTCCAAATCTTCCATTAGAAAAGAGAAAGAGCAGATTTGCTCAAATCATGGATGAAGAAGATGTGGAGCCTTCAAAATCTGAGTTGGATGAATATCTACAAGAGAAATGTTTAAAATGGAAGGATGATTGTGGAAGCAACTTTGATATTTTGGGATGGTGGAAACAAAATGTTGGAAGATTTCCAATACTTGGCAAAATGGCAAAGGATATTCTTGGAGTTCCTGTGTCAATTGTTGCTTCAGAATCTGCTTTTAGCGCTGGCGGTCGAGTAGTAGATGCATATCGCAGCAATTTGGGTGTGGAGATGGTAGAGGTATTAATATGCAGGCAGGATTGGTTGAAAGATGAATTTAAAGGTACGACAAATGTCTATAAATTTTTTATTTTATCGTGCATTCATCATATAATGCATACTTTATTTTTTGGAAATATAGTTACAGCAAATCCTTTGTTTGAACAAGAAGCAGTAGAAGACATTTCAACCATGCAAAAATTTTCAAGTAAGTATAGTTTTCTAATGAAAATATTTATTTAACTGTATATGACATTCTTTTGATTTTCTTTTTTCCATCTTGTAGTTGAAACAAATGAGAGTGTTGTTCAACAAGTCAACAATGAGAATGTTGAAAATGAAGAATATGACAATGTTGGAAAAGAAGGATATGAAACAGATAGAATGGAAGATGAATTTTGGTATGATTAATTTACATCATAGTTTTTTAATATTTATATAGATTTTATTCTGATCAATTTTGTTTTGTTCATAGGTGATGCGATATGGAGCATGTGATTCGAAGAATGTTTTGATTTAATCATCGCTGTATTTGTTTGAATGTTTGTAGACAATTTCTCTCTTTGAATATTTTTTGGATGTTTGTTATTTGAAACTAGACAAATTATGCTTTGCTTTACATCGGCAACTTTAAATTTTTAACATTACTTTGCAAGATATTTATTTATTTCCATCAAACCCTTTTACAGTTTTACTGCATTATTCGTTATTACATTATTCTATCATACTGAGTTAAATTTCAGATTCAAGTCACAATATGGAAGTAATGCGGAAGTGATTGCCAAATAATCAGGTACGCTTTTATATATAATTTTTTATTGCAATATTCGTTTGATATTCGTATTCGTTCGTAAAAGATCCGTATTCGTATTCGTATTCGTATTTTGAGGATATGGATCTTGATTTTTTACATTCGTATAACATTCGTATTCGTATTCGTATTCGTAATATAAAATGAATATGGATATGGTATGACCCGAATTCGCATTCGTATTCGTTCGTTGGCATCCCTAGCTAGCAGTGTCCCTGATGGTCTTAAGCATAGATAAAGGAGAGAATGTCTCATCGTAGTCGATGCCTTCTCTCTGTGTGTAGCCTTTGGCCACGAGCCGTGCCTTGAAAGTGTCCACTTTCCCACCAGGTCCCCTCTTTCTCTTGGAGATCCATTTATACCCGATGAGTTTTACCCCTTCAGGTGGATCCTCTAGGGTCCATACACCATTCCTATGCATGGAGTCAATCTCTGACTTCATCGCTAGCATCCATCTATCCATGTCATGATCTGCGAGTGCTTCATCAAATGAAGCAGGATCATTGTCAGTTTCACCTGATACATGGAATCCATACTTTTCAAGTGGTGCAACCACCCTCGAACTCGTTCGAAGAGGTATGGGTGTTTCATCTTTATTTATCTCTTCAATTTCTGGATCATGAAGCTCATAATTCTCAGGGGACTCAATGAGTTCCTCTACTCAATTTTTGTCTTGACCTTTAAGGAAGTCATTCTCCGGAAATTTTACATCTCTAGAAATGAAAACCTTCTAGGTCTCAAAATCATAAAGCCGGTATCCAATACCATCTTTAACATATCCAATGAAGTAATACTCACGAGAGAGAGATTCTAGCTTACTTGCACCCACGTTCTTCGCATGGACCAAGAAACCTCAAACCCTCATGTGATTAACACTGGGTTTGGTTCCATACTATAGCTCATGAGGAGTCTTAGGTACATACTTGCTAGGAATCTTGTTCAGGATATATATCGCAGTCTCTACTGCATATCCCCAGAAACTAAGTGGTAAATGTGCTTTTCTCATCATTGAACGGACCATGTCCATGATGGTCATGTTGCGTCTTTCAGCAATACCATTAAGTTGGGGGGTTCCAGGAGGAGTGAGATTGGAGACAATTCCATTCTCTTTAAGGTATTCCTTGAATTCATCTGAGAGGTACTCGCCACCTCGGTCATATCGAATCCGTTTAATCTTCCTATCGGTTTGGTTCTCAACCAAGGCCTTAAGTTCTTTGAACTTTTCAAAGGTTTCAGATTTATGCCGTAGTAGGAAGATAAATCCATATCGCCAATGGTCATCAATAAACGTCAAGTAATATCGATATCCATTTGGGGTCGCAATACTGAAGGGGCCACATACATTGGTATGTATTAGGTCAAGAATGCCTTCGCATCATGTAACCTTGTTACGAAAAGGCGTCCTAGTCATTTTACCTCTAATACAATGTTCGCAGGTAGGCAAAGATTGAACCTGTAGAAAATCTAAGGGTGCATCCTTTATCAATCTATTGATTTTATCAACAGATAAATGACCAAGCCTGTGATGCCAAATCATGTTTGAATGATTTCTATCCTCCCTGAATCTTTTAGGGTTTTTATTAGTGGTAGTAACATTCATGACATGTTCATCAATGTATAATTCATAGAGTCCATCAGAAGTCAAAACACCATCCGCAATATGCTTATTATAACGATTTATGACTAGTTTATTACAGAAAAGGAATGAATATCCACTTTTAACAAGTTTAGATACAGATATTAAATTCCTTCCGACTTCAGGTACATAAAGACACTCTTTAAGTACTAGGATTCTTCCACTAGATAATGATAGTCGGCAGGTTCCTACGACGACTGCTGCAACACTTGCATTAGATCCTATCTAGATGACTATCTCCCCTTCGTCGAAATTCTTAGTTTCCTTAAATAGATGCAACAAATTGCATACATGAACAGAAGCACGAGAATCAACAACCCAACTTCCTTCTCGTCCAACGAGAAAGCTAGTTTCAATGATGAAAGTAGATTTCATAGCTGTTGGAGCTTTACCTTTGTCTACCGACTTCAAGTAATTCGGACAATTTCGCTTCTAGTGTCCCGGCTTCTTGCAGTAATGATAGACATCATTTTTCTTTGATGCTATCAGAGTGGATGCATTGGTAGATGAGCCAACTCCTTGACTCTTCTTCTTTCTCTTTTAGGTCGGGCCCTTCCGAGAACCATGCTTCCGATCGCGCTTTCCTTTGACCTGTGCAACCATTGCACTACTAGAGAGTCCATCCTTCTTCATTAGGTCTTCAGCAGACTTTAATGCAATCAATAGTCCAGTATTAGTAAAATCAACTTTGCTCATGTGGAACGTGACCATAAAGTTGTTGAAAGACTTAGGGAGTGATAGTAGAATGAAATTAGCCTGCATGCCAGAATCCATGAAGGCTCACAGGGTTTCCAGTTCAGAGAGATACCCAAACATTTTGAGTACATGTTCTCTGACAGAGGTCCCTTCCTGCATCTTGCAGCGAATAAGTTCTTTCATTATAGCATAACGTTGTGTGCAGTTCACATCACCGAACATTTCTTTCAGATTTGGCATGATCTCATGGTAAGTATTCATTTCCACATGCTGCTTCTGAAGCACATTGGACAATGAACTCAAAATATAACATCTTGCCAGATTATGATCTTCATCATATTTTTCATTAAAATTGATTTCTTCCGGAGTCTTCGGGTTTGTGTACTTGTCCTTTGACAACACGCATGAGATGCACTCAGCGGATAGGATAAGATCCAAATTTCGGATCCAATCTAAATAATTTGGTCCGGTCAACTGGTTGACCTCCAGAAGCTTGCTAAGTGGGTTCATGGACTTCATTTTCTGAAATTAAGAATGTACTATATTAGAATATATAAATAATTATATATTCAATTACAAATCTTTGATTAAGGAATTTTTAATCAAATCAGTCTTGCTTTGTCAACTTTGAAAGTTCATTCCCTTAATCACTTTCAAAGCAAGAGATATACTTACCTCTATATCGCAAGCAAGAACTGGGATCTCCTCTTTACCTTTGTCACATCCCAATAATATGAGATACTGTAACTCCAATAAAGACAAGCGGGAACACATTCCTCCTTGCAAGTCCAACTTGCATTTTCAAATTCGGTCTTTAACACCCGAGCCCACCACCCCTAAGGTGATGTTGACCTATCGTTAATTGAACCAACCGTCAACAGGATTAGAACTCTCTATGCACAATCCAATATCGCTCCAATAATATGAGGACCCGCTATTGGAGTCACTACGCATACAGCCTTACTCTTTCGAGAAGCAAAGAGCCCGATCCAGATGCGCTTGTATGAAGGAGTTGTCACTTCGAACATGTGTCTCCTACATATAATCCCTGGTGATGGAACCCTTCGCCTTGATGGGAAACCATGGATGTCACTTATGTGATTCTCCGCCTCATATTCAAATTTTAATTAACTAACATGAATCATATCCATGTAATTAATTCTTCCAAAGGAAATACACATCTATTCATAATAGAGTGTTTTAATTGGATATAATTAATTTAATCTCATTAAATCAATTATCAATCCAATTCAATCAACAAGCTTGATTGTTACTTGAAAGAATCGTATTATCTCAAAGTACGTATTATTTCGAATTTTAATAATTAGAAAAATACACCGTAATCTCTCATACATTATCCCATCCCTACCCGTTGTCATAGTCAGTACCGACAGGAGTGGGACAGATCGCACATGGTGCAACCTGCAACCCCAACGCTCCCCGACTAGACACCATATCCACCTCGGGAAAGGATAATGCCAAATCGATCATTGTGTACTTGAGATGTTCATCGGTTTTTCAATCGAAATTGTACCATATAGTAATAATCAAAACTATTTTGATTACAAGGAAATTTGCTAGACAAATTCACAAACTTATTCAAGTAACATGTTTGTTGAAAGTGTATCAAGTAACCAATTGATGATCTAGATTATATCTAATCATTTATTGGTTGAGGCAATGTCATTTAAGATAATAATTATTATCAAATATTTCCCAAATATTAATCCATAATTATTCCAGGAAATTAACCATTAATTTCACAAGTTTCTTAAATGACAATCACAAGGTTTTTGATATAACATGAAATCTCCAACAGTGACCCTCACTAACTAAAATTGGCATCTCTTTAATTTTAAATCCAAATCATGCAAAATCAATTTCTAGAGTTTGATAATTTGATTTAAAACATAAATCATGTGATTAACATGCATTTCTAGGTGTTTCAAAACAGTAATTAACCCCTTAATTACGCCATGATCCGCTACCCCCGAAGCTCACCCCCTTCAAAAAGACATAAGTAGTTTGCACAACACTGCCAATTTTGAAGCCCCGGCGCAAATAAGAGCAGACGGGGATCTCCGCATGTGGGATATCCTTATTTCCTATAGACTGTCATGGCAGATTACTTTTATATAGTTCATATGTTTTGATAGGGGGATAGGTCATGGAGAATAACTTACACGACAATTTGAGAGCTTGAGACATGACTAAATAGGTCGAGGATGTGGCATCTCTTGTAGTTTACTAGATGTAATTGGTTGGTTGGACTTAAGCAGAGGACAACTTATGATAAGACATTTGTGAGGGTTTGAGATATGATTGGACGGGTTCAAATGTGACAGTTCTTTGGATTTTTAAAAATGATGGTTCATAAGTTAGTTGTATATGACTTGTAGAAGGGATGGTGGGATAAGAGCCTATCTTATTACCGGAACAAAAATAATAGTAGGATATTCCAGCGCCAAGTGGGATATGCGCTAAGTGGGATATGCCAGCAACATAATGCATAACAAGATTTAAATAATCCTCCAGACAGACAAAGCACTCACCTGTTCGTTAAAAATACCACCAACTCCAGACAACCCAAGGAGAACATGAGGCCTCACTTTCTCAACCTGGCCAAATTATAAACAACTGAATCAGAACTAAGTATTTGGGTGGTTTAACATTGCAATCTGCATAAAACTTTTGGAAAAAAATCTCAGGAATCAAAGGACTAGCCACTTCAAGGAGGCTTGCACCCTCACCGAGCCCCTCTGGTTCTTCTGGACCACAACCTGTTGCAAAAGGAGCAGCAGTTGGGTCAAGATCCTCCCTTTTCGTTGTTATAAGGCCCTGAAAACACAACATAAAGATAATTTTATTGGGATGATATCTCGGCTTTTGTCATTTAAGATTAAAAAATTGCTTTGTACGATGTACAAAATACCAGTGACAACAGAAAAGCCCCTAATTTGAGAAAACGGGTGATTGAAGAGTCTATAATTGTTTGATATATGGTCATTAAAAAGATTATTTACTAGAGTTATTAGATTCCAAATCACGCAAACTCAAATCCCACGATTTTCTTAATTAATGGAGAATATTATCCAAGTAATAGTTTCGTGTTTAAACATTTTAAATAGGGCCGAAATTAATCACAAAATAGGACTGCAAAAATTGAAATGCGATAAAATTTTCACGAACCCTTACGATCCCAAATCTTCCTAGGTTTGTGAATCGTATCCAACACCTCCAACCTGACTCTGATATCACTTGAAGGATATGGAATAATCCTCAAGCGCATCACGAAAGCATGTGGATCGTATCGTATACGATCGAGAGCGACTAGTCGCACTAGTTGCTCAATGCAGCGGAATTTAAAAAATTTAAAATGATGAAACCACATGATCCAAGAACATTTCTTGGTTCGTTTCATCTAACCACATCAAAGATATAGGAATACCTCTTGGAACGTGATTGCGATCGAGCCTCTAAGAGAAGAGACCTCTTGTCTCAAGTCTGATCCGTTGGAGGAGACGCTTGCGAGCGCAGGGATGAATCATGTGCTTCTCGCAATCCAAGTTGACGATATAAGCAATGGATCTCCTGATCTCGTACCACGAGATCAAACACCTTCTTCATAAGCAACACACACCAAAGAAGATGGAGATCCAAGAGTCGTCAAAGCGGGAGCACCACGGCAAGGCGACGACGAAGACGAACTTCTCTCTATGAGAGTGGACGGCCACTCAAAGAGAGATGGGAGAGAGTATGCAAGAGTATGAGAGAGATATGATCGCACTATTGCATAACTTGCGTGTGTAACATGTTCCTCGAAGAGCACGGGGTGCCTCTTCTTATATAGGGTTTTGGGAGTCCATGGATCCCAATCCATAGACAGCACACAATCAATGGATGAGATTGATTTGTGTTTCTTTCAACGACTAAGATGTTGTTGTAAAAACACAACATAAAATGATTTAATTTAAATGAATTTACATTGATAAATCAACAATATTAATTTGAATTCAAATCACTTTTGAGTAGAGAAGAGATAATGAGGAGACCAGACTAATCCCCTAAGAAGGGGGGACGGCTACTCTTCTCCACATGGAGATAAGTAGCCATCCACTCTTCTTGAGGGAATTGGTCAATCTCCTATAATTATCATGAGATCTCATTATCTCATGATATCTCTTTAATTTACAACAACACTTGTTGTAAATATTTTTCACAAAAAATAATTCGCAATTATATTGTGAAAAATTTCAATCAAGCAATTGAAATTATGTGAATCTCATTCACAACCCAAAACTAAATGTAATTATATTTTCAATTAATCATTTAATGTGAATTCACATCAATAATTAATCAAAAATGTAGATCACAAAAAGATTGTCTCTCATATATTATAAATTGTGTTTATAATATACATGGATAATTGGATAGTAGTATCCACATTATCCATATCCACAATAATTAAATCACATTTAATTAGTTTGGATAATCATTCTCATGCATTCAGATAATGTGAATCAAATTCACATTATTCATGATAATTAAATCACATTTAATTATCCATTTCTCAATGCTTAGATATAATTCAACTTTGGAATTATTCTTGAACTCTTTCAAGAATAATGCACTTTCTTCGCAGATACTTGGAGATAAGGACAGGGCGATTGTATTGTACCACATATAGTGACTTGGATATTGAGATCACATTTCAAATCCAGATCTCATGGACCTCTCATAGATGCTTGATTTAATCAAGGCCGCAAATCTAATCTTCTCATTGTATCTGAATCTCATTCAGATCAATGTCCAACACTTGGACCAAGATCAGATTGTTTTTCTACTGAGAGGAGTCATTAAAATCCAAACTTGTTTCATCACTCCCTCGGAATGTAAGCGTCATGGTTATACAATCCTTTATGATCACATCACCCTCAGGTATTCCTAATACTTGTACATCATGCATACTGGAAGACCTATGATCAACCTGAAGATATATATCAAATTTACACTGTTTTCTTCAGGGTTTGATCATCAAGTTTCTCATTCTTGGTCATTTGGATTTGGTATCGATCATATGCTTTCCAAAAGTACATTTCATACCTCAAATTCTTGTCATGCTTCCGAAGCACGATGACCATGCTTGGAATTTGGTCCCAATACCTCATGAGTGAGCTCATGTCTTCCAGTTCATAATTGAACCTGTATGATCCCTTTGAGAGATTGTATTACTCATATATCCTTGCATGCACACCAGCGCATCGGTGTATAGACCTTGACTAGGTCATCAACCTATTGGTCTGCCAAATGTACATACTCAGACATATAGTAACACATCTGTCTCCGGTCATAGGATGTGTGCATGTATGGTGACAGTATACGATATAAGACTTTGGTTATCTCGATCTTGTTAAGTCAACTCCTTGACCTAAGTAATCTGACACCTCCGAATCTCTATTCCTATGTAGAGGACTTGCATTAAGAGATCGGTCAGATATTAGCCTATGCAGAAAGGATTGCCATCTTCTACTCAGGCTGAAAATCGTCTCTTAATAATCATTTGATGGTGCTTGATGAGTCCTCAATCTAACTCCTTAGATATTCATCCAAACACCAGCCTCTATGATTCTATTACTACATCAACAGATGTATGATCATTAAGATGGCCATGGTACGTAACCCTAATTGTACAGAGGGACCTTATAGTGCATTCATTCATTTTATCTCAGGAAAGGAGTGAAAAACAATCAATAACTTATAAAACAATTATTACAATAACATTTATTATAGGAATGGTTCGCCTCGGGCTCACATGGCTAACAATGGTTACCCCCATCTTATATCAGTAACTTGTGGACCCTGAACCTGAAAATGATATGTTCATTCACAAACTTGTAGATGATCCTACCGTCTGCGACTTGGGTTGGGATAGCCTCCACCCACATTGACAAATAACCCACCATGAGAAGGGTATATTCAAAACCATGGAATTAATGGAAATGAGCCCACGAAGTCGATGCCCCAAACATCGAAGACATTACAAATGATGACTGCTTTAATTGGCCTCTTATCTCTAGAACCAACGGTTCCTCCCATTCTCTGTCATACTGGGCACGACTTCACGAAAGTGAGAGCATAACAAAACAAAGTCGGGTAATAATCCATACTGTGGTACCTTCCATGCAATCCTCTTCCCCGATGGTGTCCTCCTGCCTCCAAGGCATGGAAGTGAGTAAGGACACTCTGGTAGTCCTCTTGAGGAATAAACCTCGCTAGACATGATCCCGAACCTTCAAAAAGGATCAGACCCTCCCAATGGTAGTATATTGAACCCGATTTGAGTCGTTCAGTGATGCTCTCGATCCAATCCTCTTGAACATTCTTGGAGATAAGATAGTTCGCCATATTGATATATCATGGGAATAAGTCAATAACAAAAATCAACTCGTCAGGGAAAGAGTCATGAATCGGTGTACCCTCAGAAGAATAAGGAATCTCTCGATGGGAGAGGTGGTCGACCACTACGTTCTTCACTCCATATTTATCCTTAATCTCCAAATCAAACTCGTGGAGGATTAAAATCCACCTAAGAAAATGTGTCATCACATCCTTTTTTTTCCATTAAGTAATGTGGTATCGAGTGGTCTGTGAACACAACCTTGGATCCAATAACAAGATTTGAACTTATTCAAAGCAAACACTACCTCAAGCATCTCTTTTTCAGTAACTATATAGTTTCGCCGAGTAGGGTCAAATACTTTGCTTGCATAGTGTACAATAAATGGGACGTCATCCCTTATTTGTCATAACACATTCCCAACTGCAAAATATGAGGCATCGGTCATGATCTCAAAAGGAAGAGACCAATATGAGGCTTGTAGGATAGGGGCGTCCATAATCAATCCTTTCAAATGCTCAAAAGCCTCAAGACACTTGCGATTGATAACAAACTTTGCACCTTTACATAAGAGCTCAGTTAGCAGTCTAGCGATCTTTGAAAAGTCTTTAATAAATCACCTATAAAATCCAACATGCCTAAGAAAAGACCACAATTGTATGACGTTTGTTGATGATTGGATTCGTCTGATCCCATCCACCTTGGAGGGTCAACCTCCATTCCTCTCTTGGAGATGGCATGCCCTAACACAATATCCTCTATCCCCCTAAAGTAACTTTTCTCCCAAGAGAGCATCAGATTCACCTCACAACATATTTTAAGGACTCGGTTTAGATACATAAGATGAGAATCAAAGGAATCCCTGTAGACCGAAAAGTCATCCATGAAGACTTCCACGAGTTCGCCAACCATTGATGAAATCGTGTTTCATGCACATAAGAACCCAAAGTTGAGCTAATTAACTGACAGAACACATTCGTGCATGAATTAATATTAGTTTTTTTATTAATTCATACTGTAAAATAAAAACATCTATTTATCACTCAATAATCATTAAATATGCAAAATAAAAATTAAAAAATAAATGAATAATAAAAAAGTAATGGAAATACAATACATACAAAATAAACTCAAACTTCAAATAATTGTATTAATTTTTATACAAAACCGATTGAGTTGATTCTTTTTTGCATTAATTCAATAAAGATATATAGAAAATATAAAATTATCATAAAAATATCATCATAAATAATCGACAAATGAACCAACTTCACTTTTCCAATATGCATGTAATCAAGATTTTACATCTGGAACATATATGAACTCCATTTTACCCCAATTAACTTTTAAAGTTCATCAAAAATACTTTAAATTCAAGAAACAATTTAAAACTAATGGGGATCATTTGTGAAAAGTTGTTCTGGGACCCGTTTGTACAATTTTTGCAGCCTTTTCTTTCTTTTCTATAGAGTTCGTCTTTACTTTTTTTCTTTTGAGTCTAGTTTTATTTGATTAATTGTATATTTAGTTAACCTCTAAAAATATAAAATCAACAAAAAATATGAAATCAAATGAAAGCAAAAATATTCTTTTCTATACAAGTCAACTTGACTTGTATTCTATATTTACTTATTTACTTCTTTTCTATTTCATAAAATAGAAAAAATCAACAAAAATAAGCTTAAGTAGTTTATAATATATATTAGTATCATAAACAATAATATGGTAGCAGTGTCAACAAGAAAATGCAACTAAAAATCATAAAACCCCCAAATTGGTATTTTATACAAAAAATGGTTTTTAATTTATACTTTGTTATAAACATCTTTGGACAAACTTTGTTGTGCGTTCGATAAATTTTTTTTGATAAAGTTTTATGATTTGAGTTTTTTTATTTCACGATCTCCTATTATTTATTTCATGCATACTATCATTGTAGAAGCATTCTTTCTTCTGGTTGGTCCACGTGGACCATTTTGAATCTTTTGACGTCACCTACTCCTTCTCCCTCCTTCTCATTGGTGCAGCCACCCATTCCTTGGTCTTCTCCTAGTCAGCCTTTTCCTCTTCCATTGACATCCAAGCCCCACCCACCCTCTACCTGTCTGACCACCTCGGGCCTCCATCTCTGCCGACGACCACCTCATTGATATCCCTTCATTGATATCCCCTCCATGCTTCCATCGTCAGGCCCTCGATTAAACCCCTCAAGAGGTTATCCTCCCTCCTCAAATCCTCATCCAAATAAGAACCCATAGCCCCCCAACTTTGAAACATATCACCATTAGATAAACCCTATTCCAGCTCTGCCTCTTTCAGCCTTGACCGAGCATGGGAGAGCGAGTGAGCCACAACGATTCGGGTGAGTCCTTAGTGTGATACAAGGGGCACATCACTTGCCGCAAGCTCTGAGCTTGTTAAGCTTCCAGCCACCAACTATTGAGGCCACGATCCCGTGCTCTCACGAGTATAATCCCATGCATCCCACTTCAGTTATTTTTTTTTGTTGTAGAGTAACATTAGGTAATGATAGATCTCTTAGTTTTTCATTTTTATGTTTTTGTTGGTAGTAGAGAACCCATCAAACTGTTTCTTCTTCATTCACTTCCCTCAACTCTGTCTTCATCTCCCTCGGTTGTGAAAACTCCGAAAACCGGATGTGGACTAAAATGCAAATCTTGACTGAATCTGATCTTAATTGTAAAATCCGTACTTGTCCAGTGACTAAAAAATTCAAATAAGGAGTCCATAACGTAGCGCTCATCAAGATCTTTCCAACGAGTCCAAGAACGCGAAAATCTGAGTTCGGAAGCCCGAGTTACGGCTATTTTAGCGAGGAGGGGTCCAGTTCTTATTCGGATCCGAACCCGGATCCGAATCCGGGTCGGACCCCATAAGATAAACCCTCCCTTTCCCAAAACGCCTGATACCCAACTCTAGCCCCCTTCCTCCTCCCTCTCCCTCATCGGAGCTCCGCCGAAGATCGCCGGAACATTCCGGATCGATGATCAAGACCGCCTACGCATAGAGGAGAGCGAGACCACCAACGGGGACGTCTTCATCTCACGATCGGAGCGCCAACCGCGACGTTCTTCACGGAGGAGATTACGAGGTGACGGGAAAAATCCGAGGTACGATGTTCCCTCTCTATTGTTGCGGTTTCCACGTGGTTTCGACCCTATACTCTAATGTCATTAGAGTCATTCTTGCTCTTGATCTGCTTAAATTTATTCTAGGTTTGAGACATTAACATAGGCTTCAGACTGGGAGCTCTAGCCTTGGATTCATGGATGAATGCATACCGAATCTTGTAAATCCAGTTTTGCTTATGAACCCATATTTTTTCCTTCTCCTGTCGTTGCTCTAATTGTCCCGTTTCTATTCAAATGGCCATTGTTATTTTGAACTTTTGCCTCAAGAGGCTCTATATATCGCGCTCTTTGGCTCATGGTGGCTGCTCACCTTGTGCATTAGTTGTGGCTCCTTTGGCGTATGCTACTGCCATCAGTCTCTGTGCAAGCAAGGGGATTGATGGTCATGTCCTGGTGGAGATTCGTTCTAAAGATCTATATCCGGTGCAATGATAAATAAAGTTTCTAAGGCAATTGTGAAAAGTAAGGAATACAATCTATGTGTGTTATGTGCTATCCTAAGGTACCGTTTGGATGACGGGTTACCTGCAGGTTAGGGGAGTTTACCCCCCTTAACACACATCCCCCTCTCTCCCGTGGGCCCCACTTTATTCCTTTTTTAAAAAAATTAAATAAATCAATTTTACATCATCAATCCTATCAAAAAATAATATATTATACCATCATATCATATAAAAATTATAAACTACTCCACTTCTACTCACTTTTTCAAAGTTCAATACAATCGCATCACAACAACTACTCACTTTTGCAAACTTCAATACAATCATATCACCCCAAACCCACTTCTAATACACCCCCAGTTTAACCCTATATCCAAACACCAAAATTCAAAAACGGGTTACCCTCTACTGGTTTAACCCGCCTTAACCCGCCAACCAAACGCACCCTAAGGGTAACATCCA
Organism: Ottelia alismoides; assembly: GCA_037367405.1. Taxonomy (NCBI): domain Eukaryota; kingdom Viridiplantae; phylum Streptophyta; class Magnoliopsida; order Alismatales; family Hydrocharitaceae; genus Ottelia; species Ottelia alismoides. Next base: position 1,092,682 of record JAZKJV010001355.1, on the reverse strand, counting down.
ACAAAATTCCCTTCATGTGTGTCTTCAAAAGCATTCGAGGCAATTTAACTTTCTTTGTTGGTCACTTCTGAAAACCCATACACACTTTAATACCATCAATTGTTCACTAAGTTTGTAAACTAGGCATCCTGAATACTATTTTGCCTGCACAAGTTAAGGTCCAACATTCCTCTTGTCAATTTCTCCAACTATCTACTAAATTGAAGTAAAATTTTTGGGTGTACACGTCATTATTTTTAGAACTTGGGTTCAGCCTAGGATCAGCCCCCAATAGCATCATTATTTTGAAGAAGTGTTTGGGTGTGTACCTTGCTATGCGTTGTCTCACAACATTACCAAATGCCATCTTTAGTTGCAGAACAGTAGTCAACCCCCAAGGAGTTTTGGAATCCCTATAGGGACTATATACATAGCTAATGGCACCTGACAGTATACGATACACCACCAATAAAGGGACCTTTCAGTACGCTTCTTACGCAAGTGATTTCCTTGTCTCTTATTTGGACCGATATGTGACAGTTTAGCTTTACATTGTGCAGCAGCAGAGATATTCATAAAGAATCACCTATTAGTAGGTAAAGTATCACGTGGACATCAAGGAAAGTGTATAGACCTGTGTAGACCTGCGTCACGACAAAATCCGCTGATTCAAAATGCGACATGATTTAAAGTTGTTGGATTTTGCTAAGCTTTCTTCTTCTTTTCCTCAACAAATATGTCTTCCTCAGTTGCACTGGTTATCAAAAGATGTCATGCACTTTTCTTATTTAACCAATCAGGACACTGAACTGTAGCAAGTATTTTTCATACTATCAACCAACTTGCTAGTATCTAACAATGCATTACATTTGCATTTCACCTCATGTGATTATGGGATATGGGCATCTGCTCTGTGCATAGGTAATGGTTGAAAGTGGCATGTGGGTAGTGGAGTAGTTGCGTCAAGGGAGGGGCATGCATTATTGAGGCTCCGGGTAGAAGCCTAGATGGCCACGATCCCAACTGCTACTTTAGTTGTGATGGTTAGGGGATATGTTGCTTCGCACACCGAGGTGTTAATATGACGGTGTTGGTCTCGGCGCTTATGTGCTTTAGCCTAGTGCTCGAGCACGGGCCAAGTATTCATGGTTGGTGGTCTAGTGTTTCGCTGTTCGCTTAGAGTTAATACTCGTGTACTAGCTAGTGTAGGCCACATTGGTTAGTATTCCGAGTGGGAGCACTAAGAGGGGAGTTTCAAGAAACGCGATTAGTGAAGTTGGGAATGAGATATAGTTCTCCTGGGCATAAGGAGGATTGAGTTAGTCGCGATGATTCGCGGGTTGGAATCTTAATTGTGAATCAGAAGTAAAATTGTGAAGTGAGGCTAAGTGGATATGTTGGGAACTTTGTCAGGATGCATTGTACCCCATCGCATGCCTATGGAGGCACCCCAACCCTAAGGTATCCTCTTTGCCTTAGAGTTATAGTGTGAGGTCTCATTAAGATCAAGACCACAGACTATCCACGAAGCTTGGTTACTCATATCCATATCTAGATCAGATAATAATAATATAAAATGCATTTCTTTGTGGGATCAGTTACCTAGTTATTCTTTTGCACACATTTAAATTACATCTTGCTTGTTGTTGTATAGTTGTTTATTCGTATTTGGCAACTTTGCACAAAATATACCTACGTGTGGATCCACAGGTTCGTAGCAGTGACTAGTTGGAGGCACCATCTTTTGTGCAGCTTCACCCTTTTTGTGGTATAGTGGTTGATAGTTCTTTTTATTATTTTTTGTACTTAGTTTCTTTTTACGAGACATGGCATGTAATGTATAGTTATGGACATCTATATTTATGCATACATGTATATTTTTTTTGAACCTAGAAATGGACAATGAAATGTAATAGTAATTGATGTATGGAATGAATGAATGGAAATATAGGTTGTTGTTGTGAACATGTTGAATGCAAAGCAAGGAAAAAATTTAAATTACAATATATGTTGCTATTTTCTCCTGCTTTGCCGAGTATCCGGATCCTAGGGGGACGAGTAGGGGTATAAACGAGTCGAACCTGTGTGAACCAACCCAGGCTCGGTTCGATTCGTTTAGCATACTTTCAGGCTTGGGTTCGGTTCGGCTCGATAAAATGAAAACTGTAATTAGGTTTGGTTCGGCTCGGGTAAGGTTCGTAAAGGTTCGATTCGGCTCGTTAAAGGTTCGTTTAAGAATAAATGATGTGCATGTGTTTCTGTTCGAAGGGAAAAATCACAGCCGCAGGGGAGGGTTTTGTGGGATTTAGGGAATACGGAATAGGGACTTAGGGAGTGGATGACTGGATGGGTTTGGGAAAATAAGTGAATAACCCTTATGTTAATATAGAATGTATTTTTTTCTTATATACAATATGTATGTATATATACTTTTATGTATGTGTGTGTATAATCGAACTTTTAACTAACCAAACATGAGCGAACATATGTTTTTGAGGTTTGGTTCGTTTATTTAATCGAGCCCAAACTTGTGTTCAGGTTTGGTTCGTTTATTTTTGAATGGAATCCGAATCGAACTTTTAGCGAGCCGAATCTGAACGAATCTCGAATCTGAGAATTTTCTAACAGCCCTAGGGACGGGTGCGACACCGGCTCCTACATCACATGAACTAAATAGACCCGCTTCTCCATTATTCTTTTGCAGTCCCAATCAACTCTGATCATGCACGGTGGCCGAATACCCCTTCTTCTTCATCCACAAACTGAAGAGGAAGCCATTCAAGCCATATATTTTCATGCACCTAACATCAAGCTGAAGTTTTGAACTCGAGCCCTTTCCAACTGACAGGTGCCTGCCCAGGAGACTGCTTCCCTCGACATGTTGTTCATCCGCCATGAACCACCTACATAACTACCAGAACCATGCTCTCCACCTACAATAGCAACAACAACAAACAAAGAAGAGGGGGTCACATTGTACATCCATCATATTGGATCGCCACTAGCTAGCTGCACGCCCAACCACCGCTTCCCTGGTCGTTTGCCTCCATGTGGGCATTCCTGCTGTGCATTGTATTCAAGGAAGAATAAGGGAAGGAGGTGGATAGTAGCCATTGCCTGATCCCTTCGATCTTATATGTCCAAGTGCAATTGTAGATGTTGGTAACCAATTATCAAGTCAATTTAATGATCGAAATAAAGATTTCATAATGATTAGCCCATCGTGCCTTTATTTGGCCCAAAATTGGGTTTGGACAAATCCTTAAGTCGATCACGTCCAAATTCCTGCCCAAAAATATCCAACATGATATCTTTCCACTAAATCTACCATACCTTTTTCATCTTATGTCACAATGGAGTAATTTTTAGTGCATGGATTCTTAATGTTGACACCATCAGTGAGCTATCTTACGAAACTTTAAGCATAAAATAGATTTTATAAGATTTATTTAATCTAAACAGCATCTATACTTATTAAGTGATAATTATAAAATCATGTCGAAAATATGAAACTTTATCAAAATTTTATTTTGAAGGTTGATCCTCCAACCTATAACACTAAGCTAGTGATTTATCATTTTGATATTTTCCTTGCAGTTTCCATTACTTACTTTTGTGATGTGATATATCCAAAGTTTCGACTAGTTAAAAATTAATGTAAATTTGTTGAACTCAATTAGCCAGCATGGCTAGATATCTACTCAAATTTCACTTATAATTTCAATCAGTTGCATGTACAACATACTTTTTGAATTCGAGGGATCATGTTTCAACTCCCTTCAGTGTTATAATTGGAGGAGAATTTTTGGTAATATGCAGTAGAAATGAGTTCAATCATGTAATCAATTTATGATTGATATTATCAATGCAAAGATTTACGATAAAATAATGGTGCAAGTGGATCATGTCATTGTATACATGTGATTTTCGTTGTCTTTACTGTATTCGAGCGAGTGTTGTGTTCATTGTATTTGAGTGAATGTCGTGTTATCATTAAGGATGTAAACGGTTACGGATATATCTGTATCTGATTCGTCACCGTATCTGTTTTATACAGATTTGATATCTGTATTCGTATACGTTTTAAAATAGCCACGGATATGGATATCGTCTTGATATCCACAACCATTCGTATCCGTATCCGTATATCTGTTTTAATATATAAATGTAGTCATAGATTTATTTTTAACCATATATAACATAATTTTATACCTTCTTTTATCATATATGTATAATTTTTATGATACAAACCCAATTAGTAAAATTTATATAATGTATTTTCCATCCAATTCGTACAAATTTAAGTCGATTGTATAGAGTATTTCTCACATTACTCGTATACGATTAGTATCCGTTTTACATCCGTATATGTTTTTTAAGGATATGGTAAGATAGCTTTAAGGAAGATGTGGTCGTGCCATGCAGAGGCACGGGTGGTTGGATAGCAGTTGGTCACGATAAAATGTATTTAAAGCCACTAGGTTATATGATTAAATGTTAGCCTGAGGTTTAAGCAACCGAGTCCTCGATGACGGTGTGCTCCATTATTTGCCACGCTAAGGGCTTGAGACCCTGGATAATAAAAGAAAAGGGAATTATTAGGGTAGTATTGAAGGAATGGTTGAGGCGGCGTGCGAGCGACATAAGCTTACCAGATCAACGCAATCTCCAATCCCGAAGTGTCCACAGCTTCGGAGTCCATATAATGGTGAGATAATTTCCTGGACTAATCCCTAACGTGGAATGGAAAATAATATGACTTAAATTAATGAAAAGGAATGAAACTTTTTGTGATAACAAGTTTTGAAAAATTTACACAATTTATTTGCTTTTCTCTTCTTCGTTACTTAGCATTCGCTAATTATTATCCTATGATTTATAAAAAAAATCAACAGGTGTCGGTGAGTTATCGCAAGGACATTAATAATCCAGCCAACTAACATAGTCATTCGCACAACCACAGTATCTTTATTCTGTAAGGTAGTTAGTAATCTTTTTGTGTGTATCCCTCCAGCTGATGTACATGTAAATGATTATAGTGGGACAATATATCATGTGAATTTTATTTTGTGAATGGAAAAGTGTTGAAATACTTCCTTTTGAGTATTTTTAATTGCAGTCCATTTTTGAATGTTAGTTGTAATTGCTGAATAAATTATTGTTGAGTAACCAGATCTAGATATGGGAGGATCCGATGGCCCAAAAATTGAGATCGTGACAGATTGGTATCTGCATCCGTATTCGTATTAAAAAATAGATAAGAATACGATAATACATATATCTCTACGTGTCCATTTTCATCCCCAGGTATTTAAGCGAGTATTGTGATCCTACTTTAGACAAAGTACTATTGCACACATATTAAAAACGGGAATAAGAGGTAAAGAAGAATTTCCCGTCATCAACCAAACAAAAAGAGAGGGAATAAAACGAACGGCCGAGATGTTTCTTTTCGAGCTTAGCAGAACAACCTGAGAACCTATTGGCCGCCGCTCGACGATGGACGGCGACGAAGGGGGAGACTGGGAAGCGGGCTCGGCCGCCGTGACGCCGCTCGTTCCCGGCCGTCCGGTGGTGGCGCGCCTCCACATCAAGAAGAGAGCCCTCAGGAACAAAGCCCTCTCCGTCGGATTCGACGACAAGAAGCTCCAGTACCAAACCCGAAACCCTTACACTCGTAGTTTGGTGATAAATCTAGGGTTTCGATCGCTCGAATTAACGTCATTTTTTATTATTCCAGAGACTTCGTCGGCGGATTCCACAGGAGGAAGAAGAAGAGAAGGAAGGAAGCCCAGAAGCAGCTGCTCGAGAAAGACCGGCTCCGCCGCATCGAGGCCCGGAAGAAGGTTCCTGTTCTTAACACCCAAAGATCCAATTTCTATTGCTGTTGTGTGCTGTTTCAGTGGAATTGGTTTAGTTGTGGTTGGATTGTGGTGTCTGGTTTTGACATGATGTTATCATCTGACTTCAATGGTTTTACTCACAAGCATTGTGGCTGGATCAGATTGAAACATGTGCAATCTCCAGATGATTTAATAGCAATTGATTTTTCTTTGGAAAATGCATCTTGCTCATCCCAGTCCGAGAAACCTTGTTTTCATAGTGACTATCAAGTAGAAGATCGATCATGGGTCATCTCTACCAGTTCTCTTCCAATATTAGGCAATCTGCACTGTGTTGTGTCTATGTTAAGATGCACCATACACGATGCTTTGGGTAATTCTCGCTGGCGTTGTAGGATGTTTAGTGTTTAGATCCATATAAAGCCATAGTGTGTTGATCCGGTCTTTCTTTTGTGATTGTTCACGTCTACTTAGAATTTGAGAGTTAGACTATACTCCTATACCCCGGGAGTCAGGAGAGGGGTTTAAAACTCCCTCTTATTTTAAATTTGAGAGGTCATGCCTTTTGAAAACATGGTTTAGAGAATGGATGGCTGGATTCTATGGGGAAGAAGTGGGTGGAGGTATGGCTACGGGGCACTTGGAAAAAAATGCAGTTAAGCAAGAGTTTAGGACTTTTCACATACAGATTGGCTTGCAACGATGCCCGAAGAGGAAGGAAGCTCAGGTGGAGGATGATAGGTTTTACCTGGTTGACGATGGTAAGCAGCTACAACCTAAAGAGATCGGATACATATGAAGCATCGAAGGATGGTGGAGGAAGAAAAGAGAGATGGAGAGGCAAACACAACGTTCTTTCACTCAGTAACCATCAATTTGTGGAGACGGATCCACATTGGCAAGGTTAAGGTTGTGACTCTTTGGCTCGGAGGCAATAATACGCGAGAAGGCTGTTCATTTTAAGCCTTTTTTTCATTATAAAAAAGGTTGTTCATTTAATTTTTTTGATAGGCGCGACTTTGAGATTTGCCGGCGTTGGTCAGTTTGGGTGCCAGCAGAATTAGCTCCTTACAAGCAACTGAGATGACCTTCAGTTTTACAGAGATGGAAGTGTGGACGGTGTTGGAGAATTTGAATGGAAATGGGTTGCAAGGACCAAATGTGGTTTCGATTTTCTTTTTCAAGGAGTTTAGGAAGGTGGTGCAACTAGATGTGATGGATATGGTTTGTGAATTTGTTGCAGGGACTTCTTATTTTGACATGTTAAATCATGCTCTCATCTTCATCCCTAAGAAAAATGTGATGACTAATGTCAATCCCGTTGATTTTTTTCTTTGCGATTTATTTGCTGACGGCAAAGGTCTTGATTAACATGCTGACAAAGGTGCCGGTGTCTATTGTAAGTCCCTTGCAGCTAGCTTTCGTACATGGCAGATTGATAGCAGACACCATAATCTTGTCCTTGGAGGTAATCATTGGCATGAAGAGAAGGAAAATGGTTGATTACATTGATCAAGGCCTTAAATGTCGGTTTCGGTCACCATTTCGGTGACGACCAAAACAGGATTTCGATGGAATTTCGGTCAAATTTCGATTGAAATTTCGATCAATTCGGTCATTTTTTGTACTAGGAACCCCATATTTCGGTCATTTCGGTCATTTCGGTCGAATTTCGATTTCGACTGGATATCGATATTCGACAGAAATTCAACCGAATTTCGCTGAAATTTAAGGCCATGACGTTGATATGCCGTGGAAAGACAATTTCTTGAAGGTTTACGATTGCCTTGAGTGGATCTTTTTTTGGAGTTCCTTACGCAAAAGGTCCTCAGATGTTTGGATTGCCTAGAAGAGGTGCATAACTAGTAATCGCATCCTCTTCAGTTCAGTTGTGTGTTGATTAACACGTGGCGTGTGGGAGACCTTTTCAGCCGCAATGAGGTGTCTAGTAAGGTTGCCCTCTCGTGTCACTCCTATTTGTGTTGGTACTTGGTAGCATGTCCTCTTGTAGTGGCGGCTAGTCATGTTGTCGATGGGGGTTTTTTAAGGGATATTTGACTCATGGATCGTTGAGTGGGGAGTGAGAGAGGCAGAATGGCTATTGGCTATGGTTGCTAAGTCTTTAGATTAATAGAAGTAAGTCCTCTTTTCTCAACTTTGGGCAACTCTAGAAGGTGCCAGTTAAATGTGCAGAGGTCTTGGGCTCCGATGTCTCTACCTTACTAGTCTATGAGCCCGCGCTTCGCGGCGGATTGAAGCAAATACGTCTATTTGCAGTATTAACAAAATTATGTAAATTAAAGCAAATAAAATTTATTTTATTACCATTTAAAAATATAGAATGATATATCTTATTTTATTAACCATTAGTACGTCAACATTATATGATTAAACAAAATAATTGAAGAACAATGTTTTGGCTGAAAAATAAATGAGTGATGCACTCCTTCGTGCATTACATGGGTTGGACATAGAATAAACCAATGATACCGAAAAATATACTAAAAAAGATAATAACATTATTATTATATACACCACCTTTAATATATATATATATATTGGAATCACGTGGAGCATATCTTAAAGTCAAGAAAAATCCAATAAAAGTGTTTAAATAGCTCAAGTCATGATTAAGAATCAATGTTGTCATTAACAGTTTGTGTTGATTTTTTTCAATTTATAAAGATATATACATGTGTTATGATAATTTTTAGTGTATAATATATATATATATATTTGATATTAATATTTGAGTTTTTTATTGGTTGGATCCATTTGATTACTACACAATTAAACATCTACAAACATACTTACATCATAAAATTTCCAATGCAAACAAACTCGGACATCTACCTATGTTCCATAAGACTCAAAATACATGCCCACAACCATAACGTGATCTGATCATCAAAGCTGCTCAATTTAGGAAAATGAAATAATAATAATAATAATGGAAGTTAGCTCACTCATATCTTAATTGTAACATGTATATTTTAAACAAAATTAATCAAACATACCTAAATAATTAACTTATGTCTCTAAATATTACTTTAATATGTGATGATAATTCTCTTTTACTATGATCTTTTCATTTTTTTATTAATAGTTATCCTGTTTATATACATATGAGAAATTACAACTCATTTAAAAAGTCTGCGATGATGTTTCACATATCTGTATTTTCACTTTTATCTTTGGCTTTAATGCATGTACCCTCTTGGATCCTTTTGTCTCCCTGACTTGGAAAATTATGAATCTCACTCTTCTTATTAGTATAGGGTCGTAAAGCCATATTTCTTAAATAAAGTTATTATATATATGTAAGATTTTGTCTTACTGTCCAAAAAATTGTTAAAATATATTTATATTATGTATAATATTTTCCTTAAAACATGTGTTTTTTAAAAAAAACTAAAATATTTTAATCTTCTTTTCTATAAAATTAATCGAATTCTTAAATACATATTTAATCATTTTAATTATGTAGAGTATTCTTTTTTAAATATTAAAAAGCATTTCTGAAAGATTTTGCATTTTAAAATACACGAAAAAATGCATATGAATTGAACGTATATTATTAAAATATATATGTATGCAAGTGAGAGAGAAAATAAACATAGAAAATGTTATGTATTTCTTATTTTTTATTCTCATTTATCACTAATAATATTTTTGGTCTAATACTAATATTCAAATTCTTCTTTAAATAGAATGAAAAATATATAAGTCAAACATATACAGAACATTAATTTTTTTATAACACAATAAATTTATATTTTTATTTTCCAATTAAACTTTACTTGTCATATATTATACACCTTTTTATTTATTTTTCAAACATATTTTAAAAATTTAATCTTATGGGTCGATCTTTTTAAAAATGTTTGATAATTAATATGAACACCATTTTATTCAAGTATGTATTGTAACTTTGATTTTTACTTGGATGAGATAGAGAATGTAAAGAGAAAGGGTTTTAAATATGAAAATACATGGTACAAAGAAAAAGGTATGTAAGATGAGGGAAATACGAAGATATATACAAAAGGATCTTTAAAAATCAAATGAAAATGTAGATATTGACTATAGATAAAATGACTTAGTGTCATATAACTAAAAAATATTATCATTAAGATAAGTTGCTTTGAGATACGATTCCAATTAAAAAAGTTATGATATACTTTATGACTTAAATTCAAGTAACACACACCTTTGTCCATGAAACTCCATTTTTAATCGAAATGGCAACATCTATTATTTGATATGAGACATGTACTCTAAAATTTTCATGAGCAATTTATGATTAATCATATAATGATTTTTTTAGTATTATCATCTAAATCTTAAAGATGTGATCAATATATTTTAGAATGATAATATTGATGGCATGTATATATATACATATATATATATAACCACTACATCAAACTCGGCTAAGCACAACAAATTGTTTGAATATCCATAAATGTATACTGATGTTAAATTTATTTTCCACGAAGTTAAAAATGTAAAGAAATATAATGACTTAATTGAGGTATAATTAATTTTTATGGAGTCTATTTATATTTTTATATTTTTAAAGTTCAAAATGGATCTTTTTTAATTTCAAAAACAAAAAAGATATGGTTAATAATCAAAACTACAATCACAAATATATTTTTATATTTCAATAATCTAAATATTATCAAAAAAAACTTTAATTTACATAGAGTTCTCCTTTTAAGTTGTATAAAAAATATTGAGAAAGAAAATTATTATCTCAATATATGATATTTTAAACTGATAAAATCAATTAATTGTCTTTTATACATACATATTTCTATAGAGCAATGAAACTTTGAATTGAATTTTTTATGACATTGTACCGTCGAACACTAAAAATATCAAAATCAATATTCATTATTGGATTTAAATATTATATGCATAGCAATTTATGTAATATTATGGATTGATTCTTATTATTACAATGTATATTTGAATTACTTATCAAAAAATATATTAATTTACATTACATGTGAAGGGTGGGAAAATAATTTTAAACTTTACATTCTAGGTTTTCAAAAGCAGTAGGTCTAAAAGAAAAATATAATCTACATTTTCCAAAATTTATAAATGACATTATCAATATATGTTTTTTTTAAATTAATGTTATTATAAATCTAAATTTAGAAACATAGAGGAATGTGGGAAAGAGAATATGAATAGGTCGGGAGAGAGAGGAGAAGAACTTGGGGATTACTTTTAAATCAATGTTACCATACATCTAAATTTAGAAACATAGAGGAATATGGGAGAGAGAATATAAATTAGTGGAGAGAGAGGAGAGGAACATGGGGTTGGAGGGAGAGATCGATCAAGCGGGTAGAGAGAGAAATAGGTGTAGAAAGATGGGGGAGAGGCGTTGCTGGGAGTTTATCTCTCCAAATAGTGTGCCATGTGTCATTGCAGGAAAAAAGAGAGAGAAAAGTGAAGATGAGTGCTATTTTTAGGAGAGAAGGAATGTGGGGAGAGCACGGTTGTCACATACATGGATAGAGTCCGTGGGTAGAGAGAGTGGAGGTGAGCGTGCAAGGACAGAAAGAGAGGGTGTGAGGCTGCCGCGTGCCCTCATGAGGACGAAAGCTGGAAAAATACAATGGCCACGTGGTGGAAGGCTGAGAAAAATGGGGAAGGAAAAAAATGCAAATGAAGCCAATACACGTCTCCAAACAGGGAGAGTCGGAGATGCTAAAAGAGGGGAAGGGAGAAGACGTGCATGAACCCACGTGTCAACATATTGGAAGAAGCTGGGAGAACCCAGCTTTAGTATATGTAATAGATATGTGTTGTTTTGGAGGCTCCCCTCAATGGTGGAAATATTTTGTGAAGAGGGATGATACCGTTGATTGATACTGTTGGAGCATTTAGATTAGAAGTTGGCCGGGTGGAAGGCCATTATCTTTATAGGGGAGGAGGACATGTACATCTTAAAACAATTTTGTTGACAATTCTTCTTTTCTACATGTCGATGCATAGCGTTTTGAGAGCTGTAAATTGTTTCTTATGTACTTTTTTGGGATAGAAATTCGAGGGATGAAACTAGTGGCTTGGGATAAGGTAGTGCAACCAATAGAGGTAGGTGGTCTTGGGATTTTGCGTAGTTGCATTTACAAAAGATAAATAAAGCCCTCTTGGTGAAGTAGGTGGTGTGGATTTGGGGTGACAAGGATGCCCTTTTATGCCGGCTGATAAGTAACTAGTACACGATTTTGCTAATCCAGATTCTGGACATTTGGCTACGGTAAGTATTTCTTTAACATTTTTCAAATATATTTGGAGTGTATATCTTTGTGTGTTTCTTCTTTTTTGACCTACAAAATCTTCTGGAAAGGCATTTGTGATTCTTTTAGAGATCGTTGCTCCCCACTTGTGGCCCAAATTAGGAAATGAGGTGGTTTTTACTCTTGGCAAAATGATTGGATGGAACAAGGTGCCTTGTGCAACTATTTTTGAGGTTGTTTACTCTGGTTTCTTGCAAAGAGGTTGTAGTTGTGGAGTGTTGTTTCCCTCATAGGGATTGTAATGGTGTTTGGATCCTGAGGCTATCATATGATTTTTTTTACATGGTGGAATTAGGGTTGATGATTGAGTTGGAACGCTTTGGGGATCCTAGGAGTGGTTAAGACCACTGAGTCTAGCTCAAGGGCTTCTCTATCAAGAGAGCCTATACGGCTTTGACTTTGACAGTGGAGGCAATATATCTGAAGATGGCAAAGGATTGTAGGTTAACTTGGAATTAGGGCTCCTGAGGGTTAATGCTTATGTTTATATGACTCCTTCAAATATGAAGGCTCATGGCAAGAGTCTTTAGAGCCATTTATTCTGACTCGATTATCTTTTGCTTTGTCTGTGGTGAGGAAAATAATGATCACAAACTAGGGTTTCTTTCGTTTGTGTTGATGTGAGGGAGGTCTGGAGAAAGTGTGAGCATTTCCGAGAGGAGTTTATTGCTTATGGGTATCAATCTTAGGTCAAGAGAGGCAAATCTTTAATGATCCTTTGAGGCATCTAGTTGGAAACAAACACATTGATTTTTGAGTGGAGATGCATTATGTTGAGAATATATTGGTCGTTATTGCAATAATCGCTCGATTGGACCAAATAGTCGGATTGACTATGCGATGCCAGTTATGGGGGGGGGGGGTAACCGAATAGAATAACTATTTGCCATTATTCGTCCAAACTTAATAGTAAGTCCGATTATCCAGGTATTCAAGCAACTTAGGTCTACTTATATCTTTAAAAACACATTTTGCAGATCCACCTACAAATTCTGCTCACTTAATCGATTTAAAGGGGGTTGGTGCCAACAGTAGCCTTCCCCCCAACTTCTCACTCACGATAATGATACCCTCGACCCCAGTCCCTAGTTGTTACTTCATCACCCGGTGCCTACTCGCCATTTGCTCCAGTACAGTGGTGCTTTCAGCCTTTGGCCTCCATATTCCTGCCACTCGCGACGATGTTGCTGCGTGTTGTGGTTGCCTAACGTCCACTCGACTAGGTCAAATCAAATTCTTTTAACTGATTTATGGTTGATTAGTGTTTATTGCACACTCATTTGATCATGTAAGGTTGTGGGCTTTTAATTAGGTCAAGTAATTTCCCCTTGTTTATTATTCTTATATCCTAATTAGGTCATCTTATTTCATATTCTTGTTATGCTTGATTTACATGCTTATTATGCTTGAATTATATGGTTGAGAGCCTTGATGTTGGATATAATAAATAGAATTTTGACTTGGTCTTTCAATTGATTGTTTTTATTTATCAATTTCTTTTCATTTTTCATCAATATTCCTCTTTTGTAGTTATAATTAGGTGATTCTTAGTTTTGCACTCATTTTAACCGTCATTTTATCTCATGAAATTATAACTTAAAAATCTCATGTAATGAAATCGTGAAGTATAACCATGGATGGAATGGTTATATCTATGTAAATGTATAGGAATATGTTTCTTAAAAATAATTAAAAAAACACATAATCGAGTAATTCCGAATAATCACCCAAATATTGATTATTCTCTACGCAATGATCCTCTTGATTGGATATCAGATATCGACTTCTAGTGGAGAATGTGCGCAAGCTTGTCGAACGTTGGAATGATTTTCGGTTTACGTTTTTGTGTAATTAATAATGGAGTTTAGGTGAACATCTTCTAAGTGCTAACATCCTCCTACCTTTTAATCCAAAATAATAATGAGAATGAGAATGTCAATGCCCACTTTACTTTATTCTGTCATATGCTTTTGACTTGTTGTTTATGTGGTTAAATAATCATAAAAAGTTGGCACTGTCTTTATATATTTTTGGTTGATATGTAACTATGATCTAAATATATTTCTCTTGTTGAACTTGATTCCACGACAACTATTTTTGTTATTGTAACTAGAACACATAGATTATTTTGAGGAGAAGAGATCAGTTGTTTTGCAAAGACTGCAAAGTAATCCCATGAGTGAGTGTGACAACTCAACATCTCTCGTTAGTCATGGATGTGCAAATAAAAGGGCTTGTAAAGAAAAGGATGGTTCCCAAGATCATTAGAACTAAATGGTAGAATCTTCAATTGAAGCATTCAAGCTTCATGGAGAAGGTTTTATAAGACTTATCTTGGGATTGTAACAAAAATGCAAACGCGATGTGGGAGGTGATAGCCAAAGAGATGCTAGGCGAGACAAAGGGCGGAGTTCCATGTTGAAAGGAGGCTTGCTGGTGGAGTGAAGGGGTGCAAGAGAAGCTTAAAATTAAAAGATCTGCTTTAAAGTTATGTATAAGCATAGAACATAGGAAACGGTCACAAACTACAAAATAGCGAATATGGAAGCAAAGAAGGCTGTAAGTGAAGCTAAGTCAAAATCTTATGAAGTTTTGTACAAAAATCTTGACTTTAAGGAGGGCCAGAAGGATATATTCAGATTGGCCAAAGTAAGAGAAAGAAAGGCTAAATATCTTTCTCAAGTGCGATGCATTAAGGATGAGGAAGGACACATGTTTATTACTCGGAAGGATATAGAGACTAGATGGAAGCAGTATTTTCATAAGCTTTTCATTGGGGAAGGAAATATAGAGATCGCTTTGGGAGATCTAGATAGTAGTATGCAAGCTATAGATGGATATAAAGGAATAGAGGAGGCTTTGAAGTTTATGAAACCTAAGAAAGGTGTATGACCTGGTGGCATTCCTATAGAAGTATGGAGAGTTCTAGGTGAACGCGGTTTGACTTGGCTCGTAAATTTATTAAATGTTATTTGGCAAAGCAAGAAAATGCCCGAAGAATGGAGGAGAATCATCGCGGTACCTCTTTATAAGAATAAATGAGACATTCAAAATTGTTCGAATTGCGGAGGTATTAAGCTGACGAGTCATATTATGACAATTTGAGACCGTTTGATCGAAAGAAGGTTGATGCGAGTTTTCAAAGTAAAAGAAAACCAATTCGGATTCATGCAAGGTCACTCAACTATTGAAGCTATCCACTTGTTGAGAACAATGGAGATTTATAGAGATAAAAAGAACCTCCATGTAATTTTTATTTATTTGGAGAAGACTTATGATTCTGTCCCACGGGAGATATTATGGTCCACATCTTCCCCCTAAGGTGAGCAACACACACATGATGAACTAGTGGCTTGGAAGAGCCCAGCATGACGAGCACAAGTCATTACTCTGCTACGCCTCAGCAGCCATAAGAAGACTATGATCTGAGCTGGGAACTTTCACCCTTAAGTTTTGTTGCAATTTCGACCTGCATCTTCCTGGATCAAACAACACATTTCCACAAAGGAGCTTATGTGCTTTCTTTATAGAAAATCTACCATCCAACTAAAACCAATGGTCCCGACTTGAGGAAGGTGAATCATATCTTCTTTGAGAGTCCACAACGATAGTAAATCCTCCAATCTTTGACTCAAGAGATCGATCGTGAATGGTAGGATGTATGTCGATCCTTTTTTTTTTGAAAAGGGGATGTATGTCGATCCTGAATGGTAGGATGCATGTCCCGCCATCATTTAAGGCATCCGCAACAGGATGTATGCCCAACCATTTAGGATCCTGAATGGTAGGATGTCTGTTCTTCATGATGTATGTTGATCCTGAATGGTAGGATGTATGCCGATCTTGAATGGTAGGATGTATGTTCTTGAATGGTAGGATGTCTGTTTTCCAACCATTTAGGATATGTGTCGATCTTGAATGGTAGGATGTCTTCTGGATATATGTCGATCTAGAATATATAATCTCCAACCCTTCAAGATATATGTCGATCTTGAATGGGTAGGATGTCTTCTGGATATATGTCGTTCTAGAATATATATTCTCCAACCCTTCAAGATATATGTCGATCTTGAATGGTAGGATATATGTTCTCCAACCATTCAGGATGTATGGATGTGTATGTCGATCTTGAATGGTAGGATGGCTGTTCTCCAACCATTCAGGATGTATGTCGATCTTGAATGGAAGGATATATGCCGATCTGAATAGTAGGATGTCCTGAATGGTAGGATGTCTGTTCTCCAACCATTCAGGATGTATGTCGATCCTGAATGGTAGGATGCATGTTCTGAATGGTAGGATGTATGCCCTGCCATCATCCCAGGCATCGAGTCTCTTTATCCGGATAAAAAACACGAGTCTCTTGATCTGGAGAAAAGACACGTACAATGGCCCATCCTTTATCCAATCATTATGCAAAAAATTAAAATCGTGTTCTTTAGAGGTAAGTTCTCCCTCCGATTTATTACTGCGCCGAATCATCGTATCAACATTTTATGACCACCTATCAGAAACAAATGATACCATATAGTTCCATGTTGTGAAATTAAAGGCTGCACATATTTCTGTTCACCACGGCTAGTCTGTTTCAGCTTATACATTGTTGAGCTAGAGCAAGCCTTCTAGATATTTATTATATGGGATATTTACTCCACGAACTATATAAATTTTGTAAATTACCTTCTCGACCTTTGAAACAACATAATCTCCCCTCGATCACGTAAACTTGTTAACTCCTCCATGAATCCTGCGGTTAATCTGTTTGAAGCTCGTGGGGGTTTTGGGGGGTAATTTACGGGGTCGATGTGGGTAATTATGTTGTGCAAAAGGTCGTAGAGGTAATTTAAAAAGTTTATACAGTTCGTTATTGATGTTAATGTTGATTGTTGACCTATAGATATTGGAAATGGATTTAATCCATGTTCTTAAATTTTAAATAACTTACAAATATACACTTAGATGACACATATAGATCATATATGATCCTTATATAGCACATATCGGTCATATCGAACACATCATTGTTAATGTTGATTGGTGATTAATAAATATAGGAATTGGAATCAAAGTAGCTAAGTTAAGCACACTTAAGACACATGTTTTGTTCATGGAAGATACTGAATGGCATCGAGATGAGTCATTTGATCAAAAAATGTAAATAATGATTAATGAGACAGTGTTTCTTTGGTATAAGGATTTATCTATTCACAAAAATAAATGGAAAAAATGTAAATTAATGCACTATTCTTTGGTATAAAGATTACCTAATCATGAGCGGTTTAGAACCAAGAGTTCCGTGGAGGGCAAGGTAGGAAATGTCGATATCACATCGGTCCGACCGGTCGAAAATGGTGTAAAAAGCGATTTTTTCACGAATTAAGATCATCCTAGTTATTGAATAATAAATAACATACAAATATACATTTATATGCAAGAATAAGGTGTATTTAGCACACTAATACACATTATACCACCCAAATCATTGGTTGTTTATGTTGACAACTGAGTTGACTGTTGACTGCTGAGATGTATTCTGGCCATGTGATTTTAAGTTTTAACTTGATCAGCATTAGACTTTTTTTCATCTCTATTGCCAAATAGGAGGAAGTCCACCACTTGAAGAACCGTCATATGCACCCCCAGTAGCATCATACCCTACTAGACGGGAGTCTCGCTGCTCGGTCAACGAGTTTGGGGGAGGGGGGTCAAGGGGGAGCAAGTGTGCTCCCCTGCGAGGGCAACGCCCCCGACCCAAAACAAAATATATAATTCATGATGTATTTTAATACAAGGAGTAGCAAAATAAGTAGTGAAATCCATCTTACAAGTATAATATCATTGATATATAGATATCGACGAGATATCAGTGAAATATCGGCGATATCCGGGAAATTTTATACTGAAACCATTCAATTTCGAGCGATATGGCTTGATATGGCGATATATCGCCGATATCCTGGAAAAGGATATCTATCTGAATATGGGTACCAACATTTCATCGTTACCGATATATCGCGATATTGCCGACTATGGTGAAAACATTAGTATTGTAGGCGTGTGTAAAGCACATGGTCCAATAAATCCAGAACACCTATACGCATCAAGGCGGTAGCCGCGGTACCACCTAAAGCCCGCGAGGCATTCACCCCATAGAATACGATTGAGGTGCGTGTCTCGAGGCTAATTCTACCTTGCCTTGAGACTTGAGACATATGCCTCGAGCACTCGAGGCATGATTTTTCATACCATGCTCTCATGGATTAGAGAGATGGAAAAGACCGCCATTATGTTAAACGATAATGTCATTTTTGACTTAACATCCAGATCATGGTAGGATTTCTTTTCCAAACCAGCTACATGTGTTAGTCCCGCTATGCGAAATTAAATTCGTTAAGAGAAAAAATTGGCATGGAAATGGGATCATACTCTTCCAAATCGAAATGATCTGAGAGTTAAAATCTTAGCATCCATAAAGTTGCATTGCAAGGTTTAGCTCCTCAATTCGTTAGGAACAGGGCTCACAGCTTGGTTTCTGGCTTTAACATAGGCCTAAGATGAGAATCTTGCTCAGGCCTAATGCCATTATGATTTACCAGTTGGGAGAGCCTGTAGGTCACGAGTCACCGTGGAATTCTAATCAAGCTTATGAGTAGGCATTCATTCTTCAATACTTGGTGATTCGTTTTTTTCGAAGTCATACTTGGTGATTAGTTTATCACACATATATATCATGTTTTCAAAATCTATTAAGAATTATATAGCTGGCCTCTAATCTTTAGCATTCCCTGGCTTTTAAAATGACACTTGATGATTCCTTCAGAAGATCTACATCGTACTGACGAGCAACTAGACATATTGAGGTATGTTATGCCAACCTCTCAGTGTATACAGGTCTGCATATTGACAGAATACCACAAACAAGAAATAGATATGCAGGGAATATACAGGGAAGCACTCAGCCTAAAAAAGGCTCGTTCTAGTTGGAGATGTATGGGTGGCATATAAGTCGGTGTACTTGGTAATTTTACATCATATAACGTTACAAGATTGTGAGTTTCTGTGACTACATTTTGCTGGTGCACTTGTCCTACTGAGCAGCTCGGATGCTGTTATGTTGAACTATGCCCATTTAGGGCTTTCAAGAATTTTTCCATGTTATAAATTTTTTATGTCATAATTGCTAGACACAGAAACCTGCCTTCCTCAGGCAATGATTAGGGTTGTATGGTCTATCTTATATATTTTATCTCTTCTGTAATCTGTTGCTATGAAATTTATTGCAGAGAAAACTAGAGAAAGAGTCAGCATTATATGGTGGAGCATTGCCCGAAGAAGGTTCTCATCAGGTTGAGACAGGATGCGAAAATGATATGGAAGGACTTGAGGATGATGAGCTTGATAAAACCGCATCGATATCAGGTATCTGCTTCATCCACACTCAGCACTGCTTTCACAATCTAGTTAGTGTCTGAATGATAATAACTACTTTAGTACCATTGTTGGTGAATGCTTTGTCATGTGGGTTGCTCTCTTTTAAGTTCATGTAGGAGTAGGATGCTTTCTCATAAAGTATATCGACCTGATGCCTTCTCCCATGATGGCTGGTCTATTGCTTCGCCTTCTTCTAACAATAGTATCGCTCACATTGTTTTTTTGTCTATTTTATCATTTGTAATATAGTGCTAGATAGCTAGAAACTTGAGTTGAATTCATTGACATGATCCTACTTGGTGTGGGGGGTTATCGCTGTTTATGTTTATGATTTGCTGTTTGATGTTCAGCACTCTTCTGGTTGAAGTACCACTCTTTTTAGTTCTGCCAAAGTCCAGCAGTTGTATATTTAAGTTGTTTTCTGTGTTGATAGGAAATTTTTTTTCCTGAAAATCTTTTTCTGTTTTGAAGGAACTAAAACATACCAGAGTGGTGACTTGATGATAACCGTGACGACAAGTGAGCTGTCCCGTGAAGACGACGAAAAACCTGCTCGAAGCTTTCTCTCATCTAGCACGACTGCTACAAAGAAGCAGAACTTGTGCGTCAAGACGAAACCCATGAAGGAGATTGGCAAACAGAGAGCACATCGAAAACCTAAAAAGCATGGGTCACATAAGAAGGTGAAGAATGGTAAGCATAGGTGATACTAATATTACTCAGACTGCCCTTTTATATGTATTAATTTCTTTCCTGGTATGAATATGCTCTATGGTTTGGAGTTCTTTAGAAGATAACTGAAGTAAGTTCGCTATATTTAATTCAAATGCAACCTTCTCTATGCTTCTGATGTCAAATGTTGGTGATGATCTGAGTGTTGCTGCATCGAAATATCTACAGTAAGTTCTTGACAAGAAAAATCCGCGACTAGATCGTCGTCAAGGGCATGAGCATGTGGATACTAGGGGTGTTCATGGTATCCGATCGGATAGATTATCTGAATCCGATCCGGCTGATTTTGACCCGGGTTTCTGGGTACCCATTCGGACGCCCCGATTAGGGTTATCCATTCCATGTGACCCAATGCCCCATGGCCCCCCTTTTGGATTTGGTGGGAAGCTAACGGATTGATCTGGTTCCTCCCATGGACACCTCATCTCCCTCACTCACTTAAATCCATGATGCCAGTTGCGTCGACTCCCTAGTCCCAATGAGGTGTTCTCTTTCCGTCGATGCGTTGAACTTCACTGCATCCATGCCATGAATCCATGCTCTGAACTCCACTTATATATGCATGTATGAGTGTATGAAAGCACGTATGATACGAGTATATGATTTATATATCTGTACCGTGAATCAATGCTCTGAACTTCACCAATACCGGCGATAGTATGATGTTCTCCTTGCATGCCTTGATTTTATTGTGATTTTATTTTAATAGTTGGAATCGGAATGAAGTTGTTGGAATCACAACAAAATGTCACTCGTAACCTCACTATGGTCTCTCTCCATGCACAGGCATGTTTGTGTATACGTATACGTGTATGTACATGTATGTGTACGTGTGTATTAGAAGGCTAATGGAAGCAGGAGCAGAACCGGGAATTATGGACCAAGTATATGGCTATCATGTATGTTTAAAATTGAAAAGATTACTGTATTTTCAAATGATATCTTTTAAATAGAATTAATAATTTTAAAATAATTTTTTCAAGTTTGATAAACTTGAACTTTGAATCTATTGTTAAGGCTAAAACTTTCAAATAGATTATTCTTTTCGATGGTGTTTTTTAAATTTTGATAAATCTAGTAATTTAAGTCATTCTAAATCTGTCTCAAAAGACTAAATTATCAAGTGAAATTTTGAAACAAAAAAAACATGGCTTAAACGGAAACAACAAAATTTATTTTATTTACAAGGAGTGCTAGAAACAATGGGAGAGAAATTGAGCTAAAATGCAATTCTATGTTAAATTATACTTAGAATTTTAATACTTTGAAAATGATTAGATAAAATGTATAAAAGAAACTAAAATAGGGGAAGATAATATTTGAACCTTGGTCTCATGAATAATAATCGTGCTACTCTATCACTTGACTATTAAATGAATTTACAATCGGTTACCTTACGACAATGCATTTTATACATTTAAGGAGTATCATATTAAAAACTTTTGGCATTGCATAAATGAAATATAATAATCAAGGAGGGACCATAGCCTCAAATCGTATAGACTAGTTCCACCCCTTAGTAGAAGTAAAAGGACTTGCGTGGACTCCACATGATCATCATCAAGTGGTATATATAAGACAATAATCGTTTGAGAAGAAACCTTAATAATTCTCTTAATTTCACTACCAGACGACTGGATCATCCCTTGATAAAATATCCTATTTCTTATAGTTATTTTAATCCTTTTTTTATGAATTTTGGTGCAATATGTGAAGTGTGATAATGGCATCTAATCTATAAAAACACGAAGATGAAAAGTGTAGAGCCCCACGTTATGGGATTCCCTCTCTTTTCCCTCCATATCTTTTCCACTTTTTTTTGGAAAAAAAATCCTTTTCTCAAGCTTTAGCTTTAGCATAAAAATACAAACTTTTCTGTACGAACCTTTTTAAAATAAAACACACAAAAAGGAGAGAGAAATCATCATCGTTTACATTTAAAAAAAGTTAAAACATGTTTATGCTTTGATTAACTTAAGGCTGCGTATGCAAATCAATCTCAAAGAATCTCTTCTTGATTAAAATAGAATAAATTACAGAAAATCTCAATTATGCATCCAAGCGAATTTGAAATGTAATAATACGATACATGATCTATAAAAGTTGTTTCAATTTGATGTCCAGCTATTTGATTTAAGATTAGAACGATAAAATGATCAACTTAATTCATTCAGTCCCATGTTACATTGAAATAAACGAATATTGAAAAAACATGTATCAAACTGTTACTTTCAAAGTTCGAATAGGTATTCAAAAATAATTTATCAATAAGGGATCCAAATCAATGTCATCTTTTTCTTATACTTCAGGAATCCTTTTGGTAAACTTAGGTACTGTTCGTTTGAAGAATAAGCACTATAATAAGGGTTAATTCCCTTTCAACATGGTTCCTAAGAGTATGGTTATTCTCATCCACATCCCATTATTTCACCTTATTCCTATCTTTATTCCACCTTAGTTCTTACTTTTATTCCACCTTATTTTCCTTATTCTTATCTTTTCAGCCACGCAGAGAATAGACCCTTATTCTTCTTATTCCTCATCCTTATTCATGCTTATTCCTGAACCGAACGCTCCTTTAGGGATTTCAATTTGGGTATACTCATTGGGTACCCGACCAGAACCCGTCCTATTTAACGACCCGAAATTCGCCCCATTTATTTTTGGACGGGGTTGGATTTGCTACCCATGAGGGTATGGATATGGGTTTGGGATTACCTTGTGGGTACCCGAACTCAAACTTGCCCTAAACTCGAATAAAATAAATAAATATATAGATAGATAGAAAGATATGTGTGTTGCATTTTAGTCAAACTCATCAGATCCACCTAATATATATCATGTATCGATCTACATATATACAAATCCAACTCGATTTTCTCCTTTCCTTCCATTTGTTCTGACTATCTTTTTGTATCTTCAATAAATAAAAAATTATCAAACCAAAGAGTTAAATATTTAATATATGTATATATCTTTAATATTTCCTACACATTGCACATATTTGTGTACCACCATATTACATAATCTCCATATGTTTAATCTACGTATGAAAATCTTATGTACATTTATAAATAGCTTAAAATTTTATTGTATTGAATATGCAAGTACCCATTGCGTACGCGGGTATTCGTCGGGTATATGAGTACCCGCTAGAAATTACTTGTTTAATAAATAAACTGGTATGAATAGTGATTTTATAAATGGGTACGAATTTAGGAATATTGATGCATGCCCCAAATCCGACCCGTTGGGTAAAATGAGATTTGGTGAAGGTATACCTTTAATAGAAGTCTTTGATGGGGCTGCCCCTTGCAGACAGCCAACATGGCTGCCCCGTCCCATTTTTTCCGTATTTTTTTTAATTTTTTTGAAAAATTTCATCATGTATATTCATCTATATATCCTTCTACGGCCTCCATCCAGATATGGTCGATTTAAAAAATACTGCGATCGTTAAAAAATGACTGCCTGGATGGAGGCTGTACGAGTCTCTGTATCTGACGAAATTCGAATGACATATATGAGGGATATAGGGATGAATATACATTGTGATATTTTTCCAAAATTATAAGAAAAATTGCGAAAAAAATAAGACGGGGCAGCCATGTTGGCTGCCCGCAAAGGGGCATTCACTTATACATGTTAGATACATGATAAAAAAGTAAATTACCAGAAAAAGACACCAACTATATGTTAATTCCCAATTAAAGGTGTCATTTTTCAGACGTAATAAGTAAAGACCTCAACTTTCGAATTTAGGGTTTAACACCGACATATAAAGATCATGGAAGCTTATAGAAGATTGTTTTGAAATAGGAAATAAAATCAAACCCTTCTTTGGTATACTTAGAAACTGAGGCCTCTAATTATAAATCAACACATAGTTGTGACTCTTTTTTATAATTTATCTTTAAAAAATCTAGTAATTTACTCTCTTTCTTGTACACGAAGCCCATCAATCGCTTTCACTCAACGAATGGGCCCCATGGTGCAAAATAGGGTTATGCAGACCTAAGCAATTGTAAGCTGTCCACGTCAGCATACATGTGGGAGAATATATTAATTTACTTATTCCAGACATAACTATAATGATTGTCGCGTATATTTTTCCTCTCGTGGAAACAAAGATATAATAAATAATGTAATCACGATGAGATAAGTAATCACGATGAGATAATAAATAATGTTACCTCATATTTTTTTCTCAAGGATAGCTCTTATACCATTATTTCTTAGGATTTCTAATCCATAATTAAACTATAATACAACTATTTAAAAAAAACATGAAAATGTCGCATATTATCACGAATTCAACCATATCAGATGTCACTTCACAAGATATCAAATGCTCCCGGAGACCGAACATATTTGTATCCATATACATATTCGTATATTATCTGTAGGATAATCTGTATGTATATGTCGGTTAGGTATTCGCATCGGGATCGGAATTATTAGTCTTTACATTTATATATACATATTTAAAGATATGGTTTTTGAGTTTTTTTTCAATCCGTTTCCATATCCATATACTAATTTTAAGTATTTTAAGCGAGGGTAAAATAATACCAGAGGTGCTATTTTTTCCTTTATTTTTATTTTGTTATGACCTAGCTTAATTGAAAAAGAGATATCTGGGACGCGGTGGGTGAGGTTTGTGCATTAAGCAGTAGAATAATAAAATCGAACTTGGATTGAAAACTGGTCTCGACAACTTGTTGATTTCAGATCAAGACGAATCCAGTCGCCAACCATACAAAATATTTAAGCATGAGTTTATCAAGCAGCGGGAGCATTTTATTCGATATAAAATGAATTTTACACGAGAAAAAAGTGATGAAAAGGATATTAGAAAGACAAAAGGCATTGGGGAATGCATCTGCATAAAATTACAAAGGAACATGATGTGTAAGGTATTGGGAGTGCACATCAAAAAACACATGCCCCATTTTTTGTTTTTTTTAAATAAAATTACTCCCGTTTTTTTATTTATTTTTGTAGAGATCATGTTATTCTTTATTTTTATTAGGAAAAAACATCAATATCATTTCGTAAATATCCGGGACAGGCAAGCTTCTGTAAGCTTCTGCGACCCTTCTATAGGTATTTTAAACCCTAAAATTCAAAGTTTATTATTCGTATTGCTTCGCTCTTATATATTGGTACTCTGGTTAGAAATGGATGAATAGACGAGGCTTTTTTTGTAATTTGACCTTTATTTAATCATCATATAAACAAAGTATCAAAGCTTTTTTTTAGCAAGAACTATATTCTGTAGTACCCAACACTGTGTAATTGTTTATTCGAGATATTATGCATTTTTCTTAATGCTTTTTTAGATTGTTATCCGTAAGAAGGTTTAATATTACATAAATGCACCTAGAATCTAGTTAATGACACGGTTACCTATATTAATATTGATTTATTTGCATACATACCCTTGCTTTTTCTTATTACTTCGATCCTTATCCTATCCATTTAAATCACAGAAATCCGACCGACGCGTTAATTAGATGGATTTGTATTTATAAACAAATCCAATAATATTATCATACGTCCTGAACATGTCCTCTAAAGTCCTGAACAAATCCAGTAAATTGATGAATAGACGGGAAATAAACATTGAAATTAAAAACACGGAGGAGGAGATTAAGAACTTAGAGAATTGATAATAGCCAGAGATGTATTGGTTAATCAAAAAATTGAGGAGCAATATCTGAAGCTTGTTAAGAGATGATGGATACATGATCTGGCAACAAAGAGCTAAGACCAGTTACATCAAGGAAGGAAACGAAAATACGAAGTTCCTTGAAGTCATTGCTTCGGCAAAAGCCTTAAGTGTGTTAAAAAATAACAAAGGAGATCTTGTGTATGATATTGCTCAATTGAGTGAGGTGATTGTGGATTTTTACACAAGGTTGTTCGAGGACTCTAGGAAGGATGATAAGATATGTTCTATCCCTTCATCCCTAACCAAGAAGCTTGAGGACCCATCCATCTTCACTAAACCTTTTACACTTTCAGAGATCGAAAACACGACCTCCAATTTTAAAAATAACAATGCTCCAGGATCGGATGGATTTACTATTGAATTTTTTTAAAAAAATGTTGGCCTATCCTCAAGCCTGACTTTATGGCTCTTGTCGCGGATCTCCATACTGATGATTTTATGGGTAAAAACTTTCGCCACCTTAACAACACTATTTTCTCATTAATTTTCAAAAAAGGGGATCCCTTTGAAATTGAGAATTATAGACCGATTAGTTTGATCAATCTACCAATATGCATCATTTCAAAAGCGATTGCCAATGGGTGATGAATCTTGTATTCATCATGCTAAAATTGGTCATTTAGGCTCTGTCCCCCATCATCCTCTTGTAATTAATCATTAATAGAGCATTATTAGCCATCATGCATGTGTAAATAATATCCGCATTTCATCATGCATAAATTGCATTTAAAATCCCCAGTGTAAATTAGCCCCAAAAGCCGCTAACTTCTCATATTTTTAATTAATTCATCCTAACTCCGATTGACCCAAAACCAACCTCCATTGTGTAGATATTACTAACCTTATTAAATAAAAAATACAAAAAAATTATTAACCTAATAAGTGTCAAATAATCCCAAAATCAAATTTCATATCTGACGGACTAAAATGAGCATATCTCCCACATACAGTGTCCGATTTTGGTCTACTTACTTTTAAGGTACTCCATTTTCAAATACCTTCAAAACAAGACCAATTTCGTAAAATTCGGAGCTCATATGTGAAAGTTGGGTTTTGGGCCTCTTTTGCGCATTTTAACTTTTTGCCAATTTTGACCTGAGTTTTTATGTGCATAATTAACCCTTTTAATTTTATTTCTTTTTTATTTGTGTTCTTTGATGAAAGTTTTATTAAGCGACATGAAAATCCAAATCCAGATCAAAACTGAAATCAAAGAAACTGACCAAGTCCAAGTGTTCGTTGTCGGTCTGTACAAAAATTGAACATTTCTTACTTGTATTTTATTTTCCTATTTTCTTATCCATTAAAAATCCAAAAAAATTATATTAGTGTGTAATTAATTTTCTTGTATTTTATCGTATTTTTTCTCTAATTTTTATTTCCTTTAAAACCACCAAAAAATTACAAAAAAACCAAAAATTCGGTTTTCTATACAAATGGAGAGCCACCAAAAATACCACTTCTCACAGATGACCTCTTTTGCTCCCGGGCCCTTCAAGTTGTAGATCTCGACAATACAAACAACTTTCGTGAAGAAAATTTTTCGATTCGAGGTCTCCTGCTACTTCTTTTCTATTTTTCTTTGTCTTAAATTTTGAATTTTTTTTGGGGGCGCCACGTGGCAGCCCCTAGGCGTGCCACGTGGCACCCCCACTTGCCCTCTCTCTCCAGCCACCCGGGTCACGTGCCCAGCACGTGACCCCCACCTTCTTCCACCTTCGACCGTTTCAACCCCCTCCCCTTCCCCAACGTGACCCCCACCTTCTTCCACCTTCGACCGTTTCAACCCCCTCCCCTTCCCCCCTACCGTTTCTCCTCCACCCACCCGCCATGCACGGCCTTTACTTCCCGAGTAACGCCTGCGCCTCCGTCCCTAGAAGAATTTCTTACAGGACTTGGACTCGGACTAAAAATAGGGAAATTTGTTGTTGGTGGCATTTGTTTGTCTGACTTAGACTAAGACTCTCCATTATATCCGGGTGGTGTGGGTGGGACTTGTTCTTTCTCCTCCTGTCTTCCTTTGTCAATTCCCTCAGGGTTGTGTGAATTGGTGGACACTGGGGCTATGTCTTCGTATTCCTTCGCTCGATCAGGCATGGTTACGGTCCTTCCGCTCCTAAGAGAGATATGATAAGAGTTATTATTCGAGAAGGGCTCAAGTTCAGGTACGGAATAGTTAGAGATTAATACCTGATTGTGTCCAAGGCTATTTGGGTTAGCCTGGACTTCTTGGGCTGGAATCACGGTCTGGGGTGCAGTCACCTCATCTCTCCAACGAGAGAGTCGCTGGAGCTCTGGAGAGATAGCAGAAGAGGAGGACCCTTGGCCCTACCTTGCCTGAGGTCGCTGATACTGGCCTTGTTGGCTTTGGCGTTGGTTCTGCTGTGGCTGAGGTTGCGGGTTCTGATATCCCGTGCGATATTGCTGCCTCTGTTGCAGTTGAGGCTGGTAGGTGGGCTGGGTTTGCGGTGGACGAGGGTTTGGAGTAGAGTTTTGGCCTGAGCGATTGACCGGTTCAAATTATACCAGACTCCGTTTATCTCCATGACCTGTGGAGGTTCCTCAAAATCAGTCTGAGCAGAGGTTTCATCAGTTTGAGAGGACAAGACTTGGTCTCCACCCCAATGGCTCTGTTGCCCTACCCCTTGACCTTGAATGTAGTGAATTTGGTGTATGGGTGCGGGGGGGGGGGGGGGGGGGGGGTGCAATCTTTGATACCCTGTCAGCCAATTCCTCCATTTGTTTCGGCAATTTAGCTAATTTCTCCATATCAGATGATTTATGGATCTCATCCACCTTTTTATAAATCTGCTCAACCATAGTTAGCTTATCAGCTATTATTCCCATGTCAGCATTGTGGTCGGTTGTCAGATTATTCACCATCTTTTTGGAGCCGGCTATGTAAGCCCGGCTAGTGGTTTGTGCACGGCTAGATTCAGCAAGTCTTTCGAATTCCTTGTAGACGGTGTCCTTGTGGCGCCCCATGTAGCTTCCTCCGCAAGATGCACTAACCAACCCTTGAGTCTCAGGGTTCATCCCGCTTACAAGACTTTGGACCAACATCATTTTACTTATCCCGTGTCCTGGGCATTTTTATACTAAGTCTGTGAATCTTTCCCAGGTTTCATGAAAT
Organism: Ottelia alismoides; assembly: GCA_037367405.1. Taxonomy (NCBI): domain Eukaryota; kingdom Viridiplantae; phylum Streptophyta; class Magnoliopsida; order Alismatales; family Hydrocharitaceae; genus Ottelia; species Ottelia alismoides. Next base: position 1,063,510 of record JAZKJV010001355.1, on the reverse strand, counting down.
GGTTCATTCGGGTGTTGGGTGAAACTCGTGATCTTGATCCTCATTTGATTAATTCTACTAACTGGGTAGAATTTCTTTAAAAACAAAGTCTTGAATGTGGTCCATAGATTTTTCAGCCAGTAAGCCGCCTTATCAGTAAAGGCGAAGGGGACAGCTCTCAACCTTATGTAGTCATGGCTAACCCTAGGGTGGCAGAGGTTAGCACAGACTAACTCGAAGTCGCGGAGGAATATATATGGTTCTTCATGATTATTTCCTCCGAATTTTGGCAACAGTGCAAGGAAATGTGGTTTGTGTTCGAACGCATCCTCAGGGGGGACAGGTCTCAACCAATTATAGTCTTCATCTAATTCCGGGATATACGTGTCTTCCATAGCATCCTCGCCTTGTTGTATTATTGCCAACTGCGTCTTAAGTAGGTCATTGGTTTGTTCAGCAGCCGTTATCCTAGCCAAGAGTGCCCGAATGGGGTCATTGTCGTTCTCATCGTCAGCAGGGTTCTTCTTTGGAGGCATTGTGATTCACCTTCAGAAAGGAAGAGTTCAGTGTTAAGTGTCGGAATTGAATGCGGTTTTTGCTAAGGATAAGAGATTCCTTAGCGAAGGAGTGAAAAGAACAAGATGCTAAGATAAGGAGGATGGAGAGAGTCCTTATGAAGAAGCAGACACAAAGCAAACACAAGCCAATTTTCAGGTTCACCACTCAACACAGATGAAGGCACGTCGGGGTTCGGCTGCTTTATCTTTTCAATTTTAATTTAATGACAAGACAATCTTGCAAATTAAGCGGAGCTGTTAGGTGCCGAAATATTTCATAAAGACTTTCCCGAGTTCATACAACTAGTTGCACCCAATTTCAGCCAGTATAGGTGTAAGTACGGACCGTTTAAACGGCTACCCGTGTTACTTGAGGACGGTGCCTTCTGCGGTGTCCTCTAAACCACCTACTCTGCTAAGGGAAGTCGGACCGTAAATGGCTACCCGAGACCCTCACTGAAAAGTAGCTAATCGTTTTTAAAATCAGTAGTCTGAATGAAGTATTTCGGTTTTTGGCTCTACCCTAAGGTGTGCGATCTTGTCCTTAAACAAACAATGAGTGGGTTTCTCTCCACCAAACAAGAGTTAATTTTAGGTCAGTTTATTTGCAGTCACCTTGATTAGCAGTCCCAATTTTAGATTAAGGTGATCGCTGTAGTTTATGTGAGCACAAAAATTCACGCCTAACGAGCAGTCCCAATTCCGTTAATTCCTAAGTTGTAAAACTTGAGGAGGGAGAATCGAAAAAGCCAATGCAAGCGTAAATCAATGATGCATGCTTAAGAGAAGGACTTACAGTGAATCCTCGCGTTCTTCATGCGGGATGCAATACAAGGAATTTTAAATTTACACTAAATGATATGCACAGATGAAAAACGCCTTAAACAGATAGTTCTATTAGCGGGAAGAATTGATTTAAAATTTGGCTAATGTTGAACGATCTATAGTGCGTTTAATTAGTGAAAAAGTGTGGCCTAAAGATTACGAGCACAATCAATAATAAACAAGCAAGCGTATATGTGCCTAAGTCCTACGCCACTTAAGTCGGGTCCCAACCACACAGAAGGGGTTGAAACAGACCCGACACACCACAGGAATGTTTAGTCTTAATTATTACAAGGGTTCAAAGAGAGGGACCCTGAGAATATTGCAGAAATTAAACTTATGCTAAGCTCTCTCTCACAAAATTAAAATTCGGTCTTCATAGCAGATCCTTGAATTAATATCGAAATCCAGCTCCCAGAAGTCCGCGAAGAGAGAATTTGCGGTTAGTAGCAGAAGTAAGAGAGAAATGCAAAATAAATGCAGGAAAAAAATGGCACAAAAATTAATTTCCACAAAAATCAATTACCAAAATGATTTAAAACCCTAAAAATTCGCCATTCCCCGGCAACGGCACCATTTGATGAAGCAAAATCCACCTCTTTAATAGTCGATAATTGTAGTATAGGAGGCGGATTTCGGTCGTCAAAATACCACAAGCTTTGAATGTTGTGGAGTATTTTTACTTGGTAAGTGTACCAAGGTCGAACACAGGGAACGGAGATTTTTAGTTGCGTGGTTTTTAAATCAAATTAAATAATTAATAAATGCTCGATTAATTTATGCGTTGAGAAAATGTACAATGCAATGAGATGCAAAAGCAAAGAAATATACAGAATTTATGCTCCGGATCTGTGATTTTTCACGATTTAAATCATCAATTAATAAAGTCAATTAATCCTCAAATATTATCACAGGTTGAATAATATTAACACCCAGAAAGATCTACCAACTCCAAGTTGCAGGTAAAGATATTAATCGATGAATATTCCTGTCAAAAATTTCATGTAAAAAAATGCTCTCAAAATTAGTCATCGATCAGCTAAATAGAAAGTTAAATAATTGATCCTCGATTTAACCCCTGTAAAGACTTAAATTATTGAGAATAATCAGCAATGATCACAATGGGTCAATCAAATTGAAATCCTCGACCGAACTCCTGCAACAGATTTATCGTTAATTTTTCAAGCATCAATATGTCAAAAATTAACCTGCAAAAGTCAATGATGATCTTCAAATAATAATTGATAACAAACACCCTCAGATCTGATCACAAACTATGCTAAGTGATAGAGCACGGAATTAGCTTGAAACGACATATTATATGATAAAATTGGAGTTCGTATGAAAACGATATGCTCAATTGAAATTTCAGGGACTAAAATGTAAATAAAATAAAGTTTTCTTTGCAAAGAGGTCCCTAGGAGGGACTTATCTGTAATTTCACAAAGTCGCAGGGCACTTTTGTAATTTACCCCAGGCGGGGGTATTTCCGTAAATCCTGGAACTTTTGGGGGCGTCGATGCAATTTTCCCACCGCGCACGTGCGCTGCACGTGCGCTGCAGGTTCGGATGACGGAGCAGGAGGCTCGGGGTCCCGAGCCTGTGGTTCGGCCCGGGGCTGAGGTTCGGGCTCCGAACCGGAGGCTTGGCGGAGGGCGAGGTTCGGAATGCCCGAGCCTCAAGGCTCGGGCCTAGGCTCGGGACGGGGGCACGTGGCGGGCTTGGAGCCGTTCTGATCCGACGGCGCCTGGGCGTCGTGATGGAGCGATCGGGGCGGCGCAGGGAGTGGCGCCTCCACGCTGGCGCGGAGGGCGAGGTAGAGGGCGCGGAGGCTGGCTGAGGCGGCGTTCACGCGGAGGCGGGCGCGGAGGTCGATGCGCGGTCGGCTGGGCGGTTGGCGGACCCGGCGAGGCAGCGGTTGTTGTCGATGCAGGCGCCCGGCCGACAACCCCGCGCGAGGGTGACAAAGTGCGGAGCTGAGGTGGTGCTCACAGACCACGCAAGGCGGTGGCGGTGAGGCGTGGAAGGCGCGGTTGGCGGAGCGGCCGATGGACTTATGGTGGTACGGCCGGTGGACGCGAAGTGCAAGGGCGGCAGCTCGGGGACCTCGCGGTGGAGAGGCGAGGCGGTGACGGAGGTTTTCCTGCAAGCGTTAGAGAAACACAGGGGGGGGTGTCGAGTTCGCCTGGAGGGGGAGGAAAAAGGAGAGCACCGGCCTGTGCAAGGCCGGCGACGATCGAAGGGGGAAGCGGTGGAGGACAAGGGGCAGTCTATCATGCACTGTACCCTTGGATCACGCCGGAGAGAGTCGCCGCGACGGTCGTCTCTTGCTGTCACCAAGGAAGACGGAGGTTTGCAGTTCTCCAGGAATGGCGGATGCCTTCTGGGGATGGCGAGGCTGGATTTTATAGGGAATTTATCAAAGACTTTTCAAAAATTGCCCGACCGTTAACAGACCTTCTTGGGAAAGACACTGAATTCCTGGTAGATCATAAGTGTCTAGAAGCCTTCAAATTACTCAAGAAAAGGATCATTGAGACACCCGTCCTACAAGCTCCCGACTGGTCTCTTCCCTTCGAGATCATGACAGACGCATCTGATTTCGCTGTAGGGGTTGTATTAGGACAACGAAAAGATGGAATCTCGTATGCTATTCATTACGCAAGCAAAGTTTTAGATCCTGCTCAGAAAAATTACACTGTGTCCGAAAAAGAAATGCTAGCTGTGGTTTTTGCCTTGGAAAATTTTCGATCAATACTTCTAGGATCTAAGGTGACAGTTTAAACAGACCATTCTGCCATTCGCTATTTAATGGCCAAAAAGGATGCAAAAGCACGACTTCTGAGATGGATTCTACTGCTTCAAGAATTTGATTTGGAGATTAAGGACAAACCTGGCGTTAAGAATGTCGTGGCTGATCATTTATCACGGATTGAACATAACAAAATTCCGGAATCTGAATCCATCCGTGAAACCTTCCCAGACGAGTCAATTTCTGCTATTGACTCACTCCCTTGGTATGCAGACACGGTGAATTATCTCGTCACCAATGAAGTTCCTCAAGGTTGGCCCAGAAACAAAATCGATCGACTCATATCTGAAGCGAGACACTATCATTGGGAAGACCCTTTCCTTTTCTTTGAAGGACCGGATTGCATATGGCGAAGATGTATTCCTCAAGAGGAATATCAAAGTATCCTCAATCTATGCCACACCTTGGAGGCGGGAGGACATCACTCTGGGAAGAGGACCGCTGATAAGATATTGCAATGTGGATTTTACTGGCCGACCTTGTTTAAGGATGCTTACAATTTTGTAAGGTCGTGCCCCGTCTGTCAGAGAATGGGAGGAACCATTGGTTCCAAAGATGCCATGCCTATGCAACCAGTGATCATCTGTGACGTATTCGATGCATGGGCATTGACTTTATGGGCCCATTCCCTAATAGTCAAGGATTTCAATATATTCTTCTCGCGGTAGATTATTTATCTAGATGGGTGGAGGCTATCCCTACTCGAGCTACAGATAGCAAAACTGTTTGCAAGTTTTTGAAAGATCATATTATTTTGAGGTTTGGAATTCCAAAAGTTTTAATATACGATGGGGGAAGCCACTTCGTCAACCGGGACGTGAAGAAGTTGACTAAGGAATACGGCATCGAGCACCGTGTCGCTACTCCTTACCACCCACAATCCAATGGCATGGCCGAGGTGTCAAACAGGGAGGTTAAAGGAATTTTACAGAAGCTTGTTTGCCCTGACAGGAAGAACTGATCCCAACTCCTGGACCAAGTTCTGTGGGCTTACCGGACGGCTTTATAAGACCCCATTGGGCACCTCCCCGTTTAGAATGGTATATGGAAAACCATGCCATTTGCCCGCAGAACTCGTGTATAAATCAGAATGGGCAATCAAAAAGATTAATTGGAACTGTCACCAAGGAAAGAAGAATCGAGAGATGAATTTGAATGAACTGTCTGAAATCCGAAATCATGCTTATGAAAACAGCACCATCTACAAAGACAAAGTAAAGAGATGGCATGACAAGAACATTCGAACAAAGACCTTTGTCCCAGGGCAGAAAGTTTGGCTATTTAATGCAAAGTTGAAAATTTTCCAAGGGAAATTGAAATCAAAATGGACGGGACCCTTCATTGTAAGAGAGGTACACAATAATGGGAGTGTTGAGATCTCAGAGACCGCAGACAGCACGCAAACATCTATGGTTAACGGTCAGCTGCTTAAACATTTTGTCGAATCCAATGAGTAATTAGTACAAGTTGAACAGATCTCCTTCACTCAAGGCATAGATTTTGACGAAAAATTTGATCTGCCCAGATAGCATACCTCTCTGGAACCTACACTCTCTTGTACATCCGAAATTCTTCACGGTTCCCCATCTGTAATTATCCGATTATACTTAGGCTGACCTGAACCTAAGTATAGGGGGACCGCTATCATTGTTTATACATCTCTTTTCTTCTTGTGTTTTTAATCTTTCTATATTTAGTACGAGCTATGTCAACATTTCACTTTGTGCCATGAGGACATAGCACTAGCTAAGTATAGGGGGGGTGTTTGTATCTATTTTATCTACTTTATCCATAGCTCGTACTTTATTCGTTTTTATCTAACATCGGGGTTGGGTAAAGTAGTGTGTATATTATATGCTTTTTCAGAAAAAAACAAAAAAAACAAAAAAAACAAAAAAGCTAATAAAAACAAAAAAATCCTTTTTGCATTAAAAAAATCATCACTCATGGTCTTGCATTTCATCAAGCATTTCATGCATTCCTTGGTCGATATATTCCTGACACATTCATCATCACTCAAGGCTTGAGGATTTTTTAGACACTTGATTTCTGAGATCTTGAGATTCTGAGTTAGCCTGCCTTAGTCATTAGGGTTTTGAACTTAATAATCCACACTTCCCTAGTTGAAAGATTTGAGCGCTATATTGCACTCTTCATCTCTACCTTCAAAAAGAATATGATCAGCACAATCACTCCCACAACTGCATGATTGATGAGATGAGTTGAGATATCACTTGAGGAACTAGGACTAGAGATTTGAGTTTAGATCCGATCTGATGATATTCGAGGATGGGATAAAGCTAATGAGGTCTTCAGAAAACCTGAGTGTCAGCAAAAACCTAGCCAGTATGTGAACAAGTTCATATGCTATCTTTTTGATATTGACCTAAGTGCCAGGGTGTGTTGAAATTAATGAAAATTGTTGATCAGTGTGCGCCAATTTTTGGTAAAAGCAGTGGAGCTAGCCAACAAAAGAAAAGAAAAAGAAAAGTCAAGAAAAGCTCTATCATCCAAAGATAAATTCTAAATGAGCTTCCACCAATGGCGAGCGCTCCCAAACATTTTCAAAGTGTCCACTTGGACCAAGCGCTAATTAGGACCAAGGAGTCGGGCTGACACCATAAAAAGGCTCTGCATCGTAAGCGATACAAGTCTGGGTGTCGAAGGTATCTTAGATACTCAAAAGAGACACACCTCAGTGTACTCCCAGAAAAAAAAGTGCAGACGACTCCAAATTCTCTTGACGGACACATTGATCAACAAAATAAAATATACTGGTGTTGAGTATTAAGGCACTCGAGAGGCACCTTGTTCCAATGAAAGGGAGAGAAAATCATACACAATCCTATGCCCTCCATCAACTGGCCGTCCATCTACACTTCCAAGTCTGACAAACTAATGAGACGGTTGACTGAAGCAAGAATAGACTTATTCCCTAGGGTTGAGGATCAGGTCTAGAGGAGAGTCTCTTGGATTGGAACTTTGGGTGATGTTTCGACTTGACTCTCATGAAATGCAGTACACTTAAAATCATATCCTTATATTATATGTACAAACAGAGAGTCTGAAAATTAGAGAAGTTGGGTTCTTTTTTATTAAAGCTTGGTTGAGCCAGAGTTTTAGGATCAATCAAATTAAGGGTCTTCTATGAATTAAGCCTTGAAAATTCACATGCACAGTCAGGGTTATATTCAACTAAGTCATTCATTCATGCTCGGGGACGAGCATGGTCTAAGTATAGGGGTATGATGAATCTTGTATTCATCATGCTAAAATTGATCATTTAGGCTCTGTCCCCCATCATCCTCTTGTAATTAATCATTAATAGAGCATTATTAGCCATCATGCATGTGTAAATAATATCCGCATTTCATCATGCATAAATTGCATTTAAAATCCCTAGTGTAAATTAGCCCAAAAAGCTGCTAACTTCTCATATTTTTAATTAATTCATCCTAACTCCGATTGACTCAAAATCACCTCCATTGTGTAGATATTACTAACCTTATTAAATAAAAAATACAAAAAAATTATTAACCCTAATAAGTGTCAAATAATCCCAAAGTCAAATTTCATATCTAACGGACTAAAATGAGCATATCTCCCACATACAGTGTATGATTTTGGTCTACTTACTTTTAAAGTACTCCATTTTCAAATACCTTCAAAACAAGACCAATTTTCGTAAAATCCGGAGCTCATATGTGAAAGTTGGGTTTTGGGCCTCTTTTGCGCATTTTAACTTTTTGCCAATTTTGACCTGAGTTTTTATGTGCATAATTAACCCTTTTAATTTTATTTCTTTTTTTTGTGTTCTTTGATGAAAGTTTTATTAAGCGACATGAAAATCCAAATCCAGATCAAAACTGAAATCAAAGAAACTGACCAAGTCCAAGTGTCCGTTGTCGGTCTGTACAAAAATTGAGCGTTTCTTACTTGTATTTTATTTTCCTATTTTCTTATCCACTAAAAATCCAAAAAATTATATTAGTGTGTAATTAATTTTCTTGTATTTTATCATATTTTTCTCTAATTTTTATTTCCTTTAAAACCACAAAAAATTACAAAATCCCAAAAATTCGGTTTTCTATACACATGGAGAGCCACCAAAAATACCACTTCTCACAGATGACCTCTTTTGCTTCCGGGCCCGTCATGAAAGTTGTAGATCTCGACAAGACGAACAACTTTCATGAAGAAAACTTTTCGATTCGAGGTCTCCTGCTACTTCTTTTCTATTTTTCTTTGTCTTAAATTTTGAAATTCTTTTTGGGGGCGCCACGTGGCAGCCCCTGGGCGTGCCACGTGGCACCCCACTTGCCCTCTCTCTCCAGCCACCCGGGTCACGTGCCCAGCACGTGACCCCCACCTTCTTCCACCTTCGACCGTTTCAACCCCCTCCCCTTCCCCCCTGTCGTTTCTCCTCCACCCACCCGCTATGCACGGCCTTTACTTCCCGAGTAACGCCTGCGCCTCCGTCCCTATAAAATCCAGCCTCGCCATCCCCAGAAGGCATCCGCCATTCCTGGAGAACTGCAAGCCTCCGTCTTCCTTGGTGACAGCAAGAGACGACCGCCGCGGCGACTCTCTCTGGCGTGATCCAAGGGTATAGTGCATGATAGACTGCCCCTTGTCCTCCACCGCTTCCCCCTTCGATCGTCGCCGGCCTTGCACAGGTCGGTGCTCTCCTTTTTCCTCCCCCTCTAGGCGAACTCGACACCCCCCCTGTGTTTCTCTAACGCTTGCAGGAAAACCTCCGTCACCGCCTCGCCGCTCCACCGCGAGGTCCCCGAGCTGCCGCCCTTGCACTTCGCGTCCACCGACCGCACCACCATAAGTCCACTGGCCGCTCCGCCAACCGTGCCTTCCGCGCCTCACCGCCACCGCCTTGCGCGGTCCGCGAGCACCACCTCAGCTCCGCGCTCCGTCACCCTCGCGCGGGGTTGTCGGCCGGGCGCCTGCATCGACAACAACTGCTGCCTCGCCGGGTCCGCCAACTGCCCAGCCGACCGCGCATCGACCTCCGCGCCCGCCTCCGTGTGAACGCCGCCTCAGCCAGCCTCCGCGCCCTCCACCTCGCCCTCCGTGCCAGCGCAGAGGCGTCGCTCCCCGCGCCGCCCCGATCGCTCCATCACGACGCCCAGGCGCCGTCGGATCAAGGACTCAACCCCTTGATCCAACGGCTCCAAGCCCGCCACGTGTCCCCGTCCCGAGCCTAGGCCCGAGCCTTGAGGTTCGGGCATTCCGAACCTCGCCCTCCGCCAAGCCTCCAGTTCGGAGCCCCGAACCTCAGCCCTCGGCCGAACCACAGGCTCGGGACCCCGAGCCTCCTGCTCCGTCATCCGAACCTGCGACGCACGTGCGCGGTGGGAAAATCGCATCGACGCCCCCAGAAGTTCCAGGATTTACGGAAATACCCCCGCCTGGGGTAAATTACAAAAGTACCCTGAGGATTTGTGAAATTACATATAAGTCCCTCCCAGGGACCTCTTTGCAAAGAAAACTTTATTTTATTTACATTTTAGTCCCTGAAATTTCAATTGAGCATATCTTTTTCATACGAACTCCGATTTTATCATATAATATGTCGTTTCGAAGCTAATTCCGTGCTCTATCACTTAGCATAGTTTGTGATCAGATCTGAGGGTGTTTGTTATCAATTATTATTTGAAGATCATCATTGACTTTTGCAGGTTAATTTTTGACATATTGATGCTTGAAAAATTAACGATAAATCTGTTGCAGGAGTTCGGTCGAGGATTTCAATTTGATTGACCCATTGTGATCATTGCTGATTATTCTCAATAATTTAAGTCTTTACAGGGGTTAAATCGAGGATCAATTATTTAACTTTCTATTTAGCTGATCGATGACTAATTTTGAGAGAATTTTTTTACATGAAATTTTTGACAGGAATATTCATCGATTAATATCTTTACCTGCAACTTGGAGTTGGTAGATCTTTCTGGGTGTTAATATTATTCGACCTGTGATAATATTTGAGGATTAATTGACTTTATTAATTGATGATTTAAATCGTGAAAAATCACAGATCCGGAGCATAAATTCTGTATATTTCTTTGCTTTTGCATCTCATTGCATTGTACATTTTCTCAACGCATAAATTAATCGAGCATTTATTAATTATTTAATTTGATATAAAAATCACGCAACTAAAAATCTCCGTTCCCTGTGTTCGACCTTGGTACACTTACCAAGTAAAAATACTCCACAACATTCAAAGCTTGTGGTATTTTGACGACCGAAATCCGCCTCCTATACTACAATTATCGACTATTAAAGAGGTGGATTTCGCTTCATCAGTGGGCTCCTTTCCTTGCTGAGAACATCCCTCCCTCTCAATGTGCTTTCTTGAGAAAACAGTTTGCGGGAGATGCTTTTGTTGTTGCTACCACTATAACAAACGATTGGGATCGTATGGGTATTAAGGCCCTCATCTTGAAAATAGACTTCCGAAAAGCTTTTGACACCTTAAGTTGGCCTTTTCATCCTTGATACTCTTAGAGCCGCGAATTATCCAGCCATCTTCATTAACTGGATTAAGGCTTTGCTGGAAACTACTGGTATCTTCTTCAAGGTAAGTGAAAATTCTGTTGGCTTCTTTCACTCGGAGAGAGGTGTTCCTCAAGGCGACCCTCTGTCCCCTTTTCTTTTTATCCACTCTCTTTCTATTCTGGATGCAATGTTGGCTAAGTTGTCTGAGCACGGAAAATGTAGATGGTTCTTCAGGAAAGGGATGGAAACGACGGTCACCAACATCCAATTCGCTGATGATTTACTAATATTCTTGGAATTCAATCTTGAAGAATTGAAAACTATATTCTCCACTATAAAGATGTTCTGTTGTCTCTCCGACCTTGAAATTAATCACGCGAAGTCAATTTTTTATGGATTAAACCTTTCTCCTGTTGAAATTGAGGAGTCGCACAAAATCCTGGGTTGGAACTTGGGTGTTTTCCCTTTGGACTACTTAGGATTTCCGCTACCAAATAAGCAACTCAACTCCAAGGATTGGTCTTTTTTAGTGGAAAAATTCTCATCAAAACTGCAGGCTTGGAAGGCTAAGGTGCTTCCTCTTCCTGCGAGAGTCGCCCTTATCAACTCTTTATTGACTCCTATCATCACCCATGTGATGTCTTGTTTTAAGCTTCCAGAAGGTATTATTCACAAAATTGACATGATAAGATGAAAATTCCTATGGTCGGGAATTCCTCAACTCATCATGCGTCAAAGGTCTCTTGGAACAAGGTTGCCCGTCCCACCTCTAACGATGGTTGGGGTATTCTAAATCTTAGCTTATTTAACAATGCACTTCTTACCAAGCATGTTATGGTAATTGTAGATTTTAAAAGACCTTGGGTTTCTAACTTGATAAGTGCAACTCACTTTAAGGGCGGATCAATTATCTTACTTGAGAAGTCCTTGATTTGGAAAAGTCTAATCAAAGGCTCGTTACCTCTGCATCCAGTCATTCAGAAGAAGTTAGGTAATGGCTCTTTCACGTCTCTGTGGAAAGATCAATTTAATGGTTACAAACCTCTTCTCCAGACTCATGTAAACTTATGGTCGTACGTGAAAAATAAAAACATCTCTGTTGAAAAGGGGTTAAAAATTGGAAGGCTCGTTTCAGCTGGTTCAAAGCTATGAAAGTAACTCTTCCTCTAGCGCTTTGGAGATCGGCAAATGAAATACATCAGAAATTAAGTGATATTGAGGGTGCATTGAACCCTAACATAAACGATATGACGATCTATCCAAACTGAAGACCTCAACAGGACCATTCAGTCACCAAAAACTTATACTCTATAATGATGGATGGGGGAGTCAGGTCCCTCGTTGATGCAAACTTTAGGAAACCATCGCTGGACACAAGAGTTTATTATTTCATTTGGTTGCTGGCACACAATAAGATTATCACACATGATCTTTTAAAGCGTATGAAAATTCAATCAGTTAATAGATGCTACCTTTGTAAAAATGACCTGGAAAATTACTTCAAGGATTGTGATTTTACCAAAGGTATTTTTAGGAGCTGTGCTATAGAATCGAATTTTGAGGGTTTCTAAAATATGTTAATAGGGAAAGGAAAAAATGATAATAAATAATCTGGAATGGCAGCAATGGGTGATTAACTTTACTATTCGGTGTCTAATTTGGAAAGGTCGTTGCAAACTCACTTTCGATGGTGTTCCGGCTGATGCAAAATTTATAATTAAAGAAGCCTTTTTAATTTGCTCCGTAAGATCTGATTTAAACTTCCAGCCTGATTTACTTTGCAGGAATTTGGAGATTTGACCAAACTAAACTTGTTTATTGCTAAATTTCTCCTCCTCTAATCAATTGCTTTGTGTGGGCTTTATTTAATTGGTCCTCTATCTTTTAGGATGCTCTACTGTTGGCGTTTCTCCTAATCCTAGTCTGGCTTCCTAGCATTCATTGGACGGTCTTTTGTGCGGTCGGGTCGTGCTCCTACGCCTACTCATGGGTTTTCATCTCCAACCTCCATTCTAATACTTTTGGTGCTACTTCATTGCCGCGGACTTTTTTGGCTGGGTGATCTGCGACCTTACTTCAGCTACTCTTGGATCTGCTGGCGAGTTTTTTGTTGGGGGAGTTCTCTTAAGTCATGTTTTCTTATCGTTATTGTTTATCATTTCTGGCATGTGCTTATGCTCAATCGTTTCATATGCTGAATCCTTTACGATGAATGAACTTGAATCTTTTTCTAAAAAAAGACGGGACTTTAGAGTAAATTAGTATCCTTGTATTCTTAAGAAATTTACAATATTGTCCTCGTTATTATATTATGCACAATTTTACTCTAAAGTCATGTTCGTTTGGATATTAAGCACTGAAATAAGGGGTCAAATTTTCGTCCGACACGATTCTCAAGAGTGCAACTAATCCCATCAATATGCCATTATTTCACCTTATTTTATCTTTATTCATATCTTTATTCCACCTTATTCTCATTATTCATATCTTTCCAGCCGAACAGAAATATGCCCTTATTCCTCGTCATCATTTCTATTTATTCTCGACCCAAACGCTCCCTAACAAAAGGGCAAATTTGAAAGAGTACATGGCATAATAATAATTACAGAATTTTAAAGGATATTAATGTGAAAAAAATATATTCTATATCTATTTTATATTGATTTTTGCATCCATATGTGTATATATTTTAAAACATACAAAATAACATATATGAATACCATTTTGATATCTACAAATCTATATTTTTTATATTTTTTGGTATATAAATATGGCTATGATTGTGCACAACAACATTTTTTGCATTTTCTAGCCATGATTATATAACTATTGTGAAGTTAATATATTTTTATCATATATAAACTATACAATACAAACTTATTAAAGCTTATCTATGTTATTTGGCTTTTGTTATCGGCATACGTTATGTATTCATTCAATATTTATATATTTTTAAGATATGGCAACCCATTATTCTTATTTGTCAATTATCTATATACATATACTTATTTAAAATAGATAAGAAAATCTGTATCGTATCCGTCTATTCGCATATCTATATTTTATACTATTTCGAAAGGCATCCAAGTGAAAGGTGGCAACTTTATAGGGGTTAAAATTTCGATTTGAAAAATTAGCGATAATTATGCACCGCTACTAATGACATAATAAAGGATATGATATTCCTCATTAATTTCAAATAGAAAAAAATGCAATGAATAATGTCGTTGTTAAATGTTTAACAATGGGCAACGTAGTGATGGATATGAAAAAAAAACACTATAAAACCATCTTATTGTAGTGTATGATACATTGATGCAACCGAATACGCTATCATATCCGTTTTTATGCATATGTATTTTTAGTTTGGCAAATATGAATATTTGTATAAGTATACAGGTTTGTTTTGCGGATACGACCATGGACACATATACCATTTTTTGGATTTTTACACTTGTGACCTTTCGAGATTATGCAATTACAATTATGTCCCTGCCTTTTTTGCACGCACACTTGCACCCATGTATTGTTACAAAGTTCACGGTACTGCCCTGCTCTTATGTTATTACACTTATGCCCTATTTTACCTTAACGGGAGGGCATTACTGCGAATTTTATAAGAATACATGAGCATGTATGATGTTTCAAAAAAGGTAGGGACATAACTACAATTGTGGAATCTCAATGGGGCACGTGTAAAAAACTCTTTTTAGTTTTTACACCCATAACCCTGAGTGATTATGCAATTACAATCATAACCCTGCGTAATCGTGAATTACATCCAGAACCCTCAATAGTCTTAACTCTTACATCCATAACCCCCGAGTTAACTTCCATCCAATATTCAATTAACTAAGACGGTATCCGTCAAGCATTTTATATTTACTACCCTTTAAATTCTATTATTTATAAATGAGTACACTCTCCCCTCCTCCTCATCGACAACCACCTCCTCCCTATCGACCACCCCCCCTCCTCCTCCCTCCTATCTCCTCGAAGCTCTCCTAGAGCCGATCTTGGGGCTGCCCTGACCCCTGCCTAGGCACTGCCCTGATCCCCCCCCCCCCCCCCCCCGTCCAGCTCAGGCAGAGAAGCCCCCTCCCACCCCCACCCTCGCCGTGGAAGCCGATCCAGCGAAGCACACCCCCTGCAGCCCACGCCCCTCCTCCGACCCCCCGCCTCCCCTCGAGCCCGCCCGTGGAAGCCAATCCAGCGCACCCCCCCCCCCACCCGCGCAGCCCAGGCATGTCCTTCGACCCCCCCGCCTCCCCTCGTAGCCCAGGCCCCTCCACCTACCCTCGAGCCCGCCTCCCCCCGTGCCTACAAGCCTCGCCCCGCCACCCACCCCCCTCACAGCCCAGGCCCCTCCGCCTCCCCCTCGTGCGGGCAAGCCTCGCCCTGCCACCTACCTCCCTCGTAGCCCAGGCCCCTCCGCCTCCCCTCGAGCACGCCTCCCCTCGTGTCTGCAAACCTCACCCCGCCACCCACCCGCTTTGCAGCCCATGCCCCTCCGCCTCCCCTCGAGCCCGCCTCCCCCCGTGCCTGCAAGCCTCGCCCCGCTGCCCACTGATGAATCTCCATTCATCATTTTTTATTCTATCATTTTGACCTTAAAAACCCTAGCAAATGCAGCAACAAATTGTGCATAATAGCATTCAATATTTGTTGTATTTATTGTGCATAAAATAAGGTTTTTAATGCCAAAATTATATAATAAAGAGAAGAAAAGAAAAGGAGGTAAACTATTGAAAATATTTTATGACCCTAAACCACGAGACCAAGTCAAGAATTGAGTTGGTCGACAAGAAATAAAGTAGGGGGAGATAAGGGCCGAAAATAGGATAAAAATCCCATTTATTCATTCTTTAATTATGTATTTTTGACACATATTTTATTCTTTATTATGTATTCATCAAATAAAGAAACTTTGTACATGAAAGTTGTAGATAATAATGTAAATAAAAATACAAAATTGAGTTTGTACAAACATAATACACAGTGTTCATTTTATACACAAAATAAAAAGTCAAAAACCAAACTTCACATACTCATATCTCTAAAATAAAAATCAAAACATAGAAAATCACCTCTAATTGTATATAACTTTCACGAGCTATTTAATGGTGGTGTAACTATATTTTTTGGAGTTACTGTGTGAAAGTTAGGTTTTGGGCCCTCATTGTACATTCTACCGATTAAAATATTCATTGTATTCTTCCCTTATCATTTTTACAAATTCATATTTTTATAATTTTGTAAATATTATTTATAACACATGTACACATTACAATTAATATAAAACCAAAAATAGAATGTAAAATAAAATAAATCTTTGAGAATACATAAATAAAATACCTATGTCATATATGTAAATAAATAAAAGGGAAACATATTCTTTCATTCCTTTATTCTTTATATTTTTATAATATTGTAAATAATATTTATATTTTATTAAAAATACAAAACTAAAATAAAACTCAACAAAATACATTAAAATAAAATAATGTATATGAAACATAGGTAAAGTAGCTATAAATATACCTACATAATATACATATCTATTTATTTAAGTGTACAAATAACATCATAAAAATAAAATAAAAACATATTTATACTCATAAAAATAAGTTGTAAATATATAAAATAAAAGAATAAATTAATAAAATAAAATATACAAAATAAAAATAAATATACAAAACATAGATGAATATACCTATACATACACTATTAAAAATTAACTACTAATAAAATAAGCTAAAAATAAATAAAAAGCATAATAAAATACTACATAAAATAATAAATATTTTTTATTTTACATTTTAAAAATAATAAAATCATTTATTATTTTTAAATAATTATTCTTTAAATAACATGCTATTTTATCTCATAGCGGGTCTACTTGGACCAATCAGTGGCCAGGGATTGTTGACCTCCGGTCAACTCCCCTGTGCCTCTAACTTTCGTCAGAATTGTCCAATCCCGCATTTTCTTGTCTTTTTCCCGGTATATCTATCGATCTATCATCCCTAATTTCTTCTTGACATTTCATTTATAATTCTTGTATATCCACACCACCTCCATAGATCCATTGTATATGCATTTGATTAATTGATTTCGCCCGGTCAATAAGGGCACTCGCCATGTCTTTAAATAAAAGAGCTTCTTCTTCCTCCAATTTTTGGCTTTGATTCTCCATCGCTTGACCCTTCGGAGAGCTTGGATGAGGAGCCCCTTGTGACAGGATGAGCTCCCCGCTCTCGGCAGCGAGGAAGGAGCACGGGCGAGCCCCTGCCCCTCATCTCCGGCAGACCTCCGCCGTGAGGTCCTTCACCTCTGGTTCCCTAGCCAACGGTGTATGTTTCTTTCCTTTTGATTGCTTGACTAGCTTAGTCGTATCCTTAGGTTTAATTTCCCTATTTAATACTCGCTTTTGGTCGCCTAATCACTTTGGTTCGTAGTTCACCGGAGATTAGCTCCGACGAACCTCCATCTCACATCCTCCGCCTTTTATCACCCTGCTGCAGGGCTGAGGCATTTGCCCTCAGCCCTTTCACCCTTTTTTTGCAGGTCTTGGAGATAAAACGTCAGCCGGAGCCCCATTTGGAGGTACCTGGAGCTTCCTTGCTCCGATGACCTCTTGCTTCACCTCCGGCCACCACCGGGCATTCCTGTAGCCACCAGCACCGAGAGGACCAGCCCATGAGCTTTTTCATCCATTTTGAAGCATCAAAGAACGGCGAAGAGGCGTGATCAAGACGGTGGAACTTCGCCTCGGTGGAGTTCTTCCCGTATCTTCGTTCTGCTTTCCCCACCGTTAGATGAAGGTCTGCTCTTGGCGCGCAGTAGCTGCCGTCAGATCATCCTTGTCCATCATTGTCGGATCTCTAGGGAAGACTTGATCTCA
The DNA here is from genome assembly GCA_037367405.1 of Ottelia alismoides. Lineage (NCBI taxonomy): Eukaryota > Viridiplantae > Streptophyta > Magnoliopsida > Alismatales > Hydrocharitaceae > Ottelia > Ottelia alismoides. The sequence continues at coordinate 1,045,917 of JAZKJV010001355.1, read as the reverse complement.
GCCGTTGCAGCGAAGCGTCATTGCGGCTCGTGGTGCGGACACGTGGCAAGTGAAAGTACAGTGGTCGTCGGATCGTGCCTTGGAGGGTATTTTGCGTCGACACCCCTCCTCCTTTTTGTAATATATATTTCGTACCTAAACTTTCCTAAGAAGTGTATTTTTTATAATATTTGCATTCGAACACCCGCCTTATTTTTATTTGCATTTGCATCCACTGCCACGTAGGCCGACAACTTTGTATATTTTGCAACCAGACCCTCGTGGGTTCTGGTTATTTGTGTTTGGTCGAAAATTTTGGACATTCAAGTTATATTTTGGGGGGAAATTGCAATTTAGCCCTCGGATTCTTGATAATTGTGATCTGGTCCCAGTCAGGCTCACGTGCATGTGCACGTGAACTTTGGCATTTTTGCAGCCAAGCCCCCACGGGTTTCAGATTTTGTAATTAGTCCAGCAAATTTAATATTTAGTTATAAATTTGTGGGAAAATTGCACTCAGGCTCTTGCTTTCTCATATTTACAAAAATACCCCTACAAGGAGCGTATTTTCTCTTTGCTTCTAGTATTTATTTCATGCATCTATAAACCTATGAAAAATCAACAAAAATAGGCATAACTTCATGTTGTAATGATATCTCATGCATATTTTTAATTTGCAATTTTGAAGCATTTTGATATTTATTAAAAAAAGTTAAAAATGTGTATTTTTATCCTTGATTGCAAAAGAATTACATAAAAATTATAAAAACTTTTTGAAAAACTACCAAAAATATATTATTTTTATTTTTGTGTTTTTAACCTCCAGAAAGAAAATTTCATAAAAATTGCAAAACCCATAAAACCTTTATAAAAATATTAAAAACTCTTAAAAAAATCCAAAAGGTACACTTTTTGTTTCTGAATTTGATTTCTTTTATTATCTTTTTTTTAAATTAATTTGGAGAATTTTGATTACTGTTTGATATTTTTCATCTCCAATTTAGTTCTAGGTATTTATTCTATTTCCTGTTTTGAGTATTTTTTACTTTAAAAATCTATAAAAAAAATTGTAAAATTTCTTAAAAGACCATAAAAATAGTAAAAAATTATTAAAAACCCTAAAAATATTTTATTTTCTTATTTTAGAATATTTTTGCTAATTTTTATATTAATACTAGCTCACATTATATATATCCCATATATACTTTATTTTATAATTTAAAAGAAAAAGGAAATACAAAAAAATACAAAATCAGATAAATAAAAAATAAAATATAAAAATATAAATAAAAATTAAAAAAATAAAAACCCACAAAAAGAGCGCATACATAAACAAATACATCACAGTCACTTTTGTGAGCAATTTTGCCTTGATCTATCATGCTTGTTCCATGTGTTCAACACTCTACACATACTTGCACCTATACACATCTTTGTTTTAGAGTAATAATAAATTTTAACTCCGCACACTTGCTTTTCATTGTTTGATCATCTGTTGTGGGTTAATTGTTGACTAATTGGGGTTTCATGAGTGGTCACCACAACGACTTTGTCTCCACCTTGTGTGAGACATATTTTGACCCTCGCCAAATCTCGATTATCAAATGACGTCGTTGCCGGGGAGCAACATCGCTTAGATTGGGATTATTTGTTGATTGTGATTATTTGCCTATTTTGTGCTTTATTTATTTTCTTTATTTTTGATATTTATTATGAATTATCTAATCTCCCTTTCTTATTTGACTTTTTGCGAGGAACACAGATCGAGGAGGTGCTCTCTTCTAGGACCGCCTACGCACCCACGTGAGGCGACTGGACCTAGCACTAAGGCAAATTTGGAGAGGATTGTGAAGACAACTTTCTTGTATTTATTTATTGCATTTATTGTGTAATCTGAAGTGAGAGAGAGACTACTTGAACTTGTAATAATTTAGGACACTCTTAGGACTCTATCACACTTCACGAGGTCCAGTGCCCGAGGGATTGTTCCCTTGGGGGCCTCGTCGGTTTTTTCGCGGTTTTCATCGCCTTTTTTATTTTGTTTCCTAGTTTGGTTTTATTTCTTTTGTGTGATTGAGCCTTAGTGTTAGGAACTACTTGTCATTAGCATTGGGTCCAAACACCTAATAATCTTTGCATGCTCCTATAGTCTACGTTTGGACTTAGTCAAATTTCGAAACATTGTTCTTCACACTAATAGGAGTTACTCATCCAAGGGCGATTTCATCGGCTTGCATTGCATATAGATAAGTTTCAATTCTGTTGAGCATCTTTGCATGTAGAGTGCGGGAGGCAGGGTGAGCATTTACGCTTTAGCATTCATCATCATTTTTGTCGCTTGCATTGCTTTTCCTACTCTCCCTCTGATTTTGCCAGCCTAGGTGCTAAGTAAAATTGACTCCTCATTAGGCTCGTGCATTTCTCACTAAAAATAAAAAAAATGATAACCAATAAAATTGGACTATTAACATTACTCGACCCTAAAATCAACCAAATAGAAAAAAAATTATCTTGGGGCGAGTAATCTCCTCATTGTCTTCGCTTTTACTTGCTCGCGCACACACTGAGGATTAGTGCCTAAATCCTATCAAGCCTCCTAAGTATTTGTGCAACTTTTTGACTTCTCACCTAACTCTAAAATAGACAAGATAAAAAGACCGCACTTTTTACGGTCTTCACCGAGTTGAGTAGGTGAATTGAGGGGTTTTGATTTGTGTGAGTTTGTTTCTGATTATTTATGTGAAATCTAGATCACCTCTGCGTATTTGCACCTTGTTCTTCACTTCACTTCTCTTGATTTGACCTTCGTGCTCTCCCAATCATTTTCCTTTTGTTTTCAATATGGCCGAGTGGAGCGTTTCTATCCGTACTTTGCGGATCTCTCATTCACTCCAGCCAGTTCACCTCCCTTTTATCAGGAGGATCCTCCTCCTATTTTTTCTGATGTTTGTACATACCCCCCTCAGCCACAGTGTCAGACCTTGGACTTTTATCCACATCCACCTACACCTCCTTATTTTCCACCTTCACATCCACCCGAGACTGATCTGTTGGAGTCACCTCTCGTGATTTCTACACTTGAGACCTTGTCCCAGTTCATGAAGTGGATGAATTCGAGGATTGATGACCTCACTTGCCTAAATAAGAGCCACATTGATGCTTCACGATCTGACAATATGGATTCACTTGAGGATTTCCACGAGAGCTTGCAACCACCAAAAATAAAAAAATGAGAAAAAAAATTAAAATACAAAAAGATTTTGAGAGACACATGATCAAGTAATTTTGTGAGGAGATGGCACCTATGCTGGATTATTTGCCCACATAGACCTTCACCCTAGTCCCTTCATCTTCTGCTTCCACCCCCAAGGATGACGATGTACAGCCTGCTCTTGTTCATCCTTGTGTAGAAGATGATTCTGATCTCCTCCCTTGTATGGAGGAGGTCCAAAATTCAAAAAAAATGTTATCTGAACCTGAAGTGGTGGCATGCATTCATGAGATTATTAAAGCCCCACTTCATCAAGTCATGACCCGACTATCTGCTCCTAAGAAGAGAAAGCGAAGGAGCAGATCTGAGCGACACATTTTGACCATAGATACTGCCCACGCCACCACCCACCACCCACACTCGTAGAAGATGAACACTGCCATACCTCTCGTGACTTGCACAATCTCTGACCATCCATGTAACAACACTCTCTTTGACGACTGTGCTTCAATTAATATAATACCCTTCTCTATGGTACAGTTTCTTCATCTAAGGCCTCTCGAAAACCAGGATGATAGTACAATTTGCTGATGGATCTATAAAGAGGCTGAAGGGTATTCTAGAGAACGTTGTCATTTCGATTCAGGGCATGAGCTTCACTTCTGATTTCGTTGTATTACCCATGGAGACCTCTACCCCTGTGGAGCAACCTCCAATCATTCTGGGACGGCCTTTCCTCCCCATTACAAGAGCCGTTATTGATTATGGATCAGGAATTCACTTCCGTTCTGATGTCGGGAGCGATGTGTTTATCACACCACCTATCACTGTTGACCAGGGATCTGCATCTCATGAGAGCATGCCTGCGTTAGTCGACCCTGAGGCCTGTGACCATGATGATATTATCAAAGACTTTTTCTATATATGAATTCTAATGAGACATGAGAATTCCTCGCCAAGGGGGAAGCCTCGAACAACATAGACTTTGGAGTTCCCTCTTTTGGCATGTGGCGTTGCATTGATGACATCCGTGGGATTTACACGATCGACACTTTTGAGCAGAGGGCAGGTTATGAGACTAGATAGGATGGACATGAGTTGACTATTTCCACCGATGAGTCCGTTCATTGTCATTTGGATTTAGATAAGACTAAGGTCGAATTTGATCTCGTTGCTTTCATTTAGGAATTAGGGCCTTTTGATGAGAAGGATGATCCAGTTGAGATTAAAGAGAATGAACATGACTCGACTACTTCCACTGATGAGTTCGTTCCTTGTGATTTTGACCTAGGAGACACCTCGCAGGACGAACTTGACCTCACTTCTTCCGATGATGAGTTCGTCCCTTTTCGTGATGACATATGTGAGACACTGATGAAGCCACATTTCATCATCTTTATACTATTATTTTGGCATCAAAAGCCCTAGCAAATGTGTGTAAATACCCTTAATTCCCGTATCTTAGCACCCATGCATGTGTATGTAAATAGTGTATAAAATACTGTAATTAAAGCCAAAATTATAGAATAAATCAAAGAAAAAGAATAAAATTATGTAAAAATTTTATGACCCGAAACCCCGAGAACTAGGCATCTCGATGGCTAAGTCGTCAAGGAATAAAGTAGGGGGAGATAAGGGCCAAAATACAATAAAAATTCCTTTTGTTTAATTCATTCTTTAATTATTTTGGGATCTTTTTTTAGTCCCATATTTTATACTTTAAATAAAGAAACTTTGTACATAAAAGTTGTATATAATTAAATAAAGAAAAATACAAAATTTATTTCACTCAAAAATAATGCACAGATAAAAAGTTATGATCTGAATAAGATTCCGGAATCCCAACTTCCCAGACCCGTATCTCTCAAATAAAAACTCAAAATTTATCAAACTCACCTCTAATTGTATATAATTTTCAATAATCTATTTAATGAAGGTGTTTTCGTATTTTTCGGAGTTACGGTTTGAAAGTTGAGTTTTGGACCCCTATTGTATATTATACCAATTAAAATATTCATTTTATTTATTATTCATTATTTTATTTCATATTTTTATTATTTCATAGATTATTATACATGTACATATTAAAACTGGAATAAAATGATAAATAAAACATTAAAAAAATAAAATTTTTGTATAAAATACATAGAAAAATTACCAATGTACTTTGTTAGAAACACGTTTTTGGTTGTTTTCGCCGATTTTTTGAGGATGCATCGTGCATCTTTTCACGATGAAGTCTTCTTGACTTTTTCTCCTCTTACATCCATTATACATGCCCAACCTTTATATCTAGAGTTGAGTTGTCTATTCTCAAGATACACACCGATCTTCTTGCCACCACATCAACTCTCTAACCAACCTCTGCCACTCCTGTCAGATCCTTGTTTTTGTCCGATTTCCCGGATTTTTCAAGGCCAACCCTTTCACCCAATGGCTAAGCTTCCTTCACAACTTTTTCTCCTCGATGTACCCTCATACACGCTCAAAGGTTGCTTGAAAGATTGGATCAACGATTTGCTAGATATCCATCGTTCTTTGGAGCCGCCCACCTCACATGTACAAAAAGACCACATCTTCTTCCAATTCATTTTGAACCCTCTTGGACCCATTTTGGCCACCCTCCTTGGAGCTCAAGATAGAGTGAAGTGACAGTGAGCTCCCCAGCTCCTCAGAGGCGCAGCTAGGCGAGTCGAAGGGCGGCTCCATCACCATCTCCGGCCACCATAGCCGTGAGGTCCATCTCGCCATTCTTGGCTTGAGGTTTCGTATTTTCTTTGATTTTTTCTTGTTTTCTTGCTCTTTATTCACTTGTAGATCATAGATTTATTCTAGCATTTCGTTTACTTGCTTTTTAGTCACTTAATCACCTAGTTCATCCCTCGCCGGAGCAAGCTCCGGCGAGCTTCGATCCCATCATTTCGACTTTTATCCTCCTCGACGCAGCTTTCATCTCACCGCTGCCATCCTCCGCGATTCTACGTATCCTCATACACAACCCCCTTCATCTTCGGCCACATACGGTGGTCGGAACACATCCTTCTTCCCTCACCAAAGCGAAGGAAAACCCATTCACATCCCATTTTTTTGTGTACCTAACATCTTGCCCGAGTTTTGTACTCGAGCCCTTCTTCTAATTGCAGGTACATTGGAGCACTTTCACGCACATTCCCTTGTTATCCAAGATCAGCTTGACGCCACCTGGGTTAGTAGGGCATTTTGCAATCACGTCCCCGCATTTTTGGCATATTTCGGAAAGTTTTCGAGTACATTTTTGTACCGCAGTTTCGTATTTACTTTTTCATCTGTACCCCTGTGTTGTAATAGCTATAACTCATTAGTCTGAACTCGATTTCTCGTGAGATTTTTTTGTTAGAAAGGTGTTTAAGAGTTCTACATCATATCCAAATTTCAGATTTTTCTGATGTACGAACTATTTATGGCGAATTTATGAAGTCAGAGTAGTGATTGGGCTTGTTTTGTTGATAACACTTGAAATACTCAATATCACTTGCTCATTTTTGGATATGTTGTAGTAATTAGCAGGGCCGAATTTGGATTCAAATTTCAACAAAAAATATTGCGATTTGTGTCCTGTAGAATTTCTACAATATTTTTAGTGATTGATTTATTTCTGGAGCATCTTTCATCTATTTGAAAATCTAAAAATATGTCCATGTGCCCCTGACTTTGTTCTATAATCAGAGATTTTTGTTGTATTTTTATCTTTTTGTTTGAATAGTCAAAAAAATCAAGTTTCTGTATGTTTTAACTTCAGACTAAAAATCACTAAAAATTTCAAAAGAAAACCCCTAAAAATAGCAAAACACCAAAAAACTTCCAAAAAATCTTAAAAAATTCTAAAAAAATCCTAAAAATACAATTTCAGTTTTTGAATTTTCCTTATTTTGTTATCTTTATTATAAAATTAAGTTGAGGAAGTTTTGATTCTATTTGATATTTTTCATCCTCATTTTAGTTTCGGCCAACAACCTATCTCACTGTTTACTAGTATTTTTGTCCTTAAAAATACCAAAAAAATAGGAAAAATCTAGAAAATCACAAAAACATTAGAAAAATATAAAAATCACAAAAACATTCCATTTCCTGTATTTTGAGTATTTTCCCCTATTTTTATCCCTCTCTTATCTGTAGTGTACATATATATTCCTTATATACATTATATCTTTATTAAAAGAAAAAGAAAATATAAAAGTACAAAATATAAAAAGAAAATACAAAATCAGTAAATTCAAAACCCACAAAAAAATAGCACTTGTAGGCACTTGATCACAATCACATTTTGCACTTAGCTTGATGTATCCTGCCTTGCTCCTTGTGTTCGAACTCTCTACATACTTGCACCTATACATCTTTTATGTATAGTTAAAATAAATTTGACTCCACATTTGCTTGTCATTGTTTGATATTTGATTGTGGGTTCATTGTTGATTAATTACGGGATTTTGTAGTGGTCAAGACATCGACTGTTGATTCGTCTTGTGAATCAATACGACCGCTCTCAATTTTGCGATTATCAAATGGCGCTGTTGCCGGGAAGCAACAGCGTATAGAGCATTCTTTTGTGATTAATTGTGGATATTTGCCTATCTTTTTATACATTCATTGAACTCTATTGTTGATTGGTCTAATCACCCTTTTTGTTGAATTTTGTGCGAGGTACCGCCGAGCGAGGGGCACCCACGTGAAGGCTTGCTTAGCATCAAAGAGGCTTGGAGGCTTGAGAAGATCATCATCTTTGTAGAATTTTTGTAGTTTAAAAATTTTGTAATTCAAAGTAAGAGAGAGACTTCATTTGTAATAACTTGGACTCTCCAGGACACTCGGCCTAATTTCCAAGTGTTTGCTCACTTGGGGGCTCACCGCGGTTTTGTGTTTTTCGCAGCTTTATCGCTTTTATTCCTATTTGTTTCACGAGGATTTAGCCCCTAGACATAGGAATTTTTGTTGACTGTGACGAACTAAGAAGCTAAGGCCCAATCTCTAATATCTTGCCTGTACCTATAGAACGTAATTGGACTTGGCTAAAAATCCATTGAAAAAGCTAGTTGACTTGGACTAGAGACCACGTGCCGCGAGACCACCCTGTCAAGCGCTACTCCTGAACTCGATGTATCGAGAAGAGGAAGGGTGAGCCTAGACCGGACTCCGGACTCTCTTCTTTGTCATAGCTACTTGTTCTTCACGTTAATAGAAGTTGCTCATCTTAGGACGATTTCCTCGTGCATGCATCTAGGTAGTTTTATTTACTGTCTTTAAATTATGCGCGGATCACTTTGCATGTAGAGTGCTGGCGGAAAGGTACGCATTTCTATCCCTGCATGCATCATAAATTTTGACCGCACATCGGATTTTCCGATTTCCTCCCCCAGTTTTATTGGACTCTAAATAACAAGGAAATTGGAAAATTCGTTAGACGATGATTGCTCAGAAAAATACATAAAAAGTGAAAACAATAAAAATTGGGACTGCTAATGCAAACTTGACCTTAAAACTCATCCCACCAAAAACTTTGTCTTGGGGAGAGTAACCCCCTCCTTATTCGATTTATCTGTTGCGAGAGAGTGACCCGACACTAGGATAGAGCCACACTCAAAATTTTAGTTGACTAATGGTCGTGGTTAGTTGTTCTCCAGTGAGGATCTCTCCGATAACCGGTAAAGCAGACCGCGATGTCCTTAGCAGAGTGAATTAGCGGGAACCGGGTTACGGTCCGCAATTCATACTGGCTGGGAAAGATCTGACGTGGATTGGGACAGTCGGCTAAGAAAGTAGGGTACCTAACAGCTCGCTCTAACGCTCTGATAGATTGACTGATCACCTAATAAAATTTGACAAGATAACAGACCGAACTCTCACGATCATCAGCTCAAGAGTTGTGTAGGTGAATTGGGAGTTTTGATTTATCATCCTGTTTGCATTCCAGATCTCATCCGCCTTTCTCTGAATCAAGATGATGGGAAGGAGATCCCTTAGGCCACATCTGGTGGCACCGCTATCGAGCACTCCTCCTTTTTCATCTAGGTCGGCTTCGGGGAGTCCAGGCCCACTCTCCGAGCCTGAGTTTACATCCACCCTGTTCCCCCTCGACCACCCTTCTTCTTCTATCAGTCCAGTGGTATCAGAATTTAGTGCAGAACAGAGTTCAGAACATTTGACGACACCTGAGATGGATTCCTTTGGCTTTGCAGAAAACCAAGATATGGAAGGCAGAGAGGAACACCCAGATGAGCAGAGACCACCTCCATACCTGTTTGATCAAGCTGCCATCAACAACTCACTGTTAGCATCCCTGGAAACCATGCAGAGACAGATTCGAGATCAGGGGATGGTCATGGGTGAAATAATGAAAGAGATGCGTGAGGGACAAGAAGAAAGAAATGAGGGCGGAGAAAGACCAGATGCAGAAGGAGGAGGACCTGATCAGGAACGACCACAACCAGCAACCATGAGGCAGTTGCATAACCCAGCTGCAACACTCACTCACCGATGGATCAGACTCCCTCACATATACGGAGACTTCGAGCTTCGCCCACATACTATTCAGCTACTGCCGAAGTTCCATGGGCTTGCCACCGAAGAACCGCACCTCCATCTGCAAGAATTCGAGATGATATGCAGTACAATCCATGATAGATTTGTGACTGAGGACACCATCAAAATGATTGCCTTCCCGTTCTCCTTGGTTGATAGAGCCGCCTATTGGCTCAAACACTTGGGAAGGTACATCGACACTTGGGAACAGCTTCGGACCGCATACTTAAATAAGTATTACCCACTCGGCCGGATAAATGCAGCAAGAGCTATGATCAGCAACTTCACAATGATCCCAAATGAACAATTCCATGAAGCCTGGGATCGCTTTAGAGAGCTCATTGACCGGTGTCCACATCATGACATATCAAAGCCCAACTTGGTTCGGAGTTTCTTTTGTGGGCTGACACCGGAGCTGCAGGGGCTTGTTGATGCCTCTTGTGGAGGATCATACTTTTCAAAGGGAGAAGATGACGTTTGGGCCATTTATGAAGGAATGGCAGAAAACTCTACAGTTATGGCCCAATCCAGAGTCTACACACAACAGAAACCTTCCCAAGGAGCAGGATCATACCAGAGGATCGCCCGCATCGATGTCGGTCCCCATACTCCTTCAGCAACAGCTCAAGATGAATCATCAGCAGCTGATATGGGCAAAATCAGTGAAAAGTTGGACCGCCTTGAGATTTTGGAGAAGAAGCAGGGCCAGGGCATGGCACAAATAGACCAGTTGGCTAAGACCATGAGTGACCTGAAGACTCACATCTTGAGTATTCAAGAGGCACAATCATTTTCACATCAGCCTCCCAGGTCACTAGCTGAGTCCAGAGGTAGCCGTTCTACCCCACCCCCTTCCGCGTACCGCCAAGTTCACCATGTTCAGGAGGTGCCGATACAGCAGTTGTCGCATTATTCACAGCAGCCACAATCTCAGGACACTCAGATGGTGATCTATCAACCGGATCAGCCATTGGCAGCACTACCACTGCTACCCTTCGAGCAGGAGCCATTGATGGAAGTCAACGGGATATGGTACGACCGGTACCCCCAGCAGCCCGGGATTCGCCGCGATCACCCCGGATTTCGTTGGTCCAACGGAGGTACCTCATCCCAACAGCAGCCTCCAGCTCAGGGCAATCATAGTGGCCAACACCAGCAGCCCCAATACTCCCAACAACAGCAGCAACAATATCAGCAGAATCCTCGTCACGCCTATCAAGGACAACAGTGGAGGCAGCGACAGCAGCCTTACCAGCAGCAGTACCCTCCTTCTCACCAGCAACCTCAGTTCTAGCAAGGGAACACTCCCGGTTCTCCCGCAGCCATAGAGAACCCAGCACTTGACGATCTCGCCCGCTTGCTCTCCGAACAGCAGGCATCCTTCCGGCGAGAAATGGATGAGTTCCGGCAGGAAATGAGGGACATCGTGAAAGGGAAAGCCGCCATACCTACACAAAGCGAGCCGAATCCGAACAACTTAAAAAGAAAATCTGAGCAGGTATAGTTTACAGAGGGTACCACTCTTAGTGATTATTTGAATGACATGCATTTTATGTTTGATACTTACTTCGTGTCACTTAGGAGCGGTAGGGAACCAGCCGGCGGCGGCTCATCTGAGGGACAACACCATGGAGATTCGAGAGACCCAGATGAGGAGAAGAGCGGTGCTGATGCCGCTAGCAACAAGGATGATGACGGTGGTGCTGATGCCACCAAGGATAACCTTCCAGACGACGGTATTGTGGTCGTCGTAGTACCAGATGCAGACGGTGGTGCTGAAGCCACCATTTTTGATAATGAACCAGCGTGTGGTGCTGAGGCCGCAAAGAAGAATTATTCGGGTGGTGCTGATACCCCCATTTTGAATCCATCTGTATTCCAACCTTCTGTACTGCCATTTGCTGTATCTCTGGACTCCATGAAAAAGAACAAAAAATTGAATAAAGGAAAGGCTTCTCCATCTATTCTAAGTCCATGTGTGATGAATGATGATGATTGCATGGATGTCTGTCCTTTACAGGCCCAGAAGCCCTCTCCTAACCCTCTGTCTGAGGAGGGCCCATCTATCCCTTTCCCTCAAGCACTCGGCTTGACTAAGGGGAATAAAAAAGAAAATCCCAAAAAGACCCAACAGTTAGAGTTTAACCAATAGATGATAAACAGATTTCAGATCCAGCTGACTCTACAGGAGGCACTTGAGAATATCCCCCTCTTCCAAAAGAATCTGAGAGAGAAGACCACTGCATGCAGGAAGAGGCGGAACAATAGAGGAGAGATCCATGTGCTCACCCGTGCCACATGTTGTGCCATTCAGAACCAGCTGCCAGCCAAATTCCCAGATGCAGGAGCTCCTTATGTCAGATGCCAGATTAGTGAGCAGCAGTTCGACCGACTCTATTAGACAACGGCTCTTCTATCAACCTCCTTCCGCATCCTTACTCGACCGATTAGAGTTTGGCCCTTTTTTTCGGAGTAGGACAGTCCTTCAGTTTTCTGATCGCTCGATTAAGAGGCCGAAGGGGTTGTTGAGAGACGTGGTCGTCACCATTCAGGGCCTAAAATTCCCCGTGGACTTTGTTGTACTGGACATGGAGATCCCTGAATCGGTGACTGATGCCCCCATCATACTAGGACACCCATTCTTGGCCACAGCTAAGGCAGTATCCGACCATGATAGTGGGAAGATGTACTTTCGCGTAGAGGGTGAAAGTATACAAATAGAGACGATCGACGAGATCAAAGCGAGAGATTCAGCCTGCTCGGAGCAGAACAGTGATGTAGGGAAGATGACAGATGCCGAGTTAGACGTCCACCAGGAGTGTGACTTTGTGATGACCGATGATGAGCAGTTTGGGAAGATCCAGAAGCACGAGCACACGCCTTGTCTGTAGATTCAGAGTGCATACCTTTTGTAGCAAACGAGAGTCGGGAGAGCACACACTTGGCAGAGGACACCACACAGGTTGATAGTTGCGTACTGAGTGGTGACATTGATGTTTGTTCTGATTCAGATCCCTCGGAGGCAGACTTTGATTGGAAGGATTTCGATGCGTATTTGCCATGTCTGCTTCCTGATGAGCCGACAGATAGGACGGAGAGCGAGCCAGCACAGATGATAGACACACCAGCAGGGTTCCCTTCGTCAGATGATCATGTACAGTGAGAGTTCTCACATACAGACCTGGTTGCTTTCACGCAGACATATCAGAAGCCAGATTTGCCAGCTCCCACCAAGCCAGAATTGAAGCCTTTGCCGTAGTCGCTCAAGTATAGATTCCTTGCGGGTGAACCAGAAATGCACCCAGTCATTATCTCAGGAGATTTGACTGGAGAACAAGAATCTCGACTGATGGAGGTTCTTGAACGAAACCGCAAGGCAATAGGATGGAGCGTGGCTGATCTCAAGGGGATAAGTCCGGCCCTGTGCTCCCACCATATATACCTCGAGGAGGACGCTAAGCCTTCGCGTGAGTTCCAGCGACGGCTGAACCCGAATCTTCAAGATGTAGTAATGAAGGAGATATCTAAATGGTGGAGCGCCGATTTTATCTACCCCATCTCCGACTTCAAGTGGGTTAGTCCTTTACATGTGGTACCCAAGAAGACGGGTATCACTACAGTTGTGAATGAGTCTGGAGAAGAGATCGCCACCCGGGTACCTACTTCTTGGAGGGTCTGTGTGGACTACAGACGATTGAATGAGGCCACCAAGAAGGATCACTTACCGCTACCATTTATTGATCAGATTATCGAGAGGCTAGCCGGGAAGAGTCATTACTATTTTCTTTACGGGTACTCCGGATACAACCAAGTGGCTATCGCGCCCGAAGACCAGGATAAAGCGGTGTTCACATGTCCATTTGGGACGTATGCTTTCAGACGGATGCCCTTTGGTCTATGTAATGCCCCTGCGACATTCCAAAGGTGCATGTTGTCCATCTTTTCGGACATGATAGGTGACTGTTTGGAGGTCTTCATGGATGACTTCTCGGTTAATGGCGACAGGTTCGATGCTTGTCTTGACTGCCTAGACCGAGTGTTGCAGCGCTGCATAGAGGTAAACCTTGTACTATCTTGGGAGAAGAGTCACTTTATGGTGACTCAGGGGACGGTCCTTGGTCACATCATCTCCAACAGGGGCATGGAGGTTGATCCGGCCAAGGTTGATATCATTAGAAAACTCAATCCACCATCCAATTTGAAACAGTTGCGGTCTGTTCTGGGGCTTGTCGGTTTCTACCGACGGTTCATTCAGGACTTCAGTCGAATTGCCCGACCGCTGACGGATTTATTGACTAAAGACATCGAGTTCCTTGTAGATGATAAGTGTCTTAAGTTCTTCGAGACTCTCAAGAATTAAGTTGTTGAGGCTCCTATCCTTCAGCCACCCGATTGGTCTCTTCCATTTGAGATCATGATGGATGCTTCAGATTATGCTATTGGGGTTGTGCTTGGACAGAGGAGGGATGGATTACCCTATGCCATACACTACGCTAGCCGGACTTTGGATGCAGCTCAGAGGAACTATAGAGTGACTGAGAAAGAAATGCTAGTGGTAGTCTTTGCTTTGGATAAGTACAGATCTTACATTCTTGGATCTAGAGTGACAATTTTTACTGACCACACTGCCATTCGGTACTTGATGTCGAAGAAGGATGCCAAAGCCAGATTGACCATATGGATCATTCTCCTCCAGGAATTTGATATTGAGATTAAGGATAAGCCTGGAGTTAAGAATGTTGTGGCAGATCACCTCTCCCGCCTAGAAAACCTTGAGGAATCTGAGCCCATAGCACCTATCACTGAAACTTTTCCAGATGAGGCGATCCTTGCTATCACCTCTCTTCCATGGTATGCCGACATTGTAAATTACCTTGTTGCCAAATCTATTCCACAAGGTTGGTCCAGACAGCGGCTTGAGACCTTCCTTGCGAAGGCCAAGTCGTACCATTGGGAGGATCCCGTCCTTTATCATGAGGGAGGGGATAGTATCTGGAGACGGTGCATTCCTCAAGATGAGCAACATAGCATCCTCACCTACTGTCACAAGCTTGAGGCAGGAGGACATCATACTGGGAGACGGACAGCACAGAAGGTGCTCCAATCCGTCCTTTGGTGGCCTACCCTTTTCAAGGATTCTGATGAGTTTGTGAGAAAGTGTACTGACTGTCGGAAGATGAGTACTTGCGGACAGAGAGACATGATGCCCATGCAGCCCATTCACTTTTGTGAGGTTTTTGATGCATGGGGAATTGATTTCATGGGTCCATTTCCTAAAAGTCAGGGGTTTGAGTATATTCTTCTAGTTGTGGATTATGTTAGTCGTTGGGTTGAGGCCATCCCCGCCCGAGCCGCAGATGCTAAAACCGTATGTCGTTTCTTGAGGAAAAACATTAGTTCACGGTTCGGGGTGCCTAGAGTCTTGATTTCAGATGGGGGGTCTCACTTTATTAACGACAAGGTCAGGGCCCTTACAGACGAGTTCAGTATTGACCGTCGTATTGCCACACCGTATCACCCTCAGACTAATGGTCTTGGCACGATTCCCGAATCAGCCATAAACAATTTGAGCCAAAACAACAAGTATGGTTATTTGATGCTAGGCTAAAATTATTCCCAGGGAAATTACAAAGCAAATGGAAAGGACCATATGTGGTCCGGAAGGTGCATGATAATGACAGCATTGATATATCCGAACCTTCATCATCTTCCACCTTTAGAGTCAATGGTCAGCGCTTGAAACCATATCTAGATCATGATCCGCCGACTGTTGTTGTTGCCCCGATTCATTTGGTATGAGATGATTCTTTGACTCACACCTTCGGCATCTCGTACATGATTATCACTGAGATCCTACATTGTATATATTCATCTATACATCGATCATTCATTCTTTATGGCTCACACCCCATCGTCATCATTTGATTTTGCTATACTTAGGACGTACTTTATCCTAAGTATAGGGGGGTGTGCACCCCGAGTGTTTTATTCTTTTCAATCCTCTCAATTGTCTCCTCTTCTTGTCTATACTTAGGGCTATCTTTACCCTAAGTATAGGGGGGAGACAATTTGAGTACGATCTGTTCATTCCCCCCCTGACCCTCCCTGCGTTGTGTGCAGTCTGCTATACTTAGGATTATTTGATCCTAAGTATAGGGGGGGATGGTCGACTTCTCATTCGTTGATTCATTCCCTTATTTATTTATTCTTTATACTTGTCTATACTTAGTACGAGTTATGTCTTCTCTTTTCGCTCCGATCTATGAGGACATAGCTCAAGCTAAGTATAGGGGGGGTCATATATACTTTAGCCATAACTCGTACTTTCGTATTTTCTTAATAATATGGCTAATAATTCTTTAAAATTCATTAAAAAACTGTAATAAAAAGATGTGATTATTCCTCAAATTCTTTTTGTATTTACTCATTAATAAATCAGGTGAACACGTTTTTTGCAAAATGTTTGAAAATAGTTTGAAAATCTTCATAAACGTTTATTGAAAATTATTTTGAAAATATTTTGTTACATGTCTTCAACCTTTGTAAAAATGTGTGGTTTGTAAAACTTCTTTTCTTTGTGTGAAATAAAATGTGTAAAAAATGATTTGCAAATGGTTTGAAAAATGGTTGCAAAAATATTTTGAAAAATCTATATATACTGTTTGGAAAACCTTTGCAAAATGATTTTCAAATGTGTGTACATGTTTGTAAAATGTTTGTAAAAATTATTTTGGACTATAGTTTTCAAAAATTGTGTGAAAAGCTTGTGTCAAATAAGTTTGAGGAATGCAGACATCTTACCAAAATCCACTGTATGCATATATGTATAAAATTGATCACTTACCCTGTAAATTCTTAAAATCCACTTCTTGTATATATAAGAAGCACTCCCGTGTAAATAGTTTTAACCTTGATTTCAGCCAAAATCTTTTTGTTCTCAAAAATCCCAAAAATATTTGCAAAAGTAAAATCCAAAAAAACATTAGAAAAACTTCTGAAAAATACAAAAAAATGCATATGCATCATCATCATCTTATCAGAAATCTATAAAAAGTTCAAAATCTTTGAAAATTGCATCACGAAAATATTTCTGCATTGCATTTGCATAGCATGAGCATTTTTCGGATTGAGTTTGATAGTTGAATGAGTCTAAGTAAAATCCGGAGATTGGAGCTTGATGGGACCTTAAAATCTACCTAATAACAAGAACCTTATAGGAACTAGAGTTGAGGTACTTCAGGTCTAGTTGACTTAATTCTTTGAGGATCACGGGACTTGGTTCAATGGATTCTTGACTGCCTAAGTAGAGTATTTCAGAGCATACGCACGATTCTTGTTGATAATGACCTAACTTGGGCACTTGCACCTTTCACATGGCTCAACTCAGTTGGAGTGGTGAGGGGGTTGGATTTGCCGGTATGAGACGCACACGGGTGGAAACATTTGTCCTCCTCTAGGGAGGGAAGTGCATCCCAACCCGTCCAGTAATGATGAGTTTCGAGGATAGGAGATCGTGGGTTGCAATAAAGCTTCAAAAGAGGGATAGTCTACTGGCTCAAGAGGAAGAACTCCCTATGTAAATGCTATTGTATATAGTATTCAAAAAAATTGCAAAAGCAAAAGCTCCAAAAAAGTGGACAAGCCTGTACAAAAATAAAAATGCCCGCCGGAGTGTACATATGTGTAAAGTCAAATAAGCAAGATTGAACTTCAAAGTCAAATCACAGCTGGATGACTTGACTACACTGGTCTTGCATCCTAGGATAGGTAGCTACACTGGCTACCGTCCATTCTTCTCTTCACCCCCTCATCTTGAGCTAGTTGCCACTTGAACTTAGAAGGGAATACCCTGCTCCTTGAGGGATGAGTTGTTGGATTGGGGAATAATTGGGTTGTCATATTGGAGAAGTCGGTCTCTTTGTCATTTCAGTTGGGGAGAGCCACCGTCACTTACACTGTATGAGTCAGATTCATAGTCGTAAGGGTTTGCGTATGAGTTGAGATATTTCTGACCTGTCTATTGATGAGACTTGGGCATAGTTTGGGATTCTCAAGGATTGTTGGATTTCAAATTCGGTTCTCATTAAGGTTCCGTCCGCACTAAAGGCGACTTAAGTTCCAAACTTTGATTTTGTGAAGACAAGTTTGATAATCAAATTTGATCCAACTTCTTCTTTTTCTTTTCTTTCTTTTTCTTTCTGCACTTATTGCATAAGTGTTTGCTAGGGACTAGCAAAGGTAAAGTATAGGAGGATGATGAAGCCACATTTCATCATCTTTATTCTATCATTTTGGCATCAAAAGCCCTAGCAAATGCGTGTAAATACCCTTAATTCCCGTATCTTAGCACCCATGCATGTGTATGTAAATAGTGTATAAAATATTGTAATTAAAGCTAAAATTATAGAATAAATCAAAGAAAAGAAAAAGAATAAAATATTGTAATTATTTTATGACCCGAAACCCCAAGACCTAGGCATCTCGATGGCTAAGTCGACAAGGAATAAAGTAGGGGGAGATAAGGGCCAAAATACAATAAAAATTCCTTTTGTTTAATTCATTCTTTAATTATTTTGGGATCTATTTTTAGTCCCACCTTTTATACTTTAAATAAAGAAACTTTGTACATAAAAGTTGTATATAATTAAATAAAGAAAAATACAAAATTGATTTCACTCAAAAATAATGCACAGATAAAAAGTTATGATCTGAATAAGATTCCGGAATCCCAACTTCCCAGACCCGTATCTCTCAAATAAAAACTCAAAATTTATCAAACTCACCTCTAATTATATATAATTTTCAATAATCTATTTAATGAAGGTGGTTTCGTATTTTTCGGAGTTACGGTTTGAAAGTTGAGTTTTGGACCCCTATTGTATATTATACCAATTAAAATATTCATTTTATTTATTATTCATTATTTTATTTCATATTTTTATTATTTCATTGATTATTATATATGTACATATTAAAACTGGAATAAAATGATAAATAAAACATTAAAAAAATAAAATTCTTGTATAAAATACATAGAAAAATTACCAATGTACTGTGTTAGAACCACGTTTTTAGCCATTTTCGCTGATTTTTGGAGGATGCATCGTGCATCTTTTCACGATGAATTTTCTTGACTTTTTCTCCTCTTACATCCATTATACACGCCCAACCTTTATATCTAGAGTTGAGTTGTCTATTCTCAAGATACACACCGATCTTCTTGCCACCACATCAACTCTCTAACCAGCCTCAGCCACTCCTGTCAGATCCTTGTTTTTGTCCGATTTCTCGGATTTTTCAAGGCCGACCCTTTCACCCAATGGCTAAGCTTCCTTCACAACTTTTTCTCCTTGATGTACACTCATACACACTCAGAGGTTGCTTGAAGGATTGGATCAACGATTTGCTAGATATCCATCGTTCTTTGGAGCCGCCCACCTCACATGTACAAAAAGACCACATCTTCTTCCAATTCGTTTTTGAACCCTCTTGGACTCATTTTGGCCACCCTCCTTGGAGCTCAAGATAGAGTGAAGTGACAGTAAGCTCCCCAGCTCCTCGGAGGCGCGGCTAGGCGAGTCGAAGGGCGGCTCCATCACCATCTCCGGCCACCTTAGCCGTGAGGTCCATCTCGCCATTCTTGGCTTGAGGTTTCGTATTTTCTTTCATTTTTTTCTTGTTTTCTTGCTCTTTATTCACTTGTAGATCGTAGATTTATTCTAGCATTTCGTTTACTTGCTTTTTAGTCACTTAATCACCTAGTTCATCCCTCGCCGGAGCAAGCTCCGGCGAGCTTCGATCCCATCATTTCGACTTTCATTCATCCTCCTCGACGCGGCTTTCATCTCACCGCCGCCATCCTCCGCAATTCTACGTATCCTCATACACAACCCCCTTCATTTTCGGCCACATACGGTGGTCGGAGCACATCCTTCTTCCCTCACCAAAGCGAAGGAAAACCCATTCACATCCCATTTTTTTGTGTACCTAACATCTTGGCCGAGTTTTGTACTCGAGCCCTTCTTCTAATTGCAGGTACATCGGAGCACTTTCACGCACATTCCCTTGCTATCCAAGATCAGCTTGACGCCACCTGGGTTAGTGGGGCATTTTGCAATCACGTCCCCACATTTTTGGCATATTTCGGAAAGTTTTCGAGTACATTTTTGTACTGCAGTTTTGTATTTACTTTTTCATCTGTACCCCTGTGCGTAATAGCTATAACTCATTCGTCTGAACTCGGTTTCTCGTGAGATTTTTTTTTAGAAAGCTGTTTAAGAGTTCTACATCATATCCAAATTTCAGATTTTTCTGATGTACGAACTATTTATGGCGAATTTATGAAGTCAGAGTAGTGATTGGGCTTGTTTTGTTGATAACACTTGAAATACTTAATATCACTTGCTCATTTTTGGATATGTTGTAGTAATTAGCAGGGCCGAATTTGGGTTCAAATTTCAACAAAAAATATTGCGATTTGTGTCCTGTAGAATTTCTACAATATTTTTAGTGATTGATTTATTTCTGGAGCATCTTTCATCTAATTGAAAATCTAAAAATATGTCCATGTGCCCCTGACTTTGTTCTATAATCAGAGATTTTTGTTGTATTTTTATCTTTTTATTTGAGTAGTCAAAAAAATAAAAAACATCATTTCTACCTTCCTGCAGTCTTTTATTTTTAATATATTCATTACCTTTTAAAAAATTCCAAAAAATTATATTTTATTTGTTTCTGCATGTTTTAACTTCAGACCAAAAATCACTAAAAATTTCAAAAGAAAACCCCTAAAAATAGCAAAACACCAAAAACCTTCCAAAAAATCTTAAAAATTCTAAAAAAATCCTAAAAATACAATTTCAGTTTCTGAATTTTCCTTTTTTTGTTATCTTTATTATAAAATTAAGTTGAGGAAGTTTTGATTCTATTTGATATTTTTCATCCTCATTTTAATTTCGGCCAACAACCTATCTCACTGTTTACTAGTATTTTTGTCCTTAAAAATACCAAAAAATTAGGAAAAAATCTATAAAAATCACAAAAACATTAGAAAAATATAAAAATCACAAAAACATTCCATTTCCTGTATTTTGAGTATTTTCCCCTATTTTTATCCCTCTCTTATCTCTAGTGTACATATATATTCCTTATATACATTATATCTTTATTAAAAGAAAAAGAAAATATAAAAGTACAAAATATAAAAAGAAAATACAATATCAGTAAATTCAAAACCCACAAAAAAATAGCACTTGTAGGCACTTGATCACAATCACATTTTGCACTTAGCTTGATCTATCCTGCCTTGCTCCCTGTGTTCGAACTCTCTACATACTTGCATCTATACATCTTTTATGTAGAGTTAAAAATAAGTTTGACTCCACATTTGCTTGTCATTGTTTGATATTTGATTGTGGGTTCATTGTTGATTAATTACGGGATTTTGTAGTGGTCAAGACATCGACTGTTGATTCGCCTTGTGAATCAATACGATCGCTCTCAATTTTGCGATTATCAGACACCCAAGGCCGGACCTAAGCGTACTACTTCCACTCACCCGTCTGTGCCATCCCACTCTGACACCGCTAAGGATGCATCCCATGTCGATCCTGATTGGTTTGCATCAATCGTGGACCCCGATATCGACCTGCACCTTGTTAGATCCATTCCTCAACGGTCCTGCAAGAAGGTTCGCTTTCAACCTTCTTAACCCTATGTATATCTACCTCTTGTAGATATGTGTTTTCATTCTTCCTCCTTTTGTATGTTTAGTGCACCCAAGATCATTCGATGTATCTTTTGACTTTACTTAGGATGTATCTTGTCCTAAGTGTAGGGGGGTACACACTCCGAGTTGTTCTAGTCCGGTTCGAGGAGACCCTCTCCTTGGACCACAATTTTTATTGTGTTCATCTTCATCTCGCCCGCCCTCCTCGTATCCCCTGTCTCATCCTTCCATCACCCAGGATTGTTGTGCTTTTAGAGATAGCCTGTATCGAGGATTGCGGCTTATATTAATGATTTGAGTAAGTCGGGCACACTTTTGAAGATGCTGAGATTCGTGAGCTACATTTGGTGGATCTGAGTTGAGATTTGTGCTTGGAGCTTCTTGAGGATTTCTTTTATGATGCACGACCTTTAGGTGTGATTCCTAATCGAGGATTTTTGGTCTCGCATACTGGATTGAGGATATGACGTGTTTTCATGATTAGATGATGATTTCATGTGCTTTGATTGATTTATCTATTTTGAGGTTCCTACCATATTGATTTTGAGGATTGATTGACTATTCTAATTCAGACTTCACAGTGATGGTGACCAGAACCCACATGATGTCTCTCATCTTCTTGATTGACCCATCCCCGATCTCATGCTTCTATTATCCACCTGCGGCACTTTAAGGATTCCTGATTATCTTTTATGCCATCTCAGCTAGATTGGATTAACCTGAGGGACGTATTGTGATGGATATGATTATTCATCCCTCTATGATCTTATGCCCTCCTGATTATTGATTGATCAATTGCTATTGAGGACCTGAGATTTGATGCCAGCAATCGCAAGACTTGATTGTCCTAGTTTGTAATGTTCCCGATGGCTATCTGCGGGAAAATGCAACACTTCCTTTATGCTCGGTTCCCCTTACTAATTGTGTCTCCTATCTGTTTGAGCACATAACCGAGTCGTCTGATTTATTCATGGTCCTCACTGCCTTCTTGTGGTATCCGATCTTTCAGATCCTGGGGACCTATCTGACTAGACTCTGTTGAGTCTGCTCCCCTTGACGGTCATCGTAAAGATGAGCCATCCTATTCTGCTTATTCGCTGCTTAGTTGGCAGTACGCTCTCCGAGGGTTGTCTACGGAACACTGGCACATTTTCTTGATTTGTCGGTCTCTTCTACTGGTAGACGATCTGTCGCCTACCGAGACCACTTCTATTGATCGTCTGATGGATCAGGCTCCTTTAAGCCCGCTCAACTTGACGACCCTTGCAAGGGTAAGCTTCTGTTCTGATTATTCATTGACTAGCATTTGTTACTCCTCGAGGGTTATCTGTGGGAGGGTACACCATATTTTAGGTACTCAGCTTCACTTCTGGTGCTTCCTTTCTGGAGGGGCATGAAGTTGAGTCTGTAGATTTTGGTACTCGATCTCCTCCCTGGTTGTGCCTCCTCTCTGTTGGAGCATGGAGCCGAGTCTTCTGATTACTCTATGAGCCATATCTTGTGTTATTCGGTCTATCCTTGACTTGTTGACCTTATGACCACCGGATACCATACGAGACATTTGGAAAGTCTCATGTTCTTCATCGTATACCTTTCTAAGACTTTGATTGACCTAGAGGGGTCTGTACTATTCCTTCTCCCTCTAGGTCTCACAGTATCAGCTCTGCTCACTCATTCACTCCTTATGAGTCGATGATCCGATTCACGCTACCGGTCCTTCCTTTAGTTTCGATCTCTATTCCCCGATAGCTGACACCCACTTGAGTGCATATCCGGGTGTCTTTTCACCATATGACTGCATCCTCGTTCTCATGGGGAGACGATGACGAGAGTACGGTATTCACTTGTTAGATACCGCCCTGCACTTCACTAGTCTACCTTGTTGTATATATGTGTTTCATCTTTTATTCATTTGTTCTCCCGTATGTCATGTGTGCTCCAGATCTTTCATCATATCTGTGTGATTATACTTAGGACGTACTTTTCCTAAGTATAGGGGGTACACACCGTGTTGTTCTTACTCCGTCCCGTTTCATCACTCCTGTCGTTGCTTATACTTAGGGAGCTTTCACCCTAAGTATAGGGGGAGTGACGCGTATATTCTCCATGATCTTTTTCATCTATCTGTATATCTCTGTCTTTTCTTCTTTTCTTCTTTTTCTTTTCATTTTTCTTTATCTATATAAAAGGTATCGCCCCTTGTTGTCAGTTTTCTGTACTCAGATGTACTTTGTTCTAAGTATAGGGGGTGTGCACCCTGGATTCTTTCATTTTTTGATCCCCTCCACTGTCTCCTCTCTTGTTGATTTGTTCTGCTATACTTAGGGATATCTCACCTTAAGTATATGGGGAGACAACCTGAGCTGTGATCTGTTTATCTGTATTTTTCTGTTTATTCCCACCCTTGACCCTCCATGCTTTGTGTATTGTCTGCTATACTTAGGATTATTTGATCCTAAGTATAGGGGGATGGTCACCTTCTTATTCATTTCTCTCTTCATTCTTTCATTTGTTTATTCAGTTATTGTAGTATAGGCTTTTCTATACTCATTATGAGTTATGTCTTCTCTTTCTCTTTTTCAATCTATGAGGACATAACACATGCTAAGTATAGGGGGTCGTGTATACTCTGTATACAATTTAGCCATAACTCGTACTTTCATATTATTAGTAAATATGGCTAAAAATACATTAAAAATCACTGCTTCTTATTCCTCAACTTCTTTTTGTTTATATTGATTAATAAATCAGGTTAAAATATTTAGTAAAATGATTTGAAAAATAGTGTGAACTGTTTGAGAACTTTTTGTGAAATGTTTTCAACCTTTGTAAAAATATTTTGATTTGCAACAATTCTTTTCTTTATGTGAAATAAAGGATTTGAAAACCTATTTGCAAATGATTTTCAAAATGTTTGTAAAAATATTTTGATTAATGTATATATAATGTGTGAAAAATCTTTGCAAAATGGCTTTCAAATGTTTGTAAATATTTGTAAAAATTATTTTGCACTATAGTTTTGAAAATGGTTTTCAAATAAATTTGAGGAATGAATGTATCATTAAAATAGGAATAAAATGTTTATATAAATCGAAATAATTTTTTTTACCAATTGTACATAAATACCTAAATAAAATCACTTTGTATAAACATATTAATCATGTAAATTCTTAATTCTTGTAAATAATTAAAAAGAAGCACGCCGTGTAAAGAGTTGTACATGTTTTATACTTTGCGTCAAAAAGTCTTTTTATTTGCAAAACTCTTTGTGTAAAAATTCTCTTTGTTTTCAAATTCTTTGAAAAAATTACATCATTCTTTGTATTATTATACATAGCATTTGCATACATTCATATTCTTTGATTGAGCTTGATGATTGAACTAGTCTAATAAAATCGAAGATTGGAGCTTGGTTGGACCTTACTGCACCTAATTGCACTGGAACCTTAGGGGAACTAGGTTTAAGGTACTTCAGGTCCATTGGGACTTAATTCTTTGAGACTAAGGGCTAGGTTCAAGTCACCTCAACTGACTAACTAGAACTTTTCGAGACACGTGTATGACTCTTGTCAGCCGTGACCTAACTTGGACACTTGCACCTTTCATTTGGCTCAACTCAGCTGGAGTGGTGAGGGGGTTGGATTTGCCGGTCTGAGATGCATACGGGTGGAAACATTCGTCCTCGTCTAGGGAGGGAAGTGCACTCCAACCTTGTCCAGTTCCAATGAAGTCTAAAGACAGGAGAGTGTGGGTTGCAATAAAGCTTCAAAAGAGGGATAGTCTTCTGGTTCAAGAGGAAAAACTCCTTATGTAAATGCTACTATAAATAGTATTTAAAAAAACTCCAAAAAAGTAGTCATGCCCAAAAATAAAAATAAAAATGCCTGCCGGAGTATGTATATATGTTGTATAGAAAATAAGCAAGCTTGAGCATCAATGTTATACCATGTGAGCCTGCAGCTGGATGACTTGACTACACTGGTCATGCATCCCATGATAGGTAGCTACACTGGCTACCATCCATTCTTTTCTTCACCTCCTCCTCTTGAGTTGGATGCCACTTGAACTTAGAAGGGAATACCCCGCTCCTCGAGGACAGAGTGCTGGAATGAGGAATCATTGGTTGTCATTCTGAAGAAGTCAGTTCCTTTATCATTTCAGTTGGGGAGAGCCACTATCACTTATACTGCACAAGTAAGCTTCATAGTCATAAGGGTTTGTGTATGATGTAGGCTAGTTCTGAACTGGATATTAAGGTGATTTGAACCAAGTTCCGTGACTCTCAAGGGCTGTTGTGTTTTAAATTTGGTTCCCGACGAGGTTCCACACAATTTTCACATCAAGGTCTAACCTGAGCTCCAAACTTTGATTTTATACATACAAGTTTATTTATCAGAATCAATTCCATTTATTCTTTATTATTTCTTTTTCTTTTCTTCTTTTTCTTTATTTTTTATGTACTTATTGCATAAATGTTTGCTAGGGACTAGCAAAGGCAAGTATAAGGGGATGATGAATCTCCATTCATCATTATTTATTCTATCATTTTGGCCTTAAAAACCCTAGTAAATGCATGTAGATAGCATCAAATTGTGCATAATAGCATTCAATATTTATTGTATTTATTGTGCATAAAATAAGGTTTTTAATGCCAAAACTATAGAATAAAAAAATAAAAGAAAAAATAATAAAATATTGAAATTATTTTATGACCCTAAACCCCGAGGCCAAGTCAAGAATTGAGTTGGTCGACAAGGAATAAAGGTAAGGGAGATAAGGGCCAAAAATAGGATAAAAATCCCATTTATTCATTCTTTAATTATGCATTTTTTACACCTATTTTATTCTTTATTATTTATTCATAAAAAAAGAAACTTTATACATGAAAATTGAAGATAATAATGTAAATAAAAATACAAAATTGAGTTTGTACAAGTGTTCGTTTTATACACAAAATAAAAAGCCAAAAACCAAACTTCACAGACCCATATCTTTCAAATAAAAACTCAAAACATAGCAAAATCATCTCTAATTGTATATAACTTTTCACGAACTATTTAATGGTGGCGTTTCTATATTTTTTGGAGTTACTGTGTAAAAGTTAGGTTTTGGGTCCTCATTGTACATTCTACCAATTAAATATTCATTTTATTCATCCCATAATTTTTTTACAAATTCATATTTTTATAATTTTGTAAATATTATTTATAACACATATACACATTAAAATTGTAATAAAACCAAAAAGAGAATGTAAAATAAAATAAATCTATGAGAATACATAGACAAAATACCTATGTCATATATGTATATTAATAAAAGGGAAATATATTCTTTCATTCCTTTATTCTTTATATTTTTATAATATTGTAAATAATATTTATATTTTATAAAAAAATGCAAAACTAAAATAGAACTCAATAAAATACATTAAAATAAAACAATGTATATAAAACATATGTAAAGTACCTATAAATATACCTACATAATATACATATCTATTTATTTAAGTGTACAAATAACATCATAAAAATAAAATAAAAATATATTTATACTCACAAAAATAGGCTGTAAATATGTAAAATAAAAGAATAAATTATTAAAATAAAATATATTGAATAAAAATAAAATATACAAAACATAGATGAATATACCTATAAATAAACTATGAAAATTTAACTAATAATAAAATAAGCTAAAAAATAAATAAAAATCATAATAAAATACTACATAAAATAGTAAACATTTTTTATTTTATATTCTAAAAACAATAAAATCATTTACTATTTTTAAATAACTATTCTTTAAATAACATGCTATTTTGTCTTGTAGCGGGTCTACCTGGACCAATCAGGAGCCAGGGATTGTTGACCTTCGGTCAACTCCCCATGCACCTCTGGCTTTCGTGAGAACTGTCCAATCCCGCATTTTCTTGTCTTTTCCTGGTCTATCTATCGATCAATTGTCCCAGATTTCTTCTTGACATTTCATCTCTGATCCTTGTATATCCATGCCACCTCCATAGATCCATTGTATATGCATCTGATTAATTGATTTCGCCTAGTCAATAAGGGAACTCACCATGTCTTTAAATAAAGGGCTTCTTCTTCCTCCGATTTTTGGCTTCGATTCTCCATCACCTGACCCCTCAAGGAGCTTGGTTGAGGAGGCCCTTGTGACAGGAGGAGCTCCCCGCTCTCCGCAGCGAGGAAGGGGCACGAAAGAGCCCTTGTCCATCATCTCCGGTGGACCTCCACCGTGAGATCCTTCACCTCTGGTTCCTAGCCAATGAGGTATGTTTCTTTTATTTTTATTGCTTGTCTAGCTTAGTCGTATCCTTAGGTTTAATTTCCCTTTTTAATACTTGCTTTTGGTCGCCTAATCACTTTGGTTCATAGTTCACCGGAGAATAGCTCCGACGAACCCCCATCTCACATCCTCCACCTTTTATCACCCCGCTGCGGGGCCGAGGCATTTTCCCTCGGCCCTTTCACCGTTTTTTTGCAGGTCCTGAAGCTAAAACGTCAGCTGGAGCCCCATTTGGAGGTACCTGGAGCTTCCTTACTTCGGTGACCTCGAGCTTCACCTCCGGCCACCACCGAGCATTCCTGGAGCCACCAGCACCTAGAGGACCAACCCAGGAGCTTTTTCGGCCATTTTGAAGCATCAAAGAATGACGGAGAGGTGTGATCAAGCCGGTGGAACTTTGCCTCAGCAGAGTTCTTCCCGGATCTTCGTCATGCTTTCCCCACCGTTGGATGAAGGCCTGCTCTTGGCACGCAGCAGCTGCCGTCAGATCGTCCCTACCCATCACCATTGGAAGACTTGATCTCAGCCATTACAGCGAAGCGTCATCGCGGCTCGTGGTGCGGACTTGTGGCAAGTGAAAGTACAACGGCCGTCGGATCGCACCTTGGAGGGGTACTTTGCATCGACACCCCTCCTCCTTTTTGCAATATATATTTCGTACCTATATTTTCCTCTAAAATGTTATTTTTTGTAATATTTGCATTCGAACCCATGCCTTATTTTTATTTACATTTGCATCCACTGCCACGTAGGCCGATAAACTCTGGATATTTTACAACCAGACCCTCGCGGGTTCTAGCTATTTGTGTTTGGTCAGAATTTTGAACATTCAAGTTGTAATTTTTTGGTAAAATTGCAATTTAGCCCTCATATTTTTGATAATTACGATCTGGTCCCTGCTAGGCTCACGTGCCTGTGCACATGAACTTTGGCATTTTTGCAGCTAAGTCCCCGTGGGTTTCAGATTTTGTAATTTGTCCAGCAAATTTAATATTTAGTTATAAATTCATGGGAAAATTGCACTCAGGCTCTTGTACTTTCTCATATTTACAAAAATACCCCTACGAGGAGTGTATTTTCTCTTTGCTTCTAGTATTTATTTCATGCATCTATAAACCTAACAAAAATCCATAAAAATAGGCACAACTTCCTGTTGCAATGATCTCTCACGGTATATTTTTTATTTACAATTTGAAGCATTTTAATATTTACAAAAAATAAAAAATGTGCATTTTTATCCCTGATTGCAAAAGAAAATACAAAAAAGTTATAAAAACCCTTTAAAAATTTCCAAAAAATATTTTGTTTTCTTTTATATTTTGACCTCCAGACCAAAAATCACTAAAATAAACAAAACTCATAAAAATTGTAAAACCTCTAAAACTTTTATAAAAATATTATAAACTCTTAAAAAAATCCAAAAAGTGCACTTTTTGTCTCTGAATTTTCTTTCTTTTATTATATTTATTTTAAAATTAATTTAGAAAATTTTAGTTACTGTTTGATATTTTCATCTCCAATTTAGTTTCAGGTATTTATTCTATTCCTTGTTTTAAGTATTTTTTACTTTAAAAATCTATAAAAATTAGTACAATTTCTTAAAAAACACAAAAATAGTAAAAAATTATTAGAAACCCAAAAATATTTTATTTCTTATTTTTGAACATTTTTGCTAATTTTTATATTAGCCCTAGCTCACATTATCTATATATATCCCATATATATTTTATTTTATAATTTAATAGAAAAAGAAAATATAAAATATAAAAAGAAAATACAAAATCAGAAAATCAAAATATAAAAATATAAAATTAAAATTAAAAACTCTACACATACTTGTACCAATACACATCTTTTTTGTTATATAGTTATAATAAATTTTAACTCCGCACACTTGCTTTTCATTGTTTGATCATCTGCTGTGGGTTAATTGTTAACTAATTGGGGTTTCGTGAGTGGTCGCCACAGCGACTTTGTCTCCGACTTGTGTGAGACATATTTTGACCCTCGTCAAATCTCGATTATCACCCAACCCCATCACATCCCAGGCCCCTCCGCCTCCCCTCGACCCCGCCTCCCCCCGTGCCTGCAAGCCTCGCCCCGCCACCACCACCTCTTGCCTGGAAGCACTCCCCAAGCCCCGCCCCTCCCTGCAGTCTGCCACCACCGCCTCCTGCTCCCAAGATGCCACTTTTTATTTTTTTTATTTATTTTAAAAGCAGCGAGATAGATGATGGGTTATATTAACCCAATGATATGGTTGGATTAACAAAAAAAACTAATGGAGAGTTATGGATGTAAGACGGGGAGACTATTTGGGGTTTGTTGTGTAATTCACGACTATGCGAGGTTATGATTGTAATTGCATAATTATTCAGGGTTATGGGTGTGAAAATCCCTTTAGATTATGGGTATGAATATGGTTACATATTTTCCTAACGGATACAAATATACATACATACATACATATATATTATTGAATTTATGTATGCATATAGTAGGGTGAAAAAACTTGTACTCCTCCTAGATTGTGCAATATCAATTACGCCCCTTTCTTTTTTCAATATCCATTGTGTCATTCCTTCTTCCACCGTTATGACTTACGCCCTTCCATTAGGTTTGCCATCAATGATGTGAACTAAAGCACGATTTATTCAAACCAATGTGTGGTTAAGGAATAACTCATTGCACTAATTCCTTACAGTTAAGGGTTTTAGAGTTAGGGTTGGATGGTAGATTTTGGGGCGAAGCGGTTGGGCGACGAATATTAGGGTTGAGGGGCAAGGGTAGAGGAGGAGGTCAGGTTGGAGGGGTTGGGGGGAGGGAGTTGTAGAGGTTATGGAGGAGAGGGTTCTAACCCCAGCTCGAAGCTCCTTCCTTCACAAGTCGTGGAGCTACTCACCTCATCTCCCCTGCTGTTGATAGCCCCTAACTCGAATCTTTACTCGAGCTCTGCCTGATAGCCTTTATCAAACTCCTATGCATCAATAATGGAGGTCAGATGAGGCTGCACAATACACTGGAGCATCACCCAATGCTATCAGCAACATCTTAGATCGCCTCTACCAAGAGCCGTATTTCGCTTCTCCTCCACAATATGCACCTTTGTCATTGTTCAACGTGTCACCGTAGTAGCCGGATGTCCTCAACCTTGTACCGGCGTTGGGTGTTGCACCACACTTGAGAAGGAAGATGTGGGGGAGGCATGGGCACCCTTTCAGCTCCTAAAGATCCCCTGACCCCCAACCAAAGAAGAAGATGAAGCCATCCTTCAGGGCCACTAGATCGAACTCAAGGGCCCATCCAACGTCGAAGCATTGTGCCTCATCATCCATTCGATCATCCCCCTCAGATGCCTTCAAAGCTCAACACGTGGGAGCACAAACTCCCTTGTCCAAAGCCAGCAACCTCGTCTCTAGTCGTTAGGAGCAGAAGCACCTCAAGTACGTGATAGAGAGAATTGCAGTAGCACCTTCTGCACTCATGTGAATTACGATTCAGTTCGACATTTTGGAGAAATATTAAGAGTTTCCAAGGATGGGGTCTCATAAGTTGATGTTCGTTTGGGAGGTGGATGGACGACAACTAACTCGAGGGGCATAAGTGATGATGGTGCAAGAAGGTAAGGGCATAACTAATATTAGAAAAAGGATGCGCATAATTGGTATTGCAAAATTCTAAGAGGGGTGCAAATGTAAAAAATCCTAT
Source organism: Ottelia alismoides (assembly GCA_037367405.1). Lineage (NCBI taxonomy): Eukaryota > Viridiplantae > Streptophyta > Magnoliopsida > Alismatales > Hydrocharitaceae > Ottelia > Ottelia alismoides. The sequence continues at coordinate 1,014,427 of JAZKJV010001355.1, read as the reverse complement.
ATTGTATAGAGATATATTAGTGAATATATAGATATATGGGGAAATGGGGGCTTCCCTTGTGGGAGCTAATTTGGACTCCTCCAATATTTTTCTTATTTTTTTTATTTTTTTGAAAAATAAATATGTAAAAATTCATCACTATATCCTTATATTATGTCATTCAAGTTTCGTGTGAAACAGAGACCTCTATGACCTCCATCTAGACAATCATTTTTTAATGATCACATAATTGTTTAAATCGACCCCGTCTGGATGGAGGCCATAAGAATTTCTATTTCGTATGAAACTTGAATGACATAATATATAGATATAGTGATGAAAAATCTACGGAAGCATTTAAAAAAAGAAAAAATATGGTGGGGGAGTCAAGTTAGCTTCCCCTAGGGGTAGCCCCATTTTACCCATAGATATATACATACACACGTATATACGTATACATATATATAGAGAGAGAAGGAAAATGTGCCCAGACCACATATAGTCATGTGTTCCCATTTGTAAAAATGAATATTTTTTTAATAAAAATATAAATAAGATCAGTTGATCTTGATTTGTATTATAAAATGAATTATGTATTAAAATTCCAGGTCGTTGGAGCTCTATAACCTATCCATCGAGCAATATTGGATTCATTCATCACATCAATTGATTGATTATTTATTGGTGGATTGTGTTCACACTGGGACTTGAATATTTAAAACTTAGTGGGCACACAATGTTGTGTGTGCCTATTGACACATACTCATTGCCCTCATGCATATATATACATGTGCATATACATACGTGCATACGTGCATACATACATACATACATACATACATACATACATACATACATACATACATACATACGTACGTACGTACATACATACGTACGTACACACACACATATAGGGTTAAATGGGACTGCCCCATGGAGGGAGCTAACTTGGCTCCCCTCGCCCCATTTCGCCCGATTTTTTTATTTTTTTGAAAATTTCTTCCGTAGAATTTCATCACTATATTCCTATATTATGTCATTAAAATTTCGTGTGAAACAGAAACTCCTACGGCCTCCATCCAGACAATCATTTTCTAACGGTAACAGAATTGCTAAAGATGACCATGTCTAATGACATAATATAGGAATATATTGATGAAAATCTACGGAAGAAATTTTCAAAAAATAAAAAATAAAAAAACGGACGAAATTGGGGCGACAAGAGCCAAGTTAGCTCCTCCCATGGGGGCAGCCCCATTTTACCCCCCCATCCCACCTCCCCCCCCCACCCACACCCCCCCTACACACACATACACACACACATATAGAGAGAGAGGGGGGAGAGAGGAAAGAGAAGCTAAACCATGGTGTATCTAACCTTAGCTACACCATTAGCATTTTCATCTCTTTTTTTTCATTTTTTTTGAAAATACCACAATGAATTTTCATAATTCCATCTAATATGTCATTCAAATTTTGTCAGAAATATAGACTCCTATGTCGTCCATCCAGAACAGGTTGATTATAACAAATCTAAGACCGTTAAAATTACATGTTCTGGATGGAGGGCATAGGAGTCTTTGTTTCTGACGAAATTTGAATGACATATTAGAGGGATATAGTGATGAAAATCCATCATGATATTTTCAAAAAATAAATAAAAAAAGAGATGAAAATGCCCATGGTATAGCTAAGGAGGATGGGGAGCTTGCACCAGGTGCATGTAACTTTACATGCACCGGTGCTTATATCTTCTACATTTTTTACTTTTTTGAAAAATACCACCGTGTATATTCATCTATATATCCCTCCAATATGCATTCGAATTTCGTCAGAAACAAAGACTCTTATGACCTCCATCTAGAACATGCCGATTACAGCAATTCTAAGACCGTTAAAATTACATGTTCTAGATGGAGGTCATAGGAATCCCTGGTTCTAACGAAATTCGAATGTCATATTGGAGGAATATATAGATGAATATGTATGGTGGTATTTTTCAAAAAAGTAAAAAATGTGGAAGATATAAGCGCTGATGCATGTAAAGTTACATGCACCTTGGTGCAAGCTCCCCATCATCATATATATATATATATATATATATATATATATATATAGGGAGTATGCACCCGGGTGCATGTAATTTTACATGCACTCGAGCCTATAACTTCAACTTTTTTAACTTTTTTGAAAATTATCACCATGTATATTCATCTATATATTCTTCCAATATTCCATTCGAATTTCATTAGAAACAGAGACTCATATGCCATCCATCCACAACATGTCGATTATAAAAATTCTAAGATCGTTAAAGTTACATGTTGTAGATGGAGGGCATATGAGTCTCTGTTTCTGATGAAATTTAAATGGAATATTGGAGGAATATATAGATGAATATACATGGTATAAACAAGTTAAAAAAAGTGGAAGTTATAAGCTCGGGTGCATGTAAAATTGCATGCACCTGGGTATATACTCCCTATATATATATGGGTTAAATGGGGCTGCCCCTTGGGAGTAGCCAACTTGGCTACTCCCACCCCTATTTTTCCCTCATTTTTTTTATTTCTTTTCAAAATAAAAATTTGTAAATTCATTATTATATCCCTCTAACATTCTATTAAAATTTCGTCAGAAACAGAGACTCCTACGGCCTCCATCCAAACAGGGTCGATTTAAAAAATCCTGCGACCGTTAAAAAAATGACGTCTGGATGGAGGGCCTAGGAGTCTCTGTTTCTGACGAAATTTTAATAGATGTTAGAGGGATATAGTGATGAATATAAAAATTTTTATTTTTCAAAGAAATAAAAAAATGAGGGATAAATAAGGGTGGGAGTAGCCAAGTTGGCTACTCCCACGGGGCAGCCCCATTTTACCCTATATATATATGATTTAATGGGGTTGTCCCGCCCCCTATTTCGGCGTGTTTTTTTGAAAAATAAAATCATGTATATTCATCCCTATACCTCTCCTATATACCATTCGAGATAATGTCGATTTAAAAAATCATGTTACCGTTAAAAAATGACCGTCTAGATGGAGGCCGTAGGAGTCTCTATTTCTGACGAAATTTGAATGACATATAGGAGGGATATAGGGATGAATATACATGGCGATATTTTTTAAAGAAAAAACACCGCAAATGGTGCAGGGGTGGCTGCCCCTAGGGGGCAGCCCCATTAACCTCATATATATATATATATATATATATATATGAGGATGGGGAGCTTGCACCAAGGTGCATGTAACTTTACATGCACCGACGCTTATATCTTCCACATTTTTTTATTTTTTTGAAAAATACCACCATGTATATTCATCTATATATCCTTCCAATATGTTATTCGAATTTCGTCAGAAACAGAGACTCCTATGACCTCCATCTAAAACAGGTAATTTTAACAGTCTTAGAAATACTGTAATCGGTATGTTGTAGATGGAGGTCATAGAAGTCTCTGTTTCTGAGAAATTCGAATGGCATATTGGAGGGATATATATATATATATGAATATACATGGTGGTATTTTTCAAAAAAGTAAAAAATATGGAAGATATAAGCGCATGTGAATGTAAAGTTATATGCACCTTGGTGCAAACTCCCCATCCTCTCTCTCTCTATATATATGGGGTTGGGGAGCATGCACCCATGTGCATATAATTTTACATGCACCGGAGTCTATATCTTGCATACTTTTTTAGCTTTTTAGAAAACGTCACCATGTATATTCATTTATATATCCCTCCTATATGTCATTCGAATTTCATCAGAAACAAAGACTCCTATACCCTCTATCTAGAACGGATAATTTTAACGGTCTTAGAATTGCTGTAATCGGCCCGTTCTAGATGGAGGGCATAGGAGTCTCTGTTTCTGACGAAATTCGAATGGTATATAGGAGGGATATATAGATGAATATACATGGTGATGTTTTCTAAAAAAACTGAAAAAATGTGCAAGATATATACTCCGGTGCATGTAAAATTACATGCACCTGGGTGCATGCTCCCCAATCCCTATATATATATACACACGAGGAAAGGGACATACTCCATAAAGTAGGTAACTTACCTATTCCATTCTCATTTTTTGTCAGTTCTTTTCATTTTTTTTGAAAAATACTTCCATGGATTTTCATAACTATATCCACTCAATATGTCATTCAAATTTCATCAGAAACAGAGACTCCTATGCCCTCCATCCAGACAGGTCGATTACAATAAATCTAAGACCGTTAAAATTATCTGTTCTGGATGGACGACATATGAGTCTCTGATAAATTTGAATGACGTATTAGAGGGATATAGTTATGAAAATCCATGGATGCATTTTCAAGAAAAATAAAAAGAACCGATAAAAAATAAAAATGAAGTAGGTAAGTTACCTACTCCATGGATTAGGATCTCCTTTCCTATACACACCACACCACACGCACACGCGCATACACACATATATATTTATACATATACATTCATATATATAAGGAAGAGAAATATATTTATTTTTATGTTATTTAATTATTTGATATATAAGTTGTTTTATTTAGCATATTACATCATCTTCCCTTTTTTATTTCATTACATTTATAGTTTATATAATTTTGATTTAATCAACTATTAACTTAAACTAAACAAAAATTATTTCTTCTGAATATAAGTATTAAAAGATATTTATTATATGTAGGATAATCCGTGTTGGATAGTCGTACTTGAATTATGATTATTTGGATTTGTACGCGTATCTATATCGAAGGATATGGTTTGTGATTTTCAATATCTGTAATAGATATGCTAACACATGTATCCGTATCCGTTCATTTGCATCCATGCCTATGCCGCTCTGGTAGAAGGATAATATTGTAAATTTCATAAGAATATAGGGCTCTGAATGTAATTGCAAAACAAAATAGGGCTATTAAGTGCTACCGGTAAGATTCAGAAGGGACATGTATGAAAATCCGAATAAAAAACAAAGCTAGAACCAAAAAAGAAAAGATATTGTTTAATACGTTAGCCGCCAGCAGCACAGCAGCACAGATAAGCACGCGACGCAGCACACCAAGAACGCCCAATCCGACCTCGCAAGCTCGCGAATCGATCTGGGATCCTCTCTTCAACCTCAGGGTTCCAAAGTTGCCTCCTTTTGCCGTTTTGATCGGTGCAAGGAGAACAAGTTGCGATTTTTTGGGAACCGGTTGCTTACCAGTTCTGGATCTGGAGATCTAGGGTTCTTCTGGTTCGGTGCCCACGGATGCAAAGGCCAAGTAGGTTCCCGGATAGACCCGGGATGGTGATGGATAAGAGGGGTCGGGATCCGGATTTGGGGGACGAGCAGCCCGAGCCCAAGAGGCCGAAGGTTCCTGCACTCGCAAGGTTCGATCTTTGATGCTTCTTTTTGTGTTCAGATACTCTTTTTTCCAGTTTCTGATTTGTTGGTATTTGGTGGTTGATTGTGGAAGGAAAATCTTGAGGAGTATGTTTGCGAACTTGGTTTGGATTTTCTAGTGTTTGACTATGTGGTTGTGAAGAAGGAGGTGAGCTTGTGGGTTCTTGGATGCTCTGGAGGGCTTGATTCGGGTTATATTTCGAGGGAGGATGTGGAAAGTTCCAGATGTACTTGGTGTGATTTGCCAGCTTGCACGCTAAGAAGCATGATTGGTTGAAACAAGGACCCATCAAGCTGTTGATGTTCTGAGAAGTACTGATAAGAACTTCAGGGGTTTAGAACTTTAGATTTGGCTGGTGTTGTTTGATGATTTGCACATGTTAGATTTCTATGTGGGATGAGAAGTACGACTAGCCATTAGAAACATTATGCTCGTTTTAGTGAATTTCCTTCTGGAGCTATCTACTGGCGTTTACAAAGCATCGATTATCATATGATATTGATGATCACGTAATGTGAGAGAGCTATTGAAGATCGCTGATGACAAACAAGAATGGCATGGTGAACATGGAACGGCGGCGATTATAGATGCTTCCTCATGTTTTCCTAAGTAGTCAATCTGATACAAAGTGTGTTTATCTGATTGTTAACATCCAGGTCTGTTAAGTTACAAACCCTTGATGCAACTCAAGTACTAATAGAATAAAGTTGCTAATAGGTCCTGATCAAAGTAAATGCTGAATTCATGGCAACACATCTAGTTTGTCTTCTAAGAGAGGATTCATGTTTTCTGAAGTTGAAACTCTCTTTTCTGGATTTTTCCCAAGTGGCTTCTAGTTTTTTTTCAAATGCCCTACGAGATCCTGATTGATCGTTCTAATTACCAGTGCATTTTGTAGGTTTGTTTCTGGGCCTCTGGCAGGTTGCTCCTTTGTCATTATTGTTGCAAATCACAAAACCAGACCACGTTACATTGCTGATATAAGGAAGGGTGCACACGAATTATTTGTACCGATTAGTGTCTGATATCTCATTAAGTATGACACGTGGAGTCCTCCATTGGGTTACTTGGGGTATCGAATTGATATATTTAGTGAAACATTGGGTATTAATGGGCAAAATAAAATATGCAGGAGGGGGCACATTTTGGCTGTCCCCTTATCTTTGGAGAGCTTTTGTAATATAGTCTATTGTTTATGTGATCCACAAAGAGAAATCACCTATAATGAAATTGTTGCTTTTATGGGTTTAAAAATAATCTAATATTATTTTTCCTGCTTCTCATTCTTTTTGGTTTGTTGGACAATGATATCAGATTGTATTATATTATGTTCTCTGTGTTACCGCTTTTTGTCTGGTTTGTATGCCTTTCTGTGTTATATAGTGTAGGGGGAATATCTATGATGCAAACTCTTTATATGTCCATTCTTAATGTTATTCAGCCGTTTGAATTTGGATATCAGAAAGGCATGGTTGTCTTTGTAGTTTGAATGGTGCTGAAGATATTAACAATATCGACTCGAAAACTGACTTGGTGAACTTTTTGCAGTGTAATTGTTGAAGCACTAAAGGTGGACAGCCTGCAGAAACTCTGTTCATCTCTGGAGCCCATACTTCGCAGAGTTGTAAGATCTCATTCTTGAGACCTGCTTTGAGACGATATTAGTTAATCTATTTCAACTTGGTAAAAATATTCAATGTAACTTGAAATGCCTATCCTATGGCCATCTTAAATAGCAATCATCACGTTCTTTTTTGCAATTAAATTTGCTTACAAGCCATTCATAATTGCAGGGCATTTTTCGAACAGTGTTTCATGTAAATACCTTATAGTTGATTTTTTTTCTTAAATAGGTCAGTGAGGAAGTGGAACGTGCATTAGCAAAACTTGGTCCTGCTAGAGTTGGAGGAAGGTGTGAGATCTGAGCAGTTATATGAACTCCTTACTTCTTTTTCCTCTTTTCAAATCATATTTCATCTAACAATTTGTATTGAACAAATTTTATTCTTCTTTCTCTATATTTAGTTTTCTATGTTTGTTATGAGTTGATTTCCTATCTCCGACTCAACCCAAGTGTTGGTGATGTTTCTTTTCATGTGGAAGCAGAACTTCTCCGAAACAACTAGAAGGACCCGATGGTAGAAATCTTCAGCTGCAGTTCAGGTCCAGGCTGTCTCTTCCTCTATTCACGGGAGGGAAGGTAGAAGGAGAACAGGGGGCAGCCATTCATATTGTCCTGATGGATGCGAATACGGGACACGTGGTCACGAATGGGCCTGAATCATTTGCAAAGCTAGATGTTTTAGTGCTTGAGGGGGACTTCAACAATGAAGATGAGGAGGGCTGGACCGAAGAGGAGTTCGAAAGTCATATTGTGAAGGAACGAGAAGGGAAAAGGCCCATTTTAACTGGCGATTTGCAAGTTTCTTTAAAGGAGGGAGTCGGAACACTTGGAGATATCACCTTTACCGACAATTCTAGTTGGATAAGAAGCAGGAAGTTTAGGCTTGGGCTGAGAATATCTCCAGGCTTCTGTGAAGGCATCCGTGTCCGAGAGGCCAAAACAGAAGCTTTTACCGTCAAGGATCACAGGGGCGAATGTACGCTATCTGCACTAATTTATGGTTACTTTAGTCGAGGATGTTTAGTTTTAATCTCGTTCTAATTCTTAATCTGCACTATACAGTATATAAAAAACATTATCCACCTAAATTGAAAGATGAGGTATGGAGATTGGAGAAGATTGGAAAAGATGGTTCTTTTCACAAGAGGTTAAATAAGGCCAATATCAACACTGTTGAAGAGTTTCTGCGACTGGTAGTAAGAGATTCACAGAAACTGAGGAATGTAAGTGTCAAGGGAATGCCAGTCTCGAAATATTCTTCTAATATCATTTTCCAGTTGTTTGATTTCCAAACACTTATGATTTAATATTAACATTGCAGATACTGGGAAGTGGCATGTCTAATAAGATGTGGGAGAGTCTTCTCGAACATGCAAAGACCTGCGTGCTGAGCGGAAAGCTTCATGTCTATTATCCTGATGGTGCTAGGAATGTTGGTGCCATTTTCAACAATATCTATGAGTTCACTGGCCTTATTGCAGGGGGGCAATATATATCTCCTGAAAATTTATCAGACAGTCAGAAGGTTTGTCCATCCCTATCTTAATATTCCCACTCATATCTTGCACTTCATATGGAGTTAAATATTCATGATTTCTAACAATGATGGATATGTCCAATGACATATTCGTGCACGTTAAAATTGAAATTGCAAACCTGGTTCACGGACCCAATTGAGCGAGGGAATCATCTTATAATTTTTGGGACTTTTATGCCCATAATCTTGTATAATTTCGTGATATGTCCATAACCTAAATAATCACGATTTACGTGAATAACCTTGAATAGTTGTTCCGTCTTTTGCACATGCCCCTCCATTAAGTTCATCCACTGACCTAATTAAACCCTTGAGTTAATATAACTAAATTCAACCCAATGGTAGATATTTATCCTTTTTATTTTATTTTATATTTTAATACCCAAACCCAACCCCATTCCTCCTTCGCCAGCTCCCATCTCTGACTTCAAGCGGAGCCCCTCCTTCGCCTACCCTCTATCGACACCGTGCTGCCAGAGCAGCTCCGCCTTCGGGCGGAGCACCTCCTCCCCCCCACCATCGTTCAATCGTGGCACACGGTGTACTGTTCAGATCGCGTGAAAGGGGTTCAGTTGCTGTTGTAGCACGACTTACTGCTCCTCGATGTTGTGTAGCTTAATGTGCTGGTAGTGGGTCGAGTTGTAGACGAATGGAGAGTAGCTCAGATGAAGCCAAGGTGGAGCTTCACCTCTGTCTTCCCTTTTGCAGTCCCGGCATGGCCTAAAGGCTCGGATGGAATTTCTACTTCTTCGGTTGAGGAACATAATACAGAGGTGGTTCGGTCTGTTGTAGGTGTTCTTGTCCTATCATAGTTCTTGTTGATGGCGGTGGGTTGGCGTAGAAGGCTTTGAAATTTGGCTAAAGGTCTCACTAGCTTTGATGAACACAGGTCAAAGCTTTGTTACAATGAAGTCTTGCAAGCGACAAGCGATTGCACTCGAGCTCACGACTCGACTGGATGGTAACCAAACACATGGAGAATGAGGTGTTGAAGCTCCTAGCTTAGTGATGGAGGGGAGATAATCCTTCGGTCGGGAAGTTGGCTGGAGATGGGAGGTCATGTAGGAAAAAAAGATAACGGGGATGTAAAGAAGGTGTACAGGGTCCGATGAGAGGCTCGGGATGTTGTATTTCGGGGAAAATTGGGAAGGAAAAGGGGAAGTGGCAGAGAACTTGTGAGAAGAAGAAGGGTCGGAAAAGGAGTAGCAGAGAACACATGCAACAGGAACTTGATATAATGTTATATATTATCATGTCTGCATGCAAACTATATTGCTTCAGTTTGTATGATGGTCTGTTGGTTTATCTAATCAAAACTGTATATTATTCATTTAGTCGCATGATTGTGGCCTTTTATACAAATGAAAATGTTCGTATAGAATTCAAACCATTTCGAACATGACGTTAAACCTCTAGACCTCCAAAGGAGGGGAAAATGGTAGAAATTAACGATTATCATAAGGTTTGAACATCTAACATATAATTATTAGGTATGTTCATATTTTTTATTTCTAAAAAATGTTTAAATGTGTCTACCACCCAAAAGACCTTGGTTCAAATCCCCCCTTTAGGGTTGCGTTAGGTAATCGACAACCGACGTAAAAAATAGGCGAATATTTCAACAAGGATTTTTGCAAGAATTCATGTAAGCGATGCTACTTGTAGTGGGAGAAAGCTTCACCATTTTAAAAAATGTTTAAGTGTATGATTATGTATGGTTGCTTAAAATAAAAAAATGACATGGCATTCTCCCACTATAAGTAGGGTAAGCTACATGGATTCTTGCTCGAAGCCATGTTAAAAGATCCGAATATTTTTTATATTGATTGTCGGCTACCTAACGCAATCTTGGTCTTTTGGGTAGTTGGAACAATGTACTACCATTAGACCATTGAAGTTGCTTAGAATAAAATCATCTGAATAATGTTGATGATATAAGACGAGAATGTTCAATATGACTGAGCTCTTGTTCTGTGTGGTAGCAGAGCTTCGTGTGCTCCGTAGTGTGCTAGAGGTGATTGTTGAAGTCAAGGCCTTAAATGTCGGTTTCGGTTACCATTTCGGTATTGACCAAAACAGAATTTCGATGGAATTTCGGTGGAATTTCGACCGAAATTTCGGCCATTTCGATCATTTTTTGTACTAGGACCCCCATATTTCGGTTGTTTCGGTCATTTCGGTCGAATTTCGATTTCGACTGAATATCGATATTCGACAGAAATTCGACCGAATTTCGCTGAAATTTGAGGCCATGGTTGAAGTTCACTTGAACTCCAGCACTCTGCGAGGGGAAGATGTTGTCGTTTCAGAAGGTCCTGCGGGGAAAGTTGAGGCCAATTGGGGGTGTTGATGCAGAGAGGGTGGAGTGGGAGTGAGGATGAGAATAAGAGGGTATGCTTCATAAATAAGATCGAAGCTTGGGGTAAATTTGTCATTTTTTTATAGATACAGTTAAAGATAATGAACAAAATAAATGGAATAGCATAGGGTCATGTCATGCAAGAGTTAAGCATTATTCAAGGTTCTATGCGTAGTTATGAATTATATTCATTTATAGAGGGTTTGGATGTAAATAAAAAATTATATAGGGTTATGGGTGTGAAAATCCCATAAATTTTGTGTGTTTGATTTATAGATGTCTCGTGAATTAAATGTACATGTTTTGAAGCCTTAAGGACAAACTTCTTTGATTCGATTTTCTCAATTTTCTACACATGATTCTTGATTTGAAATACCATGGCATATTCTACACATGATTCTTGATTTGAAATACCATTCCATATGATCGAAATTGGAGATTTCAGTGTTACTTCTCCTGAAATCGACTGATAATTTACTGGTATCGATGTTGTATTAATGATATCACACTTCAAACATTATGTCTTCTGCATATTACCATATCTCCAGAGTCAATACTTTTCTATAAAAAACTACTGAACTCAATCACTTTCTATCATTACTCAAAACATATGCGAATCAAATCACGATTTTAGAATAAGAACAAGAGATCTTTCTCAATCAATCCCCTTGTCCCTCATTCTTCGAGAATCAGAAAGATTCTTTTCGAGTTTGAATTTTTTATTTGGAATCTTGGTTCTTCTATTTATTTATTTATATATTTTTCTTCTTCCTCTATCCCTATCTCATAGATATAACATCTGATTTAATAGATAACATCTTCCTCTGTTTGAATTGATATTATTACCTTCCGTTTTCTTCCTGATACCTCCCAAGGAAAATCCTGAATTAGATCCAAAATGAGCGGGTTGGTGTGAGCTTATCCATGCGATTATGCACTCTTCAAATGTGAATCCATCTTGTGAAATATACTGGCTTTCATGCTTTGGTTAGCCGTCTGAGATCCTTTCGATGACCTATGTTGTGTTGAAGAAGGGATATCTAATATTTGTATGATCCAATCGATTGCATAAGGCTCGCGGTAGCAACAGAACCTAGGAAAGTATACAAAAAAGACAATTCTTTTCTATGTGCTTTACTTCATTGCGTGTTTTTGTACATGAAAAAGCTAATAAGTTTTTTATTTAACTTTAAAAGGTTGATTTGTTCGGTATTTTGCTTGAATAGCTACTTAGTATTGGCAACAATTGTAATTTTGTTTTGGAGGGCTTCACCCCTTTTTGATGATGAGAGGCTCCATTTTGTATCGATTATCTTTAGTTCAAGTAGAAAACTTAGTTTTTTAGTCTATTTTAACTCATCTTCTTTCAAATTTATGGTTGTTGTTGAGATATTAGCTATCTTCTGTTTTTTATGTATTCTCTTTTCTTTTCGTATACTTTATGTAATTTGTCTGACAGATTTCTTCTCTATATAAGTGAACCCTATAGCCTCATGAATAAGCAAATTTATTATTTTCGCTTAACATGGTATCAGAGCGACGGTCCTAGATCGAAGTTCTCGTACCTCACCCGTGCCATAACCCCTCACCTGCCGCCTTCTCACCCCGAGCACCGTGCACCGTCTAATCCCTTTGTCGTTGTCGTTGTCGTTGGACCGTCGCACACATCGCTCAACATCCCCGCGCCACCATCGGTCCTCGTGGCTAATTTCTCTCCTCTCCGTCGCTAAACTACAGTCTAAAACAATCTGATTTTGATCGGAAAAGGTGATTTCAGACCTATAGATCACCTTTTCCGATCCTACCGCAGATTGAGGATTGAGGACGGTTGTATGAGTTCGCACGTACAACCAATCCTCTATATGCTCATGTAGACTCACTCGGATCGGTCTACTTCTCCAGTCGAGTTCCCTTTCGACCTTTTTTTATCATGCTAGAGAACACTAGTGACATCTTCTCTTCATCTGGTGCCTTCAAGGGCCCGGCTCCTATCGTGAAGATGGATGAGACCAACTATGAGTTGTGGTCCATGTAGTTTTTGACCCTTATGCGATGCATTAACAAGGAGCACATTCTGATAAAGTCAGAGCCGACAGATAAGATTGCGGATATGCTTCGTGAAAGCATGATGACATATACATGCGTGTTTGGCTCTTTGGGACTCTTACCACATAGATCGTCAGCAACATTGTGAGCCAACCCACCGTCGAAGCGATGTGGGACATTCTGACAACCACGTATGCACAAGTAAAGAACGATGCCAAGATTCTTTAGCTACAGTTTGATATATACATCATGGCCTCAAATTTCAGCAAAATTCGGTCGAATTTCTGTCGAATATCGATATCCAGTCGAAATCGAAATTCGACCGAAATGACCGAAATATGGGGGCCCTAGTACAAAAAATGACCGAAATGACCGAAATTTCGGTCGAAATTCCACCGAAATTCCATCGAAATTCTGTTTTGGTCGATACCGAAATGGTGACCGAAACCGACATTTAAGGCCTTGATATACATGGCCAAGCAGAATGGTCGCCCTTTGCATACATTCTACTCATTTCTTCTAGTTCACGTCATGTTGCTTCACAACTTCATGCCTCTTACCACTTCTACGGAGCAACAAATGACATACATGAACTCCACGATGGTTGGAGTTTTCCTGATAGCCTTGGATTCAGAGTACGAGGCCGCATGCACACGTCTTACAAGCGCGACCATGCCTCCCATGGAGGAGGCCTACGATCGTCTCATGCCCTCAACATGCCTCTTATCCCACCACCTGCCACCACCCAGACCTGCTCAGTTATGGTTGCATCTCGCGATAGAGGAGGTTCTACACAATTCAGAGAGTGTGGTCTCCATGGCAGAGGAGGTGGACGTCAGCATGACCCATGCACCTATTACCGTTGTATATGTCACTCTGAGGATACATGCTATCAGAAGTATAGACCCCACATCTGCTTGTATGGTTGAGCAAATTAAGCCCCCAGACAGTTCGGCTCCTCGAATAGATTCATGCCTTGATGATATTTTCTCTCGTTTGAGGGAGATAATGACGCATGCTGCCGATATTTACTACAGGTTTTCCAGATATTGTTGATGCTATTAGGGCCTCTTCGAGCTCCTTAAGTATAGCATATGCTTTTACTAGTTGTAGCAGGCATGTATGATAGTCATCATTACGAATGGGTTTACTTGCCCAGTACAGGAAAGGGGGAGGTACATTTGACGTCATCCATGCACCTGTAAAATGTTTTATATGCTCCTGATTTTCAGATGAATTTGTTTTCTATTAGTCATATCACAAAGGTGTGCATTTTCATGCTATTTTTTACCACTCTTCTCTTGTGTTTCAGGACATACTCACGTGCATGGTGATATGGTCGTGAGCAACGAGGGCTCTACAGACTAGTCTAGTCTTTAGTGTTGGTGCCTCTACAATTCCCATTGGACTAGTCTCACCTCATTTGTGGCATCTTTGTTTTGACCACCTTCCTCTGCAGAAGTTGCGTCATGTCCTCCCACAGATTTCCATGCACTCTTTCTTTTAGTGCGAGGCTTGCCAACTTGGGAAGCATCACCACTCTTCATTCCATAGTCGTCAGGGTCGTAGCAGTAGTCATCTATTTGAGCTTATTCATTAAGATATTTGGGGTCAAAGTCGTGTTCCTGATCTCCAAGGACACCGTTTTTATTGTGGACTTGGTTTTTTCTGTAGGAAAACAAGTCTGAAGTTGGGCTTGCCATTAAATCTTTTATTATGAAATAAAGAGTTTTCTCTGCCACTGTCAAGTTTATTCTCTCTGTCAATGCCTTAGAATTCTGCATGTTACAACTATCTGAGTTCTTCAGGTCTCTTGGCATCATACACCAGACCTTGTGTGCTTACACTTCTCAGCAGAATAGTGTTGTCGAACATAGTGTTGCAGAAGTCGGTATTCGGTATTCAGTCGGAGGGGTTACTGAATAAAGAATAATTGGTATTCAGACGACTATTCCGAATTATTCGGATTTGTATTTTTTAATTATTTTAATATAAAAATGATATTTAATACATATATTCTTATATATTTATACATATATTATCATAAATCAACAAGAATCCAACATAAAGTATCCATTAGTAACATATATATAGAGAACTTTGACATTTTTAGTAATATCATGACAAATGGTAACTCTTGAGAATTTAAAAAAATAAAATATAAAAAAATTCCAGCATTTAACTACCAGTCGGCTGAATAGTCGAACCGACTATCAGTTAGGTTGACTATTGGCCGACTAGAGGTCATTCAGTCGGGGACACCCTGCGCCTCGTAGTCGGACCGAATAGTCGGTCAACTATTGTAACACTGGTCGAACGCAAGCACCGTTATTTGCTTGATGTCACAAGGACACTTTTGATCCAGAGTTGTGCTCCTCACTCTTTCTGGGATGATGCGGTCGTCATAGCTTACTACTTGGTGAACCGCATGCCATCTTCAGTCCTAGGAGAGAAGGTTCCTTTCTCAATTACGTTTCCCGATGACCTGTTCTCCCTTACACCCCCATGTGTTTGGTTCTATTACTTTTGTTTACTATCTGATGCATGGTCGTAACAAGCCCTCCCTTAGAGTTGTCAAGTGTGTCTTTGTAGGTTACTCTCGTACCAGAAGGGGTATCGTTGTTTTGATCCGATTCAATAGAAGTACTATGTTAGTGCTGGTGTTACATTCTTTGAGTCTATTATGTATCTCTCATACATGTGATTGGTTGACTCAGTTTGACTCTGGAGAGGAAGTATATATGCCTCCTCCTACGGCTGCACCACCTTCAGTACCTCCACCACGTCCATCACCTGTACCACCTCCACCGTCACCACCACCTCCAGTATCTACACCTGCAACACCACCTAGTACCTTGGCCAGTCTGTTATCACATTTCTATGTTCGCAGGCCCCACACAATCCCCCTGCTCATGGGCCTTCCCCATCATCCAACGTGCCCCAGGTGTGTAATGAGCACATTGTTTCTAATGATGACACTAGTGATTTGCCCATGCAACGAGATTCTTTACTGAATGAGCATGTGCCTTCTCAGGAAGGTTGTTTACATGTTGAGGAGGTGGCATGTGATCTGGATGTGCCTATTGCTTTGCAGAAATAGAAACGTATTTGTTCTACATATCTGCAACCCATATTTCGTTGGGCTGACTCTCAGAGGACTTCAGAGGGTTTGTCGTGGGACTGTCAGCTGTGGAGATACCACAAACATATCATGAGGTGATACATGATAGCCAGTGGCATCTTGCCATGGAGGAGGAGATGATTGCATTACAGTCATATCATATGGCACATGGAGCATTGTTGCAACTCCTACAGGTGTGTCTATTGTAGGAAACAAGTGGGTGTTTACAGTAAAGCACCTAGCAGATGGCAGCATGGATCGCTACAGGGCGAGACTTGTGGCTCTTGGGTTTACCTAGACATATGTGATGGACTATCATGATATATTATCTCTAGCAGCTCGGCATTCTATACTGTGGATCCTTCTTTCTATTGCAGTGACTGACCCATATATCAGCTTGACGTGAAGAATGTGTTTCTCTATGGTGACCTATAGGAGGAAGTCTATATGCTGCAACTACCTAGGTTCGTTGCTGAGGGGTCATAAGATTTGCAGTCTTCACAAGGCAATCTATGGCCTTAAGCAGAGTTCAAGAGCATGATTCCATAAGTTCTCAGATTTGATAGAGCAACAAGGGTTCGTGAGATCGACGTAGATCATTCACTATTTGTTCAGAAGTCTCAGAGAGGTACAATTACCATACTTATTTATGTTGATGATATCATTTTTACAAGGGATGCTTAGCAGGGCATTAGGCTGCTAAGGATTTCCTTGGTCATCAGTTTGTAACCAAGGACCTTTGCATTCTACGTTACTTCCTTGGACCGGAGTTTGCCAGGAACCAGCGGGGTCTTGTGATGACCCAGAGAAAGTACGCTACAAATCTCTCTGAGACATGCATGGTAGATTGCAGACCTGCCACTACTCCCATGAACCCGATCATGAAGTTGTAATGGTGACATTGAGGAGGTTTACAAGAAGATGTATATGGAGCTCATTGGGAAGCTCCTATATGTGACCATCACCTGGTCAGATATATCCTTTTGTAGTGAGCAGGGTGAGTCAGTTCATGGAGCATCCTAGACATGCACATATGGATGCAATCCCTACAATTCTGAGGTATCTGAAGACCTCACATGGCACTGGTCTTCTATTTAGCAGAGGTACATCCCTTGCCATTACAGCTTTTGCGTATGCAGATTATACGGGGTGCTCCAAGGACAGGCAGTGTTGCAATAGTCGGCTGACTAGGCCGACTATGAGGTGCAGGGGGGTCCTCGACTGAATAACCTCTAGTCGGCCTAACCGAGTAGTTGGTCCGATTATTCGGCTGACTGGTACTTAAATGCAGGAATTTTTTTTTATTTTTTAAACTCTCAAGGGTTACCATTTGTCATGGTATTACCAAAAAAAGATAAAGCTTTGTATATGTATGCTGTTAATGTATATTTTTTTTGTTGGATTCTTTTTTATTAACGATAATATATGTATAAATATATAAGAATATGTATTAAGAATTATTTTTATATTAAAAATAATTAAAAAATATAAAACTGAATAATTCCGAATAGTCGCCCGAATACCGATTATTCTCTATTCAATGACCCTTCCGACTGAATACCGAATGTCGTCTTCCGCAACACTGAGGACATGAAGTCCACCTAAGGTTTTGCAATGTTCATAGGGAGTTCCTTGGTGCCATGGAAGAGCAAGAAGCAGACGGTGGTTGTCTGATTTAGTGCATAACCAAAGGACGGAGTCATGGCACATGGGAGTACATAGATGATGTGGGTCAGATCTGTTCGTACTGACCTAGTAGTTGAGGTGCCTCTTCCCATGCACCTCCAATGCAACAACCAGTCTGCTCTCTTCATTGCCAACAACCCAACCTTCCATGAGAGGATCAAGCATATCGAGGTAGGTTGTCACTGCACTCGAGACATGATTCAGAAGGGCTTCATCTCCCCCACTCATGTTAGCTCAAGAGATCAGACAACATACGTGTTCCCCAAGGCTCTAGCCAGAGGGCTATTCCAGAGATGTTGTTCTAAGCTGGGCATGATTGATATCTACATTCCAGTTTAAGGAGGAATGTTGAGATATTAGATATCTTTGTTTCTTTTATGTATTCTCTTTTCTTTCCATATACGTTATGTAATTTGCCCAACATGATTCTCCTCTATATAAAAGAGCTCTAGGGCCTTATCAATAAACAATTCATTATTTTCTCTTAACGGATGTTATGAATGATTTTTTTATTATATATGTTATTATTCCCCTTTGTTTGCTTTACAATATAGTTTAGCCTTTGTTTGTATATAGTATATGATGTACTATAGATTATATAATGCTTAGGTGATAAATACATATCCTTTGTGTTTATAAGTTATGTATAGATTTCTTTATATCCCTTTTGATATCTCGCAACAGTCAGTAATCAACATCGACAACAACGATATGTGTCATATAATGTGCATTTATTTGTTAAATACAACTCATTATTGCATAAAAGTCTATGTTTATAAGTTATGTATAGTTTTTAGAACTAGGTTGAATATTAATTTGCGAGAGAATCACTTTATAAGTCATTTTTTAGATTTCCAACTATGTCATCGATATATCTCCAATACAACTTTTTTTGGACCCTACTAATACGATATTTATATCGATATCTTGAACCTTTGTTGGGAAATACTTATTTGATTTTCTTTTCTCAATTCACTGCACATTGTCCTAGTCAGTTGCTTAATTTTTAATGAATGAATCTAGCATATATGATATATGTCCTTGCAAGGTTTTAAGTTACGCTTTTACCCTTGTTGAATCGTGTTTCCTCTAATAGGGCTATCTGTCAAGATTAACAAGCTGAGTTAGGCAAACTCGGACTCAAACTCGGTAGAAATTCCTTAACTCGAACAAGGTATCGAAGTTGATCAAGTTCAAACAAATCGACTTGATCTAGACTCATTGTGGCCCGGCCCTAATTCGAGCCCATTGAATGAGCTTTTTGCTTCCAAGAGAAACTTGAGCTCAATTAATGAGATCTTTGATTCCGAGCCAAATCCAAGCCCAATTCATTCGATTCAAGCATAACTCAATGAATTTTGAGCCAAATGTGTACCCAAATGAAATTTTAATGAGATTCAAATGGACCATAGAATATGAGATTCAAAACGATAGACTACTCGTCTTAATTTTACTAAATTCTTTGAGTGGGACTCCACTTATAGAGCTCAAAGGTGCTCTTTTCTATCCGATCAGTTATGCGAGAATATGTCCCTTCCCACCAAATTTTAGTTGGCATGAAATGGGCAAAATTCTTGGTGGTGAGACTTGATCTCGAAACTTGTGACTATAACCCTTATGCAATAACCTACCATGCTATCAATATGTTTTCTACTTTTACAACATGAATACACATATTATCGAGCCAAGGAATCACATTATCGAGTAGAACTAGAACAACCACAGACTCAAACTCGACTCAGTAAGAAAACAAATCCACTTTCTCAACTTGAGCGTGGCTTATTAGCTCAATGGGCATAGCTCATGAATTCTTCATGACTCAAGTCCGAGTCAAACTCATCGAGCTTGAACTTTTTGACATCGTTAGTTTCCTCAGCTCATTCAGTATCATATTTAATAGATTGGATAAAAAAGGGTATTTTCGCTTTTCCATCCTACTAGTTTTCCTCTCCTTTTCTCTATTCTCCACTCTTTTTCCTCTTCCTTTACTTCTTTCCCTCCCCCTCACTCCCACCTTCCTCCACCGCATTTTGTCTGTGAGTTCATTCATACATCCCTTATGCCATATGCATGTTTAATGGGTTGTGAAGGGCTTGGACTTAGAGGCGGTGTCTAGGGTGTCGATGGCTGGCGATACATTGTTGATAAAGTGGATGAAGGTCTTTTTTCGAGCGAAAGTGGTCAGTGGGAGTGTAGTGGTTCATGGGGTGGATGGTTGTGGTCAGGAAAAAGGTTTGACAACAAGAGTAGGAAGAGGGTGCTTTAAGACACAGAAGTCGTAGACTCGTAGGTGGGGTTGCTGCCATGGGAATCGGTGCATGAACTTTCCATGGTGGGTGGTGGACGAGGAAAGAGAAGAAGATAGGAGAATAAAGAGAATAATATTTTTGAGGTTGGAAATGTAATTTCTTCTATTTCTGATCCCTTTTGATACAAATTTACTACACATTTGATGCATGCCAGGTGCATGGGTTATACATGTAATTCTATGTTCTGCAGATGTGTGTATGGCATGAAAGTTGCGCAAGGGCATATAAAAAAAGTGGCACAGACAAGATTTCTCCTGCTGGTGTCTTGTCTTCCTTGGTTAATGAAGTTTCCTGTCGAGGAATGGAATTTCTTTTGCACCCACTTAAATGGTCTGGTGGTAGTGCAGTGTGTCTACCACCCAAAAGACCAGGGTTCGAATCCCCCCTTGTGGGGGCTACGTTAGGTAGTCGACAAGCCAGCGTAAAAAATAGTCAAATCATTCAACATGGATTTGAGCAAGAATTCATGTAGCAGACCCTACTTATAGTGGGAGAAGGCTTTGCCATATTTATATATGGATTTTTTTATCGATACCTTGGACTTACCCAGTTTGTTGAAATTGACATTAATCCTTTGTATGTCCATGTGGTTGAAACACTCAAATCTATACGTGCATGATAAGGTTTTTCCACTTATGCGCACACGTTTGGCCCGGTATACGGTTATTTGGGGCTCTTGAAAGAAATTTTGAAGCATGTGTTGTATGGTTTGGCATTTTTTTTATAAAGCCATATGACACCTATTTGAGTTTAATATGAATGAGAGCTAAAGAAACATGCAATTTGAAGCTTAATTTCAAACCTGTTATATAACCTGAGAATGCACACCGATTATGACCATTGTGACAAAGAACTAGAAATATCGTCGGCAGAATCTAAAGCTTAGTAGGAATATTTCCATGCATGGATAAGGGAGGTTGTGATCGGTATCCTGTGGGTAGAACAATGTTTGTTGATAATCCCAAGCATAGCTCTGCAGTTTCACCATTTTGAATTATTTATAACTTCGTACTTGCTATTTTACGATGTTTCCACAGGTGTTTGCAGACTCTTTGGTTAAGAAGGCATATGATAACTGGACACATGTTATAGAATATGATGGCAAAGTTCTGGCGGATGCCAAGCAGAGCAAAAGGGCAAGCAATTCCGGTACCAATTCTATTGCTCCAGCGAATTACGGTTCTTATGATCAGCAAGTTTCTGTTCCTCACCTACCGAGTTCCACTTCATCACTGTCGTCAATGGATTCGAGCTTAGGTGCTGGAGGTAATTATCTTTTCTTAAGCCAATGGATGATTAAAGCAAAAATCTTATCATTTGATTACTTGCAGTTCCTTATTTATTTCGCTCTGAAATATTTTCTTTTAGTTGTGGACAATGGTTTTGTTTTCCCATTTATTAGAAATATTCAAAATCCATGACATTTAATGGGGTTCTCGGCAGTGTTAAATAGCACTACTGGTTTTCCCGTCCGCCAATCGGCTCGGTTTGTTCCTCTCGTAACGGCGAATAACTCTGCCAACTTTCGAACTCTATCCATCTCTTCGTAAGAACATCAAGAAGTCTGATTATGTTTTCATCATGTCACTTAAACTGCAACTAATATGCACTGAAAATGTGATCATTACATCGTTTTTCTGATTTTCTCCGATTTTAATCGAGGGACATCCGGGGAATAATATCAGCTTTGATGTGCCTATTATTGATCAATTCACATTACATTCATACCATCAATGTGTATACAATGACATCCGATCTAAACTTTGCAGGCGGAATCAGCAGCGATTACGATGCCCAATCTTTTAGATATGGAACTCAATCTCAACCGGTTGCTATCAATTCGCACGTCCAACTTGGGAACGCCCTGTATGCTCCGCAAAACCAGTATACTGGGTCTTCGTTTCAGCCTCAGATCGCCAGAAACGACACTGGAGTAGCAGGTCACGGTCCTTTGCAACCCTCGAGCTTCTTCCAGCTGCCCAGCCCGCAGCTAACGGCTTCCACCAACAACTATGATGATTGGTTCCGTCCCAAGGATAACGATGCAGTCGAGGACTTCTTGTCAGAGGATGAAATACGGATGAGGAGCCATGAAATGCTGGAGAATGAGGACATGCAGCAGCTGCTCCGTGTATTTAGCATGGGCGGGACGTCAAACAGCCTACACGACGATTCCTTCACCTTTCCGTCGTACATGCCCACGCCGACGCTGAACTACAACTTCGAAGTTGAACGTAGTCGCTCAGGGAAGGCGGTTGTCGGGTGGCTCAAGATCAAGGCGGCGATGAGGTGGGGTATTTTCATCCGCAAGAAGGCCGCAGAGAGGAGGAGAGCTCAGCTTGTAGAGTTGGAAGATTCGACGTGATGTCTCGTGCTGCCCCTGACCATGTTTATCGCATAGAATGCTCTCTGGCAGTTCTCTAGTTTCCTGATGCCCGGCTTCTAGTTGTCGCGGTGAAGCAAAGGCCTCTGGTGCTGCCCTGTTCTGTGGATGTACACAAGGTCACCGATGTACAGTATGTTCACCCTACTACCCACCTGTGTGCCACTTCGTGATGAATTGTCGGGCGAGGGCCTCGCAACCGCCTATAAGAAGCCTCGGAGTAGTTATTTTGGCGAGGACCGGTAGATGAAACTCATTCTATAACCCGAGACTATTTTGAGGTATTGTGTTTGTTTTTCCCCCCCTTTTAAGGATCTAATGTTTGATGAGATCTCCTCTGCAGTCGAAGATATTATTTACCACGCGTGATCGATGTTTATATGCTTCTGTAATAAAAGAAAAATGCTCTTAAAGCAAGCTTCGGAAATGCAACATCGATGCTTTATGGTCGACGGGGAGTTAGAGTGTGATTCATGGTTTTCTTTAGCTTTCGTAGTTGAGGGTGATTCGGTTCGTAACGATTCGAAAGGAGTCGAGTGTTTGTCATATATTGGTCTTAGTTCGTCTGAAGTTGTCGAAATGCTGTTGTTCTATGATGATCACCGTAGATATGGATATCGATATCATTATTTGTGATTGCAGGCTGCACTTATGTATTCAGCTATATTTGCAAACAACTTTGGATTGTCTTGACCTTGTCGGGCAAGAGCCGACGGTGACGAAACCTTGTCACCTGAACAGGGATGCTTTGGCGCGCGAGTAAATCGATGTGTGCAATGTGGCATTGTGTATTCGTGTCATTTTCTTGGCGGTTGTCGTCATAGGAACACTGACAAGTTCTGAATACCAGACCAAGATGTCAGTAGAAGCGTCGAAGCTAGATGCAACGTTTGTGAAGTTTTCTTTGCGACTAACATTGAGTTGTAAGTGGGATCGTCCCTTAGACGTAGAATAAGGAGATTTTATCTCGGAATAAGCAATCTTAGGATAAGGTGGTCGTATTGCAAGTCATTGTGTCTCGTTCAACGGTACCTATTCCTTTTTCCTCAAATTAACCGAACAAGAAAAATGATAATTCCGACTTATGTTTGCGTGTAAAGTTAGCTTGTATTTTTAAAATTCCCAAAGAGTGACGTATTTGTTTCTGTATTCTTATCGAAAAGAAAACGTTGATTCCGTGGCTTAAATACGCGAGTTTTAAGTAAGATTAAAACTAAAATATGCAAAATTAAATAAATAAACACGCCCGGTGGGATTCGAAACCACAATCGCCTGATTAGAAGTCAGGTAGGCTACGGGCACTCATGTTAGGGGCTGCTTTTGTGTCATGTTGATTTTTTTATTTTTATCATTATATCCCTCTAATATGTCGTTCTAATTTCGTCAGAAAGAGAGACTCCTAGGGACTCCTCTACCGCATGTGGCCTCTGGGCTCCTCCTTCGTCGTCCTCGTTGATGCACAGAACTTCATTGACTTCAATTGCAGATGAGGGTCGAGTTCCCACTGGCGGGTTCACTACAACAATAGAGATCGATAGTGATGGGGTTTTTTTGTGCATCCGACTTCTTGACGTTCTATCACTTATGCTCCTCCATTACTTTAGCCGTCAATAAGTTGAACTTAACCATGATTTTTTCAAATTATGGTGAGGTTAAGAGGAGCATAACTGTCCAAACAACCCCCACCCATCCTCCTCCTTCGGCCCATCCTCCGCAGCATGCGGCCTTCGACCTCCTCCTTCATCGTCCTCATCGTTGCACGGAACTTCACTGACTTCAATTGCAGATGGGGGTCGAGTTCTCATTGTGGATCCACTACAACAATAGAGATCTATAGTGAGGTTTTTTCGTTAAGAGCGCAATGAATAAACTGTCACTAAATATTCTCATGATGAATTCATGATTCGTCATAAGAGCCATTGTTATAGAGGTCGTTGTTAAAATTTTAACAACGATTACTAACCGTTGAGAAATTTTAAATAGCAAGAAATCAAATCGTCGTTAAATTTAAGTTTTACAACAAATAAAATCATCACCATTAGGATATGCCGACACTTTTTTGTCACTATATGGAGCTTATTATTTTACTCTTTTATGTATATCAATGCTTTTTTATCACTATTTGTGTTAATGCCGACGAATAATTCGTCGTGAAAATCAAGGATTGATCTAATGATGCGTCATTTGTTGTTATATAAATTATATAATCATTTTATTTGCCAGATATAATTTCATAAATTTACTACTAGTATACATGGAGTAACAAATTGTTGCATTCTGATATCGCTCATGAATCTCTAAAGAAAGAGCACTAATCATAAAATCACCTAAAGATAATAATCCATCAAATATTAACCAAATATGGTTTTGGAAGAATGAAAACAAAAACATATAACATTAATTGTTTTGGAATGGTGAGTATTGAAATATCCTCAACATCAATCATTAAAATTCTAATGTAATCTTAAAACAATCCAAATGCTCATTTGTCAGAATAGCTTATAAATGGTCCATTCGATAAATCGGGAAATTATAACATTGAAAAAAACGATAATTAGCATAAATCATGAGTATCTTCAAAAGCATAAATACATGAGTACTAATATGATGATATAATTGCACTAAAAACTAATTAATATGATGATATGATTGCACTAAAAACTAACTTTATATGACAACTTAAAGCAAATAAGCATATTGATTGTAGAAAAGTCCTACTCAAAATTAAGTGTCAAACTAAAACCATATCCCATGAATAATAGAAAACAGCTCAATGCATCATACAAAATTTTAAAAAGATCAGATAAACTGTTAGGAGATTATTAATAAAACATTCGTCTTCCTCTTTCATACCCTTTTTTCTAACAAATATGAGAATTGGCTAGAATGTATATACTTAATAGGAGAAAGGATACTGACTAGACTATGGTATAAAAAAATATTCATTATTAAGGATACATGAAAAGAACAATTCCCTAAATACCATAATACTGTAAGAGTTCTAAAAAGTGAGACAAGATATGAGTGTATTCCCATATCATGATACCTTTCATAAGACTTTTGTCTATGATCAGCATTTTCTGTTTGGTGAATATTCAGAATCTGTTCTGCAATGAGATGCTAATTTCTGAAAATATATATTTGGATATCATATGCTTCGGCTGCTCAGTCTTCTTATCTGTATTAGGATGTCTATATGAACCATGAAACCACTCCGAAAAAATCTACATGAAAAAACACATATCATTAAAAAGGTTTTGCATAGGGAGGCAAAGTCTGAACATCCAACATTCATCAAGAATATGGGTAAAATCATAAGAAGATGTCCCAATGACATCCTAAGTAAAGAAAGAACTAATCAGCAGCAAAAAGAATATAAAAAATCACTGCAAGCTCAATAGTTCCCAGCAGATATAAAAATAGGATCCTTCCAACTAATTTGGCACATCAATCACTCCTAAGTTTTAATTGCTGAACTATAACAACAATATAAAATTTACCACTAATCACATACTTGTACCTTCTCCTCCTGCCCACCTACAATGGGCTTATGGTTCTATTATGCTCTCTTCTTATACTTTCTACCATAGCAACTCAAGCTGCAACCCATCATTTGAGAAAATTCAGGACATTCTGTACAAAAAAACATATACTGATAGTACAAATTGCATGTTATAACATAATGTAATTCAAAAGATCTTACTTCAGGATATGAGAAAGGACGTACCAATCCAACATGTTGCTAACGTGATGCATCCAAAGAGAATATTGTTGCATCCAAGCTTTTTGTTGTTGAATCAGTGTAATTTGCGAGGGAATAAATCTAAGAAATTACCTCCATTTTTGTGATAACTGTAGCATAATTGGCTATTACATACAAAATTGTTTCTATATGAAGAACAAGGTCAGAATTAGTCAAAGTGCTGAACAAATACAGCAAAAGAGACATTTGGCTGACATGGTGAGGAGAGAAGTCAAAAGTGGTAAAGATCAAGGGACATAATATGTTGAGAATGAGATTATAGAAGTGCATTGTTAGGGCAAAGGGAGTACCAATGAAACAAATCAAGATAAGAATGAGGCCTTGGGATCGGGAAGCAATAGCAGAATAGAGTAAGTTCATATTATTTAATCTTCAGATCAGATGAAAGAAAACACAGTTGAGAGAAAAATCTAGATGCGACTGTATAGAGGGAACTATTCTTTTATGGAATGGCCCTGTAATTACAATTTACAGAGGTTGCATTCTCAGCAAAGAATTCTCTTCAGAAGAGTTCTTTAAATGTTAAAATTAAGGAACTTCCAGAGATTTATATTGATGATCCAGACGGAAGTTCCTAATTGGACATGGATACTTTGATCTTAAATGAGAAGATAAGTAAATGATTCTACTGGGAGTCAGAAAATTTACTGATTTAGAAAATATAAGCAATAATGGAGGAGGAAAAGAGTTCAGATCAGAATATTTACCTTTCAGAAGAAATTAAATTGTTACAGGATCCTGAATTAAAAAGATCAAGTAGAGTTAGAAAGGTTTCTCGTAAGGAGAAGGCTTCCAATAATTTCTTCATTCCCTAAATGACCATGCTCATATGGAATTGTCAGAATTAATAAATATGGCCATATTCATATAGAATTGCCATGCTCATATGGAATTATCAAACATTGTTATGCTTTGACGGTCACATCCAATAACCCTTTCCACCAAGCTACAGATTTAAATTGCTTAATATTGCCCTTAAAAAACGGAAAGCAGAGATGACACCAGAATTCGAAACAGAAAGACTCGGACCAGATAGAACATGAATGTGTTAATATTCAAAGCAACATGGATATGAGAAAGCAAGAAAAGAGTTCCTTCTTTTTTGAATTGTTATCAGGATAAAGAAGAAGTGTCTGCTGATGAATGCTGATGAATAACTGATGGATCCGTGAGCATGACAAACACATTAGATTTCTCAAAATTGCATCATCGAATTAAAAAAGGGAGAGATCACATTCATGTCATGATACTGTTGGGAGCGGAGGCGGCACCAACTCTTTCCTCCGATACCAGTTGACAGGAACACAACCCACCAGTGTCGTCACCTCTCGGATACCGGACCCCTGGATACATAAGGTGATACAGATGCGTAATCAACCACCAACTCAGAAGGACATGAAAGAAAGAACAATCATATATAACGGTGGTCGGTCACCTCTCGTGACCATCGGAGAAGAAAGATCACTAAAAGAAGAACGAGTACATCTCTCCCGTTCCCTGGCTCTTTTCCTCTCTTCTCTCCCCCTCCCCCGTTCTCTCTAGGGGTTACATTGTTCTTGTCGGTGATGGCGAGGCAATGCCTCCACCTCCTCTTTATATAGCCCAATTACATCCCCATAGTCCTAGTCCCTTTAGGATTATAAATAGAATACAACTCAATTATTATTAGGATTAGGAGTCCAATCTCATTAGGATTCCCAATCCTAATATGACTCTAATCCTAACAATCTCCCCCTTGAGTTGAATTTCATCACGATCTCTTCATCGTCTTCGGTTTGCACTGGGCCATCCTCGTCATCTGCAAGTCTTGTCAGCAGTGACTCACCGACTCTGGATAATGCACCCGTCACTGGGTGCCCTCAACGTGCCACCTTACACGATCTCCTGTCAGCCGCCGGTAGCAGAATTCTTCAACACCTCTGGTCGATCTCTCCATGAGACTACCATATCACGGCTTCTGAGGATTGCGCATCTGCTGCATCGCATCATCTCGTCTACGTCGAACCTCGCTCTGATCTGTCGCATCGTGTCCCTTCAACAATGCTGAACTTGGCTTTGATACCACTTGTTGGGAGCAGAATCGGCACCAACTCTTTCCTCTGATACCAGTTGACGGGAAACACAACCCACCGGTATCATCACCTCTCGGATACCAGACCCTTGGATACATAAGTTGATACAGATGCGTAATCAACCACCAACTCAGAAGGGCATGAAGGAAAGAACAATCATATATAACGGTGGTCGGGCACCTCTCGTGACCATCGGAGAAGAAAGATCACTAAAAGATGAACGAGTACATCTCTCCCCGTTCCCTCGCTCTTTTCCTCTCTTCTCTCCCCCTCTCCCGTTCTCTCTAGGGGTTACATTGTTCTTGTCGGTGATGGCGAGGCAATGCCTCCACACCTCTCTTTATATAGCCCAATTACATCCCCATAGT
Organism: Ottelia alismoides; assembly: GCA_037367405.1. Classification (NCBI taxonomy): domain Eukaryota; kingdom Viridiplantae; phylum Streptophyta; class Magnoliopsida; order Alismatales; family Hydrocharitaceae; genus Ottelia; species Ottelia alismoides. Next base: position 985,791 of record JAZKJV010001355.1, on the reverse strand, counting down.
CCTAATCCCTTTAGGATTATAAATAGAATACAACTCAATTATTATTAGGATCAGGAGTCCAATCTCATTAGGATTCCCAATCCTAATATGAATCTAATCCTAACAATCTCCCCCTTGAGTTGAATTCCATCACGATCTCTTCATCGTCTTCGGTCTGCACTGGGCCATCCTCGTCATTGATTTAGCCAAAAACAGGTGGTCTTAAGTTCAACACAAAGCGTGAACTCAGTCGGTGTGGTGATCACACTAAATCTGGACTAAAGTCAACAATGAACCCACAATCAAATATCAAATAATGACAAGCAAATGTGGAGTCAAATTTATTTTTAACTCTGCACAAATGGTGTATAGTGTCAAGTATGCAGAGAGTTCGAACACAGGGAGCAAACAGGGTAGTTCAAGCAAATGTGCTAAAGTGTGTGTGTGTGATGTCTACGCTAAGCAAGCAAGCAAATTAAATTTTTGTGGGTTTTTAATTTTTTTAATTTTTTTTATTTTTATTTAATTTTATATTTTTGTATTTTGATTTTTAATTTACTGATTTTGTATTTTTCTTTTTATATTTTATATTTTTTATTTCTTTTTCAATATTGGAGAATAAAGACAATATAATAAAAGGCAAGCTAAAATATTTATAAAATGGTGCAAAAATAACCAAAAATTCAGGACTAAAATATTTTTGATATTTTTATGGTTTTCTACTGTTTTTGTGATTTTTGGGGATTTTTCAAGGTGTTTTTGGTGTTTTTAATTACTGAATTAAGGCAAAACAGTGGAAATAGGGCTGGCTGTGACTAAAATGCAAGTTAAAATTAACAAACAGCAACCAAAACCTTTCACACTATTTTTCAAATAAAAATGACAAAATAAGTGACACACAGAACCTGAGTTTGATATTTTTGGATTTTTCTACTATTTTATATATTTTTTTGAAGTTTTTGAGTGTTTTTAAATTTTTAGTGTTTTTCTTTTGAGATTTTTAATGATTTTTGGACTGACACTAAAATAGAATAAAATAGATACTAGGTAATTTTTTTGGAATTTTTGGAGGTGTTTTAATATTTTTTTGGTATTTTCTAAACTAGACAGTGTACAAAAAGCAAGTTTTTGATTTTTAATAAATATGAAAATAAAGTAAAATCAAAAACTAAATATGTGGCGTCAAAGTACACGTGTCCAGGAGCTAATCCCCATTTTTGTGGAATTTTTGGACTTAAAATGACAGGTCAAATAATTAGAGCAAACATCCAAACATCAAACAGTCCTGGCAGGGGTATATGTGCAAAATATCAAACATCCAGGGGCATGCATGCAATTTTCCACAAAAATATACACTGTATATTCAATTTTTAGCACCAAAATGCAATTACAAAAGCCGCCTGGGCCTCTTAGCAATTTTCCCACCAGGGCGCGTGACTTGCACGCGCCTGGCGAGGACTGAAATGTAATATTACGAAACCCTAGGGGCCTACTTGCAAAATATCCAAAAACTTTACACGTGCTGCGATAGTTTTAGGACTAAAATGAAATACATAAATGACTAAGGGTATCCTTGCAAAATGCCCACCCCCTCACGTGTACAGGTCACGTGAGGTGACGTGGCGAAAGACCTAGATGCAAATAAACAAAGCTCGAGGGTCTTTATGCAAATATTACAAACTTTTTACACTACAGACGAAAGTTTGAGTACTAAATATTAAATACAAAAAGTGCAAGGGTTGGGATGCAAAATACCCTCGCTCGGGCGCTCCGACGACGACGCGTGGCACGAATCCAACGGCTGGCGGCGGGGCGCGATCCAGCGGCGGGGAGCGAGCCACTTATCCACGTGGCAGCACGAGGGCGTCCGATGACGGTTGGCGTCGACGTCTGAGATTAGATCTCAAAAAGAGATCCGACGGTGGCTGGGCGTGGAAGATCGAACGGTCGACGCGCGATCTGGAGCTCCACCTCGATCCAACGGTGATGAAGGTCGGAGCAAGAACCGCGACGAACTCTGGCGAGCCGAAGTTCTCCGAGGTCAAGCTCCGTCTCCGATGAGCTTTTTGGCTTCAAAATGGGACGGGAGGCTCCTCAGGTCTTCGTCTATCTCCTGGGGGCGTCAAAATGCCGCGGCGGCGGCCGAGGTGCTCAGGCGAAGGTGGCGGAGCTGGGGAGCTTGGCCACGGTCCGGCGAGCGTCAAAACTCGCCTCCAGGCGCTTTCAAGTTGGCTTTGACCTGCAAGAAGAGTTAGAAGGTCCAGGGCAAAGTGCCTGGACCTGGGGTGGACCTAATCGATGCGCGAGGGGAAGTGGTCGTCGGTGGCCGGAGGTGCGCTCCGGCGAGGATGCTTGGATGGGCGAAATAAGCGATGGGACTTAGAAATTTTTTGGGGGTTTTTGAAGCTACAGCTAACAGGAACCTAATGAGATAAACAAGAAGGTGGGGCGAGCCCTCGATGGCCGGAGCCAGAGGGAAGAAAGGTACCTCGACGCCGGCTGTTGGCGGAGGTGGTGGAGGCTCCCTCGACTTCGAACGCCTTGGCTGAGGAGCTGGCGATGGAGCTGTCACCTCCAAGGAGCTCAGGAGCACGAAGGTGGCGCTGAAGGGTGGACCAAGGGGACTCGAATTCAAAAGGAAAGAAGGGGGGTCGGTTTTAAGTGGGTTGACCCAAGGTGACAGGGGTCCAAAGACCAAGAGGTCTGGAGCACCTCATTGATGCATAGCCCGATGTAAACACTCGGCGGGCAAGATGGATCTACAGGGAAGATTTTTGCAGAAGGAAGTGGCATGAGATCGTGCAAGACTTGGCTGGGAAAAAGCCAAGAAAAAGCTCAAAAACCAAGCCTGACAGGTCTACAGGGGGTAGGTCAGACTGTTGACCTAGGTCAACAGTCCTGGCCTCCTGGTTGGTCCACGTGGACCAACCAGGAAAAACCCTGGAAAAATATTTTTTATTAATTCTATTTAAAATACTAAATGGCCGAATTAATTAAAAGTGTATAAAATAAAAAGTGCTCAAAATTTTATGTAGTGTTTTATTCTGATTTTTATTTATTTTTATGAAATTTATTTTTACAATTTGCCTTTTTAACCTTATATAGGTATAATACCTATGTATTTTAATATTTTTATTTTTATTTAGGTATTTTATCTTTATTATTTTTATTTAGTATTTTATAAAATTATAACATACTTTTATATACATAAATATATTTTTATTTTTCTGATATGTTTTGTATATTTAATAAAATACAAGTGTATTTTATATAGGTATAAGTGTATGTATAATACCTAGTGTAGGTCATTATACAAGTATTTTTATTTTTATTTTTCTTTGCATTTTATTTCAATTTTAATGCACATATATATTATATGTAATATTTACAAAAATTATATATATATAAAAAAATGAATAAATAATGAATAAAGAATAAATTGATATTTTATTCAGTACAAGTATACAATTAGGGTCCAAAACTCAACTTTCAAACCGTATCTCCGCCAAAATGCGAAACCACCACCGCCATGATAGATTATTTTATTCTATATACAAATTAAAGTGAGTATACTGCATTTGGAGGTGTCAGTTGTGAGATATGATCTGGGAAGTTGGGATTTGGATTCTTATTCAGACCATAACTTTTCATCTGTACATTCTTTTTCTGTGAAATCAATTTTGTATTTTTCTTTATTAAATTATCTACAACTTTCATGTACAAAGTTTCTTTATTTGATGTATAAAAAGTAGAACCAAAAATAGGTCCCAAAATGAATAAAGAATGAATAAAATGTATAGGTTTTTTCCTGTGTTCCTGACCTTATCTCACCCCTACTTTATTCCTTGTCGACCTATTCATCAAGATGCCTAGGTCTCGGGGGTTTTGGGTCATAAAATATTTACAATATTTTATTCTTTTTCTTTTCTTTATTTATTCTATAATTTTGGCCTTAGTTACAGTAATTTATACACTGTTTAGATGCACATGCATGATTGCTAAGATGATGATTTTAATGCTATTTACAGGTGTTTGCTAGGGTTTTTGTGGTGCCAAATGATAGAATAAAGATGATGAAATGTGGATTCATCAGTCATCTGCAATTCTTGTTAGCAGTGACTCAACCGACTCTGGATAATGCACCCGTCACTGGTGCCCTCACGTGCCACCTTACACGATCTCCTGTCAGCCACCGCTAGAATAATTCTTCAACATCTCTGGTCGATCTCTCCATGAGACTACCATATCACGGCTTCTGAGGATTGCGCATCTGTTGTATCGCGTCATCTCTGTCTATCGTCGAACCTCGCCCTGATCTGTCGCATCGTGTCCTTCAACAATGCTGAACTTGGCTTTGATACCACTTGTTGGGAGCAGAATCGGCACCAACTCTTTCCTCTGATACCAGTTGACAGGAAACACAACCCACCGGTGTCATCGCCTCTCGGATACCAGACCCTTGGATACATAAGTTGATACAGATGCGTAATCAACCACCAACTCAGAAGGACATGAAGGAAAGAACAATCATATATAACGGTGGTCGGTCACCTCTCGCTACCACCGGAGAAGAAAGATCACTAAAAGAAGAACGAGTACAACTCTCTCTGTTCCTTCGCTCTCTTCCTCTCTTCTCTCCCCCTCCCCCTTTCTCTCTAGGGGTTGCACTATTCTTGTCGGTGGTGGTGAGGGCAATGCCTCCATCCCCCTCTTTATATAGCCCAATTACATCTCCATAGTCCTAATCCCTTTAGGACTATAAAGAATACAACTCAACTAATATTAGGATTAGGAGTTCCAATCTTCATTAGGATTCCCAATCCTAATATGACTCTAATTCTAACAATCTCCCTCATGAGTTGATTTCCATCACGTCTCTTCATCGTCTTGGGTCTGCACTGTGCCATCCTCGTCATCTGCAAGTCTCGTTAGCAGTGACTCCCCGACTTTGGGCGAGCACCCGTTACTGGGTGTCCTCAACGTGCCACCTTGCACGATCTCCTACCAGCCTCCACTAGCAGAATTCTTCGACACCTCTGATCGATTTCTCCAAGAGACCATCATATCATGGCTTTGAGGATCGGCATCTGCTGCATCGCGTCATTCTCATTTATGTCGAACCTCGCTCTGATCTGTCGCATTTGTGTCCCTTCAACAATGCTGAACTTGGCTTTGATACCACTTGTTGGGAGCAGAATCGGCACCAACTCTTTCCTCCGATACCAGTTGACAGGAACAACCCATCGGTATCATCACCTCTCAGATACAGACCCTAGATACAGAAGCTGATACAAATGCGTAATCAACCACCAACTCAGAAGGACTTGAGAGGAAAGAACAATCATATATAACGGTGATCGGTCACCTCTTGCGACCACTGGAGAAGAAAGATCACTAAAAGAAGAACGCGGTACAACTCTCTCCGTTCCCTCCTCTCTTCCTCTCTTCTCCTCCCCCTCCCCTTTCTCTCTAGGGGTTTCATTGTTCTTGGTCTGTGGGGGTGAAGCAATGCCTCCACCCCCCTCTTTGTATAGCCCAATTACACCCCCATAGTCCTAAACGCTTTAGGAATATAAATAGAATACAACTCAACTATTATTAGTATTAGGAGTCCAATCTCATTAGGATTCTCAATCCTAATATGACTCTAATCCTAACAGATACCGGTTGGTATATTGTCATTGATGAGGTGGATATATCCAGACTGGTGGTCAAGTTCTGTGAGAAACTTTCCTGATGTGCACAATTCTGGACATACCATAAGCTGGCCACCATAAAACTGAACTATGTGTTGCTTCACAATTCAGATATATACAATGTGTTTCAGTAGGGAGCCTTCTGATCTAAGTGCTCCTTAAATCATTTGAATGTAGTACTGAAAAATCCAACACGGTTAACTACAATCAATACTGATCATAAACTAACGTGTTCCAATATTACAACATATACATTAATATTTCAAGTTCTGCAAATACTTGATACACAAACAAACTTTCATAATCCATTTGAAAGTGAATCACATGTATCACCCCCACAAACTAACTGTTGAGGACCTTAATTAGATCAAATTCTTTACAAAATATTGACTAATTGTTGAACAGAATAGAAGCTCAAACTAGATAAAGAATCACTGTGAAATATCTAGTTGTTCTGCATCACAACACATCCAAAATAAAGCAACTCAAAGTTTATACTTCCATGTATCAATCCAGATCTTGATGCAAGCAAGCTTCAACACAATGTAGGCAATATCAACTTCTGAAATAATTGGAGTATAGTTAGCAAACAAATACCAGTAGATTAATCTTATGTTTACTTGAATAATAAGGCAAATAAAAGGGGATTGAAATCTAAAATTGAATTGAATTAGACTTCATGTCATACTTCAGGTCATACACTGAAATAATATGTTACCTTGGCCTCCACTGCTATCACTACCAGCTCCAGTGCCATCTCCCACCTCGTCCTTCTGCCACGATCTCCGCCATCACCAGCGGCATACCCCATCCTTTCCCTCTACCATCGTCATCGTCATCGGCCTCCGCTAGTGCCAATGCCACCACCACCACCATCCCCTACCCTTCCCCTCCGCCATTGTCCACTTCCTAAAGCAATAGAGCCATCACAATCGCCATGTCACCGTCTACACCATGGCCATCCTCCACCCTCTCCCTCCACCATTGTCCCTCGGCCTATGCCAACAACATCACTAGAGCCACCACCACGGCAGTGTCATCACCATAATCAGCTTCATGCCCGACCATAATCTAACATCAATAAAACATCATACTAGGGAGGAATAGGTTCCTCTTACTCCTTCCCAGATTCGAACATCTCCACTACACCAATGATAGAGCACACCTCGATCTGTGCCCTACGTCATAAACTCTATCTCAGTCTAAAAAAACTCAAGGTAGATCCACCAAAAATGATCAGATCGCCTTCAAAAATAGAGATCTAAGAAAAACTAAGGTCAATAAAAATAATAAATATAGGGATTTTTACACCCATAACCTGAGTAATTTTGCAATACCATTCATAACCCTTGCATAATCGTAATTTACATGAGAAACAATCGGA